>QLOH01000051.1:1313006-2626012 GCA_026901365.1 Sesbania bispinosa
AGTTCATTAATCTTCTTCTGCAGGAGATAGTTTTCCTTCTATAGTGATGCAGATTTTGTATCTTCTGCAGGATTCTCTTTTATTATCCTAACATGTTCAGAAAATTTAAAGTGTGATTGTTGAAGACATTGATTGGTTTTAATTATTATATCATTATCTTCCTTCAATTTTTCATTTTCCTCTTTAGATTTAATGAGTTGTTCTTTAAGAAGTGCACATTTTTGTGCAAGTGTGTGAGAGTCAGATAGTAAATTTTCAAATGCATCTTCTAATTCTCTATATGCAGTAGGAGTATATGTGATTACCTTATTTTCTTCCTCATCACTTCCAGCCATGAGACATAGGTTTGCTGCTTCTTCTCCACAATCTTCTTCTTCTGAGGAGTTGTCTGAATCATCCCAAGTTGCCATCATAACTTTCTTCTTCTGGAAGGTTTTCGAGTCTCTTTTCAGCTCTGGACATTCTGATTTAAAGTGTCATGGCTTGTTGCATTCAAAGCAAATTATTTGTGCTTTAGAATTTTTCAGCTTTCTGTTCATCCTTCTTGAAGTTGAAGCTTTTCCTTCCTCTGCTTTTCTTCTTATCAGTCTCTAGATTCTTTTTGAAATGAAGGCAAGTTCATCATCCTTCTCTGATGATATCTCTTCTTCTTCAAAGTCATCTGCTTCTATTGAAGTTAAACTGATCCTTCTGGAAGTTCTAGCTTTTAGAGAAATAGACTTTCCCTTCCTTGGTTGTAACGCCCGCGTTTTACCGTTTTTGCCATTTTTGTCGTTTTTGCTGTTTTGAGTGTTTTATTGGATTTTGAGTGATTAAAATTATTTTTAATCATCAAAATTCATATTTTTGGATTCAGAATTTAATTTCCTATTTTTAGGAATTTTTTAGGAATTTTTGGGTTTTTTTTGTGAAAAATGACCTTTTTGCCCCTCCTGTCTCTTGATTCGGGCCAGAAAAATTGCACAAGCCTTCCTTTCTCTCCTTAAAGACCGTGCAACCAGCCTTGATGCATGGGAGACACTTGTCTTCCCATCTCTTCCATTCCACCAATAGCTTGAAAAGGTGAATATGTCATATAAAAAGCTTTTTTCTCCTTTTTTATTCATTTTGTTGCATGCAAACAAGGAGAACTTTCCTTTTCTCTCATCTTCTTCTCCCTTGGCCGTGGCACTCTCACCCTTTCTCTCCCAAAATCTTCATTCTCTCCATAAACACCAACCAAGTTTAGGTTCCATTTTTGAACCTAAGCTTAAAAATACTTACTTTCTAGCCTTAAAACACTTGTTGGAGACCAAAAGGAGGACCTTTGAGGGGCTGTCTTTGGCTGTTCTTGGAGCTGTTTTCTGCACTTTTTCTTGGAGAAATTCTTAGGTAAAGGGGGGGAGAACTTGAACTCTAGTAGGCCTTGTAACTAGAGTCAGGGATTTGCCCTTAAATCCTTGTCTTTTCTCTTGTTTTTCCTTGAAAAGAATCAATTTTTTTCACTTATTTTGAGATTGGATTTTCGGAACTTTGAGCTGGGTTGTTATTGATGATTGAATGTTTATTTTAGTGCTTGAAACTTGTTTGTTTGATGGATTTAGATGCATGCAAGCCAAGCTAAAATTTTTGCAAAATTTCTCCCTTTTTCCTTGATGCTCTCGGCCAAGAGAGTAAAAATGGGGCTGCATATATTCTAAAATTGTTTTGATGATTTTAATGTGTTTAGATGATGATTTGATGAACATGCATGTGGTTGGATGGATTTACACAATTGTTTGATGATTGATCTTGTGAAAGATTGGTGTTTTGAGCTTGAAATTGGAGACTATGAACTCAAAATGTATGTGGATGATCTTGGGTGATTTTTTTGTGATATTTGGCATTTAGATTGATTATTGATGAATGTGTGAAGTTTTGGTGAAGATTGGATGTGTGAAAAATTTGAAGTTTTGGATGAACATTCAAGGTTGTTCTTGATGTTCATGAGTGTTCTTGATGAAACTCATCAAGAATGTCCTTTTGATCCTAAAAAGATCAAAAGGATGTTTAAAATATGTTTTTGGGCTAAATTGGCCCAAAAGGACTAAAGAATAAATTTGTAACAAAAAGGACTAAATTGCAAATAAGATAAGTTTTTAAATTAAGTAATTAAATTCGGATTTTTATTTTAACTAAAATAAAAATCTATTTAAAAGTCACATTTTTTATTTATTATGAATAAAAATGGGCTCTCATGGGTCCAATAACCTTTAGGCTTTTGTTTAGTCCCAAAGCCTTCAAAAAGAAAGTCAAAACTCAATTTAAAAGACAACTAAAAATAATTCATGGGCTTAGGCTTAGATTAGGGTTGAACTTCAACACTAATCTAAGTTGTGAAAATTAAACTTAGGATTAATTAGTAGACTTAACTAATTTAATCACCTAAGTTGATTAGCCTAAATTACTTAAGTTAATTAATAATTAATTAAGTCTAAAGATAATTAATATTAATATAAGTGTTAATTAAGTAATTAATCTCTAACGACGGTTAAAAACTAATTAATTATAATTTAACCTTAACCAAGCATAATTAAAAACCCTAATCCAAGATTATGGAAGAGATTAAGGGATAATTAGAAATTAATTAGGATCTTAAGTAAGGATTAAGACTTAGTTAAAGAAGGATAAGATTAATTGAAATGCGATTAATGAAGACTAGTTATGATTAAAGGTTAAGCCTAATCTTAATTAGTCATACAAATAAAATTAGGATTAGTAATGCCTTTCATAAGACATATCCATAAGCCTTAGTAAATTGTAGGACTTAAATGAATATGATTATCAATAAAGCTAGCACAAGCTACCTTAAAAGATTATAACCAACACCTTCTCTCTACATAAAACTTGAGAAGCTTGGCAAGAGAGCGTGATTTGGTTTTCCTTAAAAGAAAGACCTTGAATCTACGAGGTTACACCACGGTAAAGTGGTGACGTAACAAGATTCAATGGACTTGTCTGTGAGGATGTAATATTGTAAGTGTTTGCGGTGTGACATACATCATGTGCATCAATAATGATTAAGGTTCAAAAGCCTTACGACCTATATGGCAATACCACTCTAGTACAGTGTGAAACTGGATGGGACGGGTGCACTGGGTTTTGCAAAGAACACCAGCGGTCCGGTAAAGGAGACCAACCCTGAGGATAAGTCGGGTCCCGAAATGGCACAAGTGACGTAGGCTCGCCCCCTACTGTCGTGTAAACGGGGTACAGGCTTGACTATCCTGTCGCTCTCAAGTTTTCATAATCAGTGAGTTTGTCTGGAAGTCGGAAAATCGTCTTGGCCAGAGATTGAGCAATGCTCTTCGTACTATTTGCTAGTACAGACTATACTCCTGATATATTGTACATATATGGTCGAGCAGTTGCTGTGTGCTCTGCTTTTGGTGATGTTTTCCCGGGCCCTCATGCATTAGTCATATGCATCATGATTATATAAACTGCATTCTTGTGATTGAGGTTGTGTGGATGTTCTATGAATGCTCTAGTTACTGTATTCTACTTGATATGAGTTCATGTGATGTTCTCACCCTTCCTTTTCTGCTTCTGTTATTTCTTGTCGTCGTACTTCTTCGCCACATCGACAGTTGGTATTGGAGAGATTCAGGATGTCCACTATGAGGATCACGTTGAGGTGGGAGCCACGAGGCCAGTGGCGGATTACAGAAGTCCCTAGGCGATGTGTTTTCACGGGGGAGGTGCGCGTCACCATTTCTCATCCCAGCCTTCCCCTGGTACCGGAGATAGATTTCACAGTACCAGTGATCCTTCAATTTGAGACTCCACCCAGACTTCGTCGCTACACTACTTTTCTCAATCGTCGTCATCGCCCCTCTCCATCGACATCGTCACAGTCCTCACGGATGGCGACCATGGGCGAGCCAGATTCCCCTCGTTACTCTCCCGGTCCAGAGGTGTCACCTCCACAGCCCGTATATCCTGAAGCATTTGGCCGTTCCCGTCCGAGTAAGCCAGACATGATCGTGATCGATGACACTACATCTGAGGAGGAGGACCCAGAGGAAGACCCGAAGGATGACTCTGAGGATGAGGAGCCGGAAGAGGATTCTTCCAGCGACGACCCCTCAGAGGACTTTGGGATGATCAACCTCGGGGGTACTGGAGGGAGGAGTTGTGGGTGGATTCCTGCTGAGACGGATGATGACGAGTAGGATAGCGTGACTGGGGGTAGTTACGAGTCTAGTTAGTAGCAGCTCTGATTTAGTGGCCTCTTGTTTTGTTTCGTTTTGGTTGAGGTCTTATTTATTATAGTCTACTACTAGAACTCTTGTTTTGATGGTGATATTGTTTACTCCGGGATTACTTTGACACTATGGTTCTATATATATGTTATGATGTTTCTTTCCCATGATCCCCTTGTATCTGCGTGTATGTTGTGTATGTATGCGGAATGATTGAATCGTCTAGATGTTTTCAGAAAATGAATTTCAGACTTAAGAAAAGGATATTTTCATGAATACTTAAAATGGAAATTAGAATGCGATTAGTTGATGATGATTAAACTCTTTTAAAAAAGAAAATATTTTCGTATTTTCTAAGTTTTAAAGCAGTAAATTCGACAGTTACGTCTTGCAATGTGATATTCTTAGCGGTATAACTAAGGGTGTCGCATTGGTAGTTCGTCCATGAGCTCCTGCTCATGAACTTTTAGTGAACCAAGCAATTCATCTAGCTTTAAAACAGCAAGATCCTTAGCTTCTTGGATTGTTGTTACCTTAGGTCTCCATATTCTTGGAAGACTCCTAAGAATTTTTCTAACTTGTTCTTGGTTTGAGTAGCTTTTTCCAAGAGACTTTAAATCATTTATAATGACAGTGAATCTACTGAACATTTCATCAATAGATTCATGTTCAACCATGTTGAACATTTCATATTGATGAATCAATATGTTAATTTTTTATTCTTTTACTTGGTCTGTTCCCTCTTGGGCTATTTGGAGTGTATCCCATATTTCTTTGGCTGTTGAACATCCAGCAAATTTATCATATTCTCCCCCGCTTAATGCACAGAGAAGGAAGAATTTGGCTTTGGAGTTCAGAAGATACTTCTGCTTATCTTCTGAGGTCCAATCTTCTATTGCTTTAGGTTGAGGAGCTTCTACTTGAACTTCTGATTCTCCTTCTTTGGGCTGGGCAAGAATTCTTGTTCTTCTTACTACTGGAATGAAATTTCCTTTCTCTAGAATATTCCAAAGATCAATGTCTTGGGAATCTAGAAACAATTTCATTCTATCCTTCCAATAGTAGTAATCTTTTCCATCAAATGTTGGTGGTCTATTTGTAGATGAACCTTCTGGTATGAACATTGTAGCTCCATGATTTGCCATTTCCGTTGATCTTTTCCTCTCTTACTGTTAAGTAAGTTCAACCCTAAAGGCAAGCCCTGGTAACAATTGAAGTTATGACTTCAATCACAAGAAGGGGGTTTGAATTGTGATTGAATAAAATTTCTGCAATTTCTTTGTATACTTTTTCTACTCAAGGACTTGCCTTGGCTTAGTATAAAGAAATAAACTCACAGAAGGTAATAGTTAGTTAATTTTAATTTTGCAGAAGATATAAAACTATGTTATGGCAGAGATAATAGTAAAGAGAGAGTAAAGAAGATGGCACACAGAAATTGTATATTGGTTCACCTCTTCCAACCTGAGGCTACGTCCAGTCCCTACACCTGTAGGATTTTCTCACTCTTATAATCAAATTACAATCCTCTTGGGTAACCTTACCACTAGTATTCTTTACTTGCCTCTTCAGGCTAACAATAACCTAACAAACTCAGATTTTCCACTGAATACTTACTACAGAACCTTCTGCAGAAGATTCAGTCCCCAGAATACTGCAAGTACCTTCTGCAGATTCTGTAAACCAACTAAGATCACCAAATCTCAGTAAACCTCACTAAAAACTCTTTCCCTTGCTGCTCAGAAGAAGGATATGCACCTGCACACTTCTTTTGAGACTTTTACAATGAACACAAGAAAGAATAGGAACATACAAGGCTCAAATCAATACAATCTTTGCACAGCAGAAGCAAAATGATGAACCAAGACTCTCTCCAAGGCTTTTCAGACCAGAAATCACATAAATGAAGGAGAGAGATAATTTCCAAAAGATAGGAGAAGTGAAACTGCAGAATCTTATGTTTCTTCTGGAGTGAGGTGCCTTCAAAGTGAGGAGGAAGTCTCCTTTTATAGAAGGCTGGAGTGAAAATAGCCGTTAGGCATCTAGTTGTGCTCCAAGTTATGTCCCTATCTCAGCTACAGCATGTGCAGCTTTACAGCTGTCACTTTGACCAACCCTTTCTTCTGTAGGATATCTTCTGCAAGCTATTTTTGGGCTGTTTCTCAGGACTTTTCTTCTGTAGACATGATAAACTTCTCCAGTATAATATTCTCACATATTTTAGAGTCAGCTGGCCCACTTGAATCACAAGAAGAAGAGAAGAAGAAGACTTATTTGAATTCTGCATTAATTGCACCTTCTGCAGCACATCTTTCTTCTGCAGTACATCTGGAAGTGCTTTCTTCTTGCAGATCTTCTTAAAATTCTTAATTTTCTCAATGGAAAATTTTTTTAGGTAGTTTCTGCAGCTGTAACCTCAGAAGGTCAAAAATCACTTTGTTTTATGTGTTCTGTTTCTTCTGCAGAATGTATGTTTCCAAGTTCTTCTTCAGGAATAGCTTTTATCTTCTGAATATCTTTTTTAACCTTAGTGAGGGTTATTTAAAGATATCTTGATTCTTGGGAACCTTGGATATGCTTCTTTTCCTTTTACAAGAATGAATCTTCCTTCTAAAGGAATTTTATTATGATTTCTTCTTGTGAGGGGGTTGTTCTCATCTTCTGGAGAATTCATTGAACTTTGAAGGATCTTCTCATGATTTTATCAGCATGATTTATGTTTCTCTTTCACAAATTTGTCATTCTTGTCAAATCTGAACCTTATCTTCTTAAGTAAGTAGAATTCATTTCTTTCTTCTGCTACTGAATCACATCTTCTGCAGAAGCTTTTCTGTATCTTTTGAACACTTACTCAAACAAAATCATTAGTTCTTAAAACTCATAATTATTCCAAGTAAACCTTGATTGGTTGTCATTATTAAAACATTTTTAAGGGATTCTTGGACCTTACAGTTGGGACATTTACTTGAGGGAGAATGAGATGGGAGTGAACCAGTGTTGGATAATGATCGGAGCGAATTTTGAGGAAAAAATTCATTTTTAGGGGGGTAGAATTATAACATCCCAAATCTGGGACTTAGGAAATTTAATAAGAGGCTTAGGTGGTGGCTTAACTAGGAATCAGAGTATTGTGGAAGTAATGAAGAGTGGGAGCCTAGAATGTGAGGTTATAAGGAAAAGGATGGTTTTAGGGCTAGGAAGTTGATTAGAAGGATAGAAATGGGTTGAGAGGTTGAGAAAGGGAGGATGGATTACAAACACGAATAGGGAGATTGGTAAGAGTTTATGAATGTTAAAGGGAAATTAGAAGAGATAATTAAATTAGGAAGGTCTTTAGGCCTAGCAATCCTACGAAGATTGAGGCTTCATAGTTGAGGGAACAAGCTTAGGAAGTGGAAAAAGAGGAGAAATAGGTTCTGCCAGGGGCGCGCTGAGGCACACTTGTCCCAGCAGCTCTGTCTCCCGTGCGCTATAGCGCGCGCTCCCCTGCTTCAGTGCGCTAGCGCACTTGCTGCCCTGATTCCCCGCGCGCTCCAGCGCACTATAAGTGCACTTGAGCGCGCATCTTGCTGAGGGGATTTTTAAACCCGTTCGTGCCTCCTTCTTCCTCATTTCTTTTTCTTTCTTCTTCTTCCAACATAGGTTAGACAGAGAGGATAGGATCTAGAGAGAGGGAGCTTGGGAGGAGAGGAAGATGAAGATTGAAGGGGATCTCCTCCATATTTGAAGCTTGGGTCCGCCTCCACCTTCCACTTCCCTCTCTATTTCTCCATTCTTTCATCCATCGGAGCTCTATTTCAAGGTGAGTGAAGCTCACACACCCTCACCACATCTTGTGTGTGTTACTATCATGATCCTCACTCTTCTAATCCCTTTCTTTTAGTGTGTGGGTGTTGATTTATTGTTGGATAGATTATTAGCTTGAAATGCTCAAACCCTAGGTCAATATAAATTGGGAACTTTATGATTTCTTAGGGATAGTTGCTAAAGCATGTTTCTCTTGTTGATTCCTTATATTCCTTGATGAGCTAGTGGATTTAGGTGTGATTTTAGTATGATTAGGTATATGAATATGAAGTTAGGGTTTTGGTGTTAGTATATGCACTAGAGACTTATATGTTTTGAAACATCCATCACATGTATCATATTATTTTATAAAGGAAATTCATTCTTTTAAGAATACAATTAATGTCCTTAGAATAGTAAGCTCAAACTTCATAAGAAGTCAAGTAGATGACTTGATCATGAGATCTTATGAAGAACTATTCTTAAAATAGTCCTTAGTCAAGTATCATTTTTGGACAAAGATGCATTTAGACTAGTATGTGAGTTCATTGATGATCACATCTCATGGATCATGGATATAAGATACCATGTGCTCACATAGGTACATATTAAGAGTAATGGTGTACTGGACAGACCCACCTTAAGAACGTTGCATGGATTGTTACATAAGTGTCATGAACGTTTCTTAAATTGATAAATATTATATGAAGTCCTTCGACCTAAAATCACTACAATTCCTACATAAGGAATTATATGTTTTAATTATCATCAAACATTGCTTGTAACAGGGTAATCATAAAGTTGGTATTTGGACATATAATAAATTATGTGGAGGAATGTGAGTGACATAGATGGGATTTGTCCCTCCTATGTAACAGGATTTATATCTGTAGGCCTCTTGATAAAGTGAGATTGCAAAATGCATGGCCATGCTCAGGAGGATAAACATGAGATGTTTATTTTCTGTACAGTCTACTTGCGGATCAAGAAAACATAAATTGAACTATACAAGGTTGACACAATCCATGCCCTTGTGTTCAATTAGATATTTGGACAAAGGGACAGATCATATAAATTATCATAAAATAGGATTCGTCAAAGTTTTTGATAATCTCAATATTCGGATAGTGATGTATTGCTACATACCGCTCACTATTTATGATATTAAATATAAAAGGATTTTATTTTAATATAATAACCAAATATTAAAAGCCTATTAGGTCACACGCATACAACAAGCCGCTAGGAAAAGATAATAATTTTAATTTGATTAGAATTATAACCTAATGGGCCAGGCCCATATGTGTTAGGGATAAGTGAGTGAGGGGGTAAAACCCTAGCCACCACTCTATAAATATAGCATAAGATGCATTACCCCACACACATGAAAACATGAGCAGTCGCTCTTACCCTCTAAATGCTACTAGCAGAGTTGAGGAGGGTTTCCTAGTCCGGCTGTTGGCGTGGACACCACTAGAGACGTGGCTGCTATTACCTCGTTTGCAATCCTTAAAAGGTACGACCTTTTGTTTCATAGCTTTTATGCCTTAATTCGTGTTTTTCTCATTAACGATCATAACAAGGGAGGGAATCCATTTATTCCACTGCACCCTGACCACATGCTCGATTCCCTTCATTTGGGCGCAAGAATGGAATTAGGGTTCTAATGAGAGTTTATTGTTGGGTTACAAAATAATTATTAGCTTGTTATGTACAAACCCTAGGTTAGTATAACTTGGGGATATTGGGATTTCTTGTGTTTGGTTGTTATTGGGTGAACTTGTTGATGATTCCTTACTTTTCATGATGATTTTGTTAAGGTCTATGTGTAAATTTGGCATGGCATGAGATACATGAACAAATTCAATCTAAGAATGAGCTTCCATGAAGTTAGTTTTCATGTTAAGTTTTTAGAAAGCATTCCTTATTCATTTATGCAAAAACATTTCTCAGAAACGAATCAGAATTTGGCTTCGGCCCAGAAATGAGAATTTGGCTTCGGCCCAGAATAATTTATAACTAAGCCAGCTTCGGCCGTGAGAATAAATAAGCCAGCTTCGGCCATGAGGAATTGCTTGAAAACTTGATTCTGGTATAGAATAAGGGTGGGATACGTCCCCAGGGAAGACGTTCCCTGTAGTATGAGCTCAGTACTAACTCTAGAATCAGTTAAAAGAACCTGCCGGCTGGGAGCAACTGTAAGAAATGCATTCATGTGTTTGTGCATGCATGTAGAAGTATTATCATGTAAATTAGGTGACACATGCATAGTCAATTTCATTGCAACTTCATGCTCTTTATTGATTTTATGAATTTTTGATATTATAAGAGAAATTTGAATGATCTAAGATGTGCATGTGGCAAGTGTTCTATGTTTCATGTCATGTGCCTGTTGGCCCCACACTGCTTGCTGCTTGCTTTGCTCACTGAGACCGTAGTCTCACCCCACGTTTCGGGGATATATTTTAGATTATGCAGGATATTCTAGCCTTTGTCCAGAGATGAAGAGGAGCTTTTGGAGTAGACCTACACTTCTAGAGACCAAATAGGAATTATGAAGTATTATCCATTGTAATTAATCGTTAATAATGTAATTAAATAGAGATTTCATCATATGGTTAAGTGTAGTCTTTAATTAATTAGTAATTGATGTAGAAACCTTTAGATTGTCCACGGAGGCATGTTTCTCCTTTGGACTAGATTAGTACTCTTGTTATTATGAATTGTACTGGGACTTTGCTAGTTTTCAGGTGATTCTGGAAATTGGGAAATGTCCAGTTTTCACGGGAAACTCTGTCGGATTTCTAGTAGGAGCATATGAACTCTCACACTTGTGGGTGTTGGTTTGCCCCATGTTCCAGTTTAGAATTTTGTGTTGAGAATGTGATGTATGAATTATGTGGTAGTCTAAGCAAACGTTGGATTGCTTAGGCATCTTTGTATTATGTGTGCCGATATCGAAAATGGCGCGAAATAATTTCAAAAATTTGGGAATAATGTTTCCAACGGACATTATTCTTGGATTTAGAAATTAGGACGTTACATGTACTAATTATTTTCGGCCCAATTTAGGCCTAATAAGATTGTTAGTGATTTATTTAGTATAAATAAGTCCTTTGCTGAATGGTTTTGTAACTTTTCCCTCATTTTTCAGATTTTAGAAATTGAGACTCTTCACTTTCCCTCTCCTTTCTCTCTTCCATGCTTCACACATTTTTTCTCCTATTCTCTATTTCGGATTCTTCACTTCCAATATGGAAGGCTAAGTATTGAGAATTGATTCTCAAGTGTCATGAGCATTGGATCTTGAGGTTTCTTTAAAACAATTTCAAATTTCTGAGTCAATTCCTTCTTCTCCTAATCTCTAGAATTCCAAGTTATTGAATCTTGAATTGAATGCATGCTTTATGAATTCAGTTTTGGTTCTTAATCTGAAATTCACATTTTTTGTTTGCTTAATCCTAAAATGAACCTACTGTTTGCTTAATTCAATAGGTTAGGGATTAGGTTCTTGATACAAATTTGCTTAATCTTTGTAAGAAACTCTTAAGAATTGATTGGTGCTTCATTGATTAATTCGGATTTGCAAGGAAAATGAAATAGATCAATAAACCTATTGAAGATTCTAATGTGAATGAACTTGTGAATCAATCTGTTTTTCTTAAATTGAATGAGATAATTCGAATTCTGTTTTAGTGATTCATATTTGCATAAACAAACAAAAAACCCCCTGAGTGTGTGTGTGTGAGTTGCTTCGATTTTGAAATCTTGATTTTGCAATTGGATTCTTTGGGAAATGACTTTGGGTTAATGATTGCGCCTGTTAGTAGAATTCTGAGTTGACAGTTGAAAGCTAGGATCAAGCATGGAGCTGCTGGGAATGCTTGGAGCTAAATCAAGCATGGGTCAACCACACCTTGGTCAACCCAACCATAATCATTGACCAAAGACCCAAGTCAACAAGGAGACTCATCTTAATTAGGATTTAATTAGCTTAATTAAAGTTTAATTGCAAATAGGACATACATGTAATTTTTACTCTTCATGAAAAGGGGCGTTAATTAGTGGGTTTAATGGTTTAGGAGTTAGCTTAACTACTTAGCCTTGGGGTCATGGTTCAAATCCCATTAGGAGAAGTATTTTGAGTCATCTTTTATTTTCTCCATTTTTCCTCCCATTTTGTCGCCCCCTTCCCCTATAAATAGGGAGGCCCTCTCTTGTATTTCACAACTTTGATGAATTAGTAAAGGCATTCTGCCCAATTTTCTCCTCACGTGTGAGTAGAGAAGGCTTGGTGGTTCTTGATCAAACTAACCAGAGATTTATCTGATTCTCCTGAATTAGTGGCGTCTAGCACTAGGACTTATCTGCTGTCGGGGTCCTGCTTCAGTGGCGTCCATTCCATTCCTTTCTCTTCCACTTTTTCTTTCAATTTCCATTTGTTCTTACCCATATAGGCCGCGAACTACTGCACCTAATTTGGACCTCTTGACTGATTTTTCGTGCTTGTTTATAGTGTCTGGCTCCAAAACTAGATCCGGGAAAATTGCTGCTATTAGTTAAACTAACCCTACTGCACTTTAATTCTTTTATTTGATTTGAGCTAGCATAGGGGTTGTTTTGGGTCGCGCAATACCCCCCTCTAGGTGTTGATTAATTGCTTGCTCAAGTTTTCCATGGTTGTTCATACTTGTTCTTGAACTGCTTGTGTGTCTTAATTGTTGTTTGTGGGGGAGTGTGGTAAGTGGAGGCATTGTTGTCTTCATTTTCCAAAGATCGTTCACCTACATTTTCTCCCCGTTCCACCAATTTCATCCCCCATATCACTTGTTCATATATTCATCTCTTTACTTTCTGTTTTAATTTTCCGCCATTTAATTTCAGCTTCTCCCCATCCTTTAAATTTATGCCATCCCCTCTACTTTCTGCAATTTACATTCCGCCATTTACTTTCTGCCATTTACTTTTTGTCCTCCCCATCCTTTTAATTTCTGCCATCCCCTCTACATTTTTGCCATTTACTTTCTGTCCTCCCAACCCTTTTAATTTCTGTCATCCCTTCTACTTTCTACCATTTACTTTCTGTCCTTCCCATCCTTTTAATTTCAGTTTTCCCCTTTACTTTCTTGTCATTTAATTTTGCGCATTTTTCTTCCTATTTTTTGCTATTTTTGCGTATTTTTTGGCACTATCTTGTTCAATTTTCTACTCATGTTCTGTTTGTCTGTTTGGCATTCTAATTGAAAAATTGAATTGACTGTTATCTCTACCTTGGACTTTCCCTATTTGATTGTGCAAAACACTCACAATTAGGCTACTTTTTGGTTCATAAAGTTGGAAGAAAATCAACAAAATTCCAATTGTTGATTTTCCTTCAAAATTTAATTCCCATCTTAAAATTGAACCAAGCGCGTTTCCACACCATTTTGTGTTTGTATGATCAACAAGGAAGTGCTAAGCAATTTTTTGGATTTTTTTGAATCAGGTTGTCATTCCGTTTTAATTTATAGTTTTTAGAACTCAGCCTGTCTGTTTTGTTTTCTGGCACCATCTTGGACCAGTTTATAGTCAAAAATCTTGAAAAAAATATTTTAGGTAGATTTCTATTTTTCGTAATTTATACAAATTTCTGTAATATTTTGTTGGGGCAAAACGAAAAGAAAAAGAAAAGAAACAAAGAAATTCAAAAAAAATTATATTGCCAAAAATACAAAAAGAGGTGTAAAAAGCAAAAAGGGTGCAAAAGTTAACTACAAGAGACAAAGTCAAAAAGACACCCAAAAAGTCAAAAATTCAAAAAAAATAGAGAAAAACAAAGAGAAAAATAACAAAAAGAAAGCCCAATAATACAGTTGATATTTTACTGTAATTTTTCATTTCATTTTCTTGTATACAGTATTTTTGAGTTGTAATAGTTGTTTTTCAAAAACTACTGTTTGGCAACTCTTTTTTAACAATTGATCAAAAACAATTCTCTTTGCAACTTCTTTTGTCTTATCTTGTTTGTATTCCATTCTTGTGTATAAGTTTCTTGAGTGCTTGCTTTTCTAGTTTGTCAACATCAAATCCTTGTTTTGTCTTAGTCAATTCCTAGTCCTTTCAGTAGCTATTTTCTTTTGCTTGTGCGCTTCTATTTGGGAAGGGTTAAGATTAAGTCTCATTGTTTGTCTTTGCAAGATCAATTCATCCTTACTTGAGTAGAAGAGGCAAGAGTGTTTTCATTATAGAGAAAGCCTAAAAAAGAGTGACACACACAAGTGTTGCATTCCATTGAGTGTAAACACTAAGTTAAGTGGAAAGGTCCTTTTAAAATCAAAAACTTAAAAACAATGGGTAGTAGGAACTCACCACCTACTTCACCTAGAACTCTAAGGTATAGGGCCGAGTTGCTACATGCAATTCAAGACATGGCAAGAATGATGAGAAATGAGATAAATGACCTTAGGTTAGAGTTAAGTGGGAATAGGAGGGAGAGAAGGCACTCTTCTCAAGAAGGAGGAAGTGAGTAGATATAGTGTTGTGAGAACTGAAGATAGGTACCATCCTGAGAGTAGTGAGGGAGAGAGACATTCAATTCAAACCCTTAGGAGAAGGGAAGAAAGGCATAGGGAACATAGGAGGCATAGGATGTAGAACACACAGGAAACACTAGAAGGGGGTTGAATAGTATTTTATAAAACTTAAAATGTTTTTGGAAACTCTTTCACAAGCAGCAAAGTTTTAAAAAGAAGATTTAGATAACTTGCTGAAATCTAAAGTTTGCGTACTTGTTGAAACTGCTTCAGAGGGTTCAATAAAATAGTTCACGAAAATTGTTTGAAAGCTAAGTGTTATAAAGCAATTAATTCAAATCCCTTCTCGTTAGCTTAACAAGAATTTTAAGAGTTAAGGGTAAGAGAACTTAGCCAAGAATTTATCACGGTTCACTCACTACCACCATGAGCTACGTCTAGTCCCAAAGGCAACAAGCTATGGATTTTCCACTAAACTGATCAGATTACAAGTATTCTTTTAATACTAAGCCTCTTCAGGCTCTTTACACAAGAATTCTTTCCTTACCAAGCCTCTCCAGGCTCTTTACACAAGTATTCTTTCCTTACCAAGCCTCTCCAGGGTCTTTACACAAGTATTCTTTCCTTACCAAGCCTCTCTAACCTCTATACAAACTGTGTTTGAAAGAAAATAGCCTAAGCTTAAAACTACACAAGTTTAAAGCTCAAACTGGGTAAAATGTACAATCAGTTGAGTTAAACTCACGATATGAAAGTTGTGTACAAGTATATCAGAGTATAAATTTTACAAGAAAATTTGCAGCGTTTCAGCAGGTTGATGTTCTTCTCTTTTGTATGTATTGCATGAAATTTGAGTGAGGGTTGATGGAATTCTGGCAAGCGTACAAAAATTTCAGCAGTATAATAGAAAGTATGAGTTTATCGTATCCACAGGGAACGGTTCACTTCGTATTTACTCGTGATCAGATTATCAAGTAGAAAATAGTATTTGAGAGTTTGTGGTGAGGAAAGTAAATTTGCATAAAAGAAAGAGACAATTGAGAGAAGATAAAATACTTTACTTGGATTAGGATTGAACTTCGTATCATCTCACCCCTTTATGCATGTGAATCCTTATATTATTTATGAATATATTTCTATAATATCCTATCCAAACTATATTGCTTTACCCCGAGTTACCATGTAGTAAACCACTCAAAGATAATTCATGCGGGTTCTCCCAGGCGACAAATTACCCCGGCTTGATTGCTCTATCTTTCCGTTTGTTTAATACTATCAATTTGCCCTATAGACCTATAGTGTCAGCTATGAAGAGATTGCCTAGTTCTTCTTCAATGGTCACTTTCTCCTATAACCCTATAGTAACTACTATGAGCACTTTTACCAATCAGATTTTGAGTTTCCTAAGTATCGGTTTCCCCCAAATTCGCTGTTAATTTTATAGAAACATCTGTCACCTGAATCATAAAATTAACCTATAACTCCGGCACACAGGCGGAAGCTACGCATTAAACAAAGATAAAAATACCGATATTATAAAACAGGGATTCATAAATAAATACGAGAATTCACATACACTTTGGGGATTGAATCAACTACATTCAATCCTATCGAGACGTTTAGCTACGCATGGTAGCCATTACAACCCAATGGAGAAGCTGTCACCTTGCTCCAATCCTAGCTCTACCTTTGTCGTCTCTCTAATCTCCTTCCTAAACGCTCCTTTGCTAACCTCCGGAGACTGTGTAAAAGCCTTTCTTTACTTCTTTACAAAGGGTCCTATTTATAGACTAAGGAAAGTTATCTTAAATCTGGAAGAAATCTGATTTGAAAATAGATCTAAAAACAGATCTAAAACTAATCCGCGCAATTGCACTTCATTTGCGCTCAGCGCATCTGTAGTGCATGAAACAGGAAGCAAATTTTGAATATGCGCTTCACTTGCGCTAAGCGCGAGTGAAGCGTGGAATGCGTAATTGATTGCTCCGTTTCTTCTTTTAACAGTTTGATCTCTTCCTGATCTTATCCTTGTTTGCTTGGCTTTCCTTGTTTCCCTCTTTTTGATATGATTCTATGATTATTCTGCTCTTTGAATTTAAATTGGGAAGTTATCCGCAGAATCCTTGTTTAAATGGCAGTTGATCTTATCTTTATTTGCTCTGATTTAAACTTCAAATCAGTAGATCCTCTCCTCAAATAATGCTATCTTCTTTCCTCATTCAAATCTTCTCATAAATCTGCAAATTCAATAGATTTTCAATTAAAGTAGCATCAAATTCAAATTTAAATCAAATAATCATAATTATTACAATTATTACTAAAAAGGGATTATTTGGGGCATAAATTACTATTTTAACCTTAATAAGTGCAGTAAAAATACAAGAATTTATCATATAATTTGCACTTATCAAGGGTATTTATAGAGATGGACTTGAGATCCGTTGAACTCTATTTAATCCCGTTGTGAGATAGAATTTCTCCCGTTGAGACACAAACTTCTGATAACTTCCTGCAGAGGACAAAGCAGGTGTGCAGCGCTAACTCTACTTTTCTGAGCACAATGTACTTCTACAGCAAAGGCTTCCTTTTTAGTGTATAGGAATTTGAAATATACCAAAAAGTTTCTATTATGCCTTGCCAGAGAGAGTGTGATATAGACAGCTAGCAGGAATCGTTGAAATGACTTGAGTTTTCAAAAGGTCTTCAGAGGGTCTCACTCCAAAAATGATTTGCATGAAGACAAAAAGCCACATCAAACGTCTCCAGCCTTTAGAAGGTTCTTCACTTCATAAGGTCTTTACACTTCAAAAGGTTCTTTACTTCACCGGGTTTTGACTCTTCAAAGGGTTCAACTACTTCAGAGGGTTTCTCTTTCAGAAGGTCCAAAGTTGCTGAAACACGAAGAATACCTTTAAGAGGATCCGTTGAACTCTATTTAATCCCGTTGTGAGATAGAATTTCTCCCGTTGAGACACAAACTTCTGATAACTTCCTGCAGAGGACAAAGCAGGTGTGCAGCGCTAACTCTACTTTTCTGAGCACAATGTACTTCTACAGCAAAGGCTTCCTTTTTAGTGTATAGGAATTTGAAATATACCAAAAAGTTTCTATTATGCCTTGCCAGAGAGAGTGTGATATAGACAGCTAGCAGGAATCGTTGAAATGACTTGAGTTTTCAAAAGGTCTTCAGAGGGTCTCACTCCAAAAATGATTTGCATGAAGACATAAAGCCACATCAAACGTCTCCAGCCTTCAGAAGGTTCTTCACTTCATAAGGTCTTTACACTTCAAAAGGTTCTTTACTTCACCGGGTTTTGACTCTTCAAAGGGTTCAACTACTTCAGAGGGTTTCTCTTTTAGAAGGTCCAAAGTTGCTGAAACACGAAGAATACCTTTAAGAGAATCTGCACTAACTTTCAATAAACTTTAATCAAATTTGTTACTCATTAAAACTTAGGGTTATGATCTTGAGTCTCAAAATATTATTAAGTGATTAATAAAGTTTTAAGTCTCTATAACCTGAGTTTTAATGAGCAACAAATTTGTGTCAATTAGATAGATACTGCTTAGAGTTATTCTTATGTGTTTCAGCAATTCTGTAAAGGAAGTTGAACATGCTGATAAATCTGAACCTACTGAAGCATGTCAACCCTCTGAAGATCCAACTTTCTGAAATCAAGCAACCTTCTGAAGAGAAAAAACTTACTAAAGGATCAAGACTTGCTGAAATTTTCGAACCCTCTGATATCAAGAAACGATGAGTCACATTTCAAAACAAAATCAAGTTTCTTCTATTCCTTTGAAGACTCAAGTCTCATACAGCTTTCTGTTATACTATCTACACAACCCTCATTCTGGAAAGTCAAGACAGAAGCTTTTGTACGTGTTTCAAATCATGTTCACCAAAAAGGAAATAGTCTCTGCAGAAAGTACACTTTATCAGAAAAAGTAGAGTCAACGCTGCTGCTACCTACCTCTATTGTACCTACTGCTACAAGCTACCTCTGCTATATCTCACAACGGAAAAAAAAACTATTAGACAACGGGACTCTGAGGATATTTAACCGGTCTACAGACTCCTTCTCTCTATATATATGAGATTCATGCAATGAAGAAATGAGAGAGACTACGTGAAAATACTTGTTGAAGTGCTGCTTAAAGAATTCTCTGATATTCATTTCATTTCACTTCATTTGTACACAAACCTCTTTCATCCTGAGTTATACTCAGTTATTTGTATAATTCTATATCTGTTTAAGTTTGGAACTTGTCTAAGTTTAGTAACTTAAACAAAATTTCATTTGTAAACACTTTCAAGTGTCCGAGAGCCTGGAGAGGCTTAGTGGAAGAAAGAATACTTGGTTTGAGCCTAGAGAGGCTTTTCTGTAAAACAATACTTGAGTTGAGCCTGGAGAGGCTTGTCTGCAAAAGAATACTTGTTGTGAAGAGCCTGAAGAGGCTTGACTGTAAAAGAATACTTATAACTGATCAGTTAGTGGAAAATCCATTGCTAGTTGCCATTGGAACTGGACGTAGCTCAGTGTATGTGAGTGAACCAGGATAAATCTCTTGGATAAGTCTTCTCTACCCTTATCTCTCCATATGTTATTTATGTAACAAGAAGGGTTCGGAATATAGTGATTTATACTGTTGAAACATTATTTTAATCAAATAAACTTTCAAGAAATAGTTTTAATCAATTTTGTTGGACCTGCTGAAGTAATTTCAGCAAGTACCATAACTCAAGTTTCAGCAAGTTTGCAAAAACTATTGAGAAATACTTTGCTTGTGAAAAGGTTTCTGAAAAATCTGTTTGAACATTTAAAACACTATTCAACCCCCTTCTAGTGTTTCCTGTGGTTTCTATATATGACACTTAAAACATTATTAATTACTTAATAACATTTTTTAGACTCAACATGGAAGGCGTGAAGAAGCTAGAAGGCATATGGAAGAGTACTATGAGGAAGAGCCTAGGAGGTATATAGAAGATTACTATGAAGATACCCATAGGAGGCAAAGGAGAGAGCATAGGAAGGAAGAGGAACCTCAAAGGGAACAAGGGTTCAAGGGAGTCAAAATAGAAGTCCCAACCTTCAATGGAAGGAATGATGTAGAACAATACCTAGAATGAGAGCTTAAAATTGAGAAAATATTTAGTTACCATAGGTATAAGGAAGAAGAGAAAGTTAAGATAGCCTCTCTTGAATTCAAAAATTATTCCTTGGTTTAGTGGCATCAGCTTCAAGCTGATAGGAGAAGGTGTAATGCTCCTTTGGTTTCCTCTTGGGAGGAAATGAAGTCCATCATGAGAAAGAGGTTTATACCTCAACATTACACTAGGGAGTTGCACATTAAACTCCAAACACTTAAGCAAGGTTCTAAGAGTGTAGATGAATATTTTAAAGAAATGGAACTTGCTTTGATAAGGGCAAACATAGTTGAGGATAGTTAAGCAACTATGGCAAGGTTTATCAATGGACTTAATTTTGACACAAGGGACATAGTGGAGTTGCACCCTTATGTTGAAATGGAGGACTTGGTACACCAAGCCATTAAAATTGAAACTCAACTAAAAAGAAAGGGTAGTTATAAAAGAGGTAACTCTAGTTATACAACTAGAAAAAGGAAACCCTAAAGAGAGATGAAGGAAAAGGCCAAGAGAAGGAAGAACCTAAGGGTTCTAGGGATGCTTCTAACCCACCTCCTCCTAAAACACCAAATGAGAATCCCTCTACTTCCACTAGAGACATCAAATGTTTCAAGTGTGCTGGAAATGGACACATAGCCTCTCAATGCCCAAACAAAAGGGCGATGTTGATAAAAGAAAATGGAGAATACACCAGTGCTAGTGAGGATGAAACTAGTGAAGAGGAAAATGAGATTAAAAAAGAAGTGTTTAGAACTGAGGGAAGACTTTGCATGGTAAAAAGATCATTAGGAAATCAAGTCATTAGAGAAGATGAGCAAAGACAAACTGTCTTTCACACTAGTTGCATGGTTGAGGGACGAATTTTTTCCTTAATAGTAGATGGTGGAAGTTTCACCAACATTGCAAGTGAAAAAATGGTGGAGAAACTTGGGTTGTCTACCACCCCCCCCACCCCAGACCATACAGGTTATCTTGGATATGTGATAATGGGGAAAAGGGAAGTGAATAAGCAAACTCACATCTTTATTTCCATATGTAGCTATGATGATAATGTTTTATGCAATGTTGTACCTATGGATGCCACACATATCTTGTTAGGTAGGCCTTGGCAGTTTGACAAGAGGATCATCCATGATGGTTACTCTAATCAAATATCTTTTAAAAGTGATGGAGTTAAAATTATTTTGATGCCAATGTCAATCCAAGAAATATGTGAGGATCAAGTTCACATGAAGAGAGAGATAGAACTTGAGAAAATCAAGAAATTGAAAATAAAAGGTGAGGATAAAAAGAAAAGGAAGGAAGAAACATCAAGAATAAAGGTAGAGAAAGTAAAAACAAAAGAAAAGCAAAAAAATTAAAGGGAAGCAATGTTACTACTTCACCAATTTAAAACTGCTGACCTTAGTTGTTTTGAAGGGGAACAAGAAAAGGCGCTGCTGATCAAGGAAGGAGGAAGTAGCGACACTACAAGGGAGTTTCCTCCACCCTTTTCTCCTTTTTCTTCTTCTTCTTCTTCTCCTTCTACTTTTTCTTCTTCTACTACTTCTTCTTCTTCTTCCAAAACTCCCTACATGATTCCCAAGTATTATTGATATGAGCATTAAAGACCAATTGCTTGGGAATAATGAGTCTTCTTTTTGTTGGCTAAGGTTGGATCTGTGATTTGGAGACCTAGTAAGGACTCACAAGTCCTAAAAGGAAATCTCCACCTTCTCCTCTTCTTGTCATCCATTCCTACTACTCTCTTCTACCCCTTATGCCTTCTTTTGAACTTTCAGATTTGAAGACAAATACTCTTCAGGGGGGAATGATGGTGTCTGTCAGTAGAATTCTGAGCTAACAGCTGAAAGCTAGGATCAATCATGGAACTGTTGGGAATGCTTGGAGCTGAATCAAGCATGGGTCAACCACACCTTGGTCAACCCAACCATAATCATGACCAAAGACCCAAGTCAACAAGGAGACTCATCTTAATTAGGATTTAATTAGCTTAATTAGAGTTTAATTATAACTAGGACATACATGTAATCTTTACTCTTCTTTTCATGAAAAGGGGAGCTAATTGGTGGGTCTAATGGTTTAGGAGTTAGTTTAATTACTTAGCCTTGGGATCATGGTTCAAATCCCATTAGGAGAAGTATTTTGAGTCATTTTTATTTTCCCCATTTTTCCTCCCATTTGGTCGCCCCCTTCCCCTATAAATAAGGTGGCCCTCTCTTGTATTTCATAACTTTGATGAATTAGTAAAGGCGTTCTGCCCAATTTCCTCCTCAAGTGTGAGTAGAGAAGGCTTGGTGGTTCTTGCTCAAACCAACCAGAGACTTAACTAATTCTCCTGAATCAGTGGCATCTAGCACTAGGACTTATCTGCTGGGGGGTTGCCTACTTCAGTGGCATCCATTCCATTCCTTTATCTTCCACTTTTTCTTTCAATTTCCCTTTGTTCTTACCCATATTGGTCGCGGCCTACTGCACCAAAATTTGGACCTCTTGACCGATTTTTCATGCTTGTTTACAGTGCCTGGCTCCAAAACTAGATTCAGGAAAATTGCTGCTATCAGTTAAACTAACCCTACTGCACTTTAGTTTTTTATTTGATTGATTACGGCCTCGATCAGTAACTAACCAAAAGGACCCAATAGAATTTGGGTACCTAAATCTTTATTCACCTATGATGCAAGAAATAGTAAAAGCTTCCAAGAAGAAAGGGTAATGGTTCTTGGACAGTGGCTGCTCGAGACATATAACAGGGAACAAAGCCAAATTCATCCAGTTACACAAAATAGAAGATGGAACGGTCACCTTTGGAGAGAACAACAAAGCTCACATCTAAGGGATTGGCAAGGTAGGTATGACCAACTCTACTCAAATTAATAATGTTTGCTATATGAAAGGTTTAAAACATAATCTTCTTAGCTATGTGACAGTGGCTATGAAGTTATGTTTCAACCAACAGTATGTGTGATAAGAGAGGAATCCACTAAAAGTCTTATTTTCTGGAACTAGGAACAAAAATCTCTATAGTATATGCTTAGAAGAATTTTCTGATCTCATATTCTTCGCATCATTTGAAAATGACAAATGGATTTGGCATAGGAAAGTAGAACATTTGAATATGAAAAGCATTTCAAAACTGTCAAAACTAGATTTGGTTAGAGGTTTGCCTAAAATAAAATTTGAAAAGGATAAAGTATGTGATGCATGTTGAAAGATAAGCAAACCCACTCAAGTTTTCATCCTAAAAATGTTGCGTCCACTAAAAGACCATTAGAACTACTACATATTGAACTATTTGGTCCTACCAAAACTCCTAGTATTAGTGATAAAAGATATGGATTTGTAATTGTGGATGACTACTCAAGATTCATACGGGTACTATTCCTCACCACTAAGGATGAGTCTTTTGATACTTTCAGAATCTTCTCCAAGAAGATACAAAATGAAAGTGGTCAACACATTGCTTCTATTAGAAGTGACCATGGGGTGAATTTGAAAACTTCTCTTTTACAATGATTTTTTATGAAAATGGAATCTCCCATAATTTTTCATGTCCTAGAACTCCTCAACAAAATGGAGTTATTGAAAGAAAAAATAGAACTCTTCAAGAAATGGCTAGAACTTTATTGAGTGATAGTGGAATCCAAAAATACTTTGGCGGAAGCAGTTGCTACTTCCTATTATATTCTTAATAGAGTTTATATCATAAGCATATTGAATAAGACTCCATATGAGCTTGGTATAAAAGGTTAAGTAATTTCTTACTTAAAAATGACTTTTCAAGAGGAAAAATTGACACAACCTTATTTAGAAAAACATTAAAAAGGATCTTCTGATTGTTCAAATTTATGTTGATGACATCATTTTTTAATCTTCTAATGAGAAAATCTGCCAAGAATTTTTTGAATTAATGAAAGAAGAATTTGAAATGAGCTTAATGGGAGAGCTCAAGCTTTTCTTTGGGTTGCAAATTAAACAAGAAGATACAAGAATCTTCAAGAAGTTCAATATGCATGATTGTAAGCCTATGGCAACTCTAATACATCCTTCTGCTATCTTAAGTAAAGATGAAGGAAAAGAACCTGTTGATCAAACTTTGTATAGAGGAATGATTGGTTCTTTACTGTATCTTACAACAAGTAGACCTGACATCATGTTATGTGTTTGCTTGTGTGCAAGATTTTAGTCTGATCCAAGAATTACACACTACAAAGATGTTAAAAGATTTTTTAGATATCTCAATGGTACTACTAATCTTGGTCTTTGCAATAAGAAGAGTAATGATTGTAGGTTATTGGGATACTATGATGCAGACTTTGCTGAAGATAGAATTGAAAGAAAGTGCACCAGTGGAGGATGTCATTTCTTTGGAAATAACATGATTAGTTGGTCAAGCAAAAGGCAAAGCACTATTCCATTATCAACTGCATAAGCAGAGTACATTTCAGTTGCAAGTTATTGCTCACAGTGATCGAGGCCGCACTCAATCAAATAAAAGGAATTAAAGTGCAGTAGGTTAATTAAATCAAAGTCATCTCTCTCAAGGAATCCAATTACAAATTCAGAATTTCAATCTCAAAGTACTCACACACACAGGGGGTTTTGATTGTTCATGACAGTTTCCAATTTCTAAAACAGAATTTAATTTGCAAAAAACAATTCAAGAAAAATGGATTAATTCTCTACCTCATTCACAATTTGGATCTATCATTGATTCATACAAAATTCCTCAAATTCTTAACAGAGACAAATTCGGATTAAGCATCCTCATTAATTTTCACACTAGAATTAAGCAAACTAGCATGGATCCTAATTTCTAGTCCTAGGAATTAGGCAAACCTTGAATTCATTTTAGATTAAGCAACCAAAAATGTGAGTTAGATTCATATTACAATTCGAATTTCATAAATCATGCAAATCAATTTCAAATTCAAAATTAAACATCAAGAAACTAGGAGAAGGAGAATTGATGAATCTGTCCAAGAAATTAGAAGATGAAAACCGAAAATAGAACCTCAATTTCCATTGTGAATTTAGTAGAGAAAAAATCCTTGAAGCTTAGCCTTTCATTTCCACGGAGGCGAAATTCAAAAATTGAAGAAGAGGAAGAAAAAGAGCCAAACCATCCAAGAGAAGAGAGAAAAAGAGAGGGAACATGAAGAGTCTCTTTTCTAAATTCTAAAAAATGAGGGAAAAGTGTTTAAACTATTCAGCAACACACCTATTTATAATGCCTAAATCACTAACAATCTGATTAGGCCTTAATTGGGCCGAAATTAATTAAAACAAGCCCACAAACTAATTACAAAACTAAGCAAATTCGGATTTGCAACAGACAGCATCAGTAGGCGATTTTGAAATAGCAGCTGCTCCTAATTCCTTCATGGGAATATAGTCATATAGCATATCAAATTAAAGCCTTGGATGTTAGATTTCCAATGCCGCTTGAATCACCCAAAATTTCCACCTACAACTCCTAATATGATCAAAACAAGACAGGTAGGTCAGTGGGCTTAGAAATCCAAATTTAAACAACATTTACAGTTAAAGCCCAATTAAGCCCAATTTTGTAAATTCCAATTAAAATAGTGGAATTAATCACAATTATAGTCCAAGAAAGCTAAGATTAATTACGCAAAGTGTGAACAAAAATGTGATCATCACACAGCTTTTGTGGGTAAAATATCAAATTGAGGACTTCAACATCTTTGTGCATAATATACCTGTTATGTGTGATAACACAAGTTCAATCAATCTATCAAAGAATCTCCTTCAGCATTCTAGGGCAAAGCATATAGAAACCAAGCATCATTTTATCAGAAACTATGTTTAGAAATGTGTTTTTGATATAAAGTTAATTGATACAGAGCATCAATGGGCAGATATATTCACAAAACCCTAGCTGAAGATAGATTTAATGATAGTCGGATGGGTGTAGGATCTAGAATTGAGCAAAACCAACCGATTAGAATCACAATTAAGCAAATAATTGCGAAATATAGGTGCTGGAACAGCAGCTATATTCACGCAAGAAAGTGAAGGAAAATAAGGGAAAATGAAAGAAAAAGTGGAGAGGAAGAAATGGGAAGGACGCCACTGAAGCAAGAGTCCACCTGCAGCAGATAAGTCCAATGCCAGACGCCACTAATTCAGGAGAATTAGATAAGTCTCAGTATGGTTTGAGCAACAACCACCAAGCCTCACTCAACTCACAAAGGGAGGAGAAAATTGGGCATAATGCCTTTACTTCAAAATTCAATGTGTTCCAAATACAAGAGAGGAGGCCCCTTTATATAGGAGAGGGGGAGTGAGGGAGCGGCCACTTACATGAGGAAAGGGGGAGAAAAAATAAAAGATGAGTGAAATCCCATCCTAAGTGGGATTTGAACCCATGTCCCTAATGGCTTATGGCTAAGCTAAGCCTTAAGCCAATAAACCCAAAAATAGCGCCCCTTTTAACAAGGAAAAAGAAAGATGAGGTAATTTTCTATCTTAGGTGGGATTAGATCCCATGACCTCCTAAACCTTGTAGCAAGGTATCCTACTAACCAATAAAACCCATACAATTAGCACCCAAGTGGAATGAAATAAAAAGGAAAATACAAAAATAATAAGAAAATACAAGAGAGTCCTAATTAAGGGTGGTCCATAGGACAAGGGTCCTATCTAGGGTCAAGGTGTCCTTCTGTAGGGTAGTGACCTTTATTTTGTAGGGTAGTGTCCCTTTATTTGTAGGACACTAATTTCTCCAACTCTTCCTTGCTTGAAGTTGGTGCATATCCTCCAATGTAGGTCTTGCAGGTCCAAGCTCCTAGCAGAGTGTTATCATTTAAGTTCATAAGAAATAATCTTAATATTCTTGCTCTGTCTGAAAAGTGAACATATCTGAAAAATACATGAGTATATGTGATCGAGGTCGTACTCAATCAAATAAAAGGAATTAAAGTGCAGTAAGGGTTCGTTAACCCAAAGTCATTTCCCAAAGAATTCAATCACAAATTCAGAAATTCAATCTCACAGCAACTCACACACACATTCAGGGGATTGTTTGTTCATGACAGTTTCCAATTTCCGAAAATAGAATTCGAAATTCCTAATTCAATTCAACAAAAAAATAGATTGATTGACAAGCTCATTCGCATTTGGATCTCTCACAGATTCACGTATTTATTTCAATTTCCTTAACAAATCCGAATTAATCAATGAAGCATCAGTCAATTCTTAACAATCTCATACAAAGATTAAGCAAATTTGTATCAAGAACCTAATCCCTTACCTATTGAATTAAGCAAACAGTAGATACATTTTAGGATGAAGCAAACTAAAATGTGAATTTTAGATCATGAATCAAAAACCGAGTTCAATAAGCATTTATCCAATTCAAGATTCAATAACCTAGAATTCTAGAGATTAGGAGAAGAAGGAATTTGCACAGAAAATTAAAATTCAAAATTCAATTAAAGACCTCAACATCCAATGCTCATGATACTTGAGAATCAATCCTCAATGCTCAGCCTTCCATGGAGGAAGTGGAGAATCCGAAAATACAAGAAGAAGAGGAAGAAGGAGCAAAAACGTGTGAACCAAGGAAGAGAGAAAAAGAGAGGGAAAAATGAATAGTCAAAATCTAAAATCTGAAAAATAAGGGAAAAGTCTTTTAAATATTCAGCAACACACCTATTTATAATGCCTAAATCACTAACAGTCTGATTAGGCCTTAATTGGGCTGAAATTAATTAAAACAAGCCCATAAACTAATTACAAAACTAAGCAAATTCGGATTTGCAACAGACAACATCAGTAGGCAATTTTGAAATAGCAACTGCTTCTAATTCCTTCATGGGAATATGGTTATATAGGATATTAATTAAAGCCCCGGATCTTAGCTTTCAAATGCCACTGGAATCACCCAAATCGGGCACCTTTAGCTCCAGATATCATCAAAACAAGACAGGTAGGTCAGTAGGCTTAAAAATCCGAATTTAAACAACATTTACAGTTAAAGCCCAATTAAGCCCAGTTTGGTAAATTATAATTAAAACAATGGATTTAATCACAATTAGAGTCCAAGAAAACTAAGATTAACTATACAAAGTGTGAATAATAATGTGATCATCAGTCTGAAATGCATACTTTGTTTGAAATAATCACCTGTCTCAAATGTCTAGTTGTGTGAATAAATATATCTGAAAGAACATGTCTGAAATCCTTTCATCTGATGATGTGGCAACTAAGACAGTTGAATTTCAACTTTTACCAAGTAAGTGACTTCTGCACTTCGCACAACTTCCCATGTCTGCGCAATCATGGAATAACCATCAAGATGTCTGACCTATATATTTTGGAGAGAGAATGTCACTTAGGGCACCGCTCTCACTTCACTAAAGTTTTTCAAACAAGTTTTTGTGCTCCTATTCTCTGCAACTCCAAACCATTCTTTCAAATTTTCTTCAATGGCTTCCAAGAAAATTTCCGAAGGACTAATTGTGCCAAGCAAGGTTGTTGACCTTGCTCAAGAGTTTAAAGCTTCTGGTTGGGTACCATTTTTGTAGAAAATATGTGGTGTATGGTCAAAAGAAGGGGTCATCGAGTTCTAGAACAACGCTAGAGTGGAGAGCAGCAAAGAAGACCTTTCTTATCGTTCTATTACCAGTAAAGTGATGGGAATAAATATATTTGTAGATGAAGGTATTATTTCTACTATTTCTGGAGTAGAACCCATTGGGTTAGTGATAAGTGAAAATTAGTTGATAAATTAGAGCACTTTTTAGTTCACTTATCAAGGATAAAATGGTAATTTTGCCCAAGTTTAACCCCTTTTTATTAAATATTAGATAAATTGTATTTATTAATCTTGAATTTGAATTTGATGCTATTTTGATAAAAATATTGCTAACTTTTGTAGAATATTACGAGGATTTGATTTGAAGGAAAGATAGCATTAAATGAGGGAGATATCTGCGAGATTTGAAGTTTGATTGAAGACATTTAATGAAGATTTGAAGATTATTCGAAGCAATTAATGAAGATATCACTACCAATCAAACAAGGATTCTGCAGACAACCTTCCCAAATAAATCCAAGATGCTCAATAAATGCAAGATTTCATCAAGAAAAGGGAAATAAGGAAAGAAAAATCAACCAAAACCAGTCTCGGGGAGAGATCAAGTTAAAAAGGGAAAGATTGAAGCTGCAGGACGCATTCTGCGCTTCAACCTGCGCTGTAGCGCAGGGTGAAGCGCAGCTCTCTGGATCCTGCGCTGTAGCGCAGGGAGAAGCGCAAGTTACAAAGATTCTTGCCCTGTTGCCGTTTTTAGATAGATTTCTCCCCAATTTTCTTTGTCTTTCCTTAACCTATAAATAGGACCTCATTGCACCAGATCAAAGTGTGCACGATTATTGTAATTCAGTCTTATTTTAGTGATAATGCACCAGAGCTAATTTTAGAGTAGGAGAGGAGGAGCGCTTCACAAGGATTGAAGATGGTGACAACATCTTCAGTGGTTTGTATGGCTACCTTGTGTAGTTAACTCTCCATTAGGATTGGATGTAATTGATTCTATCCCCAAGTGTATGTAAACTCTATATTATTATTTCCTGAGCTCTTTGTCTATAATATTGGTAATCTTATTCTGTGCTTAATTCCTAACTTCCGCGCTTGCGCCGGAGTTATAGGCTAGTTTCGACTAGGATTGAGGATGGGGGAGCAGATTCTGAAGAAACCCATTCTCTGAGTGAATAAGAGGACTCGGTAGCCAGTGAACAGAAACATGGGTGTTGCTCGTGATTGATGGGTAGTGTGAGTACTCTAATGAAGGGCGTCTACAGGATAGGCATGGTTATTAAATTACCGATAGCAAAGGATTTGTTGATTATCAATCTAGGAAGCAAACGTGGATGTATTCTAATGAGTGATGGGTAGTTACAGTACTCTAGCGAAGGTGCGTCCAGAGGAGTAGGCCTCGTTTATCAATTAGTTCTTTTACAAACGGAGTAAAAGAAAGCAAAATAAGTCGAGGGTAAGTCTGTCGCCTGGAAGAGCCCGCATGGATTACCTTTGAGTGTGTGAGGCCGCTGGTAACTCGGGGTCTTAGCAATATAGTTTGTCTACAGTATTATAGAGTAAACCTAAAATAATAGATAGTTTTTACATGCACAAAGGGTGTGATGATATGAAGTTCAATCCTAATCCAAGTAAAGTGTCTCTAACCCTTACTTTCTATTTCTATTGACTATTAATTTGCAATTTATATTTTCCTCACAAAATACTCTCATAAATCCGTTGTTTTCCCTTGATAAATAGATCACGACTATACACGAATTGACTATTGTCTGTTGATATGAACCTTAAGGTTCTATTTTGCGTAAACCTTAGAAATTTCTGAATAAAACAACAGTTTCCTAGGAAAATAATTTTTTTCTTGTCTTTTCAATATTTTCTTTCAATTCTTTTCTTTTTTCAAATGATGTGAACCTTAAGGTTCTATTTTGCATGGACCTTAGAAATTTCTGAATAAAACAACACTTTCCTTTGCAAACAATTTTTTTCTTGTCTTTTCAATATTTTTTTCTTTCAATTCTTTTCTTTTTTTTTCTTTTTCTATTTTCTTTTCTTTTTCTTTCTTTTTTTTTTCGAGCAACAAATAAAATAAGATAGAAGATAACAAATTCTAACTTTTACAAAAACGAAATTCAACCTTGAATACTTGAAACATAAGTTACATATAATTCAAGTAGTACGTATAAGAAAATAAGTTTTTGAACAAAATAGAAGAAGTAGGAAAAGTAGAAGGGATAGAAGGTGGACATCACACTTTCAAGACTTGAAAGATAAGTCCTTGAAGATACACACACAAAGGTAAGGAACCTTTGATAATCTTCACTCTTGACTAGCAAGAAACTTAGAGAAACACTCTCAAAGTAAAGGAAACTTTTCTGCATAAAGATTCTTAACTTTCTTGCATGCATGAAGCATGTTTTTATAAGGATTACAAGGCACTCAAAGGTCATGCAACCAGCTAGGTTTACATGCCCCAGACAGCCCCAAAATACCCCTCATACATATCCCATGCAACCCTAATTACATTACTATGAACTAAATAAAATAAGCTAATGAAACTCAACCTAAACAAGCTTAGTTGGCCGAATTTTCCAATCAGATTTTTGGCACATGTGGCTGCATTATTTCATGAAATGTAACCACCAAACATGGATTAAAATGGCTCATGAATCAGCCAATAAGTGTCCGCATGAAACAGCCCACTATCTTCAAGTTTCCCATCAATTTTGTAACCTCCACTTCATTGTTGGCCGCCCACTTGATTGCTTATTCATTCAACCAATTACAACCACCGTAAACCCTCTTTGATGACACATAACTCATCCATGAAGTGCACATGTTGGCCGCCACAAAATAATGACCTATGACTCAGCCATTTACTCACTTGTTGGCCGCAAAATTGATGGTATATGACTCAACCATTCAATCACTTGTTGGCCGCCCACCTTGGTTAGTTGGATGGTCTTCATGTAGCTTCAAAGAGGTCTAGATACGTGCACTAGAAACAAACCTCCCTAACGGCTAGAAAAGACAAGGTTTTAATGCATTTAACCTACATTACAACCTTGTTTTGTAACCACCAGAATAGGAATTGTAGCCACCAGAAAATTAAACCTTGTGTCTTGTAACTCTCTAAAGTTTATTAAAACAAATAAAACTAATTAAATCAGCAAATTGAAGGCTAAGTTGGTTGTCCCACATGGCCTCCTTCCATTCTAAATGATGGTTCTTCAACTAGTAGTTGCATTAAATGCAATTGTCACTTCATTTAAAGCCATGTCACCATCTTCTTTATTCTTACCCGGTTGGTTCACATCACATGTGGATACGATAACTCTTCTTACTATTATACTACTGGATTTTTGGTTCGCTTTCCAGAAACCCATCAAGTATTTTTGGCGCCGTTGCTGGGAAACAGTTTCCAATTTGTGTAGACCTTGGCGGTCTAATTATCAAGTCATATCTATCTTAGGATTTCATTTATTTATTATTCTTATTATTTTAGGAAAATTTTATTATTTAGGAAATTTATATTTTTTCTATTATTATTAAAATTCTCTTCCACGCTTACCCTTTCCAAGTTTTCTTGTTATTCTTTTGAGAGGCCAGGTGTCCCCCAATCAATTACAACTTTGATCCAGAAACAGAAAGGACATCAAGGAAGAACAAAAGTAGAAAACAAGAGAAGGAGATAAGGGAGAAGTCGAGAAGAAAACAAAAATATTTTATTATTTTATTTTAATTATTTTCTTTTTATAAAAAAATTATTATTATTATATTTATTATTATTATAAAAAAAATATTTATTATTATTAAATAAAAAAATATTAATTTTTGTTATTTTGTTTATCTCTTTGTTTGAGCATCTTGATTATTTCTCTTGAGAAAACAGGTAACAGAAAAAGGGGCAGAGCTCAAGGAAACAATTTCAACACTCTCTGATCACCTAAGAAGAAGAAGGGACAAGCTCAAGGAGACAATCTCAACACTCTCTGTTCAACCACCCCGAGTGAAGTAAATGTTAAATGGCTTCTAAATGGCAAAATCCACCAAGAAGAATACTTGGAGATTATCAAAATCCAAAGAACCCTTGGAGATTATGTTAGGCAGCAAGAGCCAAAATATTTCTCCCACACATCAATTCAAGGTAATGTCTCTAATTACAACAATTATTCTAACAATTTTTCACAGGATTGGGGAAGTTACCAGAATCAAAATTTTGGGTGGCAACAAGATGCTATTTCATCCTATAAGCAAACTTTTGAAGATGAACTCAGGGCAGAAGAAAATAAGAGTTTGAAGCAGTCATTAGAAGCACTCCAAAAGCAGCTAGACAGACTTCTCAGCCACCGCAACCAGTTCACTCTTATCCTAGCCAGTCACCACAATTAATTTGTGATTTTTGCGGAGGTAATCATCTCAATGGTCACTGCTCTTATCCGGACATTCAAGAAGAGGAAACTGAAGCAACACAAGAAAGAGGAATTGAAGAAAGGAAATCAGAGGAAGCTGCTAAAGAAAATAAAGAAGAAAAAAAGGAAGAGTTCATGCATGCACTGCAACTCAGGGAATTACCATATCCAAAGAATCCCTCCATGAAAGATATGAACACGCTACTTGCAGCCAACATGGAGAGTAACAAAATAGAGCAAATCAACATCCCAATGTTGGAAGCCATGGAGCAATTCATGTTTTGAACTGCTCAACGACCGGGCCACAACGGGGTCGGCGAGCCGTGAGAAAAAATATTGAAAAATGATTGAATTTTTGGGGAGTCGTCACCAATTTATTTGGTTTGGGAAAATTGGAAAACCCGCAAATGATTTAAATTGAAAATCGGTTTTGCGAACAAGAGATCTGAATTCGGGAGTCGATTATGTGTAGGGAAGGTGTTAGCACCCTACGACATCCACTAAAAACGGTTACCTTTAATTAATTGTGCCAAATTTAATAACTCTTGAAAATGTTTATTTTACCCCTCAAAAAGAAAATTTATTTACATTCTTTAAATTAAAGAACGATGAAAAATTTATTTGAAATCAATGGGATAAAATTTTGAAAGTTTTATTTGGCTCGACGGGGAAATCCCGCTCCTATGTATCCCCGGGTTGCAATGGAGAATTCAAAACCACGTAGTTCTAAAACGTGTTGGAGACAAAGATTGATTTTGTTTTTGAAAGAAATTGATTTTTAAATTTTGAAATAAAGGAAAATGAGGAAATTGATTTTGGAAGTGTTTTTAATTCAAAGAAAAAAAAAGGAGTTTATTTTTTAGCAGAATTGATACTAGCAAATGGCTATACAACGAACTCTTGAAATTGTCCAGACGACATTTATTGATAGAAATATTATTCAATAAACGTCATATTATTTTGAGAAGAAAACATTTTTTGAGAGAAGATTTGAAATTCCGCATTATTGAGTTAGCAAATGGCTATACTCAATATTTTTCCTTTTTTACGTTATTGATAGAAATGCTATTCAATTAACGTATTTTTGAAAAGAAATTTTTGAAAAGGAATTTGAAACTTCACGCATTATTGAGCTAGTAAGTGACTATACTCAATATTCCTTTTTCACACTATTGATAAAAATGGTATTCAACCAACGTAACTTTTGAGAAAATTATTTTTGGAAGAGATTTGAGATTAAGCGCATATTGAGCTAGTAAATGACTATACTCAATATCTTCCTTTTTACGTTATTGATAGAAATGCTATTCAATTAACGTAATTTTTTAGAAAATTGTTTTTGGGAGAGATTTGAGATTAAGCGCATTATTGAGCTAGTAAATGACTATATTCAATATTGAGCTAGTAAATGACTATATTCAATATTTTTCCTTTTTACGTTATCGATAGAAATGTTATTCAATTAACGTAATTTTTTATAAACGAACCCATTTAAAAATGTTTTTCTTGTTTACAAACGGGCAAGACTATTGAGCTAGTAAATAACTATACTCAACAGTTCCTTTTAATTTCGATGACGTTAAAAGATTAGAAATGTTATTCTATTAACGTCAAGGATAGAAAGGATAAATTAAATCAACTAATATTTACATGTACACATAATTAAAATTACAAATGATCAATTATTTACAAGATAGGAAATTAAACAAATATTTACATTTACAAATGTTAAATAAATAATTCTAAATATTAAAAGAAATTCAAGATGATGAATCTAAAAGAATTTACAAAGAGATAAACAATCACAAATAATTGACACACATTGAAATAAAAAGGGTTGGGCCTCAGTATACCATCACTGGCCCCATTACATACAACAAAACACATAAGACAATCAGGAAAATGGTAGTGAGTGAAACACTATTGAAAAAGGTTCTGAAAATCTTTAAAGTTTGTGAAACACTATTGAACCTCCTTCTAGGTGTTTTCCTTGTGTCCTACAAACTTAGGTTTAGTCCTTAGTTAAGTATAATTCATCCTTAACTAGGTGTTTAATTAAGCCTTAATCAATCCTTAATCACCTTCTTAATCCTTGACTGGGTCTTAATTATACTTGATTACGGTTAACCATAATTAATTACATTGTAATCATCATTAACTCTTAATCATCATTAGTGAGATCCTTAATCATTATTAACTTACGTAATTGGGATTAGCCTTAATTAATTACCTTAGTCAAATTAACCTAAGTAATTAAACTAATGTGTTAGAACCACAGGAAACACTAGAAGGGGGTTGAATAGTGTTTTATAATTCTTTTACAGATTTTATGAAAACCTTTCACAAGCAAAGTGATTATCAAAAGATTTGAGCAACCTTCTGAAACTAGCGTTTTCAGTAACTTGCTGATATGATTCAGCAGGTCCAATAAAATGATTTTGAAATAGTTTTACATGAAAAATAAAGTTATTTTGTTGCGCAAATTATATACTACTTTTCAGAACCCTCCTTGGGTTAGTTAAAAACTGAAAATAAAGAGATAAGGGTTGAGAAAACTTAGCCAAGAAATTTATCCCGATTCACCCACTAACACAGTAAGCTACGTCCAGTCCCAAGGCAAACACACCACTGGATTTTCACTATCAGATTAGATACAAGTATTATTTGCACACCTAGCCTCTCCAGGCTCTAAACCCAAGTATTTTTTTACATACAAGCCTCTCCAGGCTCAAACCCAAGTATTGTTTTAACACCAAGCCTTTTCAGGCTCACCACACAACCAGTATACAAAAAGAAAGATTGCTTAAGCTTTTAAACTATAAAGTTCAAAGCCTAAACTATGTAAGATGTACAAACAACTGAGTAGAACTCAGGATAAGAAAGTGTTGTAGAAATGGAACAAATGAAAGAATAACAGAGAGTATTTTTAGCAGCATTTCAGCAAGTATGTTCGTTCAACCTCTGTCTTCTTTTCTGCATGAGACTTGTATTTATAGGATTGGGAAGAGATCTGTTTAGCTTTGATGCAATTCCCGTTGAGAGATAGCATTTAATGCCAATGCTCCCATTGAGACACATAGCTTTGGTAGCTTGCAGTAGCAGGTGCAGCAGGTAGTAGGTGTCAGTAGTGCAGACTCCATTTTTTCTGAGCACAGTACACTTCACAGCAGACTTTGCTTCCTTGGTGAATGAAAATTTGAAATGTGCCAAAAAGTAACTGATCTGACTTTCTGGAAGAAGAACAAACAGCTGAGAAAGTCTAAGAAAGACTTTGAGTCTCCAAAGGGAATTAACAGAGAAGCACTTTCCCTAAAAAAAAGGCATAAGCTTCAGTACGATGACTCTCAGCTTTAGAAGGTTATGTGGTTCCAGTGGGTCCTGATCATTTAGCAAGTTCCTCTTCTTCAGCATGTTGCACCATATCAGAGGGTTGCATGACTTCAGAGGGTTGTTGTATCATATACCTTCTGATCACAGAAAATACCTTTAGCAGAAAACTGTTCTTTCTCATAATGATGTTAACCAAATTTGTTATTCATTAAAACTTAGGGTTATGATACTTAAACATTATTAACCTTTTAATAATATTTGAGACTCAACATTCTCCCCCTTTTAAATGATGACAAATTTGTTTAAGAACTTTATCAAATATCTGAAGGGAAATAAAGAAGTTTAGAGTATTTCTCCCCCTATATCAGATACTGAAACAGAGCTTCTTGCTTAAGTCTTGCTCCCCCTGAATCAATGAATCCTTCTTAAACACTAAGCTTCAGATTTTGTTAGTTTCTTAAAACTCCCCCTTTTGTTATCAATCAAAAGGATAAACAGAGCTTACTGAAGAAGTGAAAATAAGAAAGAAATAGATTCAGGATACCACTTATGCGTATCAGCACTTTTAGTGTAAACAGAATCAGTAAAATTAATTTTCAGAAAGTGTGAGAATGTTCAAATTTTCCCTGATAAATTTGAATCTATCTTCAGCAAGTGGTTTAGTGAATATATCAGCCCATTGATGCTTTGTATCAATGAACTGTATATCAATAACTCCTTTCTAAACAAAGTCTCTTATAAAATGATGTTTTATTTCAATATGTTTTGCTCTTGAATGCTAAATTGGATTTTTAGAAAGGTTGATTGCACTAATGTTATCATAGAATACTGGAACAGATTTAACAAAAATATTAAAGTCTTCTAATTGATATGTTACCCAAAGCAGCTGTGAACAACAGCATGCAGCAACAACATATTCAGCTTCAGCAGTTGAAATAGCTATTGTGCTTTGCTTTTTGCTTGCCCAGCTGATTAGGTTGCTTCCAATGAAGTAACAGCCAACACTTGTTGATTACCTTTCAACTCTATCTCCAGCAAAATCAGCATCATAGAATCCTACTAACCTGCAATCCTTGCTCTTCTTATAGCACAGACCAAGATTAGTAGTACCTTTCAAATATCTGAAAATCCTTTTTACAGCTTGGTAATGAGTTACTCTTGGATCAGACTGAAATCTTGCACACAAGCATACACTGAACATAATGTCAGGCCTACTTATTGTAAGATATAATAAGGATCCAATCATACCTCTATACAAGGTTGGGTCAACATGTTCTTCTCCTTCATCTTTTCTTAATATTGATGAGGGGTGCATAGGAGTTGCCATAGGCTTGCAATCATGCATATTTAACTTTTAAAGCATTTCCTTTGTATACTTCTCTTGATGGATTCATATACAATCAGAATCTTGCTTAATTTGAAGTCCCAAGAAAAATTTTTAGTTCACCCATTAAACTCATTTCAAATTCAGATTGCATAAGCCTTGAGAACTCAGTGCACATAAAGGAATTTTTTGATCCAAAAATAATGTCATCAACATATATCTGGACTAGAATCAAGTCTTTGTTAGACATTTTTCTGAAAAGGGTTGTATCAACTTTTCCTCTTTCAAAACCATTTTTGAGTACAAAATTGCTCAATCTTTCATACCAAGCTCTGGGAGCTTGTTTCAGACCATACAGAGCCTTTTTCAGTTTAAAAACATGCTCAATAAAAGTCAGATTTTCAAAACCAGGGGGTTGTCTAACAAATACCTCTTCCTCAATGAAACCATTTAGGAAGGCACTCTTAACATCAATTTGATACAATTTGATGCCATTATTTGCTGCAAAGGAAAGTAAAATCCTAATGGCTTCAAGCCTTGCTACTGGAGCAAAAGTTTCAGTGAAATTAATATCTTCTTGTTGATTGTAGCCTTGTGCAACAAGTCTGGCTTTGTTTCTGACAACTTGACCATCTTCAGAGAGTTTGTTTCTAAACACCCATTTGGTTCCTATAATAGTTTTCCTATGGGGTTTAGGAACCAGAGTCCAGACATCACTCCTGGCAAATTGATTAAGCTCTTCTTGCATGGCTAGGATCCACCCTTCATCATGCAGAGCTTCCTCAATATTCTTTGGCTCAATTTTAGAGAGAAAGGCAAGATTATTGACTTCTCTAAGTCTTGATCTTGTTCTTACTCCTTCTAAAGTGTCACCAATGATTTGCTCTCGAGGATGATGAGTTCTGTATCTCCACTCACGCCAGCGAGGGAAAACTTGCTCATTCTAAGACTCAACATCAATTCTCTGAAGAGAATCAGTTTCAGCAGGTTGATGAGGAGACTTTTCAGTAGGTACTTCAAATGGTCCTTCATCAGGTTCTTCATCCTTAGCCTTTGAAGTCTCTGAAGAGGGGTTCAGCTCCATTCCTGCAAAATCCTCTTCAAGATCTGATAGTTCCCTATCAGTCTCTTTTGCATCATTAAATCTAAAATGAATAGTTTCTTCAACAGTTAGGGTTCTAGAGTTGTAAACTCTATATGCCTTAGAGGTTTTTGAATAACCAATGAAGAATCCTGTATTAGATTTAGAATCAAACTTTCCCATATCATCTTTGGTGTTGAGTATGAAACACTCACAGCCAAAAATGTGAAAATAAGAAATGTTGGGTTTTCTTCCTCTCCACAATTCATAGGGAGTCCTTTTGAGAATAGGCCTTACCAAAATTCTGTTTTGGATATAGCAAGTTGTGTGAATAGCCTCTTCCCAGAATGACCTTGGAAGATTGCTTGAAATGAGCATGGTTCTACCCATCTCCTGCAAGCTTCTGTTCTTTCTCTCAACAACCCCATTTTGTTGAGGTGTTCTAGCCATAGAGAAATTGTGAGAGATCCCATTCTCATCACAGAACATTCTGAAGCTTGAGTTTTCAAACTCACCTCCATGATCACTTCTAATGGCAGATATGCAAAATCCTTTCTCATTTTGCTTTTGAGGAATATTACCCATGTGAATCTATAATAGTCATCAACAATGACCAAACCATATTTTTTACCAGTCAAGATTATTGTTCTTGTAGGACCAAACAAATCAATATGAAGAAGTTCTAAAGGTCTTGAAGTGGAAACAACAATTATACTTTTAAAAGAATTTATGGTTTGTTTCCCCTTTAGACAATTTTCACATAAAATGTCAGATTTGAAAGAAAGCTTGGGTAAACCTTTTACAAGATTATGTTTTGTAAGCTTTGAGATTAATCTCAAGCTGGCATGCCCAAGTTTCTGATGCCAAATCTGTTTTTCATCTTTCACAGAAATAAGACAAGTTCATTTTGATATGCAAGTTCCTTAAGATCAATTTTATACACATTATTGTGTTTATTGGCAGTAAAAATGACTTGGTCAGAAGCATCTTTGACTACACAACCTTCCTTAGTGAAAGACATAACATATCCATTGTCACATAATTGACTTATTGCTCAACAGGTTGTGTTCGAGACCTTCCACAAGGAGAACATTCTGAATAACAGAGAGAGGGGATATACTACTAAACCAATACCAATGATTCTTCCTTTTTTATTTTCTCCAAAGGTCACCACCCCTTGGTGGGTTTCTGGAAAGCAAACCAAAAATCCAGTAGTATAATAGTAAGAGAGTTATCGTATCCACAAGGAACGGTCAATTCACGTATACTCATGATCTATTTATCAAGGGAAACAACGGTTTTGAGAATATTGTTGCGGAAATTATAAACTGAAATTTAATAATTAATGAATTAGAAAGGAAGAGTTAGAGACACTTCAATTGGATTAGGATTGAACTTCATATCATCACACCCTTTGTGCATGTAAAAACTATCTATTATTTTAGGTTTACTCTATAATACTGTAGACAAACTATATTCCTAAGACCCCGAGTTACCAGCAGCCTCACACACTCAAAGGTAATCCATGCGGGCTCTCCCAAGCGACAGACTTACCCTCGGCTTATTTTGCTCTCTTTATTCCGTTTGTAAAACAACTAGTTGATAAACGAGGCCTAAAGCTACAGACGCACCTTCATTATAGTACTGTCACTACCCATCACTCATTAGATACATCCTTGCGTCAAATCCTGGATTTACAATCAACTAACCTTTGCTATCGGTAATTTAATAACCATGCCTATCCTGTAGACGCCCTTCATTAGAGTACTCACACTACCCATCAATCACTAGCAACGCCCATGTTTCGGTTCACTGGCTACCGAGTCCTCTTATTCACTCAGAGAATGGGTTTCTTCAGAATCCGCTCCCCCATCCTCAATCCTAATCGAAACTAGCCTATAACTCTGGCGCAAGCGCGGAAGTCAGGGATTAAGTACAGAATAAGATTACCAATATTATAGACAGAGAGCTCAGGAAATAATAATATAGAGTTTACATACACTTGGGGATAGAATCAATTACATTCAATCCTAATAGACAGTTAACTACACTTGGTAGCCATACAAACCACCGAAGATGTTGTCACCATCTTCAATCCTTGTGAAGCGCTCCTCTCCTGCTCTAAAATTAGCTCTGGTGCATTATCACTAGAATATAACTGAATTACAATAATCGTGCACACCTGATCTGGTGCAAGAAGGTCCTATTTATAGGCTAAGGAAAGACAAAGAAAATTGGGGAGAAATCTATCTAAAAACGGCAACAAGGCAAGAATCACGTGTTCTGCGCTTCACCTGCGCTACAGCGCATGTTGCAGCGCAGGATCCAAAGAGTTGCGCTTCACCCTGCGCTACAGCGCAGAATGCGTCCTGCAGCTTCAATCTTTCTCTTTTTAACTTGATCTCTCCCCGAGACTGGTTTTGGTTGATTTGTCTTTCCTTGTTTCCCTTTTCTTGATGAAATCTTGCATTTATTGAGCATCTTGGATTTAATTGGGAAGGTTGTCTGCAGAATCCTTATTTAATTGGTAGTGATGTTTTCATTAATTGCCCTCAAATAATCTTCAAATCTTCATTAAATGCCTTCAATTAAACTTCAGATCTTGTAGATATCTCTCTTATTTAATGTTATTTTCCTTCAAATCAAATCCTTGCAATATTCTGCAAAAATCAACAATGTTTCTATCAAAATAGCATCAAATTCAAATCCAAGATTAATAAATACAATTTATCTAATAATAAATAAACAGGGATTAATTTGGGGCAAAAATACCATTTTATCCTTGATAAGTGGAATAGGTACTCTAATTTATCATATAATTTTCACTTATCAAAATACCCCCCAACTTAACTTCTTGCTTGTCCTCAAGCAAGAGACCTTCAGGTAATCAAAAGAATCAATTCAATCCCCTGGATAACTTAAAAACAAAACAAATTCAAGGAACTTTTCATCATCTCCTTGTTAGGCAGCAATCACTTTCCAAACATAAGAAAAAATCAAGATTAAGAGATGCTACCAATCCTCAATCAGAATAGATCACAAACATCAGTCAAACTTCTCAGAAATAGCAATTAAAGCAATAAGTGATAAACCAAGGAAATCTCTCATTCTCACGGGTAAGTGTTTCCCTCAATCTTTTTCACCACCGTTGAACAACTAGAATTGATAGTCGTTTCCAACATTTGAACCTACAAGTAGTTAATATGGATCAAAAGGTATTTTCTTTGGTTGTAATGAGGCTGGGCTATCAAGAAATCATGGTTTTTCTAGATATGCGAAGAGCACTTTGAATAGAGAGCATCTTGTGATTGTGCTTGGGACTTCTCTCCATTCACCTGGTCATTCTTGAATTGTCACCCTTCTTCAGCTTGGCCTTTTTATTTGAAGAAGTACTCCCCCAACTTATTCAATTTCCACACTTTGTGCAGATTTTTTTTTTTTGAATCATAAACAATAACATAGAGAATTTATTTAGGGGGAGTATTCTTCTTTGTGATTTCTTGTGCCTGCTCTTTGAATTTCTTTGACCTTTTAATTCACCAACCTCTTGTCCCATGTTGTTGTGGTGCACCTTGCTCTCTATCCCAAGTGTTAAGGGACAGGATATAAACATTGAATATGGCTAGCTCAATTAGACAAGCAATAAATGGAAACATTTAATCAAGGTTTGTTATTTGGCACTAAGCAAATATTATAATCACAAAATATGCCTTTGTCACTTCCATACCTTCTACTAGCAAGACAAAATTCAGAAACTGAAGCAATAACAGTTGACAAGCAGCAGTGAAAAACTCTAAATTTCAGTGTTTGGGCTCTCAGTTCACCGGTTATTGGCTAAAATTTCCTTGATAAAGCACTTAATGGTTTTAATTAACTATCCTGATAGGTTCCCCTGAGAAGTATCCTAATTCTAACTGATTATGGAATTAATCACAAAACCCTATCCGTCCTAGTTTGGTTAGTTAAACTACTTAATTATAGAGATTTTGAAAAAGTTGCCTTGAATCCTAATTTCCTAAAGTTCTAAAATATTTTAAAAATTCTAAAAATTAAAAAAAAAATTGAAATACAAAACAAAAATCCTAATTAACTAAAAAATATTCTATAAAATAAAATAAAAGAAAAACTAAAAGAAAGAAAACACCAGTATCAATCTTCATCCTCTGTATCCTGTAAGTCCTTATCCTGCTGCTGCTCCACCCCCTGGATGAATAGGCCTGTCCCCAGGCCACTGCAAGAATATTCGGAACTCTTCAAGCAGCATGCTTGGGTATGGGTCTAGTACTCCTGATTGGTTTGAGGTCAACTGGTCTTTATACTTTGCAGCAGTATGTGCAATTCATGAATAACATGGAAGCCTACCAATTTACATGCATAAATAATTACTCTCTTCACAACAAAATTTCACTGCACTTGGTAATGTCTTCCTAAAAACAGAACATGCTCATTTGTTTTGCAAGCGTTCAATCAATCCATGGAAGGTGAAAGTTTAAAATTTTTTTGAAAGAAACAGAGCATAACACTTTCAAATTTAATAACTCACAAAACAAAGAGCATTTCAATTCAGCAAATTGTTCTTCATGTTCCACACAGCCAAAATCACATTTAAGATAGAAATTATCAACAGTATACACATTCCTAAGGTTGTTATCCTAAAGTTCAAATCATAGAGTGAATGAAGATTTCAATTGATAAAAATTAAAGAAAACATAACTGAAAGTTTCAAAATTGATGGAAGTTTGTGAGTGGAAAGAGTGAAAACAAGAGCTTAGAAAGTAGAGAAACAGTACATGAGAAAATAGAAGATTTTTAAAAAAATTCGTACTGTTGCGCTACAGCGCTTGTGAAGCGCAGAAGTCAGTGACTAAAATTGCATTTTTGCGCTTTACCTGCGCTACAGTGCAGGTGAAGCGCAGAAAACAGAATGCAATTTTGCAATTTTCAGTCACGTTTTATGCTACTTCCTATTATTTAAAAATTTTATTTTCCACAAACTTATTCCAGTCAATTTTGAAAATTTCCTAAATCCTAAAAAAATGAAAATCCTAATAAAAACAAAATAAAATTGAAAACAATTAAAAACTTAAAAATCTCTGGGTTGCCTCCCAGGAAGCGCTTGTTTAACGTCTTCTAGCTCGACGCTTGTTCTCTTAAGGTGGCTGAAACTGAAATATTTTGATGAGCTTGTGTGCTGCACCCTTCCTTTTCTGGCCCATAAACCTCCCCATAATCTTTCCTTGGAACAACCTGTAGTTTGAACTGACTTTGACCAATTGGGCTTCTTCCTGGAATTAGACCATGCTTTTGACTCCCTTGGCCTGACTCTTCTTTTCTTTATTATCTTTCTCTCATGTGCATGAGTTTTTTTTCCTGAAGCTTAAATGATTCACAATTGATTGCTCTCAATTTCTCTTCTTCGCAGGGGTCTTTGATATGGAACACACCTGACCACTTGATCTTCAATCTGGCTCTAGGCTCTGAATTTGATTTTAGCTTGACTTTTCTTCTCTTTGCCTTGTCCTGGTCAGTGTGATCGCAGGCCTTTCTTTTGTGAGGTCTGGAAGGTTTATCACTTGCACCATGCCTTTCTTGATCTTCCTTTGGAGGACTGGTTGGATAAGGCAAGGTCTTTGGTCTTGGTACCACTTCCCTTCCTTCCTCGGGCTTTGATTCTCCATCTCCCTGTTCACTTTTTCTCATTTTCTTGATCGTTTTCATCATGTACACCCCCATATGTTGTATTCTCTTCCTCCCTTTCACAGACAATCTCTTCTTTAAGCGCCATCTTTTCCGTTTCATCCTCTCCATCTTCTTCTTCTTCTACTTCTGCTGCACCTTCTTGTGTTTCTTCAGATCCCTCCTCTTCATCAGCCAGATCATAATTGATTTCCTCCCCTGTTAATTTAACAATTATGGTGGGACAAAATTCTACGGGGTTGGGTTGAGCGTTTGCTAAGCTCTGCTTTGGCGGTTGGTTGGCTATTGCTTCTGCTATCTGTTCAATTGTTGCATCAGGAGACTCTTTCTTCTTGTTGAGCAGTTCCAACATGAATTGCTCCATGGCCTCCAACATTGGGATGTTGAGTTGTACTTTTGTTACTCTCTATGAAGGCTGCAAGTAGCGTGTTCATATCTCTCATGGAGGGATGCTTTGGATATGGTAATTTCCTGGCTTGCAGTGCATGTGGAACTCTTCTTTTTCTTCTTCTTTATTTTCTTCAGCAGCTTCTCCTGATTTTCTTTCTTTAATTTCTCTTTGCTGTATTTCTTCAGTTTCCTCTTCTTGAATGTCTGGATAAAAGCAGTAACCATTGAGATGGTTACCTCCAAAAATCACAAATTAATTGTGGTGACTGGCCAGGATAAGAGTGAACTGGTTGCGGTGGCTGAGAAAGTCTGTCTAGCTTCTTTTGGAGTGCTTCTAATGACTGCTTCAAAACTCTTATTTTCTACCCTGAGTTCATCTTCAAAAGTCTGCTTATGGGATGAAATAGCATTTTGTTTCCAACCAAAATTTTGATTCTGGTAACTTCCCTAATCCTGTGAAAGACTGTTAGAATAATTATTGTAATTAGAGAAGTTACCTTGAATCGGTGCATGGGAGAAAATTATTTGGTTCTTGCTGGAACGAAGAAATGTCTGCCTTGGCTTGAATGTAACGTGGCCTGCGAAAAAATCTTCTTAAAAAATTTTCTTCTACCACATTCCAATTGTTCAAACTTTGGCTAGGGTGTAACCTTAACCATTCCTTTGCTTTTCCTATAAGAGAAAAAGGAAATAAACATAAATATGCAACCTCTTTGTCTTTTTCTTCAAAGCCCATAGTTTCAATTTGCTTAAAGAATGTAGAGAGAAGATCATTTGGATTTTCATGTTCCAAGCCTGAGAACTGGTGATCTTGAACAAGTTGAAGGTGTGATGCTTTGAACTCCATAGCTTTTGCGGTACTTGGAAGGGCAATACTTGAACGATAAAATAGCCCTTGAGGCACAATATAGTCTCCCAAGAGTCTTTTGGTGAATTTGCCATTCAGAAGCCATTTAACATTTACTTCACTTGGGGTGGTTGAACAGAGAGTGTTGAAATTGTCTCCTTGAGCTCTGCTCCTTTTCCTGCTACCTGTCCTCTTAAGGATCTCAAACAAATGTTAGCTTAGGAGAGTAGAACAAAAATTATTATCTTTTTTTTTATAAAAAAAAATAAAACGAAAATATAAAATAAAAATATTATATATATATATATTTCTGAAAATCCTAAAATAAAAAGAAAAAAATAAATTAAAAATAAAATAATAAAAAAATAATAAATAAAAAAAAGAAATAATAATAAGAAAACAACTAAAATAAAAAGAAAATAAAAAAAATAATAAAAAATTTTTTTAAAAAAAAATAATAATAATAATATATTTTATCCTAAATAAAAAGAAAAGAATTAAAATAAAATAATTAAAAATAAAATATTTTTGTTTTCTTCTCGACTTCTCCCTGTCTCTTCTCTTGTTTCTACTTCTATTCTTCCTTCATGTCCTTTCTATTTCTGGATCAAGTTGTAGTTGATGTGAGACATCTGGCTTCTCAAAAACAAAAACAAGAAAACTTGAAAGAGGTAAGTGTGGAAGAAAATTAATAAAAATAGAAAAACTATAAATTTCCTAAATAATAAATTATTTTCCTAAATAATAAGAATAATAAATAAAAGAGATCCTAAGATAGATATCCTTGATAATTAGACCGCCAAGGTCTACACGAATTGCAAACCATTCCCCGGCAACAGCGCCAAAAATACTTGATGGGTTTCTGGCAAGTGAACGAAAATCCAGTAGTATAATAGTAAGAGAGTTATCGTATCCACAGGGAACGGTCAATTCACGTATACTCGTGATCTATTTATCAAGGGAAAACAACGGTTTGAGAATATTGTTGCGGAAATTATAAACTGAAATTTAATAATTAATGAATTAGAAAGGAAGAGTTAGAGACACTTTACTTGGATTAGGATTGAACTTCATATCATCACACTCTTTGTGCATGTAAAAACTATCTATTTTTAGGTTTACTCTATAATAATGTAGACAAACTATATTGCTAAGACCCCGAGTTACCAGCAGCCTCACACACTCAAGGTAATCCATGCGGGCTCTCCCAAACGACAGACTTACCCTCGGCTTATTTTGCTCTCTTTATTTCGTTTGTAAAAGAACTAGTTGATACACGAGGCCTAAAGCTACAGACGCACCTTCATTATAGTACTGTCACTACCCATCACTCATTAGATACATCCTTGCGTCGAATCTGGATTGACATCAACTAACCTTTGCTATCGGTAATTTAATAACCATGCCTATCCTGTAGACGCCCTTCATTAGAGTACTCACACTACCCATCAATCACTAGCAACGCCCATGTTTCGGTTCACTGGCTACCGAGTCCTCTTATTCACTCAAAGAATGGGTTTCTTCATAATCCGCTCCCCCATCCTCAATCCTAGTTGAAACTAGCCTATAACCCTGGCACAAGCGCGAAAGTCAGGGATTAAGTACAGAATAAGATTACCATATTATAGACAGAGAGCTCAAGAAATAATAATATAGAGTTTACTACACTTGGGGATAGAATCAATTACATTCAATCCTAATGGAGAGTTAACTACATTTGGTAGCCATTCAAACCGCCGAAGATGTTGTCACCATCTTCAATCCTTGTGAAGCGCTCTTCCTCTCCTACTCTAAAATTAGCTCTGGTGCATTATCACTGGAATATAACTGAATTAATAATCGTGCACACCTGATCTGGTGCAAGAAGGTCCTATCTATAGGCTAAGGAAAGACAAAGAAAATTGGGGAGAAATCTATCTAAAAATGGCAACAGGGCAAGAATCACGTGTTCTGCGCTTACACCCGCGCTACAGCGCAGGTCCAGAGAGCTGCGCTTCACCCTGCGCTACACGCATGTTGAAGCGCAGAATGCGTCCTACAGCTTCAATCTTTCTCTTTTTAACTTGATCTCTCCCCGAGACTGGTTTTGGTTGATTGTCTTTCCTTGTTTCCCTTTTCTTGATGAAATCTTGCATTTATTGAGCATCTTGGATTTAATTGGGAAGGTTGTCTACAGAATCCTTATTAAATTGGCAGTGATATCTTCATTAATTGCCCTCAAATAATCTTCAAATCTTCATTAAATGCCTTCAATTAATTTTCAGATCTTGCAGATATCTCTCTTATTTAATGTTATCTTTCCTTCAAATCAAATCCTTGTATTATTCTGCAAAAATCAACAATATTTCTATCAAAATAGCATCAAATTAAAATCCAAGATTAATAAATACAATTTATCTAATATTAAATAAACAGGGATTAATTTGGGGCAAAAATACCATTTTATCCTTGATAAGTGAACTAAAAGTACTCTAATTTATCATATAAAATTCACTTATCACCCATTCATCCTTAGGTCTAAGGTTTTGGAATAAATACCTTTCTCCCGTCATGTGTCGCGAGCACCCACTGTCCAGGTACCATTTGTGGTGTCTCCTTTGTCCTAGTAAACACATCTGCAACAGCAATAATCAGAGACTTAGGTACCCACATCTTTTTAGGTCCTCTCTTGTTAGCAGTAGGTCTACCCTTTCCCTTGTGTTTGCACTGTGACACACTGTGTCCATGCTTTCCACAGTGAGAGCATCCCTTACCTTTCTTAGCTTTTTCAGCAAGTTTAGAATTTGAATCATGTGATGATTCACTGTCTAAGTAGCCTAAACCTTCTTTGCTTTTGGAGTTCCTTTGAGCACCCAACATTATGTTGAGGTTCTTGGTTCCATTAACAAAGTTAGTTAGGTCTCTTGTAAGTTCACAGCAACTTGTTTTGAAAATTCATTTTCTTTAATCAAGCTTTCTGAACTACTAGTCCCAGAATTCTTTGAGAGTTTTTCTTTGAGCAAAAGATTTTCAGTTTCTAGAGCTTCAATTTTGTTTGCAACTTCAGTGTATGCTCTAGACAAATCTTTGTACTCTTGGAAAAGCTCTTTAGAACTTTCCAGCAAGTCATCATACATGTCTTGAAGAGTTTAAGGAATTACCTCAAATTCAAAATTGTCTGATGAAGGGAGAATTGCCATCAAGCATAGGTTGGCCTCTTCAACAGATTCATCTTCCTCTTCTAAAGTTTGAATCATCTAAGTCTTCCCAAGTTGCCATCAGACTCTTTTTCTTCTTGAAGAACTTCTTCTTCTTGTAAGAAGGTTTCTTTAGTTTAGGGCAATATGCCTTCATGTGCCCTGGCTGCTTGCATTCATAGCAGATTATTTTATCAGTATCAAATGAATCTTTACCTGACTTACCTAGTTTCAGGGGATGATCCTTTTCTGAACTTCCCTTTCCTCTGAAGCATCCTCTTGATCTTTCTGCTTAGAAGGGCAAGGTCATCTTCATCATCAGAGTTCTCTTCTGAGTCTTTAGAATCTTCTGAGGACTCCTCAGCTTTCAAGGCCTTCTGTGAACCAGACCTTGGCAGTTTGGACTTGGCATTCAGGGCCAGTGACTTCTTTTTGGGGGCATCTTCTCCAAGCTCCAACTCATGGACTTTGAGAGATCCCAGAAGTTCCTCCATTCTTAAAGAGTTGAGGTCTTTGCCTCTTGAATGACAGTCACTTTGGGTCTCCAAATCTTTGGTAGACTTCTAAGGATTTTGCGATTGTTATCACCTGAATCATAGGTCTTTCCCAAAGATTTGAGTCCATTGGTGATGGTTTGAAATCTTCCAAACATCTGATCAATAGATTCAGATTCATGCATTTGAACATCTCAATGATGTACCAACATGTTGATTTTGGGATTGTTTACATTGTCAGTTCCCTCATGAGCTGCACCCAATGTATCCCAGATTTCTTTGGCAGAAGAGCAGCCATGTACCTTCTCATACTCTGATTTACTCAAGGAACAGACTAGGTAGAGTTTTGCTTGGAATTTAGTTGTACACGAGCCTTCTGATCACCAGTCCATTCTGTCCTGGGAATGGACACGCCATTGATGGTAGGAACATAATAACCATCAGTGACCACGTCCCATAGATCTATGTGCTGCTTTCTATAAAAGCTTCATACGATCTCTCCAATAATGAGAGTCAGAACCATTGAAAGTTGGGGACTTGGAGACTGAGGCACCTTCAGCAATGTAGTGAGAGTTTCTTGTAGAGGTTTCCATCTGCATCTCCTTCTTCAACACTTGTTAGATGCTCAACCCGAGGTTGAGCTCTGATACCAACTGTTAGAACCACGGGAAACACTAGAAGGGGGGTTGAATAGTGTTTTATAATTCTTTACAGATTTTATGAAAACCTTTCACAAGCAAAGTGATTATCAAAAGATTTGAGAACCTTCCGAAACTGGAGTTTTCAGTAACATGCTGATATGATTCAACAGGTCCAATAAAATGATTTTGAAATAGTTTTACATGAAAAACAGTTATTTTGCAGCGCAAATTATAATAACTTTTCAGAACCCTCCTTGGTTAGTTAAAAACTGAAAATAAAGAGATAAGGGTTGAGAAAACTTAGCCAAGAAATTTATCCTGGTTCACCCACTAACACAGTGAGCTACGTCTAGTCCCAGGGAAATCACACCACTGGATTTTCACTATCTGATCAGATAGAAGTATTATTTGCACACCTAGCCTCTCCAGGCTTTAAACCCAAGTATTGTTTTACAGACATGCCTCTCCAGGCTCAAACCCAAGTATTGTTTAAACACCAAGCCTCTTCAGGCTCACCACACAACCAGTGTATAAAAAGAAAGATTGCTTAAGCTTTTAAACAATAAAAGTTCAAAGCCTAAACTATGTAAGATGTACAAATAACTGAGTAGAACTCAGGATAAGAAAGTATTGTACAAATGGAACAAATGAAAGAATAACATAAAGTATTTTTTAGCAGCGTTTCAGCAAGTATGTTCGTTCAACCTCTGTCTTCTTTTCTGCATGAGACTTGTATTATAGGATTGGGAAATAGATTTGTTGAGCTTTGATGTAATTCCCGTTGAGAGATAGCATTTAATGCAAATGCTCCCATTGAGATACATAGATTTGGTAGCTTGCAGTAGAAGGTGCAGCAAGTAGTAGGTGTCAGCAACACAGACTCCACTTTTTCTTAGCATAGTGTACTTCACAGCAGACTTTGCTTCCTTGGTGAATGAAAATTTGAAATGTGCCAAAAAGTAACTGATCTGACTTTTTGGAAAGAAGCACAAACAGCTGAGAAAGTCTATGAAAAACTTTGAGTCTCCAAAGGGAATTAACAGGGAAGCATTTTCCCCAAAAAAAAGGTGCAAGCTTCAGTACGATGACTCTCAACTTCAGAAGGTTACCTGGTTTTAGTGGGTCCTAATCATTCAGGAAGTTCCTCTTCTTCAACAGGTTGCACCACATCAGAGGGTTGCATGACTTCAGAGGGTTGTTGTATCATATACCTTCTGATCACAGAAAATACCTTTAGCATAAAACTATTCTTTCTCATAATGATGTTAACCAAATTTGTTATTCATTAAAACTTAGGGTTATGAGACTTAAACATTATTAACCTTTTAATAATATTTTGAGACTCAACATAATGGTCTCATTAATTGGGTTATAGTCGTAATCACTTATGATTTTGATTAAGGTTAAGGCCCAAACATGGGTTTAGGCCCACTAGGTTACAATGAAATAATTATTTGATTTCATGTTTATTTAGGGTTTTTATTAAAATTTTATGAGTGAAGAGGTCCAAAATAGTAGTCCAAGCCTTATATAACCCACATAGGTCCATTTTAGTATGTCACCATCATGTATAACACGTTTTAAGTTGACTATTATGTTGACTTAGCGTTTTACCCGAATTTACAACATGCCCTTTTCCACTTTTACTTCTTAAATTTTTTTTTACTTTTTACTTTTAACCTTTAACTTTAAACTTTACCCTAATGGGTCACTTAAGCTCATTAACACTTCCATACTCATCCTTCATTCACATGAATCAAACCCAACACAAGTATGAATATGGTATGTATAAACGTCCTAATTTATAATTTCAGAAATAATGTTTGTTGGAAGCAAAATTTCCAAAATTATACAAATTATTTCGTCCATTTTGATATCGAAAGCTAAAGAAATACAACTTACATTGGCCAACAAAATATAAGCTGTAAATCCACTGGATTAAACATAATATTTTGTACATATATACATAGAAACCCACATCCAAAATATAAAGGTCGTAGGATATTGTTATACATGCCCTTGATTAACCAAATAAATACAAAAGGTATACATGTATTACTCTATCCTATTCCAAAACAACCAAGCATGTCTCTATGCCATAAATATACAAATGGGTCAACTGCATGAAAAATTCCTTAAACTCCTATTGACTTCTGTGATCTTGTGTGTATGTTCCTGGACATCTGAAATATAAAATCCCACAGCGTGGGGTGAGACTAACGTCCCAGTGAGGTAACAGGGTGCAAACATGCCAATGAAACAATAATACATATCCCCAATTAAGAGAATCATAACAATACTTCATGAAACATAACCATGATAACTTCAATAATCATAACATAAATCATAAACTGAATTCTGTACCATGGATTTAACCTTTTCCTTAGACTAGACTGAGCTCAGGCTAACAGGAACCGTCGTCCCTGAAGGCCGGTAGACCTTACCTAAAACCATTCCCAAGGACATAAAAGACCTTAACCTTTACCAAGAGTCAAAAGACCCCACTCACATTCTCATGCATAAAACATATCTCAATTAATTCATATCAACACATACAAGTCATTCATAAGAAAAATTTCTAAGGTAACCTAATCCTTACCATTTCCAACCTCATTCTCAATTATAGCAATTATTAGGGAAATTCTAAATACTCACATGTAATAACATCTAATTCATACCATAATCATCATTAATCAAACAAAAGAAAAGGGAAAGAGGGAGTAGGGTTCATGCAAGAGAAATTCCACTTAGAAGTGAGTGTGTGGTACACTCACCTTGAAACGATTGGTGAAATTGAGAAGAGAAGAGTGATGGGGAGATACGAAACTCGAAGGGGATTCGATTTTGAGGACCTAAGTTCTTCCTTGATCTTCAATTTTTCTTCCTCTCTCTAGAACCTCTCCGTCTCTCTCTAAGTAATCGAAGAAAAGAAGAAAAGAAGAAGAAGAATGAAAAATGAGCCCTAGAGGGAACGTATAGGGGCTGAAAGTGGATTTTCGCTCAAGCAAATCATTTTCGCTTTAGCGAAATGCTCGGGACCAACTTTTCTTCTTCATTTTCGCTTGAGCGAAATTCACTCGCTTAAGCGAATTTGAACCTGAAAAAGACCCCTCTCTGGACAATTTTCGCTCGAGCGAGATTCATTTCGAATGAGCGAAAAACGTCCAGAGAGAACTCTAATTTCCCCCATTTCTCGCTTGAGCGAAACCCATTTCGCTTGAGCGAAAAATGCAGAATTACATTTTGTCCCTTTTTGCTGCATAATTCGCTCAAGCGAATCATTTTCGCTTGAGAGAAAATGCTGAAACTTGGTTTCTCTTGTCTATGTCTTTTAACCTTTTCCCAAATAAAACCTACATAATACTAAGACCTCTACATATAATTTACCCTTCTTATATACCTATTAGTCATCTTTATAAATTAACGGGATGTTACAATTCTACCCCCCTTAAGCAATTTTGTCCCCAAAATTGACTCAAACTAGGTATACATCAAACCTTTTACCTTAGTTGAAGAATTCTGGAAATTGATGGCAAAGTTTTTCTTCTTTCTCCCAAGTTGCCTCCTCAGGTGTCTGACCCTCCCAAATCACCTTCACTAGTGGAATGGTCTTGTTCCTCAGGGTTTTGACGCTTCGGTCAACAATCTGTGCAGGCCTTGTAGGGATAACCAAATCCTCCCACAACTGTACTAATTTTGAGCTTATGATGTGAGAAGGATCATGGACATATTTTCTGAGTTGGGAAACATGGAATACATTATGAATATGGATAAATGAGGTGGAAGGGTTATCCTGTATGCAAGGGGACCAATCCTTTGCAAGATTTGAAAAGGACCAATAAAACGGGGATTGAGCTTTTTGGCCTTAATTAGCCCTACCAATGCTTGTGATGGGAGTAACCTTTAAAAACACATGATCACCTTCCTCAAACTCTAGGTCTCTCCTTCTCCTGTCAGCATAACTCTTCTGCCGGCTTTGTGTAGTGATTAGTTTTCCCTAATCCTTTATCTCATCGGTAGTTTCCTGCACCAACTCCGGACCTAAAAGACCTCTCTCACCTACTTCATACCAACACAGGGGTGACCTACATCTCCTACCATAAAGTGCCTTATAGGGAGCCATACCTATGCTGCTGTGAAAACTATTGTTGTAAGCAAATTCTATCAGTGGCAGGTACCTATCCCAATTACCCTTCTCCTCAAAAACATGACCTAAGCATGTCTTCTAGGGTCTGGATGGTTCTCTCAGACTGTCCATCAGTCTGAGGATGGAAAGTGGTGCTAAACTTGAGTTTAGTACCGAAGGCCTGGTGCAAAGCGTTCCAAAACTAGAGGTGAATCTGGGATCCCTGTCTGACACTATACTAGAGAGTACACATGGAGTCTCACAATCTCCCTGATGTACAGGTCTGCTAACTTGGTCAAAGGATAGGTCGCCCTGATAGGTAGGAAATGAGCTGACTTGGTCAGCCGGTCTACTATGATCCAGATGGAATCAAACCTGTTGGGACCCTAGGTAGTCCCATGACAAAATCCATAGCTATGGCCTCCCACTTCCATTCAAGAATCTCTATGGGTTGGAGTGTACCTGAGGGTTTCTGGTGTTCTATTTTGACCTGCTGACATATAAGGCACCTAGAGACAAACTCAGCTATCTCCCTCTTCATTCCATCCCACCAAAACATGCTTTTCAAGTTTTGGTACATCTTGGTAATACCTGGATGTACCGTGAACTTGCTCCTATGGGTTTCCTCTAGAATTTCCTCTTTTAGGCTACCCCCCTTAGGGACGCAGACTCTCCCTTGAAAGAGAATCATCCCATCTCCCGACTCAGAAAACCCTAGTTGTCCCTTTCGGGACTGGAGCTCCAAGTCTGAGGCCTGTGCCTCCTTAATCCTATCCCTCAACTCATTGATTACCTCAAGCCTAAAGAGCCTCATTCTACCCCCTCCCTCTAACTCACCTCAAGCTTCAAGTTCCTAAAATCTTCTATCAATTCCAGCTCATGCACCATCATGGATGACACATGCAGGGACTTCCTACTCAAGGCGTCGGCCACTACATTAGCCTTGCCTGGGTGGTATCTAAGCTCAAAGTCATAGTCCTTCAAAAACTCCATCCATTTTCTCTGCCTCATATTGAGTTCCTTTTCATCAAAGAGATTACTTTAAGCTCTTGTGATCATTAAAACTTCAACTGCACTCCATACAGGTAGTGCCTCCACACCTTAAGGACAAATACTACTGCAGCCAACTCTAGATCATGGGTGGGGTAATTCTCCTCATGGGGTCTAAGTTGTCTAGAGGCATAGGCTACTACTCTCCCCTCCTGCATTAGGACACAACCCAAACCCTTACCTGATGCATCACTATATACTACAAAAGGTTTGGTCAAATCCGGCAACAACAAAACCGGAGTGGTGGTCAGTCTCTCCTTAAGTTCTACAAAACTCTTCTCACACTTTTCATACCACACAAAGGCATGCCCCTTTGGGTCAGCCGGGTGAGAGGTAAAGCCAATTGGGAAAATTTATTGATGAACCTCCGGTAATAACCGGCTAAACCTAAAAAGCTCCTCACTTCTATGACTGACGTGGGTCTTTTCCAGCCAATCACAGCTTCTATCTTATTGGGGTCTACTGACGCACCTTCTCTGGATATGACATGTCCCAAGAAGTGAACCCTGTCCAACCAGAACTCGCACTTCTCAGGATTAGCAAAAAGTCTCTCTTCTCTCTCAACACTCCTAAAACTACTCTAAGGTGTTGTTCATGCTCCTCTAAGGTCTTGGAATAGATAAGAATGTCGTCGATGAACACAACGACAAACTTATCCAAAAAGGGCCTGAAAATCCGATTCATGTAATCCATGAATACAGCCGGAGCATTGGTCAAGCCAAATGGCATCACCAAATACTCATAATGCCCATACATAGTCCTGAAAGCAGTTTTAGGAATGTCCTCACTCTTAATCTTTATCTGGTGGTACCCTGATCTTAAATCTATCTTTGAAAACACCGATGCTCCCCTAAGTTGGTCTAAGAGGTCATCTATCCTAGGCAAAGGGTATTTGTTTTTAATCGTGACCTTGTTCAATTGCCTAAAATCTACACACAATCTCATGCTACCATTCTTTTTCTTAACAAGGAGCACTAGTGCTCCCAAGGGGATACATTGGGCCCAATGAACTACTTCTCTATCAGTTCTTCTAACTGTTTCTTGAGTTCACTCATCTCTAAGGGTGTCATTCTATAAGGAGCCTTAGAAATAGGCCCTGTGCCTGACACAAGGTCTATGGAAAACTCAATCTCTCGGTCTGGAGGTAAAGTGGTAATCTCATTAGGGAAAACATCCTGATACTCCCTAACCGTGGCTATGCTACTCAGGTCAGGTTTTGACTCTACAGTAGAGGAAAGTAACAATATAAAACAACAACTCCCATAACTCAAGCATTCAAAAATTTGACTGGCATTAGACAAAAAATATGATGGCTTCTCCCTCGGAGGAAGAGGAAGAATTGGAAAAACAACTTCCTTTTTACAGCAGTCTAGCATAACCTGATTACACGCTAACCAATTCATACCTAAAATGATATCAAGACCAGTCAATGGAAAACAAATAAAATTGACCTCAATGGTCCTTTCCTGAATAACAATAGGGCACTCAAGACATACAGAAGAGGTGGAACTTGCCTCCTTGGCCGGAGGGAGAACATTCAGATGAAAGGGTGGTGGAGTGACATGCAAATTCAACTTTCTAACACAATCATAAGAGATGAAGGAATCGGTTGCCCCGGAGTCATACAATACTGTTAAGGGAGTTCAATTTAAAGTACACGTACCTCACATCAGATTGTCGGCCTTAGACGCCTTCTCCCCGCTGAGGGTGAAGACCCTTCCAGTAGCTTGCGGTTTAAGTATGTCACGCTTTCTCTTCGGGCACTCCCTACACTACTGCAAACTGGGCTTTTAACGACGGTTAAAAAAGGCTTTTAACGACGGTTGTTGACCCGTCGTTGAACCAGGCGTCGTTAAAAAGTCGATTTTCAACGACGTCTGTCAACTGTCGTTATAAGTTAGAAACAACGACGGTTAAAATTGGAACCATCGTTGCATGTCCAAGAAACAATGACGGTTCACATAGGAACCGTCGTTATAAGTTAGAAACAACGACGGTTAAAGCTGGAACTGTCGTTGTATGTCGAGGAAACAACGACGGTTCACACAACAACCGTCGTTGTTTCTTATGTGGATAGTGGATACCGAGAAATTTTGTAGCTAATCCGTAGCTAACAGGGGAAAGCATAATTCTAATACTTTTAGCCCAAAGAATCCGCTACTAACTAGCATGACTCATCCTCATTAGCAATAGCGATATAGAAATAACTTATTGCCAATTCTTGCTTGCTAACAATTTATAGAAGTCAATAATCCAAGGGAAAAACATATGGGAAAATCCGAAACACTACCCATGCAAACATCACAAACAGGCAAAGTTGGAATGGAAAGAATAGACCAGAAGCAAGAGGTAAATGAGTCCCAAACCTAAAACTATGTAAGTTACCCCACCACATATTCGTTGAGGAGAAGTCAAAGAGAACTAGTTTTCAGCTTGTTCTCTGTCTGTGACTTCTTCTTCGCTTTCCTGAAATACAAACAACATATTTAACAGAGAGCTTCAAAGCAAGGCATATAAGGAGTTAGAGCAAAACAAAGTGCATAGTCATTATTAAAATAAATCAAAAGAATTTTGTGAGGTAAGGTATCAAAAGATAAGCACCAAGAGCTCCTGGACAAGAACTAGAAGGCTACAAGGTTTGGTTATAAAGATATTGACAAAATGTCTCATAATCTACCGGGTTGAAGCTCCATTAGTTCTTGGAGGCAATTACTAAGGAACACTTTCTTGATGCAAGCTTTCCCTATAATGTGAAAAAATAAAATACTAGATGGATAAAAATATTTTGCATTAGCTGAAATTGAATCAGGCAAATCTGCACACATGAGCAAAAACTAACATTTATAAAATATATTATTAAGATAAAAACTCAACCAACATTCTCTCATGTCCTAGCTATTGCAATGGTAAACTGACACCATTTACTAACCTTCCTACCTACTCAACCTCATGAACAATCAATATATGTTTTTTCTTGTCTAAAAAAATCAATATATGTTTGAGTTATCATAAAAGGAAATAATCAACCTACTGAATCCAATGTTTATATCCTTTAGATGCAAACCTTTCATGACCCACAAGTTATTTCGTGTTTTATCGTGAACTAATTACATATTAATTAATTAGTTCACACGTTTCATGCATGGGAAACATTTAAGACAAATCACATTATTTCAAGAATCAAGATAATCATTCCAAGGAAATGAATAATGATCTCTAACGTTTTGCTTTTATTCTGTTTCTCTTTCTCAGTTAGATGTTGCATGACTTAAAATTTGCACTTAACATTTAATAAGTCAACATTGTCTTAAAAAACAAGTAACCTTTATTAATAATTGAAGATCTCGGGTTCGTTTATTTGTAACTTTTAAGTTATTTAGAAAATCTCAATAAAATTATTTTAACACATATTTCAAAATCTAAAAATAATAACTTTTAAATTTTTTTACAAAACACTGTATCATAAAATTTTCTTTTTTTGATAAGAACTTAAATAATCAAGCCCCATTAAAATTAAATTCTTTTATATTATGATATATATGAGTATAAATTAATTTAATTATTGAAATGAATATTAACTGGGATGCAGTTCCTCTGTTTCTGCTTTTTACCCCTATGAATTGGTGACATTATTTGGCTAGTATTTAAACTCTTTTTGAATTACATCAGAAGTCTCATAACATTTTAAGTAGTTAACTCCCTCTTTAATTACTAGAATATTTAAATTTGACACCTCTGTCACTTGCTGTTGAAAAGAAATGAGTTTAATTTCAATGTTGTCTATCCTATATAATCTGTAGTGATAAACGAAATGGCCTATAAAGAGATACAACATGCAAGGAGAAGAAATACAAATGAAAGAGATTTGGAAAAATGAAAGCAGATACTTCAACTAATTAGAACAAGCATATCCATACAGAAATACTGTGAGAAGAAATGCAAATGACACATAAAGGTGCATGTGATGTATAACAGGCTCAGGAAATACAGTATAGGAAACTAAAAATTGAACCCACTTAGATATGTGCATGTAATATACTGAACTAGGTATAAACAAACCATGCTTTCACATACCTTCTTTTGTAGAAACTTGGAATTGTGCCAACTTCAGCGCTTTTCTTTAAAAATGTCAAGCAAAATTCTTTTTGTTTCAAGCTCTGCAAATCTAAGTTAAAAAAAAAAACAGAAAGAGAGTTTTAGATTGAGAGACAACATATGTCAAGTACAAGGTCCAAGTATTACTGCATTGATCATATATTGAATTTGTCATTTTATGAGATAGATAGGTATAGCACCCTAAGTCAGAGCACCTTTATTTCTAGTACAGGGTCCAAGTATTACTGCATAGAGACCCACAATTGTGTCGTGTATATCTCTCTACTAAATTCATAGAAACCAGTTAGGAGCTAAAATTAGAGGATCCCAATATAAATAATGGAATGATTTGCTTGAGATTTGCACACTTCAAATACTGTAGACAAGTTAACTTGAAACCGGAAACCATGGAATTCAAAGACAAACCTCTTCTTTGAAGTATGTGTTATCAGTAATATAACAAAATTCCTCCACCTGAGGTGCACAAATCTCCTCATATTCCAAGGAGGTGTGATAATGAACACTAATTTTAGACATGTTGTTGCCAAGAATAATGTATCACTTAGAATCTTAGATGTTCTCAATTGCAATTTAATGAACTTCATATATATCAAAACTCAATTGTAGGGTGTGAAAATCCACATGACTAATTAACTATCAATAAACATTACCTCCACGAGCTAGACAATCGATCAATATAGAACGCATACCGGCATTAATGTCCTTCTAAATTTTCTCCATGAAGTCTGTAGCAGGTCTTTTCTTTGCCTAAGATTCCAGAAATTTGAAAAGATAAGAATACTAAGAAGAAATCATTTTTATTTTGTTAGCTACATTTGTTATGTTTCTGGTCGTGAAAACTAGAATAAATAACTTTTTTCTTTACCTCAGATGCATGCAGGTGCTTGCAGATATCACAAGAAAAGGATGCACAGAGCTAGGGATCCATGTGATCAATATCTATATTGACAATTTTCTCCCCCTTTTCCAACTCAACAAGAATGTCTCTACTATAGGTATTGCCTGCGAACAAATCAATAATACTATTAGAAGACACTAGTACTACCAAGCGAGTAAAAGAAATCATGATCCCCAAAATTGATTAACCAAATTTTTATAAATTTGACCAAACAATCAACCTGCTGACTCTTTAGTACCAAACAATTCCTATCCGGGAATGAAGTAACCTTAGGAACAACAACTGAGGTAGATTTAACATTTGGCAAAGTAGTTATTCCTTTCCGTAAGACAAATCATTCCATATTCTTCTGTCTTTCGGTCTTTCCATAAGAGCAGAGTTCAACTCTTCCTCTCCATTGTATAGCCAAGAATCATCATCAGATGGAGGAACCTCCTGACCCTTAAAATCATCCACCGAATAAGGCAAAGCAAGAATTTCATCTATGCATTTAACAGGAGCATTTACCAAGTCACTGCAACAAACTTTCAACTTAGCAATGATAGAATAATAACAAAAACCTAGGAATGATAAAATAACAAAAGCCTAGATATACAAGGGGTGTTAAAAACAAATAATATTACAACCTAAGGACCAATCCCCAATCCAACCTAAAAACAAAATTTGATTTGAATCAATGGCTTTCGTCCAATTCCAAACACAACAGATATCTAAATCCAACCGGTTTATTCTATCCAATCCAAATGAGTCTTCATATAAGATTCCGTAATGGAAAATCAAATCATATGAAAAAAGAGCAGCTCGCCAACCTGGCCCTGGAGTGCAGAGAAGTGTTCCTGTAATACTCTTGAGCATTCTGCATCAACCGATGATACTCATTGGAACCCAGAAGCAGCCCTTGGAAGTAACCACTTTTCTTCACGCTCTCCTTACTCACTTCCTAAGTAGCCCCCTTCTCTTCCACCCCATCACTCTTCCGAAGGCGTCAGGGTTGAGCCAATGAGGGAGGTGTCGGGGTTGAGCCAACGAGTGAGGTGGAAGGCAGCTTCAATGAGGAGGAACTCACCTTCGGAGTCCCAGAGGCAAAAGGAGAGGGAAGGGAAATGAAGGGAGATGTGGAAGAGAAGGAAGACGGTGAACCATTCATCGTCAAGGGTATTAGGGTTCTTCAAGATTTGGGGACTTATATGAACAAGAAGTCGAAATAAGAGAATGAAGGTGAGAGAAAAAGGGGGTGAAGGACTTCGCAGCAGCGACGGAGCACTTCTACGAGGTAGCAGCGGTGGGGGAGGGACGCACGGTGGATGGGACAACGGTGGTGGGAGAGAGACGAAAAGGGACGAGAGAAAATGTGAGAAAAAGGGTGAGAGAGAGAAGAAGAAGGGGACGGTGCGGGTAAAATGAAGAAGGGTTCAGGGCTGGGCTTAAAAGATAAAGTGATAAACAACGACGTTTCCTTAATAACCGTCGTCATCGTATAACCTTTCCACGACGGTTCCAAAGAAAACCGTCGTCGTTTTGCTTGGGAAAAGGAGAAACAATGACGGTTCCCTGTAGAACTGTTGTTGTTTGACTTTTTAACAACGGTTAAAAGGGAACCGTCGTTGAAAACTTCGTAATAATTTCAAAAATGCCACCGTGCAATTTTTAACGACGGTCCCCTTTTAACCGTCGTTGAAAGGCGTCGTTATAGGCCTTTTTTGCACTAGTGCTAGACATATGACCTTCCTCACGACAGTAGTAACACCTCTGCTGACCCGCCAAGCACTCACCTCGGTGGCCCTTGCCACACTTAGGGCAAATAAGAGAAGTTGGAGTAGAAGAAGTAGCTAGTTGTTTGCCCTTGCCTCCTTGAGATTGAGAACGAGAGTTCCTTCCTGGCGGTGCATCTTCCCTCTTCCTCTTGCCTTCCACCCAAGGCCTGGTTGTAGCCTTAGGTGTCTCCTCCACCAAACTCTGCTCGATGACCAGACATTTAGTCACTAAGGCTGAGAAATCCCGTAATTGGAAAGTCGCAACAATCTTCTTGATCTTAGGCTTTAGGCCCGCCTCCAAGTGGGAACATTTCCAACCCTCATTAGGGTGGGCTTGCAGGAGTGTATGATACTTGGAGAGCTCTTCAAACTTGGCCACATATTGGCCCATTGTCATATTGCCCTGTTTTAACTGAAGAAATTCAAGCTCCTTCTGCTTCCTTGCTGGTTCCGGAAAGTACTTCTCAAGGAACACATGTTGAAACGTGTCCCAAGGAAGTAAGGCTCCAGGAGTGGTCAAAGCGGCCTTCACACTCTTCCACCAATTTTCTACCTCTCCTTGAAGCATGTAGGTCGCCAACCTCACCTTGAAATCATCAGTGCAAGCTATAACTTCGAAGATTTTGTTCATGGCATTGAGCCATGAATCAGCTGCAACAGGATCATAAGCTCCCAAGAATGCAGGTGGATGATGTTTGCGAAATTCAGTAAGTCCTTGGAGGAATGGATCCGCAGGTGCTCCTTGTGGAAAAGTGCCATTGGATTGTCTTTCTAAAGCTTGAAGTATCGCATTGTTTGAAGTTGTCTGGTTCCCCACAATTTGTGTAAGTAGCTGAAGGGTTGCCGCCACAGAATCCTGAGATACCTCCCGCTCAGGAGAGGGTGAGTTAGCACGAGGACGCCCCCCTCCTACCACCAGCCATGTCCTATACACATTACTAGGAAATTTTCCAGGTGATCAGTCTATCAATTTCATAATAATGTATATTAGACAACTACTAGTTTAAGGAGTAACACACAAAACCACAGTCCAATTGGATTGAACTGCTCTGATACCAAAATGTAACGTCCTAATTTCTAACTTCAGAAATAATGCCTGTTGGAAGCAAAACTTCCAAAATTATACAAATTATTTCGTCCATTTCGATGTCGAAAGCTAAAGAAATACAACTTACATTGGCCAACAAAATATAAGCTGTAAATCCACTGGATTAAAGATAATATTTTGTACATATATACATAGAAACCCACACCCAAAGTATAAAGGTCGTAGGATATTGTTATACATGCCCTTGATTAGCCAAATAAATACAAAAGGTATACATGTATTACTCTATCCTATTCCAAAACAACCAAGCATGTCTCTATACACATAATCATATACAAAGGGGTCAACTGCATCAAAAATTCCTTAAACTCCTATTGACTTCTGTGATCTTGTGTATGTTCCTGGACATCTGAAATATAAAATCCCATAGCGTGGGGTGAGACTAACGTCCCAGTGAGGTAACAGGGTGCAAACAAGCCAATGAACAATAATACATATCACCAATTAAGAGAATCATAACAAAACTTCATGAAACATAACCATGATAACTTCAATAATCATAACATAAATCATAAACTGAATTCTGTACCATGGATTTAACATTTTCCTTAGGCTAGATTGAGCTCAGGATAACAGGAATTGTCGTCCCTGAAAGCCGGTAGACCTTACCTAAAACCATTCCCAAGGCCATAAAAGACCTTAACCTTTACCAAGAGTCAAAAGACCCCACTCACATTCTCATGCATAAAACATATCTCAATTAATTCATATCAACACATACAAGTCATTCATAAGAAAAATTTCTAAGGTAACCTAATCCTTACCATTTCCAACCTCATTCTCAATTATAGCAATTATTAGGGAAATTCTAAATACTCACATGTAATAACATCTAATTCATACCATAATCATCATTAATCAAACAAAAAGAAAAGGGAAAGAGGGAGTAGGGTTCATGCAAGAGAAATTCCACTTAGAAGTGAGTGTGTGGTTACACTCACCTTGAAACGATTGGTGAAATTGAGAAGAGAAGAGCGTTGGGGAGATAAGAAACTCGAAGGGGATTCGATTTTGAGGACCTAAGTTCTTCCTTGATCTTCAATTTTTCTTCCTCTCTCTAGAACCTCTCCATCTCTCTCTAAGTAATCGAAGAAAAGAAGAAGAAGAATGAATAGAAATGAGCCCTAGAGGGAACGTATAGGGGCTGAAAGTGGATTTTCGCTCAAGCGAATCATTTTCGCTTTAGCGAAATGCTCGGGACCAACTTTTCTTCTTCATTTTTGCTTGAGCGAAATCACTCACTTAAGCGAATTTGAACCTGAAAAAGACCCCTCTCTAGACAATTTTCGCTCGAGCGAGATTCATTTCGCTTGAGCGAAAAACATCCAGAGAGCACTCTAATTTTCCCCATTTCTCGCTTGAGGGAAACCCATTGCGCTTGAGCGAAAAATGCAGAATTACATTTTCTCCCTTTTTGCTGCATAATTCGCTCAAGCGAATCATTTTCGTTTGAGCGAAAATGCTGAAACTTGGTTTTCTCTTGTCTAAGTCTTTTAACCTTTTCCCAAATAAAAACCTACTTAATACTAAGACCTCTACATATAATTTACCCTTCTTATATTTACCTATTAGTCATCTTTATAAATTAACGAGATGTTACAGTATGAGTTTCATCAAGAACACTCGAGAAGTGAATTTCATGAAAAATCAATAAACTTCCATAAAATGTAAAACTTATATATGTCGAACTACTTATACCTAACATCAAGATTATCACGTCAAATAATCAACTTGCATGCTTACTCCTACCAAAGGTCATAACTTTAGAAATAGCACCACACTTTTTCCAAAGATTTAAATTCATAAACAATTTATTTAATTTAAAACAACCATACATTCACGCTTCTAATCAACCATTGAACACATTTCCAAGGTCAAATCAAATTAAAAATCAACCACACATCTTAATCAAGAAAAATTGAATTGGTACCCATACATACACACACTCTTATTTTAAAATTTCAACAAAGGAAAAAGAAAAGGGAAGAGGATCAAAGATCACCCTCACTCTAGTCATCAATCAATACTACTAGAGTTTCATGGGTTCTCCCCTTTACCAAAAATCCAAGCTTGAGCTCCAAAAATGATTATGAGCTCAACCTCCACCAATCTTCATAATCTACCTCTTTTTCTACTGCTCTTGATCTTCTTTACAATTTTTCATAAAGGACCATGGTGATATACTTTGGGTTGGAAGCTCAAAAATGGAGCTTTCAACCTTGAAGTAAGAAAATGAAGATGGAGGGAGGAAGAAGAGAGAAATTCGGCTAGGTTGAATGAATAGAGAGAAAGTTGAATTTATATGGTTATGGGAAAAAATGCTTTTAGGGGACAAGGGTACCATTAGTGAGGTAAGCATGTTTTTACTTTTGCTTTTTGAGTAATAAAGCTAGGTTAATGAAATAATGAAAAGTTAAGCTAACTTTAAGTGTATGAGACAACCTTAATTAAAGATTAAGGTTTATTTTAACCCTTGGAATTCCATTCATTACTTCAAATTATCGTTTCGGTTATTCGTTTACTACATTAATGTACACTCTTAGAATATACAGGGTCTATCCAACTTAGTTTAGCAAGTTGACTAGTTAGTTAACTTTTAACTCAACTAGCTTTAATGGTAGAAACCCCATGAATGAAAATGAGGACAAGTCTTAAGAATAAGGATCAGGATAATCAACTTACAAGGAAGGATCACAAGCAGGTCTAAGTGTTTTATATGTATTTAGGAATTCTAAATTATAGGGGTCCACACATAGCTCCCACGTCCTTCCTAGAACTTACAATCAATCTAAGTTTTAAACAGAAAGGATGTAATAAACACCTGCCTAATAATGGAAGGTCAATTTTAACATATCTAAGTCAAAAGTCCCAGTCAACATATGCACAACTAACTCAAGCAATCAATCACATACCAGGATATCATTCCAAATGAAGTCATGACACAAATGAAAAAGAATGTCTTAGTTTCAACTCGTAGTGATGACATCTGTAAGTGGACTTCTGAGCTGGCAATGGCAAGTTGGACCTGTTGAGGGATGCTTGGACCTGAGTCAAGCCTTGGTCAACCATGTTGGGTCAACCCTCCCATGGTCAACCTTTGACTTTGACCAATTTACCCAAGTCAACATGAAGACTCCACTTAATTAAGAACTTAATTAGAGTTTTAATTGTAATTAGGACTTATTTGTAATTTTCTTAATCCTCCTCCTAATGAGGGGCGCTATTTTTAAGTGGATTATTGGTTAGGAGGTTGCCTTGCTATAAGGCTTAGGAGTCATGGGTTCAAGACTCAATTAGGATAGTTTTTCACTCATCTTCTATTTTTCCTTCCCACCTAGCCACCTCCTTTTCCTATAAATAGGAGGCCACCCCCCTTGTATTACAACTTGGATGAATGAGTAAAGGAATTATGCCCAAATTTCTCCTCAAGTATGAGTTGAGAGTAGACTTGGTGGTTCTTGCTTAAACCAACCAGAGACTTATCTGATTCTCCTGAATCAGTGGCGTCTAGCATTGGACTTATCTGTTGAGGGTGGATTCCTGCTTCAGTGGCGTCCCAACCATCTCTTTCTCTTCCACTTTTTCTTTCACTTTCCCTTATTTTCTTGCATTTTCTCACGCTTTCTTGTTGTTTTTCCAGCCGCATTTTAGCTTGTTTTTCATGATTCTAACCGGTTGTTTTGCTCAATTCTAGATCTGCAACTTCACTGCTATCAATTGGTCATCAAAGCTATGTTGAATTGAGCAATTTTGGAGCAATTTGGGGGCTGTTTTGGCGTGGGTTTTCTGCACATTTTGGTGCAGAATTTTCGGCCATTTTAGTGTAATTCCATCCCTTGGTTTCAATTGTAATTGGACTTGGACTGTTTCCCGGGCCCGAGGTGCCTTTCTACTGCTGTCAGCATTGTTTGTTTGCTTGTTGATTGCTTGAGTTCTTGCTAGTATGGGGCTGTATTTTGGCCGCTAATCCCAACCCTTAGGTGTTTGATTAATTGCCAATTCCAATTGCTCATACTTGTTCTTGAGTGATTCTTGCAATTAACTGCTATAACTGCTTGTTTGTGGTGAAGTGTGGTAAGAGGAGGCATTGTTGTCTTCATTTTTCCAAAGATCGTGCACCTACATTTCTCCCCTTCACCATTACTTGTTCATTCCCCATATTTATCTCTTTACTTTCTGCTTTTAATTTTCCGCCATTTAATTTCCGCTCCTCCCCATCCTTTTAATTTCTGCTTTCCCCTTTACATTCTTCCATTTACATTTTTGTCCTCTCCATCCTTTTAATTTCTGCCATCCCCTCTACTTTCCGTCATTTACTTTCAGTCCTCCCCATCCTTTTAATTTCCGTCATTCCCCCTTTACATTTTTGCTCTCCCCATCCTTTTAATTTCTACCATCCCCTCTACTTTCTGCCATTTACACTTTTCCATTTACATTTATGTCCTTCCCATCCTTTTAATTTCAGTTTCCCCCTTATTTTCATTTTTGCGCATTTTCCTTCTTTATTTTGCCATTTTGCGCAATTTTTGGGTTGTGTTTTGTTCAATTTTCTACTCCTGTTCTGTTTGTCTGTATGTCATTTTGATTGCAAAATTGAATTGTCTGCTATCTCTACCTTGGACTTTCCCTGTTTGATTGTGCAAAACGCTCACCATTAGGCTTTTTTTGGTTCATAGAGTTGGAAGAAAATCAATAAATTCCAATTGTTGATTTTCCTTCAAATTTTAATTCCAATCTTAAAATTGAACCAAGAGCGTTTCTGTGACCATACTGTGTTTGTATAATCAACAAGGAAGTGCTAAGCAATTTTTTTGGAATTTTTTGAAATCAGGTTGCCATACCGTTTTATTTTACAGTTTTTAGAAATCAGCTTGTCCATTTTGTTTTCTGGTACCGTTTGGACCAGTTTAGTGTCAAAAATCTCAAAAAAAATTATAGTAGTTACAGTTTAGTTTTCTGTAATTTTGTACAAATTTCTGTAATATTCTGTTGGGAAAAAGGCCAAAAAAAAAAAGAAAAGAGGCAAAGAAAAATACAAAAAATTTATATTGCCAAAAATATAAAAAGAGGTGTAAAAAGCAAAAATGGTGCAAAAGTCAACCACAACGGAAAAAGTCAAAAGACACCCAAAAAAGTCAAAAAAATTCAAAAAAATTAAAGAAAAACAAAAGAAAGTATCCCAACAATACAGTTGACAGTTTACTGTAATTTTTCATTTCATTTCTCTGTATACTCTAAATTGAGTTGTAATTTTGTTGTTTTTCGAAAACAACAAATTTTGGCAACTCCTTTCAAAAAATCACCAAAAACAATTCTCTTTGCAATTTCTTTTGTCTTGTCTTGTTTGCTTTCTACTCTTGTGTATAAGCCTTATTGAGTGCTTGCTTTTCTTGTTTGTCTATATCAACACTTTGTTTTGTCTTAGGAAATTCTAAATCCTCTTTCAGTAGGTATTTTCTTTCGTTAGTGCGCTTCTATTTGGGAAGGGTTAAGACTTAGTCTCACTGTTGGTCTTTGCAAGATCAAACCAACCTCAACCGAGTAGAAGAAGAGAGAGAGTTTCATTATAGAAAAGGCCAAAAAGAGTGACATACACGAGTGATTACATTCCATTGAGTGTAAACACTTAGTGAGTGGTGAGGTCCTTTAAAAAGCTTTCAAATAAAATCAATTTAAGATGTCATATAGAATGTGGAGGAAGGAGCTAGGTGAAGATAGGAGAGAATTTAGAAGAGAAAAAGAAGTGAGAAGACACTCTTCTCATGATAAAGTTGATGAAAGGTATAGGCAAGAAAGGAGAAAAATAATTAGATATCATTTTGAAGATAAGGAAAGGAGTTATGATAACTCTAATCATGAAAGAAGAAAATATGAGGAAGAAGGAAAGTTTAGAAGATATGATGAAGAGAGGGAAGAAAGACAAAGGTATAAAGAAAGAAAACATAGAAAAAAAGATCAATATAGGGATAATAAAAGAGAAAATAGGAAAAGTACAAAGGATTCTTTTGAAGATAGAATTGGAAGAAAGTTAGAAAAATTTTCTAATGAAATTGAAGATAAATTTTCAAAATTCTTTTCAAAATTCTTAATTGAGATGGAAGAGAGAAGAAAATTAGAAAAGAAGGAACAATTAGAAAAAGAAGAAAAGCTTAAGAGAGAAAAAGAAGAGGAGATAAAAAGAGTTCAAATGGAAGAAAAGAAAGACAAAGAGAACTTAGGGAAGCAACCAATTCCATTGAATCAACAAGTAAATGCTATCCCTTTGTGTGAAGATATGAATAGGTTGATGGAAAATACTTCTAGTGTTGTAAAGAGTACAATTCAAGTTGTTGAAAGGGAGTTTCCTAAACTTACCTTCTTTATACATGAAATGCCTCTTTCTATGCACAATTTTATGTCACAAAGCATTACATGTTTGGAAGAAATGAACAATGTAGATAATGCTTTGAAACCTATTGCATGTTTAGAAAAATCAACTAAGAGTACCATGAAACTTACTAGAGATGCATGTTTAGTCAATTCCTTTGATCAATTTAGATTGCATGATAGGAATGATAACAAAGTTGGATTGAATATGCATGCACCTTTGGTTTGTGTTTATAAGTTGAATACACATTTTGGGCCAAAAATAATTGTTTCATATAAAGATGTGTATTATACTCTTGAACTAGTAAAAGAAAATGATAAAAATTGGGATAAGGCTATCACATGTCAAAACATTTGCATGACACCTAAATCACATGATGGTATGAATCAAGTTTTGCTTACTCAAAGTGATTCCTTAATTGTTTTGCCTTGTTTGCAAAGAAATGACACTTTTGATTTGAGTAAGGCACCAACATGCTTGAGTAAGTTCATTAGGATAAATTGTGACTCATGGCATGAACATATGCAATATTCTTTTGACCATCATATTCAAGATTCATGTGTTATATTCAATACAAATGTTGGGATGTTATTGAAAAATATTAAGACATTTATGCCACATAGTTTCACTTGTGCATTTATTTGGGAACACATTGTAGAATATTTTGATGAATATCGCACATTGAAACACATTTTGTACTTGTGGAGTTTATTTCCTAAGCCTTCTCCATGACCACTTACTTCTCTTACTTGCAAGGGAGGGCTTTAAAAGATTAGTCTTTGATCCAGGATCTAAATCCACAGAGTACATGGACAAGATGGTTCAATCTTCATTTAGGGAGTTTTCTAACCCTTATCTCAACTACCTCTTGTTCACATCCTATGTTTTTCTTTTGCCAATCTTAATGATCCCCAAGTATTTTTGTTATGAGTCTTCACTTTGTTTACTGGGTTCAAGGAAGTTGTTCATAGCTTGTGGAATCTAGGAAGGGCTCTCCATCCTCTAACGGAAGTACCTACCTACCTCTCTATACTCTTGTCATCCATCCATTCTTCTCCTATTCTTTTCCTTATGGCTTCTTTCTGAATTTTCAGATCTGAGGTCAAATCCTCTCTGAGGGGGAGGGAATGATGACATCTGTCAGTGGACTTCTGAGCTAGCAATGGCAAGTTGGACCTGTTGGGGGATGCTTAGACCTGAGTCAAGCCTTGGTCAACCATGTTGGGTCAACCCTCCAATGGTCAACCTTTGACTTTGACCAATTTACCCAAGTCAACATGAAGACTCCACTTAATTAGGAACTTAATTAGAGTTTTAATTGTAATTAGGACTTATTTGTAATTTTCTTAATCCTCCTCCTAATGAGGGGCGCTATTTTTAAGTGGATTATTGGTTAGGAGGTTGCCTTGCTATAAGGCTTAGGAGTCATGGGTTCAAGACTCAATTAGGATAGTTTTTCACTCATCTTCTATTTTCCTTCCCACCTAGCCACCTCCTTTTCCTATAAATAGGAGGCCACCCCCCCTTGTATTACAACTTGGATAAATAAGTAAAGGCATTATGCCCAAAATTCTCCTCAAGTGTAAGTTGAGAGTAGGCTTGGTGGTTCTTGCTTAAACCAACCAGAGACTTATCTGATTCTCCTGAATCAGTGGCGTCTAGCATTGGACTTATCTGTTGTGGGTGGATTCCTGCTTCAGTGGCGTCCCAACCATCTCTTTCTCTTCCACTTTTTCTTTCACTTTCCCTTATTTTCTTGCATTTTCTAACGCTTTCTTGTTGCTGTTCCAACCGCATTTTAGCTTGTTTTTCATGATTCTAACCGGTTGTTTTGCTTAATTCTAGATCCTCAACTTCACTGCTATCACGTAGGGTCTTATCCAATCACCAACAACAAAACAATGTTAAGACAAACCCTCATATGCATAAGGTTTTAATGATTGGCAGCCCTTCTGACTTAGTAAAAATTTCAACTTTTAAATCTGAGTTACTTTTGTATTTGACCCATCTATTTAAGTGTGCAGAATTTTAGAATCTGACTAAGTTGCAGATACAATGGCTTAAGAATCAATCTTCATCAAGATTCAAAAGAAAATCCCAGAGTCAGACGCAGATGAATGCAAGTCAGACTCAGAACCAAATAATGAAGAAAAGGTCATAACTTAGAAACAAGAGTGGAAGCCTCAAGATCCTTAAAAGAATCATCTGCTCAAAATGCAAGAATCACAAAATCAAAAAACATATCTCAGAAGCATTACTCAAGTCAGACACAAAATAAAGGTCAGACACAAATTGAAGATCAGACACAGATACAAGTCAGACATAGAAACAAGTCAGACGTAGAAGCATTCTGTGTCCGGACAGAAGTAAGTATAACATGTTGATGTGTCCAAAGTACAAAGAGCTGTTATGAAAGCCCAACGTCTATAAACAGCTAGCTTCAAAGAAAAACTTATAAAAAGCCTTGAAAACTAAGAAGCATGAAAGAACATCACTCGCAAAAGTTCATAAACTCTGCAAGAATAGCTCTCTACTGTTTTATTCATCTTTTCTGTTTCTGACCCATAAATCTTTACTATTTATCAACTCTTTGAGTTTTAATATGTGGGATTTTATTATAACTTGACTTGGGGACTTCACTGTTGATTCACACTTTGTGTGTTTACAACCTCAAGTTAAGAAAAACTCTTATCTTTCTTCCATCTTTGTTGTAACTCCTCCACCAAGTCAGAAGGTGTTTTTTAGACTGTGGTGTTGAGTGGAGAAGCTTGGACAAGAATACTCAGGAGCCTAAAGAGGCCGTGAAGGAGAATACTTAGGAGCCTAAAGAGGCCCTGCAAGGACTTGTTGAAGTTAGTGGATAAATCTCACTGAGGTGAGGACTGGACGTAGCTCTTGGTTGATAAGAGTGAACCAGTATAAATCTTGTTGTGTTTATCTTCTTCTAACTCTGTATCTTATTTTCTTCTAACTTTGCATTCAGTAATTCTAAAAATTGCTTCTGAGATTCTCAAAACCAATTTTTAAAGTTAATTTTTAACTCATAATAAGTTTTCACCACTTAAAGATAGAACAATCAATTTTTTATATAGAAAGTCAGGAGCTAATATTTTTCAACTGATCTAAGTTAAAGCCAGAACTTCATTCGCATCTGTCTATAACTAACCATCTGACATCAAAGTGAAATCATTTGAGGACTTAAGTCAGAAACGAGTTTAAAATTTTTAAACAGGCTTAGATGCGTCTCAATTTAACCCCCTTCTTAAGACTTTGCCAACTACAAATGAAACTCAATAAATAACATAACTCTCATTTTTCTATAACTATTGTTCATCCCATAGATGAAACTTCCTTCTCAACTCCATAAAACCAACCAAGCTGATATTGTCAGTCATGTGTTCTCAATACCCACAACTACAAGTTGCCACACTTTCTTCTATCCTGAACAGACCAATGGGGTGGCCAGTCCCATTGTCCTGTACCAGAGTAGTCAAAAGTACACCAATATTGCCTAACCAGAAAGACAGCTACTCACCTAAGTTGGATCAAACTAGACTCACTATAACCATCAAACCTAAAATCACAGTCCTAGTAGGACCGAACTGCTCTAATACCACTAATGTAACACCCTCGTCCTGTGATGGGTATTAATTAACTAAATCGAAGGAAATTCATTAATTTATCGTTATGGAAGTGAGGAAAATTGGTGATTTTTTAAAATATTATCTTTTATTAATAAATTCTACTTGGGATAAAAGAAGAGGAAACATATTAATACAGGGAATATCATTTTATTATAATTTAAAATTACAACTGAAGTAACAGACATCTAAGTTGGGTTTTCAACTTAATACATTTCAAAAAGGAAAGTGGACTTTCTATCCAGCTACACCCTATCTTTATTGTATACTACTACTTACAAATACCCCTAAACACTACCACTTGACTCATCTAGATCCGGCTCAACTTAAACGCCACGTCTATCTTCACCACAACGTGCATCCTTCTAGAGTCCATGCCCCCTGTGCCATAAGAGTGATGGACAACGACAAAGAAAAACAAGGGGGTGAGAACACTTTACATGAACTCACTGGTGTAGGATATTGATAGCAAACGCCTAGAAGTCATGGACAAGTTGTTGAGATCATGGATGCAAGATAAGGGAATTAAGGGCTTGAGGTTTAGGACCATGTCCTACAACCTATGGCTAAGTTGACTTTCTTCTCAAAGTCAACATTTAACCCTTACTATTATTGGTCATGTACTCCAAACAATTATCTGATAATTTCCTTACTTGGGTTAACATTAATTTTCCTAAATATGCCACATGTTCATGGCATTAAGTCTATTGTTTAATAGATTATATTTTATTTGAGTTGTATTTTTCCTCCTTACTTTTCCTTTAATAAGGCACCTAGTTTAAGGCTTAGGATAGCTTGGGATTGAGTGTTCAACACCCACTTAGGAAAGGATTAATTTTCCTTGCCTTTTTCCACTCATGATCACTCCCTTTAGGCTATAAATAAGGTGGGTCACCATGTATGCGTGATTGATCGTGATTATAATAGAGAGCTTTATGCTTGTTCCTCCTCTTTGTGAGTTGAGAAGGCTTGGTGGTTCTTGCTTAAACCATGGTGAATCTTATCCTGCTCCATGGGTTGGTGGCAGTTCTGCACCTAAGACTTATCTGCTGAAGGGGTTGCCTTCATCAGTGGCGTCTTCTCCACTTCTAATCCTCTCCACTTTCATTTTCATTCTCTTTTAGTTCCTTTCAATTCAAATTATAGTTGTTGCCTCTTATCTATTGTGTGCTAATTTTCTGCTTGTTTGGTTCCAATCTAGATCCGTACTCGTACTGTTATCAATTGGTAATCAGAGCTATGTTGATTGGGATCATTTGGGAGCATATTCACGCATTTTTGGGGGCTATTTTGAAGTGTAGTGGGTGCAGATTTTTCTTCACTTTTACACTTGTAATTCATCTCTCTTCTTTGTAATTTTAAACTCTAAACTGTTCTTCGGGCCCGAGGTGTCTTGCTTCTGCTTTCTACACCTGTTTGTTTGCTTAAATTGTTTGATTCTTGCTAGTATAGGGTTGTTTTGGGTCGCTCATTACCCACTCCTTAGGTGCTTGATAATTTGCTTCTTACAATTGTTCTTAATTGTTCTTGTGTGTTCTTGTGTTTTTCATCTCTTGTTTGGTGGATTGTGGTAAGTGGGAGCATTGTTGCTTCCATTTTCCAAAGATCATTCATCTACATTTATCACCAATCCACTTTTCATTTATGTTCATCCCCTCTTTGATTCAGTTCTTTACATTTAAGTCATTTAAATTTCAGTTCATCCCCATCCTTCTACTTTCAGCTCACCCCCTTTAAGTTTTGCCATTTAAATTATGTCAATTCCCCATCCTTTTAATTTCTACTCATTGTTGAGTCTCAAAATATTATTAAATTGTTAATAATGTTTAAGTCTCATAAGCCTGAGTTTTAATGACTAACAAATTCGGTTAAGTTCCCTGAAAGAAGGAACAAATTCTACTAAAGGTATTTTCTGTGTTTCACAACTCTCTGAGGAAAGCTGAACCTACTGAAGCAAATCTACCCTCTGAAGAGATGGACCGTCTGAAGTGCAACAACTTGCTTAAATGAAGGACTTCTTGAAGAATAAAGACCTTCTGAAGCTATCTGATGTGGCTTTGTCTTTCGTCTTAAAATCTTCATTGAAGAGAGTTTTTAGACTCAAGCCTTTCAGAATACCTCTGCGACGTTGTCTGCAATATGCACTTTTCTTAACTAAGGATGCAAAAAGCTTTCTAGAACAAATTCAAATGCTTTACCTTAAAGTGGAAGTGACTGCTACAGAAGTACAAAAGTGTTCAGAAAAAGCAAGTCAGAACTGCAAGTCTACCTTGACCTGTGCACAAGCTATCAGACTATGTGTCTCAATGGGAGCATTTGCATTTAATATTCTTTCTCAACAGGAATCAAATGGAGTCCAACGGATTTCATTTCCAATGCTATATATACGAAGCCTCATGTAGAAGAACAAAGACAGAACGAACCAACTTGCTGAAGCGCTGCTAAAATTCTCTAATATATATTCATTTGCTTCATTTGTACAACAATTTCTTATCCTGAGTTATACTCAGTTATTTGTACATCTTACCCAGTTTAGGCTTTAAACTTGTGTAGTTTAAAAGCTTAAGCATTTTCTTTTTATACATTGTTTGTGTTTGAGCCTGAAGAGGCTTGTTGTTCAAAGAATATTTGGGTTTTAGCCTAGAGCGGCTATGTGTTCAAATAATACTTGGGTTTTAGCCTGAAGAGGCTGAGTGTTCAAAAAATACTTGTAATTGTGATCAGTTAGTGGAAAATCCTTTGCTGGTTTGGCATTGGGACTGGACGTAGCTCACGGTTAGAGCTGGGTATACAGGTTTTGGTCCACGGACCAGTCCGCAAAACCCGCACCGCATGCGAGCCTGGACCACAAAATCAAAGGCTCATTTAAGAAGCGGGCTAAATGGGTTTAACCATGTAACCCGCGGGCTGAAATAAGTTTCTGCGCAAACCCGCGGGTTGGTCCGCGGACCACCAATTTTTTTTTATAAACTGCAAAGTTGAAAAAACTGTTTTGAAAAAAAATCCTAAATCTTAAAAAACTAGTAAAAGTGACCGTGAGACCTAAAGCTCTTAAACCTAATCTCACAATCACACTTTCTCCTTCTTTCTTCTTTATCTCCTCTCCACACACAGCCGTCGCTCCATCTCCCTCCATCCTCGGCTGTCCAGTTATCTCCTCCAGCAGCGTCTAGCAGCTCCGTCGCGGCGTCTTCTCCTGCGCGGCATCTCCTCCAGTAGTGTCCAGCAGCTGCTCGTGTCCCTCCGTCTCTTCTTCTTCCCTTTCCTTCCTCTTCTCCCTTCCCTCTCTCCTTTCTTCCTTTTCTCGCTGTTGGGTTTCTGGCTTTCTGCTGCTCAAAATAAAAAATTGGGTGTACGCTGAAATGGGACGTGAAGAGTCGGGAAGACTCTGATCCCACTTTTGTTTGTTTTTCCTTTTATTTTATTTCATTTGATTTTTTAAGTTAAGTTGATTTTGAATTTTGTAAAATCTGGTGATTGTGACGTATAATGAGCTTATGATTCATTTAATATGTATAATACAATGATAATAATGATATTATAATATGCACGATTGTTGACCAGAATATGAAATTTGTTCTTAGGAATGACACGAGATCGTTATTAAATTGTATTTCTCGTCCGGGACGATATGACATCCAATTTAATTTTGTAATGTGTTCATGGCTTGGATTTTGAATTTTTTTTTAATTAAATAAAATTTTATTTTCTTAAATACATATGCGGGTTGGCCCGCAAACCCGCGGGCTTACATGGACCAGAAGAGTGCAAGCCCATTTAAAACGCGAGCTCAAACGGTTAAGCCCGTTTAACCGCGGGCTTAGTCAGACTGGTGCGGGTCGGCCCTTTACCCAGCTCTACTCACGGTGGATGTGAGTTAACCAGGATAAATCTCTTGGCTAAGTTTTCTCTTCCCTTGTCTCATTATATTTATTATTTAAGCTAATAGGAGGGTTCTGAATAATCTGTTTTATAAGTTTGAACTGAAAAACAATCTCAAACGCTTTTTAAAATAAGTTTACAAAACTATCTTTTGAACCTGCTGAAGCAACTTCAGTAAGTACCTTAAACGCCCAGTTTCAACAAGTATCTAAAAACTCTTTATGAAAAGTACTGCTTGTGAAAAAGTTTTCATAAAATCTGTTTGAACATATAAAACACTATTCAATCCCCCTTTCTAGTGTTTCCTGTGGTTTCTACAGTTGGTATTAGAGCTCAACCTCGGGTTGAGCATCTAACAAGTGCTGAGGAAAGAAGATCCAGATGGAAACCTCAACAAGCAATCCCCACTACATCGCAGAAGGAGCCTCTGTCTCAAGGCCCCCAGCTTTCAATGGTATAGACTATCATTACTAGAGAGATCGTATGAAGTTGTTCATTGTGTTAGTATATCCACTAGAGACCTATATGTTTTATCCATCACTTGTATCATATTATTTTATAAAGGTAATTTATTCTTTTAGAATATAATAAATGTCCTTAGAATAGTAAGCATAAAATTCATAATAATTCAAGTAGATGGCTTGATCGTGAGATCTTATGAAGAACTATTCTTAAAAGGATCCCTGATCGAGCATCTTCTTAGGACAAAAGATGTATTTAGACCAGTATGTTAGTTTATTGATGATCACATCTCACGGATCATGGATATGAGATATCATGTGCTCACATAGGTACATATTAAGAGTAATAGTGTACTGGACAGACCCACCTTAAGAACGTTGCATGGATTGTTACATAAGTGTCATGAACATTTCTTAAATTGATAAATATTATATGAAGTCCTTTGACCTGAAATCACTAGGAATCCTACATAAGGAATTATGTGTTTTAAATATCATCAAACGTTGCCTATAACAAGGTGATCATAAAGTTGGTTTTTGGACATATAATAAATTATGTGGTGGAATGTGAGTGACCTAAATGGGATTTGTCCCTCCTATGTAACAGGAGTTATATTTGTAGCCCTCTTGATAGAGTTAGACTACAAAATGCATGGCCATGCTCAGGAGGGTAAACATGAGATGTTTATTTTCTGTATAGTCTACTTGGGGATCAAGAAAACATAAATTAAACTATACAAGGTTGACATATTCCATGCCCTTGTGTTCAATTTGATATTTGGACAAAGGGACAGATCATATAAATTATTATCATAAAATAGGATTCGTCAAAGTTGTTGGCAAACTCAATATTTGGGTAGTAGTAATGTATTGCTAGATACTGCTCACTATTTATGATATTAAATATAAAAAGGGTTTTATTTTAATATCATAACCAAATATTAAAAGCCTATTGGGTCACACGTATACAACAAGCCTCTAGGAAAGATAATAATTCTAATTTGATTAGAATTATAACATAATGGGCCATGCCCATATGTTAGGGTTAACTGAGTGAGGGGTAAAACCCTAGCCACCACTCTATAAATATAGCATAAGATGCATTACCCTAGATACATAAGCAGTCGCTCTTACTCTCTAAACGCTACTAGCAGAGTTGAGGAGGGTTTCCTAGTTCGGCTGTTGGCGTGGACACCTCTAGAGACGTGGCTGCTATTGCCTCGTTTACAATCCTCAAAAGGTATGTCATTATGTTTATGCCTTTTATTAGGGGTGTAATCGGGTTGGGTTGGGTCGGGTTTAGGGTGACATTAAGTCTGAACTAATAGAATGATGGTGGGTTGGGTTGGTTCGGGTTTTGTATTTTTTGGGTGAGTAACCCGACCCGAACCAACCCGAATATGTTCGGGTTGGGTCGGGTCGGGTCATGAACATTTTCCCCTTTTTAAAAAAATTGTGGAAGATGAAATGAAATTAAAAATATAAAATGAAAAAAAAGAAAAGAAATAGGGAAACATAAAATGAGAGGAGTAGATGAAATAGGGTTTGGGGAACCACCGCTGCTTGTTCTATCGTTGTGCCTATTTTTGTTCTCTCTGGGAAGGAAAATGAAATAAGATTAAGGCTTCTTTTCTTGGTTTGGTTTGGTTCGGGTCTATCAGGTTCAAGATAGGCAAACCCGAGACCCGAACCGAACCAGATCGGGTTCGAAAGAAAATGTCCGAACCGAACCGCTAAATATCCTTCGGGTTGGGTTGGGTCAATCGGGTTCGCGGGTTGGGTCGGACCTGCTTACACCCCTACCTTTTATGCCTTAATTCGTGTTTTCGCATTAACGATCATAACAAGGGAGGGAATCCATTTATTCCGCTGCACCCTGACCACATGCTTGATTCCCTTCAATTGGTATAAGAGCTTTGGTTTCCGATAAACACGTTTTGGGCTTTTAATCGTTTTGAATATTGTGATATTTTGTTTTCCTGTTTATAGCGCAAAATACCAGTTGATCATTGTTATTTGCGCTTCACCTGCGCTAGGCGCAAGTGAAGTGCAGCTAGAGTTGTCAATTCGGGCTACCCATCCCAGCCCGACTTGATGCGGGTAGCGGGCTTTATCGGGCTGGGCTAAAAAGCCCGACAGTTATTCGGGCTTCTAGAATAGGTGCCCGAGCCCTACCCTTTAGCGAGCTTTTTGCGGGTAGTCCGGTTTTTTTACGGGTTTTTGCGGGCTAACCGGCATTTTTGCGAGTAGCGGGCTTTATTGGGCTGGGCTAAAAAGCCCGGGAGTTATTCGGGTTTCTAAATTAGGTGCCCAAGCCCTACGTTTTTTTGGGTTTTTGCGGGTCGGCTCGGTCAGGCTGACCCATTTTGCCAGCTCTAAGCGCAACTAACAGGATCTTAAAATTGGAACCTGCGGGCGCAAGTGAAGCGAAGCACACAGGAATTTGATTCTGATACTTGCGCTTCACTCGTGTTGGGCGCAAGTGAAGCGCAGGTGCGCGCTTCAGTTTTCTGGATTCCTTTATTGATTGTTATTGTGTGCAATGTATATATATTTATTTGTCCTGGTGTTAGAGGGTCCTGTAAAACATGAAGAGTTCATGTCTTGGGCGTCAAAGAGTGTTGAAGCCTTGCCTCGACTCAAATGTTGGCTGCGATAAACATGCCACTTATCAATTTGCTGACAAGAGCGTATTCGAATGATACAAGGGACTTACCTGTTTACAGGTTCGTGAAGTATTTGTTTGATGCAAGACACTTATTGATGATTGGTCAAGTGTTTATCAAATCCAATTTTGAGTTGGGGCGCTGCCCCGCACCCTGTAAGGGGCGGCCTCCCCTTGACCCCCACCCGGGAACCCCATGCTAACATTGCGTAGTGTGTTATTCCGTACGCGCGTTATTCAACCTCGCTCAATATATACATCTAAATATATCACTCGTTTTACAATCAAAATGGATGTTGGTATTGCATGATGATTGGTGATGACCTTAGTTGTTTTTATTTAAATACGACCTGCGTGCCGTGCCTTACCTATTTATATTCCATTTGTAATTCTTTTCTCATCTTTATCCGCTTGTATGTTAAACGAGGTTTCTTCTTATTATGTAATATAACCGGGAGGACATAGAGTCAATGGGCATGTGGAGACATGTGGATGGAGGCTTCAAGATTATATACGTGATGTAATTTTGTATTGGAATTTTAGGAAGCCATAACCATTTATTTGTATGAGATGCATGCTTTTATGTTTTGTTAAATAGTTTAACAAACAAATAAAATATTAAGTCATGTTTTGCCTTCCAATGAATGACACTCGTCAAGGCTAGAATCGATTAAGTGTGGGTCTGCCAAAGCAGGGTACCTTTAACTATTATAGTGAGGCGCGATAGGATAAAAATAATATCCGACTGTTAATCATTGGGTTTTGACTTAACTAGGTATATATAATAGGATTGAAAAACCTAGAGGCGTTAAAGCGATCAAATCCCTCAAAGAAAATATTAAGTCATGTTTTGCCTTCCAATGAATGACACTCGTCAAGGCTAGAATCGATTAAGTGTGGGTTTTCCAAAGCAGGGTACCTTTATCTATTCTAGTAAGGCGCGATGGGATAAAAGTAATATCCAATTGTCAATCATTGGGTTTTGACTTAACTAGTTATATTCAGCAGGATTGAAAAAACTAGAGGCACTAAGTTAGGCATTAATTCATAAGATGAATTAGAAAAAGAGTTATTCACCTAACTATCCAAGAGTTGTATGAGATGCAATTTGAAATTGTGTTCCTACCTAAATAACCTTTTCTTAAGCGATCAGCCAAAGCTGACTTAAAATTAGGTGAAATATGGATCTTGGCCCACTAGAAAATCTAGTGATGAAATTTTCTGATTCTTTATATTGAGGGTACTTATTTTGAATCAAAATAGTGGGAGGCATGTTTAATTAAAGACCTTATTAGATATGTTTGTTATATGATACTTACGTGCATAATTACCATGGCAACGAACACAACAAGTAAACCTTTCATTGCGATCTGTCCTTGAGAAGGACAAACTGTCTGGAATTAACTTTCTAGACTGGTATAGAAACCTAAGGATTGTCCTTAGGCATGAGAAAATGCTATATGTCCTGGAAGAGCCCGTTCCTGAAACACCTGCTACAAATGCTTCGAAAGCTGACAAGGATGCTTTTAAGAACCATCTGGATGATGCTCTCGATGTAGGTTGCCTTATGCTTGCTACCATGAATGTTGAACTCCAAAAACAACATCAGAACATTTAAAGAGACTTTATCAAGGCCAAGCTAGCCATGAACGATTCAAAGTCTCAAAGGCACTTTATCAATGTAGACTGGGAGAGGGAAGTCCTATAGGTGCTCATGTACTCAAGATGATTGGGTACATTGAAAACCTAGAAAGGGTTGGATTCCCATTAGGCCAAGAGTTGGCCACTGATCTTGTCCTGAAACTGTTGTCAGACAGCTATAGTCAATTCGTCATGAACTACAACATGAATGAATTTGACAAACCACTGCCAGAATTGCTGAGCATGTTAAGAACAACTGAGCAAAACATTAATAAAGGTAAAGGGAAGGCCATATTGATGGCCCAACCTGGAAAAGGCAAGGGCAAGAATAAGTTCATGAAGCCCTATTTCAAACCAAAGGACAAGGGCAAAGACAAGCCTAGTACCTCTGCTTTGAAGCCTGCAGGCGGGATAGCTAAGGAAGATGTTTCCACTGTGGCCAATCAGGACATTGGAAGAGAAACTGTGCAAAGTACCTGGAGGAGATTAAGAAGAAGGGAAGTGAGACTTCCGCTTCAAGTATTTACGTTATAGAAGTCAATTTATCTACTTCTGCATCTTGGGTATTGGATACCAGATATGGATCTCACATTTGTGTGAATGTGCAAGATCTAAAAGGGAGTAGGACATTGGCTAAAGGCGAAATCGACCTACGTGTGGGAAATGGAGCAAGATTTGTTGCCTTAGCCTTAGGAACCCATTATTTAACTTTGCCAACTGGGCTAGTTATTGAACTAAATAATTGTTATTTTTGTGTCTGCCATTAGTAGGAATATTATTTCCGTTTCTCGTTTAGACAAGAGTGGTTTTTCATTCATAATAAAGAACAATAGTTGTTCAATTTATTTGAATGATATGGTTTATGGTTTTGCAAAGTTGAACAATGGACTATATGTTCTTGACTTGGAAGTTCCTATCTATAACATAAGTTCTAAGAGGGTCAAAACAAATGATTTGAACCCGACTTATCTTTGGCATTGTCGCTTAGGCCACATAAATAAGAAACGCATATCCAAACTCCACCAAGATGGTTATTTAGACTCATTTGATTTTGAATCAATTGAGACATGTGAATCTTGTTTCTTGGGGAAGATGACCAAAACCCCATTCACCGGAAAAGGTGAAAGGGTCGGTGATCTTCTTGGTCTCATACATAGTGATGTATGTGAAGTAAATCATAGAGTCACAAGAAGGGGGGTTGAATTGTGACCCTTGAAAACTTTTGGTCCAACCTGCAAGTACTTTGAACAACTTACTGATCTCTGCTCAAGGAATACCTTGGCTATCAGAAGTTCCTTCTAGAAGATAGTGGTTAGTGAATAATGCCAACTAAGTATATTAAAAATATCTTCTTAAAGGCAAGCAAAATCATAGGGACTGATATCACCAAGATTTATTCTTCCATATAATGTATTTAATGTAGTTACAACTGAGAATAAGGTTCAGAAGAATAATATAATGTTTATGCAGTTATGCAGAAGCAAAAGAATGAATCTGTCACTTTAAACCAATCTTCTGAAGGGTCAAATGATTTTGTATTTTAATAAAACTTTCCACAATAGTTATTTAACCAATAACTAATAAGATTATGTGAGAAAAACTATTCAGAAGAATAGTATAAAGTTTATGCAGTTATGCAGAAGCAAAACATTGAATCTGTCACTTTAAACCAATCTTCTGAAGGGTCAAATGATCATGAAACTTGATGAAACTTTCCAGATCAGATATTTGAATAGTAAACAACCAGAATATAAAGTTAAATCTTGTTAAAATCAAGTTTATAAAGATCTGGTAGTTTGAACCCCAAGTTCAATGTTGAACAATGGACAGATTTCAAGAAATGTGCTTCTGAAGCACTAAACAGTTTCATAATTTAATGAAACTTTCCAGATCAGTATTTGAACTAATATGGATGTGATTTATGTGAAAATATTAGTTCAAAAATAAGTTTATCAAAATCTAGTAGTTTGAACCCCAAGTTCCAATGTTGAACAATGAACATCTTTCAAGAAATGTTCTTCTGGAGTACCAAACAGTTTCATAACGTGATGAAACTTTCCAGATCAGTATTTTAACTGATATGGATGTGATTTGTGTGAAAATATTAGTTCAAAAACAGGTTTATCAAAATATGGTTTACAACTTGCTAAATATTCAAAATATGAACAATAACTAGCAAAGCAATAGATGTATGTGCAGAAAATTAAAGAGAGTAAGGGTAAGAGATATTGCACACATGATTTTTATACTGGTTCACCCTCACAATCCATGGGCTACGTCCAGTACCTACACCTGTAGGATTTTCCACTAAATCAACCTTGATACAATGACTTCTTGGGTGCACCTCACCACTAGTATTCTTGTGCAGCTTCTTCAGGCTCTTTTCCAAGTATTATTTTGCTGCCTCTTCAGACTCTAAAACCAGTATTATTTGCTCAGCCTCTGCAGGCTCTACACCCTCTCAAACCAACACTAACTCTCTCTAGTTAGCTTGGGAGATTGCAAACACTCTTCAACAAGAGATGGGATTTTACATATGGCTCACAAAACACTCATGGAGTGGATTAATCTTTACAAAAATGAACCTAAACACACTCTCTAAGAATTATGCGCAGCAGCTTTGCATATTGGAGTGGTTGAAGGAGAACCTCACTCTAGAAGGGGATTTCTACATTATGGCTCTTTGGATTTATTCCCTTTGTTCTCCTTGATTTTGCCCAGCTGAATGGGGCTATATTTATAGAGTTATGGTGGTCAAACTAGCCGTTGGAAATGCTTGGAGAGGAAGACAAGTCCCCAGCTGGCCATCTAAGAGTTGTCACTTTCATGTGACAGCTTTTCTCTTTCTTCAGCTTTGACTGGTCATATCTTCTGCAGACCTATCTTCTGTAGAATGCAATTCTAGTACTTTCCGTTGCTCTTTCTCCTGTAAGCATATTGAGAGCATTCAATGGATGATCATGGATTAATTCAAGTGTATTTAACTTAGCTGCAGCCTCAGAAATGAATTTAGCAAGTTATGATGGATTCTGTATCTTCTGCAGAAAGTCTGTCATTAGGTTTCTTCTGCAGAATTGTTTTCTTCCTTCTGCAGCAAACTGCATCTTCTGGAAGTGTGCAGAAAATTTTGTTTCTTCTACAGAAATTATGTTTCTTCTGCAGAAGCAAACTGCATCTTCTGGAAGTGTGCAGAAATTTTGTTTCTTCTGCAGAAATTTTGTTTCTTCTACAGAAGCAAACTGCATCTTCTGGAAGTGTGCAGAAATTCTGTTTCTTCTCAGAAATTCTGTTTCTTCTGCAGAAGCAAACTGCATCTTCTGGAAGTGTGCAGAAATTATGTTTCTTCTTCAAATATGCTTGTAAAGCTTCCAATCTTTTATCCTTGCTTTATTTGCATTGTGAGAGAAGTAATTATGCTTATGGAAGCTCCTTTTAGTGTTCTTCAACTTGAAATATTCAAGGATAATATCTTGAGGAGTGTGGGAACTTGTTCAATGCTTCTAAAGATACTTTGATCTTGTTTGCAACCTCAAATAAGTATTTGATGCTTCTGCAGAAACTGTAAGTTTTTCTTCTAAGGACAAAACTGTGTTTCTAGTGATATTGATCTTCTCCAATTGCTTTGTTTGCATCAACAACACTTGGAATTACTATGCTTTAATTGCTTAAATGATCTTTCACATTTAGAAGGTGTCCAATTTCATGAAAAGCTCCTTCTCATGCTTCTAGTGGTCTTGAATGATCCTTCCAAAGCTTCAACTTTGCTTCTCAAGCTTGATACAACTCAGTTTAATATTCCTAGGATCTTAGATGAACTGTTTTAACCTTCTTGAAGCTAAGAAGCTATTTCTTGAACTTGTTTCATCACTTTTGACATGAGAGCTCTATGTGACATGCTTCTAGACACATATTCTGATGTTAAATGATGTTTATGATCTTTGCACCTTCTTTCTGTAACTTTTCCTGTATTCTTTCTCAAGTGAAAACATTAGTACCAAAGTATTCAGAACACTTAGAATATTGTTGTGAAAGTTTGTTGTCATTAAAACCTTTGCTCAAAGGGTCTTGGACCTTATAATCTCCCCCTTTTTGATGATGACAAACTTTCATGAACAACTTCTAAGCTTTCTGAATGAGGGAAATAATAATCAAGTGATTTAACAATAAAGAATTAAATCTCCCCCTGAATTTATGCCATTTATAACATTCAAATAACAAAAATGAGATTTAACAATAAAGAATTATTTCTCCCCCTGAATTTATGCCATTTATAATATTCAAATAACAAAAATGAGATTTAACAATAAAGAAATATTTTTCCCCCTGAATTTGTGCCATTCAGATAGAACTTTGTTATGACTGAATCTTTATATTCTTCTCCCCCTTTTGTCATCCATCAAAATGGGCATGAAAATGATAGGAGGGAATAGGTTCTCAACATTGTCTATCCTAAGCTACTTAGAATGTGAGGAATGATCTTAATAAGATCAAATGGCAGCCATCTATATGTCTTAAGATGGTTAAAAGTAAGCTAAAGGCATTGATAGAACATGAGAAGCACTTGCTAGTAACACAAATGTGTTAAACTAGAATTGATACTACACAATCCTTACTTCCTTCTCTTGCATATTACACAATCTTAAGCTAAAATTTCTCATTAGTAAGATGTTGAAGATAAGATCCCTTTATCCAATCTAAGTTGAATCATCAAGAATAGGGGCTTGGACCTTATCAAAAGATAATGGGATATAAGAATAGAAGAGGTATGGAATTGGTTTACCATATTAGTTCTAAAGTTTGCCCATGGAGACTCTATCTTTTTCCAATGTAACCTTTTTCTTTTTCTTCTTTCACTTTATCACCCCATGACAAGCACTTGCTACAGATTCTTCCATGCAAAGAAGAAATGATCTTATTCCTTTTCTCACACAGATTTCAAACTAGAAACTTACTGCAGAACCTCCTGTAGAAGATCTTGTAACCCAGAATACTACAAGTACCTTCTACAGATTCTATTGAACCAAATCTCAGCAGATATTTTGTGAAACATGTCATATTGAAGACATGTACATATTCATGAATATACCCATGGGTGAGTAACATTGAGTATCCCTTGATTCATTCATAAGATTTTGATCATTACTCCTAAACTTAGATGTTGTAGCAAATATGCTTTCACTAATCTTGGATACATAGGCTCCTATATTTTAAATAATTTGAGTCATCCTAGTCTTTCTAAGAAGACAAATACACCCCAATCTTCTCTTATGAGTGGTTTAGGAGTTCTAGTGGAAGAGATTTTGTTACCGGAACAGTTGTAACAAGGACTGAAGTTGGCTGAAGGTCTCTAGAAGGGGGGTTGAATAGAGACTTCTCAAATCTGTTCCTGCTATTTCACACTAAAATTGATTGTTGAGATGTGCTCTCAAGTTCGTTGACTTGGAGTCTATGTAAAGACAGGATATATAAATAAATACAATTTTATTGATGATTCATATTTCTAGATTAATTCAGAATCTTATCTTGAATGTTGGTTCAGTTATTGCTTTTGTTACTAAGTTGTTTTAGTTATTTCAAGATAAGCTTAGTAAAGACAAGATAAGAGACAGGGGGCAGAGATCTTATCCTGGTTCACCCATTCCTTGGGCTACGTCCAGTCCTCACAACACGTGAGATTTTCCACTATTGACAAACCCGCCAATACAAGTATTCTTACAGCCTCTTCAGGACGTCTAACTCACACTAAGCCTAGGCACTCCTATCTTAGCTGAGCTACAAGTATTCTTACAGCCTCTTCAGGATGCAAACACCTCACTCTAAGACTAGGAACCTTCCTATCTTAGATGAGACAGGTTACAGTAAATGTTTATGATGAGTCTAGCTTACAAGCATACACAGTATGGATATAGAGATGGGTAAGCTAGGTAATCTCTCTACTTAAGATACAATATAATAGTGATGCACACAAGAGAGATGAGAAGAGACAGGTGATCTCAAGATGAGATGAGTCTGTTCACAGACAGCTGAGATGTGCACTTGAGATGTCAGTTGAGATATGATAAGATGCTTAATGGTTTTTTTGTTATCAGTAATGCAGGCAGTCTCTCTCATTTCATCAGCATTTGATCTTGTCTCTTTTATATCAACAGTTGGAAAACTAACCGTTATGTGGTCGTTGCAAACTGTTAGAGCACACAGCAGCAGGTACAGTCTTTTCAGTAGGGGGCGGCAGCTTTTCAGGCTAAGTCACTGTGTCAGTGTCCTTGTGTCCTTGTTTGGCTCTATGTTGACCCCACTTGTTGTCTTCTATCACTGAGCACCCAGTCTTGCTTCTGTCCAGATTCTGTTACAATTTACTTGCATCTTTGATGAGATCCCATCTTGCTTCATCTGTTCTTGAGACGACGTCTCAAGCTGTCCCTGCATCTCAAGCTGAACTTGCATCTGTTCATGGCTTGCATCTCAAGCAGTGCTTGAGTCTCTTTTGGCTTCATGCTGAGATCTCTTCTATTCTTAGGATATCATCTGAGCATAGGTTTGCATCTCAGGCTGTGTTGGCATCTTAAATCATTTGAGTGCCTTTTTACTGACTTAATGATTGAGTCCAATTTTCTTAGATTCTGGATCAAGACATGTTGTCTATATCTAACTAATCTTTGAGCTTGCATCTGATCCTTTAAACTATCCTGGACTTGTTGCAGATTTCCTTGAATCATGACATCTTGCAGTTTATGCTTCTTGTGTTTCTTTATCCATGACTTGGCTTATCTTAGTGGTCTTTCAGATCCTTTCTATCCTTCATGAATACCTGCAGTAGCTAGATACAGAAAGTCTCTGCTACACTTGAGCACACAGTTAGCAACACAAGATGCATCTCATACGTATATTTAAACTTAGTCAATTTGTCATATTAAAAACTGCTTGGAGGTGATCTTGTCTCAACAAGGACAACTCTAATTGGTAAACTTGATGGACATGAGTAGCTACAAATCATATGCCATTCCTTCCTATAACTTTGATCCTCGTGAAAATAATAGGAACGATATTAGGAATTGGCAAAAACAAGTAATGTTGTGAAAGAGAATTGAATATATGAAGGAAACAACCTATCTTTCACTTTGGGTTGTAGCTACGGTTTATAGTGAGTAAAAATGAAGGCAATAACTCCCTCTTAGGCTTTGAGGAATGTAAGAATATCATCAATAGAAAGAATTCCATCTCTCTTTACTCTCTCTTCAAAATCATGATTTTTGCTTCTAGATGAGAAATTCATCTTCTAAGTGTTCTATATTAGGTAAAGAAGGCTCGTGTTGAACTTAGAATACAAAAATTATGCATTTGATCTTTAATGAATCTTCATCTTTCTTCTAGAAGATGTTTAGAAAAGATATCAGCAAGTTAAGACTTTGTCTCAACATATTTCAGTTCAATGCCATGCTTATGACCATGATCTCTAATACTTGATGTCAATATATTTTGATCTAAAGTGATGCATGGTATTGATAGATAGGTTCATAGAACTTTAATCATCACATAAGATTGGGATTTCAGTGTACCTCAGAGAGTAATCCTCCATTTAATGCTTAAACCCAACCTTTTTGAATATCTTACTGTTGATGTATGTTTTGCTTCTACAATGGATAGGGAAATAGTGTTTTGCTTGCTGCACATCCATGATAAGAGAGATTAACCAAGAATTTGGTATTCACCATTTGTGCCTTTTCTCTCAATCCAAACTTCAGCAAAATCAACATCATAGAATCCTACAAAATCAAAGCTTGTTCCTTTCTTGTGCCAAAGACCAAGATTAGTAGCTCAAACAAGGAGTCTAAATATTCACTTTACAGATATGACATGAAATTCTTTTAGCAGAAGATAGAAACCTTGCACATAATTCAATTGAAAATGTAATAGCTTGCCTACCTGTTTTTTGAGAATAATAAGGAAGCAATCATACCTCTGTATTCCATTTTAGAAACAAACTCACCACATTTGTCTTTATCAAGCAAGGTGGATGGATGCATTAGAGTTGTCATTGGCTTGGCTCCATCCATTTTGAATCTTATAAGAAAATCCTTTGTAGACTTTTCTTGAAAAGTGGAGATTTCATCATTTTTTTTTTATCAATTTTCCTTCTTCATCCATCTTGTTTCTGAACATTCATTTTGTCCTAATGATGGAATGATCTTCTGGAGAAGGAACAAGTGTCCAAACTTTATTTTTCTCAAATTGTTCTTCTTGTTAGAACCACAGGAAACACTAGAAGGGGGGTTGAATAGTGTTTTAAGCTTTTCGTGTCAATCTTGTAAATCTTTTGTTTAAATCATGAAGATGAATAATGTTTAAAATGAATCTTAAGATCAGAGATAATTAAAACGTGCGGAAGATAAGAAAAATAAAGTTTCTTTTAAGTCTTAAGATTATTTTAGACAGATACTTCTCAAGATATCTTCTGAAGATTATTACATTGAATATTTTTCAAAACTGTTTCTGAAATACTTCAGATGATTATAGGTTGTCTGAAGCCTGTTCCAGATTTCTGAACTGAGGTCTTTCCAGACTCACTTCAGATAATTGTTTCAGAAGTAATTCAAAAGACATTCTTTGTAATGCTTCAAGTGATATGAGAAACATCTCATGTTTTGTTCTTATGAAAGATCATTTTATTGAAATCGTTGTGTTAAGTTTGTTATGAAAATAACTTTTCAATCCCCAACATAAATATGAAAACTGTAAATAAAGAGATTAAGGGAAAGAGAACTTAGGCACATAATTTATCCTGGTTCACCCACAAACCCGTGAGCTACATCCAGTCCCAGAGGCAAACAACCACTGGATTTTCCACTATCTGAACTCAGATACAAGTATTATTTTACCACAGCCTCTTCAGGCTAAACAATGAGTATTCTTTCGTTTTCAACTGCCTCTCCAGGCAACTCATGCAGTATTCTTTTTCAGGCAACCCTCTCCAGGCTCTACCGAGTACCGTCTCTCCAGACATCACGAGTACAGTCTCTCCAGACAACACGAGTACAGTCTCTCCAGACATCACGAGTACAGTCTCTCCAGAAATCACGAGTACAGTCTCTCCAGACATCACCAAGTATTCCTTTGTTTTCAACTGCCTCTCCAGGAAACTTATGCAGTATTCTTTTACAGACAAGCCTCTCCAGGCTCAACAAGTATTCTTTGTTTTCAACTGCCTCTCCAGGCAACATATGAAGTATTCTTTTTCAGTCTAGCCTCTCCAGGCTTTACGACTAAGTATTCTTTTGTTTTCAACTGCCTCTCCAGGCAACATATGCAGTATTCTTTTTCAGTCTAGCCTCTCCAGGCTTTGAAACTAAGTATTCTTTCTTCCACCAAGCCTCTCCAGGCTCTCAGACACATAAAGTGTTTACAATTTGAACTAAGTTTAAGTTTCCACGAAACATAAACTTAATTTCTTCCTGTACTAGAGGTTAACTGAGTACTACTCAGGATACAAAGGTTGAATTCTAAGTACAAGGTTAAGACAGTGATACAAGTATATAAGTTAGGTACAATCCTGTCTCTGATGTGAGGAATAACATCCTCTGAGAATTGGCTAGATAGATACTGGATTTGAGCTTCAGCCTTGTTCTCCAACCATTGGTTTTCATGGGCTACATTCTCACCCGTATCATTGGAATAACCAAGGTACATTCGTGGCTTCAAACCATTCTTGGTTCATTTGAGATTAAGCACAGCCTGGTTGGTTGTTCAACTGAACAACTACAACTTTTACTAACTGATCAATAGATCAGCAGCATGGTTGATTCTTTTTCTACTCTCAACTTGGTTGATTCAAGTAAGCACTGTTAACAACCAATAAGGTTTTTCTTATACATCTTGATCAACTGATTGAACCAAGTGAAATGAGTTCAACATCTTCACATTCTTCCTTGAGGCTATTTATATGTTCTGTTGGAATATAGCCGTTTGAAGATGATTCATAATACCGTTGAGATAATTGATTATGTGGCTCATATAGCCGTTGTGTAATAGGGTCTCAAACGGTTGCTTCTTCTTAAGCAAATAAGTGTTCAGACAGTCATGTTCTGGAACTTCTGTAGATGAGCTCTTTAGAGAGATTTTCTTGATATTATTTTGCATGTTCTCTCTCTTGATATCCTTTTGCTTTTTTTCAGCTGTCTTGTGATTTCTTCTGCGTTCCTCAGCTGACTTTTGATTTCTTCTGCTTTTCTTAGGAGTGTATATGAGGAGATATCCGTTGGATTTGTCCTTTTGCTTATTTTGTATACGCTCCTTTTCTGTTTGCTTCCTGACACCATTTCTTCTTTCTTCTTTGAGTGAGGTGTCTTGTCGAATAGTTGTTGTTGCAGTTTCTTCTTTGAATAAAGACATATGATATTATAGTCGTTGAATCATATAGTCTTAGCTTCTGTATTGATTTCCTCAATGTTGAAATCTGTTCCATGCACTTAGAGAGCTTATATGTTCGGACAATTAATTTCTTCACATATACTCAAATGCTTGCTTTTATCTTATCAGCTTCAACATGTGCTCATCTTATATAATTCAGGTTTTTCTCAATTCTTCAGCTTGAATATTATATCATATTAATTCCATCTTTTTTTCTTCTACTTCAGACGATTGCTGCTCTGTTCTTCTTTGCATTTCCTTCTTCTGAGATATAGATGAATAAAGATGTTGAATCAATTGTATTTTATTCAAACATTTTTCTGGTTGCTTTTTCTCAGTCTTCTGATCACCTCTGTATGGCAGCAGTCGCAGGTGCAGGTCTGCGCACGCAGATCCCTTATGTTGCAGGTGCAGCATACGTTGTCGAAAGTCTTTGTCGAGTTTCCTTATTTGTGAAAGACTTTGGTTGAGGTATAAAAGTATGTTTAGCTTTTATACTGAAATGCCTTTTGTTCCAGGTGCAACAGTCATTAGAGAAAGTCATTGCAGAGTTTCCTCATTTGTGCAAGACTTTGATTGAGGCATAAAAGCATGTTTAGCTTTTATACTGATATAAGTGTACTCCATTTTGGTAGTGTGCTTTACACTTGAGCAACGTCTTCAAGAGATAAATTCTTGATTCTGTTTGTAGGCTTCTTCAGATAGTCTTCACGTCTTCATACGGTCTTCACGTCTTCAGATGGTCTTCACGTCTTCATACGGTCTTCACGTCTTCAGATGGTCTTCACGTCTTCAGAAAGCTTCAGCACTTCAGACGGCTTACGCACTTCAGACAACTTCAGCACTTCAGACGGCTTTAGTACTTCAGATGGCTTGCGCACTTCAGATAGCTTCAGTACTTCAGACGGCTTGCGTTCTTCAGACAGCTTCTATGCTTCAGACGAGTTGCGTTCTTCAGATAGCTTCTATGTATTAAATTCTCATTTGTTCTTTTGATCCTTATCTTTTGATTCTGATTCTGTTCATCAAATATTCTTCTTCTTCTAATGAATATTTCAACCTGAAACACAATCAACAAACCAATACCTTTCTCAGTAGAATCTGTTTATATAATCTTATTATGTTCTTATATGTTCTTTATATACTCTTATTTGTTAATCATTAAAACTAAAGGATATTAAGTCTTTGAGTCAAGTTTGAATGCTCAAACTGATTAATAGACTTCACACTTCTTTCATTGCTTCTACCCATGAATCATCTTCTAGAGCTTCATTCACATTTTTGGGTTCAATTTGAGATAAGAAGGTTGTACTATTTTCATTTCCTCTTAGTTAGGATCTGGTTTTTACTCCTTCTGTAGTATTCTCAATGATTTGTTCATGGGGATGAGCTGTAATTAGTTTCCAACTCTTTGGAAGATCCTCTCATTGTGTACAGACATCTTCTGCAGAATCTTTCTATGAAATTTTCCTGTTCTGTTGTATCTTCTGGAGAATTTTTATTCTCAGAAGGTATCTTCTCGAGCTTATTAGATTCATCATCTGATATTCTACTGTATTTTCCTTGAGAAGAAAGGTTAGAATCATGGAAAATAACATGCATCCTTTCTTCTATGGTTTGATTTTTAATATGGTATACCCTATAGGCTTTTGAAGTGGAAGAATATGCAAGATAGCCTTATTTGAATCAAACTTACCATTCACATCCAAATGTATACAAGAATAAAATGTTTAGTTTTCTTCATTTCCACAATTTATACATGCTTCTAATAGTGACTATATTCAAAGTATAGCATGAGATGCTTACAACTTTAGCCCAAAAAGATTTTGAACACTAGAGTCATTTAAAATGGTTCTAGTCATTTCTTTAAAATTCAATCTCTAAAGAACTTTTGAACAAAGATATGATCACAATAAAAAGAATCATACAATCATTCTAAGGCCACAAAAATCATCTCATTTGGATTTGTACATCCAACGATATTCTAATTCCAAGTTAGTGCATTAGATCAGAAAAGTATCATTGACTCGTATACTTCAAACTGCATCTATGAATCATTTTTAATTCACACAAAAATGAGATTTCACCATAATATACTAGATATCTCAATCTTTCTAACAAGACAAAGATCATGCAATTTGGATTTTCCTATCCCAAGATATGATTCATTTAAGTTGATTGATTTATCACAAAGAGCATAATAGGACAGTTCTGTTTTTTATGCATTGATAAAAATCCATGCAACCAAAAATTTAGATACTTAATGGGATTAAACTATTATGTATTATCTTTCAAATCCAACTTGTTTCACTTGAAAAAGATTTTCCTAGCACCAGTTATGAACATCCAAAGATAGTAGGCTCAAACATGATCATATAACAGAACAACCTATTTTAATGACTTGCTGGGAATTATTTAGATGTTATAAAATTCTGAAACTTTCTAATCTAAAAATAATATAAATCAGTTTTCCAATGAAATTAGTTTCACTCAAATATCACTTTTGTAGCTCAAGTTATGATCTGATGAAGTGGACTGCTTTCTATCAGAATTTATAACAAAAACAATTGTATTCACGAATTTACTAGGACTTTTGTGGTTAATACAAAATCCTCAAACTTTCTAGTTTAATAATATCATAAGTAAGCTTTCAAACAAAATTGGTTTCACTGAAAAAGCATTCCTATAGCTCAAGTTATGATCTATTGAAGTGTACTAGTTTATATCAGAACTTTATGACAGAACAGCTGTAGTCAAAATTTTACTGGGACTTTTGTGATTAAGATAAAATTCTCAAATTTTATAGTTTGATACTACCATCAATAGTCTTTCAAACAAAATTGGTTTCACCTAAAAAGGACTTCTGTAGGTCAAGTTATGCTCATTTAAAGGTAGCAATATCAGAATTTTAAACTAGCGGTACTATAGCACATTACTTTTGATCTTCTAATCATTTTCTTTTTATGCTCAAGACTAATTAAGTGATTGGAATAGAATGTCCATATAGATGTCAATCAATGATAATATTCAATCACCAAATATGCAAGACCTTAGCATAAACCTATGAGAAATGTGCTTCAAATTCATTGACTCTATGAAATGAATATGCATTGGGGATAGAAATCTTTGATATCTTGTTCTTGGTCAATTGAACTGTACTTTTTCTTACCCATTGCTTCTTTCTATAAGTCATGAACCTTGGAGATTTCACACTAAGCATTTGAGAAGCATTGGCTTGAGTCATGTTCCTTCTTTGGATGGAACATTTTCATTTAAGCCTTGGAAGTATTTTCCTTTGACCAATAGTTCTATCTTCTTGAGAATTTTTCTGCATAACAAAATTACTAAGGAGACATTTTGGTACCCATTTCATCTTGGGTCCTTGAGTGTTAGTGGTTGAACTCTTAGGAGATTTAGCAACCCATACCAATGTATCTCTCATATAAATAGCTCTTCTAAAATTACACAAATGGGAGACATGACCATGATGTACACAATAATGATAGAAGATGAGACTGAATGATATCTTTGATCATTTGAAGATCATTTTGAAAAACATGGACATGGTATTGCGATGAGATTCTGAAATTTGTTTGTCGTAACCTTTACTTAATTTTCCATGTAAAATAGAATTTTTCCCATTATTGACAAAACATGGAATTCATCAAGTAGATGCTTCAATTTTGGCAAATGTTGAAAACCAGTTTTTCAACTTCATTTTCAAGATTAAAATGATTTTCGAAGATAGTTGAGGTATCACAAATTACAAATGTATCTTCTTCAAGAAAATCATATTTAACTTTCAAAGTTTAAATTTGAAATTCAATACCCCTTTTTTAAACCATTCCATATTCTTATTTTCAAGGTTTATCAAACCATCATTCAATTCATCATAAGCAAAATCTTTCTCATCATAGGGAGGATATTGTTCAAGTTTAGCAGTACATACCTTAAGGTCCATTTGAGCCACATGTAGAGTTGTATCAATTTCTAGCATCATTGGCTCCTTCTTGAAGTTGTTCATTTCTTGAATATTCTGCATCAATAATGGAACAAGAGCAGATACCACAAAGTGTTGTGGAGCCACCTGCTCAAGTAGCGTAAGACTTGCGTAAGTCAAATAGGATACGTAACCAACCTGAGAGATATGGTTTCCTTGTATCTTAGAAAGGGGATGTATTACTGATGGATCAAGGTGAGCCAGTGACTTACCAAGAGGCTCTTTTGAGTCCAGAATCTGAGAAATGCCTTGATGCCATGAGATCTGAAATGGATTCCATGTACACTAACAAGGTATGGACCTTGATTTAGCCACCCGAAGGGATAAAACCCGTAGGGTGCAAGTGAGTTTTCAAAAGGAAAACTGACATGGATGGTAATGTGGGTACCTTTAAAGCACGGTTGGTGGCTAAGGGTTTCAAGCAAATTCATGGTGTAGACTATGATGAAACTTTTTCCCCAGTTGCCATGCTTAAATCTGTTCGGATCTTGCTTACTATTTCAGCTTACCATGATTATGAAATCTTGCAAATGGATGTCAAGACAGCTTTCCTAAACGGAAGCCTTCTTGAAGATGTGTATATGACACAACCTGCAGGTTTTGTTATATCTAAAAATGCTGGAAAAATATGTAAGTTGCAATGATCCATTTATGGATTAAAGCAAGCTTCTAGAAGCTGGAATCTTCATTTTGATGAAGTTGTTAAGCAGTTCGGTTTCATTAAAAATGAAGACGAACCTTGTGTCTACAAAATGGTTAGTGATAGAACAGTGGTTTTTCTGGTTTTGTATGTAGATGACATACTCCTCATAGGAAATGACACTCCTACCCTTCAATCTGTAAAGACTTGGTTAGGGAATTGTTTTTCTATGAAAGATTTTGGCGAAGCAACCTATGTGTTAGGTATCAGGATCTATAGAGATAAGATCTCAAAGATTACTTAGCCTAAGTCAGAGTACATACATAGACAAAGTGTTAAAATGGTTTATCATGCAAGATTCTAAAAGGGGATTTTTGCCTATGTCATATGGTATAAGCCTATCTAAGGCTCAATCTCCTTCCAGTAAAGAAGAGAGAGATCGCATAAGTAAGATTCCTTATGCATCTGCTATAGGGTCTATCATGTATATCATGTTATGTACTCGACCAGACATATCATATGCTCAGAGCATGACTAACAGATACCTATCTGATCCTGGTGAAGGTCACTGGACAGCAATCAAGAATATCCTTAAGTACTTTAGAAGAACAAATGATTCATTCTTGATATATGGAGGTGAGGAAGAGCTACTTGTAAAGGGTTACACTAACGTCAGCTTCAAACCGACAAAGATGATTCAAGATCGCAGTTAGGTTATGTGTTTTGTTTGAATAGTGGCGTTGTGTGTTAGAAAAGTTCGAAGCAGGAAACAGTCATTGATTCTACCACAAAACCCCTTATGCAGCAGAAGCATGAAGGGCACACTATATCATTAGGCATTAGAATTATGTCTGAATGGCTCTAGTGCAAGTGGGAGATTGTTAGTATATGCACTAGAGACCTATATGTTTTATCCATCACTTGTATCATATTATTTTATAAAGGCAATTTATTCTTTTAGAATATAATAAATGTCCTTAGAATAGTAAGCTTAAACTTCATAATAATTCAAGTAGATGACTTGATCATGAGATCTTATGAAGAACTGTTCTTAAAAGGGTCCCTGGTCGAGCATCTTCTTAGGACAAAAGATGTATTTAGACTAGTATGTAAGTTCATTGATGATCACAACTCACGGATCATGGATATGAGATATCATGTGCTCACATAAGTACATATTAAGAGTAATGATGTACTGGACTGGCCCACCTTAAGAACGTTGCATGGTTGTTACATAAGTATCATGAACGTTTCTTAAATTGATAAATATTATATGAAGTTCTTTGACCTGAAATCACTACGATTCCTACATAAGGAATTTTATGTTTTAAATATCATCAAACGTTGCTTGTAACAAGGTGATCATAAAGTTGGTTTTTGGACATATAATAAATAAGTGGTGGAATGCGAGTGACCTAGATGGGATTTGTCCCTCTTATATAACAAGAGTTAAATTTGTAGACCTCTTGATAGAGTTAGACTACAAAATGCATGGCCATGCTCAGAAGGATAAACATTAGATGTTTATTTTCTGTATAGTCTACTTGGGGATCAAGAAAACATAAATTGAACTATACAAGGTTGACACATTCCATGCCCTTATGTCCAATTTGATATTTGGACAAAGGGACAAATCATATAAATTATTATCATAAAATAGGATTCATGAAAGTTGTTGGCAAACTCAATATTTGGGTAGTAGTGATGTATTGCTAGATATCACTCACTATTTATGATATTAAATATAAAAAGGGTTTTATTTTAATATCATAACCAAATATTAAAAGTCTATTGGGTCACACGCATACAACAAGCCGCTAGGAAAGATAATAATTCTAATTTGATTAGAATTATAACATAATGGGTCAGGCCCATATATGTTGAGGTTAATAGAATGAGGGGTAAAATCCTAGCCACCACTCTATAAATATAGCATAAGATGCATTACCCTAGATACATGAGCAGTCGCTCTTACTCTCTAAACGCTATTAGCAGAGTTGAGGATGGTTTCCTAGTTCGGCTGTTGGTGTGGACACCTCTAGAGACGTGGCTGCTATTGCCTCGTTTACAATCCTCAAAAGGTATGTCATTATGTTTATACCTTTTATGTCTTAATTCGTGTTTTCGCATTAACAATCATAACAAGGGAGGGAATCCATTTATTCCGCTGCACCCTGACCACATGCTTGATTCCCTTCACATTGAGAGTAGCAACATAGATCTTTGGGATGTAGTCACTGATGGTGATTATATTCCCACCAATAATGGTGTGCCCATTCCTAAGGCAGAATGGACTGGTGAACAGAAGGCACGTGTACAACTCAATGCAAAAGCAAAACTCTATTTAGTTTGCTCTCTAAGTAAATCTGAATATGAGAAGGTACATGGATGCATTTCAGCCAAGGAGATCTGGGATACTTTGGCATCAGCCCATGAAGGGACTGATAATGTCAAACAATCTAAGATCGGCATGCTTGTTCATCAGTATGAGATGTTCAAGATGCATGAGTCATAAACCATAGACCAAATGCTTGGTGAGTTTCAAACCATAACTAATGGACTCAAATCTTTAGGCAGATCTTATGACTCTGGAGATAACAATCGCAAGATTCTTATGAGTTTACCAAAGATTTGGAGGCCCAAAGTGACTGCCATTCAAGAGGCAAAAGACCTCAATACCTTAAGAATGGAGGAACTTTTGGGATCCCTCAAGGTCCATGAGCTGGAACTTGGTGAAGATGCTCCTAAAAAGACACTATGCCAAAAAAAGGCTTTTTACCGCGATTCCGTGACACTTTCTACCGCGGTTACGACCGCGTTCTACCACGGTGAAATAAAAGGAATTTACCGCGGTTACTTTTCAGAACCGCGGTAATTGAGTAAGCCTTTTTACCGCGGTTCTGAAAAGTAACCGCGATAGAAAAGGTGAGCAGTTAAAAAAATCTGGGGCTTTTTACCGCGGTTGGATTAAGGAACCTAAAAAGCCATAGAGTATCGTAGCTATTCTGTAGTTAATGTCTAGTTATTTTATTAAAAATCCTAACAAAAAGCAAAATTTTAGGATACTCTCTCCTGCTACATAAATTATCATAGTATGAAATAATAATAAGGAGGATTAAATTCTAAAATTATTGGAACCAAAATAATATTATTCAATAAGCAGTGGGACATAACACGATTGTAATTAACACATATTAAAATGAGTATATATAAAATTAATAAAATAACACAAAAACACCGATGTTAAATGAAAAGAGAGAATTCTAAAGTGTTAGAATAAGTTATTATAAACATAATAAAATCCTATCATGTATCCCATTATTCTAATATTCACATCAATATTGGAATAGAAGTTAAACAATTGTAAAATTAATATAACAAAATATTTGTAAAGTATCCTATATGAACATACACATGTCTAATATTTATATGACATGACATGACTACTATTTCAAAATGTCTATGTTTTCTTACAAATAATACACTTATGCCAACTAGCCGATGACTATCACACACCTTCACCAAGAAATTCTATAAGTTTTAGCCATCAAAACTCCACCAACCTCTCCACACCTCGTGCAAAGAAAGCATGGTCTAAAATTATAGAGCTTCTAATCCACAAAAAGGGCAAGAGGAAGATGTAAAGAGTTGGCATTATTGGAAAAAAAATAAAATAAATGGATAGCATGTTACAACAACAAACATAAAACAACAGATTTATGAAGTTGAACATCTTGTACAACTAAGATTATCATCACACCACATCAACAATCAGTCAAATGCTTCTAGCCAACAGAATTTGTCCACCTGACAGCATACTGCTACATGGTCTAAAACTCAACAATATAGGTTGACTAACATGCATTAGTTTCAGGCATCATTTTTATAACATTATAGGGCTGGATAGGGGGAGAAAAAAGAGTGAAAGGTATAATGTTGATGAATGCTCAGATTATTCTAATTACTAAAAGTAAAATAACTTCCATTGACATTGACATTATTCTTTAAAATGCGAAAGGGATTCTTCAGAAATGACAACACCTTTCTTTACTCACAATGCCTGCCAAATCCCTAAGGCAGGTGGAGAGTATCTTGACTAAATCACCATACCTCTCCCTTATTCCTACCACACACAAGTCAATTACACCAAGAAGAAGAACCACATTAGCACGTGAATTAATTTTTTTAAAAAAAAAAACATAAGTTTCAAGCTTTTGCATGGATACAGGAGCAGATTATAGAGATTATATTATGATTCAAATCACCTTAAGCAACAACAGACAAGAAATTAATTATAGAGACTACCCTATCTGCAATGTGGGATTGCACTCTAAAGGCTGGAAGAAGCCTTAAGAGTGATCATTTTGTGCACTATATGCCATACTTTGATCACCCGCTTCCCATGTTTGCCTATACTGGTTTCTTGAATTGATTTCATCCAGCTGCCAACAGAGTAATCATCAATTATATCATCAGCAGAGGACTTTAATGTGAATGAACGAATAAAGACTCAAGATACATTAAGCAATTCAGAATAGTATTTCTATTCACATGTTATAAGTATAAAGACAAGTGCACAATCATATTATGGAACAGGACAATATGAACAATAATATGAATACATAAATATACTAGTGTTGAATGGGAAGAAAAGTGAAGAAAATGGAGGAGGCACTTTCAGAAGGTTCCAATTCATTTTGTTTCATGACATTAATTGGTGCTCTTACTTCTTAGATAGATGTTAAGGACCATTTTCTAGAAAAATTTTAACTTCCAAATACCATTTCCAATCTCATTGGCCAAGAATAGAGATGCAAGGTTGTACTCCTAAATGGATTTATAGGAACAAATATAACTACAAAAGTAGGTCAGGTGTATATCTTCTACCAAATTTATTTAGCTAAAAGGAAGCAAGAGGGATTCTATATTGCCAATATTGGTAGTTGTGGGATGAACTTAGTAGATGTTGGTATAATGTTACCTTCATGGTCAAAGCTCTGTTTGCTTCTACCAACATCTGCTCCTGTATCCATGCAAAAATACTCTGGTTGGGTTGGAAGCACAAGTTTAAGGCGTTTGAGGTACAAACCAATTAACACATGCAAATACAGAAACAATATTTCAATTCAAAAGGAAGATTTGCATTAAACACATGCAAATAGAGAAAATTGAAATTGAAACAAACATATTATCAAAAGTAGCAAGGAGAAACAAGTTAGAGCAATTTATGTATATTTTAGAGCTTCTTTTATCTTTTCTTTCACTACCTATGTTATGTAGCAGTAGTAGCTAATTAGTTCCTTGTCATTATAATTTTGCATAGCTCAGTATTGGTGACCCTTCAAGGAAAATTGTTCAATAATACATCTGTAGTGAGCACAGTCATCTCTGTTAATGCAAATTATTCAATAATACCTCTGCAGTCGTCCCAATGCTTGCTGATTTCATCCTGCGATTTGTTGGATCCCTATGAATCTGAATCTGAAAGGAAAATGCAAATCTATTTCACACTCATGTTTTATGACAAAAAACTAAAATAGAATCTCAAGCATGTGGATAAACCACAAGCAGTCATCATACAGAGTTAACCTACCACACCAATGGAATAAGGAACATCAACTTGATTCAAAGCTCTCTCGAAAGCAGCCACAAAATGAGATTCAATAACTCTAAGTGGAAGAGTAGCCCTGGGAAAGAGCCACAACAGTGGCTGTTGTGCACACTGGTGCGCCTTTCTCCCCGCAGCCAGATCGGTGCTGCCACCGGCCATACCATCGCCACCTGCGAGCTGGCTCTCCCCTCTGGCAGTACCGTCGTGCGTTCCTCAGACCATCATCGTGTGCGCACTCCTCTCCCACTCCCATACCGGGCTCGTTGCGCGCTTCACAACTGCAGTCGCTCACCGCGCTGCCGCTTCACGGTGGCACTGTCGCATGAGCTCCACCCTGTCCCCATCTCCGGTGTCCTACAGCGCCACCACCAAGAGAGGTTTTCCTCCGTAGCCGGCTCCCAGTCCCATGTTTCTATCCATTATCCCTTTCTCCCCGAAATGCCCAAATGAAACCCTAATGGATAGGTGTGTGACGTACTGTCGTGTGCGTGTGTAAAATTCTGAAAATCTAATTAGCGCGGTTCCTAAAAACAACCGTGTTAATTGCTACTGGCATGTGTTTTGCCCCGTTTCAAATTCGAAATCGTGGTAATTGAGTGTAGAATTTAAAGAAAAAAATAAAAATTTTATTCTATCACTACGGTTAAAATTTGGAACTGCGGTAATTTGTTGAATTTCTCCCTTTTACCACGGTTTCTTATTGTAACCGAGCTAATTTTGACGTGGTAAAATCCTAATTCTGGCATAGTGAGAAGTCACTTGCCCTGAATGCCAAGTCAAAACTGCTGAAGGCTGGACCATAAATCGCCATGAAAGCTGAGGAGTCTTCAGAAGGTTCTAAAGATTCAGATGGGAGCTCTGACGATGATGATGATGATCTAGCTCTTTTGAGCAAAAAGATCAAGAGAATGCTTCAAAAGAAAGGAAGATTCAGAAAAGGCTCATCCTCTGAAACTAAAATAGGTAAGTCAGGTAAAGAATCTTTTTCTACTGATAAAATAATCTGTTATGAGTGCAGACAGCCAGGGCATATGAAAGCAGATTGTCCAAAGCTGAAAAATCCCTCAAACAAAAAGAAGAAGTTCCTGAAGAAAAAAAAAGCTTGATGGCTACTTGGGAAGACCTGGATGACTCAACCTCATAAGAGGAAGATGAATCTGCTGAAGAGGCCAACCTATGCTTGATGGCTAGTCTGCCTTCTTCAGACAGTTTTGAGTCTGAGGTAATCTCTCAAACACTTCAAGACATGTATGATGACTTGCTAGAAAGTTCTAAAGAGCTTTTCCAAGAGTATAAAGATTTGTCTAGAGCATATACTGAAGTTGCAAATAAAATGAAGCTCTTGAGACTGAAAATCTTTTACTCAAAGAAAAACTCTTGAAGAATTCTGAGGCTAGTAGTTCAAAAAGTTTAATCAAAGAAAATGAATTTCTAAAGAAACAAGTTGCTGAACATACTAGAGATCTTGCCAACTTTGTCAATGGAACTAAGAACCTCAACAGAATGTTGGGTGTTCAAAAGAACTCAAAAAACAAAGAAGGTTTATGATACTTAGACAGTGAATCATCACATGATTCAAATTTTAAACCTGCTGAAAAAGCTAAGAAAGGTAAGGGATGTTCTCACTGTGGAAAACTTGGACACAGTGTGTCTCAATGAAAACACAAGAGCAAGGGCAAACTTGCTGCTAACAAAAAAAGGACCCAAAAAGATGTGGGTACCTAAGTCTTTGATTATTCCTGTTGCAGAGGTGTTTAATAAGACAAAGGAGACACCACAAATGGTACCTGGACAGTGGCTTCTCACGACACATGATAGGAGAAAGGTCTTTGTTCCAAAACCTTAGACCTAAGGATGGAGGGGTGGTGACCTTTGGAGGAAACCAGAAAGGTAGAATCACTGGTATTGGTTCAGTAGGTATATCCCCTCTCTCTATTATACAAAATGTTCTCCTTGTAGAAGGTCTTCAACACAACCTACTGAGCATAAGTCAATTATGTGACAGTGGATATGTTGTGTCCTTCACTAAGGATGGTTGTGTAGTCAAAGATGCTTCTGACCAAGTCATTTTTACTGCCAAGAGACACAATAATGTGTATAAGATAAATCTTGAGGAACTTGCATATCAAAATGTGAATTGTTTGCTTTATGTTAAAGATGAAAAACGGATTTAGCATCAGAAACTTTGGCATGCCAGCTTGAGGTTAATCTCAAAGCTTACAAAGCACAAAAAGGATTGCCCAAGCTTTCTTTCGAATCTGACATTTTATGCGAAAACTGTCTTAAAGGTAAACAAACAAGAAGCTCTTTCAAGAGTAAGAATGTTGTTTCAACCTCAAGACCTTTAGAACTGCTTCACATTGATCTGTTTGGTTCTACAAGAACTGAAAGTTTGGCTGGTAAAAAGTATGGCTTAGTCATTATTGATGACTACTCAAGATTCACTTGGGTTCTATTCCTCAAAAGCAAGGATGGGACTTTTGAGAATTTCATAAAATTCTGTAAGAAGGTGCAAAATGAGAAAGGTTTTTGCATTTCTGTAATCAGAAGTGACCATGGTGGTGAGTTTGAAAACTCAAGCTTCAGCATGTTCTGTGATGAGAATAAGATCTCACACAATTTCTCTGTGGCTAGAACACCTCAGCAAAATGGGGTTGTTGAGAGAAAGAACAAAAGCTTGTAGGAGATGGGTAGAACCATGCTCATTTCAAGCAACCTACCAAGATCATTCTGGGAAGAGGCTGTTCACATAGTTTGCTACATTCAAAATAGAATTTTGGTAAGACCAATTCTCAAAAGAACTCCCTATGAATTTTGGAGAGGAAGAAAACCCAACATTTCTTATTTTCACATTTTTGGGTGAGTATTTCATACATAACACCAAAGATAATTTGGGTAAATTTGACTCTAAATCTGATCAGGGATTCTTCATTGGTTATTCATAAACATCCAAGGCTTACAGAGTCTATAACTCTAGAACCTTGATAGTAGAAGAATCTATTCATGTTAGATTTAATGATGCTAAAGAGACTGATAGGGAACTATCAGATCTAGAAGATGATTTTGCAGGAATGGAGCTGAATCCCACTTCAGGGACTCCAGAGGTCAAGAATGAAGCACCTGCTAAAGAACCCTCTAAAGTACCTGTTGAACAAACTTCCAGTCAACCTGCTGAAACTGATCCTCCTCAAAGAGTTAATGTTGAGTCTCAAAATGAGAAAGTATTCCCTCGAAGGCATGAGTGGAGATACAAAACTAATCATCCTCGAGAGCAAATCATTAGCGATGCTTCAGAAGGAGTAAGAACAAGATCAAAACCTAGAGAAGTCAATAATCTTGCCTTCCTCTCTAAAATTGAGTAAAAGAACATTGAGGAAGCTCTACATGATGAATTGATAGCCGGATAGTTGTAGGATCTAGAATTGAGCAAAAACCACCGATTAGAATTGAAAAACAAGCAATAAAAGGCGCAAAATAGGTGCAGGGCAGCAACTATTTTGGGCGAGAAAATGAAAGAAAATGAGAGAAAATGAAAGAAAAAGTGGAGAGGAAGAAATGGTAGGGACGCCACTGAAGCAGGAATCCACCCACAGCAGATAAGTCCAATCGCCAGATGCCACTAATTCGGGGGAATTAGATAAGTCTCAAAGTATGGTTTGAGCATCAACCACCAAGCCTCACTCAACTCACCAATGGAGGAGAAATTTGGGCATAATGCCTTTACTTAAAATTCAATTGTGTGGAATACATGTGTGAAGGCTCCTTTATATAGGAGAGGAGGGGGAGTGGGGCGGCTTCATGAAGGAAATAAAAGGGGAAAAATAAAATGATGGGTGTAATCCCATCCTAAGAGGGATTTGAACCCAAGCCCCTAAAGGTGTATCGCTAAGCTAAGCCTTAAGCCAATAAACCTCCCAATTATGTGCCCATTTACATAGGAAAATACAAGATGAGTGAATTTCCTATCCTAGGTGGGATTAGAACCCATGACCCTCTACACCTCCTAGTAAGGCAACCTACTAACCACTAAACCCATAGGTAAGTGGCGCCCCTAATTAATAAAAAGACAAGGATGTCCTAATTACATCATAAATCCTAATTACATTGATTCCTACTTAAGTTGAGTCTTGCATGTTGACTTTGACTTCTTAGTCAAGGGTTGACTCTCATGAGGAAGGCTCATGCTTGGTTCAGCTCAAAACATTTCAAGCAGCTCCAAGTTGATCCTAGCCATTAGCTGTCAGTTCAGAACACCACTGACAGGATGCCATCATCCCCTCCCCCTTGAGAAGCATTTGTCCTCAAATCTGAAAATAAGAAAAGTATAAGGGGGTGTAGAAGAGAAATAAAGAATGGATGAAAAAGAAGAGAAGGTGGAGACTTCCCTTTAGGACTGTGAGTCCTTGCTAGGTTTTCAACCATGGACATCCTTGCGCAACCTTGGTTAACAAAAGAGGAAGACTCATTATTCCCAAGCATTTAGCATCTAGTGCTCATAACAATAGTACTTGGGAATCATGTAGGGAGTTTTGGGGGAAGAAAGAGTAGTGGAAGAAAGAAGAGAAGTAGAAGAAGAAGAAGAAGAAGAAGGAGAAGAAGAAATAGGAGAAAAGGTTAGAGGAAACTCCCTTGTAGTGTTGTTATTTCCTCCTTCCTTAATCAGCAGCTCCCTTTATTGATTTCCTTCAAAACAATTAAGGTCAGCAGTTTTGAATTGATGAAGTAATACCATGGCTTCCCTTTTATTTTTTTGTTTCTCTTTGGTTTTCACCTTTTCTATCATCACTCTTGATGTTTCTTTTTTCTTTTTCTTTTTATCCTCACCTTCTATCTTAAGTCTCTTAATTTTCTCAAGTTCTATCTCTCTCTTCATGTGAGCTTGATCCTCACATATTTCTTGGATTGTCATTGGCATCAAAGTAATTTTTGTACCATCATGTTTAAAAGATATTTGATTAGAGTATCCATCATGGATGGCTCTCTTATCAAACTGCCAAGGCCTGCCCAACAAGATATGTGTGGCATCCATAGGTACAACATCACAAAGAACATTATCATCATAATCACCTATGGAAATAAAGATGAGAGTTTGCTTATTTACTTCCCTTTCCCCATCATCACATATCCAAGATAACTTGTATGGTCTGGGGTGGGGAGTGGTAGATAAACCAAGTTTTTCCACCATTCTTGCACTTGCAATGTTAGTGCAACTTCCACTATCAACAATTAGGGAGCAAATTCGTCCCTCTACCATGCATCTAGTGTGGAAGACAGTTTGTCTTTGTTCATCTTCTCTTATTATTTGATTTCCTAAGGACCTTCTCACCATGCAAAGTTTACCCTTGGCCCTATATACTTCTTTCTTAACTTCATTCTCTTCTTCACTAGTTTCTTTTTCCTCATCCTCACTTTGTTCATTCTCACTTGCACTAGTGTACTCTCCATTCTCTTTAACCAACATTGCCCTCCTATTTGGGCATTGGGAAGCTATGTGTCCCTTGCCATCACACTTGAAACATTTGATGTTTCTTGTGGAAGTAGAGGGCTCCTCCTTTTTAGTAGAAGGAGTGGGGTTAGAAGTAACCCTAGGACCCTTTAGGTTCCTCCTTTCTTGGCTCTTTCCCTCATCTTTCTTTAGGGTTTCCTTGTTCCTAGTTGTAAAACTAGTGTTTCCTCTTTTATAGCTACCCTTTCTTTTTAGTTGAGTTTCTATTTTAATAGCTTGGTGTACCAAGTCCTCCATTTCTACATAAGGATGCAATTCCACTATGTCCCTTATGTCGAAATTAAGTCCATTGATAAACCTAGCCATAGTTGCTTCACTATCCTCAACTATGTTGGCCCTAATTAAAGCAAGTTCCATTTCCTTAAAGTACTCATCTACACTCTTAGAACCTTGCTTAAGAGTTTGGAGTTTGATGTGCAACTCCCTAGTGTAATGTTGAGGTATGAACCTCTTTCTCATGATGGACTTCATTTCCTCCCAAGAGGATACCAAAGGAGCATTGCACCTTCTTCTTTCAGCCTGAAGCTGATGCCACCAAACTAAGGCATAGTTCTTGAATTCTAGAGAGGCAATCTTAACCTTTTCCTCTTCCCTATACCTATGGCAACTAAAGATTTGTTCAATTTTAAGTTCCGATTCTAGGTATTGTTCTACATCATTTTTACCATTAAAGGTTGGGACTTCTATTTTTACCCCTCTAAAACCTTGTTCCCTTCTAGGCTCTTCTTCTCTCCTATGCTCTCTTCTATGCCTCCTAGGATTCTCTTCATAATACTCCTCTCTTTCTCTCCTAGGGGTTTCCTCATAGTAGTCTTCTCTAAACCCTCTAGGTTCCTCACGCCTCCTAGGCCTTCTATGCTCTCTTTCCCTTTCCCTTCTCCTATAGGTATGGCTAGAGTGTCTCTCTCCCTTACTACTCTCAGCATGGTACCTATCTTCACTTCTAACCACGTTGTATCTATCCTCACTTCCTCCTTCTCGAGAAGAATGTCTTCTTTCCTTCCTATTCCCACTTAGTTCTTTACTAAGTTCACTCATCTCATGCCTCATCATTCTGGCCATGTCTTGAATTGCATGTTGCAACTCGACCCTATACCTCAAAGTTCTAGGTGAAGGAGGTGGTGAGTTCCTACTACCCATTGTTTAAGTTTTTGATTTTTAAGAATTTGGACCTTTCCACTCACTAAGTGTTTACACTCAAGAGAATGTATTCACTCGTGTATGTCACTCTTTTTTTGGCTTTTTCTATAATGAAAACTCTCTTGCCTCTTCTACTCAGTTGGAGGTTGGTTAGATTTTGCAAAGACCAACTTGAGACTATGTCTTAACCCTTACCCAAAATAGAAGCGCACTAACAAAGAAAATACCTACTGAAAGCAGATTGGAAAATCCTAAGACAAAACAATGGAGTTGATATGACAAACAAGAAAAGCTGGCACTCAAACAAGCTTATACACAAGAATAGACAACAAACAAGACAAGACGGAAGAAATTGCAAAGAGAATTGTTTTTGGTGGTTTTTGAAAAAGAGTTGCCAAAATTGTCATTTTAGAAAAACAGCAAATACAACTCAATTTACAGTATACAGAGAAATGAAACACAAAATTACAGTAAACTGTCAACTGTATTGTTGGGATAACTTTTTATTTTTCTTTTTCTATATTTTTTTTTTGAATTTTTGATTCTTTTTTGGTGTCTTTTTGACTTTTTCTTCCTTGTTGTTGACTTTTGCACCCTTTTTGTTTTTTACACCTCTTTTTGTATTTTTTCGGCACGTACGTACTTTTTGTATTTTTCTTGCCTTTTTCCCCAACAGAAAATTACAGAAATTTGTATACAATGAAAAGAAAATAAACTGTAACTACTGTAATAGTTTTGGAATTTTCTGACAGTAAACTGGTCCAAATGGTACCAGAAAAGCAAAAATAATGAATAAACTGATTTCTAAAAACTATGAAAACGTAATGGCAACCTGCTTTAAAAAATGACCAAAAAAATTACTTAGCACTTCCTTGTTGATTATACAAAAGTGGTACGGTCACAGAAACGCGCTTGGTTCAATTTTAAGATTGGAATTAAAATTTGAAGGAAAATCAACAATTGGAATTTGTTGATCTTCTTCCAATACTATGAACCAAAAATCAGCCTAATGGTGAGCATTTTGCACAATCAAACAGGGAAAGTCCAAGGTAGAGATAGCAGTCAATTCAAATTTGCAATCAGAATGCCAATCAAACAGACAAACATGAGTAGAAAATCGAACAATACATGAGCCAAAAGAATGCGCATAAATGGCAAAGAAAAAGAAGGAAAAATTGCGCAAAATAAATGACAAGAAAGTAAAGGGGGAAACTGAAATTAAAAGGATGGGGAGGACAAAAATGTAAATGGCAGAATGTAAAAGGGGATGGCAGAAAGTAAAAGGATGGGGAGAGCAGAAATGTAAAGGGGAAGCGGAAATTAAAAGGATGGGGAGAACTTAAAATAAATGACTGAAAGTAAAGGGGGATGGAAGAAATTAAAAGGATGGGGAGAGCATAAATGTAAATGGTAGAATATAAAGGGGAGAGCAGAAATTAAAAGGATGGGAAGAAGCAGAAATTAAATGGCGGAAAATTAAAAGCGGAAAGTAAAGAGATGAATATGGGGGATGAACAATTAATGGTGAAGGGGAGAAAATGTAGGTGAACGATCTTTGGAAAAATGAAGACAACAATGCCTCCTCTTACCACACTTCACCAACAAACAAGCAGTTTATAGCAATTAATTGCAAGAATCACTCAAGAACAAGTATGAGCAATTAAGAGGCATTTAATCAAACACCTATGGGGTGGGAATTAGCGGCCCAAAACAGCCCCCAAACTAGCAAGAAAGCAAGCAATTCAATCAAGACAAACAATGCTCAAAGCAGCAGAAAGGCACCTCGGGCCTGGGAAACAGTCCAAGTCCAAGTTACAATTGAAAAGAGGGATGGAATTACACTAAATTGAATGAAAATTCTGCACATATAGGTGCAGCAAAACCGCGCCCAAACAACCCCACTGTGCTCCAAAAATTGCTCAATCTATCAAGCTCGGATTACCAATTGATAGCCGGATAGTTGTAGGATCTAGAATTGAGCAAAAACCACCTATTAGAATTGAAAAACAAGCAATAAAAGGCGTAAAATAGGTGCAGGGCAACAACTATTTTGGGTGAGAAAATGAAAGAAAATGAGAGAAAATGAAAGAAAAAGTGGAGAGGAAGAAATGGTAGGGACGCCACTAAAGCAGGAATCCACCCACAGCAGATAAGTCCAATCGCCAGACGCCACTAATTCGGGGGAATTAGATAAGTCTCAAAGTATGGTTTGAGCATCAACCACCAAGCCTCACTCAACTCACCAATGGAGGAGAAATTTGGGCATAATGCCTTTACTTAAAATTCAATTGTGTGGAATACATGTGTGAAGGCTCCTTTATATAGGAGAGGAGGGGGAGTGGGGCGGCTTCATGAAGGAAATAAAAGGGGAAAAATAAAATGATGGGTGTAATCCCATCCAAAGAGGGATTTGAACCCAAGCCCCTAAAGGTGTATCGCTAAGCTAAGCCTTAAGCCAATAAACCTCCCAATTATGCGCCCATTTACATAGGAAAATACAAGATGAGTGAATTTTCTATCCTAGGTGGGATTAGAACCCATGACCCTCTACACCTCCTAGTAAGGCAACCTACTAACCACTAAACCCATAGGTAAGTGGTGCCCCTATTTAATAAAAAGACAAGGATGTCCTAATTACATCATAAATCCTAATTACATTGATTCCTACTTAAGTTGAGTCTTGCATGTTGACTTTGACTTCTTAGTCAAGGGTTGACTCTCATGAGGAAGGCTCATGCTTGGTTCAGCTCCAAACATTTCAAGCAGCTCCAAGTTGATCCTAGCCATTAGCTGTCAGTTCAGAACACCACTGACAGGATGCCATCATGAAGGGTGGATCCTAGCCATGCAAGAAGAGCTTAATCAATTTGCCAGGAGTGATGTCTGGACTCTTGTTCCTAAACCCCATGGGAAAACTATTATTGGAACCAAATGGGTGTTTAGAAACAAACTCTCTGAACATGGTCAAGTGGTAAGAAACAAGGCCAGATTGGTTGCACAAGGCTATAATCAACAAGAAGGTATTGACTTTACTTAAACTTTTGCTCCAGTAGCAAGGCTTGAAGCCATTAGGATTTTACTTTCCTATGCAGCCAATAATGGCATCAAACTATATCAGATGGATGTAAAGAGTGCCTTCCTAAATGGATTCATTGAGGAAGAGGTATTTGTTAGACAACCCCCTGATTTTGAAAATCTAACTTTTCCAGATCATGTTTATAAACTGAAAAAGGCTCTTTATGGTCTCAAACATGCTCCTAGAGCTTGGTATGACAGATTGAGAAATTTTCTACTCAAAAATGGTTTTGAAAGAAGAAAAGTTGATGCTACTCTTTTTAGAAAAATGTCTAACAAGAACCTGATTCTAGTTCAGATATATGTTGATGACATTATCTTTGGATCAACAAATTCCTCCCTATGCACTGAGTTCTCTATGCTAATGCAATCTGAATTTGAAATGAGTTTAATGGGTGAACTAAAATTTTTCTTGGGACTTCAAATCAAGCAAGATTCTGACTGTATATGGATCCATCAGGAGAAGTATACTAAAGAAATGCTTAAGAAGTTCAACATGAATGATTGCAAGCCTATGGCAACTCCAATGCATCCCTTTGTTATCTTAAGCAAAGATGAAGGAGAAGAATGTGTTGATTCAACCATGTATAGAGGCATGATTGGACCTCTGTTGTATCTTACAACAAGCAGACCTGATATAATGTTCAGTGTATTCCTGTGTGCAAGATTTTAATCAGATCCAAGAATAACTCATTACAAGGTTGTTAAAAGATTTTTCAGATATCTCAATGGTACTACTAATCTTGGTCTATGCTATAAGAAGAGTAAGGACTGCAAATTATTAGGTTACTATGATGCTGATTTTGCTGGAGATAGAGTTGAAAGAAAATCAACAAGTGGAGGATGCCACTTCATTAGAGAGAATATGATCAGTTGGGCTAGCAAAAGGCAAAGTATGATAACTCTTTCAACTGCTGAAGGTGAGTATATTGCTGCTGCATGTTGTTGTTCACAGTTGCTTTAGGTAAAATATCAACTTGAAGATTTTAAATTTCTGTTAAATCTATTCCTGTGTTGTGTGATAATACAAGTGCCATAAATCTTTCAAAAAATCCCATTCAGCATTCTAGAGCTAAGCATATAGAAATTAAACATCATTTCATTAGAGACAATGTTCAGAAAGGTGTTTTTGATATAAAGTTCATTGACACAGAGCATCAATGGGCTGATATATTCACAAAACCTCTTGCTGAAGATAGGTTTAAGTTCATCAGAGATAATCTGCACGTTCTTGCATTATCTGAAAACTGAACTTACTGTTATATGCTACTTGCTGAACTTATCTGGTTTTTGTTGCATTGTTCATGATATATCCTCTTTCAACAACTCCTTTACCCTGAATATTCTTGCTCTGCTGCTTATTTATCACTTCAGCGTGCTCTAGACACCCTTTTGATTGATGAAAAAAGCGGGAGTAATATAAACTAACAAAATATGAAGTTAAGCTTATTTCAGAGAAGATATCTCTTACTCAGGGGGAGCAAAGCAAATTTTCTGGTTTAAGTTCGTAAAGAAGAAGGAGAAATTCATTCTTTTCAAGTATCTGAGGTAGGGGAGAATTCCTAAACATTATTTCTTGAACTTCCCTTCAGATATTTGGTAGTTTAAGCAAATTTGTCATCATTAAAAAGGGGGAGAATGTTGAGTCTCAAAATATTATTAAATGGTTAATAATGTTTAAGTCTCATAACTCTGAGTTTTAATGACTAACAAATTTGGTTAAGTTCCTTGAAAGAAGAAACAGATTCTGCTAAAGGTATTTTCTGTGTTTCAGCAACTCTCTGAGGAAAGCTGAACCTACTGAAGCAAATATACCCTCTGAAGAGATGGACCGTCTGAAGTGCAACAACTTGCTAAAATGAAGGACTTCCTGAAGGATAAAGACCTACTGAAGCTATCTGATGTGGCTTTGTCTTTGGTCTTAAAATCTTCATTGAAGAGAGTTTTTAGACTCAAGCCTTTCAGAATACCTCTGCGGCGTTATCTACAATATGCGCTTCTCTTAACTAAGGATGCAGAAAGCTTTCTAGAACAATTTCAAATGCTTTACCTTAAAGTGGAAGTGACTGCTGCAGAAGTACAAAAGTGTTCAGAAAAAGCAAGTCAGAACTGCAAGTCTACCTTGACCTATGCACAAGCTATCAGACCATGTGTCTCAATGGGAGCATTTGCATTTAATGCTATTTCTCAACGGGAATCAAATGAAGTTCAACGGATTTCATTTCCAATGCTATATATACGAAGCCTCATGCAGAAGAACAAAGACAGAACGAACCAACTTGCTGAAGCGCTGCTAAAATTCTCTGATATATATTCATTTGCTTCATTTGTACAACAATTTCTTATCCTGAGTTATACTCAGTTATTTGTACATCTTACCCAATTTAGGCTTTAAACTTGTGTAGTTTAAAAGCTTAAGCATTTTCTTTTTATACACTGTTTGTGTTTGAGCCTGAAGAGGCTTGCTATTCAAATAATACTTGGGTTTTAACCTGGAGAGGCTATGTGTTCAAATAATACTTGGGTTTTAGCTTGAAGAGGCTGGGTGTTCAAAGAATACTTGTAACTGTGATCAGTTAGTGGAAAATCCTTTGCTGGTTTGGCATTGGGACTGGACGTAGCTCATGGTGGATGTGAGTGAACCAGGATAAATCTCTTGGCTAAGTCTTCTCTTCCCTTATCTCATTATATCTGTTATTTAAGCTAACTGGAGGGTTCTGAATAATCTGTTCTATAAGCTTGAACTGAAAAACAATCTCAAACGCTTTTTAAAACAAGTTTACAAAACTATCTTTTGAACTTGCTGAAGCAACTTCAGTAAGTACCTTAAACGCCCAGTTTTAACAAGTATCTAAAAACTCTTTGTGAAAAGTACTACTTGTGAAAAGGTTTTCATAAAATCTGTTTGAACATATAAAACACTATTCAACCCCCCTTCTAGTGTTTCCTGTGGTTTCTACACTCATCCCCTTTATTTTTCTGCCATTTAATTTCAGCCATCCTCATCCTTTTATTTTTAGTTCATCCCCTTTATTTTTCAGTCTTTTAATTTTGCGCATTTTCTTCCCAATTTTGCACTAATTTTTGTGCAATGTGTTGTTCAATTATGCTCTTGTTCTGTATGTCTATTTGTTAATTTGATTGCAAATTTGAATCCAGCGCTAGCAAATCCTTAGGAAACGTGTGGTTGATCGTTCAAAACGCTTAAGTTTAGAATGAGTCGTTCTTTAGAATGTTAAGGAAATTCATCAAGTCCACGATGAAGTTCTTCATGTGAATCAATTTGATCCACAAAATTTAATGTAAACATGTTTGCATGTTATATGATCACTTGTTAAGGATTGAATTGAAAGGATGATGTTATGCTCATGATAGATTTTTTTATCCAAGTTGCCATAAACTTTTTACAAGCCAATTTAGATTTTGGGTCCAAGTTTTGTTCAACCATGTTCTTCAAGAACAACATTTTTAGATCCATTTTTAAGAGGAGATACACTCATTTTTTTGTTTAGAATAAGGACTATATTGAAATTTTTGTAATTTCCAGGTTGGGGCAAAAGGCAATATTAGAAAATTGAAAAGAAAGAAAGTCAGAGGAAAATTCGACAAAAAAGTCAAAAGTCAAAAGTAGGTGTAAAGAGAAAATACATATGGTGAAAAAGAAATCCTCTACTGTTAAAAAAATTGAGTAAGAAAAAGCCCAACTATTTTCCCTTTTCTACTATAATTTCATTTGATTGTATTCCTCATTTCAATTGTATTTGCTATCTTCTAAATTTGGCAACTTAGGTAATTTTACCACTTGAATTAAAGCCAACTCATCCATTCTCTTTACAATCATTCCGTGTCTTCTTGTTTGTCTTGTTTTCTTTCTATTCTTGTTTAACGTTCTTTCATACCATCTTTGTTTGCTTGTCTTTTTTTATTAACCTATAACGATTTTTCATTGTTGTTGTTAACCCATTTTTATGGCTCTTTAACCCAAAACAATTCCTCTTAATGAAAAAGAAATAGGTTAGATTTTTTTCCCTTTTCTTTTTTTTTTTCATTTTGGTTGTTTTAAATAATTCATGACCCCAAAAGCACAATAAATATTAATTAACTAATTGATTTCGATCATTTTAATTAATTAACTAATCATTAGATAATTAATGAATTAATTAATTAATTGACTTCTCTAGCTAAATATAAAATATGATTCACATATAAAAAATGAGACAAAAGTTATAATTAGCTTCCAGATAAAATTAGGTGTTCTAGGGTGAAATAGGATTAGAGTTAGCAATTCAGGCTACTTCGTCCGACCTGATGCGAGCAACAAATTTTATTGAGTCGGATTAAAAAGTTTAAAAGTTATTCGAGTTTGCTAAAATAAGTGCCTGAGCTCTACATTTTTACTGGCATTTTGCGGGTAGTATGTTTTCTTAGGGTTTTGCGGGTAGCGAGCTTTATTGGGTTGAGGGAAAAGCCTGAAAGTTATTTTGGCTTCTAAAATAAGTGCTTGAGCACTATATTTTTAAGAGCCAACCCGGTCGGGCTAGCCCATTTTATCAGCTCTACATTGGATCACCTTAGTAGAGACCTTTTATATAAAATTTAGTCCCCATACATAGTACATGTAAATGAGTAATACACTAGTTTACCTATATGATATATTTTATTGGTTAAATATGTTTTTAATCTCTAAAAAATACACTCTTTTCATTTTAGTCCCCTAATTTTTTATTTAGTTTTTCATCATCACAAAATTATTCTTTTTCAAAATAGTCCTTACTATTAGAGTTGATGTTAGTTTTGCTAATGTGTCCATTAGTAAAGAAGTTGATATTACATTTTCACTCTCATGTGGCATCAGTTTCATCAATTAACAAATTTAAAAATTTATTAAAGTGCATATAATAAATGAAAAAAATTATTTTTTAAACTTAAAAAATGAAAAACGAATTACACATTTCGGACAATAGGGGTAAATTCAACCCACTAACTTCTGATATTGATAACAACAATTTTCCCGGATCTAGTTTTGCAGTCAGGCTCTATAAACAAGCATGAAAATTCGGTCAAGATACCCAAATTAGGTGCAGTAGGCCGCGACCTAAATGAGAAGAAAAAAAGGGAAATTGAAAGAAAAAGTGGAAGAGAAAGGGATGAAATGGACGCCACTGAAGCAAACAACCCCACATCAGATAAGTCCCAGTGCTACACGCAACTGATTCAGGAGAATCATATAAGTCTCTGGTTGGTTTGAGCAAGAACCACCAAGCCTTCTCTACTCACACTTGAGGAGGAAATTGGGCAGAATGCCTTTACTATTCATCAAAGTTGTGAAATACAAGAGAGGTGCCTCCCTATTTATAGGGGGCAGCCAAATGGAGAGGAAAAAGGAGAAAAATAAAAGATGAGTGAAAAGGTCTCCTAAGTGGGTGTTGAACCCCTAACCTTGGGCTAATTAGCTAAGCTAACACTTAAGTCAATAAAGCCATCAAACTAGCGCCCCAAACTAGGAAGAAAAGGAAAAATTACATTCATGTCCTAATTACAATTTTAATTCTAAAATTAATCTTATTTTTACTAATCCTAATTAGATGGAGTCTTGTATGTTGACTTGGGTCCAAGGTCAAAAGTCAATGGGTTGACCATGTTGAGGTTGACCCATGCTTGGTTCAGCTCCAAGCACTCTTAGCAGGCCCAGGCTTGCCACCAGCTCCTGTGATCCTAGCTATCAGCTCAGAAGTCCACTGACAGGTGCCATCAGATGTGCATGTCACAACTTGTGCTAGATTTGTTGTGATTAATGGTAAGGTCATTTTATATGTAGAGGATGAAGAGGGTGGTATGTGTGATGTTGAAGGAGGTAATAGGGATGCAACCATAAATGGGGGTAACATTAGTCAGGGTGTTGAGGATGATAATGATGTCGGTGTTGAGGATGAGAATGATGTTGGAGAGGGTGATGAGGGGGTGCTGACAGTGTTAACAGTGTGAAAAGGACTCACATTTTCTGATAGAAAGTGCTGTCTTTGATTGGGGTGAGATCTACTTGGCTCAGATATGTAACAATGGAGTTTTAAGGTTGTTAAGAGTTGAAAGAATAGATAGGGACTTAAAAATTGACCAATTGTATGTCTTAGCTAACGAAAATGAGGTTGAAGAAGAAGATTGTCACGTCAACGACCAAATCAGCAAGCTGTTAAGCTAGTCTAATAACGATAACTATATTTTAAAAAAATGATTTTGTATGGACGAAAAACTAAAATTCTTTAGGGAAACTAAAATGAAAATCAGTGTATTTTGGAGGGACTAAAAATATATTTAAGCCTATTTTATTTAAGTTATTACAATAAATTATAATTAATAAATAAAATATATTTTTATCACCCATCTAAATAAATCTTAATGTGATTTTGATGTGAGAAAATTGAGGATTAAGGATTTATTTAATTTGAAAAGAATATTTTTTTATAATAATTACAAAGGCAATATTTTTTTTTTTTCTTATAACACAATAAAATATTATTTTTATAATTACCGATAAAAGTAAAAACCAAAAACGTTGGTTGCGAGTTTTCAGTTTTTGATTTTCAAAAAATTTCAACCAAGTTTTTACAATTCAAAACTGAAAACTAAAAACCAGTTTTTGTGATTTTCAAAATGGACGTTTTGAAAACCACAAAAAAGTGGGTTTTAGGGAATGTTTGGTTTATATTTTCATTTCATGTTTCCATTTACTGTTTTCAGTCTGTTTCTTGTTTTCTGAAATTTTACAAAGGAAAAACTGGAAATGCTGGAAACAGCAAATTTTTGTTTCCAGCATTTCCAGTTTTTCCTTTGTAAAATTTCAGAAAATGGAAACAGGAAATGAAAATGAAAACTAAACAGACCCTTAGTTTTCAGTTTTGAGTTATAAAAACTTAGTTGAAATCATTTGAAAACCAAAAACTGAAAACTTGCAACCATCCCAAACGACACAAACTAAACGGATTTCAAGTTTCGATTTTGTGAATAACATTTCATAATATTATAATAAATTAAAGATGTCAAATGAATTTAACTTCTCCATAAGTTGAAATTAATTACTTATGGAGAAGTTAAATGAGAGAGCTTTTGGAGTAGGTAAGCTACAAAAAACCAATTTCAACTTATGGAAAAGTTAAATGCATTTGACATCTTTGATTCATTCTATTTTTTTCACCTAAAATGCAGAAGTTCCATCCAAACTGGCCCATAGTGTATCTTTAGTAGGCAGTTGCTAAAAGAAAAATCGATTTCTCAAGAATTAAAAATAAAGGGCCAGTTTGTTTGTACTTAAAAAAAAGTACTTTTTCAAATTGTTTAAAAAATTTTTATTTTAGAGATTTTTGTATAATGAGAAATAAATTTTCATTTGGCTACAATCATAAAAGACACTTTATTTGTCACAATAAATAAATGTACTCACATTGTTAAAATGTCTTCTCTCTTCCATTGCAGCTGCTTTTTTCAAGAAGCAACTCAGAATTACTTCTTAAAAAAAAGCAGAAAACTGATTATTTTATGATTCTGTTCTTTTGAAAAAAAAAACTTAGATAAAAATCTTAAAAATTTTTATAAGTAATTTTTTAAAAAAGGAAGTGATTCTCCTGAAAAATCACAGCGTAAAATTGATTTTCAACTTTTATAAATTTATTAAAATCAATTCTTATCAACTGCAATCGACTCAAAATTAATAAATTTATAAAAAAATGATTTTAATTGCACCAAAAAAATGAATTTATTTATTTCATCCACCCTGCTCAATTTATCCTGTCTAGGTAGTAAAGCGAAAAACCCTGAAACCTAAAAACTCAAAAGCCCTTTGCAATCAAGAACCCCTCATTTTCAAAATCCAAAGGAACCTCACTCTCAGTAGAGAGAACCGCGCAACAATGTCGGGTTTCTCTTTCGGATCTTCTTCTTCCTCATCTTCATCTCCATTTTCCTCAACAAACGCTTCCTCTTCCCCGTTCTCCTTTGGGTCGTCATCCTCACCCGCTTTCTCATTTGGATCCTCCTCCATCTTCACCACCACCACAAACCCTAACTCCACTGCTTCTCCTTCACCCAGCCCCTTCTCTTCCACCCCTCTCTTCTCCTCCACTTCTTCCTTTAGCTTCGGATCCTCCTCCTCCTCCTCCGCATCTTCTGCGCCGTCGTTTTCCTTCGGCTCGGCATCTGGCTCGGCTCCGTCCCTCTTCAGCTCCTCCTCGGCTTCCACCGCGCCCGTGAGTACCGCTCCTTCCATTTTTGGTGCCGCCAGTTCAGGCTCGTCCCTGTTCTCCACATCCTCCTCTGCCACGACGCCGTTTGGGGCAGCATCCTCTGCCACGACGACGCCTTTCGGTGGAACTTCCTCCTTGACGACGACATTTGGAGGAGCGTCCTCGGCTTCAACGACGCCGTTTGGAGGAACACCAACCTCGGCTTCAACGACGCCGTTTGGGGGAGCGTCCTCAGCTGCAACGACGTCGTTTGGAGGGGCGTCTTCTGCTGCAACAACGCCTTTCGGTGGTACATCCTCTGCTTCAACGACGCTGTTCGGGGGAACGTCTGCTTCAACGACCCCGTTCGGCGGTACAGCTTCTGCAACAACGCCGTTTAGTGGTACATCCTCCGCTGCGACGTCGGCGTTTGGAGGATCTTCTGCAGCGGCGGTATTTGGAGGATCATCCACTGCAGCGACGCCGTTTGGAGCGCTTGCGGCTTCGTCAGCTTCTTCTTCAGCTGTAACTACGACTTCTTTGTTCTCAAGCTCATTCGCCTCTGGTGGTGCTTCTTCGTCAGCTTCTTCTTCTGCTGCTGCAACTACCACTCCTTTGTTCTCAACCGCATTCGCTACCGGTGCTTCTTCGTCTTCGAGCTCAACGACGCCGTTTTCAGCGTTTGCAAAGCCCTCTGCTCCAGCCCCTAGTGTAGCTGCAACGACGTCGTCTAGCTCTTCGGGATTCTCCTTCGGAACCCCCACTTCCTCTGCTTCTCAACCTTCTTTCTCGTTCACCAATGTGGCTCCAACTTCGGCTTCAGCTTCAGCTTCAGCTTCATCCGCATCTGCAGTATCCGGCACACCAGCTGCAAAACCGTCGGGTTCTTTCTCGTTCACCACGTCTTCGGCGCCACTGTTCTCAACTGTGACTACCACCACAGCTTCAACCCCGGCAACTGGCGGCTCGACCCTGTCGTCTTCAGGCTCGGCGTTTGGTGCCACTGCTGCATCTTCTGCGCCTTCGATTGCAGCCTTGACTTCTTCGGCAATTCCGGCTGCCTCTGCTGGTGCTGCCTCCTCTGCCAGTGGAGGATCGTCTTTTACAGGCTTCGGCGTGGGAAGCACGGCCTCCACTGCTTCTCTTGGAACTGGGTTTTCCTTTGCGACCAAGCCTTCAATGCCAGCTGCTTCCAGCGTCACTGCTCCTGCATTTGGTGAGTTTTCGGTTTGAATCTCTTTGGAAATACCTATCAATATAATGTTTGCTGCTATGTCTTTGAGGTGTCTGACCGGTCTTTGTCATTATTGCTTTGAATCAATTTGATACATGGATGTACTTGTTATAGAATGTGTTAGATGGAATAGTGACCATGAGTAACTCACGAGATGTTGTATGGGGTGGAGGAGAGGAGGAAGTGTGTAGGTAACTGTTAGCAATATATGTTAAAAGAAATATGTATGGGCTCAAAGAGCCAAGTGGGCCAGCCTTTGGTGGTAGTTAGACCTTGTTTGTTGAACACTTGAACTTGTTATAGTTATTATAGTTAGTTAGTTTGCCCTCTAACTGCAGTAGCAGAGGTAGGGTATAAATAGAGGAAGAGAATGCAAGTGAGGTGAGTTAATTGGTCAGTTAGTTTTAGGTGTGAGAGACCCCACTCTTGAATTCGCGTGGACGGATTATTGTATATCTAGCTTGCTCTTCTTGACCCTTGATATACCTATTGATCCAGAGTTGGAGGAGGATATTCCATAAAATTTCCTATTTTTCAATCTGTTAGTCTCTATATTCTGAACTGGTATCTATCATTGTTATCAGTATCGCATGAATCGTAGCGATTCGATACGATTCGGCATCTAGACGATACGAATCGCAGGTCGAATCGATTTTGGTACTGAATCGCACCTCGAATCGTTTGTATCGCAGTGAATCGCGATTCTAGCTGTATCTTACGATTCTTGTTTTGACGGGTTGTGACTGAAACGGATCCGGGTCATGCGTGACCCAGTTCAGAAAACCCACAGAAAAATACTTTTTTTTTAATAAAAAAGGTTGGAATAGGGCCTAAAAGTGCCGATTCCTTCCCTCCAAAGTCTCTGATATTCATAAAAATACAGACCCTTTCGTTTTCTCCCTTCTCTTCCCCAACAAGGACCCTTTTGTTTTCTCTCTTCTCTTCCCCGACAAGGCAACATGTGCGACTGGTAGTGTGCAAGTTGCTGCTGTCTTCTGCACTGTCTTCTTTGTGATGTCTTCTGCGCTTTCTTTTTTCTATTTCTTCCAGGTGGTCCTACTGGTTTTATCACTTTGCCTCCAAAATGCTACTTAATACATGTTTTCATATGTTTCTTTAAGTTAAATTGCTCCTACATTTATGTTTTTTAGTTGTTGGTCTAGAATTTTGGCATTTATATGTCTCTATTAGCTGTATATGCCATTCTTTGTATTGTTCATGAATCTTAAGATTCACGATACGATTCGATTCGCCATTCGGAAAATAGCCTTTCTGATTCACGATCTAAATCCCGATTTAATAACCTTGGTATCTATTAATAATTCAAGATAAAGATAGGTGAAAATTTACAAGGAGTGTGCATGACAAACTCATCAGGGTCTGGATTATTTGATTCCTTGATGATTGTTATATTATTTGGTTTTACTTTGTGGTAAGATTCTGTTGCTTCTTTCATTAGTTTCCTCTGTGGTTCTTTAATTATCTAGGTTCATGAACTCTGTGAAACAGAGGGTACAGTACTTCCTGATTATGCTCTTATGGTAGTAACTTAATTGGATATTTCATTGTCAATGTGAGAGCTTTGTTGGTCAATCTGAGTCATTAGGATAAATATTCTACAAGTGTGAAACCAATTAGCATCACAACCTCTCAAAGGGCCACTTTATATCTCTCCAGTATATTGGGAGAAGTTTATTACCAAAGTTCTTTTGTTTGTAATCTGCTCTTTTCTTCTTCTAGTTGGAGACTTGGATAATAGTATTTACTGTTTCCTTATATACGACTCAGGCAACTCTTGAGATCATGATGTGTGGTGCTCTATACTGTCCAGGTGGCTAGAGTGTATTATGGGTTCAAAGGTTAAGTTCAATTTTTCTCCATATAATAATGTAGAGCGGGCTTAAAATGAAAGCATAAACTATGTGATCTAGATTGGTTGATGGGAGGAGTAGTAATATGGTAGGTGTATTTAGTTCGAGGGCATCAAATATGGCCGTTAAGTTATTACAAACAGTGGATGGAAGAAACTAATCCAAGTTTTAATTTGATTTAAGCAAATTCAAACAAGAGTGGGTTTAAATATTATAGGTAGGATGTCTTGTTGAGTTAGAGGATGAGAGAGCTGCCTAGATTTACAGCTTGGATTCTATAACATTTCATCCAGGATTTTACTGCTTTATATGAACCTGGAGAGTACCACTGATGTGAAAGTTAAAGCTGTGAATCAGGATTTTCATGGGATACACTACATAGCATGAAATTAAAATCTCATCGGGCTTTACATGGGGATACAACCCTTAAATCTACTATTACCTTAACTAAGCTATGCTTTGTATTTAACAGTTTATTAAACCGCCCTTAAATTTAAACTTTTAAGCTGAAGCTGAATAACTTTTTAATTTCTCTAACATGGTAGATACATTTGATTTAGATTTCGTAAGTTGTTAAGAAATTCAAAAGTAAAGTAGTTAATTTTGCAGACTTTTGAGATGCTAGGCCTTATATTTTTTTGATACGAAATTGGGATACATTTTTGTACTTTTTAAGGGCTCATATAGACTTCTAGGAAAAGTTATTTTAAGGTTGTGTACAAAAGTTATTGGTTTTTAGAGATTTATATAATTATATAAAGGTGGGATACATGTTTTTTATTTTTTAAGGGCTACTTGTATAAACTTTTAGGAAAAGTGATTTTAAGGTTGTTTAAAAAAGTGATGGATTTTTAGAGATTTTATGTAAAGCAGAAGCTATTTTTCGTTTGGTTATAATTATAAAAAAACACTTTTATTTTAAAAGGTAGTTATAATTTCTGCTTTTTTTTTTTCAAATAGCTACTTAAAGCATCTTCTCAAAACAATCATATTCAAAATCTATTTTTTTTAAAATCTTTATAGCAAAAGCAAACATCATAAGAAAATTTAAAATATTTGGTAAAATAATGTGTAACAAACAAGCTCTTAACCCCTTTTCTATTTCACAGCTTAAAATTACTTGTCCTCATACTTATGTAAACTTGTTTTTTTCCCTCTCTAGTAAATGCTTTATGTTTGAAAAAATGTTTCAAAGCTGATGTTTGATTGCTCACCGGAAAACTGATTCTGTAGGGGTGAGCACTTCAACCTCTACTGCTCTAGCAATTTCCAGTTCCAGCACTACTGCAACTCAGACATCATCTGCTGTTGTCGTGGCTTCCACTAGTGGGTATGTATACATTTTAAATGTATGTAGTTAAAGTATTCCTTTTTCTTTGTCGTTTTACTTTTAGTAAATGTATGTAGGGTATTTCTTTATTCTTTTTGTGTTCACTTTTTGTTCACTCTTGATTTTCTGTCTTAAATTCCTCCATCCATAATATGTTATATTGATAGTGACTTGATGCTAATTTCATTCCAAAACATATGCATTATGCTTTTATATAAAAAAAATGCTTGTAACTGTTTCCCTTTTCGTGTTTTCTCCCATAGTTTCACTAGGAGGGGTAAGTATTGCATTTTCTTGTGTACTTTGGTGCCTCCAATTTATTGTTTTGTTAAGATGCTTATGCTACATTGCTACTAATAGAATTGTCATACTTATTTTACTGCGCGTTGCATCTAGTTTCCTGCTCTATTTTTGTTAAATCATATTTATTTCCTTAATTTCTATCTATTCCCATGCTCTTAAGTCAGTTGTATTTGTAAATGCATGAGGAGTCACTAATAAACTATACGAAGGTGCTTTTGATACTTTCTTTTCTGCTTGTTCCATAGAACTACTTCAACTGTCAGCACATCAGTGGCTGCTGCACCAAAATTGCCATCTGAAATCACAGGGAAGACTGTGGAAGAGGTACTTGACGTGTTCCCTATTTTTTCATTGGTTCCCTACATCATATTTTATTACATATGTGATGGCTATTATTGATAAGTGCATTTGGCTTAGAAAGTCTGTTTATTTGATTGATTAATACTTCTACTACCCTTTCATCAAATGATATTAAAGGATGCACAAAACCTTAACAAATTCTGTTTACAGTATGCAAAACTTCACTTTTATAATATTTTCCTCTATTTCTCTCTTTCCCCTTCCTAATCTTGTAACCTTGTGTAGATTATCAAGGAATGGAATGCTGAGTTGCAAGAACGAACTGGAAAATTTAGAAAACAAGCTAATGCAATAGCTGAATGGGATCGCAGGATTTTGCAGAATCGTGATGTTCTGTTGAGGCTTGAGGTTTCTTCATGTCTTCTAATGATGTTTTTAATGATTTATACAAACAACTTAATTTTATAGTTATTGCTCTATAGCTTATTTATATTGTTATTGTTATAAATTTAGATTGAAGTGGCAAAAGTAGTTGAGACACAGTCAAATTTGGAGCGGCAATTGGAGTTGATAGAGACTCATCAACAGGAGGTAGTTTGAGAACCAGTTTTTTTTAAATAGTTTGGTGCAAGCTTCTTTTCATGCATTTTTTAGGAGATAATCTCTTTTAATTGTTATGACAGGGTGTTAATAAAAATTTGTGCTTGTATTCTATTTATAGTAGTTATTTTTCTTGTTATCTAACTACAAGCCCTGCTTTGTTATAATGCTAATACTCTTCAATTGGGATTAGAAAGTTGTTTCTATGCCTACGTAATGTGATTCCTTTCTTTATAATATGATGAGATAGTTTCATACTTGTCTTTAATCATCAAACTCTTGTAGCATACTAAAATAGTTAAGGACTGTACAAGCACAATCTACAAGATCAATGCTAAGAATGTAAGTGTGTTTGGGTTAGCTTATTTGTGTTCAAAACAACTTCTAATCAAAACCTTATTGTTGTGAGAGTGTTTGAATGGAGGTGTTTTGCAGAAAAATTGATCTAAATCAAACACACACAACATATTCCTTACCATTGAAACAGTATGAATGTACTTGTAAAAATCATATGGTCACTTTTGGTATATTCTGCTCCCAAAATTGAAATTTATAGATTCAGATACTTAAGAATTAAGGCCACGTTCGGGGTGGTTGCGAGTTTTCAGTTTTTAAAATTTTAAATCAAGTTTTTACAATTCACGACCAAAAATTGAAAACCTCTTTGTGGTTTTCAAAATGACTGTTTTGAAAATCAATTTTTTTTTTTCAATTTTTGGTTTTGAGCTGGAAAATCTTGATTTAAAATTTTAAAAAACTAAAAACTGAAAACTCGCAACCACCCCGAACGGGCCCTAAGTTAGTTCTATTCATGGTTGTCAAAATTGTAGATCCTACCATGGATCAGATAAGATTGATAAAAACATAAGATGAGAGATGTTAATTGTTAGTGGTAACAAAAGGTGGATGATCCTATCTGTCACGTAACATTATATTCAAGAATATGTACACATAAAATAACAAAAATAAGACATAATAACAAATTAATCTCTATTACAGCTACCACTGACAAATTTAAATGGTCTATCATTGGACTTGATTCATGACAGAATATTATGGTGTTTGATTCATGTTGTCAACCCCACCTAGTGGGAAAAGGCTTTGACTGTTGTATAATTGTTCTTCCTTGATACTTTTCACTGCCATAACCAGTAAGAATACTTGCACTAGCTGGGGCAATAGTGTACCAGTGGGTTCACTAGAAGTCTAGAAACACTCGCTAGAACCAGCATGATTACTAGATGACTTTTTCTAATGCCTGATAAGTAGAAGCAACCCCCAAAACATAGAACAAAAGCCAAGAGGATCCCACACAAACCAGAAACTGGTGAGTTTGTGAACCCCACAGAAGCAGTTCAATTCAAGTCAACAAGCAAACATGGTTGCACAGCTGAGCTACACTGCATATGAGGTTGCAGCTGTGGTGACACCATCAGAACATTAGAGTTCAACTGGAGGAGGAAGTTCAAATGGGTGGATGGATGTAAAATGCCATCGTTTACTTTAGTTGTATGAAATTTTGGGCTGAACTGGGTTATTTTGGCATAAGCCTGACACGGCAACCACATTTCAGCAGAAAATGCATGTTCGTGGAAATTTTACATGCTAACATGCGATTCTTGGGCAATCCCACCAATAAGGGTTCATAGGTAGAAATGGGATCAGAGGCGGAGGGACACTCAGAATCATTTGATTCTATGATGTGAGTCATGATTATGATTTTGATTACCGCGTTTCTACTTTAACTTCTAATTTATAGATGAAGCTAGATGATTATAGACAGTCACTGCATCTAACTTATCTTTTGGGCTGTCAAAAATTTGGTTTTTTAGTATCAGATAAAAAATTTACAACATTCCATGAATAAACAAAGATTATTACCATCAAAATCTTCACATTGATTTGTGCATGCTATTGTGCATAAAATATTTTTGAAATTTGTTTGGTTTTGTGAAAGAAATTCTTCATTGCCACCCTGTATTAGGTTGATAAGGCTTTACAAAGCATGGAGGAAGAAGCTGAACGTATTTACAAGGATGAGCGTGGATTACTTCTTGATGATGAAGCTGCATCTACAAGAGATGCAATGTGAGTTTTGAATCTTCTATGTAATATGTATTGCTGTATTGTAGATTATTTTTTATTTTTATTCTTCCTTAGAGATGGTTAAAATTTTGTTATGTTATATATTTTAAATTTTTAATCCAATAATTGCGATATTGAGTCCAATCTTCAGTTCAGGCCATTCTTTGTGTTGTGTGAAGTAATTTTGATCTATGTGACTGGTGAATTATTTTATACTTGGTTTAGATCTTAATCTTGTATGCCACTGATAGGTACTGGTATTTTATTGTGAAGAAATAGGGAAAATCTCCCTTGATTACAGAATAGCACTGCAGAACTTTGAGGGTCTGCACCTCCCAATGCCTAAAGGCCCCAAGTCTCTCTCCAATGACAAGATACCTATCCCTCTCAACCTTTCCTCTGATTTATAGGCAACATGCCTTATTTCTTCTAACTATTCCAACTCAACTAACTAACCAACTCTTTAACTAACTAATTATTCTAATAACCAACTAAGGGTTACCTAACAATACTCCCCCCCTAAACATTCACCTTGTCCTCAAGGTTAATAGCTAGTAACTTCTGAAAGCCAAGTTCCACCAGGGTCAAATGAAAATCCTCTTAGACCCTTCTGCTGCCAACTCCCCTTAAAAGCCTCCCCAAGACCAGCTTCTAGTTTCTGCTTAACAAAGAATCCATCTTGGTTGACAGTTGACCATCTTGGTTGACTTCTTTCTACTCTTAGATCTTGTTCCCTTACGAAGTACATTCCTCTGCAACAGAACCGCAACCTGTTCTGTCGGAGTAGTTTTAGGCACCACAAAAGCAACCCAATTGGGGCGGTTCCTGTGGGGGATGTTTATCCAAGACGTCTGAGTTCCGAATCTTGTAGTCATTTCTTTGAAGCATTCCTTCTTTGTCTTTATATAACCCCAATCTGCATCACTCTCTTCCCCTTCAATCTTGTCTGCAACATCAGCTTCTTGGACCTCCACTGCTGTCCCTGCATGCAGTTCCAGTTCTGTTTCCATTTCTTTCTCTGCCATAACTATCTTAATATTTGTTTCTTTTACTTGTTCCACTTCTTTGTGGATTGCTTCTTCCCTGCCAACTTGGTTCTTGAATTTCAAAGCTTCATTTTTTCCTGTTTTCCTGCTCCAAGATTCTGATCCCTCTTCTTGAACCCAGATATCAGGATCAAATTCTGGCTGGAACTTCTTGAGCAAAGCCTTCACAAACTCCCACCACGTTGCATTCTGTTTGCTTGATTTCCAGCGATACCACCACTTATTTTCCTCCCGACCTTCCATAGCCAACCAAGCCCATGATAGCTTCTCCTCCTCTGGTATTCCCCTACCATCAAAATACTGCTCTACATTGATCAACCACCAATAAGCATTTTTTTCCATCAAATCTTGGAATCATCTTCAAGAACAATTCCCACAGCTCCAGGATCGGAGCTCTGATACCAGTTGATAGGTACTAGTATTTTATTATGAAGAAATAGGGAAAATCTCCCTTCATTACAGAATAGCACTGCAGAACTTCGAGGGTCTGCAGCTCCCAATGCCTAAAGGCCCCAAGTCTCTCTCCAATGACAAGATACCTTTCCCTCTCAACCTTTCCTCTGATTTATAGGCAACATGCCTTATTTCTTCTAACTATTCCAACTCAACTAACTAACCAACTCTCTAACTAACTAACTAACTATCATTCTAATAACCAACTAAGGGGTTACCTAACAGCCACATTTCATAAAAAAAACTTAAGCAACTATGAAGCATTTGATCATGATTCTACATTGTTTTCTACTCCAATTAGTTGTCCTGAAATTCTCATTTGATATGCTTTTAAAAAATCAATGAAAATATCAACTGCTTGATCATGTACTTGGTAGTTTGTAGTTGTTTAAGTTATTTGAAACTTGACATGCAAGACCAACATGATAAACTAAGTTTAAGTCAATGGTTAGGTTTATCAGAATCACTTTCTATAAGAAGTTATTGAGTGGTAGAAGCATACATCACTAACTTGTCTGACTTTGTTGTCTTCCTGTCAATTGATTTTAAGTTGCATTAATTAATCTCATTAGCTTTCAACTGTTTTTGTACTACTGTTTACTGATTACAAATTGGTCTTTTATTGTGTTTACTGAAATAGAAATTATACATGGTAAGTATTAAGAACTGTTGTTCATGATATTTATGTTAGTGTTATTCAAATCACCTATCAAAAGTCAGAGATTAAGTAATATAATGGTTTATAGGATTCAAGTGGGTTGATGAAATGGTAGAGTGCTTTGGCTGTTATTTATAATAGAAAAATACCACTCAAGCTTATGTGAAAATTTTACTGCATAGTGATAAGATGTGTTGTTGTATGATGGAACTGAATGCTATGCAATATAAAGACCAACAGGAAAAGAAGCTCAAGGATGCGGAACTGAAAAATGAGAATGTTACGATGGATAAACGGATATACAAGACCAGATGGGATTTAGGGGTGAATGTATCAGAGAGATAGGGTAGCATCTACTGCAGAGAAGATAGTAGAATCTTGACTTAGGTGGATTGGGCATGTATGGAAAAGACTTGTAGAAGACCTGGCAAGGAAAGTAGATGAGATAAAGGGTAGTCCAATAGTCTGAGGTAGGTGAAAACCAAGGAAAATTATAAGTCAAACTGTTTAGAAGGATTTAGATTTAACTGATTTGTCTATAGACATGATTTACGATGGATCGTTATAGTGTCTTTGATCCATGTTATTGACCGTGCCTCATGGGAAAAGGCTTTTGTTGTGGTATCATTTATGGAACAAGGTTTTAGTAGCTCCCTTGGTGGAGGTGCTTAATTCATTCCCCTATCCCCCAATCCTAGTTTGAAAAACCAATACTCACTATAAAAAAAATCAAGTGCATAGTGAAAATTTATTTGGATGATTTCAAGTTTTAGTCACCTTTGTCAAGGAGCTGCTTTGCTTGTATATACAAGAAAAGGCATATATTTCTTGAAAATCATCAGATTGATGGTTATTATATATTCTCCTTTTCCACTTTTATCTTCATTATCCATTGTGTCATGTTATCTCTTTGATTTTTTATTTTTTTTTTCTATTACTTTTGTTTGCAGGTATGAGCAATCTGAATTGATAGAAAGGGAGCTAGAGCAAATGACAGAACAGATCAAATCAATTATCCAATCTCTTAATTCAAACCAGGTAAAGGTTGTCAGTTGATCTTTTATTCCAATAAAGAACAAGAATGATGCTTACAATAGTGTTTCATTCAGGGTGGAGAGCTTGAGACACTTGAGGGAATGACTCCATTAGATGCAGTAGTTCGAATTCTAAATAATCAACTAACTTCTCTGATGTGGATTGATGAAAAGGTTTGTATTTTTCATTATGCTATTTATATCATATATCTGAGTTTGCTGCTTGTTAGATAGAAAGGACTACACGTTGGACTAGATTAACTTGCTTCTAATCTAGTCTTTTTAATTATTTCTATCAAGGTGTATTTTCACTATTAATGTCTCTCTGTTTCTTGTACACTTAGCCTATTCCCACATGCAAGTTATCAGGGAACCTTGAAGTTACTCCCTCCGTTCCAAAACTCTTGTTGTTTTAGCATATTCCTAAATTCCAAAACTTTTGTTGTTTTAGATATCCAAGAAAAATTAATTAAGATTTTTCCAACTATGCCCTTATTTAATTACTTACCTCAACTAACACCTACTCCCATTATCTCTCTCTTAATTATATAAGTCTATATATTTTCAAGGCAGTTAAATGATATGGGTGGTTATTAAATGAGGGTATTTTAGTAAAATTAGTATTAAATTAAGACACACCAATCATTTCCTTGGTCTGTGTGCATAACCTTAAACAATAAGAGTTTTGGAATGGAGGGAGTAGTACAGAATGCTGATCATACACATTTGAGTAATTAGAGTTAGCTTGATCTGTAGAATTTACACTCCGTTTAAGGATGAAATAAGTGGTGTTTCAAAGTTATCCTGGTGATGAAAATCGTAGTGTCCCATGCAGCAAGAGTTATTGCCCATAAGATGGGGGGAATCAGATCATTTTTATTCAGGGATATAAATTGTAGGAACTCTATTTATTTCCTTAGTCATTAATAACCTCTTTTATCCTTTTGCAGTCCCTAGTGGGAAAAGGTTTTAGTTTTGTTATACCCTTTTGTTGTGCCTATGAGCCTAGTATTGACCTAGTCAACTGCATTTACTACAGTGATTGGAAAGTACGTTTAAAGAGTGTAAATAGTTTATAAGGGCAGTGATAACCTTGTCAACTGCATTCACTACAGTGATTGGAAAGTACGTTTAAAGAGTGTAAATAGGCAAATAAGGGCAATGATAGCCTCATCTTGGCAAGCAAGTTGAATTACAGATACAGGACTGGATCGTAAGATTTAATTAGAGATATTGTGGACACATGATTGCTGTGTTGTACTGCAATAGATTCCTTTAATCTACTTCTGCAGTTTTAAGCTGTGAGTTTATTATAAAGAACTTGTATTTATCCTTTGATTGGCCATACCCTTTTCTTATATCTATTTACCAGTAAAAGGATGTAAGAAAATTATGAGGGTTTCCTTGTAGCTGCAGTTTCGGGGGAATTTGACTGAATTTGAGTTTGATATTCAATAATCCATTGGCAATCTGGTTCTGAAAAGGACCGATGTTTGATGTGGTAACTCTTAAGCATTTTCATAGTAATACTTGAAGTTTTTATCAATATCACCCAATAAATGGAAAAACTATGGCTCATTTACTTAAATATTCTCTGGAGTCCAGAGTCTGCAGTCCTTTGTGTTGGGAATCTTTACTTTCTACCTAGTCTTCCACAAAAACTTGTTTGGGACTTGTGGCTCCTAATTATTGCTTTAGTGAAAGTAAAGAGAGATGAAGTAAAGACAGTTGTAAAAGCGGTGGATGTAGTTTTGAAGTCTGCATATTACATGCTTTGATCAATCTGTTTTCTGCTTTTTTATCCAAGTGATCTGACATTGATCAATCCACTTCAGGCTGAAGAATTTTCTTCCCGCATTCAGAAGCTAGCTAACCAAGGTTCTGCTTCAGATCGTGAACTGACAGGTCCAGGAATCTGGATGTCTTGATATTTCAAACTTGTACAGTATCTCAACCTTTTCACAATTGTATGAAGAGTCTATCATGTATTTTTGTCCGAGATTCCGGATGAGGTTCCAGAATTACTACAATTACCTTTTCAATTAACTTCCCCAATATTTCTTCTATAATTTCGTTTGAAGAGAATCCTTAGAAGAAAATAATGAAATGCCGATAATTTGTCATAACCTTCAACTACTGCACGTTTTGAGATACGTAACTTGTTCTTTTGAAGTTATAGCTGTGATTTTAGTGATGTTGGAAAGTACACTTTGGTATATAAAAGCAAACTCCCAAAAAAATCTACAAATAGAATTTCGTTCAACTCAAGAACCATAGCGTTATTCAATAAAATTTCTTTCCAAGTAGACTAATTTTTTAATTGGATAAGCTAGCCATTAAAAAGTAATTTTTTTCCGGAAAGTGTTATTCACGTGTGAACCGAGTGTGTTTGGAATGGAGTTGCAAAACCACGTTTAGCTCCAAGACAAGAGCTACCCATAGCTGTGTTGCCTAAACACCCGTATACTGCATCAAAACACTATTCCGAAACATATACAAAGTATGCGTTGGAGAATGCTTTCGTAGGCTGATTTTATATTAGTGCGTTTTGATTACTGTTTAAGTGCATGTTTGGTTTAGATTTTGAACCATTCAGAATCAATTCTACAGAATTGATTCTAAATCATTTTCGTTCAATGTGTTTTGTAAAGCGTGTATACTCATTTTCTACCATTGATTTCCAGAATCAATTCTACTTAACTGTATCTATATGGACCCTAACATAGTTTCACAGCAACTATTTATTGCTTTTACATTTGGGCATTGGGACGGAAGATGTGCAAACTTGTGTTTGCAATGTTAATTAACCCAAACATAACATTAAAATGCTAAATTTAAATATTGCTGATTCATATATATTGTGAAAAGCAGATTAAGATTTCAGATTTCAGATGTGCAAATACTGACAGAAAGAGCTAATGTAACTTGCTATTTCATTTTTACTACTGACAAAACTTACAAAACAAGTCAACATTGCACATGAATCAATTGTCCAAATTATTATAACAAATAATTAATTACTCTTGCCATATCCATACTACATAGACTAAGGACTTTGGAATCGAGCCATGATTACAATCAAGAGGATTACTATGGAGAGAAGCATAGATGACCTAACTTTTTCATCCAGCTCTCTTGCTGTAGCATTTTCCAGCCTCGGGGATTGAAATAAATCATTCATAAGTGACTGGAAACTTTCTATCAGTTCCAGAATCTTTCCCTTTATGATATCAAATATCCAGCTTAATATATGTATGCTGAATTCTTTTTGTTCCGAAATCTGAGGCCTTCTACATTTAACTGGATGAAAGAATACAATGTGAGATGAGTCAGTAGAAGTTTATTGCAGTATTTTTAAAATTTCGTGAAACAAACATTGTCGAGATTTTATGAAAGGAAAACCATTTTATTTAGTTGGTTTCATGAAGGTTTTGGTGGTTCTATTTACTTTTCTATTTTCAGCATTTCACAAAATACACATACAGATGACCATAAATACAGACCTGAATCAGGCAACTCTAGGAACTTTTGATGCAGCACATTGTTCATGACAGCATCCCAAATGGCTTTATCAGATGATAGTGAAATCACTAATCTCTACAAACAAGTTATAATCCGAGAGATATTCAAACTACAGAGCAAATTAAACAATAACCACAACAAAAGTCATAGAAAATTGAATATTAAAAGCAAGAAGACCGCCTAGAATGTGCCAGTGATACATTGAAATTGGGGATAACAAATTTAATAACAAGAATCCCCAAACAGTGCTATTGGTATCCATAACGTGGTTAATGAGGTTCAAAAAGTTTATAACTTGTATGCCTCAACTTAGCATACAACTTAAAAAAGAAATGTCCAAAAGAAAGTAGGATGTCTTGTAAAAAATCTCACTTAAAAAATAATAGAATTTTCATAATTTCAGTTTTTACCCGAAATCAGTTATTGTGTTGGTTTACTTGGAGAAACAGAAAATACTTTAAATGTTTTGAAAATACTGAAGCCAAGAGGGGACCTTAATATCAGGATTAACATGCAACAACTGAAGAGCATCATAAAGTCTTCTATATCCCTGAGACAGCACTATCCTCGAATCATAAGAGTCTGAGATCTGCTGAAGTGTGCTTGAGGATGAAACTGCTTCCATAAACCTGACAGACAACAATTTGGAGAGGAAAGCTCAAGTTGTTATTGCTTTCATTAAATCCTTATAAACAACAATTGGAATAAGTTAACCATAAAAAACTTTGCCAAGATATTTTTAAACCACTTTACAGCAAAGGAAATAAGGCTGAATTATAAGCAATAAGAAATGTCACAAAGTTAGGGCTCAAAGATAAAAACTCTGATTTACCAAAGTATACAAGATCAATTGAAACGAAAAATATAAAATTGAAGTTAAACTGTTCATTACCAACCATAATAGTAACTACAATTTTCTTGCACTTGAAATTCCAGGAAATCCTAAATGATATATCCACACACACACTCTCCTGAACATTTCTGGAAGTATTCTGAGTGCAGAGTATGGAAAATGCTAATCTTTTCCCGATTCTCTCTCTTTTCTTTAAATATATATCAAAACCAACAATTTCATCCAATCTAAAAGGTGCCCAAAACCATTCTCTCAAAAGGGTAACAAGTAACAACAAAGACCCTTAAGTAATTCAGAACTGGGAACTCACTCTTGAAGAGCTGATATCGCATCCTCAACTTCCCGTTGAGATGGAACCGACTCAAACACATGATTATGGAGAGAACCACTTGCTTCTTTTCCATCCACCAGCTCCAGTTTTCTGCAAAGTTGACTGTGACAACTGCAACAAGATAAGGGGTTGTGTGGTGTAAAGAGCGTGCTGTTATCAGTTGAAACCGGAGGCTTGAGATTAGGAGAAGAAGAAGATGATGATGATGATGATGAGAAATAATTCAGGGTGCTCCTCAACTTAGGCACAAGATGGTCGGCATGCATGGTTCCACCTCCCATTGATGATTGCTTTACAAATTACTGAGTAGTAATTGTACACACTACACTCTTCTATGATCTTCTTGGATGGTCAACAACAATTGGTCGATAGTGGGGTGGATGATTAGGTGGGCTAGCAAAAAATTATAGGCCCATTGTGTAGAGTTAGGTTGGGATAAACTTTATGCACAGGTGCGTTTTACGGTACACCGATACACAAGAAGAAAAACGGCCACGTGTAGGTTCTATCATGTGTTAAACTTTGTTGCACAAAAGGTGTTTGACCAGAACTTTTTACACATATGTCCTATGCGGAAATAGGGAAACTTTTCTTTACTTCTTTGTTTGGTGAAATTAGGGAAATAGAGAGAAGAGAAGTGATGAGAAGAGAAGTGGAAAGGAGAGAAATAAGAAAGAGAAATAAGTGTGAAATGAAGAGAAATAAGTTGTTTGGTGTGAGAGAAATGTGTGTGAAATAAAAGAAAAAATATATATATGAAAAATCAATTATTAAAAAAAAATCGATTTTTTTGTTTAACAATCGATTATGGTACATTCAAAATCGATTTTTTATGACAGTGAGTAACATAAAAATCGATTATGTGTGTTCTTACAAAGCCTAATTTCTACTCATACTGTATCATAAGGCTAACGTAAAGAAGCTAGTGTGTGTATAATGTTGTCTGTGCCCCTCCTTTTATAGGTGTTGAGGGATATCTCCTATTTATGGCGTGATCTGCTGATTGAGAGGTACTATGCGCTGATTCCGTTATCAGGTTGCTTAATATCAGCTCTTTCCTTATTTGTCCCGATCCCCTCTTTTAGTCATGCCATGGGTCCTGATAAGATGTGCCAGGTCGGTCCCACCCCGAGCTCATCCTGACCGATTTGTTGGGGAGAGTACGAGTTTAGCTGGTACGTAACATAAGCCTCCCAAGCAACAAAGTGTAATGCAGTGAAGTAGCTTAATTGTCTGTTTGCTGGTTTTTCTGCAACATTCAAGCTTATCTTTTCCTGTCGCGATGCTTTTATAACAGAGTCGTTTGACTTATTTTACCCGAGGTCCTGCTCGGTCTTTCCGAGGTCCTACTTGTGTAATTCGAAACGTTGTCAGCCGTTGTCATTAAATTTGGGCCGTTGGATGAATTCAATCTCCGCCATCCGTTCTCGTAATAAACGCGCCTTTTGGGTTTCGCGTCTCTTCACCTTGCGCCCCGCCGGTTCGTAGTTTGAGTATATTTACCGGAGAAGGTTTTTTTTCTTTTTCTGCAGAGATTCCAAATTCTTGTGCCTTCTTCGCGTCTCTGCTTCTTCTTTTCTTCTTCCAGGTACATTCCTCTTTCAATTTTCCTCTGCTTCCTTTTATCTTTGCTTTTTCAACCATGTCTGCCTCTAGGGAAAGTTCTGGGTTTTCTAGTAGAAGCTATGAGGGTATGGATGAGCCTGTTATAGAGGAATCTGTGAATGTGGTTAGTTCTTCTGATAGTACAAAGAGTGATTCTTTTAGTGAGGAACTGGAGAGTGGGGGTCGTTGTCGCTGGGTCTTCTTACTATATTCCGATTGGTTCGATTGAGGATAGAATTCTGGGTGGCGAAGGGGAGTGTTCCGGTGTGGTTTATGGGAGGAGAAAGAGATCGAAAAAGGTACGGAAATACTTAGGAGAGGGTGAACTAGAGGGCTACATTCTGAAAGTTGATGAGGAGGGAAAGGAAGAATCTGAGTATGATTTTGAAAATTATCCCTGGGTGGAGGAAGAAGTTAGGAATACTTCTTCTGTGTATGTGGACGAAGAGTCTCTCCAAAAATTCCTCAATCGAGTTGATTTTACCCGACCTAGTACCAGAGGGGTTGTAAATTGTAGTTGGTGTGCTCTGCAAGACAGGATTTGTCATAGACGCGTAGATAACTCGGCACACGATGTGGCCTATGTGTTTGATAAATTGTTTAGTCAATACAAAGTTCGGGTACCCTTCACTGAGTTTGAGTGTTCTCTTCTCCGGGTTCTAAATGTTGCTCCTACTCAGCTCCATCCCAATTCTTGGGGTTTTATAAAGGGTTTTCAAATTCTGTGTGAGTTCTTTGGGATTACCCCAGCTTGCCCCAAGTTCTTCTATTTTTTCCAAGTGAAGTTTGTTCGTCCCCTGGATCTTATTCCTATTAACAGGCGCTCAGGTCGGAAAATAATGCGTGCGTATACCTCTTCTCTTAAACTGTTTAAGGATCACTTCTTCTGCCTTTTTAGTGATGAGAGGAATGAATTTTTTCTTGATGACAACAAGAACTCTACTTTTCCTATTTATTGGTCTCCTTGTCCTCGGGCTACTCTTTCTTTTGATCCAAACTTCCTAACCCCAGAAGAGCTTATGGAAGTAACTTTCTTAAAGGACGCTACTGGATTGGAGTGTTCTTCTCTGATTAAGTTAGAGGACAAACCAGCTGATTTAAAACGATATATTCGTATGACTTGCATAATTCTTCTATCTGGTTTTGAATTATGGGATACTAATTTCTTATCTTTGTTTTTGTAGAACAAATGGCTACTGCTTTTGACAAGAAGATTTTGGCCCGAAGGCTTGCAGCTCAAAGGGTTGAGAAAGCCAAAGCTAAAGCCAAGCAGGATCCAAAAACCTCAGATCCTTTAGCAAATCCTCAAGTTACAACTTCTAAAAAAGCCCCTTCTACATCATCCTTAAAGGAAGTTTCCCGAAAAAGACCTCGGGAGTCTAGTCCTCGTCTGGAGACTGAGAAAAATGTAGGTCCAGATTTGCCAACGGAGGGGGGGGGGTTCAAGTCTTCCAGGATTTTACTGGATCAGGTCCTACCATAACTTCTTTATGGGACAACCGATTTGATGTTCACAAAGTAATTGATTCTAACCTTCTTTTAAGAGGTGACGTGAAGAGGTTGGATCAGTGGGGTTCTCGTTCTGCTCACTTGATGCTTCAACACATAGGCATTAGAACGACTGCTCTTGGTCGATATCTGGAGAGATAAGATTCTTTAAGTTCAGATCGGCACACCGATATTCAGAAATCTGTTGATAACTTACAGAAACAACTTGTTGGATATAAAGAGTTGAAGGCCAAAGTTGCTGAGTTGGAGGGTCGAGTTGCTTTATTGTCTCAGGAAAATGATATCTTAAAAGAAGACATGAAGACACTGACCACCGAGGTTAGCATGGAGAGAACTGCTAAAGAAAATGTTGAGAAGTTGCTAGCTAATGCCCTTGATGCTAAGAAGAAGGTTGAGGCAGATCGGGACAGGATTGAGGCCGGAGCGGCCAACACTTACGATCAAGGGTTTTCCCAGGCATTGGGGCAGATAAGAGCTCTGTACCCCGACCTAGATACCTCAAGTTGTGATGTGTTGAAGGAGGTCGTAAATTGTACCTTAGTTGAAATGGGGTTTGATGAAGGAGGTGGAGCAGGTAAAGAAAAGGAAGATATGACTGAGAAGACTTCAAATGCTGAGGGCGGAGCAGCGGATGGACCCGAGAAGACTGCTACCGAGGAAACACCACCAGCTCCCTGAGCTCTTTGTCTCTTTTTCTATTTTGTTTTTTGAATTATGTAAAAATTTCGTAATGATGAAACCGTAACTGTCATTTTCGATTTCAAATGGCACGTTTTAATTTCCTTTCACTGTCCTTGACTCCGTCGTTTCCTAAGTTTAGGAGTTAGCATTTTCGTCTCCGTTTTTTGTTCCGTATTTATTGCGCTTTGTCAATCCTTCAATGTTCCAGTACTATAAAAAGGGCTTCTTGAAGTAAATCATAGAGTCACAAGAAGGGGGGTTGAATTGTGACCCTTGAAAACTTTTGGTCCAACCTGCAAGTACTTTGAACAACTTACTGATCTCTGCTTAAGGAATGCCTTGGTTATCAGAAGTTCCTTCTAGAAGATAGTGGTTAGTGAATAATGCAAACTAAGTAGATTAAAACTACCTTCTTAAATGCAAGCAAAATCATAGGGATTGATATCATCAAGATTTATTCTTCCATATAATGTAATTAATGTAGTAACAACTCAGAATAAGGTTCAGAAGAATAATATAATATTTATGCAGTTATACAGAAGCAAAACCATGAATCTGTCACTTTAAACCAAATTTCTGAAGGGTCAAATGATTTTGTATTTTAATAAAACTTTCCAAAATAGTTATTTAACCAATAACTAATAAGATTGTGTGAGAAAAACTGTTCAGAAGAATAATATAAAGTATCTGCAGTTGTGCAGAAGCAATACATTGAATCTGTCACTTTAAACCAATCTTCTGAAGGGTCAAATGAACTTGAAACTTGATGAAACTTTCTAGATCAGATATTTGATTAGTAAATAACCAGAATATAAAGTTAAATCTTATTAAAATCAAGTTTGTAAAGATCTGGTAGTTTGAACCCCAAGTTCAATGTTGAACAATGGACATATTTCAAGAAATGTGCTTCTGAAGCACCGAACAGTTTCATAATTTAATGAAACTTTCCATATCAGTATTTTAACTGATATGGATGTGATTTATGTGAAAATATCAGTTTAAAAACAAGTTTATCAAAATATGGTTTATAGCTTGCTAAATGTTTAAAGTATGAACAATAACTAACAAAGCAATAAATGTATGTGCAAAAAATTAAAGAGAGTAAGGGTAAGAGATATTGCGCACATGATTTTTATACTGGTTCACCCTCACAATCCTTGGGCTACGTCCAGTACCTACACCTGTAGGATTTTACACTATATCAACCTTGATACAATGACTTCTTGGGTGCACCTCACCACTAGTATTCTTGTGTAGCCTCTTCAAGCTCAAACGACTGATTTCTGCAAATAGTAGGGCACAACTCACCATTGCAGACTCAAACTAACTATCTCTAAAGGCTTCACACCTACTGCAGCTTCTTCTGCAGAAAGTATAGACTCAAAAATTCCTTGCAGATTTCCTTCTGCAGGAGTTACACCTCTTTTTAGCTCATTGCACAAGTGCAGCAGCTCATAACAACAATTATACACTCTCTCAAGAGATACTAACACTCTCAAAGCACTCTTGAGAGTTTACAGAAGATGCATTTGCTGAGAATATAAAAAACAGGCTTAAAACTACTACAAATTAAGCACAACAGTAAAAGGTTGAGCCATCTCTCTCTTACTAAACTTTTTAGAACATAATATGAGAAAATGTGAAGAGAGAGAAAGTCTCCAAAAGATGGATTTGTAAATCTATACCCGGATACTTCTTCTGCAGAGAGGTGTGTCTTCAAATGTGGGAGAACACCTCCTTTTATAGGAATAATGGGCAGCTAGTCGTTGGAGAGGTTCCTTGCACCTCCAGCTAACTCCTCATGACAAGTCTCCATCATGCAGCAGCTTTCACAGGCAGGTACAGCTGTCTCCTTTGACTGGTCGCATCTTCTGGAGTCTATCTTCTGCAGAATGTTAAGTTTGTGGATTCTGCAGTAGTTCTTTTTGTAAGCATACTGAGGGCATTAAATGGATTGATATAAGTTATTTCAAGTGTATTTGATTCAGCTGCAACCTCAAAATAAAGTTTACTGCATTCTGCTTCTTCTGAAGCAATCCTGACAACTTATATCTTCTGCAGAGTGGGAAACTTGTAGATTATGCAGCTGTTTCTTCTGTAAGCTTGCTGGGAATCTTAGAATGATTGAGATAAATTATTTCAAATATATTTGATTCAGCTGCATCCTCAGAAATGAGAAAAATTGAGTTTACTGCATTCTGCTTCTGCTGGAGCATTCCTTACAGCTTTATTTTTTCTGCAGACTGAAAACATTATGGATTTTGTGGCCATTTCTTCTGTAAACATTTTGGGATCTTTGAGTTGATTGATATGAATTGTTTCAGCTATATTTGCCTCAGCTGTAACCCCAGAAATGACAAAAATAACATTTACTGTATTCTGCTTCTTCTGCAGCATGCAGAAATTCTGTTTCTTCTTTTGAAGCTTAAAATATGCTTGTAAAAGTTTCCAATCTTTTATCCTTGCTTTATTTGCATTGTTAGAGAAGTAATTATAATTCTGGAAGCTTCTTTGAGTGTTCTTCAACTTGAAATATTCAAGGATAATAGCTTGAGGAGTGTGGGAACTTGTTCAATGCTTCTTCTCCAATTACTTTGTTTGCATTAGTAACACTTGGAATGAATATGCTTGAATTGATTAAGTGTTCTTTCATATTCAGAAGGTTCCATGTTGTAAGGTCCAAGAATCCTTCTAATATGGTTTTAATTAGACAATCTATCAAAAGTTACTTAACATAATTCTGATTCTTGATTGACTAATCATTTCATTTGAGATTGTGTCTAGAAGATACAGGAAATATACTCCAGAAGATGTGAAATAGACCCATGAAGGAAGAAACTTGTAAATTTTCCATGACTAAGATGAAAAGGTGCTTCAAATTAATTAAGAATGACAAATCTTTGAATGAAAGCATAAAAGATGGTTGATAAAATCAGGAGGAAATCATTCTCAACTTAACAAGGTCTTCAGAAGATGAAAACAACACCTTCTCAAGAAGAAATCATGACAAAACCTCTTTGGAAGGAAAATTCATTTTCAAAGAGGAAAAAGAAGCATTCCCAAGGTCTCCAAGGATCAAGATGTAATTAAATAAAAAAAACTAAAAGTACTTCACAAAGTTTGAAGACCATCTACAGAAAGTAGAAGATAATCCTGCAGAATAATAGGAGCTCTGCAGTAGAAGAAGAGTTCTGCAGAAGAAACAACTATCAGTTCCTCTGCAGAAGAAGCAGAATGCATGAATCAGTACAGTTTGTTCACTTCTGTAATTACAGATAAGGAAAATACAGACAAATTACTTTTATATCAATCAATTTAAGTATTCTAAGAAGATCTGCAGGAGAAATGTGCTCTCAGAAATTCTGCAGAAGATAGGTGGTCACTGATGTGCTGCAGAAGCACTGCAGAAAGTGCAGAATCTACCTAAGTGTGTTGTTCTCATCTTCTGAGGTTACAGCCGGGGTAATTGAAGTTAAAATAATTTATATCAAGGTATTAGATGCCCTCAGTATGTCCACAGAAGATAGAACTTTAGAAACAGCCAAGTTAGAAGTCTGCAGAAGATGCACCTCCAGAAGGTAGGACTGGTCAAAATGACAGCTGTATAAAGCTGTACCTGCTGCAAATGAGAAAATGACAGCTCTCTGGATACAGTTGGATGCTCAAGCCTGTGTCCAACGGCTAGTTCCTTTCAGCCTTCTATAAAAGGAGACTTCCTCCCCACTTTGAAGGCACCTCATTCCAGAAGAAGCATCAAACCTGCAGAATTACTGCTTATACCTTCTGGAAAATTTCTCTCTCCTTTGTTTCTTGACTTTTCTGATCTGAAAAGTCTTGGAAAGAGTCTTGGCTCATCATCCTGCTTCTGCTGTGCAAATATTGTATTACTTTGAGCCTTTTATGATCTTTATTCTTTCTTATTCATATTGTAAAGTGTCAAAAGAAGTGTGCAGGTGCATATTCTTCTTGTGAGCAGTTGAAGAAAGATTTTGAGTGAGGTCTGCTAAGATTTGGTGATCTCAGCTGTAAAACAGAATCTGCAGAAGGTACTTGCAATATTCTGGTTACTGGATCTTCTGCAGAAGGTTCTGTAGTAAGTACCTAGTTTGAAAAGTGTGTGAGTAAGGTTGAGAATTAGCCTGAAGAGGCTGGAGAAAGAATACTAGTGGTAAGGTTACCCAAGAAAGTTGTAATTTGATTTCAGTGAGAAAAATCCTACAGGTGTAGGGACTGGACGTAGCCTCAGGTTGGAAGAGGTGAACCAATATAAAATCTTGTGTGCATTTCTCTCTTCCCTAATCTTCTTATTTACTGCATGTGCATAAAACTATTTTGAAAACTATATAATACCTAAGTAAGTGTTAACTATCAAGATTCCAGAGAAGGAATCCTATCTTTTGCATATTGCATTATATCTAATTTCTATCTTCTGGTGGTTAACCTTTTTAATACTAAGCCAAGTAAGACTTGAGAAGATTAAGTATTAAAAGAAAATTGCAGAAAATTTTATTCAGTCACAATTCAACCCCCTTCTTGTGATTGAAGCTTCAACTTCACATGTTTCATGAAATGCTCCTTCTCATGCTTCTAGTGGTCTTGAATGATCCTTCTAAAGCTTCAACTTTGCTTCTGAAGCTTGATACAACTCAGTTTAATATTCATGGGATCTTAGATGAACTATCTTGACCTTCTTGAAGCTAAGAAGCTACTTCTTGAACTTGTTTCATCACTTTTGACATGAAGCTCTATGTGACATGCTTCTAGACACATGTTCTGATGTTAAATGATGTTTATGATCTTTGCACCTTCCTTCTTAAACTTTTCCTGTATTCTTTCAAGCATTCTCAAGTGCAAACATTAGTACCAAAGTATTCAGAACACTTAGAATATTGTTGTGAAAGTTTGTTGTCATTAAAACCTTTACTCAAAGGGTCTTGGACCTTACAATCTCCCCCTTTTTGATGATGAAAATCTTTCATGAACAAATTCTAAGTTTTCTGAATGAGGGAAATAATAATCAAGTGATTTAACAATAAAGAATTAAATCTCCCCCTGAATTTATGCCATTTATAACATTCAGATAGAAAATGAGATTTAACTCCCCCTAAATTTGTGCCTTTTACAACCTTCAGATAGAAATTTGTCATGACTAAATCTTCTTATTCTTCTCCCCCTTTTGTCATCCATCAAAATTAGCATGAAAATGGTAGGAAAGAATAAGTTCTCAGCCTAGGCTACTTAGAATATGATGAATTATCTAAATAAGATAAAGTAGCAGTCTTTTATATATCTTAAGATCAAGTAGGCATTGGTAGAACATGAGAAGCACTTGCTAATAACACAAATGTGTTAAACTAGAATTGATACTACACAATCCTTACTTCTTTCTCTTGCATATTACACAATCTTAAGACACTTTCTCATTACTAATATGTTGAAGATATGATCCCTTTATCCAAACAGAGTTGAATCATCAATAATAGGGGCTTGGACTTTATCATAAGATGATGGGACATAAGAATCAAATATAGGAGAGGTATGGAACTGGTTTACCATATTAGTCCCAAAGTTTGCCTATGGAGGCTCTATCTTTTTCTAATGTGCCCTCTTTCTTTTTCTTCTTCCACTTTATCACTCCATGAGAAGCACTTGTTACATATTCTTCCATGCAAAGATGAAATGATCTTATTCCTTTTCTACATCATCAAGAGGATATTTTGTGAAACCTAAAAGGCTTGGTAAGAAACATGTCATATGGAAGACATGTACATATTCATGAATATACCCATGGGTGAGTAACATTGAGTATTGTGACACCCCTAGTTACCACTAGAAATGTCACAGTGTTACACGTGACCAACGAAATAGAACGTCAAAAATGCGGAAGTTTTTTTTTTTTTTGAAAAGGGTTAGGTGTCATTGACCTATCACATCTCAAGTTTCGTTTTAAGTACTTATGAAACATCCTTCCCTTTACTTTTAAAGAAAAACTTGTTTTCCGAAAACGTCTAAATGATTATCACCTCATGCACATACAACATACACATAATTATAAAACATTGTGAGAATAGGAGTCAACGTGAAATATATATATATACATACATACCAAGTAACATCAGTGTACCTCTCAAATACCCTCATATCCACATCAAAATATGAGTTCCGGTAGCAAGCTAAAGCAAATAAGACCTCTAATCAAGATACAAAAGAAGAGATCCCTAAATCAGAGCTGCTACTACCTAGACTCAAAACAACCTAGTCCTACTCATCGTCAGAAGAGTCCTCCTCCGGCTCCTCCTCCTCTGGGTCCTCCTCTGAATCCTCCCCCGGGACCTCCTCTTCCTCTGAGGTGTCATCAATCACAATCAGATCTAAGTCCCTTGTGAGAGAGCGGCCTTGCGCATCAGGACGCATAGGCTGAGGAGCTGGCACCTCAGAAGAAGGGGAGTACCTGAGAGAGACTGGTTCAACCAAGTCAGCCATCCGGGATGACTGCGATGATGAAGAAGAAGCTGGACGGCGACGTGAAGGACGAAATGTAGTATACCTCACCAAGTTAGGTGGCGTCGGAAACTCGAGAGTCACTGGTACGATGAAGTCCATCTCAGGTACAAGCGGAAGTCCGGGGTGCGTGATGATGACACGGACTTCCCCCGTGAACTCACATCTGCGCGGGATATCCGTCACCCTCCAGGTGCCCCTCGACATCCACCTTAGCCGCACTTGCATTGATGTCATGGCTGAAGTCTTCGATACCGACTATCGACTTGACGAGAAGGGCACAACAAGAAGAGATAGAAAAGAAGGGTGAGAACATCGCATGAACTCACAACATGTAGGATACAGTAAACTAGAGCACACATACACAGACAATCAACACAGTCCAATCGATAGGCAACACAAAACATGTCATCATAATGTACTCATATGAATGCGACTTTACTATTATAATGCAACATCTAATGCATGCGGGCCCAGGGAAACATCACCATCTGTAATGCACACAGCAACTGCCCGACCATATATGCACAACGTATCAGTAGTTAGAGTCTATACTAGCGTGGTACTTATATTTTCTTTTGGCCAATTTTATCCGACTTCCAGACAATCTCAACTGACCCCGAGAATTTGAGAGCGACAGGATAGTCAAGCCTGTACCCCCGTTTACTCGACAGTAGGGAGTGAGCCTATGTCACCTGAGTCATTTCGGGACCTGACTATCCTTAGGGCTGGCATCCCCCCTCGAGGACCCGCTGGCGTTCTTTGCAAAACCCAGTGCACCCGTCCCAACCAGTTTCCCACTGTACCGAGTGTCACTGCCATATAGGTAGTAAGGTTTTTCACCTCGAATATCATCAATGCTTATGATGCATGTCATACAACAAGGTTCAAAGTAAATACTTCCTTACAGGCCAAGCCCCTTTGAATCATTCTACGTCACCACATCCCCGTGGTACGGCCCGATTCAAAGTCTCCTTCAAGGAAAACCAAACAATGCTTTCTCAGCACACGCAGTCCTTACAGGCAAAGCCCATCGAATCATTCAACGTCACCACTTACCCGTGGCACGACCCGATTCAATGTCTTCCCTTCAAGGAAAACCAAACCCCATCTCGGGTTGGAACCGCACTCTCTCACTAAGCTTCTCAAGTCTTATGTAGAAAGAGTGTGTTGGTTATAATCTTTTAAGGTAGTTTGTACTAATGTTCTTCTTTGAATCAATATTCATTTCCACTTGAGTCTTATAACTTACTAAGACTTATGATTGTGTCTTATGGATAGTATTACTTACCCTAGTTCTTCTTGTATGACTAATTAAGATTAAGTTTAACTTTTAATTATAATTAGTCTTCATTAACTGAACTATAATTAATCTTAATCCTTACTTAAGGTCCTAATTAATTCCTAATTATTCCTTAATCTCTTCCTTAATCTTGGATTAAACTTTTAATTATACTTGATTAAGGTTAATCATAATTAATACTTTATTAAGGTTAATTAATTTTAGCCTTAATTAATTATTCTTTTACTTAATTATTAATTAACTTAGATAATTAAATTAGCTAAGTCCACTAATTAATTTCTAAGTTTTAATTTTAATAACTTGGATTAGAGTTGAAGTCCAACTCTAATCTAAGCCCAATTCCATAATTTATTTTTGGTTGACTTTAATGAGTCTTTGACTCTCTTTTTTGGAGATTTTGGGCCTGAATCAAGGCCCAAGGGTTGGATGACTCATAGGAGCCCATTCTTACTCATAACAAGTCAAAAAGTTGACTTTTATATTGACTTTTACTTTGGTGAAATTAGAAATCCGAATTTAGTCTTTTATTGTTTTCTTTTTAAAAGTTTCTACTTATTTGCACTCTAATCCTTTTACTTATGAAATTATCCCTTGGTCCTTTTTGAACCATCAAAGCCCATAAACATGTTTTCAACGCTTACTTGATCTTTTCAAGATCAAAAGGCATTCTTGATGAGTTTCATCAAGAACAACTCAAGAACATCAAGAACAACTTGAATGTTCATCAAAACTTCAAATTTTCCACAACATCCAATCTTTACCAAATTTTCACACAATCATCCACAAACAATTTAAATGTCAAATATCATACTAATTCACCCAAAATCATCCACATACACATTTAAGTTCATAATTTCATTTTCAAGCTCATAAACACTATTTTTCAAGGATCAATCATCCAAAACAATTGTATACATTCAACCAACTTCATGCATGTTCATAGCTTCATCATACAAACACATTCCAAGCACAAAAAAAAATTTGAAACACATGCAGCCCCAAAATCCCTCAAGGCCGAGAGCTATTAGAGGAATAAGGGGAAAATTTTTCCAAAATTTTTTCTTGGCTTGCTTGCATCAATAATCACAATCCAAGCACATTCCAAGCATCAAAATAAACTCTAAAACATATAAACAACCCAGCTCCAAGAATCCGAAACATTTACTCAAAAAAGCTCAAAGAAATGCTTTTTTTCAAAGGAAAAACAAGAGCAAGGACAAGGATTTAAGGGCAAATCCTTGACTCTAGTCACCAATCCTACTAGAGTTCAAGTTCTCCCCCCCTTACCTCAAACTCTCAAGGAAATAGGTGCAGAATTTTGATCTCAAAACAGCTCCCAAAAAATCCTCCTTTAGTCACCAACAAGAATTTTTGGAAGGCTAGAAGGCTTAGTATTTGAAGCTTTGGTTCAAAGATGGAACCTTTGGCTTGATGTGTTTAAGGGAAGATGAAAAATTTTGAGAGAATATGGTGGAGAGTTCACGGCCAAGGAAGGAGAGAAAGAGAGAAATGAGAGAAAACTAAAGCTTGCATGTGTGGAAGGAAAGAAAGAATAAATGAATTTTGGTGTTTTAAATGCCATAAGGCTTAAGCTTAACACTTGTCTTGGAGAAAAGAAAGAAAATGACAAGTGTCCCTCATGCAAAGCTCTTCCACATGCGCGGCTTGCATGAGAAGCAAAGGGAAGGTTTGTGCAATTTTTCTGGCCCGGATCAAGAGTATTCGGGCCCGGTTCAAGGGACAGGAGGGGTAAAAAGGTCATTTTTCACAGAAAAATCCCAAAAATTCCCAGAAATTCCCTAAAAATAGGAAATTTATTTCTAAATCCAAAAATATAAATTTTTATGATTAAAAATAATTTTAATCACTCAAAATTCAATAAAACACTCAAAACGGCAAAACAGTAAAAACGCGGGTGTTACAAGTATCCCTTGATATCCTTCATAAGATATTGATCATTACTCTTAAACTTAGAAGTTGCAACAAGAATGCTTTCACTAATCTTGGATACATAGGCTCCTATATTTTAAAGAATTTGAGCCATCCTAGTCTTTCTAAGAAGACATATACACCTCAATCTTCTCTTATGAGTGGTTTAGGAGTTCTAGTGGAAGAGATTATGTTACCGGAACAGTTGTAACAAGGACAACTCTAATTGGTAAACTTTGATGAACATGAGTAGCTACAAATTTTATGTCATTCCTTCCTATAGTTTTGATCCTCGTGAAAATAATAGGAATTATATAAGGAATTGGCAAAAAGAAGTAATGTTGTGAAAGAGAATTGAATATATGAAGGAAACAACCTATCTTTCACTTTGGGTCATAGCTACTATTTATGAAGGCAACAACTCCCTCTTAGGCATTGAGGAATGTGAGAATATCAAACACCAATAGAAAGAATTCCATCTCTCTTTACTCTCTCTTCAAAAGCATGATTTTTGCTTCTAGATGGGAAATTCATCTTCTAAGTATTCTAGATTAGGTAAAGAAGGCTCATGTTGAACTTAGAACACATCAATTATGCATTTGATCTTTAATGAATCTTTATCTTTCTTCTAGAAGATGTTTAGAAAAGATATCGGCAAGTTAAGACTTTGTCTCAACATATTTCAGTTCAATGTCATGCTTATGACCATGATCTTTAATAAAATAATACTTGATGTCAATATGTTTTGATCTAAAGTGATGCATGGGATTGATAGATAGGTTCTTAGAACTTTCATCATCACATAAGATGTGTACCTCAGAGAGTAATCCTCCATTTAATGCTTAAACCCAACCTTTGTGAATATCTTACTATTGATGTATATTTCCCTTCTATAATGGATAGGGTATTAGTATTTTGCTTACTGCACGTCCATGATAAGAGAGATTAACCAAGAATTTGACATTCACCATTTGTGCCTTTTCTCTCAATCCTAACTCCAGCAAAATCAACATCATAGAATCCTACAAGATCAAAACTTGTTCCTTTCTTGTACCAAAGGCCAAGATTAGTAGCTCAAACAAGGAATCTAAATATTCTATTTACAAATATGACATGAAATTCTTTTAGGAGAAGATAGAAACCTTGCACATAATTCAATTGAAAATGCAATAGCTTGCCTACTTGTTTTTTTAAGAATAATAAGGAAGCAATCATAACTTTGTATTCCATTTTTAGAAACAAACTCACCATATTTGTCTTTATCAAGCAAGGTGCATGGATGCATTAGAGTTGTCATTGGCTTGGCTCCACCCATTTTGAATCTTATAAGAAGATCCTTTGTAGACTTTTCTTGAAGAGTGGAGATTTCATCATTTTTTATCACTTTTCCTTCTTCATCCATCTTGTTTCTGAGCACTCATTTTGTCCCAATGATGGAATGATATTCTGGAGAAGGAACAAGTGTCCATACTTTATTTTTCTCAAATTGTTCCAGCTCTTCTTTCATTGCTTCTACCCATGAATCATCTTCTAGAGTCCTTATATACTATTCCCAATGATTTGTTCATGGGGATGAATTGTAATTAGTTTCCAGCTCTTTGGAAGATCCTCTCATTGTGTACAGACATCTTCTGCAGAATCTTCTGTAAAATTTTCCTGTTCTGTTGTAACTTCTGGAGAGTTTTTATTCTCATAAGGTATCTTCTAGAGCTTATCAGATTCATCATCTGATTTACTATTGTATTCTCCTTGAGAAGAAAGGTTAGAATCATTGAAAATAACATGCATGCTTTCTTCTATGGTTTGATTTTAATATTTTATACCTTATAGGCTTTTGAAGTAGAAGAATATGCAAGATAGCTTTATTTGGATTTAAACTTACCATTTACATCCAAATGTATACAAGAATAAAATGTTTAGTTTTCTTCATTTCCATAATTTATACATGCTTCTAATAGTGACTATATTCAAAGCATAGCATAAAATGCTTACAACTTCAACCCAAAGATATTTTTAACACTAAAGTCATTTAAAATGGTTCTAGCCACTTCTTCTAGTGTCCTATTCTTTCTTTTCAGAACTCCATGGAGTTCTAAGGCGTGAAAGGCTATGACAAATGTCATTCTCGTCAAGGAAGGCTTTGAATAAGGAGTCCTTAAACTCCCTTTCATGATCACAACTCACAAAACCAATATTAGATTATTTCTCAGTTTGGACCTACTTGCAGAAGCTTCTAAAAGACTCATCCTTTGTGGTTAAGAACAAAACTAATGTGAATCTTGAGTGGTTTATCAAAGTCCCACCTTGAAAAGTATTTTGAAATAAGAGATGATATTTTATCACAACAAACATCATACAAATTTTTCATAAGAAATCATCTCATTTAGGATAATATATTCAAGGATGTTCTAATCAGCAAGTTACTGCTCTAAATCATGAAAATCTCACTGACTCATGTATTTAAAACTGTATTTGTGAATTATTTTCAACTCACATAAGTATGAGATTTCACCATAATAAAGTAGAGATCTCAAGCTTTCAAACAAGACAAAGATCATGCAATTTGGATTTTCCTATCCCAAGATATGATGCCATTTAAGTTGACTGATTTATCACAAAGTGCAGAATGGGACAGTTCTGTTTTTTATGCACTGATACAAATCCATGCAACCAAAAATTTAGATACTTAATGGGATTAAACTATTATGTATTATCTTTCAAATCCAACTGGTTTCACTTGAAAAAGATTTTCCTTGCTCAGGTTATAAACATCCAAAAATAGTAGGCTCAAATATGATTATATAACAGAACAACCTACTTCAATGACTTACTGGGAATTATTTAGATGTTCAAAAAATCTGAAACTTTCCAGACTAAAATTAATATGAATCAGTTTTCCAATGAAATTTGTTTCACTCAAATATCATTCTTGTAGCTCAAGTTATGATCTGATGAAGTGGACTGCTTTATGTCAGAATTTATAGCAGAACAGCTATATTCATGAATTTACTGGGACTGTTGTAGTTGTGATAAAATTCTCAAAATTTCCAGTTTAATACTAAAATGAATAAGCTTTCAAATAAAATTGGTTTCACTGAAAAAGCATTCCTGTAGCTCAAGTTATGATCTGCTGAACTGTACTAGTTTATATCAGAACTTATGACAGAACAGTTGTATTCAAAATTTTACTGGGACTTTTGTGATTAAGATGAATTTTTCAAAACTTTCCAGTTTAATAATATCATAAATAAGCTTTCAAACAAAATTGGTTTCACCTAAAACAAACTTCTGTAGGCCAAGTTATGCTCATTTAAAAGTAACTATATCAGAATTTTAAACTAGCAGTACTAGCATATTACTTTTGATCTTCTAATCATTTTCTTTTTATGTTTAAGACTAATAAAATGATTAAAATAGAATGTTCATATAAATTTCAAATCATTCAATTACCAAGCACTCAAGACCTTAGCTTAAACCTATTAGGAATGTGCTTCAAATTCATTGACTCTGTGAATATGCATTGGGGATAAAAATCTTTGATACCTTATTCTTGGTCAATTGAACTGTACTTTTTCTTACCCATTGCTTCTTTCTATAAGTCATGAATCTTGGAGATTTCACACCAAGCATTTTGAGAAGCTCTGGCTAGAGTCATGTTCCTTCTTTGGATGGAACATTCTCATAGCCTTGGAAGTATTTCCTTTGGCCAATAGTCCTATCTTCTTGAGAACTTTTCTGCATAAAAAAATTACTAAGGAGACATTTTGTAACCCATTTCATCTTGGGTCCTTGAATGTTAGTGGTTGAACTCTTAGGATATTTAGCAACTCATACCATCTTATCTTTCATATAAATATTTCTTCTAAATTTGCACAAATAAGAGATATAACCATGATGTTCACGATAATTACAAATAATGAGACTCAATGATGTCTTGATTATTTGAAGATCATTGTGAAAAACATGGACATGGTATTGGGATGAGATTCTGAAATTTGTTTGCCAGAAACTTTACTTAGTTTTCCATGTAAAATAGCAATTTTCCCATTATTGACAAAACATGGAATTAGAGCAAGTAGATACTTCAATTTTGGCAAATGTTGAAAATCAGTTTTCAACTTCATTTTCACAAATTACAAATGTATCTTCTTCAAGAAAATCATATTCAACTTTCAAAGTTTCAATTTGAAGTTCAATAGAAAAGACCCCTTTTTAAACCATTCCATATTCTTGTTTTCAAGGTTTATCAAACCATCATTCAATTCATCATAAGCAAAATCCATCTCATCATAGGGAGGATAATGTTCAAGTTTAGAAGTACATACCTTAAGGTCCATTTGAGCCACATGTAGAGTTGTATCAATTTCTAGCATCATTGGCTCATTTTTGAAGTTGTTCATTTCTTGAATATACTGCATTAACACTTTGAGAGTATGCTTCTTGGTTGGCCATTACTTCTTCCTGAATCTTTTCCTCTCACACGGTTAAGTGTGCTCAACCCATAGAGGCTGAGCTCTGATACCAATTGAAGTAAATCATAGAGTCACAAGAAGGGGGATTGAATTGTGACCCTTGAAAACTTTCGGTCCAACCTGCAAGTACTTTGAACAACTTACTGATCTCTGCTCAAGGAATGCCTTGGCTATCAGAAGTTCCTTCTAGAAGATAGTGGTTAGTGAATAATGCCAACTAAGTAGATTAAAACTATCTTCTTAAAGGCAAGCAAAATCATAGGGACTGATATCATCAAGATTTATTCTTCCATATAATGTATTTAATGTAGTAACAACTCATAATAAGGTTCAGAAGAATAATATGATGTTTATGCAGTTATGCAGAAGCAAAACCATGAATCTGTCACTTTAAACCAATCTTCTAAAAGGTCAAATGATTTTGTATTTTAATAAAACTTTCCAGAATAGTTATTTAACCAATAACTAATAAGATTGTGTGAGAAAAACTGTTCAGAAGAATAGTATAAAGTATCTGCAGTTGTGCAGAAGCAATACATTGAATCTGTCACTTTAAACCAATCTTCTGAAGGGTCAAATGAACTTGAAACTTGATGAAACTTTCCAAATCAGATATTTGATTAGTAAACAACCAGAATATAAAGTTAAATCTTATTAAAATCAAGTTTGTAAAGATCTGGTAGTTTGAACCCCAAGTTCAATGTTGAACAATGGACATATTTCAAGAAATGTGCTTCTGAAGCACCAAACATTTTCATAATTTAATGAAACTTTCCAGATCAGTATTTTAAATGATATGGATGTGATTTATGTGAAAATATCAGTTTAAAAACAAGTTTATCAAAATATGGTTTATAGCTTGCTAAATGTTTAAAGTATGAACAATAACTAACCAAGCAATAGATGTATGTGCAGAAAATTAAAGAGAGTAAGGGTAAGAGATATTGCACACATGATTTTTATACTGGTTCACCCTCACAATCCTTGGGCTACGTCCAGTACCTACACCTGTAGGATTTTCCATCATATCAACCTTGATACAATGACTTCTTGGGTGCACCTCACCACTAGTATTCTTCTGCAGCCTCTTCAGGCTCAAACAGCTGATTTCTGCAAATAGCAGGGCACACCTCACCATTGCAGACTCAAACTAACTATCTCTCAAGGCTTCACACCTACTACAGCTTCTTCTGCAGAAAGTGCAGACTCAAAAATACCTTGTAGATTTCCTTCTACAGGAGTTACACCTCTTTTTAGCTCACTGCACCAGTGCAACAGCTCACAGCAACAATTATACACTATCTCAAGAGATACTAACACTCTCAAAGCACTCTTGAGAGTTTACAGAAGATGCATTTGATGAGAATATGAAAAACAGGCTCAAAACTACTACAAATTAAGCACAACAACAAAAGGTTGAGCCATCTCTCTCTTACTGAACTTTTTAGAGCAGAATCTGAGAAAATGTGAAGAGAGAGAAAGTCTCCAAAAGATGGATTTGTAAATCTATGCCCGGATACTTCTTCTGGAGAGATGTGTGTCTTCAAATGTGGGAGAACACCTCCTTTTATTGGAATAATGGGCAGCTAGCCGTTGGAGAGGTTCCTTCAAGTGTATTTGATTGAGCTGCAACCTCAAAATAAAGTTTACTGCATTCTGCTTCTTCTGAAACAATCCTGACAACTTATATCTTCTGCAGAGTGGGAAACTTGTAGATTATGTAGCTGTTTCTTCTGTAAGCTTGCTGGGAACCTTAGAATGATTGATATAAATTATTTCAAATATATTTGATTCAGCTGCATCCTCAGAAATGAGAAAAATTGAGTTTACTGCATTCTGCTTCTTCTGGAGCATTCCTTACAGCTTTATTTCTTCTACAGACTGAAAAACTTATGGATTTTGTGGCCATTTCTTCTGTAAACATTTTGGGATCTTTGAGTTGATTGATATGAATTGTTTAAGCTGTATTTGCCTCAGCTGTAACCCCAGAAATGACAAAAATAACATTTACTGTATTCTGCTTCTTCTGCAGCATGCAGAAATTATGTTTCTTCTTTTGAAGCTTCAAATATGCTTGTAAAAGTTTCCAATCTTTTATCCTTGCTTTATTTGCATTGTTAGAGAAGTAATTATGATTCTGGAAGCTTCTTTGAGTGTTCTTCAACTTGAAATATTCAAGGATAATAGCTTGAGAAGTGTGGGAACTTGTTCAATGCTTCTTCTCCAATTACTTTGTTTACATTAGTAACACTTGGAATGAATATGCTTGAATTGATTAAGTGTTCTTTCATATTCAGAAGGTGCCATGTTTCATGAAATACTCCTTCTCATGCTTCTAGTGGTCTTGAATGATCCTTCTAAAGCTTCAACTTTGCTTCTGAAGCTTGATACATCTCAGTTTAATATTCATGGGATCTTAGATGAACTGTCTTGACCTTCTTAAAGCTAAGAAGCTACTTCTTGAACTTGTTTCATCAATTTTGACATGAAGCTCTATGTGACATGCTTCTAGACACACATTCTGATGTTAAATGATGTTTATGATTTTTGCACCTACCTTCTGAAACTTTTCATGTATTCTTTCAAGCATTCTCAAGTGCAAACATTAGTACCAAAGTATTCAGAACACTTAGAATATTGTTGTGGAAGTTTGTTGTCATTAAAACCTTTTCTCAAACGGTCTTGGACCTTACACTTCTTGCCTCTATACTTAGCGTAAAGGATGAAGTTTCGTAAGTTTTAGTCATGACCGAGCTAATAGGAGTATTGAAGAATTTTTTGATATCAGTTAATCTGTCTGATCCGATTTTCTGCATAGATCGGATCGACAGATTAACTGATGTTGGGACTTTCTTTTTGATGAGGTCGGATCAGACCGATTAACTGAAGGGAGGAGAAACAATGCCAAATTCTCTTCTGTGGAGTTTGGTATTTTTTTCTTCTTATGCCAAAGATGGGAAGCAAGTTTATGGGGAAACCCGCTATTTGACTTGGGTTTTCTTGCATCTTCCTCTTTATATCTTGGGTTTACCGAAGAGACTCCTAGGAGCAACTCGGAGATTGCAACCTGCAAGGGGTGGTGGAAGACTCTCCAGAAATTGATCTCCACGTTAGTCTTGTGACACCCGGGCCTTGGAGGAGGTGAAATCAAGAGTTGCTGCTTGTTTGAGGAGGTAGTCTTCCGGTGTAATCCAAGAGTAAGGATAGGTTTATTATTTTTCCTTTCTTGTAATGATAGGAAACTTATAATTTTTATTATTCGTGTATCTTTGTGTGTGGTAGGTGGTCTTCTGGTTTAATGATCCTTGAATAAAATTACTTAGCAAACTTTAGATTGTTACCTTACTTGGTCATCCTCCGCGTTATACCTTAAGTGCCTTTTCGGATTCGTTACCCTGAGGTCATCCTCAGTTTTTAGAGTGAAATAACTTAATCAAAAATCGACCAAGCTCTTGACTTGGACTTTAAGGCGTGAGCTCATTACCCTGCGTTCATCCTCAGTTTTGTGAGCGAAATAACTTAATCAAGAATCAACCAAGTTCTGGACTTGGTGTGAGCTTGTTACCCTGAGTTCATCCTCAGTTTTTAGAGCGAAATAACTTACTTTCGGAATCTTGGCGAAAATAAACTCAAGTATTGGACTTGATTTTTAGACTATGAGTTACCCCAAGTATTGGACTTGGTTTTTAGAATATGAGCTCGTTACCCTGAGGTCATCCTCAGTTTTTAGAGCCTAACTTTGGCGAAAACAACTCGTTCTTGGAGAAAAAATGAACCCGTTACCCCAAGTATTGGACTTGGTTTTTAGAGTATGAGCTTGTTACCCTGAGGTCATCCTCAGTTTTTAGAGCATAACTTCGGCGAAAAATCAACTCGATCATGGCGAAAAATAAACTCGTTACCCCAAGTATTGGACTTGGTTTTTAGAGTATGAGCTCATTACCCTGAGGTCATCCTCAGTTTTTAGAGCATAACTTTGGCCAAAACAACTCGTTCTTGGCGAAAAAATGAACTCGTTACCCCAAGTATTGGACTTGGTTTTTAGAGTATGAGCTCGTTACCCTGAGGTCATCCTCGGTTTTTAGAGCATAACTTTGGCGAAAAATCAACTCGATCTTGGCGAAAAATGAACTCGTTACTCCAAGTATTGGACTTGGTTTTTAGAGTATGAGCTCGTTAACCTCAGGTCATCCTTAGTTTTTAGAGCATAACTTTGGCGAAAACAACTCGTTCTTGACGAAAAAATGAACTCGTTACCCCAAGTATTGGACTTGGTTTTTCGAGTATGAGTTCGTGACCCTGAGGTCATCCTCAGTTTTTAGAGCATAACTTCGGTGAAAAATCAACTTGATCTTGGCGAAAAATGAACTCGTTACCCCAAGTATTGGACTTGGTTTTTAGAGTATGAGCTCGTTACCCTGAGGTCATCCTCAGGTTTTAGAGCATAACTTTGGCGAAAACAACTCGTTCTTGGTGAAAAAATGAACTCATTACCCCAAGTATTGGACTTGGTTTTTAGAGCATAACTTCTGCGAAAAATCAACTCGATTTTGGCGAAAAAATGAACTCGTTACCCCAAGTATTGGACTTGGTTTTTAGAGTTTGAGCTCGTTATCTTGAGGTTATCCTCGGTTTTTAGAGCATAACTTCGGCGAAAAATCAACTCGATCTTGGCGAAAAATGAACTCGTTACCCCAAGTATTGGACTTGGTTTTTAGAGTATGAGCTCGTTACCCTGAGGTCACCCTTAGTTTTTAGAGCATAACTTTGGCGAAAACAACTCGTTCTTGGCGAAAAAATGAACTCGTTACCCCAAGTATTGGACTTGGTTTTTAGAGTATGAGCTCGTTACCCTGAGGTCATCCTCAGTTTTTAGAGCATAACTTTGGCGAAAACAACTCGTTCTTGGAGAAAAAATGAACTCGTTACCCCAAGTATTGGACTTGGTTTTTAGAGTATGAGCTCGTTACCCTGAGGTCATCCTCAGTTTTTAGAGCATAACTTTGGCGAAAACAACTCGTTCTTGGAGAAAAAATGAACTCGTTACCCAAGTATTGGACTTGGTTTTTAGAGTATGAGCTCGTTACCCTGAGGTCATCCTCAGTTTTAGAGCACAACTTTGGCCAAAACAACTCGTTCTTGGCGAAAAAATGAACTCGTTACCCCAAGTATTGGATTTGGTTTTTAGAGTATGAGCTCGTTACCCTGAGGTCATCCTCGGTTTTTAGAGCATAACTTTGGCGAAAAATCAACTCGATCTTGACGAAAAATGAACTCGTTACCCCAATTATTGGACTTGGTTTTTAGAGTATGAGTTCGTTAACCTGAGGTCATCCTTAGTTTTTAGAGCATAACTTTGGCGAAAACAACTCGTTCTTGACGAAAAAATGAACTCGTTACCCCAAGTATTGGACTTGGTTTTTAGAGTATGAACTCGTGACCCTGAGGTCATCCTCAGTTTTTAGAGCATAACATTGGCGAAAAATCAACTTGATCTTGGCAAAAAATGAACTCGTTACCCCAAGTATTGGACTTGGTTTTTAGAGTATGAGCTCGTTACCCTGAGGTCATCCTCGGTTTTTAGAGCATAACTTTGGCGAAAAATCAACTCGATCTTGGCGAAAAATGAACTCGTTACCCCCAATTATTGGACTTGGTTTTTAGAGTATGAGCTCGTTACCCTGAGGTCATCCTCGGTTTTTAGAGCATAACTTTGGCGAAAAATCAACTCGATCTTGGCGAAAAATGAACTCGTTACCCCAATTATTGGACTTGGTTTTTAGAGTATGAGTTCGTTAACCTGAGGTCATCCTTGGTTTTTAGAGCATAACTTCTGCGAAAAATCAACTCGATTTTGGTGAAAAAATGAACTCGTTACCCCAAGTATTGGACTTGGTTTTTAGAGTATGAGCTCGTGACCCTGAGGTCATCCTCAGTTTTTAGAGCATAACTTTGGCGAAAAATCAACTTGATCTTGGCGAAAAATGAACTCGTTACCCCAAGTATTGGACTTGGTTTTTAGAGTATGAGCTCGTTACCCTGAGGTCATCCTCAGGTTTTAGAGCTTAACTTGGCGAAAACAACTCGTTCTTGGTGAAAAAATGAACTCATTACCCCAAGTATTGGACTTGGTTTTTAGAGTATGAGCTCGCTATCCTGAGGTTATCCTCAGTTTTTAGAGCATAACTTCTGCGAAAAATCAACTCGATTTTGGTGAAAAAATGAACTTGTTACCCCAAGTATTGGACTTGGTTTTTAGAGTATGAGCTTGTCATCCTTAGGTCATCCTCGGTTTTTAGAGCATAACTTCGGCGAAAAATCAACTTGATCTTGGCCAAAAATGAACTCGTTACCCCAAGTATTGGTCTTGGTTTTTAGAGTATGAGCTCGTTACCCTGAGGTCATCCTCGGTTTTTAGAGCATAACTTCGGCGAAAACAACTCGTTCTTGGCGAAAAAATGAACTCGTTACCCCAAGTATTGGACTTGGTTTTTAGAGTATGAGCTCGTTACCTTGAGGTCATCCTCAGGGACAAAATACCAAGATAGGGAAAAGAGTACCTAACCTGACTGTCATCATACAATTTGATTAACTGAAATAAAATCTCAAGTGCTTAGCGTTCCATGTTCTGGGGACTTGCTTTCCTTTCAGCTGTTCAAGCTCATATGCTCCTAGTCCGACTTCTCTTTTAATTCTGAATGGTCCCTCCCAGTTTGGACCTAGTTTTCCATTTCTAGAATCTTTTCTAGCTTGTTCTATTTTCCGAAGGACCAGATCTCCCGTTCTGAATCTCCGAGGTTGAACTTTTGTGTTATACCTTCGTGTCGTACGATCTTTACAAACTTTCTCTCTTAGATGTGCTATTTTTTGTTCCTCAGTCAACAAATCTAACTCAGTCCTGAGATTTTCTTCATTATTTTCAGAGTTGTATCCTTCCACTCTTTGGCTCACAAAGGAAATCTCTACTGGAATCATGGCATCACTCCCATAAGTTAACCTATATGGTGTTTCTCCTGTAGCAGATTATGGTGTAGTGTGATAGGCCCACAATACCATCGGTAGTTCTTCAGACCATCATCCTTTCACTTCTCCAAGTCTCTTTTTCAATCCATTCAAGATTATTTTATTCGCTGCTTCAGCTTGCCTGTTTGTTTGTGGGTGCTCAACTAATGTCTTGGTATGAGTTATGTTGTAATCCCTGCACAGATTAGTGAATTCCCTACAGTCGAACTGCTTCCCATTATTAGATATTATTGTGTTCGGGATGCCATGACGACAGATTATCTGCTTCCAAACAAACTTGCTTATTTTTCCTGTCGTTATGGTTGCCAGTGGTTCTGCTTCGATCCACTTTGTGAAGTAGTCAATAGCAACTACTAGGTATTTGACCTGTTGTGACACCCTTCTACCCCATACTATTATATGTTTCGTAAATAGAAGTTTAGAAAATGTAAAGTCCCTCGGTGGGTAAAAAGGTACACAAACACTCTTAATAAATCTCATAGTTCGAAAACGACTTTATTAAATGAACTCAAACTCCAAATATAAATTAATTATAAACAGCGGAAATCTCCATAGGAATAAAAACAATTAATAATCTACTGCCATACAAGGCATCCAGAAGTTCATAAAAATACTCCTAATCTAGGAACATGGTAAAACCCCCAAGCACACCCTGATGTCCCATCTACTAAAGCATACCCTTTTACTCATAATCGACACCAGTTGTGTCCTCATCAACACCTGTAAAATATATCTACAGAATACGGTGAGGAAAAGGAATACTACCTATACATACACATAGAGAATACCCATCCTCACCCATAACATCATTACATCATGCCATCAATATATTAAATCACCAATAAATGACATTCATCTAAACTCAACATATATTTAATCATTTATATCAACATATACATGCCATACCATCATTCCTATTCATAACACATAAATAAATCCTTTATACATTCATCAAGCTCATCATCATCATAACCTCATTCATAAATCATCATACAGTTCTCATACCATCATTCACCCAATTAATCATATATTTTATTCTCACACATAATACTCATCATCATCAATATTCATAACATCATTTAATAACACCATTTCATCATCATATATCACACACCAATACTCCTCTCATCATCTACCCAAAGATCATGACTTGGTACTCCACACAATGGGCGCACCTCGTCAATCACTCTAGTTAGTACAAAGATAGTCTACCGGTGTTACCACACACTATCTGATAGGTTGTACCCCATCTATGGGCCCGCACAACGACATTCGACCCTAGGTTGTACCCCCTCTATGGGCCCGTACAATCACTCCTAGGTTGCACCCCCTCTATGGGCCCGTGCATCAAACGTCCCATCTTGATCCCTTGAGTTGTACCCCCTCTATGGGCCCGCATAACTCAGTTCACCTCCCGAATTGTACCCGCTCTATGGGTCCGCACAATTCAGATCTCATCACATATGCTCAAGGCATCTCTCCTAAGTTGTACCCCTTCTATGGGCCCGCACAACTTAGATAACATCATCATCAAAAGGTGATATACACCATCATCATTATCATGCATTAACATGCTCATAATCAACATCATCATTATAAAGTGATATACACTTATCATCATCATCATACATCAATATGCTCATCATTAAACATCATCATAATAAGGTGATATACACCGACATCATTATCATCATCACACTCATCATCAATTATCATCATAAAACATCATCACACTCGTCATCAAATATCATCATTATTCATCATCATAAGCATCGCAATCCTCATCAAACATCATTAATCATCAACACAATAGTCATTATAAAGTACTCTCAAACAGCATCAATCATCATCAAACAGTTAGGATCTCAAAATCCACTCTGGTAATCGATTACCAACCTCTAGTAATCGATTACCTGCAAACAAGGTCTCTGGTAATCGATTACAACCCCCTTGTAATCGATTACCCGCAAACAGACTCTCTGGTAATCGATTACAGCACCCTTGTAATCGATTACCCGCAAACAAACTCTCTGGTAATCGATTACAACACCTCTGTAATTGATTACCAGCAAGAAAACAGTGCTTCTGGGTTGCCCAGAACACTTTGGTAATCGATTACCACACCTAGTAATCGATTACCCGCGACGCAGATCGCAGAATTCACGATTTCAAACCTTTCTAAACTCATCCAATCAATCCCTAATCAATCTTTTACGTCTAAACATCATACATAATCATTATTAGCATCCAATACTCCGTAAATCAACAATTAATTACAGATTATACCATCAATTCATCAAAACCCCCAATTTCTCAATCCCTAATCACCCCTTTTTCCATTATTCTCAATATCATCTTTAATCTGATCCAATACTCATCAATTTACATACAATCAATCATCAACCAACAGATTATATCTTCATTCTAAGTTATAAATTCATCAATTCAAAATTATACTCCTAGATTACTACCCAAACATCCCCTACATGCATATACAGGCAATACCCTCTCCCCCACCGTACCTTAAGCGAAGCTTTGATCACAGCAAGGAAGTCCTTTCTTGGATTCTTGGCTTTCACTCCGCAGCAGCTCTCTCTTGAGACTCTATTTTTCCCCTTCTTAGCGTTTCGCTTACTGACGAATGATACGAATAAGGATTAGGGTGCTCTGGTAACCCCTCCTTACTGAAATAACTAATTGGGCTTGGGCCCACTCTCACCCCCTTATTCTATTTTCAATTAAAATCACCTTTACGAAACAAAACTAATAATAATAACACTCCTATTATTTATTTCCCATTAAATTAATTATTTTCTTAATTAATCTATTTAATTTAATTAATATTTATCCTAATAAAATTTAGGATGTTACACCTGTCCAGGGGCTAAGGGAAAGGGGCCGAGCAGATCTATTCCCCACATCGCAAAGGGCCATGGAGAGGTGATCCTGTGTAACTCCTCTGGGCTCATATAGTTCAATTTAGCAATTTTTGGCAAGCGTCACATTTTTAGCGACCTAGCTCCTCCATGACTCGCACAAACTCCTTCTTGCACTTCTTTCAAAATGTAATTTTGTTGTTCAGGACGAATACATTTCAAAAGTGGTGACGAGTATCCCCTTCTATAGGGTTGTCCATTTATTATGACATAAAAACTAGAGTGATAAGCTATTTTGCGTGCTTCAGTTGGGTCAGATGGCAATCTGTTATCCTGGAGATATTGAATTAAAGGGGTCATCCAAGATTGTGAAGAGTTGACATTCATTACCTTGTTCTCCTCTATACTTGGTTTTTGGAGAGTTTCTTGTATTACCGTCTTATTGCAACCTGGTTTCTTTGTGCTTGCAAGTTTTGATAGTAGATCGACCCTTAGGTTCTGCTCTCTAGTTATGTGTTGAATTTTGAATTCTGCAAAACCAGATATCAAGATTTTAACTTTGTTTAAATACCTGGTAAGTTGGGGATCTCTGGTTTGATATTCCCCTCCGACTTGTCCTGTGACTAGTTGTGAATCGCTGAATACGGCGATAGAAGTGGCTCCGACTTCTTTTGTCAGGAGTAATCCTGCTATGAGTGCTTCGTATTCTGCCAGATTGTTACTTTCTTTGAATTCAAAGCGAAGAGATTGTTCCAAGACTAAGTTGTTTGGTCCTTCTAAGATGACTCCAGCTCCACTTCCTTTAATGTTTGATGCTCTGTCTACGTAAAGGGTCTAGAGTTGTTCCTCCTTTTCTTCTTCTGATGGCGTTAGGTTTACCAAGAAGTCCGCCAGGATCTGTGATTTGATCGGCCCCCTTGGCTGATAATTAATTCCAAATTCAGACAATTCCACCGACCATTTGATCATCCTCCCTGCCAACTCGGGCTTGTGTAAGATTTGTCTTATGGGTTGATCAGTACGTCTTCACTACTATCTGGTGTGTTTGAAAGTAAGGTCTCAACCTTCGTGCTGTTGTTATTACAACGATGATTACCTTCTCTATCTTTTGATATCTTAATTCGGGGCCTTGTAGAGCTCGGCTAACAAAATAGATAGGTTGTTGCCCTTCGGAGTTTTCTTTCACTAGTACTGCATTGATAGCCTGCTCACTTACTTCAAGGTACACCAAAATCTCCTTCTCCGGATTAGTTTTCTTCAAAATTGGGGGTTGTGACAAGTAGGTCTTAATCTGTTGGAAAGCATGCTCACATTCTTCACTCCACTGAAATTTACTCCCTTGCTTGATAGACTGAAAGAAGGGCCTTAACCGTTCCCCAGACTTGGACAAAAATCTGGATAGAGCAACTACTCTTCCTGCTAGCCTTTGTACCTCTTTCATGTTTGATGGGCTCTTCATCGTCAAGATGGCTTGGCTTTTTTCAGGATTTGCTTCAATACCTCGGTCAGTAAGCATGAAACCGTGAAACTTTCCTGATTGAACAGCAATGAACATTTTTCCGGATTGAGTCTCAAGTTTAATTTTCTGAGTTGATTAAAGACCTCTCTGAGGTCATCTGTATGCTTCTTGTTTGTTGGAGTTTTGACCACCATATCATCAATGTAAACTTTTATGTTGCGTCTGATTTGATCTGCAAACACTTTGTTCATCAGTCTTTGATAAGTTGCACAAGCATTTTTGAGTCCAAATGGCATGACTTTATAACAATAGTTAGCCATGTCAATTGTAAAGGCCGTTTTGTCTTCATCTACCGGGCTCATTCGGATTTGATTGTAACTCGAATATGCATCCATAATACTCAGGTACTTATATCCTGAAGCTTCATCAACCAAATGATCAACACTGGGAATGGGGTATGCATCCTTGGAGCATGCTTTGTTCAGGTCAGTGAAGTCGGTGCACATCCTCCATTTTCCATTTGCTTTTTTTACCATGACAACATTTGAGAGCCATGTTGTTTACTCGATCTCCCTGATAAATCCAGCTGCCAGTAACTTTTTTTACTCTGCCAAGGCTGCATTTCTCCTTTCCTCTCCCAACTTTCGTTTCTTTTGAGAGACGAGTTTGATTTTTGGGTCAATCATCAACTTGTGGCATACGAAGTCTGGGTCAATCCCAGGCATATCTGCAGGGGTCCACGCAAATGTGACACCCTTCTACCCTAATTACTAATAAAATCATCAAGGCGAAATGTAAAGGAAAATTATAGTCCACATCGAGGTGAAAAAGGTTCACAATCCTCATTTAAACAATTACTGAATCCAACTCCAACTAAATTTCCATAAAAGTAAAATCAATGTTTTGGAAAACAAATTTATCAACATAATAAAAATACGTCTTGGCCATGTAAGACCCTTAAAAACAATTTTCCAAATCTTTACAAATCAAAGTAAGAATATAAGCTCCTAGACACTAATCCCCGATGTAACACCTATCAGAGCGAGACACTGCCCTTTAAAATTCGGCACATTGAGTGCCACCTTCATCACCTATAAAAACCATAGAAGAGTACGGTGAGGAAAAAAATACATACATATACATGCAATACAGAAGGCCACCCTTGTCCGCGCCCATCACGTACACATCATCATTAATATCATCATTCATCTCAATACACACTCTTTTCATCTCAATACATATCATCATTCATCTCAATACACACTCTTTTCATTCAGCGCATTAAATTTCACACAAATATATAATTTCACACTTCTCAAACAATCATCAAATGAAAAGTATGCTCATGCACAATGCCTCTTCCTAAGAGTCATGATTTGGAAATCCGCACAATGGACGCACCTCATCAATCTCCTTAGTTGTTACCAATGATGGCATTACCGTTAAATGCCCTCTTGGCCGATAGGTTGCACCTCCTCGATGGGCCCGTGCAAAGACACCTGCTCCCTCCCACCGTCACCCACCTCTTATGGGCTAGGTGAGTCGCATTGTAAAACACTCCCTCTTGGAGCACTCCCTTTTGGAGTTATGCATCAGATGTCCCCCATCATGGTCTCCATCCTGCTCGTCGCCCCCTCTTAGGGCTAGGGTATTTTTCGCCACGTCTGGCTACTCATGTATCTCATATGTCTCATACATCATATGCTCATGCTCAATGCAACATCATCATTTCACATATCTCTCTCACAATCTCTATGCTCAATGCATCATCATCATTTCACATATCTCTCACACAATCTTTATGCTCAATGCATCATCATCATTTCACATATATCTCATACAATCTCTATGCTCTAATCACTCCACATCACATAACGAATATTATAAACATAGAACATCACATAAGATACTCACACCAAAATACTTTATGCCACAGTTAATACACATTATACATCCAATTTAATCTCCTCAATCTCACAAAACAATTCATGTATTAAATAAACATCCATCTCAATTTCGCGTTTTGAAAAAAACTATCTGAAATTTGAAAGGAATCTGTTAAAATTATATTTAAAGGCTTAATTCGCGTTCTGCGCTTAGCGCAAGTGAAACGCAGGTTCTAGAGAGCTACGCTCCATCCTGCGCTCAGCGCAGGTGAAGCGCAGGCTCCAGAGAGCTTCGCTCCATCCTGCGCTCAGCGTAGGTGGAGCGTAAGTGTCGCAGAACGCGACTGCACCTGCGATTTTGCCCCTTTCAACGCCCCTTCTTCAATCTCTACTCAAATCTTTAAGTCCCTAACTCAATTAGACTCGTTTTTACCGATTAAAATCAATCAATTCATCAATTATATCAATAGATTACAGTTAAATCAACAAATCAAATTAATTTATGAAATCTCTCTCCCAAATCCTAATTTGACCTCTTTCGACAACCTCGCTTCCTACTCCCAATTCCAACAAGAACATGACAGTAATCATCACAACAATCACGGATTTCATCATATTATAGACAATTCATCATTCATAATTTCAAATTTAGGAATCTTAGAGGGACTTATGGTTGCCCTCATTACCCAAGCACTCCAGCATACGCATATAGCAACATCCCTTCCCCCCGTACCTTAGAGATGATGATCGAAAACGAATGACAAAACTCCCTTGATGATCTACTCTGCGGCACCCTCTCCTTGTGGAGTTGCTTCTCCCTTCCCTAAGGTTTGGTTATCTGACGTTTGAAGAAGGATAGGGTGAAATAGATAACCCTTCTCTTATTTAAATATCTAATTGGACTGGGCCTACTCCAACCCACCCATCCCCCTTTTTAATTAAATAATATGATTTCTCACTAATAATAATAAAGATAATATTAATACTATTACTTCTTCATTCTATTTTATTTTATTTTATTTTAGAAATATTGGGATGTTACAAGTAGATCATCAAGGGAGTTCTGTCGTCCATTTTTTATCGTCATTCCTAAGGTACGGGAGGAAGGGGTGCTGCTATTATCACTACCATTATCAAAATCTTAGCTATACTCCCGTCCCCAGCACTCCAGCATACACATATAGCAGCACCTCGTCCTCGAATATGAAAATATTTGTGAACCTACGACACTTGCGCTCCACCTGCGCTGAGCGCAGGATGGAGCGAAGCTCTCTGGAGCCTGTGCTTAGCGCAAGTGAAGCGCAGGTTCTAGAAAGCTACGCTCCACCCTGCGCTCAGCGCAAGTGAAGCGCAGGCTCCAGAGAGCTTCGCTCCATCCTGCGCTCAGCGCAGGTGGAGCGTAAGTGTTGCAGAACGCAACTGCACATGCGTTTTTGCCCCTTTTTAACCCTCTTCTTCAATCCCTACTCAAATCTTTAAGTCCCTAATTCAATTAGACTCGTTTTTACCAATTAAACTCAATAATTTCATCAATTATTTCAAAAGATTACCGTTAATTCAACAATCGATTTAATTATGAAATCCCTCTCTCTCCCAAATCCTAATTTAACCCCTTTTCGACAATCTCGCTTCCTACTCTCAATTTTATCAAGAACAATACAGTAATCATCACAACAATCACGAATTTCAACATATTACAGACAATTCATCATTCATGATCTCAATTTTAGGAATCCTAGAGGGACTTATGGTTGCCCTCACTACCCAAGCACTCCAACATACACATATAGCAGCACCCGTTCCCCCTCGTACCTTAGGAATGACGATCAAGAATGGACGACAGAACTCCCTTGATGATCTACTCAGCGGCACCTTCTCCTTGTGGAGTCGCTTCTCTCTTCCCTAAGGTTTGGTTATCTGACATTTGAAAGAAGGCTAGGGTGAAATAGATGACCCCCTATTTAAATATCTAACTGGGTTGGGCCTACTCCGACCCACCCGTCTTCCTTTTTAATTAAATAATACTTTTTCTGAAACATAATAATAATATAATAATATTATTATTATTTCTACATAATCTTATTTTATTTTATTTATCCATTTATTTTAGAAATTATTAGGATGTTACAGAATCCTTATCCATCTACACTCAACTTCAAATCTTATAATTAAACCTTATCCTAAATATGTTATTAATCTTTGTCTTTAATCATTGTGATCTCATTATTCCTATTTTAATATTCAATCCTAAATTAAAATACTAAAGCATATCTCTCTCATCAGATTATCATTATTAATCTTGATATTATTATATTCAATATAATCAAATTTGATTAAGATCTTAATAATCTAACGTCTCTCCTAATATTTATAATATTATATTATTATATCATAAATACGGTTATATTAATATTTAGGGAAAATATGTTTTTCGTCTCTGTAGTTTCGGTCAACTTGGGTTTTCGTCCCTATATTTTAAATCCTTGATTTTTTATCCCTGTACTTTCTAAACCCCTAAACATTAGTCTCTGCCGTTAGTTTGGACCGTTAAACCTGTGACGTGGCATGCTAGGCAATTAACACATGGAATGCTAGGTACACGTGGCATGCTAGGTAATTGACATGTTACAGATTTAACGGTCCAAACTAACGACAGGGACTAATGTTTAGGGGTTTAGAAAGTACAGGGACAAAAAATCAAGGATTTAAAGTATAGGGACGAAAACCCAAGTTGATCGAAACTACAGGGACGAAAAACATATTTTTCCCTAATATTTACTATTACTATTATAAAACTTCTATTTTTACAATCAATGTCATCGAAATATAATTATACGCATTTTAATTAAAATTCTAGATTTTCTAAATTTTGGGATGTTACAATTCTACCCCCTTAAATAAATTTTGTCCTCAAAATTTGTCTTACTATTCTCTTAGACTTAAGTCTATGACACTATGTATTGGTAATCTATAGCTTTGGGTTGGATATCATGTTACTAGTAATATTAATTGTAAATTAAATATTCAAAGTCCAAATTAAATCATCTTCCTAAACTGAATCCCTTAAATCCTTAGCCACATTTATCATAACCTACAAAATCAAGTTGCCTCCCTAAACTTAAGCTCTATGTCTTCAAGCGTAAATTTTTTTTAAATATTTTCTTATGATCAAAGACCAGTGTTACTGTTAAAGAATTAATTTCAACATATTAAAGGATCATAACTTAAATAACTATAGATATGTTCGCCTTAAACTCATGATCATATCCTAATTATAAAACTATCAAGTCTGTAAAATATCATTATCAAAATCCTCCTAGATCAAATGAATAATCAACACCTCTAAACCTTTTACATACACATCCAAACAAATTTCTATCAAACTTAAGATTTGGTCTTTATTGTGAAATCTTTTAAGTATAACCATAAAATTTTCAAAATTAACAAATCCCTATCTCTAAACCATCAATTTAAAAGAAATCTCTATCTCTAAAAAGATTAAATCTCTATCCCTTAAATCATAAAAATTTGAAAAATATCAAATATTTATCCTTAAAACTATCAATTAATTTAATCTCTATATCTAAACCGTAAAAACAATATTAACAATTTTTTCTCAAATAAAAAGATAACTCAAACTTTGTGCATAACAATATCCAACTTCCTAGGTTCTAATAATTTATCATTAATCTAGAAAGATTTCTATATTTGATTACAATCTTCTTAAGTCAAATCATAGTATCACACACATAATTCAATCACCTATAAAAGTTTCCTCATTTCCTAGTTTCATATCATCATTATTTTTACTTTCTAACAATTTTTTATTTATCTTAAGAATGTTTTAGGGAACAAGATATATTTTAAAAATACTATGATATCTCTCTAACAATTATTTACCTTATTTTATCCTAAAATTCCTATTTTCCTCTAAACAAACTCTAAAATATATAGGGAATAATAGATATTATTTCCTTATGAAAGCATTATTACAATCACATATGTAAATATCAATTCTAGTAAGAGATAGTCTACTATTAACAATAAAATCAGTCATAAAAATTAACATGATCCAAAAATATACATATATATATATATAAATATACCATCATACAAATTTAGTTTAACTTGTAATTTGTATTATCATTTAGTTTTGCTATGGGTGCTGCGCTTCACTAAGGTACGGGGGGTTAAATACAGTAATCATCACAACAATCATAAATGTTGCCTATCAAAATAAAGAAATAAAGTTCCTAGACACTAATCCCCGATGTCACACCTATCAGAGCGAGACCCTGTCCCTTTAAATTTTGGCACATTGAGTGTCATCTTCATCTCCTATAAAAAAACCACAGGCGAGTACGATGAGGAAAAGAATACATACATATACATGCAATACAGAAGGCTACCCTTATTCCCCACCCATCACCATACATATCATCATTCATCTCAACTCACACTCTTTATGTTGTTGCTGTTCTTCTTGAAGCTGATTTAGAAAGGTATTGATTGAATTGGAGATGTGTGTGGGAATGGAAGGTTCAGATTGTGGAGCTTCTAGTTTATCAGTAGGGGGTGCAGACTGATCATACTTAGGTTGAGGGGAATTGAGCAGGATTGTGTCAGCAAAGAATTTTCCTGGAGTAGGAAAGGAAGTCTGGAATGAGTGAGATTGTTCATACCTAGCAGGAGTTTGCTGTTGAGTAATAGGGACATATGTAGTCTCATCAGGGGTGAGTTGTGCCTCTTGCATAACCTCAGGGGTTGAGGTGTTAGTTTCCTTTTCTAGGCTTACAAGATTCTCAACAACATTCTTTGTGCAGGGAGAGACTTCAGATGGAGCAACAATCTGTTGAGGTGATTGTGGTGGCGTCTTTTGGTGTGGAGATTGTTGGGGTTCAGTTAATGGTTCCTCCATTGTAGGAACTTGCTCTTCCATTTCTTGTGCAGGCTCTTCCATAGCAGGTGCTTCAGTATTGATTGGCTGAGGCTCTGGTTGAGTCAAAGCAGATGAGACGTGCTCTGATCTCGTCTTCTTCTTCTTCTTTTTGTGGGTCTCAGACATTTTTGAAGAAGGAGATGCTTGTGTAGTGGGAGGAATAGGAGTAGGATTATCAAGTGGAAAAGTGGGGGGAACTGACTTACCATCCAAGCTGAGAGACTTGAGATTTGACTTTCCAATGATTCCAGGTCTCTCCTTGGTCTCTTCACACCCGCTGAAGTCAACCTTGAAGTGTTTCATGATCTTTGTAGTGAGCATTCCAAAAGGTAGACAAGCTTTGACTTTGAAGTTATGGAAAGCATGTTCCATGTGATTCAGAATGAGAAAGGGTAGGTTGAGAGGGATTCCATGTTTTAGGTGGTACATGACCATCATGTCCTGGGTGTACACCTTATTGAAGGTACCAGCCCTTGGCATAATATATTTGACCACCAGATGGAACATAAATTTACCAAAATAGTTGAGGGAGGAAGCAGTATCAGTTATAGAGGCATCCTTGAACAGAGAAGTTCCCACATTTGCTACTGGAATACTTATATGGTTCCACCATTGCTCCTCGTTGTATAGCCTGTTTCCAGCAAGTGGAGCTTGAATGATTGCCCCAAGAGACTCCTCAGTGAGCTCTATGTGAACCCCTCTAATGTTGGCAATGACATGAGGTATCCCTTGAGAGGCACCTTTTGCTCTGGAGCAAGCAGCATAGAATGCTCTTGTCATTTTTGGAAAGACTGGCTCTGTCATAGACAGATAGTCTTCCCACCCTTGTTTACGCAGATAGGGACCAATGTCCCAATTTTCTTCACTCAATTCCTTCAGATCAATGAATCTCCCTATCACTATTTTCTTCTCAGTGAACTTTTTGGTGAATTTCTCTTCTATCTCTGCATTTTCAAAGAGGTCAGACAGGAAATAGAGCTTCTTTCCCTTAGAATCTGCAGTGGTCTTCCCTTTTCCTTGCTTTGGAGGCTCATTTTTTGTTAGATCGATATGGATGGGAGATTTTGGGCTTTTAGGTCCAGAGGTTTGAACTACGTTGGAGGCAATCCTTTGAGACTTTGGTCTGCGAGGAATGGGAGTGCTTTTCTTTGAGGAAGTGGATTTGGAAGAAGGTGATGGTTGAGACTGAGTCTGAGATGGTTCAGACTCTGTGCTAGGTTGAGGAGAGGGAGAACGACTGAGACGTTCTTGGCTTGAGTGAATGATACCCTTAGGGTCAGAGTCGTCTGAAGAAGACATATTCATTTCTAGAGAAGAGGATGATGAGGAAATATCAGAGTAAGGAAGTTTAATGGCTTTGATTTTGATGCGCATTGAGGGAAAGAAGGAGATGAGATGTTGGTTTGTAGTTTGGCTTAAATAGAGAGATGAGTTCAGAGAGAGAGAAAAAGAGAGAATAATGATGAGTAGGCAGTTAATGAACGGTTAAGAGGTGGTTGGGCACTCCTTTTTATACTCTAACGGCTAGTTGTGCTTAGTGGGGAGTTACTAGTCATTTGTTAACGACTCTATTTCTCTCTCAGGCAGCATCTTTTAAGTGTTAGATGACCCTTGACTTGAAACTTCGTCATGAGATGCATCTCATCTTTATGAGACTCAGAGCTGATCTCATCTATGAGACAACTTTTAAATTAAGAATTTTAACTAAGTGAACACATATTCAATAATTTTAAATTCTTAACAAATCTTTCTTCCACTAATGGCTTAGTGAAGATATCAGCAAGTTAATTCTTAGTGTCAACAAAAATAATTTCAATGTTTCCCTTTTGCACATGATCTCTTATGATGTGATGCTTTATGTCTATGTGCTTAGACCTAGAGTGATGAATGGGGTTCTTAGCCAGATTTACTGCACTAGTGTTGTCAAAAAATATGGGGATTTTGGAGTACCTGAGTGCATAGTCTTGCATCTGAGATTTAATCCACAAAATTTCTGTGCAGCAAGTTGCAGCTGAAACATACTCGACTTCAGTAGTGGATAGAGCTATTGTGGTTTGCTTCTTGCAAGACCAAGAGATTAGGCATTTTCCCAGAAATTGACAGGTTCCACTTGTGCTCTTTCTATCCATCTTGTCTCCAGCAAAATCAGCATCACTATATCCTATGAGATCAAAACTAGAACATTTCTCATACCAGAGGCCAAGATTAGTGGTTCCTATTAAATACCTAAAAATTCTTTTAACTGCAGTAAGATGAAACTCTTTAGGTTCAGATTGATACCTTGCACAGATTCCTACAGCATACTGAATATCAGGTCTGCTGCAGTTAGGTACATAAGAGATCCAATCATACCCCTGTAGAGCTTATCTGAGACACTCTTACCAGCCTCACCTCATCTTTTTCAATCTGAGTTTAGGGGTGCATTGGAGTCTTCATTGGCTTGGCATCATTCATCTTGAATTTTGTCAGCAAGTCTCTTGCATATTTCTCTTGGTTGATGAAAATGCCATCTGACAGCTGTTTTATTTGTAATCCAAGGAAGAATCTCAACTCACCCATCATGCTCATCTTAAACTCTCCCTGCATGAGACTTGAGAATTCTTGACAAAGAGATTCATTAGTAGACCCAAAAATAATATCATCCACATAAATTTGAACAATTAATAAATCATTGTTAAATTCCCTTTTGAAAAGTGTAGTGTCAATTTGTCCTCTGGTGAACCCATTTTCAGTCAAGAAAGAACTTAACCTCTCATACCAAGCTCTTGGAGCTTGCTTGAGACCATACAAGGCCTTTTTGAGTCTGAGCACATATTCTGGATGATGAGGGTCTTCAAAGCCAGGGGATTTCTCACATAGACTTCCTCTTCAATAATTCCATTCAAGAATGCACTTTTCACATCCATCTGGTAGAGTTTGAAGTCCTTGTGGGCAGCAAAGGCTAAGAGAATTCTGATAGCTTCAAGTCTGGCAACTGGTGAAAAGGTCTCATCATAGTCTATCCCCTCCCGTTGGTTGTATCCTTGAGCTACCAATCTTGCTTTTTTTCTCATGTCTTTTCCCTTTTCATTGAGTTTATTTCTGAAGACCCATCTAGTTCTAATTATGGATTAAAATGATGGAGGAGGGACCAGATCCCAGACTTTGCTTTTTTCAAACTGGTTGAGCTCTTCTTCCATTGCTTTGACCCCAAGACGCATAATTGAAAGCTTCATGGATATCTTTTGGTTCTACCTCAGACAGTAGTGCCATCATGTTTTCAGCATTTCTGAAGGAAGATCTGGTCCTGACCCTATTTGAAGTTTCTCCAATGATCTGATCTCTAGGATGAGATCTCACCAGTCTCCAGCTTTTGGGAAGTTCAAATGCATGCTCATTCTGGATCTCAAGTGGTCCTTGCCTTGTTCCTCTGGTCTCAGCTTGACTCTCAGGCTTGTCTTCATCTTGTGATGCATTGGATATCTCAGTGATAGCCGGATAGATGTAGGATCTAAAATTGAGCAAAACCAACCGATTAGAATCAATTAAAGGCACAAAAATTGCGAATTATAGTGGTTGGAACAGTAGCTATAATGCGCAAGAAAATGATAGAAAATGAGAGAAAATGAAAGAAAAAGTGGAGAGGAAGAAATGGGAAGGACGCCACTGAAGCAAGAATCCACTTGCAGCAGATAAGTCCAATGCCAGACGCCACTAATTCAGGAGAATTAGATAAGTCTCAGTATGGTTTGAGCAACAACCACCAAGCCTCACTCAACTCACAAAGGGAGGAGAAAATTTGGCATAATGCCTTTACTTCAAAATTCAATGTGTCTTACAAGATGAGAGAACTCCTATTTATAGGAAAAGAGGGGGAGAGGGGCGGATTTTTAGGGGCATAAAAAAGAAAGAAAATAAAAGGTGAGTGAAAACACTCCTAAGTGGGTTTTGAACCCATGACCCCCAAGGTTTATGGCTAAGCTAAGTCTTAAGCCAATAAACCTCTCAAAATGGTGCCCACTCATGTAGGAAAATACAAGATGAGTCAAATTTCTATCCTATGTGGGAATAGAACCCATGACCTCCTAAGCCTTATAGCAAGGCAACCTACTAACCAATAAACCCATTAAAAATAGCGCCCAAGTAGGAGGAATTAAAAGAAAATTACAATTAATAAAAAGAAAATATAAGAGAGTCCTAATTAAGGGTGGTCCATAGGACAAGGGTCCTATCCAGGGTCAAGGTGTCCTTCTGTAGGGTAGTGACCTTTATTTTGTAGGGTAGTGACCCTTTATTTGTAGGACACTAATTTCTCCAACTCTTCCTTGCTTGAAGCTCAGGCTTGAAGTTGGTGCATATCCTAATTACATCACAAATCCTAATTACATCATAAATCCTAATTATATTGATTCCTAATTAAGTTGAGTCTTGCATGTTGACTTTGACTTCTTGGTCAATGATCAAGGTTTGACCAAGGGTTGACTCTCATGAAGGAAGACTCATGCTTGGTTCAGCCCCAAGCACTTCAAGCAGCTCCAAGTTGTTCCTAGCCATCAGCTGTCAGTTCAGAGGTCCACTGACAGGTTGTCATCACTCAGGTTGAATGTTCCTGTGAGATCCTATCTCAGATTGGGCAGCTCTCATTAATTCTGCTTGAGAGGATCCCATCTGCTTCTATTCAGGAGTGGATCTTTCTTTAGCTTCCTGAGTGAGATTTTCAATTCTCCCATCATTTCCTCAATCTCTTCATCCACCTTTTTCTGACAATTGTCCTGCATCTCATTAAAGACTACATGCACAGATTCTTCAGTAGTTTTTGTTGTTAAATTATATTCTATAAGCTTTGGAAGTAAGAGAATAACCAAGGAAGATTCCTTTATCAGATTTTGTATCAAACTTACCCAGCTGATCTTTAGTGTTTAAGATGTAGCAATCACATCCAAAAACATGAAAATAGGAGATTGAAGGCTTTCTTCCTTTCCACAGCTCATATGGAGTTTTATTCAATATCTTTCTTATAGAGACTCTGTTTATAATATAGCAAGAGGTGTTTATAGCTTCTGCCCAAAAATATTTTTCAATTCCAGAGTCACATAATAAAGTTCTTGCCATTTCTTGAAGAGTCCTATTCTTTCTCTCAACTACTCCATTCTGTTGGGGTGTTCTTGGACATGAGAAATTATGAGTAATGCCACTTTTATCAAAAAATTTCTTAAATTTTGCATTCTCAAATTCACCTTCATGATCACTTCTCACAGCACCAATTCCATATCCTTTTTCAGATTGGATCTTTTTGCAAAATGTTTTAAAAGATTCATAAGATTCATCCTTCTGATAAAGGAACAGAACCCAGGTGAACCTTGAGAAATCATCCACAATTACAAAACCATATTTTTTACCATTGAGACTTGCAACCTTAGTTGGTCCAAATAGATCAATATGGAGGATCTCAAGTGGCCTGGTGGTTGAGACATGAGACTTGGATTTGAAACTTGATTTGTTGTGCTTACTCTTTATGCAAGACTCACATATCATGTTTTTGTCAAATTTTACTTTTGGTAATCCTTTGACAAGAGACTGACTTGCAAGTTGACTAATGGTTATGTTAATGTGTCCAACTCTCTTGTGCCATAACCACTTCTCATGGTCATGAGACATGAGACATGTGAGATCAGATAGGCTCTCAAGTGAGACTGAGTAAAGGTTTTTGTTTCTTTTTCCAGAAAAGGCTATTTTCCCAGTCTTAGAGTTTATGATTTCATAGAAAGTGGGTTGGAAATTTACATGATAACCACTGTCACATAACTGACTGATACTCAGTAAATTATGTTTCAGACCCTCAACAAAATATACATTCTCAATCTGAGCTGAGTTTGTCTTAAAAATGTTACCTATGCCCTTAATTTGGGCCTTGCTGTTGTCTCCAAAGGAGACAACTCCTGTAGCTTTCTCTTCAAGTGACAGGAACTTGCTTTTGTCCCCTGTCATGTGTCTTGAACATCCACTGTCCAGCACCCACATCCTTTTTGATTTTGCTGCTGCCAGGAACATCTGTTACAACAGGAGATTTAGCTTTAGGTGCCCATTTATATTTGGGTCCTTCATGGTTAGTTACCCTTCTCTTTGATGCTACCTGTCTCAAGTAGCATTTTGTGGTCTTGTGACAAAATTTGCTACAGCAAGAGCATCTTTCCTTCTTCCTTTTTCTTGTAGGAATAAAGAAATCTTTATACCAGAGTTGTGTCTAATTCTGATTTTAATAAGGAGCTATTTGAGACAAGAATGTTTGAATCATATAGAAGATTTTCAAAAGCAGACTTAAGTTCACTAAAGGAGAGTTCTGAGTCAGATTCATATACCTCTTCATAAGATGAGTCACCATTTGACACGAGACACAGATTAGCAGATTCTTCATCTTGACTCTCATCTCCTTCTGTGTCATCCCAAGTGGCCATCATTGCCTTTTTCTTTGGACTTCTCTTTATTTCCTTTTTGAGTAGTAGGCATTCAGACTTGATGGGTCCAGGTTTTCTGCATTCAAAGCAGATGAATTGACCTTTTCTGTCAGACTTGATTTCACTTCTTCTTGATGGAAAGTTTCTTCTTCCACTTCCTCTAGCTCTCCACATGCGTCTGATCTTTCTTGAGATGTAGACCAGTTCATTATCCATCTCACTTCCATCATCATCTTCATCTTCTTCAGTTTCTGTATCATGAGATGAGTAAAGTGAAGTCTGTTGAGATGAGCTTACCTTCTTACCTTTGGAGTTGCTAGATGATGCCTTTAAGGCTATTGTTTTTGGACGTCTGATGAGATCTTCTTCCATCAGCTCTTGCTCATGAACCTTTAGTGATCCAAGAAGCTCATCTAATCTGAGAGTGCTAAGATCCTTGGCTTCTTGGATAGCTGTGACTTTAAGTCTCCAGGGCTTAGGTAGGCTTCTCAAGATCTTTCTCACCATATCCTGATTTGAGTAAGTTCTTCCAAGAGACTTGAGATCATTTGTAATGACAGTGAACCGTCTCACCATGTCTTCAATGCCTTTATCTTCATTCATTTTGAAGAGCTCATACTGTCTTACCAGTATGTTGATTTTGGCTTCCTTTACTTGATTGGTTCCTTCATGTTCTACTTCAAGTGCCTCCCATATTTCTTTGGCTGATACATATCCTGCTACCTTATCATATTCACTGCGGCTCAAAGCACATGTAAGAAGGTACTTGGCTCTTGAATTCAGAACATATCTTGCCTTCTCAGCATCTATCCATGCTCCTCTGGGCTTGGCTTCTCTCAGACCCAGCTCATCAGTAGTGTAAGGCACATAAGGACCTTGTTCAATGATTTCCCATAGATCTGCATGTTGAGATTCAATGAACAGTCTCATCCTGTCCTTCCAATATTAATAATCAGTTCCATCAAAAGCTGGTGGCCTATTGGTGGATGCTCCTTCAGGAATAAACAAGCTTGTACTTGGTCCAGCCATGGATCTTTTCCTCTTCACACGTATATGTGCTCAACCCCAAAAGAGGCTGAGCTCTGATACCAACTGAAGTTGGCTGAACGTCTCTAGAAGGGGGGTTGAATAGAGACTTTAAAATTTTGTTCCTAAAATTTGCACACTTAAATTTGCAAGTTGAGACGTGATCTCAAGTCTGATGACTTGGAGTCTCAATTAGTATAAATGAGGAGCAATTTCAGTTTCAATTAATTATTCAAGTGTAAGTTATTTCAATTATTCAAATCTGATTTAATTCAATTTAAACAAGTAATCACAGATTTGAGATTAGCTAAGGACAGTGTGAAATAAAGAGATAGGGAAGAGAGATGCACAGTGATCTTATCTTGGTTCACCCACTCCTTGGGCTACGTCCAGTCCTCACAACACGTGAGATTTTCACTATTGAAAAACCCGTCAATTACAAGTATTCTTACAGCCTCTTCAGGACGTCTCTCACACCAAGCCTAGGCACTCCTATCTTGGCTGAGCCACAAGTATTCTTACAGCCTCTTCAGGACGCTCACACTCACTATGAGACTAGGCTCTCTCCTATCTCAGATGAGACTAGTTACAAATGATTGGTAGGATAAGATGGGTCTAGCTTATAATCATAAAAAGTATGGATGGGCAGTGATCTTAGCTAGAGTTTATCTCTTCTATGCAGATAGGAATATTACAAACTGAGAAGAGAAAATAGAATGAGACTACAAGTGTTCTCAAGTTGAGATCAGATCTTTAAGTGATAGACTTGAGATGTGGACTTGAGATGTGGGATGAGATGCAGTAGATGTTCAATGATCAGCGTAGTCTCTCACTCCTTCTTCACTGTAGACTTCAGCATTTATATCAAATGCAGCTAGCTTTTTATGGCCGTTATTATAGCCGTTAAGAGCCGTTACAGAGAGAGAGGAACTTTTCTGTTGAGAGGAGAGCTTGCTTTTCAGGTTCTGATGTCACTGTGTCAGCGCGCAGTGTACTTTGTCTTGTCCTTGTGTTGACTTTATGCCTTGTTTACTCAAGTTGTACTTGAGTCTCAACTTTAGCTTTGCGTCTGGCTCTCATCTCTTGTGTTTGTTCATGAGCTTGCGTCTCAACCTGATCTGGAGTCTCTTCTTGAGATGACAGTTACTAGATCAGATCTCTTATATAATTAGGATTTGAGTCTCATTTGTTTTGACTTCTGGGTACATGATGATCAAACTATTTTCTGAAATATCTTTTCATTGCATGAGATGACCCTTTGTGCTTGAGCTTGCATCTGATCTTGAAACAGCGTCTCAAGCTATTCTTGAATCTCCTCCTTTCTTATTGTTCAAGCTTCAAGCCTTGCTCCTTGGCATTTCATATTTCTGACTTTTATGTTTTGTATCTCAAAGATCTTCTTTGAGCATCAAATACTTGGTTAAAATCTGCAAAACAAAGTCTAGAAAACTCTGCCACATGCTTGAACACAGTTAGTAATAACAAGATGCATCTCATTCATTTAAGCACATTTTAAACTTTAGTGGTTTGGCACATTAAAAACCTTTAGGACTGAGTTTGTCTTAACAATTACAATATACAGATAAAAATCACCAATATTGATTTGGAGGATAAGTATGGTGCCACCAAGGTTTGCGATGACTCATGAAGCAATTTTGATTGGAAAGCCAATGACATCGACTGGTCTTATGCTTACCATAGATTTATGTTAAGGTTAAGGCTGTGAAACCATATCATCTAATTTTGGTCTTCCAAGAAATTTAGTTATCCAAGTGATTTGATCACCATATAAAAAAACTAACCCTTTATTTAGGACAACCCAAGGTGGGTAAAAAATTATTTTCCCCAATTTTTTTTTTCACTTTGGTGCTTTTTAAATTGTTTTTTCATTATTTTATAGTAAAATGATTATAATTTACAAAGAAAAATCATCAAAAATGATTTGAAATATAATGATGATTTCATCTAGGTATGAGATGAATCATGCAATAATTTATAATTGGGAAGCCAATATGATCACATGTTCTCGGCCCTGTAATTTATTTGTTCAAAATTATTGTAATTGATCATCACAGTGATCTAATCACCATGGATAAAGACATACCCTATAATTAGGACAAACCAAGGTGGGTTAAAATAATTTGGAGTTGTAGGCTGAGATGGATAATAATAAGAAGAAACTGGATCAAAAGGATCTACTGAGATGGATAATAATAAGAAGAAATTGAATAAAGTGTTTGCCGAAGAAGCAAGTGCATTGGAGAACGTAATGGAAGGTGAAAGTGGAGGTGAAGGTTGCGATCGAGCCAAGAAGAAACCCACCTCATGATGCCAGGAACCGACGTCGTCATTGTATTCTCTCCCCTTTCCCCCCATATGATTAAGTTGTTTTCATTAATGTAATCTATCCAAAATATATTAGGTACTCTCTCCGTCCCTATTTATAAGACCTTTTTTAAAAGAATTTAGTGTCCCTTAATATAAGATCCTTTGCACATTTTTAGATAAATTAATTATTCAACTCTTTTTAATTCCCCATATATTGATGAGTGTGAATAATTAATGAAGTTTTACCCACGTGTTCAACTACACCATTTGGAAAGTGACTTTTGGAGCCTTACACTATGTGAAAATTAATGTCTCTAAAATATAGTGTGTTTAAAATGGGGGTATATTTGGAATACTATAATTTTTTTTAAAAGACCAATAAATTAACCAACTTTTCTTAAACTGTGTGAAACGGTTGAGAGAGTCTTATAATAAGGGACGAAGGGAATACTTAATTAGTTTGAAGAAATTATTTAAAATTAATAAATTAATTTTAATTAAAAGGTTTTTATTAATTCATCATTTTAATTAATCAATACAATTTATTAATTTGTAAACGGGAAGAGAGAAGCTACGCCAAGTTGTGCCACATCTTTTCACCGTGTCCATTTCTACCCCATCATGATAAATTGTTTTTTTTTTTCAAAAGCCTACTATCTCCATTAATTTTTTAAAATGTTACTTAGTTAACTTAGTATAAATAATATGTTTAATTGTAATCGAGCTTTATCATTCAAGTAGCTTTGCTTTTTTCTACGGAGAGAAAGATTGCCTCACGTTTGGCGGTAAATATCATTATTATTTTTTGTACCATATATCCGCAATTCCGCATACATGTGTAATGTCTCCTCGTGGCTATCTATAGATTCTCACATTCAACAATATTTGTTTTACCATGAAATGTAAAATATTATCTATTTTGAACCATTTGTAAATACTATATCGATTATTTTACATTATAAATTCCCAATATATATATATATATATATATATATATATATATATATATATATGTATATCATCATGGATGACAGAAGCATAGGTGATGCAACCGGCACCGGAGACTTTACCGGCTCTGCTGCTAGAGAAGGTAATGAGGTGTTGTTTCGAGGGAGCAAGTAGTGACAGGGGGGCATTATCAGTTTATCACCACTGAAATATTGCAAGCTAGGTGGTGCCTCAATGGTCTTGGCCAAGTTGGATCCGGTGCCGTTTTGATTAGAACCGGAGGCAATGGTGTTCAATTTCTGCAACATGAAGAGTTGGGATCAATGAGAACTCTGAGAATGAAAATGTATTATGATTATGCATTGGAATATTGAATTTATGCATTCCCAGTGTGAATCAAGTTCATGCTTAAAAACCCAGCTGTAGAAGAAAAACAACATCTGAGTGTGGTGCAGGAAGGTGATGGGTAAGGGTTATGGGTGCAGCTAGGTTGCTTGGTTAGGAGCTATGGGGTGGGGGTGTTGGGTGCGAGAGTGGTGCATGGTGAAAGTTGAAGCAGATGGTCACGTTGTTCATGGGGTTGGAAGATGGTAGCTAGTGCTGGTTTTTGGTTGAGTTAATGCGCGTGTGACGAAGGAGTTGGGTGGTGCTGGTTATCGGTGTTGTTGGCGATGAAGAAAGTGGCTTTTGCGTTGTTCAATGGCTTTTGTAAATACAATTAATTGATCCACACAATAATCTGAAGTTGAAGATTTAAGCACAAGAAGGGGTTGAATTGTGATTAATTAAAATTTTCTGCAATTAACTTCTAATACTGTTCTGCTCAAGTTTTACTTGGCTTAGTATTAAAAGATAAACCACCAGAAGATGTATTGTTAGTAATTTATGCAATATGCAGAAGATATGATTCGTTCTTTGGAATCTTGATTGTAAACACTTATGTACTATATAGTTTTCAAAATCCTTTTATGCACATGAAATAAATAAGGAAAGTAGGGAAGAGAAGGAGGCACACAGATTTTTATACTGGTTCACCTCTTCCAACCTGAGGCTACGTCCAGTCCCTACACCAAGTAGGATTTCTTACTCAAACAACCAAATTACAATCTTCTTGGGTACACACTACCACTAGTATTCTTTCTACAGCCTCTTCAGGCTTATCACAACTCAAATAATACAAGACTCAAGCATTTTCTTACTGCAGCACCTTCTGCAGAAGATATAGCTTGAACAGCAAACTGTAGAGCACCTTCTGCAGAGTCTGTAAGCACCTCAGCTTACACTTGAGCTTCCAAACCTCCCAAAAAGACTTACCCTTTACTGTCACAAGAGACACTCTTAATCACTAGTCTCCTTGTGACTTTACAGAATGAAAGTGAAAAGCTAGGTAAGTACAAAGCTCACAAATGATACATATAAAGCACAACAGAAGAGCAATAGTGAGCCAGCTCCCCCTCAACAACTTGCAGTAGCAGATTCTTAAGAATTAAAGGAGAGAGAAATGTTTCCAGAAGATGAGGATGTAAATCTGATAGTATTTGATCTTCTGGAGAGAGAGGTGTGTTGAAATGAGAGAAGAGCACTTCCTTTTATAGGGAAAATGAGCAACTAGCCGTTGGAAAGGCTCCAAGCATGTCCGACTTTCCTCTCATGTGTTGTCACTGTCAAACAGTTGCTGCCTTCTGCAGGTACAGCTGTCAGTTTGATTGGATTCCATCTTCTGCAGATTCATCTTCTGCAGAGAGCAAATCTGGTTCATTCTGTGACACATTCTTCTGTGAACATGCTGAGAGTAATTTCTGGATGATTATTGATGTATTTCCTGTATTTTTAACTCAGTTGTTTTTATGAATATCCTTTTCAAAGAATAAGAAGGAGTTTATATCTTCTGCAGGATGTATGCTTCTGCAGAGTCATTTTGTTGCTTCTGCAGGTGTACTCCAAGCATTCTGTGATATTCCAGTACTTCATCTGATTAATTTTGATCTTTCAAAAACCATGGGAAAGCTTCTTTTGCTTGATGAACAATGAATCTTCCTTCTAAAGTGATGTCTCTTTTTGTAGGGCTGCTGATTATTCCTTCTGGAGGATTGGTTAATTTAACAGGAGATTCTTTTTTATTGAGTTAACATCTTTTTGCTTTCATTCACAGATTTTTCATTCTTAGAGATTTGAAGTAGTCATACATAGTTCCATCTCTTGAACTTTCATCTTCTTAAAGAATTTCCCTGCATCTTCTGGACACATTCTCAAGTGAAATAATTAGTCCCTTAAGAATCAGAATTATGTTAAGTGATCTTTGATGGGTTGTCATAATTAAAACCACAGTGGGAGGATTCTTGGACCTTACATAATCTACCTGTCAAGGACCGTATATTAAATAACAGAAGTCGAATAAAATCCCCGCAACCGGATAAGTAAGTTTCAATCCAATTCATCTAATATATTTAATATTATATCTACGTCTCAAAATATTTGTGTACCGGTACACATACCGTAAACTTTACCTTTAACTCCTATGTGTTCACTCAAAAATGAAAGGTTAAATTCCTTGTAATATGCAAGGAATTTTGACTATCACAATATACAGAAATCTCCTACTATTGGATAATGAGAAAAAACTCTGGAAAAATATTGTTGGTGTCCCATTGAGCATATTGAAGTATGTGTGGGAAGGTTGAGGTGAAACGAAGTGTTTGGTTAGTTGACCATGGTCAGTAAATGATGGTAGTATATGGTGCTAGTATACAAAGCCTAACCCTAAGTACACTTTCCATGGATAGGGGGGCTTGCATGGTTGATGTATGAATTTTGACGTGAAATTTTGCATGCATGACTTGGGTTTTACCTTGGCTCCCGTGGTGAATTTTCGTGTTTTTTTTTATATTTGTGGTAGTTACTATGAATTAATTACATTTAAAAGAAGATAATTAAATTAAAAATATTGGGTAATGAGAAAAAATTCTGGAAAAATATTGTTGGTGTCCCATTGAGCATGTTGAAGTATGTGGTGGAAGGTTGAGGTTAAACAAGGTGTTTGGTTAGTTGACCCTGGTGAGTAGATGGTGGTAGTATACAAACCCTAACCTTAAGTACATTTTCCGTGGATAGTGGGGGGCTTGCATGGTTGACGTATGAATTGTCTTGAAATTTTACATGCATGACTTGGGTGTTACCTTGGCTCCCGTGGTGAATTTTCGTATTTTTTTATATTTGTGGTAATTACTATGAATTAATTACATTTAAAGGAAGATAATTAAATTAAAAATAGTGGGTAATGAGAAAATTGTGGAAAAATCATTTTGGCGTCCCTTTGAGCATTGTGAAGTAGGTGGTGGAGGGATGAAGTGATATAATGATAATTGAATTTTAATGATTTTCTGCTATTGCCACTAAAAATGAAGGAAAATAATTTAAAAATAGTTTTATTAGTAAATTGAAATGCGCATGCGCATTTTGGTGAACTAATAGTTATTTACGCAACGTTTAAGAATGTATAAATGAAGAGGCGGTGAGATGTTTGGGATGATGAGAGGACATTATGGATAAAATTTGGTGATTTTTTGAAATGTGACGTAATTATGGTGAATTAAGTTTGAATAAATGTGTGATAATTAAGGAAAAATAGCTAATACAGATTCATTTCTTCAAAACCCTGCAACCACAAATACAGTCAGAATTTATTTTATTTGGAAGAAATTGAAATATAAAATAAAATAATTATTAAGATAGATAAAAAGAGTATAAATTAAATTCTAACAAAGATATCATTGAATATTGTTTACCACCCAATTAATTATCCATGAGTGAAATAAAATCCCAGCAACCTAGATTTCCATCTTCGTAACAACTAGAACCATTATAGGGATATATCTGCAAAAGATTAAACTATTATTCAAGGACTAAATATTAAATACTAAAAATAATGTTAAAAGCTCCATGACCGGTTTAGTGCTACTCAATCACAATCGTACATATATAAAACTAATATATCAACGTGTCTAATTCCTTATGTACCAGTACACAAGTTTCCAACTTGTATACCTTAACCTCCACCTTTAAAAATAATTTAACTTTCTAATTTTATCCTTATTTAATATCATTACCTAACTACACTATCATTTAGTAATTGAAAAAATATTAAACTTAATAGGGGTAAATAAGAAAAATAGTAATAAATGATTACTTGAAATTGTAAAATGGCTGATAAAAAAGAACACAATTTCTAAAAAAAATGTCTTATAAATAAGAAGGGAGTATATAGGACCGGGGTAGTAAAAAAACGTGGAGAAAAAAGCATAACCACTAAACTAATCCTCGATCTTCTCAAAAGAATAATAAATAATAAATGCTATATGAATAGATAACAAGGACAACTGCGTTAAACTAATGCTATATTGATATGTATAAAAATTTTAACGTGATCCTGAATAAATTCTTCAGTAATATAACGATGCAGATAAAGTTAGCTGATACGTGTATAAAGATTTTGCTTCCCAATAAGATTGAAGAAAACATATCAAATAAACATAGACAAGATATTGATATTCTTACAGAAACAGAAATTTTGTGAAAATTCAGCCAAACACATGGCAAAATGTTTAAGACTATCTTGGTCTTTCATCCATCGCTTGTCTTCTTGCCACAGATCAACACCAGAAATTGGAGTGACTCAAAGGGAGCCAACAACAAGGAGGACTCTACTTCCTGTGTGCAATGCATACCCATACTGTGATCAGAACTTTAAATGCATAATGTCCCATAAAACATACAACATAATGAAAGGAAAAGAATTAGTTTATTCCGTTAGAAAATGTACTTCCCACTGTAATCAAATTCCAAAACCAAAATATGAACCCTCTGCCAAATCTGTTTGATATGATAATAGAGCAGTTTGAACTAACCTTCTTCTCTTGGATGTTGGAACAATCAATCCTCTTTTCTCTAGGCTTTTATATCGATCCTTTATAAGGTTGCAACAACCCTAGTATGTACCAACCAAAGTAGGAAAAATTACTTGCATGTTTACAAAAACTGAGACACCCAAATAATCAAAATCTTAGCAAGAGAAATCTACAAGCCTACCTTAAGCTTGCGGATTGAACCAGTTATCTCTTCACTTAATAAAACTTGAACAGGAGCAGGCTCAAACCTTTTATGAGAATGGAATTAGTAGATATACATTCATTAAGAATCATAACAACAGAATTTTATTTGTAAGCTCAAGTAGCAGAGAAGCTCCATAAAAACACAATGGTAAATTTTGTTGTAGAAATGATACAGTAACAATTTACTAATACATTGAAGTACACTTAACAACTGCTACCATCAGCATAAGTATGATAAGGGAAGCAATTTAAGGTAAATACAGAGCACTGTGCTTACTTGTGCTTTCCTATGCGAGGGGGACGAGTCTTTAACCTCTCTTCTTTAGCAACATGTCGCCTGAGGTGTTTTCTCTTATTTTCCTCATCTTCTTTTTCAATTTCCTCGATAATATCTGGTAAGCTGTAACCAGAAGAACCAAAGATGTATATCATCTTTTATTGCAGTAGCAGAGAGAGAGGGGGGAGGGGGGGTGGTCGTATTACCTATCAATTTCTTTTGACAATTCCTTCATCTTCTTTGCTTCAGCTTCTTTTCTCAGTTGCTCTTTGCGCCTAGCTCTCTTATTCAACTCAACTTTAGTCACCCTCTTTGTTTTAACAGGCCTGTCCCATAGTGATTCAAACAATATAAATACATCAGATGCTCAGAAATTATTGGGTTTAGAAAATAAAATGCTACACACTTACATTAGTTACAAATATACCATGCGTAGATGTTTGGCAGTGTTCAAAAGGAAATTATGCAAGAAATCAATCAATATGAAATTTAACATTTACATAATACTTTTTTTAAAAAAAGAACATCAGCAATGTCTTCTCAGTAAATGGAAAAAATTTCTATACATCTAAGAAGCTTATTTAACGATAGCAAGAGAAACTATTAATCAAATGTTAGGAAGGACCATAATAGTGATCAACAATTCAACATGCATTTGAATGTCTAACTTCAAATCGTACAGAAAATCATGAGCAGAAAACCATAGAACAATATGTTAACTGCTTTGATGGGTAATGTATATAGTCAAAAGTTATAATTTGCAGAAAAATGTCATGAAATTAAGAAACAGTATTTAAACTGGGCCAGGCTAATTCAACTTAAGATAACTTACTTTTTCTCTGATGCAGCATCTCCATTTTCACCCTCATCTTCATGATTACTTTCACCATCATCACTTCCATTATCCACATCAAGAAAATACATCTGATAAAAAAGAAAGGTTATTGAAAAAGCAGGGACAAGGACTTGAGCCACACAAATTCACTTATCTAAAGCTCTATAAATGTGGCAAATTTTTCATAGTACAGTGATTGCGTAAATGAAGAGAATGAGACTCACATCTTCTTCAGCAACAGCTTCTCCTGGAACAGTTAATGGCACTGGTTCAGGGCCCAATTCATTTTTGTAGATTTTTTGCATTTCTTCTGCAACAGCAGAAGCTAATGTATCCTGGTTTAACAATTAAGTCAAAAAAATTACTCGTCAAGATTTATGACAAGACAAAGATCACAAATAGCAGGGGAACACGATTTTTGAGGAAACTACCTGATGACTTTCAAATGAAGGATTGAAGGAGCATCCTGGAGGATCAACCTCTACAGCCGGAATAAGAGAAGGCTTTGACACCTGTTAATCAGGCAGCCAACATATTATCAACTAAAACACTGAAACTGCGGCAAAGATAAAATGAATACGAAATTCACTATATATAATCTATAATGCTATGAAGTGTACCTTTTTAACCTTGTTTTGCTCATCTGCATGACAATATTAAAGAATCCTATATTTAACATCCCATAATTGCAACGAGAAAAGTAAAACAATACTAATAAAAATACAAGGTACCTTTATCACCCCATAGATCAAACATGTCAGAAGCTAAAGTGGAATCATCCTGACACAGATCATTAGAGACAAAATGAGTCAACAAAACAAATTTTAAATAACGTTTGGGATGGAAAGCAAAAATAAGTAACTGCTCCATTTTTTCCCAATATGATTGGAGCTGAGCATATAATTCAAACATGGGCAATTCCTAGTACTACTACTACTTTAGCCTCGTTGCATTAATGGACAACTTACTGACCTTATGACTATCTTGATTGGATTCTTTCACTTTAGAGACACCTTTATGGTTTTTAGAGCACTTCTTCATAATAGAAGATGGCACTGGCTTAACAAACTGGTTTTTCTGTAGCACACTATCACAACGGAGCACTTTTTCCCTGTGTTTTTCAATCTTCTTCTTCACCGCAAGATCTAGCCACGTCAAATTATAGAAGTTCAATCACATCATCAAAGTAGGCAAAAATACCAATATATCCAAGAATCAATAAGAATGCAATCCATTCTAGCAAAATATAAAATAGAATTTTTCTAGCAATAAGGTATTTCCATACCAGAATCAAGTACAAACTAGAAACACAAACAATTATAATTGGCCAGCATCAACGTAAATTAAAACTAAAAGCTTTTTCCACATACAAGCTTATGTATAATTCATGGCCACACACAGATAACTGTAATCGATTATCTTCCACTTTTTATTTTGGCATAATTAACACATCGCTTAAAATCACTACCGACCTCAAAATCAATTGTTAAAACCATAATTTCACAAAGAAGCTAATAATTACTAAAAAAATAAAACATATACCAAAAAAATAAAAAGAAAGAAGGAAGTACCTTTGGACTTGTCTTCGTAAAAGAGAGAATCGCTAGAAAGTGCTTGGAGAGAGCCACCGGAGAGAGTGTCCTTTGTTGATTTCTCAAAGTAATCTTCGATATCTTCGGTGCTTATATTAGCCCTCCATGCCTTCTTGCCCTTCCTTGACCCTTTCGTTTTCTTCCCCATTCTTCCACAACTATGTTTCCTCAGTAATTGTTTTCACGTTCTGCAGTGTGACCGGTTTCAAAGGCAAGGGCTTTAGCAGCAACAACGACCACTGGTGGCGGTAGAGAATGTAGCAAGGTTAACGTTTTTCACTTTCCAGAGGCAAAGCTTTTTTTTTGGGCGAAAAGGCAAAGCTGGCTCCAAGAAATTGGGCCTTACAAGAAGCCTAACTCAAAACAACGGCCTTGACCCAATTTGATTAGGATACCCCTGCGAGTAATATTTGATAACATAATATGAAAAACTCACTAATAAGATAAAATAATTCATTGACCAAAAAAAAAGATAAAATAATTTTTTCGGTAGTGTATGAAGATAAACATAGAATTAAATGAGTAATAAAAAATATAACTACTAAGTATTACTAAATATAATGAGTAATTGTATTTAACACATTAAATACATGTATACATATTAATAGACTACATAAAAAAAAGTGAATAAGCAACTCGGTTATTTCGTATACATGCAAAACAAAATCTCATTATAATTATTATTAATATTAATTATTAATGAACATTTATGTAAAGATTTATTCCCCTGTCAAGAAAAATATTATAAGAAAACTTAAGAAGGAAACTTCTATTAATATAATCATAATTCAATTTAAATAGATAATTTTTATTAATTATTTTTTTAATATTTTTTAACTTTAAATAAACAAAATTTAAGTAAGACATTTATAATCAATACAAATTTATATAAAAAATCATTAAGATGTAACTTTTGCCATGTTACCTTAGATATGAATGAGCTTTCCACCGAGATATTTATTTTTTGTATGAAATATTCTTCCATTATATTTTAAATAGAGTTTAATATATACATACTTTCAGTGTAAATAAATTTTACACAGACATCCAGTGATATGATGCCACGTCATTTATTAATTTAGTAACACATGAGGTGTCATATTCATTAAATGATGTAGCGACACACCATTGAATGTCTGTGTAAAAGTTCTTAATACTAACAGTATATACTAATTAAATCCTTTTAAATATTAATTATTTTCTATTTATATTTAATCAACACAAAGTTTAATATTTGTATTTTACTTTAATACTAATATCATTTATCAACGATTTAAATAAAGTAAATTATACTTCTCTCCCTTGAGAAAAGCTATTACATTACATTATTCTCCCCTCTTATTATAAAACCCAATCTTACCTCCCCTGAGAGATCAATGTGTTTTACATTTTAGTGTATTTTAATGCAAATAAACCTTTTAATGAAATTTTTCTTTTCTTTGCAATTTTTCATGTCACTGTTAATTAATTTTGAGATTTTTATTATTTATTTTAGGATTTTAGAAGATGAAAAAGACATTTTAAATTCCAATTCTATTAACTTTGAAATTTCACCAAAAATCTTTGTTTTACCTTTTAATTACTCCCTCCGGATTTGAATATAAGCAAAATAAAATTATATTTGGTGGACTAAAATATAAGTAAATCTTAACTAATTTTACCCTATTTAATGAGATAAACCCAAAATGCCATTTATTTAATTCAGATTTTACTTTCCAACCACTCTACTTAAGTAATCATGTGACAATAGAAAGAGAGTATGTCCACTTGAAACAATTTTCAATAAAATTGAATGTAGGGTAATTTAGGCAATGCAAGTATTTTTTACATTACATCAAGAAAAATTAATGAGTTTAACTAACTTTCTTAATACGTGTGAATTTAGTTATTTTTGCTTATATTCAAGTCTGGAGTAGTATTATGTTATAGTTGATAGTAGAGGTTCAAAATTATATGTTGATGATGTTCAAAATTATGAATCAAGAAAAAAATTATCCATAAATAACTTTATTACATTTAAAATGTACTAAATAGCAACACAAAGTCATCTATTAATAGAAGGGAGTGTGGGTTTTAAAATAAGAGGGGAGAACAGTGAAATTCAAGCTTCTCTTTAGGGAGTAGGAGTAGAGTGTAATTTATCCATTAATATATTAATGTATTTGTATGTAAATTTTCTTCATGTATGATTTACTTTTACTCTATAATTTAAATATTAATCAGTTTTCTTGTAAAACTTTCATTCCCGTGTGATTTGATTTTATCACATAAATTAATTGTTATTAAGACTTTTTCTATATTTTAACATGTAATTAAATGATTGTCCCTTGTTTTTTTATTTATTGTCACTATAAATTAGAGAACAATTAAAAAAAAATAATCTATATTGAAATTTAAAAGGTCAATCATCGTGATATATATATGACCATGATATTAATGTGTTTTAATACAAAAATTCTATTCATACTTATTATAGGCATCTATCACCAATAATTTAAATTTAAATATTTATACATTTTATGTAAATTTTTCATCTTCGATGAATTTTATTTACCTTTTGAAATATGTATACTAAATTAATATTTAAATATTAATAAATTTTACATAAAGATTTATTTCCTCGTGATGTATAAAAAATTTTATGCACAATTCAATTTAGAAAAGTCATTCATTTTTATTAAAAGTAAAACATTAATATTCCACCCAAAATTATATTAAAAATAATTAAAGTGAATTTTTTGCCTTGTGTGATTTAATTTTAGTTCACAAATTAATTAATATTAAGACTTTTCTTACATTTTAACGCATAAATTAAATACTCTCTCCGTCCCTTATTATAAGACCCTCTCAACCGTTTCAAACAGTTTAAGAAAAGTTGGTTAATGTATTGGTCTTTTAAAAAAATAATAGCATTCCAAATATACTCTTATTTAAAAGTCACTATATTTTAGAAACATTAATGATGACATGGTGGAAGACTCCAAAATTCACTTTCCAATGGGGTAGTTGAGCATATAGGTAAAATTTCATTAATTATTTACACTCATCAATATATGGGGAATAGAAAAAGTTGAATATTAATGAAGGACAAATATGGAAAAAAATAATTAATTTACCTAAAAATCTGCAAAGGGTCTTATATTAAGGGACATTCAATTCTTCTAGAAGGGGTCTTATAATTAGGGATGGAGGGAGTAATTGCTTCTGATTTTTTATCCATTGTCATTGCAAGTGAAAGAACAATAGAAAAAATAATTAATCTAAGTTAAAATTTTAAAGATCATTAAAAAATAAAAAAAATAATTAATCTACATTGAAATTTAAAAGGTATCATTTTATCACATGGAATTAGTGATAGTATTGAAATTGTTCATATGGAATTACTCATTTGAATTATTATAAATAGATTATCATTGTTTTTATGTAGAATGGTCATCTCAAATAATATGTATTTACTATATTTAATGGCCCAATTGCTCATCGGGTTTTTCGTAAGGAAGCTCGATCATATTGGCTAGCTTCCTCCCCTGGTTGGCTTTTAAAATTTAATGCGGATGGTTCCACTCTTGGTCGTATGGGTTCTGTTGCATGTGGTAGTTTAATTCGAGATAATGATGGTATATTTGTGGTGGGTTTCACTGTAAATGTGGGAATATGTACATCAGTTAAGGCTAAATTGTGGGATCTATTAGAAGGAATTAGATTGGCTATTAGTAAAAATATAGCTAATTTGATAATAAATATAGATTCCCAGATAGCGCTTCAGTTGGTCAATGGTCATACACATCACTGTTATGAGCTAATCTGGGAGATTCGAAATCCAGAACCTTGGTGAATTCTACGGTGAGATACCTTAATAGGTGCCTCACTATGTACCCCTTGATTTAGGGGTATGTAAGCAAAAAATATTTTTAGAATTTACAATATGGTTCTCCAAATATTTTTAGAATTTATAATATGGTCATCCAGAAGGACCATATTGCAAATTCTAAAAATATATTTTTTATTTACATACCCCTAAATCAAGGGGTACACGGTGAGGCACCTAACGGTAGAATTCACCCTTTTCCTTAGTCATGAGTATTGGAAATCTTATAGATGTGTTGATCACATGGCTGGTTTGGGGGTTACCAAGAGATGCTTGGTTGTAAAATTATAAATCAATGTCCTCTTATTTAAGGGTGTTCCTTTGAAGAAGATTGTAAGGGGGTTTCATTTCCTAGAATGATCCCCGTAATGCAGTGTACTTTGTGTTTCTTGGCCCGCCCATTATAAAAAAATATTTAAATTTTGCACCTCTCAATTAGTTATTATATTACATTGATTCTTATTTTTATGAAATAACATATATTGATTAATTGCTTCTCGAAGTTTCAATATATATATGACACATTTATGTGTAATATTAATCTTGATTGATAAATTTTAAATTTATAATAATAAATGATAAATGATTTGACTTATTCCCTGATTTCAATTTAAATAATTTTAAGTACTTTTTTTCTTAAAAAAAACTATTTTGTATTGATTGTTACAATTGTAATGGCGTAAATCAATTTTTTCTTATTCATTTTGGATTTACACAATAAATAAAAATAGGATTTAATTAATATACATTGTTCGTGTAAAAAAGTTTTACACAAACATTCAATGATGTGTCGCCACATTATTTAATGAATATGATACCTTATGTTATTAAATTCAGTAAATAATGTGACAGTATATCATTGGAGGTCTGTGTAAAACTTCTTTACACTAACAGTGTATATATATTAAACTCTAAAAAATAATTGTAACAATCATACAATTATTTTTTATCACTTCGAATTTTGTATGTGTGTGTGAGAGAGATATTGTCTAAGCCTTTTCATACTTAACTTAATAGTTCTAATACTTTTTCTTGTTTATGTCTTCAATCTAGTTATAACAACTTAGATATAAACATTTTCGACTTTTAAGTTTAGGCCTTCAATTACAACACAACTTTATCAACATATAACCTTTAACTTATATATTTTTATTATATATGCAAGCATACTTTTCTAATCAATAAAAATTTATAAATGTTTATAATAAACACTGGTGGCGAACGTAGCAAGGTCTACGCTTTTTCACTTTCGAGAGGGCAGAGGCAATGTTGACCAAAAAAAAAAAAAGAGGGCAGAGGCAAAACTTTAGAGTGTGTTTGGCAAGACCAATAAATTAAATATTAGCTTATTGACTAGCTTATAAGCTAGTTTGACCAACACAAAAGTGTTTGGTAAGGTACTTCAAAGTAGCTTATTTTAGGAGCTTCTAGTTTATAAGCTACAACTACTTCACCTAGCTTATAGCTTATAGCTTGTAGCTTATTTAATTTTCTTCCATCACTATCCCTTATATTTAATACATTTCATTTATTATCTTTAATTCTTTTTATCTATTTTCAATTTTAATGATAAAAATCTTTCAATTTCTTTTTACCTATTATTACCTATATAATAAATAATTTAAAAATTATGAATTAATTAAATTACTATTTTCTTTTCATAATTTTATGAAACTGTTTTTATATTATACTATTTATTTTATCAATTTCACTTTTTATTTTAATTTTTAATTAAATGTTTTATTATTAAAAGGTTAATAAGAATTTATTTATTTTTTAAAATATCTAAAAATATAATTACATAATAATATATTTTTGTCTAGAAAAGACAAATAGAATTTATATAATAAAATTTATGTAGTTATGTCCTTTTATGTCATTTTGCATTTACCAACTAGCTTATCAGCTAGTTTTACCAAATACTTCTAATTCAATAAGCTAACTTATAAGCTAGGAGCTTATCAGCTACCAGTTAGCTTATCAGCTAGTTTTGCCAAACACACCCTTATGATTTTTTTGGCTCCAACAAATGGGCCTTAAGCCCAACTCAAAATAATGGCCCGACCCAATTTAATTTTTTATATTTTTATTACCTGTTTTGGGCCAATGCTGTTTAATTTCCAAGAGAGATTTAGAATCGAGAGATACTTTGGACACCCCTTATTACCAAATACACCCTACCTTAAAATTAATGTTACCTAAGTTCTAAAAAGAAAAAAAATCTAAAATTGGGTTGTATTTGGTAAGAAAGAGAATGTCAAAAGTATCTTCCTTTAGAGTCACAGTGAAGTGTAGAGTGTTCATGAGACGGGTTATACTTGTCCTTAACTTAACTCTAATTTTTTACCAGACCCATTCATAAACCCGATGATGTATGAGTTTGAGTAAGACTGGATCTAAATATGTCAAAACCGAGTTGACCCGATGTATAAACTAAATATAATCATAAAATGATCATATAATAATGTTTATAAGAAAATAGTTCATACAATTAGTAAATATATTAAATACAATAAAATTCCTCTTAATTCATGTAATTTTTTTTTACTTTTCTTAAAGTTTGAGACATTACTAAAACAATAATAACATTGTATCACTATATAACTTTACATATAAAATGTATTTTTAAAGGTAAATAGAATAAACTTAAACTCAAAAACCTATCTACAAGGGAAAAAAATAAGGTTGGGTCTTTACATTGTAAGTAATAAAATATTGTATTTTATATGCAAAGGACGGGTCGGGTAACCTGTAGGTTAACCCGAACCCATCCTCAATCCAGATGTCGAGTCATCAAATGAGACTCAATTTGGTTTTGTTCTTACTCGTATGATAGGAACAAACCGACTTGAATAGCACGGGTCAAACACACATACTAAGTCTTGAACACCCCGGGTGAGGTGTTAGATTGGGTTATACTTTTAATTAAGTTTCACTTTAGATATTTCATCTCCAACAAGCATGAGATTTGCTTTTGACACCACCCTTTTTACTAAATATACCACTCCTACTTTTAATTTTTTTATCTTTAGGGTTCGTTTGGTTTACAGTTGAATAAAATTGATTCTAGAAATGATTCTCCCTTACACCACCCACTTTCTCACTCGTCCAACTTTTTCCTCCCTTAGAATTTAAATTTTGGAAATATGTGAGATTTAAATCTGTGCTGAAATTTAAATTATGATTTAATTAGGATTGAGACACTATTTTAGAATATTGCTCATTATGTGTTCTAGAAATTTAATTTCTAAATACATACGAAATTATATTATAGAATTAACTTAACTTTTTTATAAGCTCTCCCATTTAGTTTCTCAAAAAGTTGAATTGCAAAGAATAATTTCAAGTTATGAAAGGAGTTGAAATCATTTTACCTTCGTAATTCATTTTATTTCCTGGTGAAGTCTAAGGTGCACAAGTTAAAAATTTGTGCACCTATACACAAGTGAACTTACTTGATGTTGCAGGTTTCCCTAATTTTTAATTTTTTTATTTGAAAGATTATATAATTTATGAAATGGATACTAAAATTTAACAAATTGCACACTCTCCCTTTTCTTCCCCAACACCATCGTCTTCTTCCTTCTTCTTCTCCACCCCTCTCAAGTCTCACCACTGCACGACCAGATCCCCGGTGTCCATGTTCACCTTCCTGGCGTTGCTCTCTCTGGTGACCTTCTTTTCAGCGTGTTCTCCAACTCCCTAATCTCCACACCCTCAATCTTCGCTCCAACGCCCTAGGGAGGGGCTCCTGAACAGCGAAACTACAAGACCAGATCTACACGGATATGGCCATTGCAAGTGTGGAAAACGACTAACAATGGTCTCTCTTCCTTCTCCCCACCTCTCTCTCTCGTCCATCTACACACAAAAACTAGTTGGCTTTATAAATATGCAGCCAACACTCCATTATCTGCGCCTCTTCTTTATGACTCCACCGCTGCCACTGATGGAAAACAATGAATACTCCACCACGACTATCGCCATCGCCACTGGTGGAAAACAATGACAACTCCACCACGGCTATCGCCACCGCCGTTGAGTCTTGGAGATCTATTACGGCGCCGTTTTTCTCCAAACCCACCAATCTGTCGAGGACCAATCCAATGAGGACATGATTTCTTGAAATGAAGATGGATTCATCATTTTTTATTTTATTTTATTTACTTCCCTTTTTTATATTCTTTTTTGGAAATTTCAATTCTGGAGTGAGTGGTCCCTGTAGTTGCAATGCAGCTTACTAAATAAATCTCATTGCCAATTTTTTTTTTCTGCAAATTACAGAACAATTGCACCAAAACCCTGGAACCGATTTATCAAAATAAATCTCAGCCACTCAATAAAATAATCTTATATCTAATGACTCTTATTAACTTGTGTATCAGTACACAATTTTTTTATTTGTGTACCCTTAGGCAGACCCTTATTTCCTTCTCCTTAAGTTATTCTAAAAAAGTTTATTCAATTTAGGCCTATATCTTTAATGACTCATTGGTGTGTAGCAAATTAAAATAGGTATAGGAAAAGCATAGAGTTACCTTAACTTTAGTCCTTGTGCAAATAAACATCTACAACTTTAATCTTGTCTCTATCGGTCCTAAAACTCCAAGTATTATTATAATAGATCTTTTTGTAAATTTTGGTTAACTCATTAAAGGTAAATAAATCATTAAATAGTATCATTTTAAAAATGAAAAATCTGAATCAATGGTTTAGGATAGATAAGGATGATACATTGAGATGTGTTCATCGCTAGTGAATTAACTTCTAATTAACGTGAGGACCTATTGTGGCAATTGTTGAAGTTTAGCGTTCAATTAGAATGAAAATAGAGTTAACAGTACAAGGCATAAAGTTCAAGGTGGTTTATACATTTTTCCATAGGCATCAATCTCTATTATCTGGTATTTTTTATGATTGTCTTGTCATTCAAAATTTTAAATTCTAGAAGGTGCAAATGAAAAAAAAAAACATTTATAAGGATCAAAATAAAAACTTACTTATTTTACAATGACTAAATAACATATTCATTACAAGAATTTCGTCTTTTAGCGATGGCCAAAAGTCGTCACTACGTAGATAAAATTGTCGCTAATTCGTAATTAGCATCGACTAACAGGCTGTCGCTAAAATGCTCATTGTTAATGCAATAGCGACGGCGATATAAGATCGACGTTGGATTTGCGATGGATTGGCCGTCGCAAAAAACCGACGCTAGATACACGGTCGTCACAACATAGCGTCGTTGTTGGCAGTCGCGCAGCCGACACTATGTAGCGACGACTGTGGCCGTCAAAATTCTTAACAACAACCTAATTGTCGCTAAACCTATTCCGGTATAGCATCGAATATTTTAGAGCGTCCATGCCATCGCTAATAATTGGATACTTTTTTTAACAATTATTTTTAGAACTTAAAATGGTATAAAAAATGTGGTGAGCGTAAGATAAGATTATTGGGAATTTGAATTCTATATATTAAAGCTACAAAAGAGTGCCACATAGTATTAATATAATTATATATCATTTTCATCTTCTTGATCTTCATCATCCTCTTTGTAACATCCCGCTAATTAATGATCATAACTAATGGGAGGTTATAAGATAATGATTTTCAGTATGTTAATAAGGAACTAAGGTAAGGAGTTGGTAGGAAAAGTACTAAAGGCCCTATGCCAAGAAAATCAAGTTACAACATTCTCGCTCAAGGTGAGGATAGGCTCGCTTGAGCGAATTATGCAGCAAAAATAAAGAATTGGGATTCTGCATATCTCGCTTAAGCGAGAAGGGTCTCGCTCAAGCGAGAAACAGGGGAAGGGAATTTAGAGGACTCTCTGGATGTTTTTCGCTTGAGCGAGATGGTTCTCGCCCCAAGCGAGAATCTTCCAGAGAGGGGTCATTTCCTGGTCCATTCTTGCTCAAGCGAGAAGCCTCTCGCCCAAGCGAGAATGAGAAGAGGAACTTGATCCCGAGCTTCTCGCTCAAGCGAGAACAACTCGCTTAAGTGAGAGCCCACTTATGCTTAAAAGCCTTAATTATGGCTCGTCTTCATTTATTATTCTTCTTCCTTTCTACTAGCTTAGAGAGAGAGAGATTCTAGTGATAGGAAGCTCCATTGAAGATCAAGAAGGTCCTCAACATCAAGATCAAGCACTCCTTTGGTTCTCCTTATCCCCAATATTCCCCCTTCTCAATCCTCTTCATCCATTTCAAGGTGAGTGTGACCACACACTCACTCTATGTAGGAGCTTTTCCATGAATGATCCCACTCCTTCTAGTCCCTTTCTTTTTTAATGATTTATTGATGCTTGTATGATGGATTGTGTGAATGTTTGATTATGGTATGCTAGACTTAGCAATTATATGTGCCCTAGGCATAGTTAGGGTTTATGGAATAGGATTTGTATGACTTGCCCTCATGTTATCCCTGTTATTCCACAGAATTAATGTGAGATATTTTCATGTTCCTAACCCTAATCATGATCAAGGAAAGGTTTTTGGGTTTTAGGACCTCAGAAAGTATTTTGGGTCTAATGGCCTAAGTAATCAGTTGGGTCTTGAGCTCATGTTAATAATTCAAGATTTGGTCCATGGACTCATGTTTTTAGACTTTGTCTTGGTTCATGGACTCATATTGAAAATCAAGTAAATACATGTTTTGATCTATCATGTTTAATTGGGTAAGGTCTTTTGGCCTTCAGGGACGACGGTCCCTGTTAGTCTGAGCTCAGTGTAGGCTCATGTAAAGTGAAAAGAACCCTTGGGTGTTAGGTAAAACACTTCAAGACTAACATTGTGTCTATGACTGTTATGTACGTTTTATGAGAATTGAATGGTTGTATGTTGTGGCATATTATTGTTGTTTTCCCTTGCATATGCACGTTTTGTCACCTCACTGGGACGTTAGTCTCATCCCACGATGTGGGAATTTACTTTCAGATGTGCAGGGAACTCATTAGGGCAGTGGAGGCCAGTAGAAGTTGGTTTGGGCCTAGCGATGGCCTTATTTTTTGACTATATTTTGATGTATCTAAAACCCCTTTTGTATAGGCGTAGATTGATTCTTTTGATAGGATAGAGCTGTACATGTGGGCCTCCAGGCTGTATTGTGTAATCAAGACATATGTATGGCTATATCCTATTATGCATATTGACTGTGATGTATTGGAGCCCTTGGTGGCAATGATGTATTGTTACTCAGTTTATTCATGTGATGGATGGTCTTTCCAGCTTTTGTAAAGTGTTGGATTACTTAAGCGATTAAATTGTGTGTATGTCGATACTATATAAATGAACGAAATAATTTCACAGATTAGGAAATAGTTCTCCCAACAGGCATTATTTCAAAGTTTAGAAATTAGGACGTTACACTCTTCATCTTCATTATCATCCTACCCATCTTCTTCATCTTCATTTGATGGAATGTCTTCATTCTCAAATTCATCATCATTTTCATCTTCTTTTGACAATTCCTTCATCTTCTTTGCTTCAGCTTCTTTTCTCAGTTGCTCTTTGCGCCTAGCTCTCTTATTCAACTCAACTTTAGTCACCCTCTTTATTTTAACAGGCCTATCCCATAGTGATTCAAACAATATAAATACATAAGATGCTTAGAAATTGTTGGGTTTAGAAAATAAAATTCTACACATTTACATTAGTTACAAATATACCATGCGTAGATATTTTGCAGTGTTCAAAAGGAAATTATGCAAGAAATCAATCAATATGAAATTTAACATTTACATAATACTTTTTTTTAAAAAAAGAACATCAGCAATGTCTTCTCAGTAAATGGAAAAAATGTCTATACATCTAAGAAGCTTATTTAACGATAGCAAGAGAAACTATTATTCAAAAGTTAGGAAGGACCATAATAGTGATCAACAATTCAACATGCATTTGAATGTCTAACTTCAAATCGTACAGAAAATCATGAGCAGAAAACCATAGAACAATATGTTAACTGCTTTGATGGGTAATGTATATAGTCAAAAGTTATAATTTTCAAAAAAATGTCATGAAATTAAGAAACAATATTTAAACCGAGTCTGGCTAATTCAACTTATGATAACTTACTTTTTCTCTATTGCAACATCTCCATTTTCATCCCTCATCTTCATGATTACTTTCACCATCATCACTTCCATTATCAACATCAAGAAAATACATCTGATAAAAAAGAAAGGTTATTGAAAAAGCAGGGACAAGGACTTGAGCCATACAAATTCACATATCTAAAGCTCTATAAATGTGGCAAATTTTTCGTAGTACAGTGATTGCGTAAATGAAGAGAATGAGACTCACATCTTCTTCAACAACAGCTTCTCCAAGAACAGTTAATGGCACTGGTTCAGGGCCCAATTCATTTTTGTAGTTTTTGTATTTCTTCTGCAACAACAGAAGCTAATGTATCCTGGTTTAACAATTAAGTCAGAAAAATTATTCATCAATATTCATGACAAGACAAAGATCACAAATAATAGGGGAACACGATTTTTGAGGAAACTACCTGATGACTTTCAAATGAAGGATTGAAGGAGCATCCTGGAGGATCAACCTCTACAACCGGAATAAGAGAAGGCTTTGACACCTGTTAATCTGGCAGCCAACATATTATCAACTAAAACACTGAAACTACAAAAAAGATAAAATGAATACGAAATTCACTATATATAATCTATAATGCTATGAAGTGTACCTTTTCAACCTTGTTTTCCTCATCTACATGATAGTATCAAAGAATCCTATGTTTAAAACCCAATAGATCAAACATGTCAGAAGCTAATGTGGAATCATCCTGACACAGATCATTAGAGACAAAATGAGTGAACAAAACAAATTTTAAATAAGGTTTGGGATGTAACATCCCGCAATTTAGGAACTTTAATAACTCATTAGGCTAAAAGTAAAGAGAATTAAGTATTAGTAATTAAGGGAAGGTAAGTTGAATAATTGAAGGGTTTTGGGTTGCTGGTAATCAATTACAGGGGGTCTGTAATCGATTACCCGAGAGCTAGTTTTTAGGTAATCGATTACAGTATTCGATTACCTGAGAGTTGAGTTTTTGGTAATTGATTACCAAGGGTTGTAATCGATTACCAGAGTTCCAGAAACGTTTTCTAGTGTAATTTTCACCTCTGGTAATCGATTACAGCATTACTGTAATTGATTACTAGCTGTCCAGTATAAATACGTGGACATGCAAAAATCAGAAAACTGGTTTGTTCTTCTTCTTCTTCGAACCCTAGAGAGAGGGGGTTTCTAGAGAGAGAAAGTGGATTTTTGGAAGTGATTAAGGATAATTGAAGCTAGAAAACATCAAGGGCACATCTCTATTCGTCAATTCCTCCTTGATCTTCAAGAATTGGTGAGTATAACTCACACACCCACTTTTCTCTTTGAGTTTGATTTCTCCCCAATGTATGAACCCTACTCTTTAATCCCTCTTTTATATGATAATTGAAGTTAGATTAGTAATGTATGCATGAATTTGAGTAGTTTGGTTGGTTGTTTCGTTAAAAACCTTAGGGTAGCGAGATTTGCGAAAGTAGCAAGATTATGAAATTGACGAAATGCTCGTTGTATGATCCCTACCCCTTCGATTCCCTTTCTATTCGGTTAAATTGATTGGATTTATGATTTTGTGCTTAAGTTGAGTAATTAATGTTTAAGTGTTTGGAAAATCTTGGAATGACGAAGTTACGAAGCTTTCGAAATCTCGGTTCTTATCATCGATTCATGTGTGCTAGTTTGATTATGTGTTAGTTAAGCCGACCTTGTGCTGTAAGTTAAAGAATTTAGTTATTGTTGTGGGAGTATGCTCTGAGTTCAGTTGATGGTGTATGCACTGAGTTCAGTTGATGGTGTATGCACTGAGTTCAGTTGAGGGCGTATGCGCCACAGCCCGTCGGCTGGGTTATGCCGATTAGATGCCTTTATATTCAAAATGCTTAGTTTGTATGTATATTTTGCTTGGTGATGATTGTTGCATTTCATTCTCTATTTCTCTCTTATAACATGTTGCATAGTTATACTTCACCGAGACATTAGTCTCACCACGCGTTTTGTGTACACATCTAGGGGTGCAGGTATCTTCTGGCAGGGATCAGTGATTTGAAGGCAGGAGTTAGCTATAAGTTGGAATTTAGTATATCTTAGATTTTGTAGAAAGACTTATGTATATTTTCCTTTTATGTTCGAAATGTTTAGTTTGTAGCCTTTGGGCCTTGTGTGTGCTTTTACCGACTATGTATATGTATATAAGTTTAAGTTTCTCACAATTTGTTAAGATATCGTTGGCTTCTTATCGACTTGTGATGTGTGATATTTGAAATGGCGCGTTTTGAATTTCGAAAATTTAGGATTTAGTCTCCAACGAACTAAGCCTTGAATTTAGAAATTTGGGCGTTACATGGGATGAAAAGCAAAGTAACTGCTCAATTTTTTTTCCAATATGATTGGAGCTGAGAACATAATTCAAACATGGGCAACTCCTACCACTACTTTAGCATTACTACTTTAATATAAAACTTACTGACCTTATGACTATCTTCATTGGATTCTTTCACTTTAGAGACCCCTTTATGGTTTTTAGAGCACTTCTTCAGAATAGAAGATGGCACTGGCTTAACAAACTGGTTTTTTTGTAGCACACTATCACAACGGAGCACTTTTCCCTGTGTTTTTCAATCTTCTTCTTCACTGCAAGATCTAGCCACGTCAAATTATATAAGTTCAATCACATCATCAAAGTAGGCAAAAATGCCAATATATCCAAGGATCAATAAGAATGCAATCCATTCTGGCAAAATAATAAATTTCTAGCAATAGGGTATCTTCCATACTAGAATCAAGTACAAACTAGAAACATAAACAATTATAATTTGCCACCATCAACATAAATTAAAATTTAAAGCTTTTTCCACATATAAGCTTATGTATATTCATGACCACACACAAATAACTGTAATCGATTATCTTCCACTTTTTATTTTGGCATAATTAACACATCGCTTAAAATCACTACCGACCTAAAAAATCAATTGTTAAAAACATAGTTTCACTAAGAAGCTAATCATTACTAAAAAAATAAAACATATACCCATAAAATAAAAGGAAAAAGGAAGTACCTTTGGACCTATCTTCGTAAAAGAGAGAATCGCTAGAAAGGGCTTGGAGATAGCCACCGGATAAAGTGTCCTTTGTTGATTTCTCAAAGTAATCTTCGATATCTTCGGTGCTGATGTTAGCTCTCCATTCCTTCTTGCCCTTCCTTGACCCTTTCGCTTTCTTCCCCATTATTTCACAACTATGCTTCTTCAGTGATTGTTTTCACGTTTTGCAGTGTGGCCAGTTTCAAAGACATGGCTTTTAGCAGCAGCAGCGACCACTAGTGGCGGCAGAGAACGTAGCAAGGCTTACGTTTTGTCTTTCCAAAGGAAAGCTTTTTGTTTTTTCCTGGCTCAATAAGTGCTTAAAATTAGTAATTTTTGGGTATAATTTTAACCCTTTTGAATGATAATTGTTCTTAATTTAGCCCCCAATTGCCCTTTTATTGCTTGAATTTAGATTTTGTAGTTTTTTAATTTAGTTTTGGAGTTTCGAAGATATTTTTATGAGGAAATTACCCTTTTTCAGGCTTGGGAGAAAAAGAAATTTTAGAAGCAGCCAAAGAAGAAAATTGAGCAGAAATTTACTCCCAAAAAGTGTGCTGAAGCACGCTTTTGCGTCCGGCAGCACACAATTTTCAGACTGGCTAAAGTTTGAGGGCGAGGCTTACCTCTTTTCAAATGTGCGCTCAAGCACACTTTTGGGGGCTTGAGAACGCAAATTCGGACTGCCCAAGCCAATGCTCATTTTTTCTAAATGTGCTGAAGCGCGCTTTTACGCACTGTAGCCCCCAAGTTCCGAATGAAGGAGCTCGAAGCTTCATGTTAAAAATAGCGCGCTGCAGCACGCTTTCGCGTGCTGAAGCGCACAAAATTCAGACAGCTCGAAGCCATCTTATATTCATTTCTCAACGTGCGCTACAACACACTTTAGTGCGCTGAAGCACACTTTAATGTGCTGAAGCCCGCTATAGCGTACTGTAGCACGCTACATTTTCTAAAAGAATGAAGTGCGCTGAAGCTCACTTACCTGGTGCTGAAGCGTGAGCAAATTTCGTCAGTTTCAAGCTTAATATAAAAGGAAGAAAGAGAAGCTTTGGAAGTAGCTTTTTGGGTAGTCCTCTTCTCAAGTTTTCTCTAGGAGCACTGCTAGGGTTTGCCTCCATTTATTCTTCTCCATTTTCTCTTGGGATGTAAGTGCTACTATGAGTGGCTAAAGTTCTATTTTGGGATTGAATGTAGTCTATTCAAACTTGGATGTATTTTAGATTCATTTATCCATAGTAATTTCGTTTCTCTTCAATATTGGCATTTTCGTTCTATTCTTAATGCTTGATTCTATTAACTCAGTAGTAATCTTGATTTAGATTTCTTGAAGTAGCGGGAACGTACTTCGGAAATTCGATTTGGACGAAAAATGCTCGATAGGTCGAAACGCTAGGAATGGCTTTCGATTTATTGATAGCTTTAAAACATCTTTTCTTACTGCTAGGCAACTTGTTAAACATTGGAGGAATCGGTGTTTAGGGAGTTGTTCTAAGGATTTCACATTCGAGGAATCAGTGTGAATGATTTTAGCTTGTGCTTCAATATTGTCTAGTTCGAATACTATAGGTTTTTAATTTTCAAAATACGGAAGAGTGCGATAGATGAAATTCAATCCCAGTTTTTCCCATCTGAACTTTCCTAAACTTTTACTTTGCAATTTGTTACTTTTATGCAAGTTTAAATTAGTTGTTACAAAAATCAATTATGAACCAGATATTCTCAATTTTGTACATATACTTAGTAAGCTAAACTTTGAATTTCGATTGAAACCGTTCCTCGTGGGTTCGACACTCGTACTTATAAAAACTGTTATACTGCTACGACATTGGTACGCTTGCCAAGGTCCAACAAGTATTTTTGGCGCCGTTGCCGGGGAGCGATGTTCTTTTTTAAAATTCTTAGTTAGTTTATTAAGTGTTGTGAATACTTTTGTAATTAGTTCTCTGTTCATAGTTTATTTTCATTTTAATTGCTACTTGGTGCTAATCTTTGTTCGAGTGTTATATGCTTTTTCGAGGCAAAGCTACTGCAGATCAACTTGTGTTCGATCAAGAAGTTGAAATTACAGCTAGGAGAAACAACAATAGAAGAAGAAGAAGGAGAAGCAGACAAACACCCACTCAAGGAGTAGAACCAAGCAATTCCTCTGCCCCACAACCAACACAAACTCAACCAATTCCTGAACCAATCATGGCTGAAGAAAGACCTCCACCACCTCCACCAAGGCGAACATGTTATGCAACAAGGGCCGAGACACTTCTCGAGCATTGCAATTCCAGATATTACAAGAGCATTGGAGATGAAGCCAACTTTTCTAAGCCTAATCAGTGCTCATCAGTTCACAGGAATGGACCATGAGGATCCATACACCCATCTTTCTACTTTTTGTGAATTAATAGGAACTATGGGTTTTGATGAGGGGGATATGGAAGTTGTGTACTTACGTTTATTTCCTTTTTCTTTGGCAGGGAAAGCAAGAAAGTGGCTGAAATCTCATCCTAATCAAAGTTTGACAAGCTGGAGTATTGTAGAGGAGAAATTCTTGAATCGATTCTTTCCACCCTCTCGATACATCAAGGCAAAATCTGATATTTCTACCTTCAGGCAATGGCCAGATAAGCCATTCTGTGAAGCTTGGGAGAGATTTAAATCCTTGTTGAGGAGATGTCCTAATCATGGGTTTGAAGACATAGCCCAACTTAATATCTTTTGCAATGGTTTGAGGCCTGACACAAAGATCTTAGATGCTGTAGCAGGAGGAACTATGATGGCTGTGGATGTTGAGCAAGCTACAAGAATTATTAATGCATTGGAATCCACTTACCAACAAGCTCAACATGGAAGACAAGTTGTTCAGAAGAAAAGAGTACTTGACTTGAGCACTAATGATGCAATCTTGGCTTAGAACAAGATTCTTACTCAACAGATTGAGCCACTCACCAAGCAAATGGCTAAATTGCCTCAACAACTCCATGCTGTACAGTCTAACTCTGGTCTTCATCGACAACAAATGATTTGTTATTTTTGTGGAGATGATCATCCAAATGGTAATTGTTCTGGTGGAAATGTGCAACAAGAAGAAGTCCAATATGTTAACAATCAAGGAAGGCAAGGAAATTTCCCCAACAATTCTTATCAGAATAATTATTCTCAAGGTTGGAGAAATAATCAAGGGCCTAATTTTGGTTGGAAACAAGAAGTTGGACCTTCAAGAAAACAACCTACTTACCAACCCCAAGGCAATTATCCTCCCAACTCTGATAGAATTTCAAAATTGGAGGATGCTTTTGGAGAAATTCATGCAAGTCTCTGCTGCCAACCAAGAAGGTACCGATGCTTCCATAAAAAATTTGGAGGCTGCAATCAGAAATTTGGAGACACAGGTTGGTCAGTTGGCAAGGGATTTGGCTGAGCAGAAAAAAGGAAAATTCCCAGCCAACACTCAAACCAATCCCAAGGAGCAGTGTCATGATATCACCACAAGGAGTGGTGTAACAATAGGGAAAGGTATTGGGGATTATTGGTTGTTGAGGAAGAAGTGCTGCAAGAAGAGAGTGAAAAGAGAAATAGAGAGTGGAAGAAAAAAGAATGAGAATGCCCTCTGCGTGCTTGTGAGGGGGCCATAGGCCGTTTTTTCCCCGAGAAGAAAAAGCCGAGAGGAGGGATAAAAAATAGGAGCTATGAGGGTATGTGCACCCAATGAAAACATTGCCATACCCCCTCCTGAACCTTCCAAAAAGGATAAGGAAGGGCATTTGCCTGCTTCATGAGTATCTTCAAGGGCCTTCAAATCAACATGCCATTTCTTGAAGCATTAGAGCAAATGCCTACCTATGCCAAATTCATGAAAGACCTCTTGACCAAGAAAGGAAATTTATGAAAGAAGAAACGGTGGAGTTAGAGGCCGGTTGTAGTGCCATTATTCAGAAGCCCCTACCACTGAAATCAAAGGATCCTAGTAGCTTCACCATTCCAGTCACTATTGGTGCCTTACCAGTGAGAAGGGCTATGCTTGATCTTGGAGCTAGCATTAACCTGATGCTCTTATCTATGCTCAAGAGAATTGGTGACTTGAACGTGAGGCCTACAAAGATGAACCTTCAATTGGCTGACCGTTCCATCACACACCCTCATGGCATAGCTGAAGATGTTTTGGTGAGGGTGGACAAATTTGTCTTTCCTGTGGACTTTGTGATTATGGACATTGAGGAAGATCTTGATATACCTCTAATTTTGGGTCGACCATTTATGAAAACTGCTAGGTGATTATTGATGTTGATAATGGTAAACTCAAAGTTAGAGCACAAGATGATGAGGTCACCTTCAATGTATTAAAGCCACTCCAAACCCAAAAGGTCAACAGGAGTGCTTTAATGTAGACTCTACTGAAGGAATCTTTCATGCTGACGTAGGCCATAGCTGCATGAGGTTGAGAAATTGGGAGATGATTGTCATGAATCTCCTAGGCTTCAAAAGAAGAGAACTCATGCAGATCATAACAAGAAACCAGTAAAAAGCAAAGACAGGCCAAAGAAGTTAGTGGCATGGTCCAAGTCCAAAAGGAGGTCAAGATGGTCAGAAGTAACTCATGTCAAAGAGCTGCATATAAGCAATGGGAATCTTGGAGTTTGCTGTCAAAAGAGATTAAGGGTGTAGCCACCAAGGCTCACCACAAAATTTTAGTTCCAACCACAATAATGAAAAACAGGCGTCAAGCTATGCGACGTTAAACAAGCGCTTCTTGGGAGGCAACCCAGTGTTTCTGCTTTTTAAAATTTATTTTTAGTTATTTTTAATGTGTTTTTGTGTAGGAAATATGATTTAGTGTAGACATGCTTGTTTGTGTGTTATTAGTCAATGTTTGGCATTTAACTGTCTCATTATTGATAAATATGCATATATGTGTAATTAGAGTTGTATCTGTGATAATATGCTTGAAAATTGATTTGATATGCCAATTGAGGTGGTTGGTGATTGTTTGTTCTTGTGTGTTTGTAGTTGTTTTAGAAAAATTGATTGTTGGAATTAGATTTTAGTTTACTTTTGGTTAATTGGGAGTGTTTTAGAGGGGCATGTAATTTGGAAGAATTCAAGTTTTTGATTGAGAGAAATTAAGCAAGGAATGAAAAGAAAGAGTTTGGAGAGTTAGAAAGTTTTGGGCTGAGGTGTGTGAGATAGTTGCTGCATATTCTGCAGGAATTGCTACATAATAGGATGCTTGGAGTTCACTGACTTGGTGTGCTCAAGCACACAAAAGTGTGCTCAAGCGCACCACCTCATTAAAATTCTCTTTGTTGGGTCTCTGTTTGGAGTGTGCTGGAGCGCATAAAAGCGTGCTCCAGCACACTAACTCAACAAAAATGCAATCACTCTCCGTTTCAAAGTGCGCTGCAGCACAATCCCTGGTGCGCTTCAGCGCATCAAATCTCCTTAGTCTCTGACTTGTGCGCGTTTGTTGTAGCGCACGTTCCAGTTATCCAAGGTGCGTTTGTAGCGCCCATTTACCACTGTGCCTCTTCCCCCTCTTCTGAATTTTGAGCCTATGTCACACATGCAGTGTGCTCCAGCGTGCCACACTCCTCCTTTCTGATTCAGGTGCGCTGTGGCGCACTCTCTTAGCTACCATAATATGCTGCAACGCCCATCTACACTGTGCCTCATTTCACATTCTGACTCAGGTGCGTTTGTGGCACCCATGTAGTGTGCTTCAATGCCCTACACTTCTCCCTCTCTGTTTCAGGGGCGTTGTTGGCGCACCCTCATAACCTTCATGATGCGCTAGCACGTGAACAATATCCCATGGCCTCTGTTTGCAACGGGGCTGTAGCGCGCATCACCCGTACTATAGCGCGCATCAAACACGCCGTAGCGCACATCAAGTTTGCTGGTAGTGTGCACAAGACAACAACCATTAAGACCCATTTTGTCGTCCGCTCTAGCGCATTTCGTTCATCTCTTCACTCTCTTCCTCCTCTTTTTCCTTTTTCTCTCACACCTACTCACTCACCTCCATTCCTCCCATTTCAATTCATCACTCCCTTACAATTGCATTGTGCTCCATCTCCTTCACTAAGCTTAAGGTAAGTTTCTTTTCTTCCAACATTCCCCTCGATTCCTCTTCTCTTTTAGGAACCCATGTGTGGGTTTGGGCACCAATCTTCTTTTTGGAAAATCTTGATCAAATTGCTTGCATTGTTTGAATAGTTTCATGGTGAATTGTTGAGTGTTTGTTAATGGAATTTGTAAAATTTTGGGTACTAAGCTTAGTATATGTTGTTTTTTCTTTGGAAAATTCTGTTACCACGAAGTGTTTGAGGAAATTGCTTCAATGAATTGTGCTTGCTTAGTTGGATTTGTTCAAAGCCTTAGATACTTGGATTACCCCTGTACATGCATAAGGTTGAAATCACATGCTTTTCTTTCTTTGATTCCAAATGACAAATGTGAAGCATTCTAGTATATGATGAAATGCACGATTCATGGACCTTGTAGCTTTGTTGTCTTCTTTTGATACCATTGCTTGCAAGAACATGTAATGTTTTTGTGACATGCCACTACACATTCATGCTAAGCTTGCAATTCTTGTTAATGCTTATGGACTATTGGAATGCTTTTTTAATTCTTGTTAATACTGAAGTAAAGTCACAACTCCTAAATTTATCCACTAAAGTCAAGTGTACATTTTTTTATAGATGAGGACCAAAGATGGTTGGTAAAGAGAAACACCTCTAAGAGGGCTAAAGGAGAATCTTCTTCTCAAGCCCAACAGCCTGAAATATTCAAGAAGCCCCTTGCACCAACAAAGGTATGAAAAGATCAAGGAGTGGCCACTGATTGCGGAAAGGAAATTAGTCATCTACAAAGGTGAATACAATGAATTCAAGGATGAGATAGTTAGAAGAGGATGGAGACATGTGGGGGAGCCACTCCAAAAATTTGACCCACAGATTGTAAGAGAGTTTTATGCCAATGCGATTCAACAGAATCCGGGTCAAATGATAAGAAATCTCTAGTAAGGGGAACATGGACATCTTTTGATCCTGAGGCCATCAGGCGATTCCTCCAACTTCCAGATGTCACAAATGAGGAAGGAGGTTGTAGATATCAACAGCTGAAAAATGAAGCAAATGGGTTTGACCCTGAGAGGACTGCAACAGTACTATGCTTACCTGGGAGATCTTAAGAACTGAGTAAGACTGGGGTGCCAAGAAAAATTTTGAGGAATAACATGAAGTCTATCACTCAAGTCTGGATGACATATTCTTGGCAAACATTGTGCCAATTTCACACACCTCAGACCTCACCATGCCCAGGTACCACTTGATGTACTGTATTTTTAAGTAGGTCCCCGGTAGATTTGGGCACAGTTATTTCTGATCAGATTCAAGCTTTTGTGGACCAAAAAGCTGCGAACAAAGGTCTAGGCTTTCGGCACTAATTTCTAAAACGTGCCACCTTGCTGGTATTCCAACAAATCCCACTGAAAAAATTAGAAGACCGTTGGATATCAAATTCATAGAGCGACATTGCACCAACCCAGCAGAGCAAAATCCAGAACAGCAGCCTCAGCCCCCATGGCTCATATGGATGCCACAATGTTGGAATACTTCCAACGCAATGAGCTTGCCCATCAGCACACTTATCTTCAGCAAGCTGCGATGCACATGGACTTACATCTTTGCATGACTCTTATCGCAACACTTACATGTCGATGTTTGCACATGTCCCTGAGGCTTGGCCATGGCCTACACCGAAGCAGTTTGTTGCTCATATCTCTTTGCCCGGAGACAGGCCTTCTTTTAGGGTGAGCAGGATCATCTGGTGCAGGAACGAAACAACTAGATGATGATGAGGATGATCCAATACAATGAAAAAGGGATGTTTTATTTGCTTTTACTGTTTCTCTTGTTTTTCTAGTTAGTTTAAAATTTCAGTAATTAGGAACAGTGGTAAATGCTGGTAGAATAGTTTAACTTCTGTTTATAGCTGAATTTGTCTAATACTGTTTTGGATAGTGGATGCATTGTCTCTATGAATGTTATTTTGTTGCTTTCATCAAAACCACTATTCTTAACTGAGGAGTTTAGCAATTTTTGGAAGTCACTGACTGTATAGAACTCATGGCAAATATTTCCCTTGTACATACATTTTGAAGGAAATCACAGAAAATTTTTCTTTTTGGAAAGTTTTGTTTGAAAAGTAATCAATTCTTCCAATTTCACCTTAGAACAGAAATTTTCAAAAATTTTGAAGAAATCTGGAATGTTAAAGAAGCAGAATTTTTCAGTTGAGTAAGCATGGAATTTTGTACATGATGGTTAAGAGGGCAAATTTTTTGAAGCAATTGAGTAGTTTGATCAAGGAACCTCAATTTTTACCAAGTGAGTGAGTGAAACTAAGAGAAAAACTGAGAGTCTCATTGTGAATTGTGAAGCTTGTCTTGCCTTAATTTTCCGTTGTTACTATCATTAGAAGCATGAAATGACTTAGGCAAATTTGTTGAATTTCTATTTAAGCCTAGTGCCAAATAGCCAACCTTGCATCATGAGTAAGAAATTTTCTTTGATAGCCCATTTGAGCTGAATGTTTTTCTTAAACCCGCACATTAAATGTAATTGATTTAATCTTCCCTCCATGCTTAGGGAAAGAGAGCTTAGGTGCAAGTTATCTGATTTCATGGGTATCACATTGCTTTGATGATTATGAGCATATGAAGAGAAAAATGAAAAACCAAAAACAATCCTTGTGTGAGAAAGAAAAATGAAACAGAAAGAGAAAGAGAAAAGAAAGAAAGAAAAAAGGTTGTACAGAAAATGAAATAAAAAGAAGAAAAGAATGATGGTTGTTGATCCAAAAAGAAGGATTCCAAATCTGAGATTTGGGGGGTAATGCAAAGTATACATAACTTCTAGAAAAGCTCTCTATTCCCAAAAGTATGATTTTGAATATCCGGAAAAACAATACTTCTTGGAGACCCAACCTCATTACATCATTCAAAGACCTTAGGATTCATGCTAATATTGTGTCTGTGATTTGATGGAAAATGACTGGCAAGGCTGTTCTAATCAATCATTTTGAGAAATGAGTGAAGCACTCACCCAACAGAGTCATACACTGAGTGGTTCCTTTTGAAGATTAATCTTTTGCTTCTTCTGTTTCCTATAGTAACTGAAGTGTACACTTTTCTTGATTCTAATTGACTGAAAATTCTGATCTCTATGAGCTGAAAAAGCCGTTGTTGATTGTTCTGGCTGTTTATTGGTTGGAAAATGATTTTGTTCAAACAAAGACTTGATCTTGCTTGTGTACAGTCTGCTTGCTCCATTTTGATTGAGTTTTCTTGCTTGAGGGCAAGCAAAAAGCTAAGTTGGGGGGAGTTGATAAGTGCTTAGAATTAGTAATTTTTGGGTATAATTTTAACACTTTTGAATGATAATTGTTCTTAATTTAACCCCTAATTGCCCTTTTATTGCTTGAATTTAGTTTTTGTAGTTTTTAATTTAGTTTTGGAGTTTTTGAAGCTATTTTGATGAGGAAATTACCCATTTTCAGGCTGGGATAAAGAAAAGAAATTTTAGAAGCAGCCAAAAAAGAAAATTGAGTAGAAAATTTACTCCCAAAAGTGTGCTGAAGCACGCTTTTGCGTGCTGCAGCACACAATTCTCAGACTGGCTAAAGTCTGAGGGCAAGCCTTACCTCTTCTCAAATGTGCGCTCAAGCACACTTTTGGGGGCTTTAGCACACAAAATTCAGACTGCCCAAGCCAATGCTCATTTTTTCTAAAGCGCGCTGCAGCCCCCAAGTTCCGAGAAACATAGCGCGTTGCAGCACGCTTTTGCGTGCTGAAGTGCACAAAATTCAGATAGCTCAAAGCCATCTTATATCCATTTCTCAAGGTGCGCTGCAACACACTTTAGTGCGCTGAAGCACACTTTAATGTGCTAAAGCCCGCTATAGCGTGCTGCGGCACGCTACATTTTCTAAAAGAATGAAGTGCATTGAAGCTCACTTACCTGGTGCTGAAGCGCGCACAAAATTTCGTCAGTTTCGAGCTTAATATAAAAGGAAGAAAGAGAAGCTTTGGAAGTAGCTTTTTGGGTAGTCCTCTTCTCAAGTTTTCTCTAGGAGCACTGCTAGGGTTTGCCTCCATTTATTCTTCTCCATTTTCTCTTGGGTTGTAAGTGCTACTATGAGTGGCTAAAGTTCTATTTTGGGATTGAATGTAGTCTATTCAAACTTGGATGTATTTTAGATTCATTTATCCATAGTAATTTCGTTTCTCTTCAATATTGGCATTTTCGTTCTATTCTTAATGCTTGATTCTATTAACTCAGTAGTAATCTTGATTTAGATTTCTTGAAGTAGCGGGAACGTACTTCGGAAATTCGATTTGGACGAAAAATGCTCGATAGGTCGAAACGCTAGGAATGGCTTTCGATTTATTGATAGCTTTAAAACATCTTTTCTTACTGCTAGGCAACTTGTTAAACATTGGAGGAATCGGTGTTTAGGGAGTTGTTCTAAGGATTTCACATTCGAGGAATCAGTGTGAATGATTTTAGCTTGTGCTTCAATATTGTCTAGTTCGAATACTATAGGTTTTTAATTTTCAAAATACGGAAGAGTGCGATAGATGAAATTCAATCCCAGTTTTTCCCATCTGAACTTTCCTAAACTTTTACTTTGCAATTTGTTACTTTTATGCAAGTTTAAATTAGTTGTCACAAAAATCAAATATGAACCAAATATTCTCTTTTTTGTACATATACTTAGTAAGCTAAACTTTGAATTTCGATTGAAACTGTTCCTCGTGGGTTCGACACTCGTACTTATAAAAACTATTATACTGCTGCGACATTGGTACACTTGCCAAGGTCCAACACTGAACCAAATGGGCCTTACAATAAGCCCAATTCAAAATAATGGTCTGACCCAATTTTATATTTTATATTCTTATTCACCTGTTGTTGGGCATTGCCATTTACTTCCCAAGAGTGATTTGGAATTGGGGATACTTTTGACACCCATTGGTTACCAAATACACCCTAACTTAAAATTAATGTTATCTAAGTCCTAAAAAGGAAAAAAAACTAAAATGGGGTGTATTTGGTAAGAAAGAGGATGTCAAAAGCATCTTCCATCAAAGTCGTAGTGAAGTGTAGGGGTGTTCGTGAGACGAGTTGGGACAAGTTTTACTTGTCCATAACGTGACACTAATTTTTAACTGAGTCAAATCTATAAAATCGAATTTGTCCATAGACTCGAAGAGACACACTGATGTACGAGTCTAAGTAAAACTGAATCTAAGTATGATAGGACTGGGTTGACCCGATACATATGCTAAATATAATCATAAAATGATCATATAACTATGTTCAAAAGAAAATAGTGTATACAATTAGTAAATATATTGCATACAATATAATTCCTCTTAATGTATGAAATATTTTTTACTTTCGTTAAAATTTGAGATATTACTAAAACAAGAATAACGTTACATATAAAATGTATTTTTAAAGGTAGATAGAATAAACTTAAACTCAAAAAGCCTATCTACAAGGAAAAAAATAAGGTTAGGTCTTTATATTGTAAGTAATAAAATATTGTATTTATATGCAAAGGACGAGTCGGGTAACCTGTAGGTTAACCCGAACCCATCCTCAATCCAGATGTCGAGTCATCAAATGAGACTCGATTTGGTTTTGTTCTTACTCGTAGGATTGGAACAAACCGACCTGAATAGCACGGGTCAACGCACATACTGAGTCTTGAACACCCCTGGTGAGGTGTTAGATTGGGTTATACTGTTAACTAAGTTTCACTTTAGATATTTTATCTCCAATGAAACGAGCATGAGATTTGATTTTGACACCACCCTTTTTACTAAATATACCACTCTTATTTTTAATTTTTTTTCCATATTTTAAGTATCTTTAGGGTCAGTTTGGTATACAGATGAATAGAATTGATTCTAGATATGATTCTCCCTTACACCACCCACTATCTCACTCGTCCCACTTTTTTCTCCCTTAAAATTTAAATTTTGGAAATATGTGAGATTTAAATCTGTTCTGAAATTTAAATTATGATTTAATTAGGATTTGAGACACTATTTTAGAATATTGCTCATTATGTGTTCTAGAAATTTAATTTCTAAATACATAAGAAATTACATTATAGAATTAACTTAACTTTTTTATAAGCTCTCCCGTTTAGTTTCTCAAAAAGTTGAATTGCAAAGAATAATTTCAAGTTATGAAAGGAGTTGAAATTATTTTACCTTCATAATTCATTTTATTTCCTTCTCCTATAAGTTATTCTAAAGTAGTTTATTCAATTTAGGCCTATATCTTTATTAACTCATTGGTGTATAGCAAATTAAAATAGGTATAGGAAAAGCATAGAGTTACCTTAAACTTTAGGCCTTCTGCAAATAAACATATACAACTTTAATTTTGTCTCTATTGATCCTAAAACTCCAAGTATTATTATAATAGATCTTTTTGTAAATTTTGGTTAACTCATAAATGGTAAATAAAATCGTTAAATAGTATCATTTTAAAAATGAAAAATCTGAATCAATGGTTTAGAATACATAAGGATGATACATTGAGATGTGTTCATCGCTAGTGAATTAACTTCCAACTAACGTGAGGACTTATTGTGGCAATTGTTAAAGTTTAGCGTTCAATTAGAATGAAAATAGAGTTAATAGTACAAGGCATAAAGTTCAAGATGGTTTTATACATTTTTTACATAGGAATCAATCTATATTATCTGGAATTTTTTGCGCTTGTCTTGTCATTCAAAATTTTAAATTGTGGAAGGTGCAAATGAAAAAAAACCATTTATAAGGATCAAAATAAAAACTCACTTATTTTACAATGACTAAATAACATATTCACTACAACAATTCCGTCTTTAGCGATGGCCAAAAGTCGTCACTACGTAGGTAAAACCGTCGCTAATTAGTAATTAGCATCGACCAACAGGCCGTCGCTAAAATGCTCATCGTTAACGTTAGATAAACGTTCGTCACAACATAACATCGTCGTTGGCCGTCGCGCAGCCGACACTATGTATTGATGGTTGTGGCCGTCGAACTTCTTAACGACAGCCTAATCGTCGCTAAACCTATTTCGGTATAGCGTCGGATATTTTAGCGACGGCTAGCCCATCGCTAATCATTGGTTTTTTTTTTAATTTTTTTTGAATTAAAATGGTATAAAAAACGTAGTGAGCGTAAAATAAGATTATTGGGAATTTGAATTCTATATATTAAATCTCCAAAAGGTAGTGCACATTAGTATTAATATAATTATACATCATTTTCATCTTCTTCATCTTCATCATCCTCTTCATCTTCTTTTGATGATTCCTTCACTTCTTTGCTTCAGCTTCTTTTCTCAGTTGCTCTTTGCGCCTAGCTCTCTTATTCAACTCAACTTTAGTCACCCTATTTGTTTTAACAGGCCTGTCCCACAGTGATTCAAACAATATAAATACATCAGATGCTCAGAAACTGTTGGGTTTAGAAAATAAAATGCTACACACTTACATTAGTTACAAATATAGCATGCGTAGATATTTTGCAATGTTCAAAAGGAAATTATGGAAGAAATCAATCAATATGAAATTTAACATTTACATAATACTTTTTTTAAAAAAAGAACATAAACAATGTCTTCTCAGTAAATGGAAAAAATTTCTATACATCTAAGAAGCTTATTTAACGATAGCAAGAGAAACAATTAATCAAATGTTAGGAAGGACCATAATAGTGATCAACAATTCAACATGCATTTGAATGTCAAACTTCAAATCATGCAGAAAAATCATGAGCAGAAAACCATAGAACAATATGTTAACTGCTTTGATGGGTAATATATATAGTCAAAAGTTATAATTTGCATAAAAATGTCATGAAATTAAGATACAATATTTAAACTGAGTCAGGCTAATTCAACTTATGATAACTTACTTTTTCTCTGATGCAACATTTCCATTTTCACCTTCATCTTCATGATTACTTTCACCATCATCACTTCCATTATCCACATCAAGAAAATACATCTGATAAAAAAGAAAGGTTATTGAAAAAGCAGGGACAAGGACTTGAGCCACACAAATTCACATATCTAAAGCTCTATAAATGTGGAAAATTTTTCATAGTACAGTGATTGCGCAAATGAAGTGAATGAGACTTACATCTTCTTCAGTAACAACTTCTCCAGGAACAATTAATGGCACTGGTTCAGGGCCTAATTCATTTTTGTAGATTTTTTACATTTCTTCTGCAACAACAGAAGCTAATGTATCCTGGTTTAACAATTAAGTCACAAAAATTACTCATCAAGATTCATGATAAGACAAAGATCACAAATAGCAAGGGAACACGATTTTTGAGGAAACTACCTGATGACTTTCAAATGAAGGATTGAAGGAGCATCCTGGAGGATCAACCGCTACAGCCGGAATAAGAGAAGGCTTTGACACCTGTTAATCAGGCAGCCAACATATTATCAACTAAAACACTGAAACTGCGGCAAAGATAAAATGAATACGAAATTCACTATATAGAATCTATAATGCTATGAAGTGTACCTTTTTAACCCTGTTTTCCTCATCTACATGACAATATCAAAGAATCCAATGTTTAACATCCCATAATTGTAACGAGAAAAGTAAAACAATATTTTAAAATAAAAAAACAGAAGGTACCTTTATCACCCCATAGATCAAACATGTCAGAAGCTAATGTGGAATCATCCCAACACAAATCATTAGAGACAAAATGAGTCAACAAAACAAATTTTAAATAAGGTTTGGGATGAAAAGCAAATGTAACTGCTCCATTTTTTCCCAATATGATTGGAGCTAAGAACATAATTCAAACATGGGCAATTCCTACCACTACTTTAGCATTGCTACTTTAATAGAAAACTTACTGACCTTATGACTATCTTGATTGGATTCTTTCACTTTAGAGACCCCTTTATGGATTTTAGAGCACTTCTTCAGAATAGAAGATGGAACTTACTTAAAATACTGGTTTTTTTGTAGCACACTTTCACAACAGAGCACTTTTTCCCTACATTTTTCAATCTTCTTCACCGCAAGATCTAGCCACGTCAAATTATATAAGTTCAATCACATCATCAAAGTAGGCAAAAATACCAATATATCCAAGGATAAAAAAGAATGCAATCCATTCTGGCAAAATAAAAATTTTCTAGCAATTGGGTATCTTCCATACCAGAATCAAGTACAAACTAGAAACACAAACAATTATAATTGGCCAGCATCAACTTAAATTAAAATTAAAAGCTTTTTCCACATACAAGCTTATGCATAATTCATGGCACACACAAATAACTGTAATCGATTATCTTCCACTTTTTATTTTGGCATAATTAACACATCGCTTAAAATCACTACCGACCTCAAAATCAATTGTTAAAAACATAATTTCACTAAAAAGCTAATAATTACTAAAAAAATAGAACATATACCCAGAAAATAAAAACAAAAAAGAGAGTACCTTTAGACATGTCTTCGTAAAAGAGAGAATCGCTAGAAAGGGCTTGGAGAGAGCCACCGGAGAGAGTGTCCTTTGTTTATTTCTCAAAATAATCTTTGATATCTTCGGTGCTGATGTTAGCTCTCCATGCCTTCTTGCCCTTCCTTGACCCTTTCGCTTTCTCCCCCATTCTTTCACAACTATGCTTCTTCAGTGATTGTTTTAACATTCTACAGTGTGGCCGGTTTCAAAGACAAAGGCTTTTAGCAGCAACAGCGACCACTGGTGGCGGTAGAGAATGTAGCAAGGTTTACGTTTTTGTCTTTCCAGAGGAAAGCTTTTTCTTTTTTCCTGACTCAACCAAATGGGCCTTACAAGAAGCCCAGTTCAAAATAATGGCCTGGCCCAATTTGATGTTTTATATTCTTATTCACCTGTTGTTGGGCCATTTCCATTTACTTCCCAAGAGTGATTTGGAATTGGGGATACTTTTGACACCCATTGGTTACTGTTGGCGCTAAAATAAATTTTAGTCAAAAGCAGTAAAAAGAGATTCACAAATTACAGAGACACTTTATTTGATTGATGAAATTACGAAGTTTTACCTTCGAGTGTGTCTCTGTTGCTCCTCATCTTTGAGAAGTCCTTTATTGTTCCTCATCGTCGAGTACACGCGCATCAACTCAAAATGATGCCTAGAAATGCTTACCAAAAGGAGTTTTACAAGGGGGTAAGTCTGGTGCTTGGGGTGATAATAAAGGAGAGTTCTTTGAGGGACTGGTACTCCCCATATTGTCTGGCTTATTCGACCCAAAGGAAAAGCTAGAAGAATGTGAAAAGGCCTATGGCATTGGTCACCCCTGTCGACTGTTGAGATCTTGACAAGCGTACCAATATCGCAACAGTATAATAGTAAGTAAGAGAGTTGCCGTATCCATAGGGAACGGTACAAAGATAAATTCTAGTGATCACACTTATCAAGTAAGGGCAGACTTGAAAGTTTATTGTGATGATTGCAATTCAAATTTAAATAGAAGATAAGAAAGAGAGAGATTTTGGATAAGGTTGAGCAAGATAAGGAACCAGGATTGAACTTCGTCTATCGCACCCCTTTTGTATTTGAAACCCAGTGATATTTATGAATAAGCAATTATAATATTGAAGCACAAATTAAAGTTATTTCACAAAGTCTCCACAAATATGAAATACTCAGAAATAATCTACCCTGGCCTCCACAGTGATAAACTACCTCGGATTAAAGATCTATTTGTTTAAGCCATTAATTCACCGTGGTCTTCACAATCACAAATTGAGTGTTTTCACCGATCAGAATTCAAGTTTCCTATGTCTAGGCTGCCCCAAACTCGCTCATGATTTTATAAAACCACCTCTCAGTGCGCCCCATAAAACCAATTCATAACTCCGGCACAAAGGCGAAAGCTAAGCATGAAGAACAGATTAAAAACACCAATATTATAAAAACAAGGATTCGTAAATAACAAAGAGGATCCAAAATACAATTAGGGATTGAAACGACTACATTCAATCCTATTGGAGAGTTTAGCTACTCATGGTAGCCATTACAAACCAATAGAGAGACTGTCACTCTCAAGCTCCAGATCTGCTCCGCCGTCTCCCTATCTCTTCGATCTATGCAAAAGGTCCTTTAAATAGAAGTTGGAAAGCTATCTGAAATCTGGAAGGAATCTTGTTTTGAACTTTTAAAAATTGGAATCCCGTGCTCCCGCACTCCATCCTGCGCTCAACACAGATGAAGCGTAGGAAACAGAGAGGAATTTTAATTCCTGCGTTCCACTTGCACTCAACGCAGGTGGAACATAGATCTCCGTTTTCTGCTTTCCTGGTTTCCTCTTTTTCAGTTTGATCTCTTCCTCATCTTATCTTTGTCTGCTATGCTTTCCTTATTTCCCTCTTTTTAGCTTGATCTTTGTGCTGATTCTATCTTCAATTTGATTTGAATTTGAATTGAGAATTTTATCTGCAGAATCTTCATCCAAATAACTGCTGATTTTATCATGATCTGCTGCCATTTAAAATCTTATCTGCAAATTAAATGTTATCTTGTTTCTTCCTTTAAACTTTCCTCTTTATCTGTAAAATCAACAGATTTCTTTTCAAAATAGCATCAAATTCAAATTTGAATCAAATAATCACAAAATCTGGATTTATTACTAAAAAGAGGTAATTTGGGGTATAAATCTAATATTTTGCCCTTAATAAGTGTTGTAATTATATAGAAATTTATCATTAATTTAGCACTTATCATCAACCTGAACAAAGATAAGACAAAGCAAAGTCAGGTCGAATAGAGCAGCCAATAATAAAAACCTCTCCATGAAGAATGAGGCTATGAAGTTGTGATGAAGGTAATAGTTATTTATAGAGGGGGGAAGGAATTCAAGGCTTGAAACGCCACCAATTCAGACCAATAATAGAGGCTTACAGTCACTACATTAAAGTGGCCGATGGTCAAAGCGTTTTCTTGGACGGTGGAGAAACTTAGGGCATGCACGTCAAAGGGAACTGAGAAAGAAGCACTACATGAAGTCAAAGCGTGTTCGTGAAGGGCAGCTCGAAGAGGTGCGTAAGAAGGGTAGCTCGAAGAGGTGCGTAAGAGGGGCAACTCGAAGAGGTATAGACAAAGGACAACTCGAAGAGGTTGTAGCAAGGATGAAGTCCAGGTATGGCAAGTTGTCGCTCGAAAGCATCCAATCCTTTTCTGTCCCTCGAAGAGGAGTTGAGATGTAACCCACGTCAGCAACAGCAGTTACAACATAAGTGCAACACAAGCACTAGAGAACGTGGGATAGTGGAGGTTGATGAAGAACCTGTATGGCAGTTACATACAGTTCCAAAATGGTTCCAAGGGAAGCCTATAAATAGGGCTTGAAAGAATTGATCAAAGGTCGGCAAAATGAACACTCAAGCACCCTGAAGCCAGAGCATCCATCCAGAGATCAAGGCACTCGGTTGCACAGAGCAAGTAGGGACTACAGACCGCCATTTTATTTGATTTTTTAAGTTTTATGCATTCTGTATTTTACTTTCCAAGTACATACACTATGTTAATTTCAGTTATTGCTATCAAAAGTGTGTCCGTCTTAGGGACACGCCATTAAGATCTCCTTTCTTTCTCTGTTTTTTCTTAAAGCAACATGTAAAGAACCCTTTTTGAGGACTCGTATCTTGTCCCAGATTGCTCCTAAGATACATTTGTTTAGACTGAAAAATTCAGGGTAAACAAATTGGCACGCCCAGTGGGACGTTTTCTTTAGTGTTGCATGAATTTGCGAAGTGGCAGGAGAACCATGGTAAACAAGAACAGAAACTGCTCAGGAACTCCTCTAGGGAATTCCTCTGCCAATGAGGCCTCTCAGGACAGCCATAATGGCAGTCAAAATTTTCCAAGTGGAGTTGGAAGGCATAGGGAGGATATTGTGGTGGTAGGAACCCTTCCTCAGGCAGAAGACCCAGTGGTCAGTCAAGTCAGACCATATGAACCTCTTTGGGCTGAAGGACCACCTCCTGGCTTTAATGCACAAAGTATGACGACCCCACTAGGGATGCCTCAAATGGTATACACCAACCCATTAGCAGTTCCATTTCCCCTAGGAATACAAGGAACACATTGGAAATGTGGTCTAATGAGGTAGGGCCAAACACTTTCACCAACGTAGCCTTACAGTCCATGAGGCAACAAATGGATGAAAGTAATCATGACATGGTCAACATGTTGACCCATCAAATGGCTACAATGATTACTCCTTTGGTAACAACTACCAATCAAAACTACCAGGTGTTAGCAAGGCAAATGGGAAGACTTGCTGATGTTTTTGGGGCTGAACAAGAGACTCTAGGTCTCGAAGGGCCAGAGATACCTAGAAGAGAGGTTCAACATGAGCCCATTTTGAATAGGTTAGAGGGAGTAGCCCCTATGATCATGGGTCGAAACCAAGACCCAGATAAAATGGTAGAAAGAGTAAGGCAAATGAACTTGGGGGGGGGGGGCAACAAAACATAGCCAACCTAGTCGAACAGGTACTTAATAGACATGGTTTCAGTGTAGGATATGTGAACCAACCCTATTTTGTATCTGCCTTTCCTCAAGATATTTTACAGGAAGAATTGCCTAGAGGTATGAAAGTACCTAAGTTCTCAAAGTTTGCTGGAGAATTAGGTGAATCAACAGTGGAACACGTGGCTAGATACCAGATAGAGTGTGGAGATTTGGACAATAATGAGTTGTTAAGAATGAAATATTTCCCAAGTTCTTTAACTGAGAATGCTTTTACTTGGTTCACAACATTATCTCCTAATTCGATCCATAATTGGGTCAAGTTAGAAAGAACTTTCCATTAACAGTTTTTTCGAGGGGAGAGTAAAGTTAGTTTGGTAGAATTGATGAATATCAAAAGAATGCCAAGCGAAGCCATAGGAGATAAGGAAAATTTCAAGAAGTCATCATATGGTTTCGATATTACTAAGGCTGACCAATTTTTTGATATTTTGTTAAAAGATTGATGAGTACAATTTTACACACACTTTGCACCTTTAATTGTAGCTTTCTTAGAATATAATTATAATCAAATTCATTGTTTTAACTAGGATTTGCATAATTGGGTTCATCTGAGCTTTAATTGTAAATATTTTTTAATTTCAGATTTTTAAGCCCAGTATTGCATTTGCCTCATTCTGATGATGCTGGAATTGTAGGAATCATGGTTTAGTCTGCTTATCTGGAGCTGTCATGTTGAACACCCTCTGAAGTTGGTGCTGTAGGCATCATCTGAAGTTAACCATCTCAACTGGTGCGGGAACAACAAGCTGCTGAAGATATGTAAATGCTCTGGGCCTGATACATGTCAGTCTAGGCCCAATTACTCTAGTGAATCTGATGGCTTAGGAGAGCGGTATAAATAGAGGCAGTTACGATTCTGTTAGCATTGGTGATTCTCATATCTTCACTTTTTGATTCATTATAATTTTGGCTTTTCTCTCAAGCTCCAGATGGATGTTTTGGGGATGCTTCGTCTCTCTGCTTCTCTCTAGTTTTCACTTGAATTTTCATTAGTTTTCAATCTCATTTTCATTTTGCGTGTATTTTTCATTTTCTTCCTCATGGAAGGCTAATTTTCTTAAGATTGATTCTCGAGTGATTTTACAATGGATTCCGAAGTTCATTTCAATTTGAATTCGCATTTCAACTTCTACAACTGATTCAATTTTATCTTCTCCTTTAGAGTTCTGGTTTTGAATCTGGAATTGTATTTGAACTCTTGTTGATGATTCAATTCTGTTCTTTATTCATAATTCTGGTTTAGTTTGCTTAATTCTAAACAACCTACTGTTTGCTTAATTCATGAGGTAAAGAATTAGAAATCTCACACCAGTATGCTTAGTCTGGTCTTGCAAGTTCGCTTAGTTCTTGAGTGAGATTATTGTTGAATTGATTGACGCTTGTTCAGTTAATTAGAATCTGTTTTGGAATTTGAAGAAGAAGTACATTTTAACTGATGAAGAATCCAATTGTAAATGACCAAGAGGATCAATCTGTTTCTTACAATCATTTTACTCTTACTTCGTTACTTGCTAATTTTCATCTTCAAACAACAACCTAAACGCCCTGTTTCTGTTACATTTCTGTTACATTTATCACTTTTAAGAGAGCTTTTGAATTTCTGCATTTTGAGAACTTGCTGAAATACACTTGCTGAAGTGTACCTTCTTAAGTATACCTTCTGAGGCACCTTCTGAAGTTCAACTTGCTGAAATTCAACTCTGAAGTTCTTGCTGAAATCTATCATCTGAATTGGCTTTTGAATTCCTTGAGAGGCGACTTTGGGTTACCTAACCCTCACTACACTTAATTCATATTATTTGATTGGGTACGACCTCGATCAAATTTGGCGCCGTTGCCGGGGAATTCAATTCAATTTTAGATTATAGTTTTCAGTTCTTAACTTTGTTTTGATTTTTTTCCCATTAGTTTGTTTTCAATCCTATATAGCATTTTTGGTATATTTGGTGTATGACTAGAGCAAATTCAAGTTTCTTCCACCCATTTGATCCAGAAATTGATCAGACATACCATAGGTTAGTTAGGTAGTCTAGGATTCCATCTGTTCATAACTCCATTAGTGATAGTGAGTCCATTCCTGACAGTGTGTATTCTGCTATTTCTGTCAGTGATAGTGAATCTGTTTCTCTTTCTTCTTCTTCTTCTTCTTTCATTGATACTGAATTTGTTCCTGACATCATGGCTGAAAGAACTCTGAGAGAACTTGCTTCACCTAATGTTACCATCCAGACTTTATGCATTCAATATCCTAATTTAGATGTACCTTGTGAGCTGAATTCGGGATTGATTCATTTGTTGCCCAAGTTTCATGGTCTTTCAGGTGAGGATCCACAAAAACATCTCAAGGTATTCCATATTGTTTGCACTACTATGAGACCACTAGGAGTTCCTGAGGATCACATAAAGCTGAAAGCATTTCCATTCTCCCTGTAAGACATAGCAAAAGACTGGTTGTACTATCTTCCACCTGAATCAATCACTTGCTGGGATAATCTGAAGAGAATGTTTTTAGAAAAAAAAATTTCCCTGCATCCAGAGTGACTTCAATAAGAGAAGAAATTTGTGGTATAAGGCAAAATGAAAGGGAAAGTTTGTATGAATATTGGGAGAGATTTAGAATACTTTGTGCAAGTTGTCCTCATCATCAAATTAATGAGCAACTCCTCATCTAGTATTTCTATGAGGGCCTTATAAACATGGATAGGCAAATGATAGATGTAGCCAGTGGATGAGCATTAGTGGATAAAACCCCAGTTGCAGCAAGGCAGTTGATAGAGAATGTGGCTTCTAATAATCAGCTGTTTAATACCAGAAGCAATTCAGTGGCCTTGACTAGAGGAGTTCATGAGATGGAGACTACATTTGTTGCTGATCACAGAAAATTGGAAAACAAACTTGATGATTTGGCATCCTTAGTTAAGCAACTTGCAGTATCTCATAAGGTTCCTAAATTATGTGGGATATGTACTTCTGCTGATCATCCCACTGATGCATGTCCCACTTTGCATGAGTCTGAAGGAGAAGGAGTTTTTCCTCCTCAGGCTTATGCATCAAATATCTATGACAGTGTCAGACCCCCTCAACAGCAGCAATATAACTATGATCTTTCTTTTAACAGGTACAATCCGGGTTGGAGGAATCACCCAAATTTGAGATGGAGAAATTCTTCACAGCAACAACAACCTTATGTTCCTTATCAATCTCAAGCTGTTGGACCCAATAGACCTTATCAACCTCCACATGTACAGCAACAACACCCACAACAAAACCATCCTGCACTACCAGCCACAGCTGCTGCACCTGCTAAGACTGAACCTTCCTTAAAAGAGTTAATGAGACAGATGGCAGCTAATAATCTGAATTTTCAACAGCGAACAGAAGCAACTATTCAGAACCTGGAAAGTCAAATTGGTCAGATGGCTACTACTCTGAATCAACTATAATCCCAAGGTTCAGACAAACTCCCCGCTCAGACAGTTGTCAACCCAAGGAATGTTAGTGCAATCATCTTGAGGTCTGGAAAGAATGTTCAAGCATCTTATAAGCAACAATCTGAGCATGAAGATGAGACCCAGGCAACAAAAAGTACTTCAAAAAGTACTTCAGAAGGTACACTTCATAAGGTCTCTGATTCAACAAGTTCACCTTCAGATAGGGTACCCTCTGAACAACCTTCAGACAGTGAGCACGTTTATGTTCCTCTTCCATTCCCTCAGAGAGTTGTTCAAAAAAGTAAAAAGTTGGAAGGGCTTGATAAGGAGATCTTGGAGACTTTCAAAAAAGTAAAGGTTAATATACCTTTACTTGAGGCTATAAAGCAAATCCCAAGGTATGCCAAGTTTCTGAAGGACCTGTGCACCCATATGAGGCGTCTGAAGGGAAATGAAAGGATAAGAATGGGAAGGAATGTCTCTACACTTATTGAAATACCTGTGACCACCATTCTAGAAAAATGCAACGACATAGGAACATTTACTATCCCCTGTGTTATAGGCAGTAACAAGTTTGATAATTCTATGCTTGATTTAGGAGCATCAATTAATGTTATTCCTCTGTCTGTTTTCACTTCTTTATCTCTTGGTCCCTTGCAAACTACAAGAGTTGTTATTCAGTTAGCAAATAGAAGCACAGCCCACCCTGCAGGCCTTATTGAAGATGTGTTGGTCAGGGTGAATGAACTCATCTTCAATGCTGACTTCTACATATTGGATATGGAGGGAGGAGGAGACCCACTCTCTGGTGCAGCCCCTATTATCTTAGGCAAGCCCTTTCTGAAGACAGCTCGTACAAAATTTGATGTTCATGCAGGCACACTCACCATGGAATTTGGAGATAGTGTGGTTAAATTTAATATTTTAGATGCTATAAAATATCCTATTGAAAATCACTCTGTTTTCCATATTGATATGCTTGATGAACTTATGGATAATGATATGTCTGAATTATTGGAGGAATCAAACTTTCCTGACTTGTTTGGTTTCAGTGATGTCTACACTTGTGATTTATGTTTGGATTCCTCCAAGTGCAGTATGTGTGCTGAAATAGATGAGTGTTTATCTACTGATTCTCCTGTTGATTTTTCAGCAGGTCCTGGTATTGATGCACTAGCAGATCCAGTTGATTCGGAATACACAGATTCGACTTCAGCAAGTTTACTTAAGCAAGTGTACTTCAGTAGGTTCACTTGAGAAGGTTGTAGAGGTTTCTACCAATACCAGATTGTTACCCTCTATTGTCCAGCCACCATCATTGGAGCTGGAGCCCCTTCCTTCTCACCTTAAGTATGCTTATTTGGAGGATGAGCAGAAGCTTCTAGTGATCATCTCCACTGCCCTTTCTATTGATCAAGAGCAGAGGTTGCTGAAGGTGATTAGAGATAATAAAAGGGCAATTGGCTGGACTTTAGCAGACATACCAGGTATTAACCCCTCCATGTGCATGCACCAGATTTTATTGGAGGATGGGGTTAAACCTGTAAGGCAACCTCAGAGAAGATTAAATCCCTAGATTCTTGATTTAGTTAAGAAGGAAGTCACCAAGTTGCTACAAGCTGGTATTATATACCCCATTTCATATAGCACTTGGGTGAGCCCAGTTTAGATGGTACCAAAGAAATCTGGGATTACAGTTGTCAAAAATGAGAAGGATGAGCTAATTCATACTAAGGTGCAGAACAGTTGGAGAGTCTGCATAGATTACAGGAAGCTCAACCAAGCAACCAGAAAGGATCACTTACCACTTCCCTTTATTGATCAGATGCTGGAACGCCTGACAGGTAAGTCACACTATTGTTTCTTAGATGGATTCTCTGGATATTTTCAAATAAGTATTGCACCAGAGGACCAGCATAAGACTACAATTACCTGTCCTTTAGGTACCTTTGCTTACAGAAGAATGCCTTTTGGCCTATGCAATGCTCCTGGTACTTTTTAGAGGTGCATGATGAGCATATTTGCTGACTTACTTGAGCATTGCATAGAAGTTTGAATGGATGATTTCAGTGTATATGGCTCCTCTTTTCATGAATGTTTGGATAGTCTAACCAGAGTGCTCAAAAGGTGTATATAGACTAACCTTGTTCTAAACTTTGAAAAATGTCATTTTATGGTAGAACAGGGCATAGTCCTAGGCCATATCATCTCAAAAAAGGGCATAGAGGTAGATCCTGCAAAATTAAATGCTATTTCACACTTGCCTTACCCCTCTTGTGTGCGAGAGGTTAGATCTTTTCTTGGACATGCAGGATTCTATCGTAGGTTCATTCAAAATTTCAGCAAGTTAGCCCTTCCACTATCCAACCTGCTTCAGAAGGATGTCACCTTTAATTTTGGGGATCAATGCAAGAAGGCATTTGACCATCTTAAGAAGGCTTTTACCACCTCTCCCATTATTCAACCACCATACTGGACACTTCCATTTGAATTAATGTGTGATGCTTCAAACTACGCACTGGGAGTTGTCCTAGCACAAAGGGTTGGTAAGTTGCCTCATGTCATTTACTATGCATCTAGGACTTTAGATGCATCACAGGTAAATTACACTACCACTGAGAAAGAGCTTTTAGCAATTTTCTTTGCCTTAGATAAATTCATATCTTATTTGTTGGGCTCTATTGTAGTAGTTTTTACTTATCATGCATCTCTTAAGTACCTTCTGAAAAAGATAGATTCTAAGCACAGATTGATAAGATGGATGCTACTACTCCAAGAATTTGATTTGGACATTCAGGATAGGAGTGGTGCACATAATTTAGTAGTAAACCATCTGAGTCGTATTGAGAGAGAGGAGGATGCATTCCCTCTTAAAGATGATTTTCCAGATGAACAACTTCTGATTTTACATGATAAACATCCTCCTCCCCTTACCCCTTGGTTTGTTGATATTGTTAATTATCTTGCTGCATCTGTTTTTCCACCCTTGGCATCTAAGGCTCAGAAAGATAAACTTAAGAGTGATGTCAAGTATTATGTTTGGGATGACCCTTATCTGTGGCGTTTTTGCAGTGACCAAGTTATTGGTTGGTGCATTCCAGATCATGAAATTCATTTTGTACTTCAGTTCTGTCATGCCTCATCTGCTGGAGGACATCTTGGACCTCAGAGGACTGGACGAAAAGTGCTAGATTGTGAAGTTTACTGGCCTACAATTTTCAGAGACGCCTGGAGAGTTTCCTCTACCTGTGACCAATGTCAAAGAGCAGGAGCTACTATTTCCAACAGGCAAGAGATGCCCCAGCAACCTATGTTATTTTGTGAAATATTTGATGTGTGGGGTATTGATTTTATGGGTCCTTTCCCTAACTCCTTTGGTTATACATATATATTACTTGTTGTGGACTATATCTCCAAGTGGGTGGAGGCTATAGCCATAAGAACTAATGATGCTCGAGTTGTTGCCAATTTTTTCAGATCAAATATCTTCAACAGGTTTGGAGTGCCTCGAGCCATTGTTAGTGATCAGGGGACACACTTCTGTAACAGGTCCATAGAAGCTTTACTGAGGAAGTATGTGGTGGTGCACATTGTTTCTACACCATACCACCCCCAAACTAAAGGACAAGTTGAGATCTCCAACAGAGAAATTAAGAGGATTCTGGAGAAGATGGTGCAGCCTAACAGAAAAGATTGGAGCCAGCGCCTATCTAATGCTCTTTGGGCACATAGGACAACCTACAAAGCACCTCTTGGGATGTCTCCTTTCAGAGTGGTTTTCAGAAAGGCATGCCACCTACCTGTGGAGATAAAGCATAGAGCATATTGGGAAGTAAGGGCATGCAATATGAACTATGACCAGGCAGGGGAACAAAGGAAATTTCAGCTTCAAGAGCTTGGTGTGATCCATTTGGAGGCCTATGAAAACTCTAAATTCTATAAGGAGAAAACACAAAAATTTCATGATCAATATATTGCTAGAAAAGAGTTTGCAGTGGGCCAGAAAGTTTTATTGTTTAACTCCAGACTCAAGCTTATGCCCGGTAAATTTCGTTCTCGTTGGACTGGTCCCTTTCTTATCACTCATGTGTATCCTTATGGTGTAGTGGAATTGCAAAGTGGAGCCACCAACAAAACTTTCATGGTCAATGGCCATCGTCTGAAGTTATTTCATGACAATCCAGCCTTGACAAAACAAACAGTAGAGGAGATTAGTTTGGAGACTCCCACATTCCCTCAAATGCAAATATTTCCACCTTGATGAGGGAGTTTCTTTCCCCACTTCTTCTTACACAATGTCTCTTGTTATCTGCTTTTATTTCTTTTACATTGAGGACAATGTGTGATTTAAGTGTGGGGGAGGAGATCTTTAGCTGTAGGATTTTACTAAGTAGTATTTCAACTGTAATAAAAAAAAGTGTTTGCCATCTGAAATGCGTTACTGCTTCAACTTTCTGAACTGCTGAAAGTCATCTGAAACTCAGTAACTGTCCGAAATTTTTGTTTTCAGATACTGCAACTTGCCGATGCATTCTTATCCTACTGTTTGCAGCAAAAATTTCAGCAGCTTTTCAGACACATACTTTTACGATAGTAAAAATAATACATTTGGAATGTTTTTCATTGGATTTTTAGGATTTGTGTTGGTAGTTTGCTTTTTCATCATTCTTGGACAATTGGTTTCATGACTTGTTTTCATTGGATTCTTTGTAATTTGGTGAATAAGCTGGTTTTTTATAATTATTGGGTTGAATCTTTTATGATAGAGTTGTCCTTGGTGAGATTTTGAGCCTTATTGTGGATGGACCATTCTATGCCATTCTCTCTTTTTCTTGTGTGATTTCACTCATGTTTGCTTGTGCTCTAGAACTTAGCTTGATTCTTTGATTTTCAACCTTGTTCACATGCATGTATTGAGATGATTGAGGCAATTTTATTGATATTTGAGCTACTAGCCATATTAGCCTACCTTGATGATTTTCCATTTGTTAGCCCCTTTGAGCCTATGGATCCCATTTATTGTTATTAAAAGCTCATTACAAGCCTTAAAAGTGAAAAACCATGATTGTCCTTGCCTTAGAGGATAAATGAGCTTTGGAATTGTTTTCGGAATAGGTTCTTGAATGAGTGTGGGGGTGTACTTGAATTTCTTATCTTATCTCCTCATGTGGATATCATATTGTTGACCTATGGCTAGTTAAAAAAACGGAAAAGGAAAGAAAGAAAAGCAAAAAAAAAAAAAAAGAAAAGAAAGAATAAAGATAAGCTCAAAAGAAAAGTGTATAAAAAAAAGAGCAAAGAAAAAAAGTATGCTTGAAATAAAAAAAATGGGTCAAAAGGTAGAAAAGAGGAGTTTATTTGTAATCTTCAGATGTATGCTACTTGCACTCGTTCTTGGATTTATTCCACATTGCTCCTCTATTCTCTTTGGTTTATAACTTCTTATCCTTCATTTTCCCTACCTTTACCTTGGCCCCATTACACCCTATTAGAAGTCCTCTTGATCTTTGCTTGCATGTGTTTCAATTGTTGAGGATATTAGTGTCTTGCCAAGCCTATGGTAGTGTTTGCTTACATGAGTGCTTTGAGTTGAGTGTATATACACAAGCCTAAACACTTGAGAGTTAGACAGTTTGTCTTGTGAGGATTCTATCACTCTTGATTCATCCCTTTGATTTGATCTACCCCCTTGTTTGCTAAATTATTGGGAGTTCCATTCACATTTTTCTTGATTCCACGATTCCTTGGATGTTGCATTTTGCCTACTCCTAAGCATTCCTTGGATCTCTTGATAATTATGCCATTTGTATTTGCATCTTGCTCTCTAGTTGATCTTTACCTTCATGAGATTTTTGCCCGGATTGCAAAAGATTAAGTGTGGGGGAATGTGATGAGTACAATTTTACACACTTTTTGCACCTTTAATTGCAGCTTTCTTAAAATATAATTGTAATCAAATTCATTGTTTTAACTAGGATTTGCATAATTGGGCTCATCTGAGCTTTAATTGTAAATATTGTTTAATTTCAAATTTTTAAGCCCACTATTGCATTTGCCTCATTTTGATGATGTTGGAAATGTAGGAATCATGGTTCAGTCTACTTATCTACAACTGTCATTTTGAACACCCTCTGAAGTTGGTGTTATAGGCGTCATTTGAAGTTAACCATCTTAACTGGTGCGGGAATAGCAAGCTGCTGAAGATATGTAAATGCTCTGGGCCTGATACGTGTCAATCTAGGCCCAATTACTCTAGTGAATCTGATGGCTTAGGAGTGCAGTATAAATAGAGGCAATTATGATTCAGTTAGCATCAGTGATTCTCATATCATCACTTTTTGATTCATTGTAATTTTGGCTTTTTGATTCATTGTAATTTTGGCTTTTCCCCATTAGTTTTCAATCTCATTTTCATTTTGCGTGTATTTTTTAATTTTCTTCCTCATGGAAGGCTAATTTTCTTAAGATTGATTCTCGAGTGATTTTACAATGGATTCCGAAGTTCATTTCAATTTGAATTCGCATTTCAAGCTCTGCAACTGATTCAATTTTATCTTCTCCTTTAGAGTTCTGGTTTTGAATCTGGAATTGTATTTGAACTCTTGTTGATGATTCAATTCTGTTCTTCACTCACAATTCTGGTTTAGTTTGCTTAATTCTAAACAACCTACTATTTGCTTAATTCAGGAGGTAAAGGATTAGAAATCTCACACCAGTACGCTTAGTCTGGTCTTGCAAGTTCACTTAGTTCTTGAGTGAGATTATTGTTGAATTGATTGACACTTGTTCAGTTAATTAGAATCTGTTTTGGAATTTGAAGACGATGTCCATTTTAACTGACGAAGAATCCAATTGTAAATGATCAAGAGGATCAATCTGTTTCTTACAATCGTTTTACTCTTACTTCATTACTTGCTAATTTTCATCTTCAAACAACAACAAGAATCCCCCTGTTTCTGTTACGTTCTGTTACATTCAGCACTTTTAAGAGAGATTCTGAATTTCTGCATTTTGAGAACTTGCTAAAATACACTTGTTGAAGTGTATCTTCTGAGGCACCTTCTGAAGTTCAATTTGTTGAAGTTCAACTCTCTGAAGTTCTTGCTAAAATCAATCATCTGAAATTGCTTTTGAATTCCTTGAGAGACGACTTTGGGTTATCTAACCCTCACTACACTTAATTCATATTATTTGATTAGGTACGACCTCGATCAAAGATAAACAAATTATCTTAAGTGATGATCATAAAATTCCCTCACCTGAACAAAGGAAGGGGAAAAATATTGTAAGTATCATCGTGTTTATGGTCATTGGACTAACCACTGTGTTCGTTTCAGGGACTTGATTTAGAAGGCAATCTCGGAAGGGAGATTGAAGTTCGAAGAAAAGACAAAAGGTACCATGAAGGTTGATTCAAATCCCTTTGGGACTAATGTGAGCTATGCTGAACCTTTCGAGATAAACACGGTCGAAACCAAACCAGTGGATGACAGGGCCACAGACACAGCTATTGAAGACTTCGAGAAGGAAGTCAAGGACACTAATTTTTAAGTGAGTCAAATCTATAAAATCGAATCTATCCATAAACTCGAAGAGACACACTAATGTACGAGTCTAAGTAAAATCAGATCTAAGTATGATAGGATTGGGTTGACCCGATATATATGCTAAATATAATCATAAAATGACAATATAACTATGTTCAAAAGAAAATAGTGTATAATATTAGTAAATATATTGCATACAATATAATTCCTCTTAATGTATGAAATATTTTTTACTTTCCTTAAAATTTGAGATATTACTAAAACAAGAATAACGTTATATCACTATATAACTTTACATATAGAATGTATTTTTAAAGGTAGATAGAGTAAACTTAAACTTAAAACACTATCTAAAAGGGAAAAAATAAGGTTATGTATTTACATAATAGAAAATTATAAGTAATAAAATATTATATTTATATAAAGGACGAGTTGGGTAACCCATAGGTTAACCCGAAGCCATCCTCAAACTCGATGTCGAAAGTCATCAAATGAGACTTGATTTGGTCTTGTTTTTCCTCGTATGGCAGAAATAGACCCGATTCAAATAAGATGGGTTGGGGTGTAATGTCCTAATTCCCAGAATTAGGAAATTATGCCCGTTGCAAGCATAAGTCTCGAATTGAGGGAATTATTTTCGTGACATTAACGATATCGATAACTAACTACAGGCATGCTTAACTAAATCCAACGTTTATTTAAACATAACCTGTGAATACATACATATAATCATATCAAGGAGTATACAATACATGTGCCTCAACAAGCGAAAGCATAAGAACTACACATGTACTGAAAATCCTTCCAAGATAATATACATATACAATCATTCAAGGAAAAAACAATACAATAAGAGGCTCCAAAGCCAATGGAAACTCCTAAGCTGCAGCTGTGCCATGATTCTCACGACCTTCCTGGAAATCTAAAATGTAAACCCACAAAGGGGTGAGACTAACGCCTCAGTGAGCAAAGCAGTGCATACATACATGACATATAACCAGTGAACATAACATGGTAAGAATAACATGTGAAAGCAATTTAAATCTAATAATCAATGAGGCCTAAGCATGGAAGTGGTCGTGATGCAATGTTGGACTCCAATGATCATGATATCTTGAAGACAAGTTTAACATGATAGCTTAAAAAAATCATTTTAACATGAACTGCTAACCCAGAAGCAGGGGTCTTATCACTTGACATGCAGCTACACCTGAGCTCAGACTACAAGGGGTATCCCCCTTGGGGACATTACGTCGCTGCCATTACCTGAAGGCCGAAGCCAAGTTTTAACATGATTGGTCCAAGACCCATGATGGCCGAAGCCTTAACATGAATCTTTCACTTGAATATTACGTAGCTTAATTACTTGAACATGATGGTCCAAGACCCGTGATGGCCGAAGCCTAACATGATCTTCTTGTCACTTGAAATACTCGAAAACTTGAATACATGAATTGTTTTCTTTGGACTTGAGCATGATGCATGAATACTTGGTCACTCAAAATGAACATGAATATGGGCATGATCATGAAGGTGAACATGAGCAATTTTATTAATGAGTCATAATCCAAGCCTCTAATCATACCATAAATGTTACATATAAGCCATAGGAATAAAACCTCTTAATAGTAACATGAGCATGAACCATTAAATCAAATCCTCTATCCTAGGGCTTTCCAACAATGAATCTCAATTGATAGTGATCATGTGAATCACATTACATACACCCATCTAAATCATAATAGCCACTAAGAACAATTAAAAGCTCACAACCCTAGGAAAGAGTCCCAATTTCAAACCCTAAGTGGGGGTCTAACCTCAATATCTTTCAAATTCCCAAAATACCTAAAATCAGTCGGTAAAATGTCGTAAATAAGCACATACCATCTAAAGAAAGGGAGAGGGAGGAGTGGGTTCATGTAGGAGTTCATGTGAGAGCCGGGGGCTGATGAGGGCGGGGAGTGATCGCCGGTGCAAAGAGGCACGGACAAGGAGCGGCTCCTGGCAGGCTTCTAAGCAAGAAGGGACACATGGATGAACCGAGCCCACACCCGAATGAGAGGGATCTAGAGACTGTGCAGGTATGGGACTGCACAGTTAAAAATAGCTTAAAGGAAATTGTTGGGGAGAACTATACCAACAAGATGCATCTTCTTTTCGGAAGCCCATAACATAAGAACTCCATAGTTAAGCGTGCTTGGCTTGGAGCAATTCTGGGATGGGTGACCTTCTAGGAAGTTTCCCGGAAAGTGTGCAAGTGAGGACAAAGCATACTGGAAAGACTCGTGTTGGTTTGTGGGGACCCTCATCATTCCTGCAAGCGGCTCGGGGGCATTACAAATGGTATCAGAGCCGAGTATCTCCTAGTACGGTGTCGTTCGGGGATGAACCGGGCGGAAGCTGGTGGGCATGTGAGAGTCGGAGGCTGATGAGGGCGGGGAGTGATCGCCGATGCAGAAAGGCACGGACAAGGAGCGGCTCCTGGCAGGCTTCTAAGCAAGAAGGGATACATGGATGAACCGAGCCCATACCCGAATGAGAGGGATCTAGAGACTGTGCAGGTATGGGACTGCACAATTGAAAATAGCTTAAAGGAAATTGTTGGGGAGAACTATACCAACAAGATGCATCTTCTTTTCGGAAGCCCATAACATAAGAACTCCATAGTTAAGTGTGCTTGGCTTGGAGCAATTCTGGGATGGGTGACCTTCTGGGAAGTTTCCCGGAAAGTGTGCAAGTGAGGAAAAAGCATACTGGAAAGACTCGTGTTGGTTTGTGGGGACCCTCATCATTCCTGCAAGCAGCTCGGGGGTGTTACAGTTCACACAAAGGGGAGGTGGGGTGTGTGAGCTCTACTCACCTCTACTGGAGGAAAAAGGAGGAGAAGAATGGAGATGGTATAGGGGTGTGGGTGCTCCCAAGCCTTGAGATGGTGGTGGAAACCTCAATCATTCTTCCATTCTTCTTCCTTGGACATCCTCCCTCTAAATCCTCTTCCTTCTCTCTCTAGAAACCCTAATGAAAGGGGAAGAAAGAAATGACAAAAAAGGGAAGAGAAACATGTTTTTAAAAACATTGCAGGACACTGTGCGCTCGAGTGTCCGTCCGCGCGCTTGAGCGCGCAAAGCCTCTGCTCATCCAGCGTTGGGCACGCGCTCAGACGCCCTCTGCGCACTCAATCGTCCAAGGTCTTTATCTTCCTGCGCGCTTGAGCGCCCCCTGGCAAGCTTGAGCGCGCAGGCCTGAGCTCAATTTTCCTGTTTTGCTTAAATTTCTCTCCTTACCCATTCCAACCCTTCCAAAACCAACCCCAACACCTCAAAACCACTACATTACCCTCTCCAACCTCTCTAAAACTTAACTACAACTTGGTTTACTAAAATCTGTGACATTCCTACCGAAAATTCGGTAATACAATTGCTTTATTTTTCTAACGCCTATTTCATGACCATCTGATAGCAGGAAGTGTACGGATCTAGAATTGACCAAAAACAACTTGTTAGAATCAAGAACAAGCAATTATAAGCAGCTGGAACAGCAACTATATGAGCATAAAAACCAAAGGAAAATGAGAGAAATTGAAAGAAAAAATGGAGAGAAAAGAGATGGTAGAACGCCACTGGTGCAGGCAACCCCCACAACAGATAAGTTCAAGTGCTAGATGCCACTGATTAAGGAGAATCAGATAAGTCTCTGGTTGGTTTAAGCAAGAACCACCAAGCCTTCTCTACTCACAATGAGGAGGAATTTTGGCATAATGCCTTTACTCAAAATCAAGCTTGAAATACAAGGGGGTGGCCTCCTATTTATAGGAAAAGGAGGTGGCTAGGTAGTGGGAAGGAAAATATAAGATGAGTGAAAAACTATCCTAAATGAGTCTTGAACACATGACTCCTAAGCCTTCTAGCAAGGCAATCTCCTAACCAATAAACCCATACAAATTAGCGCCCCTTATCAGTACAAAATTAAGAAAATTACAAATAAGTCCTAATTATAATTAAAACTCTAATTATTTATTTAATCCTTCCTAATTAAGATGAAGTCTTCTTGTTGACTTGGTCAAGGGTGGTCAAAGGTCAAAGGTTGACCATGGGAGGGTTGACCTGTTAGGTATATGCACTAGAGACTTATATGTTTTTGAAACATCCATCACATGTATCATATTATTTTATGAAGGCAATTCATTCTTTTAGGAATACAATTAATGTCCTTAGAATAGTAAGCTCAAACTTCATAAGAAATCAAGTAGATGACTTGATCATGAGATCTTATGAAGAACTATTCTTAAAATAGTCCCTGGTCAAGTATCATCTTAGGACAAAGATGCATTTAGACTAGTATGTGAGTTCATTGATGATCACATCTTACGGATCATGGATATGAGATATCATGTGCTCATATAGGTACATATTAAGAGTAATATTGTACTAGACAGACCCACCTTAAGAACGTTGCATGGATTGTTACATAAGTGTCATGAACGTTTCTCAAATTGACAAATGTTATATGAAGTCCTTTGACCTGAAATCACTACGATTCCTACATAAGGAATTATGTGTTTTGAATATCATCAAACATTTCCTGTAACAAGGTGATCATAAAATTGGTATTTGGACATATAATAAATTATGTGGTGGGATGTGAATGACCTAGATGGGATTTGTCCCTCCTATGTAACAGGAGTTATATCTGCAGACCTCTTGATAAAGTGAGACTGCAAAATGCATGGCCATGCTCAAGAGGATAAACATGAGATGTTTATTTTCTGTACAGTCTACTTGGGGATCAAGAAAACATAAATTGAACTATACAAGGTTGACACAATTAATGCTCTTGTGTTTAGTTAGATATTTGGACAAAGAGAAAAATAATATAAATTATTATCATAAAATAGGTTTCGTCAAAGTTGTTGATAATCTCAATATTTGGGTAGTGATGTATTGCTAGATACCGCTTACTATTTATGATATTAAATATAGAAGAGTTTTTATTTTAATATTGTAACCAAATATTAAAAGCCTATTGGGTCACACGCATACAACAAGCCATCAGGAAAAGATAATAATTCTAACTTAATTAGAATTATAACATAATAGGCCAAGCCCATATATGTTAGGGTTAATAGGGTGAGGGGTCAAAACCTAGCCACCACTCTATAAGTAGAGCATTAGATGCATTACCCTGTACAGATTAGCAATCGCTCTTACTCTCTAAGGCTGCTAGAAGAGTTGAGGAGGGTTTCCTAGTTCGGCTGTTGGCGTGGACACTACTAGAGATGTGGCTGCTATTGCCTCGTTTACAATCCTCATAAAGTATGTCATTATGTTTCATGCCTTTTATGCCTTAATTCGTGTTTTCGCATTAACAATCATAACAAGGGAGGGAATCCATTTATTTCGCTGCACCCTAACCACATGCTTGATTCCCTTCAATTGGTATCAGAGCGTTGGTTTGCGATAAACACGTTTTAGGCTTTTAATCATTTTGAATATGTTGATATTCTGTTTCTCTGTTGAAAAACGCAGTCTGTACGTTGAATGCTGTTATATGCGCTTCATCTGTGCTGGGCACAGGTGAAGCGCAACATACAGGATTTTGAATCTGATACCTGCGCTTCACTCACGCTGAGCGCAAGTAAAGCACAGGTGAAGCGCAATTTACAGAATTTAAAACTAGAACCTGCGCTTCACCCAGCTTCACCCACGCTGGGCGCAAGTGAAGCGCAGGTACGCGTTTCAATTATTTTGATTATTGAATGTTTTATGTACGATGTATATATAATTATATGTTCTGGTGTTAGAGGGTCCCATGGAATATGAAGAGTTCATGTCTTGGGCGTCAAAGGGTTCAATTGTTGAAACCTTGTCTCGACTCAAATATTGTTTGCGATAAACATGCCACTTATCAATTTGCTGACAAGAGTGTATTCGAATGATACGAGGGACTTACCTGTTTACAGGTTCGTGAAGTATTTGTTTGATGCGAGACACTTATTGATGATTGGTTGAGTGTTTAACATTGCGTAGTGTGTTATTTTGTACGCGCGTTATTCATCCTCGCTCAATATATACATCTAAATATATCACTTGTTTTACAATCAATATGGATGATGATTGGTTATGGCCTTAGTTGTTTTATTTAAATACGACCTGCGTGTCGTGCCTTACCTCCTATATTCTATTTGAAATTCTTTTCTCATCTCTATCCCCTCGTATGTTAAACGAGGTTTCTTCTTGTTATGTAATATAACCGAGAGGACAATGTGCATGTGGAGACATGTGGATGGAGGCTTCAAGATTATATACGTGATATAATTTTTTATTGGAATTTTAGGAGGCCATAACCATATCATTTACTTGTATGAGATGCATGCTTGTATGTTTGTTAATTGGTTTGACAAAGGAATAAAATTAAAGCAATCAAATCCCTCAATGCTTGTGTGCCTTCCAATGAATGACACTCGTCAAGGCTAGAATCGATGAAGAGTGGGTCTGCTAAAGCAGGGTACCTTTATCTATTTTAGTGAGGCGCGATGGGATAAAAGTAATATCCAACTGTCAACCATTGGGTTTTGACTTAACTAGGTATTCAATAGGATTGAAAACCTAGAGGCACTAAGTTAGGCATTAATTCATAAGATGAATTAGAATAAGAGTTATTCACCTAACTATCCAAGAGTTGTATGAGATGCAATTGGAAGTGTGTTCCTACCTAAATAACCTTTTCTTAAGCGATCAGCTAAAGCTGACTTAAAATTAGGTGAAATATGGATCTTGGCCCACTAGAAAATCTAGTGATGGGATTTTCTGATTCTTTATATTGAGGGTACTTATTTTGAATCAAAATAGTGGGAGGCATATTTAATTAAAGACCTAATTAAATATTTTTGTTATATGATACTTAAGTGCATAATTTTTGAAAACGAAAAATATCCTTTCATTGCGATCTATCCTTGAGAAGGACAAACTATCTGGAATTAACTTTCTAGACTAGTATAGAAACTTAAGGACTACCATTAGGCATAAGAAAAGGCTATATGTCCTGGAAGAGCCCGTTCCTGAAACACCCGCTGCAACTGCTTCGAAAGCTGACAAGGATGCTTTTAAGAAGTATCTGGATGATGCTCTCGATGCAGGTTGCCTTATGCTTGCTACCATGAATGCTGAAAACAACATGAGAACATGGAGGCGTACGATATGATCGTGCATTTAAAGAAACCTTATCAAGGCCAAGCTAGTCATGAACAATTTGAAGTCTCAAAGGCACTTTATCAATGTAGACTGGCAGAGGGAAGCCCTGTAGGTGCTCATGTACTCAAGATGATTGGGTACATTGAAAACCTGGAAAAGGCTTGCGTTCCCATTAGGCCAAAAGTTGGCCACTGATCTTGTCCTACAATTGTTGTCGAATAGCTATAGTCAATTCGTCATGAACTACAACATGAACTAATTTGACAAACCATTGCCAGAATTGCTAAGCATGTTAACAACAGGTGAGCAAAACATTAATAAAGGTAAAGGGAAGGCCATATTAATGGTCCAACCTAGAAAAGGCAAGGGCAAGAAGAAATTCTCGAAACCTATGGGCGAGATAGCTAAGGAAGGAACATGTTTCCATTGTGGCCAATCAAGATATTGGAAGAGAAACCGTGCAAAGTACCTGGAGGAGTTCAAGAAAGGAAGTGAGACTTTCGCTTCAGGTGTCTATGTTATAGAAGTCAATTTATCTACTTCTGCATCTTGGGTATTGGATACCGGATGTGGATCTCACATTTGTGTGTAGGATCTAAAAGGGAGTAAGGTCATTGGCTAAAGGCGAAGTCGACCTACGTGTGGGAAATGGAGCAAGAGTTGCTGCCTTAGCCGTAGGAACCTATTATTTAACTTTGACAACTGGGCTAGTTATTGAACTAAATAATTCTTATTTTGTGCCTGCCATTAGTGGGAATATTATTTCCGTTTCTTGTTTGGACAAGAGTGGTTTTTCATTCATAATAAAGAACAATAGTTGTTCAAATTATTTGAATGATATGTTTTATGGTTGTGCAAAGTTGAACGATGGACTATATGTTCGTGACTTGGAAGTGCCTATCTATAACATAAGTGCTAAGAGGATCAAAACAAATTATTTGAACCCGACTTATCTTTGGCATTATCGCATAGGCCACATAAATGACAAACGCATATCCAAAATCCACCAAGATGGTTATTTGGACTCATTTGATTTTGAATCTATTGAGGCATGTGGATCTTGTTTATTGGGAAAGATGATCAAAACCCCATTCACCGGAAAAGGTGAAAGGGCTGGTGATCTTCTTGGTCTCATACATAGTGATGCATGTGGGCCCATGGGCACAATGGCTAGAGGAGGTTTTCAATACTTCATCACTTCTACTGATGATTTCAGTAGATATGGATTTGTGTATCTAATGAAACACATATCTAAGTCCTTTGAAGAGTTCAAGGAATTTAAGAATGAAGTATAAAACCAACTTGGCAAGACTATTAAAACACTTCGATGAGATCGAGGTGGAGAATATTTGAGCCAACAATTTGATGACTATCTAAGAGAGTGTGGGATAACATCTCAACTCACTCCTCCTGGAACACCTTAATGGAATGGATTTTCAGAAAGGAGAAATCGAACTCTATTAGATATGGTTCGTTCTATGATGAGTCACACTGATCTCCCCGACTCCTTTTGGGGTCATGCTTTGTTAACAGCTGCTTTCACACTAAACCGTGTTCCATCTAAGGTTGTTATAAAGACACCATATGAGATATGGACTGGGAAATGACCTAGTATGTCTTTTATGAAGATTTGGGGTTGTGAAGCTTATGTGAAACACCAAGTTTCACATAAACTAGGACCCAAATTAGATAAGTGCTTATTTGTGGAATACCCAAGGAAACTAAGGGCTACTACTTCTATAATCCTAGCAAAGGCAAAGTGTTTGTCGCTAGGACTGTTGTATTCTTAGAGAAGGAATTTGTCTCTAAGAAAATCAGTGGGAGGAAAGTAGAACTTGAAGAAATTCAAGTACCACAGAGTAGCAATGAGCCAATGATGGAATGAGAGCAGATACCACAAAGTGTTGTGGAGCCACCTGCTCAAGTTGTGCAAGACTTGCGTAAGTCAGATAGGGTACGTCACCAACCTGAGAGATATGGTTTCCTTGTATCTCAGGAATGGGATGTATTACTAATGGATTGAGGTGAACCAGTGACTTACCAAGAGGCTCTTTTGAGTCTAGAATCTAAGAAAAGGCTTGATGCCATGAGATCTGAAATGGATTCCATGTACATTAACAAGGTATGAACCTTGATTGAGCCACCCGAAGGGATAAAACCCATAGGGTACACGTGGGTTTTCAAAAGGAAAACTGACATGGATGGTAATGTGAGTACCTTTAAAGCACGGTTGGTGGCTAAGGGTTTCAAGCAAATTCATGGTGTAAACTATGATGAAACCTTTTCCCTAGTTGTCATGCTTAAATTTGTTCGGATCTTGCTTATTATTACAACTTACCATGATTATGAAATCCGGCAAATGGATGTCAAGATAGCTTTCCTAAACGGAAGCCTTCTTGAAGATGTGTGTTTGACACAACCTGAAGGTTTTGTAATACCTGAAAATGCTGAAAGGTGTGTAAGTTGCAACGATACATTTATGGATTAAAGTGAGCTTCTAGAAGCTGAAATCTTCATTTTGATGAAGTTGTTAAGTAGTTTGATTTCATTAAAATGAAGATGAACCTTGTGTCTACAAAATGGTTAGTGACAGCATAATGGTTTTTCTGGTTTTGTGTGTAGATGACATACTCCTCATAGGAAATGACATTCCTAACCTTCAGTCTGTAAAGACTTGGTTAGGAAATTATTTTTCTATGAAAGATTCGGGTGAAGCGACCTATGTGATATGTATCAGGATCTATAGAGATGAGATCTCAAAGATTACTTGGCCTAAGTCAGAGTACATACATAGACAAAGTGTTAAAACGGTTTAACATGCAAGATTCTAAGAAGGGATTTTTGCCTATGTCACATGGTATAAGCCTTTCTAAGGCTCAATCTCCTTCCAGTAAAGAAGAGAGAGATCGCATGAGTAAGATTCCTTATGCATCTCCTATAACATCTATCATGTATGCCATGTTATGTACTCGACCAGACATATGCTCTAAGCATGACTAGCAGATACCAATCTAATCCTGGTGAAGGTCACTGGATAGTAGTCAAGAACATCCTTAAGTACTTTAGAAGAACTAATGATTCATTCTTGATATATGGAGGTGAGGAAGAGCTACTTGTAAAGAGTTACACTGATGTTAGCTTCCAAACCAACAAAGATGATTCTAGATCGCAATCAGGTTATGTGTTATGTTTGAATGGTGGCACTGTGACCTGAAAAATTTCAAAGCAGGAAATAGTCGCTGATTCTACCACATCAACAAAACCCCTTGTGCAGCAGAAGCATGAAGGGCACACTAGATCATTAGGCATAAGAGTTATGTCTGAATGTCTCTAGTGCAAGTGGGAGATTGTTAGGTATATGCACTAGACACTTATATGTTTTTGAAACATCCAGCACATGTATCATATTATTTTATAAAGGCAATTCATTCTTTTAAGAATACAATTAATGTCCTTAGAATAGTAAGCTCAAACTTCATAAGAAATCAAGTAGATGACTTGATCGTGAGATCTTATGAAGAACTATTCTTAAAATAGTCCCTTGTCAAGTATCATCTTAGGACAAAGATGAATTTAGACTAGTATGTGAGTTCATTGGTGATCACATCTCACGGATCATGGATATGAGATATCATGTGCTCACATAGGTACATATTAAGAGTAATAGTGTACTGGACAGACCCACCTTAAGAACGTTGCATGGATTGTTACATAAGTGTCATGTCTCAAATTGACAAATGTTATATGAAGTCCTTTGACCTGAAATCACTACGATTCCTACATAAGGAATTATGTGTTTTGAATATCATCAAACATTGCCTGTAACAAGGTGATCATAAAATTGGTATTTGGACATATAATAAATTATGTGGTGGGATTTGAGTGACCTAGATGGGATTTGTCCCTCCTATGTAACAGGAATTATATCTGCAGGCCTCTTGATAAAGTCAGACTGCAAAATGCATGGTCATGCTCAAGAGGATAAACATGAGATGTTTATTTTCTGTACAGTCTACTTGGGGATCAAGAAAACATAAATTGAACTATACAAGGTTGACACAATCCATGCCCTTGTGTTCAGTTAGATATTTAGACAAAGGGACAGATCATATAAATTATTATCATAAAATAGGATTCGTCAAAGTTGTTGATAATCTGAATATTTGGGTAGTGATGTATTGCTAGATACCGCTCACTATTTATGATATTAAATATAAAAGAGTTTTTATTTTAATATTGTAACCAAATATTAAAAGCCTATTAGGTCACACGCATACAACAAGCCGTTAGAAAAAGATAATAATTCTAATTTAATTAGAATTATAACATAATGGGCCAGGCCCATATATGTTAGGGTTAATAAAGTGAGGGGGTCAAAACCTAGCCACCACTCTATAAATGGAGCACGAGATGCAATACCCTGTACAGATGAGCAATCGCTCTTACTCTCTAAGGCTACTAGCATGTTGAGTCTCAAAGGATTAAATATATGAAATTAAAAAAATATTTTGAGTCTCACGCTCTTAAGTTTTAATGAACAACAAATATAAATATAAAAGGCATTTACATGATACTATGCTCTCACAGGATGTTGCACTGTTTCAGATCATATTGTCTATATAAAGGATCATCTGAAAGATCAACATCATCTAAAGAGTGTTTATCATCTGAAGACTTGGAGATCATCTGAAGGCTGAAGGCATCAAGTTTAAGGTTTGACCCCTGAAGACGTTACTATGTAAGAAGAACGGTCATCTCAATGGTCTAACCCTTTCAGCATAAGAATCAGAGTTGCTTTCTCTCCTCGTTCAAATGTTTAGCATTTTTAAGGAAAGTCTGCAAAGCTGCTATACCTACTCAAAAGCATTATGTGCGCAGACCTGCTGCACCTAAGACTGCTCAGAACGTGCTGGACAGAGTATGTTTCAACGTCTCCTGAAGCATTTAATGCTATTTGACAACGGGCAACATTTTCTCGAAGATTATAAATATGCCCATGCAAATTGAAGCTAATAACAACAAGAGAAAAGCAATCAAAGAAATCTCAGATAAGTTCAATCTATCATCTGAAGTTAATTGATTGAACTTTATCTGTTTTTATCTTAAAACAGTTTGGGTTACAAGCCTGGAGAGGCTTATTGTCTGAAAGAATACTTGGGCTACACTTGGATAAGTGTCTGAGAGCCTGAAGAGGCTTGGTGGAAGAAACAATACTTGTTGTAGAGCCTGAAGAGGCTTGACAGAAAAGAATACTTGTTGTAGAGCCTGAAGAGGCTTGACAGAAAAGAATACTTGGTGTAGAGCCTGAAGAGGCTTGACAGAAAAGAATACTTGTTGTAGAGCCTGAAGAGGCTTGACAGAAAAGATTACTTGGTGTAGAGCCTGAAGAGGCTTAATAGAAAAGAATACTTGTAATCTTGCAAGATTAGTGGAAATCCAGTGGTGGTTTGCCCTGGGACTGGACGTAGCTCACAAGTGGTAGTGAGTGAACCAGGATAAATTCTTGGCTAAGTTTCCTTTCCCTTAAACTCTTTCAATTCAGTTTCTGAACTAACAAAGGGGTTTAGAAAAGTTTTCAGGAGCTAAAATCTTAACATCAAACGAAACTATTTATCAAAACTGTCTTTGTGTCTGAACCAAGGTTCAGAAGGTAGTAACTAACGTCAGACGATCTTTATCATCTAAAGTTTTTATAGAAACTTTTTTAAATTATTTTTTAAAACCAAAAGGTTTCCATTGAAACACTATTCAACCCCCCTTCTAGTGTTTCCCTGTTTTTCTTACATAGCAGAGTTGAGAAGGGTCTCCTAGTTCGGCTATTGGCGTGGACACCACTAGAGACGTGGCTGCTATTGCCTCGTTTACAATCCTCATAAGGTATGTCATTATGTTTCATACTTTTTATGCCTTAATTCGTGTTTTCACATTAACGATCATAACGAGGGAATCCATTTATTCCGCTGCACCCTGACACATGCTTGATTCCTTTCAACCAAACCATGGTTGACCAAGGCTTGATCCAGCTCCATGCGCCCAAGTCAGGCCCAGGCTCCCCTTCAGCTCCGCTGCCAGCTCAGAGCTCCACTGGCAGTTGCCATCATTCCCTCCCCCTTAGAAAGGATTTGACTTCAAATCTGAAAGATCATAAAGAAGCCATCAGAAAAGAGGAACGTGGGTAGAAAGAAGGATATGGATGACTAAAGTAGCAAGTAAGAAGATACTTCCCTTAGCCTTGGGAGAATACAGCTAGACGTCCAGAAGTTGAACATCTTCCTTGAGCCTAGACAACAAAAAGAAGACCCATAAGTATTATTCCCAAGCAAGTAAAGTGAAGGCTCATAACAAAAATACTTGGGGATCATAAAGATTAGCAAAAGAAAAACATAGGATGTGAACAAGAGGTAGTTGAGATAAGTGTTAGAAAACTCCCTCAATGAAGATTGAACCATCTTGTCCATGTACTCTTTGGATTTAGATCCTGGATCAAAGACTAATCTTTTGAAGTCCTTCTTTTCAAGTAAAGGGGTTAGTTGGTTAAAACGAAATTTAAACAAGAGATATGCATGTTTCAAACCAACAAAATAATCCACAATATATTGCCGAATGAATGCACAATTAAAACTCTGTGGTATGAATGTCCTATTTCTTGGAAGTGAGATCCCATCATGCTCATTGAACATAAGACACGCATCTTGAGTATGATTGTTAAAATCATAGTGCATATGTTTGTGCCATGAAGTATTCATGCAAGTTTGTTCAAGAGCTATATCCATGCTAAAGCACTCACTCAAGTAAGATGACACCTTTTGCATATTTTCATATGTGTTCATGTAAGGTGAAATACCAAAAGAATCACATTGAGTATGCATATCAAGAAGCATATCATCATTTGAATTAGATGTCAAACAAGTTTTCCCATATGTGATAGCTTCGTCAGAATTTTTATTCTTTTCACTAACTAGTTCAAGATCATAATACACATCTTTATATGAAACAATTATTTTAGGCCCAAAATGTGTATTCAATTTATAAACACAAACCAAAGGTGCATGCATATTCAATCCAACTTTGTTATCATTCATATCATGCAATTTAAATTGATCAAAGGAATTCACTAAACATGCATCTTTAGTAAGTTTCATGGTACTCTTAACTTAGTTGATTTTTCTAAACATGCAATAGGTTTCAAAGCATTATCAACATTGTTTATTTCTTTCAAAACATGTAATGCTTTGTGGCATAAAATTGGGCATAGAAAGAGGCATTTCATGCATGAATAAAGTAAGTTTAGGAAACTCCCTTTCAACAACTTGAATTGTACTCTTTGAAACACTAGAAGTATTTTCCATCAACCTATTCATGCTTTCACTAGAAGAGTTAGCATTCAAATGATCACAAGATAAACATACTTTCCCTTCTTGCACTCTTAATTTATTTTCCTCACTTTCTCTTTTAAGTTCTTCTTCTTCTTTCCCTTTTTCTATTTGTTCTCTTTTCTCTTGTTCTATTAACCTCTTAAGTGTGGTTTGATCTTCTTTTATTTCCTTTGAGGTCATAGGCATGAGTGTGAACTTTATTCCTTGGTGGCGGAACATATAGGTATTGGAAAACCCATCATATTTTACTCTTCTCTCATAGTACCAAGGTCTTCCTAATAGGATGTGTGAGGCTTCTAAGGGTATAACATCAAAGGTCATTTCATCTTTGTAGTCCCCAATGTTAAACCTAAATCTCACTTGCCTATCCACTATAACTTCTTCCTCTTCACTCACCCATTGAAGTGTGTAAGGTTTGGGTGTGGGGTAGTAAGTAAGTTAAGCTTGTTAACTAACCTAAGGCTAGCTAGGTTGCTACTACTCCCTCCATCTATGATGACTAAACATACCTTATCTTCAATGTGGCACCTAGTGTGGAATAGGTTCTTTCTTTGGCTCTCTCCTTTACCCAAGGGTGTTTCTAAGGCTTTTCTAAACAACATTTTTGCCCTTCCCCTTGCCTTCTTCCTTCCATTCTCCTAGGTTGATTTTAGTCTTAAAAGTTTTTATGGACCTTTCCACTCAACTTAGAGTTTACACTCAATGGAATGCAACACTCGTGTATGTCACTCTTTTTGGCCTTTTCTATAATGAAGCACTCTTGCCTCTTCTACTCAAGTAAGGTTGGATTGATCTTGCAAATACCAACTGTGAGACTTAAGCTTAACCATTCCCAAATAGAAGCGCACGAGCAAAAGAATTAACTACTGAAAAGGACTAGGAATTGCTTAAGACAAAACAAGGAATTGATATAACAAACAAGAAAAGCAAGCACTCAAGAAAGCTTATACACAATAATGGAATACAAACAAGCCAAGACAAAAGAAATTGCAAAGAGAATTGTTTTTGGTAAGTTTTTAAAAAAGAGTTGTCAAACAGTCGTTTTTGAAAAACAGCTATTACAACACAAAATACTGTAAACAAAGAAATGAAATGACAAAATTACAGTAAAATGTCAACTGTATTGTTGGACTTTCTTTTTATTGTTTTTCTCTTTGTTTTTCTCTATTTTTTTGAATTTTTGACTCTTTGAGTATCTTTTTGACTTTTTCTCTTGTTGTTGATTTTTGCACCCTTTTTGCTTTTTGCACCTCTTTTTATATATTTTGCAATATAATAATTTTTTAATTCTTTTTGCTTCTTTTCTTTTTCTTTTATTTTTGCCCCAACAGAAAATTAAAGAAATTTGTACAAAATTACAAAAAATAGAAATCTACCTAAAATATTTTTTCAAGATTTTTGAATTACAACTGGTCCAAAACGGTACCAGAAAACAAAATAGACAGGCTAAATTCTAAAAACTGTAAATTAAAATGGAATGGCAACCTGATTTCAAAAAATTCCAAAAAAAATTGCTTAGCACTTCCTTGTTGATCATACAAATACAAAACTATGTTGGAAACACACTTGGTTCAATTTTAAGATGGAAATTAAATTTTGAAGGAAAATCAACAATTGGAATTTATTGATTTTCTTCCAACTTTATGAACCAAAAAGTAGCCTAACGGTGAACGTTTTGCACAATCAAACAGGGAAAGTCCAAGGTAGAGATAATAGACAATCAGTGGCTTATCTTATCTTTTTGTGAGTTCATTATGTTATCTGTTTTATGTGAATTTATTGCTCTGTTCCTATTTAGCTCTGTTATTCCCTTTTGATTGATGACAAAAGGGGGAGTATTATATCTAACAAAATCTGAATCTGAAGTGATTACAGGACTCAGGGGGAGTAAATAAGAAATTGATTTTTGATCAAATCAGTTTAAGAGATCATCTGAAGTGATTACAGGACTCAGGGGGAGTAAATAAGAAATTGATTTTTGATCAAATCAGTTTAAGAGATCACCATCTGAGGGGGGAGCTATTTTACTTTCATCTTTAAAACTCCTTTCAGATTTATGTATTTTAAACAAATTTGTCATCATTAAAAAGGGGGAGAATGTTGAGTCTCAAAAATATCATAAGAGAAATTATGATGTTTAAGACAGCTCAATTCCCAAGTTTTAATGCTTAACAAATTTGAGTTAAAATATTTATCATAGATACATATATGTTTTAATGGTTTATCTATGATTTCAGCAAGAGTCACTATGAGCCTACATAAAAAGACTAAGTGTTGAAGCTGTCTGAAGAAGCATAACTCGTCTGAAGAGTTGAAGCTGTCTGAAGTAGCTCAACCCGTCTGAAGTATCAGTGCTGTCTGAAGTCTCACTTATGACGTGGCATTCTCTGCTGAAGCTTGTGAAGACTTTTCTGAACCTCTGCTACGCGTACCTTTTCAAACACGTTTATGGCAAGGATCACAGAGGCCTTTCCTGGTGATTTTGAATTTCATACACCACTGAGGAAATCTCTGCAACGCAGCCTCTGCAACAACATTTGTAGCAGCCTTAATGCAAAAGAAACCTTGTATCGTGTCAGAGATATCAGAGCTCTCAAAAGCATGTCTCACAACGGATTAAATAGCATTTAATGCTATCTCTAAACGGTGGTATTTCAACGGATTAAAGGTTGGGTATAAATACCCCTCTATGAAGACCATCAAAAGTAACGAAGAGAAAGAAAGAAAAATCAGTATACAAGAAAGCCAAAAGAAACATCGCGCTGCAAGTTTTTACTCCGTAAAAACTCTCTGATAGAATTCTTTGTACACATTTGTATATCCTGAGCATACCTCAGTTTTATTGTACATTGTATTGGTTTGAGCTTCAAACTTGGATAGTTTAAAAGCTTAAACCCCTTTCTGTAAACCTTGGTAGAGCCTGAAGAGGCTTGACAGAAAAGAATACTTGTGGTAGAGCCTGAAGAGGCTTGACAGAAAAGAATACTGTGGTAGCTGAAGAGGCTTGACAGAAAGATACTTGTGGTAGAGCCTGAAGAGGCTTGACAGAAAAGAATACTTGTGGTAGAGGCCTGAAGCGGCTTGACAGAAAAGAATACTTGTTGTGTCTGGAGAGACTGTCTCGTGGTGTCTGGAGAGACTGTACTCGTGGTGTCATGGAGAGACTGTACTCGTTGTGTCTGGAGAGACTGTACTCGTTGTGTCTGGAGTGACTTGTACTCGTGGTGTCCTGGAGAGACTGTACTCGTTGTGTCTGGAGAGACTGTACTCATATCAAGTTTGTAATCTGATATTCATATAGTGGAATCCAGTGGTTGTTTGCCATTGGGACTGGACGTAGCTCACAGTGGTAGTGTGTGAACCAGGATAATTCTTTGGCTAAGTTTTCTTACCCTTATCTCTTGTCAATTCTTTTTATACTAATCAAGGGGTTAGAGTAATTAATCTGATATGTTATAAAGCCATAAAACATTGTTTAAATCAGTATTTTTATAACCGTCTGAAAACTTCAGACAGTTCTTTAAGAGCCTGTCTGAAATCGTGTTTTTAACACCTGTTTGTGAACAGCTTTCAAAAATATTCAGAAACACTATTCAACCCCCCTTCTAGTGTTTCCCTGTGTTCCTACAGTTGGTACCAGAGCTTTACTCAGGGTTGAAGCACCTAACAAGTGACTGAGGACTGAAAGATCCAAATGGAAGCTTCTAACAGCAACAGGCAATACATCACAGAAGGAGCCTCTATCACAAGACCCCCCAGCATTCAATGGAGTGGATTACCACTACTGGAGAGATCGTATGAAGTTGTTCATTGAGAGCAACAACATTGATGTTTGGGAGGTGGTCACTGATGGAGATTATGTGCCTATGCAAAATGGTTTGCCTATACCTAAGACTGAATGGACCCTGGAGCAGAAGACTAGAGTCCAGATGAATGCTAAAGCCAAACTCTATCTGATATGTTCCTTGAATAAATCAGAATATGAGAAGGTCCATGGATGCACTTCTGCCAAGGAGATTTGGGATACTCTTGCAGCAGCCCATGAAGGGACTGAAACTGTCAAGCAATCCAAAATCAGCATGCTTATACATCAGTATGAGATGTTTAAGATGGAAGAAACTGAAACTATTGACCAAATGTTTGGGAGGTTTCAGACCATAACCAATGGACTCAGGTCCTTAGGAAGAACCTATGAATCTGGAGACAACAACAGAAAGATTCTAAGAAGTCTACCTAAGGTCCTGGAGACCCAAAGTCACTTCCATTCAAGAGGCAAGAGATTTGAACTCTCTAAGAATGGAAGAACTGTTGGGATCTCTCAAAGTCCATGAACTTGAGCTTGGAGAAGATGACAACAAGAAGAAGTCTCTGGCTCTAAACTCCAAGGTCAAACAGTCTAGGCATGGCAGCATGAAGGCTATGCAAGCTGAGGACAGTTCAGAAGCAGATGAAGATTCTGAAGACAACTCAGAAGATGAAGATGATCTTGCTCTTTTAAGCAGAAAGATCAAGAGAATTTTGCAGAACAGAGGAAAGTTCAGAAAGAACCAACCATCTTCATCCAAATCAGGTAAGACAGGTAAAGAGTCTAACCCTGATAAAATTTCTTGCTTTGAATGTAAGCAACCAGGACACATTATGGCTGATTGTCCAAGACTAAAGAAGAACAACTTCAAGAAGAAGTTTTCCAAAAAGAAGAAAAGTCTCATGGCAACATGGGAAGATCTTGATGAATCAACCTCAGAAGAAGAAGATACTTCAGAAAAGGCAAATCTGTGTCTCATGGCTAGTCTACCATCCTAGACAGCTCTGAAGCTGAGGTATTTCCTCTTACTCTACAAGAAATGTATGATGATCTGGTGGAAAGTTCTCAAGAACTTTTCCAAGAGTATAAGAATCTATCCAAAGCCCACACAGAAATGTGTAACAAATATGAGGCACTTGAGATAGAACATATTATGCTCCAAGAAAAGGTTCTTGAGACTAAAAACTGCAGTTCACAAGCTGTGTCTGAAGAAAATAAGAAACTTCTGAAGCAGGTTGTGGAACTGACAAAAGATCTGGCCAAATTTGTCAAAGGAACTAAAAATCTGAATATAATGCTTGGAAATCAAAGGCATTCCCTTGACAAAACTGGACTAGGCTTTTGTGATCATAACTTGTCTGAACCTCCTACTGTCTTAAATTTTTCTAAAAAGAAGGTTACTGGGTGTTCTCACTGTGGTAAGCCTGGACACAATGTGGCTCAGTGCAAACACAGGAGAAAGACAAGGCCCAAAGCTAACAAGAAAGGACCCAAAAGAATATGGGTACCTAAAAACTTAATTATTCCTGTTGCAGATGTGTTTAACAGGACAAAGGAGACCCCACAAATGGTACCTGGACAGTGGGTGCTCGCGACACATGACAGGAGAAAGGTCTTTGTTCCAAAACCTTAGACCTAGAGCTGGTGGAATGGTCACCTTGGTGGAAATCAGCAAGGGAAGATCACTGGAATAAGGACTGTAGGTATATCTCCTTCATCCCTTATTAAAAATGTACTTCTAGTGGAGGGACTACAACATAACTTACTGAGCATAAGTCAATTATGTGACAGTGGTTATGTGGTATCCTTTATTAAGGAAGGATGCATAGTCCAAGACTCCTCTAAGCAAATCCTCTTTACTGCTAAGAGACACAACAATGTGTACAAGATTGATCTAGAGGATCTAGCAAGTCAAAACGTAAAGTGTTTCATTTCTGTTGAAGATGAAAAAACAGATTTGGCATCAAAGACTTGGGCATTCCAGCTTGAGATTAATCTCAAGATTAGCAAAACACAATCTTGTTAAAGGATTGCCCAAGCTTTCATACAAATCTGACATTTTATGTGAAAGCTGTCTGAAAGGGAAACAAACAGACACTCTTTTAAAAGTAAAGATGTTGTTTCAACTAGCAGACCACTAGAACTTTTACACATTGACTTGTTTGGTCCTATTAGAACAGAAAGTCTTAGTGGTAAGAAATATGGCTTGGTCATTGTTGATGACTATTCTAGATTTACTTGGGTGTTATTCCTAAGAAGCAAGGATGAGACTTTTAGGAATTTCACAGTATTCTGCAAGAAGGTACAGAATGAGAAAGGATTCTGTATTTCTGTTATCAGAAGTGATCATGGTGGAGAGTTTGAGAATGCAAACTTTCAAATGTTCTGTGATGAGAATGGGATCTCACACAATTTCTCTGTGGCTATAACACCTCAACAGAATGAGGTTGTTGAGAGAAAGAACAGAAGTTTGCAAGAGATGGCAAGGACCATGCTCAACTCCATGCAGCTTACCAAGATCCTTCTGGGCAGAAGCTGTTAGCACAGCATGTTACCTTCAAAACAGAATATTGGTAAGACCAATTCTGAAAAAGACTGCCTATGAACTGTGGAAAGGAAGAAAAACCCAACATATCATACTTCCACACCTTTGGATGTGAATGTTTTATACTCAACACCAAGGATGATCTTGGAAAATTTGATGCAAAGTCTGATAAAGGATTTTTCATTGGATATTCTGAAACATCTAAAGCCTATAGAGTGTATAACTCTAGAACTTTAACTGTTGAAGAAACTATTCATGTTAAATTCAATGATAACAAAGAGACTGATAGGGAACTATTAGATCTAGAGGATGACTTTGCAGGAATGGAGCTGAATGACCACAGCAGCTCGAAGGATGAGCAGCTGTCTGAAGTACCTACTGTTACTAAACCTCTTTCAAACAATGTTGAGTCTCAAACAGAACAAACAGATGTGATACTTCCTCAGAAACCTGGTTGGAAATACAAATCACATCATCCTAAGGAGCAAATCATTGGCAGCACTTCAGAAGGAGTTAAGACAAGATCAAAATTCAAGATTTTGAATTCTCTTGCTCCCTATCTGAAATAGAGCCAAAGAACATTGATGAAGCTTTGCATGATGAAGGGTGGATCCTAGCCATGCAAGAAGAGCTGAATCAGTTTGCTAGGAGTGATGTCCTGGACCCTGTTCCTAAACCCCATGGGAAAACTATTATTGGAACCAAATGGGTGTTCAGAAACAAGCTGTCTGAAGAAGGCAAGGTAGTCAGAAACAAGGCAAGATTAGTTGCTCAAGGATACAACCAGCAAGAAGGTATTGATTTCACTGAAACCTTTACCCCTGTGGCCAGGTTAGAAGCAATTAGAATTCTTTTATCTTATGCTGTAAATAATGGCATCAAGCTATATCAAATGGATGTTAAAAGTGCCTTCCTCAATGGTCTCATTGAAGAAGAAGTCTTTGTTAGACAACCCCCTGGTTTGAAGATATTGCTTTTCCTGAACATGTTTTCAAACTCAAAAGGCTCTCTATGGTCTGAAACAAGCCCCAAGAGCTTGGTATGACAGATTGAGCAGTTTTCTAATCTCAAATGGTTTTGAAAGAGGAAAAGTGGATACAACTCTTTTTAGAAAACAGTCTAACAAAGATCTTATACTTGTTCAGATATATGTTGATGACATTATCTTTGGTTCAACTAACTCTTCATTATGCAAGGAGTTTTCAGAGTTAATGCAATCAGAATTTGAAATGAGTTTAATGGGTGAACTAAAATTTTTCTTAGGACTTCAGATTAAGCAAGATTCTGACTGTATATGGATCCATCAAGAAAAATATACAAAGGAAATGCTTAAGAAGTTTAACTTTCATGATTGCAACCCATGTCAACTCCAATGCATCCCTCTGCATCTTTAAATAAAAGATGAGAAGGAAGAACCAGTGAATCAAACTTTGTATAGAGGAATGATTGGATCATTACTATATCTAACAGCAAGCAGACTTGACATAATGTTCAGTGTATGTCTGTGTGCTAGATTTCAATCTGATCCAAGGAGTACTCACTACAACGCTGTAAAAAGAATTTTCAGATATCTTAAAGGTACTACTAATCTTGGTCTGTTCTATAAGAAAAGTAAGGACTGCAGGTTAATAGGTTACTGTGATGCTGATTTTGCTGGAGACAGAATTGAAAGAAAAAGCACTAGTGGTGGATGTCATTTCTTTGGAGAAATATGGTTAGATGGTCAAGCAAAAGGCAAAGCACAATTGCCTTATCAACAGCTGAAGCAGAATATATCTCAGCAGCCAGTTGTTTGCTCACAACTGTTATGGGTGAAGTATCAGTTAGAAGATTTTAACATTACTATATCTGCTATACCTGTTTTGTGTGATAATACAAGTGCTATTAATTTGTCTAAAAATCCCATTCAACATTCTAGGGCTAAACATATAGAAATAAAACATCATTTCATTAGAGACTATGTTCAGAAGGTATTCTTGATATTCAGTTTATTGATACAGAGCATCAATGGGGTGATATATTCACAAAACCTCTGACTGAAGATAGATTTAAGTTCATTAGAAATAATCTGAACATACATGCATTTTGAATGTGTGTGATCTGATCTGTCAAGAATGATGTATCTGAAATTTCAGCCTATCTGAAACAAGTAACTTGTCTGAAATTTTGGGTTGTCTGAAATTCATATGGGTTTCTGAAATATGTCACTTGTCTGAAGTAAACAAATGACGTGGCTTTATGAGACAGTTTAATTCCATTTATTTTGTCTCTTCCACTTCGCACGTTTTCCTATGTCTGCGCACCCAGTACATGCCATCATTGCTTTATGGATCTATAAATACGAAAGCTAGTGGGTCATAAAACTTCACCGTTCCTATTCAGTAGTCATCTCTTGAGATCCTTCTTCTACAAGCAATTCTTTTTCTCTCTCAAGGTTCTTCAGAAAACTCTCCAATGGCCCCTAAGAAATCTGCTGGAAGCAACATCGTGAAGACTAAGGGTGTAGTCCTGGAGGATCTTCAATCTCTGGGAATGGACTTGTTTGCTGAGTTCGATGCAGCTGGATGGACTCCGTATTTCAATCACAACTTGACTCAATGGCATGAACAAAGTGTGCTGGACTTCTGGGCTACTGCCAGAGGAATACCCAATCCTCAGGGTATCTACACTAGCATCAAGGCCACAGTACATGGTGTTTCTGTCTTCGTTGATGAAGATATCATTGCTCACATCTGTGAGGTCAGAACTGAAGGAGTTGTATTCACTCCTGGCTGGGAAGCAAGAAATGGAGGACAAAAGCAGTTCACAGAGTTTCTGTATGGCACCTCTGAACCAGTAAGCTTGGATGCAAAGCATATGTCAGACAAGGCTAGGGTTTTGCATGCCATCTTAGGGTGCTCTATAATCCCTAAGAATGGAAGCAGAAACCATGTATCTGAGTTGGAAAGATTTTGTCTGATTCACCTACTGCAGAAAAAAGAAGGTGAACCTCCCCAACATCATAATGTACCACATGCAGAAGCGTCTCAGAGACTCTGTTGGGAGCTTCCCTCACAATACCATCATCACCAAAATCTTGCTGCATTTCAAAGTTCCCATTGAAAGGCTTTTTGATCGCCTTTCACAACCTGTGTTTGGTGAATCAAACCTCAAGAGCATGGGAGTGAAGCTGACTCCAATACCTCCCTCTCCGACCATGAAGGAGAGCCTTCTTCTTGAGAAAGCTGCAAGAAGGCAGACAACAATGGAGGTTCTTGAGAATGAACTCAGAGGAGACATAAGGAGGCATGAGTTCAAGCCATCAAAACCCTCTCCTCAAGCAAAATTGAAGAAGCTACCTGTAAGGAGTGCTGCTAAGGTAGCATCTGCATCTGTGCAGAGTCAGGTGTCTGAACCTGTTCAGAAGGCATCACAAAAGCCATCAGAAATTGTGGGTCAGTTGTCTGAACCTGTACAGACTCCACAGCCGACTTCTGAAATGGAAGGACAGGCTCAGGAGGCAGATGAAACTGATGTAGTTGTAGCTGAGCCATTGGCTGCATGCCCATCTGATCCTGAACTCATTCAGGTGGCAGCATTGGCTACTACCTTGGAGCAGGAGGAGCTGGAGAAGAAAGCAGAACAAGAAAAGACTGATAGAGCTATTGCTATTGCTTCACAATTGGCCTATGCTGAAGATGATAGGCAAGCAACCATATATGAGGGAGCAAATAAAAGGAAGAGGTCAAGTGCACCTCAGAGAAGGAAAACCAAAGGCAAGCTACTTCAGACTGCACCTGAACCTAGGGTGACTAGAAGTATTGCCTCTCAGCTGACAGCAGAAGATGAAGCCGAGAAGTATCAAAATTTTGTTAAAGCTCAACAATACTTTAAAAGGAAAAAGGGAAGAGAACAAGCACAAAGGGAGAAGGAAGAAGCAAAGGCAAAAGAAATCTGAGGGAACCAAGCCTCCCTACAAGAGAATTAAGGTGAGATTTGATAATGTAACTCCTTCACCACCCTCCTCACCAGAAAAACAAACACCTCATCAACCTTCACCACAACCTTCACCAAAACCCCTATCACTCATAAACCAACCAATCTTCACCTCTATCACAACCATCACCACCTCCACAAACAGAAAACCAACCCTCTGAACCTTCCAAACCCTCTGAACCTACCTCACCTCAACCTTCAGAGAATCAACTCTCTGAGCCACATTACCTTCCCCACAAATCCATGACCTTGCTCTAATACCACTCTTACCTTCATCACCTCCACCTCCTACACCTTCTCCAGAAGAAGAACTCTCTGTTGAAGAAGAGCAAGTGTTTGCTGATCCCTGCTCACTGCCAAAGTTTAGCACCCTGTCTGAAGAGCTACAGTATTTCAGATCAGCACCTGCTGTATCCTTGCATCCTGGCTTAATCAGGAAAACTGCTGCTGAAGTAAGGAATCAATACAGTGCTTCTTCAGGTGGATTAGACAAGATCAGAAAGGGTGTCCCTCCTGCACATATTTGGGCTCCCATCAATCCATTCTCACCTGATTCCCTGAGGCTGTCTAATGATGAATGGAGCTTTGTGAGGCAGCTGAAACACTGAGTCTGAGCTGTTTCAGAGGGATCTGCACAAGGGAGTTGGGATGAGAGGCTACAGGCCCCCTAGAACTTGTTCAATCAGGCCAACCACCAAAATCTTGGTGAAACCTGATAGAATAGTTCCTAGGTATCCCTTACTGGAAGAGAAATTCAAAGAAGCTAAAAGCTATTCAAAGAAAAACTCACCTGTGTCTGAAGTGATGAGCCCATCAGAGTGGGACTCTTTACCAGAATTCATCACAAATCTAGGAGGAGGCCTGGATCATCTACTTCAAGATTGGATGTGGTCCTCTTACTGGAAGATCAGAGAAGATGCTGGATCTTCTTCTGGATCAACTGGTCCTGATGCTGATTCTGGTGTTGGACTTGGAAAGTCAACCACTGTCAAATATCACTATATGAGAGATCACTTTCCCCCACCTGCTGACTCTTTCCATGAAGATTGGGTTCTGCTAAACCCTATTGGCACCTTCTTTTGCCCTGTGTTCAGCCCATCTGACTACAGACTGCAGCCAGGATTTGGAGTACTTAGATTTGTTTGCCCCTACATCCAGCTCATCTTCTATGAATCTGAGCAAGACTTGGCTAAGGAAAATCTGAAGTTGAAGTCCAAAGTGCAGAAACTTGCAAAGAAGTGTGCTGATCAAGAGCAGAAGACTAAGCATCTGATTGCTCAACAAGAACAGATTCTTCAAGAACAGCAGCTTATCAGATCTGGTCAGCAAGACTTGAAAACCTCAGTGGAAGCTGCAATAAACAAAGCCAAGGACGACTTGATTTCCTTTCTCACTGAAACCTTGCTGAAGAACAAAGATTAAACTGTTCATTTTAGCCATTGTCTTTTGCTTAGTTTCATGCTCATGACAAGTGTCTGATTGTTTGTTTCTTTATCTGAACATTCCCATATATACAATCAGTGGCTTATCTTATCTTTTTGTGAGTTCATTATGTTATCTATTTTATGTGAATTTATTGCTCTGTTCCTATTTAGCTCTGTTATTCCCTTTTGATTGATGACAAAAGGGGGAGTATTATATCTAACAAAATCTGAATCTGAAGTGATTACAGGACTCAGGGGGAGTAAATAAGAAATTGATTTTTGATCAAATCAGTTTAAGAGATCACCATCTGAGGGGGAGCTATTTATACTTTCATCTTTAAAACTCCTTTCAGATTTATGTATTTTAAACAAATTTGTCATCATTAAAAAGGGGGAGAATGTTGAGTCTCAAAATATCATAAGAGAAAATATGATGTTAAGACAGCTCAATTCCCAAGTTTTAATGCTTAACAAATTTGAGTTAAAATATTTATCATAGATACATATATGTTTTAATGGTTTATCTATGATTTCAGCAAGAGTCACTATGAGCCTACATAAAAAGACTAAGTGTTGAAGCTGTCTGAAGAAGCATAACTTATCTGAAGAGTTGAAGCTGTCTGAAGTAGCTCAACCCGTCTGAAGTATCAGTGCTGTCTGAAGTCTCACTTATGACGTGGCATTCTCTGCTGAAGCTTGTGAAGACTTTTCTGAACCTCTGCTGCGCGTACCTTTTCAAACACGTTATGGCAAGGATCACAGAGACCTTTCCTGGTGATTTTGAATTTCATACACCACTGAGGAAATCTCTGCAACGCAGCCTCTGCAACAACATTTGTAGCAGCCTTAATGCAAAAGAAACCTTGTATCGTGTCAGAGATATCAGAGCTCTCAGAAGCATGTCTCACAACGGATTAAATAGCATTTAATGCTATCTCTAAACGGTGGTATTTCAACGGATTAAAGGTTGGGTATAAATACCCCTCTATGAAGACCATCAAAAGTAACGAAGAGAAAGAAAGAAAATCAATATACAAGAAAGCCAAAAGAAACATCGCGCTGCAAGTTTTTACTCCGTAAAAACTCTCTGATAGAATTCTTTGTACACATTTGTATATCCTGAGCATACCTCAGTTTTTATTGTACATTGTATTGGTTTGAGCTTCAAACTTGGATAGTTTAAAAGCTTAAACCCCTTTCTGTAAACCTTGGTAGAGCCTGAAGAGGCTTGACAGAAAAGAATACTTGTGGTAGAGCCTGAAGAGGCTTGACAGAAAAGAATACTTGTGGTAGAGCCTGAAGAGGCTTGACAGAAAAGAATACTTGTTTGTGTCTGGAGAGACTGTACTCGTGGTGTCTGGAGAGACTGTACTCGTGGTGTCTGGAGAGACTGTACTCGTTGTGTCTGGAGAGACTGTACTCGTTGTGTCTGGAGAGACTGTACTCGTGGTGTCTGGAGAGACTGTACTCGTTGTGTCTGGAGAGACTGTACTCATATTCAAGTTTGTAATCTGAATATTCATATAGTGGAAATCCAGTGGTTGTTTGCCATTGGGACTGGACGTAGCTCACAATGGTAGTGAGTGAACCAGGATAAATTCTTTGGCTAAGTTTTCTTACCCTTATCTCTTGTCAATTCTTTTTATACTAATCAAGGGGTTAGAGTAATTAATCTGATATGTTATAAAGCCATAAAACATTGTTTTAAATCAGTATTTTTATACCGTCTGAAAACTTCAGACAGTTCTTTAAGAGCCTGTCTGAAATCGTGTTTTTAACACCTGTTTGCGAAAAGCTTTCAAAAATATTCAGAAACACTATTCAACCCTCCTTCTAGTGTTTCCCTGTGTTCCTACAGTGTGACATCCAAGAAAAGGAAGAGCAAATAATAGCTCGTTACCTTGGAGGATTGAACACAGACATTGCCCACCAAGTCCAACTTCAACAAAATTGGACTTTAGATGATGTTATTCGTCTAGCCATCCGAATTGAAAAACAATTAACTAGAAAATCATCACACCAACCTTCCTCCTCCTGGAACCCTACAAATACTCGTAATCCACAAACCCAACAACCTATTCCATCCAACAAAACCCCTCCTAAGCCCACCAAAGAGACCAACCAAAAAGCAACCAAATGTTTCAAATGTCAAGGATTTGGTCATATAGCTTCTGATTGTCCAAATCGCGAAATTGTCACTATTATTGAAGAATAAGTCAATGAAGCTTCTGAAAAAGATGAAGAGTCAGTGTTTGATGAAAAAGAACCAATATATGATGAAGAATTCACCTCTGCTGATCATGGTGAATCATTGGTGATTAGACGAAACCTACACACTGCACCAACAAAAGAAGAACCTTGGTTGAGGCACAACATCTTCCACACCCGTTGCACTACTCAAGGAAAAGTTTGTGATGTTATCATTGATAGTGGAAGTTGTGAGAATGTAGTATCAAACTACATGGTGGAGAAGTTAAAGCTACCAACGCAAAGTCATCCACACCCCTATAAGTTACAGTGGCTCAACAAGGGAAGTGAGGTAAAAGTTTATAAACATTGCCTTGTGTCTTTTTCAATAAGAAAAAATATCAAGGTGAAGTATGGTGTGATGTTATTCTTATGGATGCATGTCATCTTTTTCTTTGGAGACCCTAGCAATATGATCGTCGTGCTTTGTATGGTGATCATGTAAATACTTACTCCTTTGTGAAAGATGGGGCGAAGATCAAGTTAGAACCTCCTCCGCCCAGTGAATTCAACAAAGGAAAGAAGGAAACAAAGTCATTGGTGTCTTTGGTCGCCAAGGAACAATTCAAGGTGACGAAAGAGGAAGCACAAACCATGAGCCTCATACTACTACTTGAATCAACTAAGGGTACTATCCTTCCCCTAGAGATTGAACAACTGTTCGCTAAATATCCAGACGTGATACTAGAAGAGATTCTGCATGGACTTCCTCCAATGTGAGACATCCAACATGCCATCGACTTCATTCCCGGAGCTGTAATTCCTAACAGACTAGTTTATCGGATGAGTCCACAAGAGCATGCTAAGATCCAACGTCAAGTTGAAGAGTTATTGAAGAAAGGGTTGATCCAAGAAAGTATTAGCCCTTGTGCTGTGCCAGCTATTTTAGTACCGAAGAAGGATGGAAGTTGGCGAATGTGTGTTGATAGTCGATCTGTTAACAAGATCACCATCAAGTATCGGTTTCCAGTCCCAAGACTCGATGATCTGCTTGATCAGTTAAATGAAGCTGCAATCTTTTCCAAGGTTGATCTTCGTAGCAGATATCATCAGATCATAATTAGGCCAAGAGATGAATGGAAGACTGCTTTCAAAACCAGAGATAGCCTATACGAGTGGATTGTGATGCCCTTCGGGTTATCAAATGCCCCTAACACATTTATGCGCCTGATGAATCAGGTACTTCGACCCTTCATTGGTAAATTTGTTATTGTTTACTTTGACAACATTTTGATCTATAGCAAAGGCAAAGAGGAACACTTAAAGCACCTCCAACAAGTGCTACAGACTCTTTGTGAACAAAAACTTTATGCCAACCTGAAGAAATGCTCTTTCTTGACCAATGAAGTTATTTTTATGGGGTACATCATTACTGCTGAAGGCATTCAAGTTGACCCAAGCAAAATCAAAGCCATTAATAGTTGGCCCATTGCAAGATCTATCCATGATGTGAGGAGTTTCCATGGATTAGCTTGCTTCTACAGGAGGATTATCGGGAACTTTCGCTCCATTGTTGCCCCACTCACAGATTGCATGAAAGGAGACAAGTTCCAATGGACAGAACAAGCTCAGGGAGGTTTTGAGGAACTAAAGAAACGTTTGACTGAAGCACTTGTGCTAGCTCTTCCAAACATTGACCAAGTGTTCGAAGTCAGTTGTGACGCTTCCAACACTGGAATTGGTGTTGTTCTAAGTCAAGAAGGACATCCCATAGCCTTTTTCAGTGACAAACTAAACGATGGAAAACACAAGTACTCCATTTATGACAAGGAGTTTTAAGCCATTGTTCGTGCACTACAACATTGGAGTCATTACTTGTTGAATAAAGAGTTTATTCTCTACTCCGATCATGAAGCCCTCAAACACTTGAACTTTCAACAAAAGATCAGTTGCAGACATGCTGCTTGGATCGAGTTCCTATAGCCTTAGCCATTCCTACTCAAACATAAGGCGGGAGTTCAAAATGCAGTAGCTGATGCCTTGAGTCGTCGTCATGCCCTACTTTCAACCCTTCAGATCAAAGTTGTTGGCTTTGAAGTTATTAAAGAGTTGTATAAAAATGATCCTGATTTTCATAACACCTGGAGTTCTGCAGGTGTTCAACCTTTCCAGGAATACCACAGACATGAAGGATTCTTATTCAGAGGAAAAGTATTGTGCATTCCCCAATGCTCATTGAGAGAAGCGATTATTTGGGAAGCTCATGATGGGGGATTAGCAGGTCACTTTGGGTGAGACAAAACTGTGGCTTTAGTCAAAGAAAATTTCTATTGGCCGAAGCTTGAAAGAGATGTTAATAAACATACTCAAAGATGCAAAATTTGCCACTTGGCCAAAACCAAAATCCAGAATACATGCTTATACTTACCTTTGTCTGTTCTAAAAGCACCTTGGGAGATGTTAGCATGGACTTTGTCCTTGGACTACCGCGAACTCAGCGATAGAAAGATTCTACAATGGTAGTCATAGATAGATTCTCGAAGATGGCTCATTTCATTCCCTGCCAGAAGACCAATGATGTTGTTCAAGTTACAGACCTATACTTTAAGAAGATTGTTCGTCTTCATGGGATTCCAAAGACCATTACTTTTGACCGAGAAGTCAAGTTTCTGAGTCATTTCTGGAGAACTCTATGGAAGGAGATTGGAACTAAGCTACAATTTAGTAGTGCTAGTCATCCCCAGATAGATGGGCAAAATGAGGCGATTAACAGGCTCTTGGGAAATTTACTTCGGAGCTTTGTTGAGAAGAATTTAAAGCAATGGGATCTCATCCTTGCACAGGTTAAGTTCGCCTACAACAACTCTACCAATCAAGCTACTGGGAAATGCCCATTTGAAGTGGTCTATAGCAATCGTCCATTTAGTCCACTAGACTTGACCCCTTCATCTGATAATAGACAATACAATGCAGATGCAGAACAAAGAGCGAAGGAAATTAAGAAGCTACATGAACAGGTTCGTGAAAGGATTCATAAGCAAAACTCGAGGTACAAAGTTCAACGTGATAAATAGAAGATTGCAAACTTTTAAAGTCGGAGATTTGGTATGGATTCACTTGCGAAAAGAACGATTTCCAAATCAACCAAATGCCAAGTTATCTCCTAGAGCTGATGGTCCATTCAAAGTTGTGCAGAAGATTAACGATAATGCTTACAAAGTAGAGTTGTCAGGTTCCTATGGAGTTTATGCCACTTTTAACGTTGCAGACCTTTCGTCATACATTGATGAAGAAGCAGAGCTTGACTTGAGGGAGAGTCCAATCCAACCCGGGGAGGATGATACAGCCGTATAAAACAAAGCATGCCTAATGCTCCTAATGCATGCTTAATAAAACAAACTACACATTCTAAGCCACCATAATTTGTCAAAAAACATGAGCTACAAAAACAGCTACCAACTTAGCCTTCTTGCATTCACACTAGCTATACCTCCTATAAATATGTACCAAGTTAGTGTATTTTAAATTATCAAATAAAATTGAGTTTTTTTATACAAAGTGAGAGTTTCTCTCTTTCCTTTAGGCTACTGAGCCACCCCTGGTGAGGTGTTAGATTCGGTTATACTTTTAACTAAGTTTCACTTTAGATATCTCATCTCCAATGAAACAAGCATGGGATTTGATTTTGACACCACTCCTTTTGCTAAATATACCACTCCTATTTTTAGTTTATTTTTTTATATGTTAAATATTCTTAGGTTTTCTCTCCTTCACACCACCCCACTTCTTTCACTCATCTCACTTTCTCCTCCTTGTTTTTTTTTTATATTTTTATAGGTTGTCCCATAATTTAAATTTTACAAATATGTGAGATTTAAATCTGTTCTGCAATTTAAATTATGATTTAGGATTTGATACATTATTTTGGATTATAAAGTAAGGTACAATAGATTCGAGTTAATATCTGTAATGTGTAGATGATACATTGATCATTGGTGAAGCATCCTTTAAGAATGTTACAACTATAAAAAAACATTCTTGATGCTTTGAACTATCGTCCAGGATTAAAATTAACTTCTTTAAAAGCAAGTTGTTCGTATGGAGGTGGAAAATCACTTCTTTGGTAGTCACATGTGTGTCTTTAATTTTGTAATCTCATCTATCCTTTTATATTATTTGTTTTTTTTTTAAGATTTTGAAATTTGTGGCAAATTATATTATTAAATTCAAAGAAAGTTTTTGTGGGGAAAATGTGAGAAAGGATAAAAGGTGCATAGGTCATTTGGGATAATGTAAGTAAGCCTAAAAAAGATAGGGTTGGGTATTAGAAGTATAGAGAAGTTTAATTTAACTTTTCTTGGCAAGTGGAGGTGACGTTTATTGAGTGAAAATGATAAATTATGGTACGTAGGAGTATTGGAGGCTAAATCTGGATAAGTGGTGTTGAAAAAACAGGGAAACACTAGAAAGGGGGTTGAATAGTGTTTTAATGGAAACCTTTTTCTGTTTCTTGTTTCAAATATTTTGAAGGTTTAGCTTCTGAAAATCTTCAGATGATAAGTATCAATCTGAAGGTTTTGATTATCTTCTGAAAAACTTTCAGGTTAAAAATATTATAAACTTGACTTGATTCAGATATTAAGTTTTCACTTGAATAGTTTTTCAATCCCCTTGTTAGAATAAAAACAGAATTGAAATAGCTTAAGGGATAGAGAAAACTAAGCCAAGAATTTATCCTGGTTCACTCACAACCACCGTGAGCTACGTCCAGTCCCAGGGCAAAACCAGCACCTGGATTTCCACTATTCTTGCAAGAATACAAGTATTCTTTTCTTTCAAGCCTCTTCAGGCTCTAAAACAAGTATTGTTTCTTTCACCAAGCCTCTTCAGGCTCTCAGACACTTATCTAAGTGTAACCCAAGTATTCTTTCCGACAGAAAGCCTCTCCAGGATTAACAACTCAAACTTTCTAAGTTTAAACTAGAAAGGGATTTAGTTCACTATCTTCAGATGATAGCTACGAATTAAATAGTACAAATAACTGAGACTTTCTCAGAATATGAAAATGAATAATTGTACAAAGAATATCAGAGTTTGATTTTTGCAGCGAGTAGTTTCTTTGATTGAAATGCTTCTTTATGTACTCAATTCTTCATGGGACGTATTTATAGTCTCCAAGGAATAAATGCCCGTTGCCAAATAGCATTTAATGCATTCAGAATATGTTTGACACAGCTCTGTTTAAAGCAATCTGAGCAGAAATAGGTGCAGCAGGTCTGCACACACAAAGCAATCTGGCATGAGCAGCAGCGTTACAGACTTTCCCTAAATGTGCTAAACATTTGAACGAGAAAGAAAAGCAACTCTGACTCTTATGCTGAAGTAGGTAAGATCTTGATTTGAACGTTCCTCGTACTCAGCAACGTCTTCCAAGGTCAAACCATTGCCCTGAAGACTTTATTTTTCAAATGCAAGAGATGCTTCAGATGAACTTCTCTTCTTTAGAGGATAAACGCTCTTCAGACGATGTTAGGTCTTCAGACGATCTGAAACTTCAAATGATGTTTCACACTTTTTATGATTTGAAACAAAACAGAATATTGTGAAAGTATATTGCCAAAAATCCATCTGAATTTTTATATTTGTTCATTAAAACACTTTAAGGGAATGAGATTCAAAGTACTTAAGTATATAAATTTTTTAGACTCAACAATCTCCCCCTTTTTAATGATGAAAAATATAAAATATTCTGAAATCTGAAAAAGGGTTTAAAAAGATTTTGAGTTTAGAAAATTCTCCCCCTTAACCAGATGTTCCTTCTGAGATACATGTTCTCCTTCTGAAATAATCGTTCTGAAGCATTCTCTGAAGAACTCATGCCTTTTTCACTTTGCACTTTCAGAAATTTGTTAGTCTTAAACAACATACTCCCCCTTTTGTCATCAATGAAAAGGGTAAGCAACAGACAGAGCAAAAAGTTAAGACAACCAACAACAACACAAATAAATGCAACAACCAACTCATGCAATAAACTTGTGCAGAATGTGTCAAACATAAACAAAAAAAAAAGCAAAAAGCGAAACTGAAATAGCTAAGACATGACAGCATCATTAACTACATGGAACGCCTTCTTAGAGCCTGCTCAAATATGGCTTGCATGGCTTGCTTCTGATTATCCAGCTCAGTAACAACTGCTTCCTTCAGTTCATTGTGACTAGCCTTGATCTGTGCATGTGCAGTGATAAGTTGATCTGAACTTTGTATGAAGGCTTCCTTCTGAGTGCTCAAAGCATAGTGCTCTCTGGAAAGAGCAACCAATTCAGCTTCAAGATTTTCTTCATAGAATATCAAGGAGGTGTGCCTGTTGGTGAAGCGGTAGTACTGAAATCCATGAGGAAGATTGAACTTCGGAGGGTCTGAGACTCGAAAGATAAACTCTGGTCTTTTGAAAAGAAAGTTGACTCTCCATTTAGGGTGAAACTCCCTTGCATAGAAATTTGAAAAAGGAAATATCTAGGGAATCAACATCATCCCACTTAGCTCCAGATGAGCTACCTTCCTTTTCAACCAGGTTCCAGTGGTAGTTCCACATTGCTTCAGACAGAGAATGATCTATCCTTTGTTTTTCAGCAATGTAGTCATACAACCCTTCCCAATCTTCATTAGATAAAACCCTTGGTTCAAATTCTCCATCTGATACCACACATTTTCCTTTCCAGGGAGAGGTCTCAACAAAAGGATATCTAGGGATAATCTTGTCAGGCTATACCAGAATAGAAGTGGAAAGCTTGGTGTGTACATGTCTAGGAGGTCTGAAGTCTTTCTTCCCAAAGGAGCTTGAGTATTTGTCAACTAGCTCAGACTCAAGGCACAACATCCTCACAGCAACCCAGTCTTCATAGGATAAAGAGTGTTGATCCTGAGAGAAAGGATCCAGTACTCTCCACTTGTGACAAGGGTTGAGCACTCCATACCTTATCTTCTCCAAAGCATCTGAAATGCTTCCTCCCCCTGAACTGATAAGTCTTCTTTTTCTTGCTTCAGCAGCAGACTCCAAAATCAGCCTTGAGGGTGGATGTTTAAAGATAGGAGCAGCTTCTTTGAAGAACAATAACTCTTCATAAAGGTTGGGAAATCTGGGAATTCTGGGCCTTTCTTCAAGAGGAACATTGTAAAACTTGTGTGGTATTTCAGCTGCCCACAACAGTTGTTTATTGTTCTCAACAGTTAGACTCAGATCAAAGGTGGGTTCTCTTCTCAAGTCTCTAGTTTAATCCTGCAGCAGCTCAGCCCTAGTCAAAGGAATATTACCTCCAAACCATACACAGCTTGAATCTTCATTATCAGTGTTAAGTTCAGAATATCCTAAGAGAGATGAAGATGAAGATGAATGTGATGGTGAAGGTGGGGGTACTTCTTCTGTGGCGCTTACCACCTTAGGTGGAAGAGGAGGAGCTTCATCCTCTGAAGTGGATACATTGCCAAAAATGACTCTAGGCCTTTTAGCAGGAGCCACATGGCCTTCATCAGCTTGCTTCTTTAACTTTAGTTCATCCAGCTTCTTCTTCCTCTGATTCTCAGCTACTTTCTGAAACTCAACTGCATCCTCTTGCTGGATGCTTTTGCTTCTAGTGACTCTTTGAGGAGCTTCATCAACAGGAGCAAACAGTCTTCTCTCCTTTTGTCTTCTTGCTTGAGCACTGGCTCTTCTTCTCTTGAGCCTGTTTTCTTGGTCAATTCTAGCATCTTCCAAAATAGCTTGCTGAGCAGCAATAGCAAGTGCAAAGTCTTGTTTTTCTTGTTCTTCCTTCTACTTTCTTTCTTCTTCTTCAATTTCCTCTACTACCTTCCTGATATCAGCCTCAGGTAAACTGGTAGAAATAGGAACAGCCTAAATAGGCTCAGATACATCAACAGCTTCAACACCAAGGTTTTCAGATTCTAACTTATTGTTGTCCTCCTCCTGTCCTCCCAGAGTGAGAGTAGGTTGAGCAGCAACAGTAGAAGTTTCAGTTGCCTGACCCACAATCTCAGAGGTGTGTGCAAGCACATTCTGAGTAGGTTCAGACAATCTGAATTGAACTTCCTTTTCAGTAGATACTTCCTTCTGAAGCACTTTGGTTCTCTTCTTCTTGACAATCTTGGTGGGAGTTTATGCTGAGACAAACTTGTCTTTATGAGGATCTCCAGTCAGCTCATTCTCAAGAATTTCTAAGACCTTTTGAGGTCTTTTTCCAGTTCTTCTAGCCTTGTCTTTTACAGCTTCTTTTAGCAGGGTCTTCTCAGGTGAGGGCTTCTTCACAACAGTGCCCATCCTCTTAATATTCACCAGAGAGAATAGGGTAGGACCCCTATGATCATAGAGCTTCTCAATGGGAACTTTGAATTTCAGAAGAATCTTGGTGATGAGAGTGGTGTGAGTATAGATTGCTGCTGAATCATTCACCCTTTTCAGCATGTTGTAGAGGATGATCCTGGGAAGGTTCAAAGGCTTCTTGTCCAAGAGATTAATCACACAATACCTCTCAAGTTCAGAAACATGATTCTTGCTTCCATACTTGGGCAAAATACAGCAACCCAAAATAGCATGGAGAATCCTTTCCTTAGGATGCATGAGAGAACTCTTTAGTTCCATGGGATCTTCAATCTCGTACAGCTTCTTGGTGAACTTCTTAGTTCCACCATTCCTTAACTCCCATTCTGGAGAGAACATTTCTCCAGAGTTTGGAACACCAGTTACAGAAGCAATGGTGTCAGCATCCACTATGATCTTCACACCCAGCACAGTGGTCTTCAGCCCTTGATACTTCCCATCCTGAGTTGAAATATCTTCAACATTTTTCCAGAAGTCAACCACACTTTGTTCATGCCATGCACAATCTATGGCAGAGAAGAAGTTGGTCCATCCACATGCTTCGAAAATCTCAGAAAGATAGATGCCACCAGCTTGAAGTTCATCCAGGCTCACAGTCCTGGAAGGCACAACCTGACCTCCTGCAGACTTCTTGGACGCCATTGATGAAAGCTTGAGAGAAAGAGAGCTTGAAGAGACAGAGAGCTAAGGCCACAAGGAATAGCAAAGACTTGCAGAAGAGAGAGAGTGTGGTAGAGCCTGTAACTGTTGACAACACGTCTATAAATAGTTGTCACAGCAGTAATGATGGCAGTTGCAGTCTTGGAGAAAGTGCAATCGAGCTGAGAAAAATTACTGAGAGAAGGAGACGAAACGTTTCAACTTGCCACGTCATCAGACTTAGTTACTTCAGATGCACAAGATATTTCAGATGATGTGCATGTTCAGACACAACATACATTCAGATGATGCATGTTCAGATGCAAGCAATCATTTTTTAGACAAAGCCAAGATATTCAGATTATCTCTTATGAACTTAAATCTATCTTCAGTTAGGGGCTTTGTGAATATATCTGCCCATTGATGTTCAATATCAATGAACTTTATATCAAAAACTCCTTTCTGAACATAGTCTCTAATGAAGTGATGCTTGATTTCTATATGATTTGCCCTAGAATGTTGAATGGGATTTTTAGATAAGTTTATTGCACTTGTGTTATCACACATTACAGGAATGGAATGAACATCAATATTAAAATCTTCTAACTGATATTTTGCCCACAGCAGTTGTGAATAACAACTGGCTGCAACAATATATTCAGCTTCAGCAGTAGAAAGAGCAATTGTGCTTTGCCTTTTGCTGGACCAGCTGATCACGTTGTCTCCAATGAAGTGACAACTTCCACTGGTTGATTTTCTTTCAATTCTATCTCCAGCAAAATCAGCATCACAAAATCCCACTAACCTACAATCCTTACTTCTCTTATAGCAAAGACCAAGATTAGTAGTGCCCTTTAAATATCTGAAAATTCTCTTTACAGCCTTGTAATGAGTAGTTCTTGGATCAGATTGAAATCTAGCACAGAGACACACACTGAACATTATGTCAGGTCTGCTTGTTGTTAGATACAATAATGAACCAATCATTCCTTTGTACAAGGTTTGGTTTACTGGTTCTTCCCCTTCATCTTTGCTGAGAGCAGCAGAAGGATGCATAGGAGTTGGCATGGGCCTGCAATCACTCGTGTTGAACTTCTTAAGCATTTCTTTTGTATATTTTTATTGATGGATCCATATATAATCAGATTGTTGCTTTATCTGAAGTCCTAGGAAGAACTTAAGTTCTCCCATCATACTCATCTCAAATTCAGATTGCATAAGCTCAGAAAATTCCTTGCATAATGAAGAATCAGTAGAACCAAATATAATGTCATCCACATATATCTGAACCAGAATGAAATCTTTGTTAGACAATTTTCTGAAAAGAGTTGTATCTACTTTCCCTTTTTGAAAACCATTTTTGATTAAAAAATTGCTCAATCTGTCATACAAGGCTCTTGGGGCTTGTTTCAGACCATAAAGAGCCTTTTTCAGTTTGAAAACATGTTCTGGAAAAGTAGTATCTTCAAATCCAGGGGGTTGTCTAACATAGACCTCTTCCTCAATGAATCCATTGAGAAAGACACTCTTTACACCCATCTGATATAAGGTGATGCCATTATTTACTGCATAAGAGAGTAAAATCCTAATGGCTTCAAGCCTAGCTACAGAGGCAAAGGTTTCAGTGAAGTCAATACCTTCTTGCTGATTGTAGCTCTGAGCAACAAGCCTGGCCTTGTTTCTGACCACCTTTCCTTCTTCTGACAGCTTGTTTCTGAACACCCATTTGGTTCCTATTATAGTTTTCCTATGGGGTTTAGGTACAAGTGTCTAGACATCACTCCTAGCAAGTTGGTTCAGCTCTACTTGCATGGCTAGGATCTGCGATACCCTTAGTTATACCGCTAAGAGTATCACATTACGAACGTAACCGATGACTCTTGTTTTTAAAACTTGCTTAGAAAATACGGGAATATTTTTTTTTTTTTGAAAGAGTTTTTTTTATAAGAAACTTAGTCATCAACAACTAATCTCATTCTAATTCCATTTTAGATATTTGTGAAAGCATCCCTTCCTTAATTCTGAAATACGTTTTCGGAAAACATCTAGTCGATTCAATCATTCCGCATACATACACAACACACACGCAAATATAAAGTGGAGACTAGGGAAGAAGCGTGAAAAACATACATGTACATAACCACAGTGTCAAGTGATCCCCGAGATACCACACCATCATACAAAATGAGAGTTCTGGCAGTAAAATAAATAAAACATCTATCAATACAACCAAAATAAGAGGTCCCTAATCAGAGCTACTACTGCTAGACTCATGACTTCCCCAGACACACTCCTCTACTCATCGTCATCCGACTTAGCAGGGGCAACCCTACAACTCCTCCTCCCGGCATCCGGGAGGGTAATCATCCTAAATTCCTCTGAAGGAATACCGTCAGAAGAATCCTCCCTCAGCTCCTCGTCCTCGGGGTCCTCCTCAGGGTCCTCCTCAGGATCCTCCTCCTCGGATGAAGTATCATCAATGACGACCAGATCAGGCTCACTGGCGGAAGGACGACCGAATGCACTGAAACGCATGGTCGGTGGGGATGACGCCTCTGGTCCAGGAGTATAGCGAGGGGAATCCGGCTCTCCCATAGTGGCCATCCGGGAGGACTGGGAAGAAGTAGATGGAACGGGACGATGACGACGGTTTAGGAAAGTGGTGTGACGACGAAGTCCTGGTGGTGTCTCGAACTCCAGAATCACAGGCACAGTGATGACGACCTCTGGCACAAGGGGAAGGCTAGGGTGAGAGATCGTGACGTGTACTTCCCCTGTGAATATACAGCGTCTAGGAATGTCCGTGACCCGCCACTGTCCTCGTGGCCCCCATCTCAGCGTTACCCTCATGGTCGACATCTTGAAGCTCCCCAACCCGACTGACGATGGCGAAAGAACGCGACGACAGAGAATAGAAGCAGAGAAGAAAGGGTGAGAACATCATATGAACTCATAACAAGTAGGACATAGTAACTAGAGCATCAATAAAATATTCACAAACGTCCACATAATCTCAATCACAAGTATGCAGCTGATGCTACCATGCTATATATATATAATGCATGAGGGCCCGGGAAAACAACACCAAAAGCAGAGCACACAGCAACTGCTCGACCATATATGCGCAATATATCATGAGTATAGTCTGTACTAGCGAGTAGTACGAAGAGCATTGCTCAATCTCCGGCCAAGACGATTTTCCGACTTCCAGACAGACTCACTGATTATGAAAACTTGAGAGCGACAGGATAGTCAAGCCTGTACCCCGTTTGCACGACAGTAGGGGGCGAGCCTACGCCACTTATGCCATTCCGGGACCTGACTCATCCTCAGGGCTGGTCTCCTTTACTGGACCGCTGGTGTTCTTTGCAAAACCCAGTGCACCCGTCCCATCCAGTTTCACACTGTACTAGAGTGGTATTGCCATATAGGTCGTAAGGCTTTTGAACCTTAATCATTATTGATGCACATGATGTATGTCACACCGCAAACACTTATAATATTACATCCTTACAGACAAGCCCATTGAATCTTTTACGTCACCACTTTATCGTGGTGCAACCTCGTAGATTCAAGGTCTTTCTTTTGAGGAAAACCAAATCACACTCTCTTGCCAAGCTTCTCAAGTTTTATGTAGAGAGAAAGTGTTGGTTATAATCTTTTAAGGTAGCTTGTGCTAGCTTTATTGATAATCATGTTCACTTAAGTCCTACAATTTACTAAGACTTATGGATATGTCTTATGAAAGGCATTACTAATCCTAATTCTATTTGTATGACTAATTAAGATTCGATTTAACTTTTAATCAATCTTCATTAACTGGGCTATAATTAATCTTAATCCTCCTTAATTAAGTCTTAATCTCTTCCTTAGTTTTGGACTAAGCTTTTAATTACATTTGATTAAGGTTAATCATAATTAATTAGTTCTTAATTATCATTATTGGTTAATTATTTAATTAATACTTTCATTAAGATTAATTGACTTTAGACTTAATTAATCATTCTTTACTTAATCGACTTAAGTGAATTAGGTTGATTAACTTAGGTAATTAAATTAGTTAAGCCCACTAATTAATCCCAAGTTTTAACTTTTAATTACTTGGATTAGAGTTGAAGTCCAACTCCAATCTAACTTCTAATTTCATAATCTAATCTTGATTGACTTTTAATGGGTCTTTAACTCCTTTTCTTAAAGGTTTTAAGCTTAAATTAAAAGCCTAAAGGTTTTATAACTCTTAGGAACTTATTTTTAGTCATGGCAACCTAAAATATTGACCTTTAAGTTGACTTTTACTTGGTTGGAATTGGAAATCCGAATTTGTTTTATTTATTTTTAAAGACTTATTCTTAATTGCACTTTAGTCCTTTTACTTGTAAAATTGCTTCTTAGTCCTTTTGGACCACCAAAGCCCATAAACATGTTTTCAACATACCCTTGACCTTTTTTAAGATCAAAAAGGTATTCTTGATGAGTTTCATCAAGAACAACTCATGAACATCAAGAACAACTTGAATGTTCATCAAAACTTCAAATTTTTCACAACATCCAATCTTCACCAAAACTTCACACATTCATCAACAAACAATCTAAATGCCAAATATCATACTAATCCACTCAAAATCATCCACATACATATTAAAGTTCATAACTCCATTTTCAAGCTCATAAACACAATTTTTCAAGGATCAATCATCAAAACAATTTTGTAAATCCATCCAACCACATGCATGTTCATCAAATCATCATCTAAACACATTACAATCATCAAAACAATTTTAGAATACATGCAGCCCCATTTTCACTCTCTTGGCCGAGAGCATCAAGGAAAAAGGGAGAAATTTTGCAAAAATTTTAGCTTGGCTTGCATGCATCCAAATCCATCAATTAAACACATTTCAAGCATCAAAACAAACATGCAAACATCAATCACAACCCAGCTCAATAGATCCGAAAATATACATTCAAAAGAAGTTCCAAAAAGATGATTTTTCAAGTAAAAACAAGGTTAGAAAAGCAAGGATTCAAGGGTAAATCTTTGACTCTAGTTACAAGGCCTACTAGAGTTCAAGTTCTCCCCCCCCCCCCTTTACCTAAGAATTTCTCCAAGAAAAAGTGCAGAAAACAGCTCCAAGAACAGCCAAAGACAGCCCCTCAAAGGTCCTCCTTTTGGTCTCCAACAAGTGTTTTAAGGCTAGAAAGTAAGTATTTTTAAGCTTAGGTTCAAAAATGGAACCTAAACTTGGTTGGTGTTTATGGAGAGAATGAAGATTTTGGGAGAGAAAGGGTGAGAGTGCCTCGGCCAAGGAAGAAGAAGATGAGAGAAAATGAAGTTCTCCTTGTTTGCATGCAACAAAATGAATAAAAAAGGAGAGAAAAGCTTTTTATATGGCATATTCACCTTTTCAAGCTATTGGTGGAATGGAAGAGATGGGAAGACAAGTGTCTCCCATGCATCAAGGCTGGTTGCACGGTCTTTAAGGAGAGAAAGGAAGGCTTGTGCAATTTTTCTGGCCCGGATCAAGAGTATTCGGGCCCGGTTCAAGGGACAGGAGGGGCAAAAAGGTCATTTTTACAAAAAACCCAAAAATTCCAAAAAAATTCCTAAAAATAGGAAATTAAATTCTGAATCCAAAAATATGAATTTTGATGATTAAAAATAATTTTAATCACTCAAAATCTAATAAAACACTCAAAACAGCAAAAACGGCAAAAACGGTAAAACGCGGGCGTTACAACTCTTCCCCTCTAAAAAGAAATTTCGTCCTCGAAATTTGTGCGTACCTTCTTGAAATATTTGAGGGTGAGACTTTTTCATCCGTTCTTCCAATTCCCAGGTTGCATTCCCTTCATCAGTTGTACTCCAAATGACCTTTACTAACGGAATTTCCTTACCTTTCAGCTGCTTTATCCTTCGGTCTCCGATTCGTACAGGTAACGCTTCATAAGTCAGGTTTTCTTTTAATTGTATCATGTCGGGTTCTATGACGTGTGAAGGGTCAGGAATATACTTTCGGAGTTGTGACACATGAAACACATTATGCAGGTTTGAAAGGAAAGGTGGCAAAGCAATTTGGTAAGGACCAATGAATTTAGGTGTTCTACACTTTCTACCATACATTGCTTCATATGGTGCCATTCTAATACTAGAATGGAACTATTGTTGCAGGTGAACTCGATCAGTGCCAACAACTGATCCCAACTCCCTTGGTGTTCTAACACACACGCTCTCAGCAAATCCTCTAGGGATTGGATAGTCCGCTCAGACTGACCATCTGTTTGAGGGTGATATGATGAACTAAGCCTCACTTGGTTCCTAAATCTTGTTGCAGACTACCCCAAAATCTGGATGTAAACCTAGGGTCTCTATCCGACACTATGCTAGACGGAACCCCATGTAGTCTCATTACTTCCTTAATATACAACTGGGTCAACTTTTCTAGAGAAAACTTAATGTTAATGGGCAAGAAATGAGCAGATTTTGTTAACCTATCAACAATTACCCATATAGCATCAAAACCTGCAGAAGTTCTAGGTAAACCTACCACAAAATCCATAGATATGCTATCCCATTTCCACTCAGGGACATCTAAAGGCTGTAACTCTCCTGATGGTCTTTGATGTTCAATCTTAGCTTTCTGGCAAACCAAACAAGAAGATACATACTTAGCTACTTCCTTTTTCATTCCAGATCACCAAAACATCTTCTTCAGATCTTGATATATCTTAGTTGTTCCAAGGTGAATACTCAATCCACTCTTATGAGTCTCTTCTAAGATCAGTTTCCTTATTCACTTATCATCAGGTATACATATCCTATTTTTGAATCTAATAATCCCATCAGTTCCCTTACAAAACTCAGATTCTCCTTTCTTAGGGACTAGATCCTTCAAAACTTGCAAAGATTGATCCACTTTCTGTGCTACGCGAACTTGCTCCAAGAAATCACTTGAAATCTTCAAGGTTCCCAATCTTATACTCTTAGGACCAAATCCAACATCTAGGTTCAGGTCTCTAAACTCTTCTATCAACTTTAGCTCCTTAACCATCATTGTTGACATATGCAAAGATTTCCTACTCAAAGCATCAGCCACTACATTGGCTTTCCCAGGGTGGTATTGCAGACTAAAATCATAATCCTTTAAAAAAAATCCATCCATCGTCTCTGCCTCATATTCAATTCCTTCTGATCAAACAGATACTTCAAGCTCTTATGGTCACTAAAGACTTCAAACCTAGCGCCATACAGATAGTGCCTCCAAATCTTCAGAGCAAAAACCATGGCTGCCAACTCTAGATCATGCGTAGGGTAATTTACTTCGTGGGTTCGCAATTGCCTAGAGGCATAAGCCACTACTTTTCCTTTTTTTTTCATCAACACACCGCCTAATCCTTGTTTTGAAGCATCACATTATACTTCAAAACTCTCTTGTGGGTCAGGTAAAACTAACGCAGGCGCAGAAGTTAACCTCTTCTTCAATTCCTGAAAACTATCTTCATACTACTGGCTCCACAAAAAAGGTTGGTCTTTCCTAATCAAACGGTTCAACGGAGTTGCTATCCTTGAAAAATTTTCAATAAACTTACGGTAGTAACCAACTAACCCCAAGAAGCTTCTCACTTCCGTTAAAGTCCTAGGTGCTTCCCACTGCAACACAGTTTCTACCTTAGCTGGGTCTACGCTAACTCGTCCATTATAGATCACATGACCTAGGAAATTCACTTCCTTTAACCAAAACTCACACTTAGATAGCTTAGCATACAACTTCCTATCTCTCAAGATTATTCCAAAGAATGCTATACTTTTCCCATTAGATCCTAGAAATAGGAGAGAACATGGCACGAAAGAATGAGGATAAGTTGGCTTAAATGAGGTTAGGAAACTGGGTTTACTGAGGAGGGAAAGGAACACCAAAGACAACCAATCCAGATGGGATTGCTAGACACATGTAGCATTCGTGGTAAAGTCCAAAGCGGATTGTAAGATTACCTATAGTCTCGGTATATAGATAGAAGCAATCTATCTTAGGGAATATTATTATTAATTTTTTTTTTCCTTATGGTTATCCTACTCCCACGGATTGTATTTGTCCCCTAGGGCATCCTTACGCGAAATGCCACCTATTTATCTAGTACTATTCCAATCCAATCTTTAAAATCCTGCCTAGATATTTACTAATTTATATACCTTTCCTTGAGAGTCTAAGTCCATTAAGATTAATGTACAAACTAATCCTGTAAATTGGTATGACCATACTAAATCAACGTGTCATGATTCTTACCAATTCCAATCTTAATCGTTTATGAGATTCCATTCACATACCTTATTCAATCTATAGGGGCATCAATCAAGTATACTCTTAGTCATCAAAATCAACACATACGATAATTGATCATTACTTGACATATCTACTATTTCTACTAACCTCATGGAAGTGTTATCCTTACTTAGCTCATACCATTGTAGCTCTTGTAGTGCTTACTCGTGCATATAATTCTCCATTACATGATCTCTTTCTTCAATTTCCTGCGTAATCTTGATACTAACAGATCATTTGCTTAGTCATACCCTACCATACGACTAGAATTCCTTAAGAACTACATCTTGTGCTATTGGCCTCAATACTTTGACATCCTTTGTCTTAAATCGAGTTTTTTTTTTTTTACTTGTTTCTATAAGTCCTTATTTTATCAATCCGTTAGAGATAGTGATCATACTCTAGTGTATCTATCAAACTTCAATCATGACACTCATTCCACGGTCAAACCCTTTTAGACTTCAAGTTCATCAACAGGGTATCCAAATATACCTTAATTACTAAGATCAACTCTCAATTCATATGTTTCTCATTCTTATCCTAAACTCCGTCATTATTCATCCTGAGTATATCCCAAGTCATCAATTACTTCTAACTTGCTATGCCAAAACATATATATTTTCAATATCTGAATCCTCAAGAGCTATTAGTACAAATCCCCAAATTTCAAAACCTTAATAATTAAACCTCAATGATCAATGATCTTAACCTTGAATTTACGGCCTCGAATTCATTATCGATCCCTTAGGTTACTCATCTAAAGGAATGGAAACTTATCCTTAGTGGCCATCCTATCCTGACCTTTGATGTCTCACTCAGCACCTCAATCCACAAGTCAAATCAACTATTGGTTACACTAATGTACCATCTCTGGACCTAGAGGTCTTAGCAAACTCGTCTTAGAAGCTTGATTACTTGGTTTATTCATACTACCTTAATTCTAATTAGGGTGTTAAGTTAATTCTTTTATGAGGTGTGATTTTATGCTACCTTGTCTCCTTCCCAGGAGATCGCCCATCTCAGGGTTGCCTCTTTATGCCATGGAATCCTGCATTCGCAGAACAAGTCAACTTTTTCTGTTTCATGCAGAACCATTCAAGCAAGAATAAGCAACGCTACACACATATCCCCATATTACTAAGATAGTAAGATGAGAGCAACCAATTCACACAAGGCAAACAATCAACATAAACAAACATTCAACACAGAGTAAACACAGAGAGAAGGGTATGGCAGACCATACCCGAGGCCAAAAGGAAAGAACAGCTCTGATACCACTAAATGCGATACCCTTAGTTATACCGCTAAGAGTATCACATTACGAACGTAACCGATGACTCTTGTTTTTAAAACTTGCTTAGAAAATACGGGAATATTTTTTTTTTTGAAAGAGTTTTTTTTTATAAGAAACTTAGTCATCAACAACTAATCTCATTCTAATTCCATTTTAGATATTTGTGAAAGCATCCCTTCCTTAATTCTGAAATACGTTTTCGGAAAACATCTAGTCGATTCAATCATTCCGCATACATACACAACACACACGCAAATATAAAGTGGAGACTAGGGAAGAAGCGTGAAAAACATACATGTACATAACCACAGTGTCAAGTGATCCCCGAGATACCACACCATCATACAAAATGAGAGTTCTGGCAGTAAAATAAATAAAACATCTATCAATACAACCAAAATAAGAGGTCCCTAATCAGAGCTACTACTGCTAGACTCATGACTTCCCCAGACACACTCCTCTACTCATCGTCATCCGACTTAGCAGGGGCAACCCTACAACTCCTCCTCCCGGCATCCGGGAGGGTAATCATCCTAAATTCCTCTGAAGGAATACCGTCAGAAGAATCCTCCCTCAGCTCCTCGTCCTCGGGGTCCTCCTCAGGGTCCTCCTCAGGATCCTCCTCCTCGGATGAAGTATCATCAATGACGACCAGATCAGGCTCACTGGCGGAAGGACGACCGAATGCACTGAAACGCATGGTCGGTGGGGATGACGCCTCTGGTCCAGGAGTATAGCGAGGGGAATCCGGCTCTCCCATAGTGGCCATCCGGGAGGACTGGGAAGAAGTAGATGGAACGGGACGATGACGACGGTTTAGGAAAGTGGTGTGACGACGAAGTCATGGTGGTGTCTCGAACTCCAGAATCACAGGCACAGTGATGACGACCTCTGGCACAAGGGGAAGGCTAGGGTGAGAGATCGTGACGTGTACTTCCCCTGTGAATATACAGCGTCTAGGAATGTCCGTGACCCGCCACTGTCCTCGTGGCCCCCATCTCAGCGTTACCCTCATGGTCGACATCTTGAAGCTCCCCAACCCGACTGACGATGGCGAAAGAACGCGACGACAGAGAATAGAAGCAGAGAAGAAAGGGTGAGAACATCATATGAACTCATAACAAGTAGGACATAGTAACTAGAGCATCAATAAAATATTCACAAACGTCCACATAATCTCAATCACAAGTATGCAGCTGATGCTACCATGCTATATATATATAATGCATGAGGGCCCGGGAAAACAACACCAAAAGCAGAGCACACAGCAACTGCTCGACCATATATGCGCAATATATCATGAGTATAGTCTGTACTAGCGAGTAGTACGAAGAGCATTGCTCAATCTCCGGCCAAGACGATTTTCCGACTTCCAGACAGACTCACTGATTATGAAAACTTGAGAGCGACAGGATAGTCAAGCCTGTACCCCGTTTGCACGACAGTAGGGGGCGAGCCTACGCCACTTATGCCATTCCGGGACCTGACTCATCCTCAGGGTTGGTCTCCTTTACTGGACCGCTGGTGTTCTTTGCAAAACCCAGTGCACCCGTCCCATCCAGTTTCACACTGTACTAGAGTGGTATTGCCATATAGGTCGTAAGGCTTTTGAACCTTAATCATTATTGATGCACATGATGTATGTCACACCGCAAACACTTATAATATTACATCCTTACAGACAAGCCCATTGAATCTTTTACGTCACCACTTTATCGTGGTGCAACCTCGTAGATTCAAGGTCTTTCTTTTGAGGAAAACCAAATCACACTCTCTTGCCAAGCTTCTCAAGTTTTATGTAGAGAGAAAGTGTTGGTTATAATCTTTTAAGGTAGCTTGTGCTAGCTTTATTGATAATCATGTTCACTTAAGTCCTACAATTTACTAAGACTTATGGATATGTCTTATGAAAGGCATTACTAATCCTAATTCTATTTGTATGACTAATTAAGATTCGATTTAACTTTTAATCAATCTTCATTAACTGGGCTATAATTAATCTTAATCCTCCTTAATTAAGTCCTTAATCTCTTCCTTAGTTTTGGACTAAGCTTTTAATTACATTTGATTAAGGTTAATCATAATTAATTAGTTCTTAATTATCATTATTGGTTAATTATTTAATTAATACTTTCATTAAGATTAATTGACTTTAGACTTAATTAATCATTCTTTACTTAATCGACTTAAGTGAATTAGGTTGATTAACTTAGGTAATTAAATTAGTTAAGCCCACTAATTAATCCCAAGTTTTAACTTTTAATTACTTGGATTAGAGTTGAAGTCCAACTCCAATCTAACTTCTAATTTCATAATCTAATCTTGATTGACTTTTAATGGGTCTTTAACTCCTTTTCTTAAAGGTTTTAAGCTTAAATTAAAAGCCTAAAGGTTTTATAACTCTTAGGAACTTATTTTTAGTCATGGCAACCTAAAATATTGACCTTTAAGTTGACTTTTACTTGGTTGGAATTGGAAATCCGAATTTGTTTTATTTATTTTTAAAGACTTATTCTTAATTGCACTTTAGTCCTTTTACTTGTAAAATTGCTTCTTAGTCCTTTTGGACCACCAAAGCCCATAAACATGTTTTCAACATACCCTTGACCTTTTTTAAGATCAAAAAGGTATTCTTGATGAGTTTCATCAAGAACAACTCATGAACATCAAGAACAACTTGAATGTTCATCAAAACTTCAAATTTTTCACAACATCCAATCTTCACCAAAACTTCACACATTCATCAACAAACAATCTAAATGCCAAATATCATACTAATCCACTCAAAATCATCCACATACATATTAAAGTTCATAACTCCATTTTCAAGCTCATAAACACAATTTTTCAAGGATCAATCATCAAAACAATTTTGTAAATCCATCCAACCACATGCATGTTCATCAAATCATCATCTAAACACATTACAATCATCAAAACAATTTTAGAATACATGCAGCCCCATTTTCACTCTCTTGGCCGAGAGCATCAAGGAAAAAGGGAGAAATTTTGCAAAAATTTTAGCTTGGCTTGCATGCATCCAAATCCATCAATTAAACACATTTCAAGCATCAAAACAAACATGCAAACATCAATCACAACCCAGCTCAATAGATCCGAAAATATACATTCAAAAGAAGTTCCAAAAAGATGATTTTTCAAGTAAAAACAAGGTTAGAAAAGCAAGGATTCAAGGGTAAATCCTTGACTCTAGTTACAAGGCCTACTAGAGTTCAAGTTCTCCCCCCCCCCCCCTTTACCTAAGAATTTCTCCAAGAAAAAGTGCAGAAAACAGCTCCAAGAACAGCCAAAGACAGCCCCTCAAAGGTCCTCCTTTTGGTCTCCAACAAGTGTTTTAAGGCTAGAAAGTAAGTATTTTTAAGCTTAGGTTCAAAAATGGAACCTAAACTTGGTTGGTGTTTATGGAGAGAATGAAGATTTTGGGAGAGAAAGGGTGAGAGTGCCACGGCCAAGGAAGAAGAAGATGAGAGAAAATGAAGTTCTCCTTGTTTGCATGCAACAAAATGAATAAAAAAGGAGAGAAAAGCTTTTTATATGGCATATTCACCTTTTCAAGCTATTGGTGGAATGGAAGAGATGGGAAGACAAGTGTCTCCCATGCATCAAGGCTGGTTGCACGGTCTTTAAGGAGAGAAAGGAAGGCTTGTGCAATTTTTCTGGCCCGGATCAAGAGTATTCGGGCCCGGTTCAAGGGACAGGAGGGGCAAAAAGGTCATTTTCACAAAAACCCAAAAATTCCAAAAAAATTCCTAAAAATAGGAAATTAAATTCTGAATCCAAAAATATGAATTTTGATGATTAAAAATAATTTTAATCACTCAAAATCTAATAAAACACTCAAAACAGCAAAAACGGCAAAAACGTTAAAACGCGGGCGTTACAGGATCCACCCTTCATCATGCAGAGCTTCCTCAATACTTTTAGGTTCAATTTCAGAGAGAAGTGCAAGATTGTTCAAGCTTCTGAGCCTTGATCTTGTTCTAACTCCTTCTGAAGTGTAACCTATTATTTGCTCTCTTGGATGATGAGTTTTGTATCTCCAATCACGATTGTGATGAAGTACACACTCTGTCTGAGACTCAACAATGTTGGTCTGAGAAGGTCCAGCTTCAAACACAGGTTCAGTCTTTTGCTCACCAAGTCCTTTAGATGATCCTTCAGATTTTACATCTGGATTTATCTGCATACCTGCAAAATCCTCTTCTAGATCTGATAGTTCCCTATCAGTCTCTTTAAAGTCATTAAATCTTACATGAATAGATTCTTCCACAGCTAAGGTTCTTGAGTTATATACTCTGTAAGCCTTAGAGGTTTCAGAATATCCAATAAAGAAACCTTTATCAGACTTAGCATCAAATTTTCCTAAATCATCTTTAGTGTTAAGTATAAAACAATCACATCCAAAGATATGGAAGTAGGATATGTTGGGTTTTCTTCCTTTCCACAGTTCATATGGAGTCCTTTTGAGAATTGATCTTACCAAAATTCTATTTTGAATATAACATGTTGTGTGAACAGCTTCTGCCCAAAAGGATCTAGGTAGATTGCTTGAAATAAGCATGGTTCTCCCCATCTCTTGCAAGCTTATGTTCTTTCTCTCAACAACCCCATTTTGTTGAGGTGTCCTAGCCACAGAGAAATTGTGTGAGATCCCATTCTCATCACAGAACAGTCTGAAGCCTGAGTTTTCAAACTCTCCACCATGATCACTTCTGATAGCAGATATGCAGATTCCTTTCTCATTATGCACCTTCTTACAGAATTTTGTGAAATTCTCAAAGGTTTCTTCGTTGCTTCTTAGGAATATAACCCATGTAAATCTTGTATAGTCATCAACAATGACCAATCCATACTTCTTTTGCTAAGACTCTTAGTTCTAGTAGGACCAAACAAATCCAAGTGAAGTAGTTCTAAAGGTCTGCTGGTTGAAACAACATTCTTACTCTTAAAAGAGTTTCTAGTTTGTTTCCCTTTCAGACAATTTTCACATAAAATATCAGATTTGAATGAAAGCTTGGGTAAACCTTTAACCAGATTGTGTTTGGTTAGCTTTGAGATTAATCTCAAGCTGGCATGCCCAAGTTTCTGATGCCAAATCTGTTTTTCATCTTCAATTGAAACAAAACACTTCACATTTTGACTTCCAAGTTCCTCTAGATTAATCTTGTACACATTATTATGTCTCTTAGCAGAAAAGAGGATATGATCTGAAGCATCTTTGACTATACAACCTTCTTTAGTGAAAGATACAACATATCCACTGTCACATAATTGACTTATGCTCAGAAGATTGTGTTGCAGTCCTTCCACTAGAAGCACATTCTTAATTAGGGAAAGAGGAGTCATACCTACTGTCCCAATACCAGTGATCTTCCCTTGCTGATTTCCACCAAAGGTGACCACTCCACCTGCCTTGGGTCTAAGGCTTTGGAACAAACACCTTTCTCCCGTCATGTGTCGCGAGCACCCACTGTCCAAGTACCATTTGTGGTGTTTCTTTTGTCCTGTTAAACACATCTGCAACAGGAACAATTAAACTTTAGGTACCCATACCTTCTTGGGTCCTCTTTTGTTAGTTTTGGGTCTTATTTTCCCTTTGTGTCTACACTGGGACTCCATATGTCCAGGTTTTCCACAGTTGGAAAACTCGTTACCTTTCTTGGGTCCTTTATCAGGTACTATAAAATTTAAGGATTCAGAAGAAGAGGTTTCTGAATAACCTAAACCACTTATGTCTAAGGAATGCCTCTAAGAGGCTAATAATCTGTTCAGATTATCAGTTCCTTTGACAAATCTGGCCAGATCCAGAGTTAATTCTCTAATCTTACTTTTGAGCTTTTTATTCTCTTTTAACAGATTATCAGAACTACTAGGATCTTGCTGAAGCAGCTTTTCTTTGAGAGCAAGATTTTCTTTTTGCAAATTTTCATTTTCTAAAGCAGCTTGAGTAAAAGCTCTTGAAAGTTCTTTAAACTCATTGAACAACTCTCTGCTACTTTCAACAAGGTCATCATACTGATCTTGTAGAGTTTGAGGAATTACCTCAGAGTCTGAACTGTCTGAAGAAGGTAGACTTGCCATCCGACACAGATTTACTTCTTCTGAAGTGTCATCCTCTTCTTCTGAAGTGGAGTCATCCAAATCTTCCCATGTTGCCATCAATCCTTTCTTTTTCTTGAAAAATTTCTTCTTCTGAAAGGTTGGCTTCCTTAACTTGGGGCAATCAACCTTCATGTGACATGGCTGTTTGCACTCAAAACAGGTAATTTTGTCAGTGATAAAGGATTCTTTACCTGACTTACCTTGTTTGAAGTTGGAAGGTTGAGATCTTTTGAATCTCCCTTTTCTCTGTAGCATCTTCTTAATCTTCTTGCTGAGAAGAGCAAAATCTTCATCTTCTAAACAACCTTCAGATTCAATATCACCATCTGAAGTGTCCTCTGCTTGCATGGTTTTCATGTTACCATGCCTAAGCTGTCTGGCCTTGGAGTTCAATGCTAGTGATTTCTTCTTGGTGTCATCTTCCCCAAGTTCTAACTCATGGACTTTGAGAGAGCCCAACAGTTCCTCCATTCTAAGAGAGTTTAAATCTTTAGCTTCTTGAATGGCAGTAACATTGGGTCTCCAGGACTTTGGTAAGCTTCTTAGAATCTTTCGATTGTTATCTCCAGATTCAAAGGTTCTTCCCAATGACCTGAGTCCATTAATTATCGTTTGAAACCTTCCAAACATTTGATCTATGGTTTCAGACTCTTCCATCTTGAACATCTCATATTGATTTACAAGCATATTGATCTTGGATTGCTTTACAGTCTCAGTTCCTTCATGAGTTGCTGCAAGAGTATCCTAGATCTCCTTGGCAGATGAACAACCATGAACCTTCTCATATTTTGACTTGTTCAAGGAACATTTCAGATAGAGTTTGGCCTTGGCATTTAATTCAACTCGAGCCTTCTGCTCCAAGGTCCATTCAGCTTTTGGTATGGGCAATCCAGCATGCATGAGAACATAGTCTCCATCAGTAACCACATCCCAAACATCAATGTTGTTGCTTTCAATAAACAACTTTATACGATCCCTCCAATAGCGGTAATCCACTCCATTGAATGTTGGGGGTCTCGTGATGGAGGCTCCTTCAGTGATGTATTGTCTGTTGCTGGTTGAAATTTCCATATGGATCTTTGTCCTCTGCACTGATTAGGTGCTAACCCCGAGGATAAGCTCTGGTACCAATTGTTGAAAAAACAGGGAAACACTAGAAGGGGGGGTTGAATAGTGTTTCAATGGAAACCTTTTTCTGTTTCTTGTTTCAAATATTTTGAAAGTTTAGCTTCTGAAAATCTTCATATGATAAGTATTAGTCTGAAGATTTTGATTATCTTCTGAAAAACATTCAGGTTAAAAATATTATAAACTTGACTTGATTCAGATAGTAAGTTTTCACTTGAATACTTTTTCAATCCCCTTGTTAGAATAAAAACAGAATTGAAATAGCCTAAGGGATAGAGAAAACTTAGCCAAGAATTTATCCCGGTTCACTCACAACCACCGTGAACTACGTCCAGTCCCAGGGCAAAACCAGCACCTGGATTTCCACTATTTTGGAAGAATACAAGTATTCTTTTCTTTCAAGCCTTTTCAGGCTCTACAACAAGAATTGTTTCTTTCACCAAGCCTCTTTAGGCTCTCAGACACTTATCTAAGTGTAACCCAAGTATTCTTTCAGACAGAAAGCCTCTCCAGGCTTAACCCAAACAGTTCTTAGTTTAAACTAGAAAGGGATTTAGTTCACTATCTTCATATGATAGCTACGAATTATAGAGTACAAATAACTGAGACTTTCTCAGAATATGAAAATGAATAATAGTAAAAAGAATATCAGAGTTTGATTTCGGAGCGAGTAGTTTCTTTGATTGAAATGCTTCTTGTGTACTCAATTCTTCATGGGACGCTTTTGTAGTCTCCAAGGAATAAATGCTCGTTGCCAAATAGCATTTAATGCATTCAGAATACGTTTGACACAACTCTGTTCAAAGCAATCTGAGCAGAAACAGGTGCAGCAGGTATGCGCACACAAAGAAATCTGGCAAGAGCAGCAGCGTTGCAAACTTTCCTTAAATGTGCTAAACATTTGAACGAGAAAGAAAAGCAACTCTGACTCTTATGCTGAAGTAGGTAAGATCTTGATTTGAACGTTCCTTGTACTCAGCAACGTCTTCCAAGGTCAAACCATTGTCCTGAAGACTTCATCTTTCAGATGCAAGAGATGCTTCAGATGAACTTCTCTTCTTCAGAGGATAAACGCTCTTCAGACGATGTTAGGTCTTCAGACGATCTGAAGCTTCAAATGATGTTTCACACTTTTTATGATCTGAAACAAAATAGAATATTGTGAAAGTATATTGCCACAAATCCATCTGAATTTTTATATTTGTTCATTAAAACACTTTAAGGGAATGAGATTTAAAGTACTTAAGTATATGAATTTTTTAAACTCAACGAGTGGATAATTAGTAATTTAGTGGGAGGAGATAAAAAAGCCAAATTTGAAAAAGGAATTGGGAAACAAGTTAGAGATGATACGTAGCATTATGTTTTATTGAGAGGATCGGGAATTGAAAGTCAAACTTTATGTACAACCTTTCACAATAAGCTATATAAAGTTTTAGAGAATAAGGGTTGTAAAGTGAATGAACTCGACTTTTTGGATGAATGACATTTGGAAATAAGAGTTGAGGTGGAGAAAGAATTTATTCGAGTGGGAAAACCAATAATAGAGTTTATAAAGATAATATTTAACTCAGTTTTATTCAAAATATTAAGGACGATTCTACGGTGGACCAAATAACTAGTCCAGCTTTTATTTTTTTCCTTATAAAAGGTGAATGAATAATTTTATTTTTTAATAAATAATCTTTATTTTTTTTCCCACATTTGGTACAAGTTTTAAAAATCAGATTCCCAGGTATTATTGTTTCCTAGGAAAGTGATTTATCCATGTTTTAGTTACATTTTATTCCCATGGTGAGGGGTGGGAAGAAGTTATTTGTAAAATAACTTCCCTCTCTCACTTCATTCTATTATATTTTTCTATTCTTAATTTTTTTAAATTTTAAAATAACTAAATATTAAAAATAATTCCGGGAATGTTAAATATCTACCAAACATGTTTAGAAATTTTACCCAAGATTCCCGAGAACATTATTCCCAGGAATATGATCTAAAATCTAGAAACAAACTCCTCCTTAATTAGCTAGCATGAAATCAAGACCTTGGCATGACTTGACTAGTGAGACTTTTAGCTATTGGGTATTTAGTTTATACTAAAATCACATTATAAATGTAAATTTGAGCCAACATTTTATGTTTAATGTGATTTTGGGTGAATCAAACACATTAATAATCTAGATTCATAACATGTAACTTTAACTTTAAGCATTTCTTAATTTTGTTTTTCAAACAAATGTTATGAACAAGCTGTCACAGACAACTAATATATTCTACGAGATAAAATTAATTGAATTTATTAATAGGAATTAGGCTAATAGGAATTGAGTTTAATTAATTACTATATATTATTAATATAAAAAAAATTACACTGTTATCTAATGATAGTTTGACACATCAATTAATGAATATGGTACCTCATGTGTAATTAATTAACTCATTAAATAATGTGTCAATACCTTATTTTATAAGGACATTATACAATTATTAAATTCATATTATTAATTAACTAACAGAGAAAATATGCCAAGCTATTCACTTTTCCAAACTACATCAACCAATTGTAGAAAATCAATTAAAAGTAGCTTATAACAGCGATAGTTATAGAAGAAAGCTTTCATTGAAGGACCATAATCTATATACTATATAGCGACACCAATTATAAATTAATAGTACTATTATGTTTTATTTTGGACGGTAAATTATGTTTCATTCAATTCATTATGGCGGTCTCTACTATAGTATAGGACCATAGCTACGTGAGGTACTGAATCTCTTGTACCTGACGCTCCCTCCGAAAGACTCGTGGTTATCAAATTTGGAGTGACGTCGTTTTCGTTTTTTTTACTCTATGCCGTGACTGTTCTTCTATAGCATATCCGTCCCATAACTTGAACCTTATTATGTGGAGGCTTATTGCATCAACCTCAACCATATCGCAGACATCAAACACAAAGTACGCATCAATCTCTGCCATTCAAATACTATCCGCAAATTAAGAAATGGACATATATAAAGTTGATAAAAAAAAACTTCTGAATGAAATGTCTCTCATCGAAAAGACCTAATGAGCAGAAGAGTGTTTTTTTTTTTTTTTTCGCTCTTTGCCATTTTGCGGATTTTGATTAATGTTTGGTGTGTGGTGGATTTTGCTGGGTTGTGAAGAAGAAGCTATTAAGTAGCGCTAGGGACAAAGGACACCTCATAACCCTGTATATGTTGCTTAATCATTCATCTTTTTTTAATATTTTATTTTTAATGTTGTTTTGATCAAGCCATTGTAATAGTTACTTCATATTGAACACAAACCCGTGAAGAACACAGTAATTTAATTAATTTTGTCAGCATTATATCTTGCCTCTCCAAAAACAACATCAAGTTAATTAATTTATTCTTTTTTTATTATTTGTTCTATAAAGATATTTAGATAAATTCCTAGTATATCAATTTAATTATAAGAAAAATTATATAAATTAAATTACACAAAATATATGAATATCCCCTTACATAAGAGACACACATTAATGGCTGAAAATAAATCAAATTTAATGGAAAGTGATTTGATATTAGTTTTTCAAAACTTCATTTTGCACCATTGTTTCCAAACTTAAGTGAAACAGTTATGGATTTCTATAGCTAATTCATAACTAAATAACTAGATATCATGATTTAATTATCAATTAGCTATATGAATTTCCATAATTAATAGTACATAGTTATTTAATAAATGTCATTATTTATGTTAAATTTATTAATTTTTTTAGTATATTCATTAATCTCTTTATTTTAATTATTAATATTTTTATTTATTATCTCTCTTATTAAATATAAAAATGGCAAAAGATAATTATATTCTTTTGAACTTTTAATCTATGTTTACAATTCCACGCATTATTTTTTTTTTTCATTTTTTAATATTAGTTCTTGCTATATATAGATTATATTTGATCATTTTTTCATGTTTATTTTATATATATATATATATATATATAATGAGGATTTGAATTAAACTAAGTGTTATACCATTAAATAATCTTTTTTTTCATATAATTGTATTTTAAAATCCACCATTAGATCAAAAGTCATTATCTCATATAGATCATAATTTTACATTGATGTAAAATTATTTAATACATCGTCAGTATATGTCAAGATTAATGTCATATATGCTTTTAAAATACATAAAAATAAAAATGATTTGATTATCAAGATATTAGTGTTATAAAAGTTTACAAAATTTGACAAAAAAAATCAGGATGATGAATTTATAATTCAATAGTTGAAAGAATAATAGTGTAATAGTTTGATATAATTTACTTAAAGTTATCAATAGTACTGTAATAGTTGGTATAATTTATTCAACTGTTGTTGTAGCTTAAAATTGTTGGAAGAGTAAAATTACACTTAGACTCTTTACATTAAAATAAACTAAAACATATAAGTGCTATTAATTAGAAGAGTAATTTATCATAAATAATTAATAAATCACACGTTGTTTGAATCATGCGTCGCCACTTCAGAGAGTTTTATCTAACCACCATCCCCGGTCCGAGAATTAAACCCAAAGCTATGTCCGTGGGGGATTCACGGTCAAAGAAAAAAATCACACGTTCATTATATTTTCTCTTTCTTTGTCTCCCCTTGTTGCATTTTCCCCTTCTTCCTCCCTTCAAACCCAGCCTTTTCATCCCAAGGAGAAAGCAAGGGTCACTGTGATCTTCATGAGTGAAATAAAATTATTGATAGCTAGAGTACACACCCTACATCGCGCTTTAATTTGCTGTTATAAGCGTTCCATTCAAGAGAGAGCAATTTCTGCCATTAGAGATAAAGGGTCCGTTTGGTTTATAGTTGACCAGAATTGATTTTAAAAATGAATGGTTGAGATGAGTGATGCACGTTTTACGAAGCACATTGGATAGAAGTGATTTAAAATCAATTCTGCAAAACCTAGGTTTTGTTTTTTTAAACGACCACCCAAACGAGCACAAAATCTTTGCACGGTGTACAGCTATACAACTTTGTTCTTTCTCTAGAATTATGATCTGTTGTCTATGAACTTCATTCAATAACAAAATAAATATTGACTCATCAACTTTGTTTTCTTCTTTATTATTAATATATAAAGTGTGTTTGGCTTGTCATTTCAGCTAGCTGAAAATTGAAAATATTAACTGAAATAGCTTCTTTGGGTAACTACAAGCTTTTCTTAAAAAACTACTTGGGGTAGCTTTTTTAGAAAAGCTCCAATTTTAAGCTACTGGCTGAAAATTAATTACTCCCTCCGGACTTGAATATAAGCAAAAAAAAAAAAAACTCGCATTTGGTGGACTAAAATATAAGCAAATCTTAACTAATTTTACCCTATTTAATGAGATAAACCCAAAATGCCCTTTATTTTACTTTCCAACCACTCAATTCAATGAATCATGTGCCAATAGAAAGAGAGTATGTCCAACTTGAAACAATTTTCAATAAATTGAATATAGGTTAATTTAGGCAATGCAAGTACTTTTTACATGGTATCAAGAAAATTTAATGAGTTTAACTAACTTCCTTAATACGTGTGAATTTAATTATTTTAGTTTATATTCAAGTTCAGAGTAGTACAAGTTTAGCTCTCAACCACCCTCACTTATCATTATTTAATAATTAATGTTGTCCTTAAATGTCATTTTATCATTTTCAATTAGTTTTACCAAACACATTCAATGGCTTTTCAGCTTTCAGGCTAGCTTTTCAGCTAATTTTACCAAACATAAATTTAGTTTTAACAATACTGCTATGGTGGCTACCAAAATCACTATGTTCAAAGTTACTGCCTTGATGCTGGCAAAGTTAATTATATAAATGAATGAATTGGGTGGTTCTCCAATAACCTAGGAAAAGGCACCATTAAGCATATAATTAATTAAATTTAAAAATTTAATTTTGTTGAATCCCAAAATTAAACAAGTTCTTAATTTTTTTGACATTACAATTCTGTACACCTACCTCAATATATCCCTTCTTTTATGGTAAAAAAGAGAGAAGTACTCTCTTCCCTTTCTTTAATATTGCCTTTCTATATAAAAGGGGATGTGTGGATAAGATATATTCCCTACGTCCCTTATTATAAGACCCTCTCAACCGTTTCACATAGTTTAAGAAAAGTTGATTAATGTATTGGTCTTTTAAAAAAATAATACTATTCCAAATATACCCCTATTTAAAAGTCACTATATTTTAGAAACATTAATGGTAACATGGTAGAAGACTCCAAAATTCACTTTCCAATGGGGGTAGTTGAGCATATTAGTAAAACTTCATTAATTATTCACACTCATCAATATATGGGGAATAAAAAAAGTTGAATATTAATGAAGGGCAAATATGGAAAAAATAATTAATTTACCTAAAAATCTGCAAAGGGTCTTATATAAAGGGACATCCAATTCTTCAAGAATGGGTCTTATAAATAGGGACGGAGGGAGTATAAAAAATTAGGATGAGAAAAAATATTTTTAATTTAAAAAATCTTGATTTGATATGTAAACAAAAGGGTTTATGTAGTGTGATCATGATTCACGTGGTTCAGAATATAAAATATATTATTTAAATTTTTTATCATCATATTTAATCATGGAATATTGGTGGAAAATATAAAACTTAAATTGATAGTACCATAGCCTTCGACTTTAAATTGATAAATTTTCAATGAAATTAGCATAAATTATTTCATTTTCCCCCTTAAATCAAATTAAATAATCATATAAGAATCGTTTAATAAAATATAAAATTATCCATTCACTTTTTATAACTGAGAAAATATAAGCAGACTAGATGGACCAAATTTTGTTTAGTCAACCCTAAAATTGTCATGTAAACATATAGCAATATAAATGAGTTGATGAGTTATTAGGTAATTATTAGTACTCATAACTTTTTTCTCAATTTAAGTTTTTGCTTAACTACACAAAAAAAATTATAAGCTTAACTTTAGATTTAATTATATATAAAAATAAATTAAGCTAAAATATTATATATTTGACATTTAGAAGTATGTGAATGGATAGTATTACATATACACATATACCAATGTGGTTGATTCAAGCTAATTAAAATATTATATATTTTTTGGATTTGTTGTATTTGAACCAGATATATTTGGGTTTGAGTACTTCATATATCATTTTAATTGATTTTGTTGATAAAAAAACATGTTTCATTATCTTTAAACAGGGTTTTGAGTTTGAGTTTTGTGTATGAAAAAATCATTGTTTATTATTCTTGGATCGAGCAAATATCCTTATGTGAAGAATAGTTGTGGTTAATACTAAAAAAAAACCAACGAGTTTTATGTATGAAAAAAATAATTGCTTATTATTCTTGGATCGAGCAGATTGCCTCGTGTGAAGGATAGTTGTGATTAATACTAAAAAAACCAAACACATATATAATAATTGTCACTTAATAAATTTTAATTTTAATGCCTCATGTTTTTACATTCGTACAATCAAATAAGTTCTTTGCTTTGTTTTTTATATTATCTTGATAGATTCATGCATTGTGGCCAATGCAACATGTTTCTGTTGCTACCTGTCCATGAGCAACAGAAGCACTTGTCACTCAACTTTATACTTTTAATAAATTTTGTTTCCATATCACACTTTGGCATGTGAATGTACTTTTCCAAAGTGGAGCTAGCTCACGTGAGTTTTGCTATCTCACAAATAAGTGAGTAACAAAATTATTAATATATCAACGGCAATTAGGAGTGTTCATATTCAAACAATCCAATACAAACCGTAAAAATCGAACCGAAAAATCGAAAATCAAATAAAATTGAAAGCTAAAAATCTCAAACCATAAAAACCAAATTTTCTTTATTGGATTGGTTTTCGGATCTTATGTTGAAAACCAATCCAATCCAAACCAAACTTATATATAAATATATTATTATTTATAAAATAATTATATATTATTTATATATACTTATACATACATATATATTTATAAAAATACTTATACTAATATATTTTTTATGATTTTATTATCTAATATCATGTTAATATTTCTATAAATATATCAATATAAAACTAGTTTTAAATTAGTTTCCATGTCTCATGTCATTCTTTTTATATAATTTTATATTAATTTTAATAAATATAAGTTTGGATAAGAAAATGTTTACTGTAACTTCAAGATTTGATCTAAACCGAACCGCAAACACCCCTACCCTTAATTAAGCAAGATTTTGAGTCTAAGTTTTATAGATGGAAAAAAATTTCACTAGGAGAGCTAGTCCCACCATAATGTGGATGTTCCAAGGTCAAACATGTACATGTGGTTTAAAGAAAAAAAATATTAATATTACACTACAACGTATATACGATATATATTGCAAACATAAAATATGTGACGGCAAGGAAAGGAAAATAAATATAGTAATTAATAGAAAATAAACACAATAATACAACATGATTAACAAGAATATGTACATAAACATTGGCAAGCATAATGATAATTCATTTTGTTCTTTTGATTATGCAAATTTACCATATGCAATGTATTTAGCAATTTAAATAAGGCTACGTGAAATCTGAAATGTGTGAATCTGCTATCTGTTTAATTCATCTTCATATTGAGACAAACATTTCAGATTATCATTTATTTTATAAATAATTTGGAATGTCACGAGAACTTTTCTGAATTGAGCAATGAAATTCTCTGCATATATAATTGGACCCTAAAAAATGTTTCTGTTTTTGGTTTTATTCTGGCCTCATTTGGTCACATGATATTATACAAATGGACACCAAAACGCGTACAGGTCAGCATCATATGTTAATTAATATTGATATCAATCGTATTCATCATTTTACTAAACTTTTAGAACTTATGAAAATAACAGCGTCACTTAATTTAATCTATGCAATTAAGCAGCATACATAATTCTATATACAAAAAGCATATATTCCACCGTATGAAAATAACAGCGTCACTTAATTTAATCTATGCAATTAAGCAGCATACATAATTCTATCATACAAAAGCATATATTCCACCGTACATATCAAATTCATCGATCGTGGAACATGCGTAAGTAAAAACAATCAAATCCAAACAGAATATTCTATCACTCTCCAACTTTATTGCAACTAACAACGTCCTCCAAGCCTCCTAGGACTCTACTTCTCATTCAGTCTCCAGCCTATAGAGTGTTAGCTAGGCTCCATTACTAACGAGACATGTGAAGTAAGAGCTTGCTATATAAGGTATTCATTATTTTATTTTCTTTTTCATTTTTATAAAGACAGTGCTAATTGAGTCTGATTATTAATTAGAATGTTATATAAATTTATCTTTAAAAATATAGTAACTTTGATTTTGATTTTGTTTTATTTTTTATTAATTTTGATTTTTTATTTCTTAAAATCATATACTTTTAGTCATTGATCGTTATTAAGTATATTTCATTAAGTCGTGTTTTGTTGTTCTCATATAATTTTTTTAGATAAAATTCACTTAAAATTTTTATATTTTTTCTCTAAAAGAATCATTCATAGTAATTTTTTTTTAAAAAATATCATTAGCTTTTTTATGAAAATTACTATTATGAAATTTCTATACTTTGTCATATATAGAAAAGTTCATAGGAAATATTTCATAAATTGTAAAATTTTGCAGGAAATGTCCTATAAGTGTTGAAATCTGCAATCAGAATTCAAAGAAAAATCTATAAAAATATTGTTACGTCATCACTTAATGAATATAAAATAATTAATAATAATGATTAAAATTATATAATTTAAAATAATAGAGGATTAAATTAAAGAAAAAAAATAAACGAATAATCAAAATCAAATTTTACTATACTTCTAAAAATTAAAATTATATTTAATATTTAATTAAATAAACTTAATTAATGAAATCCCCCTAATCCTCACCAAACATATGCTCATGTAGTTAATTTCTTTTTCAGGTTAATTGTCAGTTAAATTACCTACTCAATTATTGATTACTGAACTAAGGCCAACAAATATGATTTTGATTGAAATGATCCCATATACCCAATAATTAAGTATATCATTTTAAGGTTAATTTCTGGAATAAACTTAAATATAACAGGGTGGATCAAGACAAACAACTTACCTGTATAATTTGGTATGTTGTGCCACATTAATTTTTACATCTAATAGATGATAATGATCTAGTCACGCTCACTCAAACAATTGTGTTGTTTGTTATTAATTAGGGTGAGTTTGTTTCAAGTTATAAAATCATATTCCCGGGAATATCATTCCCAGGAATCTTATTACCGGGAATGTTATTCCCGGGGTAAAATTTATACGTATGTTTGGTATGTATTTTATATTCCTGGGAATATTTTTAAAAATTATTTACTTTAAAAATTTTTAAAAAATGAAAATATAAAAAATATTGTAGGATGAAGTGGAAGTAGGAAAAATAACTTCCATTCCCATGGGAATGAGATTCCCACCCCTCACCATGGAATAGAAAGTGGGCAAAATCATGCTAAAATACATTCCCGGGAATTAATAATATCCGGGAAAGTTTTTTTACAACTTGAATCAAATGTGGGAATATCATTTTCCCAACCTTACTTTCCCGGGAATATTTTGACATACCTTGAAACAAACACACCCTTATTATCAAATTTTCGATGATATGTGCCGGCCAGTACACATGTTTTATGAGAAAGCCGAAATTTTGAGGATTCTGACCCTGTGCAGCCTTTTCAGTGAATATTAGCAAAAAAATGCTATGATCGAAATAATTAGGTAAATAAAATTCGTAATTAATCCCTAGCTATTATATGTAGCTAATATTTACTGTAGAGAATGCAACGCTGCAAAGAATCTTACTGAAATTTTGAAAAAAATCACGTTAAGCCACTTGTCATCAAAGGTGCTATGCAAAAGCCCTATTATTTTAGTATCTATTTAGAGTACGAGATGCAAAACATAATAAAATATCCAGGGTCGGCCCAACGTTTTTATGAGCCTAAAGCAATTTTTTTTATGAGGCTTTTTTAACATTCAATATATTAGTGCATTTTTTATTAAAATAATTTTGAAAAAATAATTACTTTTTATTAAAAAAATATAATTATTTGGTTAATAATCACGTTGATACAATAGAGTCTAATCAAATAAAGTGACATGCATGTGTATATATATATATACTCACTAAATGATAAATATCTACATTTAACCAAGTACAAAAAGAGATAATGAGAGATTAGGAGAGAACAGGTAATAATACTAATATAGCACAATCCGGAGAAGAAAAATCCAAAAAAATAGTATGTGATGAGACAAATTAATGTTAAAAATGGATAGAATCAATTTTTAATAATTATTATTTACTAGAAGAGATAAAGTTGTGATAAAATGAGATTTTATTAAGAAAAAAAACTTAGTTACTCTTAATAATTTAAAATTACTTACTAAATAATTAATAGCTATTTTTTATTTTTTAAAATATATTTTTAAAAGCCTAAAATAAGGGTATTTTTTGGGGCTAAAGCGGGGGTTTAGAGTTGGACTAACCATGAAAATGCCCTAAAAAATTGATGCAAAAACGCTCTAATAGAATTTTTTGTATAAAAAAAATATAATCAATAATTATTATAGAATACTCTCGTGCCCTAAGATCAGTGTCTTTATCGTTTTCATGCGTCTTGTCAAGAGACCAACTCTTAGGATAAAATATGTATCTTTTTATTTTCCACAATTTCCACCTACCGGATTTAAATAGAATGAATTTAAACCATAATAGACCTGAAAGATGAAATATCAAACTATTTGAATGTCTCCCTTTGGGACTGTGGGGAGACTTTAATTAAGATTTTCACAGCCAATAATCTTAAGAGTTTAGGTGTTAGGTAGAGGTTCAAAAATAATTTCATAAAATTATTCTCATAAAATTGAGATTCTAGCTAGCCTTCAATTCATTAATATATATATATATATATATTATATAATGAACGGAAGATAAATATATATTAATATTAATAAACTAATATATATATACATATATATATATATAAATCCAGGGAGATAAATATAAATCAAGGTTGATTCTATAGGTGGGCAAAAAAAAGTTGATCCACCTGTGCAATTTACATTTTTTATTAAAGATGAATGAATAATTTTATTTTTTATTTTTATTAAATTTAGTTTAAGGAAAAGATATATGGATTTATAATACAATAAATGCTAATTTTATTGAGAATCTATCAATTTAAAGCTGTAAAAAAAATTTTTTATATTATACAATACTATCGATATGAGTTTTATTCTTTTCTTAGTCAATAATTCATAAAAATATCAGGAAATAGATTTAATATCCGTTATTAATAAAATGAATGTTAAATTTGACGGTCAAGTTTAAATTACCGTACTTTTATATTATTGACCACGTGAACTACATCAACCCTAGACATATCCATAAATCAATTATATATATATATATATATATGAGTCAGGATCCGTCGACATCATGTGTCAAACTTTAAGAGAGTTACATCATTTAATAAATTTTGTGAAATGTGAATTTGATCAATCCAACCGTTGAATTGAAAGTTCTTATAAAGTAGATCAAACATATAAAATTTCATAAAAATCAAAACTAATTGATATATACTTCATCAAACTAATTTATTTTAACGTATAATATATTTTAAAATATAAGTTAAAGTCCGCTATTAGATAAAATATCTATGGACGTCCAAATTTTTTGAAATTTGATATACATGATCATGAAGGTCATATAATGTGATTCAACGGTTGGAATTGGTCAAATTCACATTTCACAAAAGTTATTAAGTGGTGTAACTCTTAAAATTGACATCTGGTGTCGACAGATCCTAATTTTCTCTCTCTATATATATATTATACGGTAAGCCAACCTAGAAGGAGTACGGTCCATGTATAGGCTCCAAGAAAGCATTATACTCGAGGTGTTGTGGAGGGAAAATTTGGGTGTCCACAGGGAAGCTAGATGAGCACTAATGGAATCTAAACAAGTCTAGGAGAGTTCAGAGCAAGAAATACTTTTATGGAAGGCAAGAGACAAGGTTGGAGCAGGATATGTGTATGGAGGATATTGTTTTGTTGTGATGATTAATGGTCACGCATGTGAAAATAGAGGTGGGTACGTAATTTGTCTTTGTGGATGGTGACAATGCTGGAAGCAACAAGAAAGTAACAGCTCTAAAATACATATGATATGATATATATGATCCGTGTGACTCTCAGTGTATACATCCGAATCTATTATATGTATATCTTGTGTATATGGATTAGACGATCTTGTCTCTCGATAGCTAAACAATAGTGAACTTCAAAGTTTTAATAAACGGTTGCATTATATATGGCCGGGTAAAATAAACTGATTTAATTTATATATATATATATATATATATATATTCATTCAAATCAACATGTAATTGATTCAAGTGATACATGTACATATTTAATTTTTTTTTAAATAATGTCTTGAATTCAAGTCATGTGAATAAGAAAAATGGTATTTTATTTTCTTAATACTAATACTATTTTTAATGTGAAAGTACGTCACAATCCCCCCGCGCATTAGTCATTATAATTAGGTTTGAATTTAAACGTTTTTACCCTAATTTTGTGGATCTTATTTCATATATTTAGCATATTTAAGTTGGCTAATTTTTAATGGGTTTGTTTAAATTGGACCATGGTTCATAGGGTCTAAATGTAAAAATATAATAATTTAAATTACTAATCATTAAATTCAACGCTTATTTTATTAATGATTAACATTAAACTATTTTTCAATTATTTTTATAAAATATTTGTTGAAAAGAATGAAAATTTTAAACTATGAGATAATACTAGAAGAATTCCTTTCAACTTAAAAGAAACTATATATCATAGCTTGTATTACAAATCCATATTTTGTCTTAAATTAAATTCATATACTCATATAAGGAAAATTTAATAAAAAGTAAAATTATTTATTCACTTCTAATAATCAATAATATGTATATTAGATTAGGTGTACCAAATTTTGTTTAATTCACTCTAGAATTATCCGTTTTTAATAAATAAACAATCGATCCATACTAAACGTTTTTAAAGAGGGGTGAAGAACTTAATATATTGTAATTAAACCCTAAGTAGAATTGCTCCCAATTATAATTATAGGAGGGATATATACTTTTGGTTAAAAAAAACGTTTATAATTAAACAAAGCATGGGTCATACATATCTAAGCGTGTTTGTTTTATTCACCCATAAAACTATTGACTCTTTTGAAAATAAAGATTACAAAATCAATAACTATAGATGATCAGCTGGGTTTTCTTTGTTGAACAGCTAATAATAACTAGGAAAAGAGCAGTCATTTCAGCGTCAGTGATTTTGAACAATAATTAAGTTATATACTTATGATCATATGAACATCCATATCAAATTTCTAACTTTCGATATAAAGAAATAATAACAATATATACTTTCTTTAATATTTTATATATATTACTACATCCGGTCCTGCATATAAAAAACAAAATGTAAATTTTTTTATCCTATATATAAGAAATATAATACTATTTTTAGTTGCATTAATTGTTAAATACTTATAATATACCATTAATTTATTGTGAGTAGTTAAAGAGGTACCTATTCATTTACTCATTTAATACTAAGGGTATTTTTTAGAAAAAAAATTAAATTCAAGGCACTATTAATTACCACTAACATATTACAATGCATTTCCTTACTCTTGATGATTTTAGTCCAATATTTCTTATAAACAAGACCATAGGGAGTATTATATATAAATAATAATTTTAATTATAGTTACTCCTGCAATAACTTTGTTGCTTATATGCAATAAATTAACGATAACTTCCTCCTTCTCTATTTATAAGTCCTCTTATAGAAGAATTGAGTGTCCCTAAATATAAGACCATTTGCAGATTTTTAGATAAATTAATTATTTTTTCATATTTGCCCTTCATTATTGTTTTGCTTTTTTAATTCCCCATATATTGTTGAGTGTGAATAATTAATGAAGTTTTTTTCACATGCTAAATTACACCATTAGAAAATAACTTTTGGAATATTCCACCATGTGACAACTAATGTCTCTAAAATATGGTGACTTTTAAATAGGGGTATATTTAAAATGCTATAATTTTTTTTTTAAAATATCAATATATTAACTAATTTTTCTTAAATTATATGAAATGGTTAAAAGAATCTTGTAAGAGAAACGGAGGAATTATATCGTAGTTAATTAGAAAATTAATGTGGTTCGTATGTAACTAATAATGGACGCGGTAATAATGATGATTGTGTTTGGTGGAAGGTGCATGGTACCTCCAACTGGTCATAACATGTACGAAAGGAAAGTATAAATCATACTCCATCTATTATAAGAATTAAGGAATGTAATAACTATGAGTCTGTTTGGGTGGATTTTTTATAGAAGCACTTCTAGGTGAAAAAATAACATGAACCAAAGAGGTCAATTGCATTTAACTTCTCCATAAGTTAAAATTAGTCTTTGTAGATCACTTACTCCAAAAGCTCTTCCATTTAACTTCTCCAAAATTAACTAATCTTAACTATGGAGAAGTTAAATGCATTTGACCTCTTTAATACATGTTATTTTTTTCACCTAGAAGTAGGTCAGCAGAAGTTTCCACCCAAACATATATGTCTTTTTAACTTTTATTTTTCAAATATGCTCTTTCTCTCCCCCTTTAATGCATTTAATATCTCTCTTTTTCAATGAAATGAATTCTTTTTTCAATTTTGTTTTATCACTATACATAAATTTTTTGTTGGAAACATAATGAATACATTTATCAACACTTTGAACTTGTAGAACATTTATGATATAGCTTTATAATAAATATTTAAAATAAAAAGAATTAGATTAAGAAAGGGGTAAAATTGAAAAAATGGCATTTATTATCGTCTTGGTATATCAAAACAACACTTATTTAAAAACAAATTGAGACCCTAAAACGACGTATAAAAAGAAAATGAGGAAGTAACATTTTGATTTCGCTTTCAAGTGGGAATTGAAAGAGAAGATGAAAATGAGAAGAGATATGAAATTAATAAAAGAAGAAAACATACAACAACACATACAAGTATAACATATTTTTCTTTTTATCTCTTTCCATCACATCATCCCAACACATCTCACATTTCTCTCTTAATTTATTCTTTTTTATTTCTTTCTCTCACTAAATTGTATATTATAATGTTGTATATATAACATTGCTCAAATGAAAATGAGGTTGTGTGTGTGATACGATGAGAAGGGTATGATGGCACGTGTGGAGAGAGAAGAAGAAAGGAGACAAAAGCTTGATTGCTGGTTCAAGAGAGTGGAGGAGAGCCTATATGAAACCCCGTGAGGAGTGTTTGGATGCATTCCAAATTCACAAATCACAACTATACAATACAACCCTGTTCTGTTCTGTTGTTGCTTCTCCTTCACTTCTTTCGATGGCCATTTTTCACATTCACGAGTTTATGATTCCCCATCTCCTCCAACTCATCAAAACCTTTATATATATGCCAGATATTAATTCAACCTATAGCTAATATAGATATATACATAATATCCATTTATATATTTTTACCAATATATCCCTATGCTTTGCATATATGCATATAGTTATATATTTCCTTTAATTGATTCGTTTTAAAACTATATAATTAAACAATCAGTGGTTCATATTTTCCGGCCTACATCTTTATATAAATAGTAAATTAGAAAAGTATATACCTAATCCCATAAAATAAATTAATTTAATTAATTAGCTATATATTCACATGACTTAGATTCCAATTTAAAATTCTTTCTCATAAATTATCTATAATTTTATTATAAATTATTGTTTTATAGGCACAAACAAAAATAATTAAAATAAATACAAGAGGTGACAGCAACTAACATACTTGTTTAATACATCATTAAGACTAATGATTTGCTTTAACGTTAAGAATAAAGATAATGTTCTTTATTTAACTATAATTTTTTAAAATGAAAAAGTAACTAATTATTCAAATTATTCAGCAATCATGTATAGCATTATATAGATCTGTGTTATATATATATTTATATATATTAATGTAAAATGGTGACTGAAAGAATGTGATTTATAAAAGCTCATAAAAATGGTGACTGAATGATCAATAAGTTATTAATTCTTGATAAAGAATTAGAAGAATTCCTTAAAAAAGGGGGGCAAATGAAAGAGTACTACTAAATTAGAGGAACAGAAGGGTAATTTTGTAAGTTCAAACAAAATATATATAGTATTTGTCTATGAATAAACTGAGACAGTACTCATGTGGGAATAAAACACATGAGAGATCATATAGATTTGAGAGCTCATCCCTTTCTTTTAAATGACCACAGAACTCTGCAAAGTTGATAGCAAAAGAGAAAAAGAAAGCCAGCAGCTCAAAGGATCATAAAAGGAAGGAGAGAGAGAGAGAGAAGCACCCAATTCAAAATGGTTTCAAAGAGCAAAAGAGAGTAGCACTGCATGAGAAGCTGCAACTCCTTCGGTCTATAACAAACTCTCATGCTGTAATTCCCTGCATTTTCTTTGCTTTTCATTGGATTTCTCCTTCAATATTCTCAAGCCAATTCCCTAAAAGAATAATGTAAACAGTTACACACTGTTTTTATCCTCTTCTCTTCTCTTCTCAATTTGATTCCATTTTTGTTATGATGGTTCTTCTCTACTACTATTTTCTTTTTTTATTTATATATCATCCAAATCTTTCATAGCTCTATAATTTTCAATAATCCTCCTTAATTATTGACCAATTCCTTATTAATTCTATATATGCTCTTATTCCCATATCTGGTTTTAATTTGGAAATTTTTTACAAAAGGTTCATTTGATATTAACTTCATTATTATATATATATATATATTTTTTAGAATAGTGGTTAATTGATTAATGTCCTTAATTTAATATCATTAAACCAATATTATATAATCGTATATCCTATCAACTATATATATATGGACCTTATTGTTCTGCTTAATTTTATGCATTGTTTGATGGCAGCTAAACAAAACCTCGATCATAATTGATGCATCAAGGTATATTGAAAAGCTTAAGCAAAAAGTTGAAAGACTGAATCAAGAGATAGCCTCTGCAGAAACTTCAAGTGTCCACAATCCCTTGCCTATGGTATTTTCTTGAGAAAAAGTTAACATCTTCTCTCTATATATATCTGTGTGTTGATCACGTTTTCAAGTTCTTACCAATAATATTTTTTATTGGAGTCACACATTTCAGGATAGAGTTAAGCCATATTTGGATTAGTTTTAAATTTATGAGAGCTTTTCAATTAATATAAGTATTTGATTTTTAATGAATAAATCTTTATAGATAGTTCTTATAAAAAATTGAATGAGCGAGATTTTATTTTGTTTTTAAAAAAAATTGATTCATATAAACTAATTTCAACTTATATAGGAATTTATTATTTAAAAGACTATTAAATATTATAAGATTATTTATGTTTTTTTAATAAATACTACTTGTTAAGAAGTTTATTCAAATTGGTTCTTATTGTTATGCAGGTTACCGTAGAAACCCTAGAAAAGGGATTTCTTATAAATGTATTTTCAGCCAAATGCTGTCCAGGTCTTCTTGTTTCCATATTAGATGTCTTTGAAGAGATGAGACTCACAGTGCTAGAAGCTAGGGTTTCTGTACAGACACTTTTCGATTTCAAGCAGTTGGAGGAGACGTAAGATCAATATATACATAGTCAACAACAAAAAATAAAATGATATTATAGGGAAATTCTACGGTACCCTCTAGTGAGAGAGAGTTTTGGTACATTCTTTGATCATTTAATCAATTTTTCTCAATTTTCTTAAATGATTTTAGTATTTTACAATTACGTGATAATATTTAATTATTAGAATTTGTATTTTTAATTTTTGAAAAGACTTTTTTATCCCTTATAACCATTATCATGTATTTTTTTTATTGTATTCCCCCATTTTTCATATTCTCATTTACAATACACATGTGTCTTATTTAAAATTTATTTTATATCTTCGAAATAATTTAGAATAGAGTACACGACTTGGTCCTATATAATTTTGGCCTTTATGACTTTATTTAATAAAAAAAATAACAAAAAGTATCAAAACTCTCTCGGATTAGAGGGTATGAAATTGCGACTTTATATTATATTACACTTGCTTTATTAATTGTTCATCATGATTAATGCCTATCATTAATTGAACTTTCTTTATTTTCCTTCACTTATCAATACTACTTTTGTATGTCACATTCTTTGTCCTTTTATAAAAAAATTCCTCATTGGGGGGCGCGAGAATTAAAATGGGCCAGGTTTCTGTGGATTGATGGTTATGCACAATATACATATATAGTATGGTGTTAAAATAAATCTTGATGTACCCAAATTATTATAATAATAATAATCTTATTATTATAATAATAATAATAATAATAATAATAATAATAATAATAATAATAATAATAATAGAATGTTCATTAATATTGTGTACTACGTACTAAAGCTATCTAGGTAAGTTTCTCGATATAACGATCGAATAGTATTTTATAGCATTTTGTTTTCTATATAAATACATATATGTTCATGCATAGCAATTAATGACGTCAAAATATTGTAACGTTGGTAGAATGAAGAAGAAGGTGAGACTAGTCTTGATGCACAAGCTGTGGAACAAGCGGTGGGACAAGCAATAAAGAATTGGAGCGAAAATGCAGATATTGATCAAGAGTAGTAATTTAATTTTCATTAGTTAAGGAAGAATATATCAAGCTAGCGTCTGTAAGTGATAGCTTCCAAATCTTCCACTTTTGTAATTTTTATATGCCGGTAGTTGAAGAGAAAGAATGGTTGATCAAATTTATGTATGGAGCCACTATCTATAATATATATATATATATATATATATATATATATATATATATATATATATATATCTTGATTTCTTTTATATGAGGAGGCCGTTGGAAATTCTAATTATTAGTTAATTCCTGCAAATATTATGATTAATGATTAATCATTAATTAATCAATTAATTATATATTTACGAAATTTCTTATTCAAATCATACACGTGCTTTAATTTCCTCAGAAACAATTCTTAAGATATAGGAGTAATGAAATTGAAATGAGACAAATTGACTAAGTAATAACCCATGTTATTATTAAAACTCTTGAAATGGCATTGCACGGAAACAATTATGCGTATGTTTGGTTTATCATTGAAATTAGTTAAATTCAAATTTAAATTTTTCTATACAACTATTTTTAGTGTTAGAAATTTAAATTTACTATATTTCAATACTAAACCAAATATACTCATGTGCGTTTGAGGAGGTAAAAGTAAACTAAGTACAAAATAGTTTCTCATAAAGATAATAACCTATTCATGAAACCGCAAGCATTGAATCAAAGTTGACACTTAAAGCCACGTAGAGTCAGAGTTGCTTATTGCACCTTTCTTCAGTAAAGAAAAATTATGTTTTCACACCTAAATTTTTATATGAGAATGTTAGAAAGAGAGAAATAAAAAAAGAAACTAAATGAAAAATGTGATAATTGACACTACTTAAAAAATGAAAGAAATAGGAAAAAATTAATATAAATGAAGTATAAAAATAATGAGTGTAAAAAATTATATCACTTCATCAAAAGGTCTGTGCGTGGTAAACAACTGAGTTGGACCTTTCAGTTCCTTGAATAGGCATATATGTATTATTCTACGAGCGAAGTAAACTAGCAAATCGATTCCTGACTCTGTGGGGACCATGCAGTTTGTCCTTGACTTTTTCAAAATAACACTTCATTCCCTAACTTTGTAAAATCATGCATAAAGTGCATGTTTTTCAATAAGTGAAGGACTAAAGTGCATACTTTTTAATAAAATAAGGATTAAAGTGCATGTTTTTTAATAAAGAATGGACTAAAGTGTTATTTTGAAAAAGTCAGGGACGAAATTGCATGATCCTCACATAGTCAGGGACTGATTTGTTACGATCAACATATGAGACTTTTTTGAACAATGACGTACAAACATGATAAATAAAGGTGTATGTTTTTGGAAGTTTGCAGAATTTTTAGATTGTATATGAGTGTATACGAAACAGAACTCTTAATCTAACGACCCTACAATTCAAAGATTAAAGATAAATATAATCTAGCTATGATATACATTAATAATGAGCTGTATAATATATATATATATATGCCCTTAATTATATACTATCCAAAAAGATGATGTATTTGCTTCATTAAAAAATTAAACATATATATTATTGACAAAAAAAAAAAAACACACACACATATATATATATATGTAAAATTAACTTGAACCAAATATTAACTTCATGTCGTTAATTTAACCATTTCAAATTAAATTCTATCATGCCAATAACTAAAGAAAATGTTGTATAATTTATTTTCTCCTTCTATTAATGTTTGTGTCTTAATTATAAAAGACGTTACACTTTGTTCCTTCTATTTTTTGTTATTTTCAATAAACACTTAACACTATTCTACCATAAAATTAAAGCAAAGCTATATATAATTTTTATGCAAATGTATTATATTATAGTTTAAGAAATTTGAATATATATAATTTTTATGTAAATGACATTTTATATCTAAAAAATGAAATGTCACAAATTAGACGACGACGATGATAAAAATAGTTATATATTGTTCCTCCTGTCTTTTATTATTTGCACTAAACACTTTACACTACTCCATTAGAAAAATAATCTTCAGATTAAGGTAACATGAATTGTAAAAAAAGTACATTGAAATGTTATTTTATATTTATAACCTACTAAAACAAAGACAATAATATGCAACATTTCACCTTCCATCATAACCTTTCACTTTCTTTTCTTTCTACTTCTTTCTACTTTGTGTCTATATAAAGAACAACACTTATGCCCAAACCTTCATACTGAGTGAAAATAATACTCGAGCAAAAACATGTGAGCTCTCGCTACTTATCTTAACAGGTCTGCAAATATATGTCTTCATCATAAAATTAAATTACTCCCATTAACTCACATTTTGCTCACATTTTGTTTTTTTTTCTTTTAATTTCAAGAGGATCGGAATATGTCCACTAATGATGACGAGTTTACATTTATAAATAATCTTTCTTCCACAACATGTGATTTGAAAATAAAAGTGCCAATTTCATGAAGGTGGGATACTCTCAACATAAAAAAAATGAATTAAATTAGTACAGATATATATCTACACATCATCTTAAAATCTAAAAAAATGTGTATATTTAAAATTTACTAATATTAATTATTATATTCATCACTTATAAATAAATCCGTATAATGCACGAGTTAAATTTGTAGTATAACATTAAAAGATGTTGTGTTTGTTTTGGTACATCTAGTTCATGCTACATTAACATTATTAATGTAAGGCTTAATATGTTTTTAGTACCTCAAAATTAGCAAATTTGTGTTTAGTCCCTATAAATTTTTCGCTTAAGTTTAGTCCCTCATTAATTTTTCGTTTCCAGGTTTAATCCTTGTCGTTAATTGATGTTGTTACGTGATGGCCTAACACTGATACATAATGCTGACATGTTTATTTAGGCTGACGTGACTGCCATGTTGAATTTTGTTGAAATTATTTTGTCCCAAAAATTTTTAATTATTAATTCTAATATTAAATATTTTAATATTTAAAACAAAAAACCAACAAATCCCTCTTCTTTTTTTAGTACTGTATATATCATAGAGGAAGAATATTTAATTAGAGAGCTGTGATGATATATACGGTACTAACAAATAAAAGAGATTGTTGTTTTTTATTTTAAATATTAAAATAATTAATATTAGAATTAATAATTAAAAAAATTTAGGGCAAAATAATTTCAACAAAATCCAACATGGCAGCCACGTCAACCTAAATAGACACGTCAACATACTGTAATAGTGTCAGATCATCACTTAATAGCACCAATTAACTGCAAGGATTAAACTTGAAAACAGAAAATTATTGAGGGACCTAAATTTAAGTGAAAAATTTTATAGAGACTAAACACAAAATTCACTAATTTTTTAGGGACTAAAAATATATTTAAGACTTAATATAATTTAATTTGGTACATGAATGAAAAGTAATTTTTAAATTTAAAAAGTACAAGTATTGTGCTTGTTAAATTTAGACCACTTAAATCGGATGTGAGCATTTCGTTAGAATTATGAAGAAGATAATTTAGGCGTTTTGTTTTTTTTTAACAAAAAAACCTTTCTTATTTTCAGAGTTTTATAAAGGAAATGGTGAAAATAGTTTTGTATTATTTTTTTTATTTTTTATACAAAAATTTTAAAACACATGAAATAAAATAAAAAAATAAATTGATATTGTTTCTTGTAATTAAAATGAAAATAAAAAATATTTTCTAAAATTAATGATTTATAGCGATTTTTATTGAGTTTATGAACCTAAAAAGTTGTCATTTCAATATCATATACAAAATCATTATATATTTTGGAGTTTGTCCACTGTAAATCATGGTTCATGTGATCCAGAATATAAAAGTATAATAATTTAAATTTCTTACAATAAAATTCAATGCTCATTTTATTAATTAATGATATATAATTAACTAATTTTCAGTTACTTTTATGATATATTGGTTAAAAAAATAAAGACTAAAATCGATAATAATATGTAATGTAAAAGTTTATGTCCTTTGTGATACCCCTAGTTACCACTAAAAGTACCACATGTATTACACGTGACCAACGAAGTAGAACGTAAAAAAATGCGGAAGTTTTTTTTTTTTTTTTTTGAAAAGGGTTTAGGTGTCATTGACCTATTACCTCTCTAGCCTTATTTTAAGTACTTATGAAATATCCTTTCCTTCACTTTCAAAAACTTATCTTTCCGTAAGCGTCGAAAGAATTAACACCTTACGCGCATCCACAACATACACATGGTTAAAGACCTTGAGAGAACATAAAACAGTGTGACATAAATACATACATACATATTAAGTAGCATCGATGTACCTCTCGAATATCCACATGACCACCTTAAAACATGAGTTCCGGTAGTAAAATAAATGGGACCTCTAATAGAATACAAAAGAAGAGATTCCTAAATCAGAGCTGCGTACTACCTAGACTCAACACAACCTAGTCCTTTTTAGGTACAAGAGGAAGTTTGGGGTGCGTGATGGTGACACAAACTCCCCCCCATAGAACTCACACATGCGCGGGATGCCCGTCACCTCCCGGGTGCCCCTTGGCAACCATCTGATTCGCTCCTGCATCGACGTCATGACGGAAGTCCTCGATACCCGACTGTCAACGTGACGAGAAGAACATAGAAAGAAGAGATAGAAAAGAAGGGTGAGAACATCGCATGAACTCACAGCATGTAGGATACAACAAACTAGAGCACACACACAGAGGCAATCCACACAGTCGAATCAATAAGCAACCGCGACATCTCATCATGGTGTACTCATATGAACGCAACTTTCACTATTATAATGCAAATCTAATGCATGCGGGCCCAGGGAAACATCACCATAGGCAGAGCACATAGCAGCTGCCCGACCATATATACACAACACGTCAGGAGTTAGAGTCTGTACTAGCATTGGTACAAAGAGCATTGCTCATACATTTTGGCCAAATAAATTTTTCCGACTTCCAGACAATCTCAACTGACCATGAAAACTTGAGAGCGACAGGATAGTCAAGCTTGTACCCCGTTTACACGACAGAAGGGGGCGAGCCTACGTCACTTGTGCCATTTCGGGACCTGACTATCCTCAGGGTTGGCATCCCACTCGAGGACCCTCTGGCGTTCTTTGCAAAACCCAGTGCCCAATCCCTACCAGTTTCACACTGTACCGAGTGTTACTGCTATATAGGCCGTAAGGTTTTAAACCTCGAACATCAACGACGCTTCATGATGCATGTCACACAACAATTCTCACAACATTCACATCCTTACAGACAAAACCCATTCAACGTCTTTCCTTCACAAGGAAAGCCAAACCGCACTCTCTCGCCAAGCTTCTCAAGTTTTATGTAGAAAGAGTGTGTTGGTTATAGTCTTTTAAGGCAGTTTGTACTAATGTTCTTGATAATCATGTCCACTTAAGTCCTATAATTTACTAAAACTTATGATTGTATCTTATGGATGGTATTACTTATCTTAATTCTCCTTGTATGACTAATTAAGATTTGGTTTAACTTTTAATCTTAACTGGTCTTCATCAACTGGATTACAATTAATCTTAATCCCCTTTAATTAAGTCTTAATCCTTACTTAAGATCCTAATTAATTCTTAATCATCCCTTAATCTCTTCCTTAATCTTGGATTAGGACTTTTAATTATGTTTGATTAAGTTTAATCATAATTAATTAGTTCTTAATCATCATTATTGGTTAATTACTTAATTAATACTTTCATTAAGGTTAATTAACTTTAGACTTAATTAATCATTCTTTACTTAATCGACTTAAGTGAATTAGGTTGATTAACTTAGGTAATTAAATTAGTTAAGGCCCACTAATAAATCCTAAGTTTTAACTTTTAATTACTTGGATTGAAGTTGAAGTCCAACTCCAATCTAACTTTTAATTTCATAATCTAATCTTGATTGACTTTTAATGAGTCTTTAACTCCTTTTCTTAAAGGTTTTTAGACTTAAATTAAAAGCCTAAAGGTTTTATAACACTTAGGAACTTATTTTTAGTCATGGTAACCTAAAATATTGACCTTTAAGTTGACTTTTACTTGGTTGGAATTGGCAATCCGAATTTGTTTTATTTGTTTTTAAAGACTTATTCTTAATTGCACTTTAGTCCTTTTACTTGTAAAATTGCTTCTTAGTCCTTTTGGACCACCAAAGCCCATAAACATGTTTTCAACATACCCTTGACCTTTTTAAGATCAAAAAGGTATTCTTGATGAGTTTCATCAAGAACAACTCATGAACATCAAGAACAACTTGAATGTTCATCAAAACTTCAAATTTTTCACAACATCCAATCTTCACCAAAACTTCACACATTCATCAACAAACAATCTAAATGCCAAATATCATACTAATCCACTCAAAATCATCAACATACACATTAAAGTTCATAACTCCATTTTCAAGCTCATAAACACTATTTTTCAAAGATCAATCATCCAAAACAATTGTATACCTTCAACCAACTTCATGCATGTTCATAGATTCATCATACAAACACATTCCAAGCACCAAAAAAATTTTGAAACACATGCAGCCCCAAAATCCCGCAAGGCCGAGAGCTATTAGAGGAAAAAGGGGAAAATTTTTCCAAAATTGTTTCTTGGCTTGCATGCATCAACAATCACAATCCAAGCACATTCCAAGCATCAAAATAAACTCTAAAACATATAAACAACCCAGCTCCAAGAATCCGAAACATTTACTCAAAAAAAAGCTCAAAGAAATGAATTTTTTTCAAAGGAAAAACAAGAGCAAGGACAAGGATTTAAGGGAAAATCCTTGACTCTAGTCACCAATCCTACTAGAGTTCAAGTTCTCCCCCCCTTACCTAAGAAATAAACTCAAGAAATAGATGCAGAATCAGCTCACAAAACAGCCCAAAATCTCTCCTTTTGGTCACCAACAAAGCTTTGCAAGGCTAGAAGGCTTAGTGTTTAAGCTTAGGGTTCAAGGATGGAACCTTAAGCTTGAAAGTGTGAGAAGGAAAAATGGAGATTTTGAGAGAAAGGAGAGGGGAACTCACGGCTTCAATGAGGAGAGAAAAGAGAAATGAGAGAATGAAAAGGAACCTTGCATGTAGGAAAGGAGAAAGAAATAAATGTTTTAGTCTTTTAATGTCATAATATCATAAGCTAGACACTTGTCTTGGAAGGAAGAAAGGATGAGACAAGTGTCTCCCATGCAACACACACACATGCACGGTTTCTAGAAGGAGGAAAGGAAGAGTTGTGCAAATTTTTCTGGCCCGGATCAAGAGTATTCGGGCCCGGTTCAAGAGACAAGAGGGGCAAAAAGGTCATTTTCACAGAAAAACCCCAAAAATTCCCAGAAATTCCCTAAAAATAGGAAATATAATTCTAAATCCAAAAATATAAATTTTGGTGATAAAAAAATAATTTTAACAATTCAATAAAACACGAAATGCGGTAAAACGGTAAGAAGCGGGCGTTACAGTAAGCGGAGAGAGAAAATTAAGGTTTTAATTACAAAGATTGTATAGAATTATAATTATAAATTTTAAATCATCTTTTAAGGTTCAAAATATATCTTCCATATTTTTCTACAATTTTTTTTTTCATATGTTGGCTATGGTTATACTGTTAATTGGGGCATTTTGATCTTTTTGCCCAGAAGTGCTAGAAAAATTCTAAATAATTTTCTAAAACTCATCACTAATTATATTAAGAGTATTTTAAATAAAGGTATAGATACCTTAGAGTTTTAGCTATTTTTAATAATTAAATCTATATTTTCCTTAACTGTATAATTACTAAAGGTGTCTTAGGTTATTTTCTCAAACACCTCTCTAGAGAAATTTACTCATAATTGTGGTTGGGTATTATAAATTTGATTGTCTATTAAAAGCTACTAAATACTTTATAATTAAATGATTATTACTATTTTAAAATTTTCTTTATTCTATTTATACACCAATAAGAAAAATTGCGGGTGTTACATCCTTCAACTTTAAATGGATAGATTTTCAACAAAAATTAGTATAAGTCGTATTATATATAAATCTATTTTTCTTAAAATAAATTCAAATAGCCAAATAGAAACCATTTAATTAAAAATAAATAAAATTATTCATTCACTTTAGCAACTGAAAAAATGTAAACTCGACTAGATGGATGCTTAGATCCACTCTAAAATCTTTCATATTTTGGGTATCAAATATGACATAAATTTTTTGACGTAGTGCACCAAATAAATGGTATTCAAGAAAGAGAATTATAGATTTAAACTAGCTAACTTTATATTTAAGAACAAGCTTAATCCTTTAAAAAAAAAAAGAACAAGTTTAATCAAAATGTTCTAGAGCGAGCTTTAACCGAAAATTTATTTAATGCAAAAATATTTTTTAAAAAACTAAACATTTGTTATAGCAATGACTTTTTTATTGCTTGTTTAGATTAATTTATATTTCACAGATAAATTTTGCAAGCCAAATTAAACAATTCTTATCTTTTTTTTATAAAAAATAGAAAAACATGTTTGAAAACCTTAGGGCCTGTTTGGTTTGCATTTTCATTTCCCGTTTTCATTTCCTGTTTTCTACTGGAATTTTACAAAGGAAAAACTGGAAATGCTGGAAACAAAAAATCATCGTTTCCAGCATTTCCAGTTTTTCATTTGTAAAATTTCGAAAAACAGGAAACAGAATGAAAACAAGAAATGGAAACAGGAAATGAAAATGTAAACTAAACATACCCTTACATGCTTGTTCAAAACTCAGATTATACAAAAAGTCAAGTTAACTATAATCTTGATCTGGTGCATTCATAATTTATGAGAACATAAAAGCTCATTGAGTTTCCCCAAATTATATTATCAGTGTATGCTACAATTAATTACGTCTAATAAATCAAGTGAGAATATTGTTATATTAACTCTTATATTTTCACATCCTGATTCTCTTTAACTCATGATGCTTTTATATATATTGTGTTTCCCTCTATTAATTTTGTTACTATAAAATATGTGTTATGGGTAGTGGAATGGAAAAAGTGGGTGAAAGTATAACATTTTTTGGGAGTTGCTTTTGGAACCCCCATTTTTGCTATTCGCAACCCCCATAATACATCCCCTTCCCAAACTACCCCTGCCCCTACCCCACCCACCCCCACCCCCACCCCTACCGCCAGCCACCCCCCCTTCCCCACTCTCCGGGCCCTGTTCCGGTCCCTTCCCCCCCTCCCCTTTATTTTTTTTTCAATGTTTTGTGTTTTGAGACGGAATTTTTCGATCTCTAAACACAAAATATTGAAAAAAATAAAGGTTCTTTTACGGAACCTTCCGGAAATTAAGTTCCGGATGTCAACTTTGTTAACGAAATTTCCGGAACCTTCTGGACATTAATTTCCGAAACCTTCCGGACATTAATTTCCGGAACAATTGTGCAGCAGCAGGGGTGAAAAAATTCCGAACCTTCCGGACATTCCGGAAATTAATGTCCGGAAGATTCCGGAATTTCTGTTAACAAAGTTGATATCCGGAAATTAATTTCCGGAAAGTTCCGGAAATTTTTTTTAGCGAGAATTCCGTCTCTAAACACAAAACATTGAAAAAAAATAAAGGGGAGGGGGGAAGAGACCGGAACAGGAAGAGGAATGAGGGAGTAGGGAAGGGGGAGGGGAGGGGGAGAAGGTTGGGGGTGGCTGGCGGTAGGGGTGGGGGTGGGTGGGGGTAGGGGGTAGGGGTATTTTGGGAAGGGGATATATTATGGGGGTGCAAATAGCAAAAAGGGGGTTCCAAAAGCAACTCCCCATTTTTTCTGTTATTATATAATATGGACCACTTTTTACAAGCAGCTTTGTGTGCGACTATAAAATGTTGGGCTTCTTCCCCTCATGGATTATTATTCAGCATGGCGTATACTAATGAAACCAACATAAATTAATGCCTAATTGCCTATAAGGCTATAACTAAGGTTCATTCATCAAATATTGGTTGACATTAGTAATGAACCATGTGGTTGACATTAGTCCTTACGTACAAGATTGTTCCAAACATTCTAAAGACAAAAACCTCAATACGAAAATAAACACCAGCTTGATCTATAGCTATTAATTGTATATGAAAACCAACACTACTAATACCTTATTTAAAGAGATACAAAATATGAAATTCATACCAGATTGAAAAAACTATCAATCCCATTCTGCACAACCCAAATAGATCCCAATTGTAAATCATGGTAACATATATCCATAATTTTTCCTCCTTCCCTAATCCACTGTGTTGTAAATTAAGGGGGAAATAGCTATATATTTAATTTTGGTGAAAGAAAAAAAAGCTAATTTTATTTATGCTAGTTCTAGAGAAGTGGTTGTGTATATTTTCATTATTTTGCACTAGTATAATTCGTCTATAGCTGTTGGTGAGGGGAGAAAAACAGTACAGATATTGTAGATCACATGCAAGGGTGGAGGCCTCAGTGTAGGTTTTAGGTGCAGGCCTATAGTTGTTGTATTGCCAATTGATCTGACTGGTGTGTATAGTGGAAAACACCTTCATATTTCATAGTTATGGGCAACAAAACTAATTATACTCTTCTCAAATAGAGTTGGTGTGGAATATAATTAGCAAACTCATATTATCATTGAATTTGACATTTAGCTAGCTACCTTTTAGATCTCTTCTAGAAAAGAAAACCACAAACTCATCACACCATACTCCTTTCCTCCTGTGAAAAAAATTAATGCAGCTGTTTAACCTCCAACTTACACATTATTGGGAGACAAATTCGTACAAACATGTGAACTCACTATCTAAATATATTATATATACTACTCCTTTAATTAGTTCTCTATTCCACTTTAATTTGTTGCGTGATGTGATGGGATTAACACTAATCATAATGTATTAATGCGTTGGAACCACTTCCTTCATATAATGGTGGATACTTTAATGTATATGTATCTTATTTTAATGAATTTCAGTTTCTCACCTAGTCTCGTCCTCTCTTTTATCGTATATGCATTTAATCCATGACCTTGTCCTTCAAATGTCTGATATTCATGATGTAAATTTATCAACGAGAAATGATATTTACATAGTATTATAATTATATTTTTAAAATAATAGTAATTTTCATTACAACATTAATTACTAGTAAGAATCATATGTAGAGTACGCTATCTTCCTCTTGATCAGTACCTAATTAAAAGTAAGAATCTGTATATTTTCAAACATGAAGTAACTGATAGGGGAGAGTAATTGCAATAACTTTCAAAGGAATATTAAGGATAGTGCAAACAAGTGGAGGTGGTCTAGAAATGATAGCTCTGGACTGTTTTTTTTTTCTTGTAAAATCTGCATATATAAGAATTTATAACGAATAGTGGAATCTTAGGCGGAATAATTTATCTTTGTTTAAAAAGTTCTGGTCTAATTTTATTCCTTTGCAGATGTCAAATTTTGCTTGGAGGTCATTTTTTTTTGGATAAAATGCCTTCCAAATTGAACCTATGGAGAAGGAATTTTTTTTCATGATCAACAAATTATTATTATAACAACAATAATAATAATAATAATAATAATAATAATAATAATAATAATAATAATAATAATAATAATAATAATAATAATAATAATAATAGAATGTTCATTAATATTGTGTACAACGTACTAAAGCTATCTAGGTAAGTTTCTCAATATAACGATCACATAGTATTTGAGTTTAATTAGTATGCACTGACAGTGTAAACGAGTTTTACACTGACATTTAATCATGATTCTTCATTTATATAACTTTAAAAATATTAATTAGTAAAATCAACAAATTTATCATAAATTAAGGGTTGTGATTAACCGTCAGTGTAAAATAGTGCACAATCCTTTTTCTCATAGTATTTTATAGCATTTTGTTTTCTATATAAATAAATACATATATGTTCATGCATAGCAATTAATGACGTCAAAATATTGTAACGTTGGTAGAATGAAGAAGAAGGTGAGACTAGTCTCGATGCACAAGCTGTGGAACAAGCGGTGGGACAAGCAATAAAGAATTGGAGCGAAAATGCAGATATTAATCAAGTGTAGTAATTTAATTTTCATTATATGTATGTATATTTTGGGTCTTCCAATTTTTGCTAACCGGCATTTTGTTAATTAGTTAAGGAAGAATATATCAAGCTAGCTTCTGTAAGTGATAGCTTCCAAATCTTCACTTTTATAATTTTTATATGCCGGTAGTTGAAGAGAAAGAATGGTTGATCAAATTTATGTATGGAGCCACTAACTATAATATATATCCATATATGCACATATAAATGTGCATATCTTGATTTCTTTTATATGAGGAGTAGGGGTGGAAATAGGCCGAGCCGAGTTAGGCTTTGCAGGGCTTAAGTATGGCATGCATTATATTTTTGTGGCCCAAGCCTGACCTGTTACCTGTCATATATAGGCCATTTTTTTTAGGTCTGGTGTTGATGAGGACATCAAAGCAGTCAAAAGACTAGGGAGAATCATGACAGGGGCGCAAACAAGAAAGGCAAAGGAGGTTGAAGAAGGAGGAAGCATTGATGAAGCTACAGTTGCATTTAATGCAACTACCAGTTGAAGAACCTTCATTAGCATGAGATGGGGCCATGGTGGGCGGCCAATTCAACCACCAATTTGCTGATTTATGATGTTTTATTTACTTTCAATAAGATGCTAGTGGTTACACAAAAGGAGATTAATTTTCTGGTGGTTACAAGACAAGGTGATAAATGCGATAAAACCATGTCTACTAGCCGTTAGAAAGTGTGTGTTTCTGATGCATGAACCTGGACTTATTTCAAGCCACATGGAGACCTTCCACCTAGCAAAATGGGGCGGCCAACATGTGATTAAATGGCTGAGTAATATGCCATAAAGTGGGGCGGCTAACATATGCATAATTGGGTGAGTTAAGTTTCATCAAGCATGGGCTAACAAGTGAGTAAATTGACTGAGTTATATTCCATTACTTGGGCGGCCAACACATGCATCACATGGCTAAAATAAGGAGTTTAAGAAGGTTGTAAATGGCTGGTTCAATTTCCATCAAAGTGGCGGCCACATTCATGAAATGGAGGTTACACAATGAAGGCATTCTTGATGGATTGTGGTTGTTTTGGGCGGCCACTTCAATGGCTGATTCAATGAGCATTTTAATCCATGATTTATGGTTACATTTCATGTAATAATGCAGCCCACATGTGCCAGAAAATTCTGGTTGAAGTTGCGGCCACTTAAGCTTGCCTAGGTTAAGTTTTAGAAGCTATTTTTTTTATCCTTTAATTTATTTAATTTTAGTAATGTAATTAGGGTTGCATGGGAAGTGTGTAAGGGGTATTTTTGGGAGTATTTTGGGCGTGAAGGTGCAGCTGATTGCATGGCCCTAATTCACTTTGTAAGCTCTATAAATACATGCTACATGCATGCAAGAAAAGTTAGATGTTTTATGCCAAGTTTATCAATATAAGTGAAAGTGATTTTCTCTTTAGTGAAAGTGATTTTCTCTAAATTTCTTGCTAGTCAAGAGTTGAAGATTATCAAAGGTTCTTCACCTTTGTGTGTATATCTTCAAGGACTTATCTTTCAAGTCTTGAAAGTGTGACGTCCATCTTCTATCATTTCTAATTTTCATACTTCTTCTAGTTTGTTCAAAAACCTATTTTTCCTATACATACTACTTGAAATATATGCGATTTATTTTTCAAGTAATCAAAGGTTGAATATTAGTTTTTGTCATCCTTCTATTTTATTTTAAAAATAGTGTTTGAATTCCAAAGAAAAGAGAAAAAGAAAAGAAAATAGCAAAAAGAAAAGAAAAAGAAAATATTGCAATAATAGAAAAGGTGCTTGTCAAGAAAGGTGATATTTATTCAGAATTTTTCTAAGGTCCTTGCAAATTAAAACCTTAAGGTTCATATCATTTGGTCATCAGAGCTCCGGTTATTAGAATTTTTCTGAATTCTTTTCCTAACAAATACTATTTTTCTTCTTAGCTTTTCTTGCTTCATTATTTTTTCTGTCTACACGCGGGTGAAGAATTATTTGATTTATTTTCCTCATTGGTGTGGTAAGAAATTCAAGAGAAATAGAGTGGAAAAAGGCAATAGAGTTACGTTATAGAAAAAGCCAAATTTTGTGTGCAAACACGAGTGTGGTGAGGTTTCTAAACAGTTAACATTGTCTTTCTCTGTTACGTTTTTCTTTTTATTTACTATGGCAGAAAGACCCGTGATCTTCAGGCACAAATTGTTGCTCTTTATCAACAATTAGAATTGGCAATGAAAAGACAGTATGATGAGCTGCATGCTAGGTTGGATGAATTGGAGATCAAACCAACACCTGATGCGGAAGAGGAGAGACCACCAAGAGATGAAGGTAGAATACAAGGAGTTAAGTTAACCATACCAGCCTTCAAAGGACGTAGTGATCCAGAAGCTTACCTAGAGTGGGAGCTCAAAATTGAGCACATATATGCGTGTAACTCCTATACAGAAGCGCAAAAGGTAAAGCTTGCTGCAACTGAATTTTCTGACTATGCATTTGTTTGGTGGAATAAGCTACAGAAAGAGAGAGTCAGAAATGAAGAACCTATGGTGGAGACTTGGGTGGAGATGAAGAGGATTATGAGAAAACGGTATGTTCCCTCCAGTTTCCAACGTGACTTGAAGCTAAGGTTACATAAATTGACTCAAGGCAGTAAAGGAGTGGAGGAGTACTATAAGGAGATGGAGATGCTGCTAATTCAAGCCAATATAGAAGAGGATCCTGAAATCACAATGGTACGTTTCCTAAATGGCTTGAGCAGTGACATTAGGGACATTGTTGAGTTACAGGAGTATGTGGAAATGAAGGACTTGTTACATAAGGCTTTACAAGTGGAGCAACAGTTAAAAAGAAAAGGAGCTGCCAGGAGGAGTTCTACTAATTTTCCTGCAAATTGGAAGGACAAAATTAAAAAGGAGGAGGCTGAATCCTCAAGCCAAGCAGCGCCTATTACACAAGGTAAATCCTCTAACAAAAATGTTGAACAGGTTGTAAAGAAGGGGAGAGAGGTGACTTGTTTTAGGTGCCAAGGATTAGGACACTATGCTTATGAATGTTCTACAAAAAAGACAGCTCTTCTTAAGGACAATGGAGAATATACTAGTGAGTCAGAAGATGAACAAGAGGCAAGTGAATATGACACCGGTGCAGAAGTTAGAGAAGTCTACATGATTAGAAGACTTCTTGGTAGCCAACCCATGGACAAAGAGGAAAGCCAAAGGGAGAACATTTTTCACACTAGATGTTCTGTCAATGGTAAGATTTGCTTAGTAATAATTGATGGTGGCAGTTGTACTAATGTGGTTAGTGCTAGATTGGTGTCAAAGATGAACATGGATACAAAGCCACACCCTAAGCCATATAAGCTTCAATGGCTTAATGAAGGAGAAGAGGTTCAGGTGGAGAGACAAGCTGAAATTCCATTTTCCATTGGAAAATATCAAGATAAAGTGCTATGTGACGTAGTACCAATGGAAGCTAGCCATATCCTCTTGGAAAGACCATGGCAATTTGAGACAAAAGCCATCCATGATGGTTTTACTAATAAAATTTCTTTTAATTTTCAGGATAAAAGGTGGTCCTTAAGCCTTTGTCACCAAAGGAAGTGAGAGAAGATCAAAAGAAATTGAGAGAAAATATAAAAAAAAAAGAGAAAGAAATTAAAAAATTTGAGAATGAGGAAAATAAAAGAAAAGGAGAGAAAATATAAAAAAAAGAGAAAGAAATTAAAAATTTTGAGAGTGAGGAAAATAAAAAGAAAAGGAGAGAATATTTAAAGGCAAACAAATATGTTTAGCAAGAGAAAAGGAAGTGAAGAGGGTGCTTTGCACAAGACAAACTTTCTATCTATTGAATTGCAAAAATCAATTGATTCATGCTAACCATTTTGATAACCATGAATTGCCTTTGTCTATTAATTCTCTTTTGCAGGGTTATGAAGAAATGTTTCCAGCTATTGATCCTAATGGAATACCACTTTTGAAAGGGATTAAAGACCTTGTTCCAAGAATCATGGTGGATGAAAGAGATGTGAAATTTCTTGGTCAATTTTTGAAGACTTGTTGGGACAAGTTTGGAACTAAGTTGTTGTTTTCTTATCATCCCCAAAAGGAAGTGCAAATTGAAGTGATGGAAAGGATTTTGAGAACCTTGTTTAGAATTATTTTGAATAATTTTTGGGAGAAATGTTTTCCTCATGATGAATTTGTTTACAATAGGGCAATCCATAGTGCTACAAACTACTTTCCATTTGAGATAGCTTATGGAATTAATCATGTAATTCCTCTTGAATTATTATCTTTGCCTAACAATTCTATGTTTGCGCACAATGAACAACAGGATAAGGTAGAAAGTGTCAAGAAGAAGCAAGGAAGCTATGCCCCTCAAGCCAGCAAAGGAAAAGAGATAGTTGTCTTCCATCCCGGTGAATGGATGTGGGTACATATGCGCAAGAAATGGCCCCTTGAACAAGAGAAGTCCAATTTTCTATCTAGGAAAGATGGTCCCTTTCAAGTCCTAGAAAGGAACAAAGACAATGACTACAAAATTGAATTTTTTGGTGAGTATCAGATTAGTACCTTCTTCAAAGTTTCTAACTTATCTCTTTTTGAAGTAGGTAAGAACACTTCAGATTTGAGGACAAATCTTTTTCAAGAAGGGGGGTATGATGAGGACATCAAAGCAGTCAAAAGACTAGGGGGAATCATGACAGGGGCGCAAACAAGAAAGGCAAAGGAGGTTGAAGAAGGAGGAAGCATTGATGAAGCTACAATTGCATTTAATGCAACTACCAGTTGAAGAACCTTCATTAGCATGAGATGGGGCCATGGTGGGCGGCCAATTCAACCACCAATTTTCTGATTTATGATGTTTTATTTACTTTCAATAAGATGCTAGTGGTTACACAAAAGGAGATTAGTTTTCTGGTGGTTACAAGACAAGGTGATAAATGCATTAAAACCATGTCTACTAGCCGTTAGAAAGTGTGTGTTTCTGATGCATGAACCTGGACTTATTTCAAGCCACATGGAGACCTTCCACCTAGCAAAATGGGGCGGCCAACATGTGATTAAATGGCTGAGTAATATGCCATAAAGTGGGGCGGCTAACATATGCATAATTGGGTGAGTTAAGTGTCATCAAGCATGGGCTAACAAGTGAGTAAATTGGCTGAGTTATATGCCATTACTTGGGCGGCCAACACATGCATCACATGGCTAAAATAAGGAGTTTAAGAAGGTTGTAAATGGCTAGTTCAATTGCCATCAAAGTGGCGGCCACATTCATGAAATGGAGGTTACACAATGAAGGCATTCTTGATGGATTGTGGTTGTTTTGGGCGGCCACTTCAATGGCTGATTCAATGAGCATTTTAATCCATGATTTATGGTTACATTTCATGTAATAATGCAGCCCACATGTGCCACAAAATTCTGGTTGAAGTTGCGGCCACTTAAGCTTGCCTAGGTTAAGTTTTAGAAGCTATTTTTTTTATCCTTTAATTTATTTAATTTTAGTAATGTAATTAGGGTTCCATGGGAAGTGTGTAAGGGGTATTTTTGGGAGTATTTTGGGCGTGAAGGTGCAGCTGATTGCATGGCCCTAATTCACCTTGTAAGCTCTATAAATACATGCTACATGCATGCAAGAAAAGTTAGATGTTTTATGCCAAGTTTATCAATATAAGTGAAAGTGATTTTCTCTTTAGTGAAAGTAATTTTCTCTAAATTTCTTGCTAGTCAAGAGTTGAAGATTATCAAAGGTTCTTCACCTTTGTGTGTATATCTTCAAGGACTAATCTTTCAAGTCTTGAAAGTGTGACGTCCATCTTCTATCATTTCTAATTTTCATACTTCTTCTAGTTTGTTCAAAAACCTATTTTTCCTATACATACTACTTGAAATATATGCGATTTATTTTCAAGTAATCAAAGGTTGAATATTAGTTTTTGTCATCCTTCTATTTTATTTTAAAAATAGTGTTTGAATTCCAAAGAAAAGAGAAAAAGAAAAGACAATAGCAAAAAGAAAAGAAAAAGAAAATACTGCAATAATAGAAAAGGTGCTTGTCAAGAAAGGTGATATTTATTCAGAATTTTCTAAGGTCCTTGCAAATTAGAACCTTAAGGTTCATATCAGGTGTGGCCTGTTTCAAAGCCTGGTTTGACCTATTAGCCTGTTTAAAAGCCCATTTCATATTATGACCTTTAAACATGTCAATAAATCTATCTCTAAATAGGTTAATGCGCTTACAAACTAATACTTACATTTTTATAATGTAAATATGTTATTAACATATACGTTTAGATAGGAAAATAAGCCTATCTCTAAATAGGCCAATGAAAGAATTTAAAAAATTATATATTATTATACTATTTATTATATATAAAATATTTATATGTTTATTAAAAATAATATTATTTATAATAGGCTAACCTGTCAAGCCAAATAGGCTTTTTAAAAAGCCTGAGCCTGACCTATTTAATTAAAAAGGCTTTTCCAAAAGCCTAGACCTGACCTTTTTATTAAACGAGCCGAGTCAAACTAGGCCTTAAGTAGATTGGGCCGGTCGAGCGGTCTGACCTATTTCCACCCCTGGAAATTCTAATTAGTTAGGCAATGTTATGATTAATGATTAATCATTAATTAATTAATTAATTAATTAATTATATAATTACAAAATTTCTTATTCAAATCATACACGTGCTTTAATTTCCTCGGAAACAATTCTTAAGATATAGGAGTAATGAAATTGAAATGAGACAACCCATGTAATTAACACTCTTGAAATGGCATTGCACGGAAACAATTATGTTTATGTTTGGTTTAGTGTTGAAATTAGTCAAATTCAAGTTTAAATTTCTCTATACAACTATTTTTAGGGTTAGAAACTTAAATTTACTATATTTTAATGGGTCCTTCTAATATACACAAATGTAAAACTTGTGTAACTTTACACAAGTAAATATACATCATTGATTTAATAATAAAAAAAATTAATGGTCTAGATGAGCCACCGGTTACTTGCTGATATGTTTTCAATTATGTTTTTGATAATTTACAAAAGAGATCCTTATTCTTTTAGATTTACTCTTTTTCAAGTTCCAGATTTGAGCTCCAGCTCTCCCTGCTCCGGCATGCCACTGTCCTCTTCGCCTTCATATATATTCTTTGATCTCTCTCTCCATCCACAATCTTATTTTCCTTATCTTCCTTCATCACGGACCCGTCCCTCTTGGGTCCATTCCCACAATCAACAAGATCACTCTCAAAACAACATCAAACCCTCCCAATCCTCATACATTCCAACAGAGGACCCACTAGAATGGAGTTTTGGAACAACGCCAAAACCACCGTTTGTTGTGAGTCTCTGCGGCGACAAATAGGAGGGTTTCGGCGAAGATGATGTGCGGAGATAGCGGACATGAAAAGGAAGAATTTCGATCAATATAACGATGGAGGGCATGGAAACACCTTAAATATAAAACAAACCCATTTCTTCATTTCGGAGATTCCTTCCCATACCACCCTGAAATCATGCTACCAAACCCATTTCTTTCTGTGATGGTAATGAGGGCCTGGAGGTGGAGGGGTTGAATTTGGGAGGGGGTTGGGACTCATATCCACTCTAAAATGGCTTTACTTTTCTGGACGGGCTCATCATTCCAATAGAAGCCAACTTTGTTGCCAATGACATAATTCCAGATCCAACAGTAGTTAATGATCTACAAATTAAATGACTTTGTGGGTGCTCTTGGAGTTGACACATAGGACAATATTGCAAAATAAAAGATTTAACGTATTTAATATAAATTAATTTAAGTTTTAAAAAAATATAAGATTACCGGATTAACCTGCTACAACAGGTAAAAGTTATTTGTGTAAAGTTACACAAATTTTATACTTGTGTATATTAGAAGGACCCTATTTTAATATTAAACCAAATATACTCATGTGCGCTTGGGGAGGTAAAAGTAAACTAAAGATAATAACCTATTCATGAAACCGCAAGCATTGGATCAAAGTTGACACTTGAAGAAGCCACGTATAGTCAGAGTTTCTTATTGCACCTTTCTTCAGTAAAGGAAAATTATGTTTTCACACCTAATTTTTTATATGAGAATGTTAGAAAGAGAGAAAAAAAACTAAATGAAAAATGTGATAATTGACATTACTTAAAAGAATGAAAGAAATAGGAAAAAATTAATATAAATGAAGTATAAAAATAATGAGTATAAAAAATTATATCACTTCATCAAAAGGTCTGTGCGTGATAAACAACTGAGTTGGACCTTTCAGTTCCTCGAATAGGCATATATGTATTCTTCTACTGTCAACATATGGGACTTTTTTGAACAATGACGTACAAACATGATACATAAAGGTGTATGTTTTTGTAAGTTTGCAGAATTTTTAGATTGTGTATGAGTATATACGAAACAGAACTCTTAATCTGACGACCCTACGATTCAAAGATTAAAGATAAATATAATCTAGCTATGATATACATTAATAATGAGCTGTATAATATATATAGACCCTTAATTATATATTATCCAAAAAGATGATGTATTTGCTTCATTAAAAAAATTAAACATATATAATATTGACAAAAAAAAACACATCTATCTATGTATCTATCTATCTATATATATATATAATTAACTTGAACCAAATATTAACTTCATGTCTTTTCGGGAGGAATTTGGTTGCTCTGGCAAGAGCACTCAGTCTCAGTGGATGTCCTCTTTTCTCATTCGCACTTTATTCATACTTGTATTTATCCTAAATATGGCTCGCAACCTTGGCTTTTTACAGCTATCTATGGTTCTCCTAGGCTTATGCCTCGGCGTTTGCTTTGGGCAGCTCTCCGAACTCTTGCTGCGACAGTTGACTTGCCTTGGCTAGTGATGGGGGATTTTAATGCTATTCTTGATGAAGCAGAGAAAGTTGGTGGTGGCTGCATAAACCGTACCTCTCTTGATGATTTCAGAGATTGTCTGTCTTACTGTGGACTCTCGGATTTGGGATTCCAAGGTCCTCCATTCACATGGTCTTGGAATGGTATTCGGGAACGTCTGGACAGAGGTGTTTGTAATTCACTTTGGCGCCTTAGATTTCAAGATGCCTCAATTTCTCATCTTCCTTCGATGAAATCATATCATCATCCAATCCTTTTGCGCCTTTCTAATAATGGTGCAACTCTCCCTCGTCAGCGGCCATTTCGCTTTATGGCTAGTTGGATGAGTCATACCTCTTTTATGGATTTAATTAAAAAGCATTGGGGTCCCGATAGTCAGTGGATTGCGGCGTGCAGAGATTTTCAAGCAGAGGCTATTGTTTGGAACAAAGATACATTTGGTAACATCTTTTACAAAAAGCAAAAGCTTTTGAATAGAATGCAGGGAGCTAATCGTAAACTTCAAATGTTTCCCAATAGAGGTCTTGAGAGGCTTCTTGACAAAGTGTGGGTGGAGTATCAACTTGTTCTTGACCAAGAAGAATTATTGTGGTACCAAAAGGCGCGCTCTGACTGGGTTCGTTTTGGTGACTGCAACACTAAGTATTTCCATCTTTCAACTATCATGAGGAGAAAGAAAAACAGAATTGAGTCCTTGTTGAACGATGAAGGGATTTGGATTTCAAATCCTATTGATCTTAAGGAATTGGTGGTGTCTTATTTTATTGACTTGTTCAAAGTTAATGATGCCATTACTACTTGGCCAATCCGAAATTGTTTTCCTTCTCTTCCTCTAGAGATTATCAACAATCTCGGGCTACCCTTCTCTTCTCAGGAGATTAAGGACGTCATTTTCGCTATGGGGGACTTCAAAGCTCCAGGTCCTGATGGCTTGCACCCAGTTTTCTTCAAATCTTATTGGGATACAGTTAGCATTTCTATTGTTGCTTTTATTCATGATGTTTTCTCTAATCCTGCTCTCATTGAGCAAGTTAATGGCACTCTTATTTCTTTAATTCCGAAAGTTGACTTCCCGGAGAGTATTCGCCAATATTGGCCTATCAGCCTATGCAATGTAATCTATAAGTCAGTCACGAAATTGATTGCTAATCGTCTCCGGAACTATATGCATGCTTTGGTGGAGGAAAACCAGTGTAGCTTCATTCCTGGGCGCCATAGCTCTGATAACATTATAATTTCCCAGGAAATTTTCCACTTTATGAGAACTTTGAAGTCCAAGAAGGGTTATATGGCTATTAAGGTTGATTTGGAGAAAGCTTACGAATCTCTTGAGGTGGGAATTTATTGAGGATACCCTTCGTGATATTGGCTTTGATGATCACTTGTGTCGTTTGATAATGGCCTGTGTGTCCTCTCCCACTATGCAAGTTCTGTTCAATGGTGAGAAGACCAGGGAGTTCAAGCGGGTAGAGGGATTCGCCAAGGTTGCCCTCTCTCTCCCTACATTTTTGTTCTTTGCATTGAGCGCTTGGGTCACTTAATTAATAGCAAATTAACTGTTGGGTTGTGGAAACCTTTCACTATAGGCTGATCCTCTATCAGAATTTCTCACCTTTTTTTCACTGACGATCTTTTGCTTTTTGCTGAGGCAAGTATCAGTCAAATGCAGGCCATTAGGCATTGTCTGGAGTTGTTCTGTAACACGGTTGGGGAGAGGGTGAATCATGCCAAAATGAAAATTCTGGTTTCCAAGAATGTGAATTCTGTTATTTCCAATGATCTTAGTCAAGCTGCAAATTTCTCCCTCTCATCTGACCTTGGTAGATACCTTGGCGTTCCTCTCCTTCATGGTAGAGAAACCTCAAGAACCTATAATTATATTCTGGATCATGCCCATCGTAAGCTCGCTTGCTGGAAAACGGAGACTCTTTCTTTTGTTGGCCGTATTACTCTAGCAAAGGCGGTGCTAGAGGCCCTCCCAAGCTACACAATGAAAACAATTCTTCTTCCCAAATCCGTTTGCAATAAGTTGGAACAGCTTTGTCGGTCCTTTGTTTGGGGTGCCAACCGTGGTGAAAAGAAATATTATTCACTTGCTTGGTCTTGTTTTTGTCTTCTGAAAGAGCTTGGGGGTATGGGATTTAAGGATCTTCATTCCTTTAATAAAGCTCTTATCATGAAACTTGGCTCGGGGATGGTGGACAATCCAGTAGCTCTCTGGGTGAGACTCCTGCGTGCCAAATACAAGGCTGGTTCGGACACTATTCCTCACATGCGCAAGTTTGCTAATGAATCTGTTATTTGGAAAAGTATTTGCAAATCATGGGATTTTGTTTTGAAAGGATTTTGTTGGCGATTTGGAGATGGTGAGGCTACTCGTTTCTGGACAGACTGCTGGCTCAAATCAGGGAGAGTCCTCCAGGATTTACTAGCTCAGGAGCTGCCTTGTAACAGGATTAATGAAACTGTGAAGGATCTTTTTGCAGATGTGGGTCTTGGCACCTGAATAGAATTACTCCATGGCTTTCTGGTGATCAGATTTCGGAATTTTCAGCGCATATGGCTGGGTGTGATGACGTTGGTCAAGATCGTGTCATTTGGAGGCATTCTGCGGATGGAAACTTCTCTACAAAGACAGCCTATGACAATATCCGAAACTTTCCTCCTCCTCTTGACTCCAAATGGAAGAACTTCTGGCGTTGGAATGGCCCCATTCGTGCAAAATATTTTCTCTGGCTCCTTGCCAAAGGTGGCCTCAAAACTAATTGTCATAGGTGGGAACGTGGCCTTGTGGACCCTGCTCTCTGCCCTCTCTGTTTGACGCATGTGGAAACGGACGCTCATTGTATCCGTGATTGTCCCCATGTGTCAGGTATTTGGAACATGCTTTTTGGGGGTCAAATGCCAGCGTCCCAGCGTTCTACTCCCATCTCCATGTGGTTGTTCAATAACATTGCTTCTGCAGATGTGCACAACAGTGGGTTCCGATGGAATTTGATCTTTGGAGTTACTTGTTGGCTTGTTTGGAAATCGCGGAATGAAATTTTTTTTCAGAATGCCCCTTGGGACTGTTCCAATATTGTGCATCGTGTTTTACATGCTATCCGCAAGTTTACTACAATTCACAATAACGGTCCAGCTATTTCTGTTCACAAGAAATGTTCCACTAAGCATATCAGCTGGTCACCTCCTGAGCATGGCTGGGTGAAGTGGAATTTGGATGGTTCAGTTTTAGCTCCTGATGCCCGCGCCTCTAGTGGCTGTGTTCTGCGAGATAGCATGGGAAGGTGGCTTACTGGTATTGTTCGAAATATTGGTCATTCCTCTATTACTTTTGCTGAATTGTGGGCTTTTAAAGATGCCTCATATGTTTCTTTACTTAGGGGAGATGCTGCTGTTTGGTTCGAAAGCGATTCAATCACTGCAGTTAATTTTGTCAAGCATGGTGTTCCTCCTAATCATCCTTGTTTTGGTTTAGTCTCCGCTATTCGCAAGGACTTGAGCAAGATTCAGAGTGTTATTGTCAGCCATACCTTTCGTGAAGGAAACTTTGTGGCTGATGGGTTAGCTGATATTGGCCATTCTTGTCCTCTGGGGTTACATGTTTTGTCTGATCCCCCTAGTTCTATTTCTAATTTTTTGCTTGCAGACTCTGTTTGTTTTCCTAGGCCTTATTTTGCCTAGTGGGGCTTGTCCACTCCTTCTTATAAAAAAAAATTAAATTCTATTATGTCAATAACTAAAGAAAATGTTGTATAATTTGTTTTCTCCTTCTATTAATGTTTGTGTCTTATTATAAAAGACGTTACACTTTGTTCCTTCTATTTTTTTTTGTTATTTTCAATAAACACTTAACACTATTTCACCATAAAATTAAAGCAAGCTATATATAATTTTTATGCAAATGTATTATACTATAGTTTAAGAAATTTGAATATATATAATTTTTATGTAAATGACGTTTTATATCTAAAAAATGAAATGTCACAAATTAGACGACGACGACGATAAAAAATTGTTACATATTGTTTCTCCTGTCTTTTATTATTTGCACTAACACTTTACACTACTCCATCAGAAAAATAATCTTCAGATTAAGGTAACATGAATAGTAAAAAAAGTACATTGAAATGTTATTTTATATTTTATAATCTACTAAAACAAAGACAATAACATGCAACATTTCACCTTCCATCATAACCTTTCACTTTCTTCTATTCTTTTTACTTCTTTCTACTTTGTGTCTATATAATGAACAACACTTATGCCTAAACCTTTATACTGAGTGAAAATAATACTCGAGCAAAAACATGTGAGCTCTCACTACTTATCTTAACAGGTCTGCAAATATATGTCTTCATCATAAAAATTATTTCCATTAACTCACATTTTGCTCATATTTTTTTTTCTTTTAATTTCAAGAGGATCGGAAGATGTCCACTAATGACGATGAGTTTACATTTATAAATAATCTTTCTTCCACAACTTGTGATTTGAAAATAAAAGTGCCAATTTCATGAAGGTGGGATACTCTCAACATGAAAAAAAAAATGAATTAAATTAGTACAGATATCTACACATCATCTTAAAATCTAAAAAAATGTGTATATTTAAAATTTACTAATATTTAAAATCTAAAAAAATGTGTATATTAAAAATTTACTAATATTTAAAATCTAAAAAAATGTATATATTATAAATAAACCCGTACAACGCACGAGTTAAATTTGTAGTATGATATTAAAAGATGTGTTTGTTTTGGTACATCTAGTTCATGCTAGCCTAAATATGTTTTTAGTACCTCGAAAATTAGCAAATTTTATGTTTTGTCCCTATAAATTTTTTCACTTAAGTTTAGCCCCTCATTAATTTTTCATTTCCAAGTTTAATCCTTATCGTTAATTGATGTTGTTATGTGATGACCTGACACTGATACAGTATACTGACATGTTTATTTAGGCTGACGTGGCTGCCATATTGAATTTTGTTAAAATTATTTTGTCCCAAAATTTTTTAATTATTAATTCTAATATTAATTATTTTAATATTAAAAAAAATAAATCCCTCTTCTTTTTTAGTACTGTATATATCATGGAGGAAGAATATTTCAATAAGGAATTAGAGAGCTATGATGATATATATGGTTCTAACAAATAAAAGGGATTTGTTTTTTTTTTGTTTTAAATATTAAAATAATTAATATTAGAATTAATAATTAAAAGAATTTGGGGCAAAATAATTTCAACAAAATTCAACATGGCAGCCACACAACTAGAAAAATAGAATTTGCCTACGGTTTTTTAACAGGGGTTGAAACAACTCCCGGTAAAACAAGTCGAGTTGGAGTTGCCTGCGGGTATTTGTTGTGGGTTGTCAAGCGTGGTAAATCGATAGAGTTTCTGGCGGTTTATCCACTTTAGTTGAAGTTTTAAGTGTGTTTAAGATTTTTTTTTATTTTTAAAGCTTTAATATAAAGTAAAAAGATATAGCTTTCTTATTACTTTTTCTTAACCGAAATAGTTTCTCGATCTAGCTTTCCTTTTCGCGAGTGCCCTAGCTTTCCTCTTCACTTTGCAACCTCTCTTCATTGCGCGAGTTTCCTCCCAAAGCTCCGTCGCTCGCCGGAAGATTTTCCTTACTTTCCGTGACCGGCAGTAGCGCCTCCATCATACAGCCTCTCAGCACCTATCGCCGGCAGTAGCGTCTCCATTTCCATCGTGATTAAGAGTAAGCTCTTTGCATCTATTTGGGATTTTCTTTCCTTTTCCCCCTTGAATTAGTTCCTTTCTTTCCTTCCATCTGAAAAAAATATATAAATTTCTGTCACATGCATCTATTCATTTTGCTATAATAGCATTATTTGATGTAATGAGGCGTAGTAGCATTTCGTTAGTACTTAGTAGCATAAGCACGTTTCTGATCTTGAACAATTCTAGGTTTGAAACAACCTGCCATAGCCAATAAAATTATATGAATGGCATGGCTATGAAACACCAAAACCTCAACCACGACTATGAATGGCATCAATGGCGCATAGATACGTTCCCCTATCCCTATGCTCTTATTAGACCCTTATTCAATAAGCTGAAATTCACAAACAATCATATGTACCATTACCTTCTAATTTCCATGAAAACATAAACTTACAGGAGAATCTGTTCTACAATTTAAAAAGGAATATCAGTTTTTCCTATATATTATTAATTAGTCAATAAAATTATTTGAATTTACATATATGAAATAACAACAAGTGGTAAGTTGAGGTCTACTGGGGTATGTCTTCTACCCTGTTATTGTGTTTTAGTATCACTCTAGTTTTCTTTAGGAAACGAGGTAAACAATGTGTTACACTCAATAAATTTTAATCAGGCTTGACCCTATCTTTTTTCAGTGGCAAAATTTTGTTAGAAGTGATATGAATACATTAGCTTTCGGACTGGTGACATGTAGGCCAGGCAAGGGTATCATTTAACATGATGAATGTGACCAAAATTTCAACTATAGGTTTGTTGATCACTATTTAAAATCATACCCTGTGTGTGCAGGAATACTTAAATATAAGATTATTCTATTGTCAACAAGTCTTTATTTTTCTCTTTTTCCCAATTGTTAGCTGATGTTGATGAGTTATAGTTGCATCCCTCGTCCCTGGCATAAATTTTTTACTTGCTGCTATTCTAGTTCTAAATTTTACTTATGGAATATTTTCCTGCATATTTTATTTTTATATCTTCCTTTAGTAGATTTCAATAAAATCAGTTCTGGTCAGAACTTGAGGCCAAGTGTGGATGAGTTTCCAACATATATACTTCCCCTACTGCGGTCCTGCTGGGCAGAGGACACAAAACACTTACCAGAATTCACAAAGATAATTTACACTGATATCATGTCTCTGTGCCATCCATGAGGACTCGGACTAAGGTACTAAATTTTACTAATGTCATGTTGCATATTTCTAATAAGATATTATTGCATCATAAATTGGGGCTCATTATCTTTTTTGTAATTCTTGCATTTTGTACAGTTCTCATTATAACTTTCAAACCGAACCTGATAGCTGAGCTTCCATTTCACAGCTCCAACAGACTAAAACAGGCAAAGGCTGATAGAAGCCTAACTAGAATTCACCAAACTCAACAGTATTTATGTAATTACTCTTATGACTATTTACTGATATTGCTTTCTACAAGTTTCAATCTCCTATGCCTACTGCTAACTATTGTACCTATATCAGTTCTTAATTTTAATGAATTAGACAGTTAGTTAGATAAGATGACAAGATAGTAACGTGCTAGTTTGGGTTTGACTTCACTTGAGTTGTTTTTATTAGTAGATAAGAATCATAAGATGGATAGTCATCATTGACCATTCATGATTGCTTTTAAATTATTACAACAACTTCATGCTTTAATTTATTTAATATTAACAAGCTTGCAATGTGGTATGTTATATTATCAAGTTTTAGTTTTTTTAAGTTTATTTAATATTATCATGCTTTAGACAAAGGAGACAAGGGAAATTGGCAAAGAATCAAACAATTTGGGGTTTTGAATTTGGACTGACAGTAGGCGTTATTTGATGCCTCTTGACAAAAAAACAAGGCAAATAAAATTTTCTTTTTTCATTAAAAACTTCCAATTTTTAAGTATATGTTATATTTTTATTAAATTACAATACTCTGACTAACATGCATCTTATCATATCAATACTTCTAATATGTTTGAGAAGTACTAATTACTAATCTGAGTTATTGGAAGATTAATTACTAACATGATTCATATCACGCTCTTTGTATTACACGTTTTTCATCAGTATTAATATTAACATATTACATGGTTGTTGATGTATTAATACTCACATTTATTTATATGGTGTTAAATATTAATACTCACATATTATATGTTTTTCATCAGTATTAATACTTGTTAGTGTATTTATGGTAATGCAGCATGGTCACAACTCTATCGGTATATGGGAGAATATTCTTATTTTATTTTTAAACTTTGCTAATTTTAGTCATTCCTAGTTTTTAAACTTTTCTTTAAGTCTTTAATCTCATTATGTTTTACTTTTATATATATCACGATGCAGAAAAAGTTGTTTGAATGATTATATTCATAAAAAAAAGTAATTTATTTTGACTTTTTGAAAAGAGGTAGTTTGTATTTTATAATGTAAGTTGTGATGGTTCTGGTAAGACATATATATTTTCCTTCAGATTGGAAGAAATAGTTCAAAAGCGGAAGGAGGTTGTTGCTGAAAGCCTGGAACCTGACATCCTACTCTTATGTTACTTAATATACCTTTCTTCCAATACCAAGTTTCTGTCAAGAACCACCTTCAAAAGTTGAGCTGAAGAAGGTAACTAATCCATCACATGTACTTCTAGCTGATATTGACTTCAAATTGGGGTCAAGAAATGATTGTTTACATTATAACCCAGCTGATGTAGATAGCCGGATCCCAGTTATGAGAGTTGGTTTATTTGAATTAGGATTTTAATTGGACTATCCAGATAACATGATAATGGACTATTCAGAAACACCCATGTTACATTTTCAGACATTTTTCTCTTTCTCTGATTCGGAAGGCTATCTTGGATGAAGGAGGCTGTTTATATTGGAATTGGAGCAACAGGCTTCATGATTTGGCAAGATGGTTAGGAATTTTAAACAACCACTTCTGAAGCTGCTAAGGTGACTGACATTTTTATTGATTACATTTTGCATAGCCAGCACATCATCTTTGTTAGAACCGTGTAATTTGCCTTGCATATATAAGTATAACATGTATAACGAAGCTTGTGGAGGTAAGAAGCCTTGTGAAAAGCTATGTGGGAAGGGGGGTTATTCTTTATTTGGGTGATCTGAAATGGTTGTTTTAATTCTAGTCAAATTATTGTGAGCAAAAATCAAACTACTACTGTTCTGTTGAGCATATGGTCATGGAGCTTAAAAACTTGGTTAGTGGAAATGGGGAGACAAATAGACTGTGGCTTATGGGGATTGAAAATATTAAAACATACATGAAGTGTAAAATATCTCACCCTTCCCTAGAAACTATTTGGGAGCTTCATCCCTTCACAATTCTTGTTGGCAGCCTGAGCCTAAGTTTAAATTTATAGTTACCTATTGCCTGTTTCAAATTCATTTTTTACTTTTGAAATTCCTCTTTCCTTGTCCTTTTGTTGTAACCTCTTTATTGTTTCACAATGTTTTAGTGATTTCCAAGCTCAGGAGAGAAGGAAAGTATTATTCAAGGACATGCCTTTTGAAGATAGAGTAGGAGTCCAAAAGCATCTAACTTGCTGCAGGGATTGCTCAATAAATTTTGAAAAAGAAGCTCAGAGCATAACTAACAATAGTATAAGCAAGAAAGTGTTCATTGCTAGCTTGCCAACATGACTCCAAAATTCCAAGGAAGAGAGAAATCACATAATGGAAGATCTGGTTTGTACCATAATAAATAGTCACACTTGATTCAGAGAAATAAATTTAAGTATAGGCTAGAAAATATTGAGCCATTTATGATTATTTTTTTTTCTGAAACAGGAAAGTACAAGGCTTAAGGACCTCTGCAAGAAATAGGACTCAATTAGATGAATGCTCCCTTGCCATCTACCTCACTGGTTTTCAACAAGCGGTGAGTTCCAGCACATGCTTTTCTGTGAACTGAGAGTAGTGGTACATGTTTCTAAAAGATGTGTTATTTGCTTAAGGTGTACTGCAGTGCACCTCTCTCATAATTAAGTTATATTTTTATTATCAACGAGACTAAAATTCAATTAATTTAATTTGAAGTCAGATTGATTCAAAAAGCGGGTGAGATGTAGCTTTTTAATCATTATCCAATATAGAGTAAGGTCAAATTATATTTTTTCACAAAATGATGAATTTGACTTGGCAGTCAAATTTTTACTCTTGGTCTTCGCTCTTCCCAGATTAGTATTGTCTTATGACTATTAAGCCAATGAGCAGAGTTCTTTTCTTGTTTAGTTTGACTGAATATATATAATTGGTGATAAATGAAAAGATAAATGAAATTGGTGAAAATGGAATTTGAAATTTGAGGTGAGTATCTTATATATTATCACTCTGTTCCAAGAATTGAATAGATGCATGCCACTCTATTCCTCTCATTTCCATAAAATATTATTGTTTCATAGATAGTATAATATTATTTACAAATGAACTAAGCTCACATTCACTGTTGGTCTTTACTTTCTGATAATCCTCTTATCCTTTTTTTTTCCTATATGCTCATTAGATTAATATATTGTTTTCAATAATGGCTATTCTTTTATCTATCCTTTAAATTGATAACTAAGTCTGGCTGCTCACTAGCCAATTAAGCATCAGAAATCAACAACTTTGGAAGCTAAGGACATACTTTTTCATCTTGGTTAGTTTCTGAATAAATTCTCCATACTCAGATTTTATATTTTATTGTTAGCACTTTTCACACTTTATATCTACATCTCTATAGAGAAAAATTGAATATGACACTTCTTGGATTTGGTGGTGATGAAATTAAAAGCTATAGAAGATAGGTAAGAATTATCGGTCTTTATTACATCTTTATTTTTTAGTTTTCATTGATTAGTTTATTTTCTTTTGAATTTCATGTTCTTAGCTTGTACTTTGCAATGTATTTGCGGATTACAAGTGATATTCACAGGGAGCATCTAGTGGCTGTAAGTTTTAGTCTTTTTTCCTCTTTTATTTTGGTAGTTATGTTGTATCTATTAGGTGCTTGTTGTGAATTGTGATTGCACATTTCTGCCAACATGTCTTGGTAGCTTTCTTGTGGTACCTTTTCAATGTCTTTGTTTTGTTTGTTTTTAAATCTTAACAATTTTTTGGTAAATATAATTAATATGAAGCTTTATTTTTGTATTATTATTGTGATGATAATTATTATTTGCTGTGTTTTTTAATTTTCAAGGTAAATTGTGACTACTACCACCATTAATCCAATTGGTTAGTGCTATATTTTAAGCTTGGCTACTGTTTATGATAATTGTTATTATTATAGAGAGATGTCATGGAATAAGTAGATTTATATTTAGCTATACACTCATTTTAATTGAAATTTTTTGTTTGAAATATTTTTGCACCGGAACCAATTAAACTAATATTATCGTCTGTTTATGAACATAACTAGGCTGATTTGTTTTTTAAATTCAATACATCTTATTTGTTTTCCAAATTCAATTTAGAAGGCATGGATTTTGAGATTAACCACGGTTTAAAGCGTGGGAACTTTATAAAATTGCAGACCAAAGATTGGAATTACCCACAGTTTAAACCGTGGGTAAATTTATAGATTACCTGCGGTTTCCCAACCCCAGGTAATTACCCACGGTTCCTCTCCAGCGGTTGCCTAAAACCGCGGGCAATATGTTTGCCACGCCTGCATTGCCTACGGTTTGGGCAACCCCTGGTAAAGCTGTTAAATGGGGTTTAAACCGCGGGGAAAACAAAAAATAACCTTTGGTAAAACCATTTTTTGTTGTAGTGTTAGCCTAAATAGACACGTCAACATACTGTAATAGTGTCAGGTCATCACTTAACAGCACCAATTAACGGCAATGATTAATATTAAATTTGGAAATAGAAAATTATTGAGGGACTAAATTTAGGTGAAAAATTTTATAGAAACTAAACACAAAATTCGCTAATTTTCGAGGGACTAAAAATATATTTAAGCCTTAATATAATTTAATTTGGCACATGAATGAAAAATAATTTTTAAATTTAAAAAAGTAAAAGTATTGGGCTTGTTATATTTAAACCACTTAAATCGGATGTGAGCATTTCGTTAAAATTATCGAGAAGATAATTTAGGCGTTTATTTTTTTTAAAAAAAAAACCTTTCCTGTTTTTAGAATTTTATAAAGGAAATGGTGAAAACAGTTTTGTATTGATTTTTTTATTTTTTATACAAAAGTTTTAAACACATAAAATAAAATAAATAAGTTGATGTTTTTTTAATTAAAATGAAAATAAAAAATATTTTCTAAAAATAATGAGTTATAGCTATTTTTATTGAGTTTATGAACCTAAAAAGTTGTCATTCCAATATCATATACAAAATCATTATATATTTTGGAGTTTGTCTAGTGTAAATCATGGTTCATGTGATCCATAATATAAAAGCATAATAATTTAAATTTCTTACAATCAAATTCAACGCTTATTTTATTAATTAATAATATATAATTAACTAATTTTCAGTTACTTTTATGATATATTGGTTAAAAAAATAAAGACTAAAATCGATAATAATATGTAATGTAAAAGTTTATGTCCTTCAACTTTAAATGGATAAATTTTCAACGAAAATTAGCATAAGTCGTATTATATATAATTATTTTTTCTTAAATTAAACTCAAATAGCCAAATAGAAACCATTTAATAATAAATAAATAAAATTATTCATTCACTTTTAGCAACTCAAAAAATGTAAACTCGACTAGATGGATCGTTTGATCCACTCTATATAAAATCTTTCATATTTTGGGTATCAAATATGACATGATTTTTGTTGACGTAGTACACCAAATAAATGATATTCAAGAAAGAGAATTATAGATTTAAACTAGCTAACTTTATATTAAAGAACAAGCTTAATCCCTTTAAAAAAAAAACAAGTTTAATCAAAATGTTCTAGAGCGAACTTTAACCTAAAATTTATTTAATGCAAAAATATTTTTTAAAAAACTAAACATTTGTTATAGCAATGACTTTTTTATTGCTTGTTTAGATTAATTTATATTTCACAGATAAATTTTGCCAGCCAAATTAAACAATTCTTATTTTTTTTTTAGAAAAAATAGAAAAACCTTTTTGAAAACCTTAAGGTCTGTTTGGTTTGCATTTTCATTTCCTGTTTTCTGCTGGAATTTTACAAAGGAAAAACTGGAAATGCAAGAAACAAAAAATCATCGTTTCCAGTATTTCCAGTTTTTCATTTGTAAAATTTCAGAAAAGAGAAAACAGAATGAAAATAAGAAATGAAAACAGGAAATGAAAATACAAACTAAACGTACCCTTACATGCCTCAGATTATACAAAATAAGTTAACTATGATCTTAATTTGGTGCATTCATAACTTATGAGAACATGAGCTCATTGAGTTGCCCCAAATTATATTATCAGTGTATGCTACAATTAATTGCGTCTAATAAATCAAGTGAGAATACTGTTAATTAACTCTTATATTTTCACATCCTGATTCTCTTTAACTCATGCTTTTATATATAGTGATCGCCTCTCTATTAATTTTGTTACTATAAAAATATGGGTTTATGGGTAGTGGAATGGAAAAAATGGGTGAAAATATAACATTTTTTCTTTTATTTTATAATATGGACCACTTTTTACCAACATAAATTAATGCCTAATTGCCTATAAGGCTATAACTAAGGTTCATTCATCAAGTATTGGTTGACATTAGTAATGAACCATGGTTAGGGATGATAATTGAGTCCAAATCTTATGGGTACCCGTAAAAATTACCCGCAATGGACAGGGGTAAAAACCCCCAAAGCGGGCAATGGCACGGGTACGGGCAAAAACTCGCATTTTTCGTGGGTACAGGCACTTTGATGCCCAGCCCGCCCCATACCCGCACTCATATATATAATTATTTAATAAAATTGCCATATATAATTATATATAGGGATATATTAATTTTATTAAAATATTTAATATATTTATACATATTTTTAAAATTAATATATACAATATATTACAAATTAAAAAAATATTTTTATAACTATCTATTTGTGTTTTTTTTACTTTATAATATATGATTAATTAATGTTAATAATGATTTTTTACATATCTTAAAGAATTTTAACACATGATATCCAAGTTTATAAAATTTTGTAACGTGAAAGTATATTGTAATATTTAATAAAAAATTTGAACTTTAGATAATTTGTTGTATTTTAGAACATTAACATATTGTGTTTAAATATAATTAAATTGTTGTATCACTGATATTTAAAAATTATGTTTGGACAATCTTTGAGTAACTTTTTTAATTGAGATATAATTTTTTTAAATTAATATTATTTTAGAAAGTTGTTAATTTTTTACTTAGTAAAAATGCAGGTAACGGGCGCGGGTACGAGCATATAGGTGCCCGGCGGGTATGGGGACGGGCACTAAAGTTACTGCGTACGCGGGTACAGGCGCTTTTTTAAAACGTGCATATGGGGACGAACACTGTGGTACCCTGCCCAGAGGGTACCCATTGTCATCCCTAACCAAGGTTGACAACAGTCCTTACGTACAAGATTGTTCCAAACATTCTAAAGACAAAAAACCGCAATACAAATACAAACACCAGCTTGATATATAGCTATTAATTGTATATGAGAACCAACATTACTAATACCTTATTTAAAGAGAAACAAAATATGAAATTCATACAAGATTGAAAAAACTATTAATCCCATTCTGCACAACCCAAATAGATCCCAATTGTAAATCATGGTAACATATATCCATAATTTTTCCTCCTTCCCTAATCCACTGTGTTGTAAATTAAGGGGGAAATAGCTATATATTTAATTTTGGTGAAAGAAAAAAAAAAGCTAATTTTATTTATGCTAGTTCTAGAGAAGTGGTTGTGTATATTTTCATTATTTTGTACTAGTATAACTCGTCTATAGCAGTTGGTGAGGGGAGAAAAATAGGACAGATATTGCAGATCACATGCAAGGGTGGAGGTCTCAGTGTAGGTTTTAGGTGCAGGCCTATAGTTGTTGTATTGCCAATTGATCTGATTGGTGTGTATAGTGGAAAACACCTTCATAGTTCATAGTTATGGGCAACAAAACTAATTATACTCTTCTCAAACAGAGTTGGTGTGGAATATAATTAGCAAACTCATATTATCATTGAATTTGACATTTAGCTAGCTACCTTTTAAATCTCTTCTAGAAAAGAAAACCACAAACTCATCACACCAGTGCTCCTTTCCTCCCGTGAAAAAAATGCAGCTGTTTAACCTCCAAATTATACATTATTTGGAGACAAATTCGTACAAACATGTGAACTCACTATCTAAATATATTATATATACTACTCCCTTAATTAGTTCTCTATTCCACTTTAGTTTGCCGCATAATGCGATGGGATTAACACTAATCACAATGTATTATTGCATTGGAGCCACTTCCTTCATATAATGGTGGATACTTTAATGTATATGTATCTTATTTTGACGAAATTCAGTTTCTCACCTAGTCTCGTCCTCTCTTTTATTGTATATGCATTTAATCCATGGCCTTGTCCTTCAAATGTCTGATATTCATGATGTAAATTTATCAACGAGAAATGATATTTACATAGTATTATAATTATATTTTTAAAATAATAGTAATTTTCATTACAACATTAATTACTAGTAAGAATCATATGTAGAGTACGCTATCTTCCTCTTGATCAGTACCTAATTAAAAGGAAGAATCTGTATATTTTCAAACAACATGAAGTAACTGACAAGGGAGAGTAATTGCAATAACTTTCAAAGGAATATTAAGGATAGTGCAAACAACTGGAGGTGGTCTAGAAATGATAGCTCTGGACTCTGTTTTTTTCTCTGTAAAATCTGCATATATATGAATTTATAACGAATAGTGGGATCTTAGGCAAAAAAATTTATCCTTGTTTAAAATGTTCTGGTCTAATTTTATTCCTTTGCAGATGTCAAATTTTGCTTGGAGGTCATTTTTTTTTGGATAAAATGGCTTCCAAATTGAACCTATGGAGAAGGAATGTTTTTCTTGATCAATAGTTTTATGTGCTCTGCAATGAATTTCATCACTTGTTTTTGTAGAACTTAGAAAATAGAAACATCTTCTCATTGTATGATTGCAAAGCACGAACATAAAGGGCTTGTTAGAAGGAAATCAGGGGCCACTAGAGTTTAGTGTGTGGAATTATTGATATGTCAAATGAGTTAGAGAGAAGTCATTGATTGAATGTTTGTTTGGTTTATAGTTGAGTAGAATTGATTCTAGAAATCAATGGTTGATATGAGTGATATACGTTGTACGAAGTACGTTGGACGGAAAAGATCTAAAATCAATTCCATAAAATTATGATTTTGTAGTTTTAAACGTCAAACCAAACAAGCTATGAGAAAAAACCCAAACCTCCACAATTTAGGGCTAATTGCAAAGGAGAATTGCCATGGGAATTATTGGGATGGAATAGATTTTGGAGTTGCATCTTGGATTTTGTGACAGTTATTGAAAATAATCGTTAAGATGGATGGAAAAATGGTAAGAAAATTGATACTTTGATAGTATGAGACGTGACCAAAGACACCACACGGGCCGCACACAAGTCTAGTTTAGGATCCATTTAAGGTGAATGCTAACAGGAAGTAACAGGATGGGTGGTCTATAGCTAAAGCAACAAAATGACCTGCAGTAACAAGTTTCCTTGATTTAATGTTCAAATTTATCTATTAGTCCTTCAATTATTTATATTTGCAGATTAGTCCTTTGTATAACCTGAAATGCTCTGAGACAACAAATTGTGTCAAAATTTAACCAATTCCACACCGTGTGCAGGAAGAACTTGAGGAACCCTGTCTCTTCGAGCGATAAACAATTCCTCATCAATAAACAATTCCTCATTGAGCGATAAACCCTATCTCTCAGGGCTAAACCATGAAACCCATTTGTTAGGTTTAAGCACTTGATTGAGGAAGCACCGAGAGGTAAAGTTGAGAAAGTATCGGGAAGCACCAAATACAAACCGGTCGCAAGGTAAAGTTGGTTCCTAGCTTAGGGTTGTGCCTAGGCTTATCTGGTTCTGTTTGTAAAAATAATGTTTGGACAATCTTTGAGTAACTTTTTTAATCGAGATATAATTTTTTAAAATTAATATTTTTTTAGAAAGTTGTTAATTTTTTACTTAGTAAAAATGTAGGTAACAGGTGCGGGTACGAGCATATAGGTGCCCGCGGGTATAGGGACGGGCACTAAAGTTACTGCCAACGCGGGTACGGGCGCTTTTTTAAAACGTGCGTACGGGGACGGACACTGTGGTACCCTGCCCAGAGAGTACCCATTGTCATCCCTAACCATGGTTGACATTAGTCCTTACGTACAAGATTGTTCCAAACACTCTAAAGACAAAAACCTCAATACGAATACAAACACCAGCTTGATCTATAGTTATTAATTGTATATGAGAACCAAAACTACTAATACCTTATTTAAAGAGATACAAGATATGAAATTCATACCAGATTGAAAAACCTATTAATCCCATTCTGCACAACCCAAATAGATCCCAATTGTAAATCATGGTAACATATATTCATAATTTGTCCTCCTTCCCTAATCCACTGTGTTGTAAATTAAGGGGGAAATAGCTATATATTTAATTTTGGTGAAAGAAAAAAAAGCTCTTTTATTGATGCTAGTTCTAGAGAAGTGGTTGTGTATATTTTCATTATTTTGTACTACTATAATTCGTCTATAGCAGTTGGTGAGGGGAGAAAAACAGGACAGATATTGCTGATCACATGCAAGGGTGGAGGCCTCAGTGTAGGTTTTAGGTGCAGGCCTATAGTTGTTGTATTGCCAATTGATCTGACTGGTGTGTCAGTGGAAAACACCTTCATAGTTCATAGTTATGGGCAGCAAAACTAATTATACTCTTCTCAAACAGAGTTGGTGTGGAATATAATTAGCAAACTCATATTATCATTGAATTTGACATTTAGCTAGCTACCTTTTAAATCTCTTCTAGAAAAGAAAACCACAAACTCATCACACCAGTACTCCTTTCCTCCCCTAAAAAAAATTGCAGCTGTTTAACCTCCAACTTACACATTATTTAGAGACAAATTCGTACAAACATGTGAACTCATTATCTAAATATATTATATATACTACTCCCTTAATTAGTTCTCTATTCCACTTTAGTTTGTTGCATAATGCGATGGGATTAACACTAATCACAATGTATTATTGCATTGGAACCACTTCCTTCATATAATGGTGGATACTTTAATGTATATGTATCTTATTTTGATGAAATTAAGTTTCTCACCTAGTCTCGTCCTCTCTTTTATTGTATATGCATTTAATCCATGGCCTTGTTCTTCAAATGTCTGATATTCATTATGTAAATTTATCAACGAGAAATGATATTTACATAGTATTATAATTATATTTTTAAAATAATAGTAATTTTCATTACAACATTAATTACTAGTAAGAATCATATGTAGAGTACGCTATCTTCCTCTTGATCAGTACCTAATTAAAAGTAAGAATCTTTATATTTTCAAACAACATGAAGTAACTGACAAGGGAGAGTAATTGCAATAACTTTCAAAGGAATATTAAGGATAGTGCAAACAACTGGAGGTGGTCTAGAAATGATAGCTCTGGACTCTTTTTTTTTCTGTAAAATCTGCATATATATGAATTTATAACGAATAGTGGGATCTTAGGCAGAAAAATTTATCCTTATTTAAAAAGTTCTGGTCTAGTTTTATTCCTTTGCAGATGTCAAATTTTGCTTGGAGGTCATTTTTTTTGGATAAAATGCCTTCCAAATTGAACCTATGGAGAAGGAATGTTTTTCATGATCAACAGATTTTATGTGCTCTGCAATGAATTTCATCACTTGTTTTTTTAGAACTTAGAAAATAGAAAAATGTTCTCATTGTATGATTGCAAAGCACGAACATAGAGGGCTTGTTAGAAGGAAATCAGGGGCCAGTAGAGTTTAGTGTGTGGAACTATTGATATGTCAAATGAGTTAGAGAGAAGTCATTGATTGAATGTTTGTTTGGTTTATAGTTGAGTAGAATTGATTCTAGAAATCAATGGTTGATATGAGTGATATACATTGTACGAAGTACGTTGGACGGAAAAGATCTAAAATCAATTCTATAAAACTATGATTTTGTAGTTTTAAACGCCAAACCAAACAAGCTATGAGAAAAAACCCAAACCTCCACAATTTAGGGCTAATTGCAAAGGAGAATTACCATGGGAATTATTGGGATGGAATAGATTTTCGAGTTGCATCTTGAATTTTGTGACAGTTATTGAAAATAATCGTTAAGATAGTTGGAAAAATTGTAAGAAAATTGATACTTTGATAGTATGAGACGTGACCAAAGACACCACACGGGCCGCACACAAGTCTAGTTTAGGATCCATTTAAGGTGAATGCTAACAGGAAGTAACAGGATGGGTGGTCTATAGCTAAAGCAACAAAATGACCTGCAGTAACAAGTTTCCTTGATTTAGTGTTGAAATTTATCTATTAGTCCTTCAATTATTTATATTTGCAGATTAGTCCTTTGTATAACCTGAAATGCTCTGAGACAACAAATTGTGTCAAAATTTATCCAATTCCTCACCGTGTGCAGGAAGAACTTGAGGAACCCTGTCTCTTCGAGCGATAAACAATTCCTCATCAATAAACAATTCCTCATCGAGCGATAAACCCTATCTCTCAGGGCTAAACCATGAAACCCATTTGTGAGGTTTAAGCACTTGTTCGAGGAAGCACCGAAAGGTAAAGTTGAGAAAGCATCGGGAAGCTCCAAATACAAACCGATCGCTTCACTAAGGAGAACACCGAGGAAGCACCAAATACAAACCGGTCGCAAGGTAAAGTTGGTTCCTAGCTTAGGGTTGTGCCTAGGTTTATCTGGTTCTGTTTGTATTTGGCTCGGATTATGGTTTAGGGTTGTGACTTGCTTCTGTTTGTTTTTTTTTGTGTGATGATTATAAACTTTGTAATGATAAGGTCCACATTTTTTTCTATCTTAGGCATAGCTGTATGGGTTAGAATTTTTTGGGATAGGAAGATGTTTGTCCTTTAGAATGCATCTCTTTTGCATAGTAGGTGTTCGAAAAATTGTCAAAACAGATTTTAGCATGCAATAGCAGATTTTAGCATGCAAGAGAAAATTTTAACAGATTTTAGCATGCAATAGCAGATTTTAGAGTTTATACAAGAAGGAGATGGTAACTTACTCTATTAATTTAAGTCTTGGCCCTTTATGTACATTGTTGAGCTTAAATTTATTACTAACCAATTTCTCTTAACATGGGGAATATAGTGTGGTCAGTTTGGTGAATAGAAACTTATTGCCACTACCAAAGACCAAGCTGGTGATAAGAACTGATTATATCAGCTTTATAGAATTTTGGATAAGAACTGATTATATCTGCTTCGAATTTTAATCATGGGTGGACTATCACATGCCAATTTATCACTCCTTGCTCCAAGTTGTGTTTTAGCTGTTAAGAGCTCCAATATAGAACAAATATCATTTTCTCTCTCATTGGCTGACAAGCACTTAATGTGAGAGCCGGAGGCTGATAAGGGCGGGGAGTGATCGCCGGTGCAAAGAGGCACGGACAAGGAGCGACTCCTGGCAGGCTTCTAAGCAAGAAGAGACACATGGATGAACCGAGCCCACACCCGAATGAGAGGGATCTAGAGACTGTGCAGGTATGGGACTGGACAGTTGAAAATAGCTTAAAGGAAATTGTTGGGGAGAACTATACCAACAAGATGCATCTTCTTTTCGGAAGCCCATAACATAAGAACTCCATAGTTAAGCATGCTTGGCTTGGAGCAATTCTGGGATGGGTGACCTTCTGGGAAGTTTCCCGGAAAGTGTGCAAGTGAGGACAAAGCATACTGGAAAGACTCGTGTTGGTTTGTGGGGACCCTCATCACTCCTGCAAGCGGCTCGGGGGCGTTACACTTAATACCTAGCTAGTGTTTCTTCTTAAAATATTAAGTTCATGCTTGTTATGTTTGTCTGCAGGTTGTTGAGTATAGGGGTGAACAGGTAAGGCGTAGTGTTGCTGATATGAGGGAAGCAAAATACTGTTCAGAGGACTTCGATTTTTATGTGAGTCACTTGTTGAATATTTTTTTTAGTATTTGTCTATACTCCCACAATCTTTGTTTTGCTTAACACAGTGAAGCCTATTTTATAGTCATTTAAAATAATACCATGCTTAAGTTGTGTTCTTTTAATCATACATTTAGCTCAAATGCCTGTTTTAGACATGTTCATGATTGAAAATAACATTACACAATTTGAAAGTAAAGTGATGTAAATATCATTACACAATCTGAAAATGATATTAGGATGTCTTATTTTTCTGTTTCTTAGCTTGATCCCTAAATGCTCATGATAGCAAAACATAAACTTTGTGATGATTAAAATATGTAGATTAACATTCATAAAAACATGGATGATATATTGGACTTGATGAATGGAAAAGACATACCAATGATGGATAGGGACACGCCATTTTGGCAGGATGGTTCAGAAGAGCAATCGTTCATTTATGCTAGCCCTTCCTTGGTTGATCAAGATAGTATTGATGGTTTCTTAGTGGGTGAAAGAGGCAGTTGTGTGGTATTAGTTGATGCTGATTGGGATGACAACCAAAATGAAGGAGATAAAGATACTGGCTATGAGGAAGATCACCAGAATGATGGGAATGATAACACCGAACACGGGGAAGAAAACCGAAATGAAGGACATAAATATACTGAACATGAAGAAGAAACCCAACATAAGGGAGATCAAGATACTGAACATGAGGAAGAAAACCAGAATGAAGGAGATGAAAATAATGAACATGAGGAAGTTGTCATAAGTAGGATTGATAGTTTCAAGGACATATAAAAAATTGACCTCATAAGATTCAACCCACATGAGATCTCTCACTATGACTTTGCTAGTTTGGATGTAGCATACCTGTTCTATTCTTGGTATGGCAGAATGAACAGATTTGCAACTAAAAAAGGGAAAATTATCTCTAGTAGGAAAACTGGGATGGTTTTGCAACAATTTTTTTTTTTGCAACAAAGAAGGTAAACGTGTAGATAGTGGTGTGCCTATGGAAGAACGTCAAAGTGAGCCCAAAGCTGAGACTAGATGTTATTGTAGGGCAGAATTTCGAGCGCATGTGGACATCAACTCAGGACAGTGGTATTGTTCTTATTTCTCTGATAAGCATAGCCACAAACTCTTAGATTGAATGTTTTGTGCAATGCTTCCTGCACACAGAAAGGTGGTTGTTTGTGATATAGATCAGATGAATAACATGTTAAAGGTTGGCATTGGTCCACCCCAAATTTTTGGGTCATTTGCCAATTGCTTAGGAGGTTATGAAAAAATTGGTTTCCGGAAGAAAGATATCTACAATCAAATTATCAAACAACGACGGTGAATTCGGATGCAGAAGCAGCTGTAAAGTATTTGCATGACTTGGGAGTCAATGACCCTTTGATGTTTACTCACCACACAATTGACCCAGATAACAGGCTTGAGCACTTGTTCTGGTGTGATGGTAAAATCCAACTTGATTACAAAGTCTTTGGTGATGTACTGGCGTTTGACGCAACTTATGGTAAGAATAAGTATAGACTGCCTCTAGTTATTTTTCCGGTGTGAATCACCATAATCGTACAACCATATTTGCTAGTGCAATAGTTGCCAATGAAACTGAGGAAACATACATTTGGCAACAACGTCTGTTTTTAGAAGCAATGAAAGGTAAAATGCCTAGCTCAGTCATAACTGATGGAGACCTCGCAATGAGGAATGGCATTAAAGTTGTGTTTCCAAAAGCTCATCACCGTTTGTGTGCTTGGCATCTAGCTCGTAATGTGACCTCTAATTTTGGAATCCCTGCCTTCATAAAAGTATTTGAACATTGTATGTTTGCTAATTTTGATGTTCGGGATATTCAAATAAATTGGAGTAAATTAATCTCCCAATTTGATTTACAAGATAAGCCATGGATTAGAGAGATATATCAAAAGAGGGAAATGTGGGCTACAACATACATGAGGGGAAAATTTTTTACAGGCTGACAACATCAAGGTGCGAAGGTTTGCACTCAGAGTTAGCAAAATTTGTCCACTCTCGTCATAATCTAGCTGATTTCTTACATCACTATAATTGATGTGTTGAGCATATGCGGTTCAGAGAAATGAAAGATGACTTTTCCTCCATACATGGTGATCCAGTATTGCAAACCAATCTTCAAGGTCTTGAAAGGTCAGCTGCCAATCTTTTAACTAGGAAATTGTTCTTTCTATTTCGTCCAGTGCTTCAAAAGGCAACTAGTATGAATGTTGTATCCTGTAGAGACTTGTACTCATACTCCTTATACACGGTGTGCAAGCGTGGTGGGGGGGCTAAGGCATGGAATGTGTCGTATAATCCATCCAGTAACGAATTTAAGTGCCCGTGTATGTGGTTAGAGTCACGTGGGTTACCATGTGTACACACAATTGCTGTGTTGGACCATCTAAACATCAATGAGCTCCCAAAAAGTTTGGTCCTAAAAGATGGACTAAAGGAGCAAATGATAATATTACTAGTTACAGAAAGGCACAAAGGAAGCGTGAGAGCAAGCACTTCCACTAGAGGATTGAGAGTTAGGAGCACAACTAAGTGCTCCATTTGTCACGTGACTGGCCATAATAAGGTCACATGCCAACGAGTGCAACGTGGACATACTGCATAATCTACATCCGGGGGGTTCGAACAAGATGATGATTATGTAAGTGGTGTCTATTGCTAACTATTGTTATGTTTATTTGGGATTAGATTTCATGTGAGGTGGGACTTGATGTGACTCATGTTATTTATGCAGGATGTTATAACTTAAAATCATCATACATATGTGACGTCCAGATGCATTTTCTGCAATTGTGTTGAAGGAGGTGGAAGGATGTTGGTGCGCTGAAATTAGTGTTTTTCAGAAACTCCTACTGTTTGAGATTTCATATGTGAGTTAAGTTGTTGTGGTAGTGCTTTAGGCGTAAACTTGTTAGATAGTCATATTTCCTTTTATTTAAATTATTTTAATGACATGTTATCATCTCATTTTCTATTTCATAACACTTATATTACATAATTTTGAGGTTGTCATAGAAACCAAAACCAAATCGAAAACCGGAACAAAAAATCATCCCAAAACCAAATCGAAACCCCCCCACCCCAAAAAATTAGAACGAAATCAACCCTAACCCACATGGAAAATCAACCCTAAACCAAATAAAAAACTGGAACCAAAAATATCCCAAAACCAAATCGAAAACCCCCACAAAATATCGGAACCAAATCTACCCTATCCCACATGGAAAATCAACCCTAAACCAAATCAAAATTCAGAACCAATAATCATCCCAAAACCAAGTCAAAATCCCCCACAAAAAATCGGAACCAAATCAACCCTAACCCACATGGAAAATTAACCCTAAAACAAATAAAAAACCAAAACGATTGATATTCATAACTCTTGCCCCAATCCATTTCTTGTGTTCACTCTTGTCCTACACCGCATGTTTTGAAATGAGTCCTTTGTGTTTTGGGAAATGACTGATGCTTTTCTAAACATTTGGCTGGAATGTCTTCCTCTAGGGAAATGTTGCCGCCAATCTCGGCTTGGGAGCTTGCACTTGCTTTATGGTGATTTGGAAACTTTCACTTGGGAACTTGCACTTTCTTCACCAATCTCTGCTTGGGAACCCTAGATTTGGAAAGGGATTCCATTGCAATGTAAGGATTTACCAGGGTGTTTCCTAAGCAAAACTGTAAACCTCCATCATAGTGGGTAACCGGTCATTAATCTGGGCCGTTGTTTTTTTTAATATTATATCCAACAGCTTTTAAAGTATACCAGCTTATGTTGGGCCAGTTTTCTATTTTTGAGATTAGAGTCTGACCTAATCCAAATTAACTTTAATTGGGTTGGGTTAGGTTGAATGAGGCGATTGAATTGCAAGTAGGGGTGGGAATAGGCTGAGCTGAGCTAGGCTTTTCAAGTCCTGAGCCTGGCCTGCACCTTAAATCCATTGTCTGAGCTTGGCCTGTTTACCTGACATAGGCTTTATTTTATGGTCTGAGCCTGGCCTATTTTAAGCCTGACATGGCCTGAAATCCTGTTTAAAAGTCTGTTTTATAGCAAGGTACTTCAATATATCATAAACATATATTTGAATAGACTTATAGGCTCAAGTTTTTAACATACTTAAATGTTTATACAAGCTAATAAGTATATAATTATAAGAAAAATAATAAAAATATTTATAATAATAATAGCAATTTAAAAAATATTAGTATTTTATTTATATTTAGTTAAATAGGTCGGCCTAATAAGCTTAAAAGGCTTTTTCGATGGCCTGAAGCCTGGTCTGTCTTGGTATTAGGGCCTGTTTGGTTTACATTTTCATTTCCTGTTTCCATTTCCTTTTTCCATTCTGTTTCCTGTTTTCTAAAATTTTACAAAGGAAAAACTGGAAATGTTGGAAACAGCAAATTTTTGTTTCTAGCATTTCCAGTTTTTCCTTTGTAAATTTCGAGAAAACATGAAACAGAAAATGGAAACATGAAATGAAAATGCAAACCAAAAGCTTTTGAAAAAGCCATGGCCTGATTTATTTAATAAATTGGCCTGGCCTGGGCCTGATGTAGGCCAGGTTGTAGGCCTCTGACAAGTGGCCTGGCCTGTTCCCACCCCTAATTGCAAGTGATAAAAAATGAAGAAAGAATCAGAAAAAAGTGAAAAGGATTGAAAGAAAAACATCAATTGATGGCTTATAGCTAAACTCTAAGGGTTGGATTGAGTTAATTGGGTTGGTTAGATTGATGAAGTCAATGTTCACCACTAACCACGTAAATAAACTTAATAATATAATGTTTTTCTCAGAATTTAACATGCTCTTGTGGGAATAACCCCATAAACAACAATGAATTGATTTTATTATTCCAATTTACACAAAGAAGAAAGGAGGAAGGATAATGGTTTTTTCAATGCTTGTAAAAAATCAATGGGAAAGATAAGGTTATAATATTTATGAGTGGGTAAGATTAGTGGATAACAAAAAGTAGAATTAGACAGGTAAGAAAAATAAGGTTAAAGAGTATATAAGATTGGATCAAATAAAATACTTATCTCAAATAAAAATTTATAAATAAGATTAATTTTCTTATTTCTTAAAATAATTTTTTTAATTCATAACATGAGACTTGTTCCCTTTAAAAAATACATATAAAATACCAAATATTTATTTCCTTGGGACATGTAACTTTTTTCTTGACGCGACTCGTGTAACATCCAAAGAATTCAACCCAATAATAATAGAATTAGGGGATATAACTTAAAAACCTAATAAAGAAAGTAGGATTTGAGGGTAGGGGAATGAGTTAGAATTAAAGAGAAGAGAAAATAAGGAATTGGGATTCTGGTATTCTCGCTCAAGCGAGAATGGCTCGCTTGAGCGAGTATATCAGTAAAAACTTGCAAAATCTTTTCTGGTTTTCTCGCTTGAGCGAGAAATGTTTCGCTCAAGCGAGAATAGAATTCCTCGCTTGAGCGAGAGCACGCGTACCAGAATAAAAACATTTATTAGTGTTCAACCACATTCATTTTCTTTTCTTCTTTCTTCCATCTTAGAGAGAGAGAAATCCTAGAGAGAGAAAGGAGCAAGGGACCAAGAGAGAGCTTCCAAACCAAGGATTCCTCCAACCAATCTCCTCCAACTTCCTCTCCATTCTCCATTTGAGCTCCCAAGTGAGTATAACTCACACACTCACACTATATTAGTTGGTTTTCTCTTGTATGCGCCCCTTTCTCCTACTTCCCTTTCTTTAACTCTTATGAATGATTATGTTATGGTATTTGTTGATTGTTGACATAGAGAGTTGTCTCATGGTGTGAGAACATGTGGAGGGGGATGTTTCCCCAAGTTAGCGTTTACCCATTTTCCTATATGTTGATATTATTGCACGATTTCATGCACCCAATGAGTTAAGCATCCTATTTATGGCCTTTTGGCCCAGCTATTATCATGAAAACCAGTTTTGGCCTCGACACGGTTAAATCTAAGAATAATCAAATTGAGATTCAGTTAATGACTTAAGACTTGCGAGATTAGTACTAATTAATAAGGGTGATTAGTACCCAGAGTTTAAGGGTGATTAGTGCCCAAGGGAGACGTTCCTTGTAGTTTGAGCTCAGGTCTAGCCACACAGTTATTAAGTGAAAAGAACCCGTCGGCCGGGTTATGCCGGTCATGTGCATTCATGCTTGTGTACAAGATTAAGTTGAGTTATTAATTGTTGCATTGCCTTGGTTGTTCTTGCACATCATTTGTTGTATATCCCTACACTACATCCTGCATGGTTATACTCATTGAGGCATTCTATCTCACCACACGTTTCGTGGACCAAAATCTAGATGCACAGGTACCCCCACGCACCGACCCATGAGCTAGGATCATGGAGTGGCTATCATATTTTGCTGTGGATTACAGGATTTCTATTTGAACTTGTTAGGTCCTAATGATTGTATTTTGATGTATAGACTGTATATTTTGTGAGGATATGACCGTACATGTATGATTCCTTAGTTCACTTTTTCAGGACACATGTATGGGGGTATCCTCAATCCATTAATGTGTATTGAACAGTTGTAGCCTTGATGGCCTTATGAAGTTTATGTAATTATTGATTTCAGTCATATATCATTTAAGTGAGCGTTGGTAACTTGAATTATATATGATTATGTTTTTCGATATCTAAATGACGTGAAATAATTTTAAAAATTCGGGATTGGGTCTCCAACGGACTAAATCCTCGGATTAGAAATTAGGACGTTACATTTTGGTATCAGAGCAGTTCAATCCAATTGGACTGTGGAATTGTTTGTCTTCTGAAGTTAGCTGTATCTTTATACATTATTATAAAATTGAGAGACCGATCACCTCAACGTTTTATTAATGATGTGTAGAGAATCATGGCCGGTTGAGGAAGGGGTAGACCCAGGATCAATCCTCAGACCACCACACCTCAGAGTTCTACCACGGACCCTATAGTTGCAGCACTTCAGATGATGGGGCAGTAAGCTGCAGCGGCAAGGGAGCAGGCGGCGGCTAATACCGCCATGCCCCAAGAGTTAGCTCGAGGACTGGAGGAGACACCACCTCCACCCCCTGTAGTGGTGATGGATCCGTTTGTCCAGGGCTTGGCTGAGTTCAGAAAACATCACCCTCCAACATTTCTCGGAGCATATAATCCTGAGGCAGCAAACTCCTGGTTGAATGCCATGAACAAGATTTTTGAGGTCATGGCCCGTTCTGACGACTTCAATGTCCGCTTTGCCACCTACATGCTGCAAGGTGAAGCGGAGACCTGGTGGAAGAGTTCCAGGCTAGGAGCAACCGTAGCAGAGACCCCCTTCTCTTGGGATGGATTTCAGGCACTGTTCTTGGAGAAGTATTTCCCCGAGCCAGTCAGGAAGCGGAAGGAAATGGAGTTCTTACAGCTTAAGCAGGGTACCTTGTCAGTTGTCCAATATGTGGCCAAATTTGAAGAGCTCGCCAAATACCACACCCTCCTCCTAGCTCACCCCAATGAAGGTTGGAAGTGCTCTCACTTCGAGTCCGGCCTCAAACCCGAGATTAAAAGGGTGGTAGCCACCTTCCAGCTGAGGGAATTCCCCGCTTTGGTCACCAAATGCCTGGTGGTGGAACAAAGCTTAGTGGAGGAAGCGCCTAAGCCCGCTGCCAGGACTTGGGTGGATGGCAAGAGGAAGAGGGAGGATACACCCATAGGAAATAACACTCGGGCGCCTTTTCAAGGGGGAAAGGGCAAGCAACTAGCACAACCATCCACTCCTAGCACTCCCAAGTGCCCCAAGTGCGACAAGAGCCACAGAGGTGAATGTTTGGAGGGTCAGCGTCTATGTTTCTTCTGCAAGGAGCTGGGTCACATGCCGCACGAGTGTCCAAAGAGGAATGAAGCTCCCAAACCCCAAGCCACTGGGAGAGTTTACACCCTCAGTGCCGAGACGGCTGCTTCGGTGATAATCTGATTAGAGGTATGTGCACTTTAAGAGGCATCCCTATGATTGTGCTCTATGATTCAGGAGCTACTCATTCATTCATTTATCTTGATTGTGTGAAGAATCTGAAATTTCATGTCACCCCTTTACCCTATGACTTAAATGTAATTACCCCAGCCAAGGAGGCAATCCCCACTTCCCTTGTGTGTTCTAAATGCCCCATTGTAATACAAGGAAAGGCCTTCGAGGTTGACTTGATTTGTTTGCCATTAAGGGGCATAGATATAATCCTTGTCATGAACTGGTTATCTGTGAATCAGGTCATGCTTGATTGTTTCAATAAAGAGGTTGTCTTTCCGGTTCTCCCTCCTCTTTCAGGGGAGAAACCACCAATACTCTTGTCTAGTGTTACCCAAGTGTCTAAATGCCTGGCTGATGGGAGTAGTTGTTTTATCTTATTACTTTCCTCAACTCTAGAATCTGGTATTGACTTAGGTAGTGTAGCGGCGGTTAGGGAGTATCAAGATGTTTTTCTTAGTGAGATAAGCACTTTGCCTCCGGACCGGGAGATAGAGTTTACCATAGACTTGGTACCAGGCATAGGGCCATTTCCAAGGCACCCTATAGAATGTCCCAACTAGATCTTAGTGAGCTTAAGATTCAATTAGAAGACCTTATAGCTAAGAGGTTCATTAGGCCTAGTGTGTCATCCTGGGGAGCACCAATGCTCTTGGTTAAGAAGAAGAATGGGAGTATGAGGTTGTGTGTAGACTATAAGCAGTTAAATAAGGTTACCATTAAGAATAAGTATCCCTTACCCAGGATAGATGACCTCCTAGATCATCTTAGAGGGGCTTCAGTCTTCTCTAAGATAGATTTGAGGTCTGGTTATCACCAGATCAATATTAGGGCTGAGGATATACCCAAGACTGCCTTTAGGACTAGATACGGGCACCATGAGTATTTGGTGATGCCTTTCGGCTTAACCAATGCTCCTGTCGTATTCGTGGATAACATGAATCGAATTTTCCGGCCTTACCATGATCAATTTGTCATTGTGTTCATCGATGACATCTTGATCTACTCCCGGACCTTAGAAGAGCATGAGCAACACCTTAGGGTGGTCTTAGGGATTTTGAGAGAGAAGAGGTTGTTTGCTAACCCTGAGAAGTGTGAATTTTGGATGGACCGGGTCCATTTCTTAGGACATGTGATCTCTAGAGAAGGTGTGTCTGTTGACCCTAGCAAGGTAGAAGCCGTCCTTGAATGGGAAAGGCCTAAGACCATTATGGAGACTAGGAGTTTCCTAGGATTGGTCGGCTGCTACCAGAGATTCATTAAGGGATTCTTCCAGCTATCCTTGCCCCTCACTAGATTGACTCGTAAGAGTTAAGCCTTTGTGTGGGACGAGAAGTGCGAAAAGACCTTCTTAGAGCTCAAGGAGAGGTTGACCACCGCCCCGGTACTTGTGTTACCGGATTTGTCCAAGACCTTTGAGGTCTATAGCGATGCTCTAGGAAGGGGCTAAGGTGTGTTTTGATGCAGGATAGGAGGGTAATGGCCTATGCCTCTAGACAGTTGAGACTCCACGAAGAGAATTACCCCACCCATGACCTAGAATTAGCAGTTGTTGTTTTTGCTCTCAAAATTTGGAGGCATTACCTCTATGGTGTGAAGTTTGAGGTATTTAGTGATCATAAGAGCTTGAAATACCTCTTTGATAAGAAAGAACTCAACATGAGGCAGAGGAGGTGGATGGAGTTCCTTAAGGATTATGATTTCGACTTTAAGTATCACCCGGGCAAGGCCAATGTAGTGGCTGACGCCCTCAGTAGGAAGTCCCTCCATGTATCCTCTATGATGGTACATGAGATGAGTTTGCTGGAGGAGTTTAGAACCCTAAGTCTTAATGTTGAGGTCGAAGAGGGTAGTTTAAGGCTCTACAGGGTAGAGGTCACCAGTGAACTTAGAGCTCTGATTAGGGAGGCCCAATGTTCGGACTCAAGCCTCCAAGATAGGAAAGGGCAACCAGGTTTCTCAGAGTCAGAGGATGGGATGATTCTCTTCCAAGGGAGAGTTTATGTCCCTAAGGGGGGTAGTCTCAGGAAGAAAATTTTAGAGAAGGCCCACAGGGGCAAGTTTTCAATACATCCTGCCACCACCAAGATGTATCAGGACTTGAGGGGGATGTTTTGGTGGGATGGCATGAAGAGGGAAATAGTGGATTATGTATCTAGGTGTTTAGTGTGCCAACAAGTTAAGATAGAACACCAGAAACCATCAGGAACCCTTATGCCTTTAGAGATCCCCGAGTGGAAGTGGGAGAGTATAGCTATGGACTTTGTGGTAGGGTTACCTCGAGTCCAAGCAGGGTTTGATGTCATCTGGGTCATTGTGGACCGCCTGACCAAGTCATCCCATTTCCTACCAATTAGGAATACCTATTCCTTGAATAAGTTAGCAGATATGTATGTCAATGAGATTGTTAAGCTCCATGGCATCCCCTCTAGCATCATATCAGATAGAGACCCTAGGTTCACCTCTAGGTTTTGGAGTGCGCTCCATCAGGCCTTCGGGACTAAACTCAGGTTTAGTACCGCTTACCACCCTCAGACTGATGGTCAGTCTGAGAGGACTATCCAGACCTTAGAGGATATGCTTAGGGCGTGGGTTCTAGAGGAGCGGGGTAGTTGGGATAGGTGTCTACCCCTCATATAGTTTGCCTACAACAACAGTTTCCATAGCATCATAAGCATGGCACCCTATGAGGTGTTGTACGGTAGGAAGTGTAGATCTCCTTTGTGTTGGTAAGAGGTGGGTGAGAGAGCCATGTTAGGTTTGGAGTTAGTGCAGGAAACCACAGAAAAGATCAGAGTCATTAGGGAAAAGCTTGTTACTGCCCAAAGCCGACAGAAAAGTTATGCTGACAAGAGAAGGAGGGATTTAGAGTTTGAGGAAGGAGATCATGTGTTTTTAAAATTCACTCCCGTAACAGGCATTGGATGAGGCATTAAAGCCAAAAAGCTCAATCCAAGATTCATTGGGCCCTTCCAGATCCTGCAGAGGGTTGGCCCTCTGGCCTACAGGATAGCCTTACCACCTCATTTGTCCCGCATCCATGATGTATTCCACGTTTCTCAGCTCAGAAAGTATGTTCATGACCCTTCACACGTCACCAGCTCTGAATCGGTACAATTGAGGGAGGACCTCACAGCCCCTACTAAACCTACACGGATTATCGATCTGAGTGTCAAGACACTGAGGAATAAGGCAATCCCCTTGGTGAAGGTGTTTTGGGAGGGTCAGTCGCCTATGTAGGCTACGTGGGAGAACGAAGATGACATTCGTTCTCAATTTCCAGAATTATTCAGTTAAGTTAAGGATTTTATGCTCATTCTTCTTTAGCCAATTTTAGGGACAAAATTGATTTAAGGGGGTAGAATTGTAACATCCCAAAAATTCAACCCAATAATAATAGAATTAGGGGATATAAATTAAGAACCTAATAAAGGAAGTAGGATTTGAGGGGAGGGGAATGAGTTAGAATTAAAGAGAAGAGAAAATAAGGAATTGGGATTCTGGTATTCTCGCTCAAGCGAGAATGGCTCGCTTGAGCGAGTATATCAGTAAAAACTTGCAAAATCTTTTTTGGTTTTCTCACTTCAGCGAGAAGGGTTTTGCTCATGCGAGAAACAAGGGAGATTTTGGGGTGCTCTCTGGAAGAATTTCGCTCAAGCGAAATTCAACCAGATTTGGGAGGATGCTCTCTGGAGTATTCTCGCTCAGGCGAGAAGAGTCTCGCTTGAGTGAGAATACGAAAAGGGAAAAAATTCCATCTTCCTTGCTTAAGTGAGAATTCCTCACTTGAGCGAGAGCACGCGTACCAGAATAAAAACATTTAGGGTAAACTGACTTTTTAGTCCCTATAAAATATCTGAGTTTTGATTTTCGTCCCTGAAAAATTTTTCTTTTTTATTTCATCCCTATAAAATATTTATGCTATTTCTTTTGTCTCCGATATTGATTCTACTATTAATTATGGATGTGTTGAATATCTATAATAGTTACCAATACTTGAAAAGTACACTGGCACATTATATAAGAGTGTTACCCTCCTTAAACTCATTCAGAGAGTCAAATTTCATGCCCGACTTGAACTGAAATTCTTTGTACATTTCCCCCTTTCTATATATCATAAACAATCTCTGAATGAGTTTACATATGTCAGCAATGTTGTATAATGTGTCAAGGTGCTTCACATATGATTATTAACTGTGATGGGCATTAGAAACATCCACATTTAAAAGTAAAATCAACAACAAGGACTATAAAAATAACTTAAATATTTTATAAGGATGAAATAAAAAAGAAAAATTTTCCAGGGACGAAAATCAAAACTCGGATATTTTATAGGGACTAAAAAGTTATTTTACCCAAACATTTATTAGGGTTCAACCCTATTCATTTTCTTTTCTTCTTTCTTCCATCTTAGAGAGAGAGAGAAATCCTAGAGAGAGAAAGGAGCAAGGGACCAAGAGAGAGCTTCCAAGCCAAGGATTCCTCCAACCAATCTCCTCCAACTTCCTCTCCATTCTCCATTTGAGCTCCCAAGTGAGTATAACTCACACACTCACACTATATTAGTTAGTTTTCTCTTGTTTGTGCCCCTTTCTCCTACTTCCCTTTCTTTAACTCTTATGAATGATTATGTTATGGTATTTGTTGATTGTTGACATAGAGAGTTGTCTCATGGTGTGAGAACATGTGTAGGGGGATGTTTCCCCAAGTTAGCGTTTACCCATTTTCCTATATGTTGATATTATTGCACGATTTCATGCACCCAATGAGTTAAGCATCCTATTTATGGCCTTTTGGCCCAGCTATTATCATGAAAACCAGTTTTGGCTTCGGCCCAGTTAAATCTAAGAATAATTAAATTGAGATCCAGTTAATGACTTAAGACTTGGGGGATTAGTACCCAATTAATAAGGGTGATTAGTAACCAGAGTTTAAGGGTGATTAGTACCCAGTGGTGGTGAAGCCATTTTTTATACTACTGGCTAGGAAAAGTTCTTCTTTGTTAAACCCAACTTTTGTCACTTAATTTTATGGGCTAGCAAGGGCTAAAGAATCAAATAAATGTGTCATTTCTATTATTCAAATAATTGAAGGAAAACCCTTTACAATCACTGAATAGGTGGTGGTTGCTGATATTAGGTGTGCTTTGAAGGAAGAAGATTCACTCTTGACTGGATGACACAAGAAGGTCTAACTAGAGAGGATGTGTAAGAATTCCTTTTTTGAGAAAGGAAACCTCAAAAGGTGGTGGCTTCGAAGATGAAAGACATGACCAGGATTTTGCATGCTATCCTACACCAAGTAGTGCTTCCTAGAGAAAGTGAGAAAGATTGTGTGTCCATGTGAGACACTTTCTGTCTGTTCCATTTGTTGAAAGGGAATAAGATAAACCTTTTGTACCTTATTATGTGGTATTGGGAGAAGGTGTTGAATAACTCTACAAGATCATTGCCATGTGGTTTTCTGTTTTCTCGCATTGCTAAAAATAGAACTAGGGACATAAATATCATATTGGAGACGAATCAAGCATTTCATTTGTTCATGGTGGAAATCTCGCTATGTGTTTATTGTTCAATAGAGTTCTTTGACTAAGAAGTTTCGAAGAAATTGATACACATGGAATTGAGGAAAGAATTTTGAAATAAGAACAGTAGAAAAAGATGATATGAAATTTGAAAAGATCTTAAGAGAGATGAGTTGTAGTTTGAAAACTTAAAAGATAAGTTTGGATAACTTGCTAAGAAAATTAGAAGTTTCCTTTTAGTTATTTTCACAAGGCATGTTTTTCAAGTAAAACTCGAAAAAGTTGGAAGTTTCTTCATGGTTGTTTTGACAAACATGTTTTCAAGTACCACTCGAAAAAATGGGGAGTTTCTTCATGGTTGGTTTGAGAGACATGTTTTTTGAGTAAAACTTGAAAAAGTGGGGAGTTTCTTCATGGCTGTTTTGTGAGACATTTTTTCAGTAAAACCCAAAAAAGTGGGAATTTCTTCATGGTTATTATGGAGCATATTTTTCTACCAAAACTCAAAAAAGAAGATGAAAAACTCAAGTAGAACTCAAAAGTGAATGCAAGTTTTGGAGACGAAAAAAAATGTTCTGAAGAAAGAATTAATTCAAGATAGTTTGAAGACTTATTTTGAAGAAAGGTAGATTTTGAAAAGGATTAACATGCATAAAGAATCAAGAGGAAAGATGACACTTGTTCGTTTTAGGATTAGGCATTTAAAAATGTGTCATATGTGTCTGCTATAAAAAAAATTTATCGTTAGTTTAGAAAGTCAATAAATAGGATAACTTAGATGTCAAATGTACAATTTCACTTTACATACTTTAAAATTACTTGAAAGTCATATTGTCCGTACACATTCAAAGACTCCTTGCTAACTTGAGAAAATTTAAGTATGTTTAGTCTGAAATTCGTCAATTAATTCATTTTTTTTTACTTTAGTCCTTGCTAACTTGACCCATAGGAATCTTTACCAAAAATCACCATAAACATATTGGCATGCCCATTGGGACCATTTTCAAGTCTAAAAACCATGTACATGCGATTGAGGAGTGGTAGAATCTTGTTAGAAACCATGGCTAACAACAATAGGCCACCCATAAATGGTAATGGAAATGGAAATGAAAGTTCTGGAAGCCCCAGAAATTTTGATTCTACTAACAACTAAATCAACAATGACAATATTGATATTGAGAATTGTAATGCTATTACTAATAGGAGTCAAATAAATTCTGAAACATTACCACAAATGAATAACCTAATTGTTAGTAAAATATATTGCATTTGAGTGACGACTCCTGTTAGTCAAGAAACAAGTTCAAGTCAATGAAACCCAGTTTATGGAATGCCTTTTGGATTCATATCAACAATGGGTAGTTCTCCTTTGACATTTTCAAATGTCATGCCAACAATTGTATCTTTAGGACAATGGACTGTTGTAGGATTAAACATGAATTTTTTTTTCTAGTATGGGTTTACCTTTTCCAAATTCTAGGATAGTTCCTTCATCATCCCTTACTAATACAACCTTAAACTCAATTAGGTAAAAAATAGATGAGAGTAATCATAAAATGGTAAACATGCTTATCCAACAAATGACCACTGTCACGAACCCCTTATTCAAGTCAACCAATCTAAATTACCATGTTCTAGCTAGACAAATGGCTCAAATTGCATACATCTTTGGGGCTGTTGATGGCGCCATTATTTGTCAAGTTTCCAATCTTTGTCAAACTTAGAATCCTCAAAAAGAGGAAAATCTGAATCTTGTCAATGAAGTGCCTGTTCAAAATGGCGCAAAGTAAAACCAAAATGGTGCTCAAGTAGTCGTGGTCAATTGAAATCAAAATGTTGACCACAGTCTTGAACGAATTAGGAAAAATAATTTAGGGGGCATAAAAATATAACTAACTTAGTTGAACAAGTTCTGAATCGACAACGTTTCAATGTGGATTATGCCAACCAACCATATTTCATTTCGGCATTTCCCGATTTTGTGTTGCTAACTGAATTCCCAAAGGGTTGGAAAAATCTGAAGTTTTTGAAATTTGCTGGTGAAACAAGAGAATCAACCGTTGAGCACATCGATAGTGAAATTTTTAAAGGGACATTGTATAATTCGAAAATAAAAATTGGTTTGAACTAGTCTAGTAAAAGTATGGGTTTGGTTAAGGCAAAAGGGGCATTAGGAAGATGGGGAAAATGTGTACAAATTTCAAAGGGTCATTTCGATTCATAAATAAATATATGTTCGAAAGATGGTATTTTTCAACTCTTCTCTTTATTTCCTATTTTAAAACAAAGGAAGATTCAGAGACAATGTTTGCAATTCGAGGTCCAGGCTTGTAACTCACTTTAAATTATTTTTCGATTTTTTCGATTTCTCAAATATGCATACCTTGGTTTTTCCCTTGGAATCTTCTTTTTGCACATAATTGATTGTTCTTGTCATTCTGAAGAGGCATTCAGCAAGATAAACTTTGATGCTCAAAAAATGATTGGTCCACCAATCCATGAACTTTAAACTCGAATGGAGTGCAGGTTCGAATTTGAAGGGGGAAAACTTCAGCTTCTTGGTTCTATCTAAATGTTTCAGAATGGTGAGAACATGGTCAGGGTGAGCATCTGAAAGACAGATCTCTTGAGCAGTATACATAGGACATGGAAGAAATTGACAAACTTCAAACTATCTTGCAACCAAATTTGGTTGATAGCCATAAAGTCAAACATCCTTTTAGGCACTCAAACAGATAGCTTGACATCGAAAAACTTCTTGCCAAATGTCTAAGTTTTCCTATTGAGCCCTGAGAGTGTTACACATGAAAGATCTAGCAAACCACTTGGGTCCATTTTTTTTTAGAAGCGAAAGGGGAAATATATTTTGAATGCTTCAAAATTTTGTGAAACATTTCAAAATACAAAAGAGCCTTCACGTTGCCAATTTATCTACTTTGATTCTTTTATTGTTTATTCTTTGAGTTGTTCATTTCAGATGAGTTTTGTTTGAATCTTCTCTAATAAATTCTTTGCACTTCATCTTATTATATTCACATGCGGTGTGTTCAAAAATAGAGTTTTTATCTTTCTTTCTATAATTTCTTGTTTTTTTTTAGCATGAGGAGGCTTTTCTATGAAAAGAATACCTTATAAGGCCTGTGAAGACTGTTGAAGAATATCTTGCAATGTCTAAAGAGGCAATGTAGAATACTTGTAAAGGTATGTTGTCATAGTTAGAATCCTAACAGTGTTAGGGACTGGACGTAGCACCTGTGGTTGAACCAGTATAAACCTTCTGTCCGATCTTCTAATTCCTTACTCTTTATTTACATATTTTATCCAACAAAGGTTAAATCTGTGTTATCTTGAAAAGCTTCTGTTAAAAATATGTTTCTGAAATCATTTTTGTGAGTTTGCAAACTTCAAACTCTAATAAACTACTCCAGACTCAATATGAAGATTTGCTCAAAACCACTTGTGAACTTGTGTTACGAAAAACTTGAAAGCTTTTTTTAAAAAAAAAAACACAATTCAACCCCTTTCTTGTGTGTTATCTATTTATTTCATCTAGAGCCTAATAAAGGGTAACCCTAATTCGTGCCTACCTAGTGGACCCATTGTCTGTTGGTGCCCAACTTTTTTTCTGGAAACTATGGCTTCTTCCAGTATCCAGCATTCCCTCACTGACCTGTATGTTATTTTGGCCATTTTTTCCCTTTCTTCGTTGTTTCCTCCATCAACATCTTCGAGCGATTATGCCACCACCGGAGTTGTTGTGTATAGACGAGTCCATTGTTGTCGAAAGCACCTCGAATAGAGCAACGATGCACCCTCACACATCTGTTCTTCATCTGCACATTTTTCTTCCTATCATTCGCCATCTGCCACACGTGGCGGAGCTTCTGGCCACCATTCCGGCCTATCTCTCCACTGGCGGACTCGGACATACATAATTCATGGTCATTTTCCTAAAAATTTTGGGGTGATGTTATCCTCACTACTTGTCATCTCATTAATTGCATGCCATCTTCTGTCCTAAACAATAAAAATACCTCACTCTATTTTGTTCCCTCATCAGCCACTCAACCCCATACCTCATAGGGTCTTTAGGTCTACATGCTTTGTTCACAACCTTAGTCTTGGGCTAGATAAATTCTCAACTAGATCTCATAAGTGAGTCTTTTCAGGATTCACTAGGTCTCAAAGATGATACAAGTGTTATTCACCCTCTCTTCGTAGGTATCTTATTTCAATTGATATCACCTTCTTTGTGTCTTCTTTTATTTTGCATCTACTTCCATCTGTGTCTGAGCCACACTCCACTACCATCCCTTTAGTCCTTGATACCTCAAAGATGTCTCTTGTGCAGGTCGATCCACCACCTTAGCCTCCTTTACGGGTTTATCACCACCAATAGCAACCCCGACCTTTAGACGGGCCACTACTGACTCTCCTCTGGCGCCATCTCCTTTGTCCCTTCTGGTTCCACCTCCTAAGTCGATCTCCCCATTTCACTTTGTAAAGGTATACAATCTACTCGTAATCTTCACCTCATTGTGTCACTTTGAGTTATCATTGGCTATCCCAGTTCCAATGTACGTGTCTCACTTTCATTTCCTATATGTATATTCCAAAAACTACATGTGATGCCTTAGCCCATCCTGGTTGGAGACAAACCATGATTGATGAGATGTGTGCTCTTCAGAATAGTGATACTTAGGACCTCATTTATTTGCCTTCGAGGAAATCTATTGTTGGTTGGAAGGTGGATTTTTACGGTGAAAGATGGCCTTGATGGCCAACTTGACCGGCTCTAAGCTCGATTGGTAGCCAAAGATTATACCCAGATTATGGTGATACTTTATCTCCAGTATCCAAGATGGCCATTTTCAGATTATTCTTGGCTATGGTTGCTATTCTTCGTTGGCCCCTCTATCAGCTTGATATCAAGAATGCCTTTCTCCATAGTGATCTTGTACAAGAAGTTTATATGGAGCAACCTCCTAGGTTTGTTGCTCAAGGGGAGTCTATAGGCTTGTTATGTCGTCTCCTCAAGTATGGTCCTAAGTAGTCTCCCAGGACATGGTTTAACATATTCAATATATTAGTCTAGTAGTTTGGTATGACTATCTGTGAGGCTGGCCATTCTGTGTTTTATCACCATTCAGTTGTTGGGTGTATCTACTTGGTAGTCTATGTTGATGACATTGTCATTACAAGTAGTGATCACCATGTTGGGTTTTGGAAGGTGAAACGCAGCGGAAGAACTTAACTTTTAAAATTTAAACATATCCAAAACCCTCCAAGGATCCATGCAAAAACCATAAATCGTGTTATAAAGTATACATTTTTTTTAATGCTTTCCTTTATGCCAAACCACGGGCATGCAATAGTAGCTATGCCTCCACCGGTATCCACACAAACGCGATACTAGGACTCCCTCTTTCGCAGTGCTAGCGGCGGCAAATGGATGATTGCCTCTTCTCTCATTATAAGGGATCTTGATATGGTTTAGAGAAAACCTTTTTCTCTTTCGTGTTTGGAGTATTAGAGTAGTACCTGATTAGCTACCATCAAGTCATTCCATATATTGTGGTGGCTAACCCTCATAGTGATTATTAGGCTTTAGTGATACCTACCCATGTGTAGGCCTAAACTAATGGGTTGGCCCATTTAGTCTTACTAACTGGGCTTCACATCACATGGACCTTTAATCTAATTAAAAGCCCAATTAAAATCATCTTATGGCTTCAGTGTCCAAGTCAGCTCGTTCTAAGTGTGTGACCCTGTAGGTTCCCATTATGTTGGCAGTAACATTAAAATCTTATTTTAATATTACAAGTAGCGAATGATATCTAGCAAAACATCACTGCTACCCAAATAATAGGAATGTCATGTGATTTGACATAAAACCAATCTGCGACCAATGTTACCATGTATGTATAGTCCCTTTGTCCATATGTCTAGATTGAACACAAGGCATGGAATGTGTCATCCTTGTATAGTTCAATCTCGGTTTCTTGATTTCCCAAGTAGACTTCTAACAAATAATATTAATATCTTATACTAATATTATTTGGGCACGACCATGCACTTTTTAGTCTCACTCTATCAAGGGGCCCAAGATATAACTCCCATTATGTGGGAGGGACAAATCTCATCTAGTCACTCCCATCCCTTCATATGATTTGTAGCATACTCGGTAACCACCTTTATAGTCATCGGGTTAGGCATGACGTTTCATGGCACCAAAGCATACAAATCCTCATGTTGGAAACCGTAGTGATATCAGGTCAAAGGACCACATACACCATTATCACTATGAGAATCACTAATGACATACATAATAATCCATGTAGCATTCTCATTGTGGGTCAATCCAGTACACCATTAAAACCCTTTAATGTACACCCATGTGAAGATTTGTTATCACATATCCATGACCAGTGAGACATAGTCATCAATATACTCACATACTAGTCTCGACGTATTATTGTTGTCCTTTTTCACAATAATACTTGACTAGGGATGATTTGAGAATGACGTTCTGATGTAGCTTATAGAATCTCATTATCAAGTCAAACTTGATATCTTGCAGCCACGAACAAGTCATTCTAAGGACTTTATCATATTAATTAGTTAATATAATAAATAATGCCTTTTATAATTAACATGACATATATATCGTATGCTAAAAAGGGTCAATATACCATTGGCCTCTAGGGCATACACCAACACACCATGGCATCTCACTGATGAAACAACATATTTGTCACCATTTTTAGACGAAAGATCTTGGCAGACTTTGATACTTCTTGGGGATTGGACATTTTAGAGGAGACTAGGCTAATGAATGCCAAGCCTATTTACACTCCTATGGATCCCAACGTCGAACTTATTCCAAGCCAAGGGGAGCCACTTTCATATCTTGGGAGATACAAAAGATTGGTTGGAAAACTGAACTACCTCACTATCACTCGTCTAGACATCTCCTTTGTTGTCGGTGTGGTAAGTCATTTTCTTAATTCTCCATGCGAAGGATATTGAGATGTGGCCATTCACATTAAAGGAGCTCCAAGAAAAGGCCTATTGTAAAGAGACAATACTCGTACTCGAGTTGTGGGATACTCAAACACATATTGGGTCGGCTCTCCTACAGATAGGAGAGCTCCACTTTTGGATATTGCTCTTTATTGGTCACAACTTGATTTCCTGAAAAAGCAAAAAGCAGAATATAGTGGCAAGATGCAGTGCAGAAGCAGAGTATAGAGTCGTGGCTTTAGCCACCAGTGAGTTTGTTTGGCTCAAACAGTTGCTTAAAGACGTGAGATTTGGGGTGGTTACACAAATTACTCTCATTTGTGATAATCAAGTTGCCATTCATGTTGTCTCAAATCTAGTGTTCCATGAGAGGACCAAACATATCAAGATAGATTGTCATTTTATTAGGGAAAAGATTTAATCTAAAGACATTACCGCTCAGTTTGTCAATTCTAATGATCAGTTGGCAGATGTCTTCACCAAGTCATTGAGGAGTGCTAAAATTGATTATATATGTAGCAAGCTTGGTGCATGTAATTTATACGCTCCAACTTGAGGGGGAGTGTTAGAGTAGTGTATTGTATAGTAGAATAGAATAGAATACTATGGAGCGGCCTATGACTATATATATTTGTAAATCTCCACATATACATGTATATATAGAGCCTGTTTGGGTGGAACTTCTGCAGAAGTACTTCTAGGTGAAGAAAATAGCATGAATCAAATAAGTCAAAAATAAGTCAAATGCATTTAACTTCTCCATAAGTTAAAATTAGTTACTTTTGGAGAAGTTAAAAGGGGGAGCTTTTGGAGTAGGTGGTCTACAAAGACTAATTTTAACTTATGGAGAAGTTAAATGCATTTGACCCATTTGATTCATGCTATTTTTTTCACCTAGAAGTACTTCTGGAGAAGTTTCACCCAAGCAGGCTCATAATATTCTTCGTTGTGCATAGTAGACACATATTCTATCAAATGTCTCTCGTTATCCTTTTCTCTCAACAAAGTTATTAGTTTTTTTTTCTAATTTGGTGAAATGGTTTTATACTATTTCCCTTGATAATGTAGTCCGAATTTTATTAAAGGTTTTAAAAAATCCTTTAATTTTTACTCATTATATTTATAAAAAGGCTTGAAAAATTGTCACATTGAGCAGGCTTGTAGAAAACAATATCTATTTTAAGACCTAAAGAGGTTGTTAAAAATGCTTTTACTCAGTGAAGTATTGTGAAAATCCAAACGGTATTAGGGACTAGACGTAGCACTTGGGTTAGGTGTGAACCAGTATAAATCCTCAGCACAATTCTCCCATCCCTTTCTCTATTTGATTTGGTTTGTTAACCTTTAATTAACTAGGGTTAAGTGTGTTTTTTTAGCTTATTTTGACAAACTACTTGTCAAATTGTAACGTCCTAATTCCTAAATTTGAGAATTAAGCTTGTTGGAAGCAAAATCCCTAAATCCCTGAAATTATTTCGCGCCATTTTAAACATCGGATAACAACCACTATATAACGTTTAAGCGTCCAACGAAAACTCAAACAATATATGGAATCATAACTAAATACATAATGCCTCTGTGGCGCAAAATAACATAATCTGTTTACAACCGCTAGGATACCCCTATAGATATGCCCTAAGCAAAATAGAAGGCCTGAAGGCAACACATGTACAACTATATCCCTCAAAATAATACAACATAATCCAGAATACCAGAATAATCCACTAAATATATCCAAGTAAGAAAACTAAGACTTCTGCAAGCCTCCAAACTGCCTTGGTTGGGGAGGAACTTGTGCATCTATAATATAACCACAAAACGTGTGGTGAGACAGAAGTCTCAATGAATATAACCATGCTCATGCAATGTGGGAAAAACAAGCGAATGATATGCAACAGTCAATTCAATAGATATCAAATAACGCAAACATGCTCAATTCAAACATCTAAATGCTCATAACCTGCTTTTCCCGGCAGACGAGGTCTTTTCACTAATCCTAAGGCTAGACCTGAGCTCAGACTACAAGGAACGTCTTCCCTGCGGACGTATCCCAACACTTATTTTGGACCGAAGTTAAGTTTTCATACATTATTCTAGGTCACAGCCAAATATTCATAATCTAGGCCGAAGCCAAACATTCTGGATCGAAGCCAAGTGTTATGGGCCGAAGCCAAATATTCTGGGCCGAAGCCAAACTCATTTTAGTTTTATTCTGGACCGAAGTCAAGCTTGATTAATTAGGGTTTGGTGGCCATAGGCCAAATTCATTTTCTAGCTTGAAAATACATGTACGTAATCCAAACTAAAAATTATGGAAGGGCCATGAACAACAAATATGAAGTAATGTATACAAACCCTAACATACAAGCCCTAAAGTATACCACAACCCATTAAAAGCATATCACATCAAATAAGTAGAAATTAACAAGCATTCAAGAACATAAAAAATAAAGAAGAGGGTAGTGAGGAGTAGGGTTAATCTAAGAGGAACAACCAAGATGTAGGTGGGTGTGTGAGTTATACTCACCTCAAGGAAGCTCAAAGGGAAGAATACAAGAGTTGGGGAAGGTTGGGAGGTGGAGTCTTGACTTTGAGATCCTCTTCTTCAAGCTTCAAGGGCACTTCCTCTCTCTAAAATCTCTTTCTCTAGAATGAAAGTGGAAGGTGAGGAATCAAATGAGGAACCCTAAAATTAAGTTTTTAAAACGAACCAGAATCGTGCTCTCGCTCAGGCGTGCTTGAGCGAGACCAGGCGAGAGTGCCTCCCTCGCTCAGGCGAGCCTGAGCGCAACCAGGCGAAATTTCCAAACAGAGAACCCCAATTCTGACTTTGTTTTCTCGCTCAGTCTTGCCCGAGCGAGCCCGAGCGAGAAAACCAGAGCAGAATTTTCCCTTTTCTACTGGTGCCCTCGCCCAGGCGCGCTCAAGCGCCTGGGCAAAATTTCTAGACAGAAATACCCTGATTTCTTTCTTTCCTTGCTTCTAACCTAGTTTTCTCTTCCCCTTTCTTAATTTCTTTTCATAAAACACATTTCTAGTCCTATTTTGTTTATGAAAATGGTTTTAATATAAGTGGGATGTTGCACAAATCATTTCTACTAGTTGAATCAAAAGTTTTAGACTCAAGTACAAAACGTATTCCAACGTTAGTCTAAATCTGATGTACGAATTCATTTGTGAACTTATTATGAAAATTTTGAAGTTTTAAAAAGAACACAGTTCAACCTCCTATTTTTTCTTCCTATGTATTTTCAAACAATAATTGTGGGGATCATGATGAGAATAATATTAATGGCACACATGATTCTTATTGTGTGTGATGTACATTGAGCACCATACAATACTAATAGATGCATCACAACATAACTTTTTGTTGTCTTTTTTAGTAATTAATGTATAACACAATTAATTTTAAAATAAAAGCAGAGGAAATGATGGAAAAGAAAGATTAATTGCAAAAGAAAAGATAGATACAAGAATGAGAACTATCAAAAAGTATCTTTGCTTTTAGATGATGTTGTACTCGGGACAAAACCTAACAAATTTAAAGATTTTTATTATGTGTTTGATTTTTTATCTATGCCTTCTCTTATAACTAATTTTTAAAAAATCAAACATGAAACAAGTGTTTTTGAACTGTAATCCAAAACACTATCAATTTTAATAGTTTTTTTAATTATGAGTACATTTGAATAAAGTTTTTTTAAATAAAAAATGTACTTTATGATAGGCTTGCCTTTTTCTATACAAGTTACTTTATTAATTTTTTAAAAATTATTAAAATTATTTTATGGCTATAGCTTTTCTTTAATTTGTCTTATTTTAGACATAATTTTTAATTAAAAGGTACTTTTTATTTCTTAAAACAACATGGATAAATGTTTTTGGGGTTTTATTTTGTAAATAAAAACTTAAAAATAGATTAAAATAAAACTCTAAATCTTATTAAATTTAGTTATAATAAATGTGTTTTAATAAGAATAATAGACTTTTTAATCTTTATTTTCAATAAATATTCCGATATCAAATTTTAATATGGGAAATTTATGTGGTAAAATTAAAATTGAGATTTGAGCAGAATTTTCTTCTTAAAAAATTGATGAGGAAAGGTCTTGTGAATTTATCTAATTTAAAAAAATAAGGAAACAAGATGTACATCTAAAAATGAAAATAAAGCACGAAAAAAATACATCCACATTTTTAATTGAAACGTGTGAGAGAGAAGTGGAATCCGAACAAGGAGAGAGAATAGGTAACTATTGCAATTGTTCATTCAATCAAATCATAGTTTGACCCTGAAATCCTAACGCATTCAGATTTGGATCATCTCTTCACACCATTTCAAGTTTCTCAAATCGCATCGCCATCTCACTCTCACGTATATCTCTGTCGTATTCCTCATCATCACGTTCTCCATTCGTCATATATATGAGGCTTTCTCTCTTTACATAATTACATGAAATTTTAAATGTTTTTTTTGTTTATTTATTCATTTGATTTTGTATTTTATTGTCGAAGTGGCAATAGCATGGCAGAGAGACAGTCAAGGTATGTGAAGTTGACCAAAGATAAAGAACAAGCACCTTTACATGATATTATTCCTGGGGAGCTGAATCAACCAATTGAAGTTCCACAAGTAATGTACCATTTTTATTTATCTATTTTTCAAGTTTCATGTTATTGACATTTAAACAATTTTGTTTAGAATTAATATTTGTTCTCAATGATTATCCAAACTAAATTTTGTACATATCTTATGGTTTTCATATATGATTATGAACTTTTGCGTTCCTTTTCAATCCATTCATGCAAATTCGATAAGTTTTATTTTTCACAATCTTCCATTTTTAAAAAATAAATAAATAGGGATGAAAAATTAATTATGATTTCAATATTGCAATACTTGTTAATTTGGGTATATTTGAAAAAATGGATGAAATAGAAAAAGGGGAGAAATTATTTGTAGCAAGAGTGCATTATGGAATGGAAAAGACTAGGTTATTAGGAAACAATATCCCTGTGGTATAGTTTAATTTCTTATATTTATTTCTCGGGTGTGGAAACAATATTTGTGGTAATGTTTTTTAACAGGCTTTTGATGCACAAACACTTCGCTAGTGCATAAGATGATTAGGTGCATGTAAGTGCATATAAGATTGTTATGTTTAGTATGTATCTTAGATGTCTAAATATGTTATGTTCTTATTTAGTATCATGAGTTGAGTTAAAAAAAATTGTTTTATAATATAATGTTTATTTTGCTTATTTTTTATTTTAGAAATGTCTGAATGGATATCCTTTTCCTTCTTCTCAGTCATCACAATTAATGTGTTTCTAAATAACTTTTCACTTTTTGTATTGCATTTTAATGGTAAACTTGCAAATACAATTGGTTTTGTAGGATAGAACAAGGTTTGATCGTGTGATTTACTACTTATACAATTAGTTGTAAATTAACGTTGTGAATGAGGGTCATAGGTGTTAATATGAGATGTCTGATACAAATAATGAACCTTAAAATGATGAAATGAAAAATTCCACTTCTATGTTTATCATATGAATTATAAGCACTAAACTATCAAATGTGTCTACATGAAAATTAACACATAAATAATTAAATATTCATGATAACAATATTGGAAATGATAAGTGGGGATAGTGAAGAGTGGAGACTATTGAGAGAAAAGGAAGCTTGTCATTTAGGAAATTCAATTTTTAGGATTTTTATAATATATTTATCAAACAAACATAAGTCAAAGGATATTTTGAACTATTTATGAGAAGATAATTTGATGGGAAACTCCTTTTGTACATATGTGTGTGTAATATAATTATTAAAGATATACCACTATATTTCTTTTTCATTTTCATTGATGATTGATGTTATCTTTCTGACAGTTAAATGCTCGTAGATGTGTTGAATGTGGACAAGTATTACCTGAAAGCTACCAACCACCTGCTGATGAAGATTGGACAACTGGAATATGCGGTTGTACCGAAGATACTGATAGTTGTAAGATTCTTTCTACTTTGGCATGATCAATTTCAAATGTTACATTTTTATCTTGGGATTTAGTATATGTATTAATGCAATTGAAATTCATATAAAAAGTGCAAAGTTTATATATGAAGGGTTTGAGAAGGGGTGGAAAACATGGGTGTGATTGCAGAGTGAAGTAATTTTATGTAGGAAGTGTATAATATTATGTATGAGGTCTTAATGGGAGGGAAACACAAAGTTGTAAGTAATTATTACATGAGCATATAGTAAAAGCTCAAGATTAAAATGACCTTACCAGAAATGTTATTGTCTTTTTGTATTGTTATTTTAATGTATCATAAGCTTTTGATTGTTTGTGCTTATAGGAATTATCCTCATGCGATAATTGCTTCAAAAGTGGCTTAGATGTTGGCCTAATGTTCTAACTTTTCAATGTTAGCTTATTATAATCAACATTTGCATTTTCATAACAAATTTTATACAGACAAGTTGTAATGGGAATGGGTGACTGTGGTCAAGACATCTTTTGAGTATTATATGAGGAAATCCATGTACTATGCTTAGGCTTTACAAACTAATGGGTGTGGTTAGCTAAAATTATTTGCCTTAGAAGATATCTCTCTTTTTAGACTCTTAAAATGATCACCCACTCTATTAGTAAATGTAAATAATGGCAGATCATGATTGATTTACCCTCTTAGCCTATCTTATATATATTCATTTGGATTTCTTTTTCTATTTTAGTAATAGTAATCTTTACACTAACTTACAAATGGTTGTCATTATTCTGTTATTCTTTTTAGAGTTCAGGGGAAGGGTGGAACCTTGTAAAGTACAAAGTAGTATATATGTCTTGGCTTCAGCTCCAACATTTGTTACTTTAGCATAATGAAAGTCTTTTTTCTTATGTACTTAAATGACTTTTTAATATGTCTTTTACCAAACTAATGCTTATGTTCTAGGCTGGACTGGACTCTTTTGTCCATGTGTTCTGTTTGGTCATAACCTTGAAGCAATGAGGGACGATGTTCCTTGGAGCAATGCATGTGTTTGTCATGCTATGTGTGTGGAAGGTGGAGTAGCACTTGCTGCAGCAACAGCACTTTTACATGGAATTGATCCAGAGACATCATTTCTCATTGTTGAAGGCCTATTTTTCACTTGGTGGATGTGTGGTATTTATACTGGTCTATTTAGACAATCTTTGCAGAAGAAATATCATCTTAAGGTGAATTTTTTTCATTATCTTTATTAGTTGTTTATGTTTATTACTTACAATGTTTATGAGGATATGATATAATTGGGACTAATACTAAAGTTCATATTTTACTCATAATCACCTTTTAAGAAATATTTGTAGAACATAAAATGTATTATGCTATATATTTTCAAATGTGATCAAAGTTACATAGTATTTTTTTGAGCTTTTGAGGGCTCAAATGCTAAATACAAAGGCTTTACAATCTCCATATATATATATATATATATATATATATATATATATGTAGTTTGATATATAAGAGGAAAAAATATCATAAACCCTAATTTTTAAGTGATTTAGGGCCAGATTGGAAATACAACTTATTTAAGTGATTATAACATAAGCTCTTATTTAATAAACACTTAATGAATAAGCTCTTGAAAAATTGGTGAAATTGAAGATGGTGCAGTGTACCTAAATTCTCCATAAGTTATTCTATAAGCTATTCTTAGGAGCTTATTGAAATAAGCTAAAAACAGCTTACGAGCATGTCATAAGCTCTTTTCAGAAGTATACCCAAACAGTTACATAAGTGCTTATATCATAAGATAAACTCAAATAGCTCTTCCAAACAACATCTTATTTTCTTAACTTATTTTAGACATTAGTTAATATTTTATATGCACAGATAGGATAGTTACTCTCCTAATAATTAGGGATGTCAAGAAAAACCCGTACCCGTGGATATATCCGTAATTGGTACCCGCATATTTATATAATTGGTGGGGACGAATATTATACTACCTGCCCCGCGGGTACCCGCATACTCATTAAATCATATTTTTCTATTAAATATATTTGAATATTAGGATTTTTTATTATTTTATGATGAGATATAATTTATTTTATATTATTTTATGATGATATTTTTAATATATTAACATGTAATGATATTGTATAATGAATTATTTATATATATAGTAATGATTTTATAATAAATTATATAACATTTTCTTTCTTTCTTTTTATAAAATTTAAATTCTTAAACATTAATGGGTACCCGTGAATATCCGCGGATACCCGTTACCCGCATGGATATCCGTTAATTTTAACGGGTATGTATACGGATAGGCACTACACATCCCCGCCCCGTTGACATCCCTACTAACAATATGTCATACTTGGAGCTGTCAAAACAGCCCTAGCCCATGACCCAACCCCTATCTAGCCCACTAATTTCATATCCCCCAATAAGGAGGCTTTTTTGGTCCCCACTATTATCAAAGCCCCCAATAATTGGGCTGGGGTCAGGGTTATCCACGGGCCAACCCACAATTTTTTCTTCAAACAAAATAACAAAACATTGCCTAGAATCTACTGTCTAATGGTCTCCTTCTCTGAAGGAGCTTTCTCTCCATAATAGGAGTTATTCCCTCACTGTGGAGGGTCTTTTCTGAATTTTTTTTTTCATCCAGTTTCGTTTCTCATTTCCTTCATCCCCTCTCCTCTCTCCTATACCCCATTCCTTCCCTTTTCCCTTTGTCCATACCCCACTGGTAGGATAATATTTAAAAAAAAAACTCTTAAACAGTCTCTTCCCCACTGGAAGGGACTATTCTTTCTCATCTCCTTAAACACCTCCCCCTTTCCTTCACCTTTGTTCCTTCCTATCTGGTTGGAATTTTTTCACTTCCCTAACTTTCTCTTCCCCACTGGAAGGGCACAATGGAGGGGGAAGACTCCATACTACTTGCTTCTTTAGAAGGGCTGGAAGTTTTACTTGATGCAGAGGGTGACACAGGGTTCAGAATGGCTCAAAGGATGCTAGTGGGCAAAATAATGGTGGATAAGCCTTTTAAACAGACCTGCGGTCAGTAATGTTAAGATCCTCTGATAGGCCCCAAGCCTTGGATAATATATATGCCCTAACACCTTTCTATTCAATTTCAAGGAGGCAAAGCAAGCTATGAAAGCTGTCCAGGATGGTCCATGGTTTGTTATGGGGCACTTACTCAGTCTCCAGAACTGGATTCCTGAGGCTGCTGTTCATGAGGTAAGTTATGATAAGGTTGAATTTTGGGTTCAATTGCATGGCCTTCCTCTAGAATATATGTCCAACTCAAATGCTGTTAAAGTTGCTAGGCTATTGGGTGATATTGTTATGATTGAGGACCCCTACGTGGGTGAGTTACTGTTAAGACCTTTTCTAAGAGTTAGAGTGATGATCGATATTAAGAAACAGCTGGTTACAGGTTTCTGGCTCCCAAGAAAGGACCTCCCAAAAGTCTGGGTATCCATTAAATATGAGAGGTTACAAGGTTTTTGTTACAATTGTGGTCTTATTGGTCATGATTCGAAAAAAACGTAAAAAGGATAAATTAATGGCAGTGTTTGACAATAGTAAGCCAAGATTTGGAGCCTTCCTAGGGGTTCCTCCTGCAAGATCTCTTGCTGCCATTGCCACTGAGAATTCTAGGAGGCATAGGAAGATACATGGTGAAGATGAGGCTGAGAAGGCAGGTGGGGACCACCCAGCAGACAATGAGGGAGACAGTCCCACTAAGCCTGACTCTGCAGAGACTGCTCATCCCTCCCCTCCCACTACCAATGCCAACAGGGAGCAACAAGGCCAGAAAGGAAATGTTAGAGCAGACAAATCAGCTTTATTTGTTTTTGTGGATCCCTCTTTTGCCCCTGAGCAGCGTTTTATTGCTGCCTCTGTTATATACAGAGAATTTGCTGCCCTAACAAGTGTTAACCCAACCTATTTTTCAACCGCCTGTCCCCAAGCCCAAATTCACCTTAGCCTAAATATTATTTCCCCTCCCCCCAGGCCCTCTCCCCCCATACAGCCCAACCCATCTTTCCCCCATCAACCTACCACCCGAACCCAGCATGTTAAGATCCCTGAACCCCCATCCAACCCACCTGGTTGTTACCAGCCCTCTTGTGTTGACTTAGAGGATAATATCAAAAGGCCTGGTTTGGGCCCTGAGAAAAGGGGAGGATATTGGGTTACAAACTGAATTCATTAGTCTGGAAAAGGAATGTGTCATCATTGATTATCCTAGTCCATGCAGGCATGGCAGCAGCAGTTATGGAGCTAATCTAACAGAGAAAATGATCCAGAAATGCAAAAATTCTTGGCTTTTCAATTCCCTTTTGAAAGGAACAAAGGGTCACACCTCCCCCCATAGTACCCCCATCCCCTACATCTGAGACCTTGAACCTAGCCCCCTACTTTGTTGAGCTTCCCCCGGAGGACCCTGATATTCCTAACCAATCCCCAAGCAGCCCAGAAAAGAGTCGTTGGCAGTTTGGTCCAGGAATTTCAGAAATCAGCAAATCTAAAACGTGACAGAGAGGATGACCCAGATGAGCTTGTCTACAACACTACTGGTGAAAAGAGGACCAGAACCTCTGTGTTTTTCCCCATTCTCACCCTTCCACCACCTAGTTCTAATATGTATTCTACACACTTGGCCGAGGAGGCGGGCCTTAACCTGCCCCCACCTCAGTCATGATAATCTTAAGTTGGAACTGTCGCGGTGTGGAGGCTTCTGCGACAGCCAATGAACTTAAGGAACTTTGTAAAAGTTCCAAGCCCACCATGGTATTCTTGATGGAGACGAGAGCAAAACAAAATAGATTAAAGGAGTTGCAACAAAGGCTCAGGTTCTCAAATAGTTTTTATGTTGATCCCCGGGGCCAATCTGGTGGCCTGGGATTATTGTGGGATGATTCTGTTGAGGTGGAGGTGGAAGCAAATTGCAGAAACTTTATACACTGCAGTATCACTATTAAGAAAGAGTCTACCTATGGGAATGCACCTTTGTGTATGGGGACCCTACTCCTAGGCCCTAGGAGGCAGCTTTGGGGTCAGCTTGGCTTACTTACAACTGGTAGGGCTCATCCTGGGCTCTAATAGGTGATTTCAATCAGATATTACATGATCACGAGAAGGAAGGCCTTAGGCCCCCCAATTCTAATGACATCCAGAGATTCAGAATGTTCATTGAAGATAATGGATTGATTGATATGGAGATGAAGGGAAATCGCTTCACCTGGTCAGTAACCCAAGGGATGGTGTGGTGGTTCGGGAGAGGATTGATAGGGTCTTGGTGAATTCTAATTGGAGGTTTCTCTTTCCCCATGCCTCGGTTTCAGCTTTGCCAGCAATATCCTCTGATCACTCCCCTATATTATTTGAGGTTTGTCCTAAGGATAGGAGTGGTATGTCTTTCAAGTATGAATTAATGTGGGACAAACACCCGGAGTGTATAGAAGTGGTTAAAGGGGCTGGTCAGATCAATCAAATGAACAGGAAGTTTGGGGGTAGAATGTTTAAGAAGGCTAGGAACTGCAGACGTGCAATTACTAATTGGCACAAAACCAAGTTCTGTAATGCAGCTAAGGAATTACCTAAGCTGAAGACCAGGTTACAGTCTCTACAGAATTACAAAATGGAGGTGATCATCTAGCTGAGATTTCTATCTTGAAATCACAAATTGAACAGTTGTGGAAGCAGGAAGAAGCTTACTGGGGACAGAGGTCCCACCTGAAGTGGTTTAAATGGGGTGATAGGAATACTAAGTTTTTTCATGCAACGACTATCCATAGGAGATGAGGAAGGAATAGGATTGTTAGGATCAAGGATGATCAGGGGAGTTGGTTGGAAGGGAAAGATATTATTATGAACGCGGCTGTGGATCACTGTACTAGAGTTTACTCTGCTGAGAACATTTCAGGTCTGGAGGAATGCCTTCAAAGCATTCCCAATTTGGTGTCTTCTGATCTAAACCAGAAGCTGAGTTGGTCCAGTTAGTAGTGAGGAGATCAAAAGAGCAGTGGATGGTCTTAGGAGACTAAAAGGCACCTGGCCCAGATGGGCTGAATGGGCCAGTTCTTCTCTACTCACTGGGATACTATTGGTCAAGATGTGTGTGCAGTTGTGCAGAACTTTTTTCTACAGCTGACTTACCAGAACAAGCAAATGAGACTCTTATTTCATTGTCCCAAAAGTATATACCCCTGATTGTCTATCTCATTTCGTCCTATTAGTTGTTGCAATTTTATTCCTAAGGTTATCAGTAGGATTATGGTCAATCGATTAAAACCTTATATGAATACTCTGATTCCACAACCAGAAGTGCTTTTATTGGTGGGAGGGTGATCCAAGATAAACATCATAGTTGCCCATGAAGTTTTTTAGTTCCTAAGAAGTAAGGGTCGAAATAAGCTAATCATTTGCCTTGAAGCTTGATATGAGTAAAGCATATGACAGATTGGAGTGGGGGTTTATGGAAAGGGCTTTATTGGCCTATGTTTTTTCAGAATGGTGGGTTAAGAGAGTTATGGCTATTGTCTGTTTTGTTACTTACCGTGTGAAAATTAATGGGTTTGAGAGTAGGAAAATCTATCCTACTAGAGGTCTGAGGTAGGGGGACCCTTTGTCCCCATATCTGTTCATTTTGGGAGCTGATGTTTTGTCTCACCTGATTCACCTAGCTTGTGTTTCTGGTCAGCTCTCAGGTATGTCTATTTCCCCAGCTGCCCCCAAAATTACTCACCTGTTTTTGCTGACGACTCCCTCTTTTTCTCTAGAGCTTCCTTAAATGAGGTGTATGCTCTAAAAGAGATTCTTAATCTGTACTCTAATGCTTCTGGACAGAGGATCAATTTAAGTAAGTCTGGTTTGGTATGTGGAAAGCGGATGGACCATGCTCTGATTTCAGCTTTAGAAGATACACTTGATATCAAAGCTTTGGAAAACCCAGGCAGTTATCTGGGGTTGTCTGCTGATTGGTCTCGATCCAAATCCCGAACTCTAGCCTGGATTCTCAACAGGGTACAAGGTAAAATTAATGGGTGGAAGGAATCTCTCCTAAATATGGCAGGGAAGGAAATGCTGATAAAATCTGTCATCCAAGCGATCCCAACCTATGCAATGTCAGTATTTAAATTTCCTAGAGGCTTCTGTTCTAAACTGAATTCGATGGTGGCTAATTTCTGGTGGCAGGGCTCTAGGAAGGATAGGGAGGTGCATTGGAGGTCTTGGCAGTTTATTTCCCGCAGTAAGAAGGAGGGGGGTTTGGGTTTTAAAGATTTTTCATGTCTCAATTTATCACACCTAGCCAAGCAGGCTTGGAGAATTATGGAGAATCCTAATGCTTTTTGGGTTCAATTTTTAAGGGGAATCTATTTCCCTACCTCAGATTTCATGCAGGCAAAGAAAGGTAATAAACCCTCTTGGATTTGGTCCAGCATTTTGGAAGGGAGGGAGTTTGGAACGAAGAAATGGTCAATGGCTCATAGCTGATGGCAGGGATATCAAAACATGGGAGGATAAATGGCTCTGGTCTAAGGAATCCTTACAGAATTTCCAACAGCCAGATGCAAGTACCCTCCATGACCTGTTAGACACCAACAATAGGAGATGGGACACCCAGAGAATTAGACAGCTATTACCTCCTAATATGGCTGTTAAAGTTATCCAGACCCCCATTAGCTGGTTTCAGGAGAGGGATAAACTAGTTTGGCCATTCACAAGGGAAGGGAGTTTTTCTGTTAAGACAGGGTACCATGCAGCTAAAAGGAAGCTCAACAGGGGTTATCATTGGCATTTGCTTCCTATACCCCATCTCCTGCGCTCTGGAGGATTATTTGGAAGCTGAGGGTACCTCCAAAAATCATTATGTTTATTTGGAGGGCATGTAATAATGCTCTACCAGTTATGGGAAACCTATATCTTAGGAAGGTTGCTAGTTCTAATCTCTGTCCAGTTTGCAATCTACAAGTGGAAACAGTGGAACATTCTTTATTGTTATGTGAATGGGCAGGTCTTGTTTGGTTTGGGTCTCAATTTAATTGGTTCCCTTCTCCTTCTGATGTGACAAGGTTTGATGAATGGCTTATGGGGAAATTTGACTTTATCCTTAACAGCCCTCAATTACCAGATAGCCTTATTGATCAATTGGTTAATTTGGTATGGAGCATTTGGAAACAGAGAAACAACATGTGTTCAATTATGTTAAACCGTCCCATTACAGTTATAAACCAAGCAGCATGCTTATCAAGAGAATATGCCCTAGCTAGAGTAAACAGCTCTTCATCATCTCAACAGAGTGCAAGAAATTTAAAACCTGGTTCTCACTGGAAATGCCCTCCTCCTCAGGTTTTGAAATGTAATGTGGATGCAGCGTGGCATGGGCCTCATGTTCTGGGTGCTGTAGCCTTCATCGTCCGTGACTCCACAGGGAAGGTGCTTGTGGGTCATGCAAAGAGAGTCCCTGTAGCTTCCCCCATAGTAGCTGAAGCTTTGGCGTTGCGAGAAGCTATATTGAGTGCGTACAATTTCAACTGGCAGAGAATAGTGTTAGAATCTGACTGCCTTTTGCTCATAGAAGCTTGTAGAAGAGAGAAAGTGGTCGCAGAAATTAAAGGTATAGTTGAAGACATTCTTCCGTGGATGAGGGTTTTCTGCAGTGTGGCTTCACCTGGGTTCAGAGGCAATCGAACAAGGCGGCCCATAGTCTAGCTCAGGAAGCGTTCTTAGGTTGCCTCCCTGTGAACTGGGTTTCGTCCCCCCGTTGTGGCTCTTAGAGATCTTGCGTCAAGATTGCCCAGGGTCGTATCTTAGTAGCCATTTTAGTCGCCTCTAATGCCTTGTTAGGGTGCAGTTTCTAGATCTACTTTTTAGTTTACTAGATTCTCTTGTACTCCCCTGGGTTTGAGGGATGCGTTCATTGTCATATTTGCCCCTCTCGTATTACCCAGGTGTTTTTGGACTTGGCTCAATTTTCCTTTTCTTTTTTTTTTCCAGAGTATCCTCCCACCCGGTAGGTAAGAGACCAATCTCGGGGTACTATCAGGCGCAAAGCGGGGACCCCCTCAACAGTATTTTTTCCATACACATGGATCCAATGATTGAACCCAGGACCACATGCTTAAGTGACCCGAGCCCCTTCCACTCGGACTAATTTGGAAAAAAAACAAAATAACTTCACTCTAATCATCGATCTTGCGCTGGTGTTTGATTCTATCTCTTCATTGCTTATGCCTAATCTCATACACCGGTTTTTGGATTTGGTTCTCCTCTAATAATCAGAATCTACGTTTTTTATTTTCCTTATTTCTATTTAACCGTCTTTTTTTTTATGTAAATTTTCCTATGCCGTGATTAGACTTCCTTCTTTTCTAGCTCTTATAGGATGGATGGCAAAACGGGCTGGCCCGGCCCGGTCCGGCCCGACCCTCAATCAGCCCTTCAAAAATGGGACGGGCCGAGCTGACCCTGAATGAAAAATGGACGAAAAATGTCAGCCCGACCCATATTTAGAGGGCTAATAGGGCCAAAGGGCCAGCCCTTTAATGAACTAACGAAGTGAATTTTTTTTTTGGTCGAATTGGGATGGGATAAACGGGTTAGCCCACGAAAAAATTATAAAATCAGAACAAAATAGTAAACGTGACAAAAAAAAAGTAAATTGAAGCTGCTAGTCCATCCATCCATAAATATTAAGAACATAAATAACACTATCCATCCATAACCAGTCTAGAAAATTAACAAAACACAATTCAAAGTTAATTTAACAAACACAATGAAACTTCTAGTCCACAAACACAAAGTACAAAAAGCCAAAGAAAATATAAAGCTGTTATGGAGGAGGTTGTTGTGCTCAGAAACTACTTGATGAAGGAGGGATACAGATATATATACAGAATCTCAGGTAAGTGGTAGCTATATACAGAACCACTATCCCCTTTTTTAAAAAAAAAAATCAGCCCGAAGGGTTGGCCCGGCCCAAATACTCCTCCAGCCCATTTTTTAAAGGGTCAAAACGGGCTGGGTTAAAAGGACCAGTGGGTTGAAAGTCTTAACCCAGCCCTATAAATTTGATGGGTAGGGATGAGCTGGCCCGTTGGGCCAGACCCGTTTTGCCATCCCTAAGCTCTTATATGATTGGTTCTTGCTATTGAAGGAAGTCAATTTTGGCCTTTGTTAAAATCGATCTCTGTCATTCATTAATTTTTATTATATTAATCCAATTATTTTACTTTTCTATTGATTAATTTTTTTTAAAGGTTTTTACCAATGTAGCTTTATTGCGTTTGTTCTTTTCCCCCTAACATAAATTTTTCATGTTTGAATATTTCCTTCATTATTAGTGCCATTTTTTTTATCAATTCAAGTTTTCATAATACATGTATTTATATTAATTTAATTAATTATTTATCTTTTCTGGGAAGAAAATTAATTATATAATTTTTTGTTGAAAAAAATTAATTATATCAAAATTTGAGTTAGGTAGCCCATAGAGTGGGCCAAATAGCCTAAAAATGGGTTGGCCCACTCTATGGACCAATATTGTTAATTTAAAATATGGGTTAAAATTTTAAAAATTAAGGCCCATGAGCTAGCCCTGGCCCACAGAGCCTTGGGGGCTTTTCTTTATGTGGGTCATTTGGCTCTTACCCACATGGACCAAGGATGGGTGAATTTGGATGGGCCTTTTTGACAGCGGCGGTAGCGATACTAAACATTGACTATAGTTACAAAATTTTGGTACATAATAAAATGGTACCAATTGGTAGAACCTTAGCATGTCACTAATAGAAAAAGTTGTGATGGTTTTTTTTCACTACAATGGGTGGGATTGGCTTTTAAGTAGGTTGCTTATCAGGTGTTCCAATGATGGTCTTTGAGGGGTGATTTTATTAGGGAATACTTGGGTATTTGAGAGATAAGTCACACATCTAAGAGTTATAACAATAGGTGGTGTTGACCCTGGCTTGTTGGTTGGATAATTGTCATTATTAAGTTTATTTCACTATAAATAACATGATTTTGCTGACTCATTTTGTTTCTTTTTCAGGATCACCATGTGATCCTTGCATGGTGCACTGCTGCTTGCATTGGTGTGCCATATGCCAAGAGCATCGAGAGATGAAAAACCATCTATCTGATCCACCACTGGTGGAACCATTACCAATCCCCCGCCAGTGCAAGAGATGGACTCTAGTTTAAATAAGAGTCTGCACCATCTATACAATCTTCTACAAGTTTAGAACATAAGAATTTGGAAATACAACCTGTATAGAAAAGTTCCATTAGCTCCAACTACAACAACACAACATACAAAAAAAACACTACAACACAAAAACACACTACAGCGTTCCAGCGTCTTGCTGAACAAGAAGGAGTTTCCTGAGCGCCAACCATCGCCAAGACGTGCATCCAGAGCCTCGCCACAGCCAAGCATCACTCCTCACCACAGAGCGAGCATCAGCCGTCATACAAACCGGAGGGCCATCATTCTCCACAACATTCAGTGCAATCGGTGCACTCCAACTCTCGTCCTCGTAACCACACGACAACACGGTTCTTGATTAATCTCATCATATTCATGACGATGAGTAATATAGGTTTTTTACCATTCTCAGAACGCATCGTGCTCTTTCCCTGGACAAGCGTTTCGAAAAGATTCTCGTCCCAGAGTTGTATGATGGAAGGGAGATCCTTTGGAGCAGTTGGACATATACGAGTCCGCCATGTCAATTAGGAATGCGTTTGGGCCAATCATGTGCAGAGTTTTTTTCCGCTGTCTTTGAAGAAACCACTCTTAGGTGGGTTTAGACACTCCCTCCGAGGTCCATTATACCTGGGCTGACTTGAGGGCCAAATTCATAACTAGCTTTACTACCATAAGTTCAACCAAAGACAGAGGCTTCATTGAAGCAGATCAGACAAGGACCCTCGGAATCACTCCGGGATTATATCAGTCGTTTCACAATCAAGGAGGCTCTGTTGGTTAAGGGAATACAACCCGGGGTACAGCTGATGTTGGCCAAAGATGGCCTGATTCCACATTCTCCTTTTGGATAGAATTATCCAAAGAAAGTCGTCCATGATGGAAGAATTCTTAGCAGGGACGAGGAGTATATCAGTCTTGAAGATGAGGAACTGGCCCTCAAAGTGAAGGAAGTTACTCTCCTGCCAAACCCCTAAAACACAAGCACAGAAGAACGATAAGGGTGGCCGGCAAGAGGTAAAGGGGATCGTGAACTCTTGGGTCAGTACAACTCCTACGCCCCCTTGGATATATCCCGGAGTAAGATCCTCAATGAAATTCTGAATGTCGAAATGTATGAAGCCGGATGAGAAGACCAAAGCCATGAAGCCGACATCCTTAAGTGATAAATCTAAGTACTGCAGGTTTCACAAATCTCAAGGACATGATACGAACCGTTGTATCCAGTTAAAGGACGCAATTGAAGAACTAATCCGACGTGGCAAGTTAGATAGTTCAAAAAAGTGGAAGGCGAGAGACCTCCCCCGTCCTGAAGCCGACACACACGAAGTGAGTATCGCCACAGGATTATCACCTCCATGATTCCATCCGACATAGGCGCAGAAGATCCTGAACCAGATTACCCTGGAGAGAAAGGTCAAGATCAAGGCGACCCGCGGCAGATCGTACACCACCGTCTACCTCGAGGAGGGATCGCCGTGATCAGTCATCGTCATCTCGGTGTCAATCCCCATCTGGGGATGAGCATCCACCCCCTGACATCCCGTCATTTACGTCATCGCGGGAGGTTTTGCCGAGGGAGGTGAAAGTGAAAACGCCAAAAAAAGGCACTTGAAGGAGATCCTTTCAGCCTCCTCCTCCTCGAGCCCGGAACACAATTCTCAGAGGCAGAAGCTACCTCCTCTCGTTTCTCGGAAGACGATTATGGCCCAATTGTCCCGGGCCATGATGACCCCCTCCTTATTTCATGTTTATGGCCAATCATGAGGTTCAGAGAGTGTTCGTGGATCAAGGAAGCTCAGTCGCGTCATGTTCTTTAAAACTTCTGATTATTGCACATTTCGGAGTCATATCAGTTACCATATAACGGTGTGATCTGATAGGCTTTACGAGCGACAAGATACGGCCTAAAGGTTCGTGGAGCTCCTCGTCACTTTTGGGCAACCCCCGATTTCAAAACAACTAAGGTTTGTTTTCTGGTAGTGGACTGCCCCACTACTTACAATGCAATTCTTAGAAGGCCAACGTTGAACGCCATTAGGGCAATAATCTCCACCAGCCACTTAATGATGAAGTTTTGTGGAGTGATGAAAGTGAAATTATCAGTATCCGGGGTGATCAAGCCATGGCTCGGTCTTGTTACAAGAATCCCTGAAGATCTCAAAGCTGGAGAAGCCTGAGCCCCTGGAACAAAAAATTGAAAACAACCAATCTTCCGCCGTGGGGTGATGCTAGCTGGTTTGGATGTCAAGAGAAGATTTCGCCAACTTGAGGCTCATCCTGAAAGGCACTTTCCATCCACTACAAATTGGCTCTAACCCGATCAAGTTGTCCAGGTCGGACTGGACTTTGTGTGGAGATGACAAGGCTCTCTGCATACTATTCGCAAAAAATTCAAATCTATTTGCATGGACTTCTGCCGACATGCCTGGTTTGGACCCCGAGGTCATTTCACCGCTTATTCCGTGGACCTGAGGATCAAGCCAGTAGAGCAAAAACGTAGAAGATGTTGGCAAAACGAGCTGAAGCCGCCCAACAGCAAGTTTCTGAGCTCGTTGATGCTGGATTCATTAGGGAGGTTAAGTATAACCACCTGGTTGTCTAATTTAGTCCTTGTAAAGAAGCCAAATGGCAAATGGAGAATGTGTGTAGATTATACTGATTTGAATAAAGCATGCCCTAAAGATTCTCACCCTCTGCCTACATCGACCGTCTGGTCGATCAATCTTCTGGTTTCCGTCTTCTATCTTTTATGGATGCTTATTTCGGCTACAATCAAATTCCGATGTTTCCACCGGATCAAGAAAGGACTGGCTTCATGACGGATGGCGCAAATTATTGTTATCGGATGATGCCATTTGGTTGAAAAATGTCGGGGCAACATATCAGCGAATGATTAACAGAGTTTTTCCGGATCAAATTGGCAAGGTGATCGAGGTCTATGTAGACGATATATCGCCAAAAGTAAGACAATGCAAAGCATGTTCAAGACCTCAGATCCATTTTTGGACCAACTAAGGCGGTATAACATGCGTTTGAATCTAAGAAATGCCCTTTGGCGTCCGGGCAGGAAATTTTCTGGGTTTTATGCTCACAGAACGGGATGTTGAGGCCAACCCGGATAAATGTAGGGTCGTACTTGACATGAAGAGTCCAACCTCGGTGAAAGAAGTTCAACAACTAACGGGAAGGCTTGCCGCCCTCACTAGATTCATTACCAGACCGGCAGCCCGGGCATTGCCTTTCTTCCATTTTCTAAAGAAGGGGAAAGCATTTTCATGGGATCAGGAGTGCGAAGAAGCTTTTCAGCAGATCAAACAAATTCTAGCATCTCCCCCGTCTTAACTCGACCTCACGTCGGGGAAGTTTTGTTTTTATATCTTTCAGTGGCCGACGAAGCTGTTGCCGCAGTGTTGAAAAGGGAAGTGGACGGAAAACAATTGTCGGTGTTCTTTGTCAGCAAGGCACTACAAGGCCCAGAGCTCAGGTACCCAAAGGTTGAAAAAATTGCATTATCATTGATCACGACAGCACGCCGCCTTCGACAGTATTTTCAGGCCCACCAAGTTTTCATTCGAACTAACCAGCCTATCCAACAAGTGCTCCATCGGCCAGATCTGGCCGGAAGGATGGTATCATGGGCGGTAGAACTCTCCAAGTTCGGGGTGACCTATAAACCACGACAATCAATTAAAGCACAAGCCCTTTTAGATTTTATCGCAAAACTTACTTCGGCTACATAAGCCTCGGATGGATGGTGGGAAGTTCATGTGGATGGATCATCGAATCCAAAAGGAAGTGGTGCCGGGATAATGCTTGAGAGCCCCCAAGGTGTGGTACTTGAACATTCCTTGAGCTTCTCATTTCTGACATCCAATAATCAAGTTGAATATGAAGTGTTGATCGTCTGGCTGCGAATGGCATCCGATGTAGGAGCATGTAGGGTAAGGATTAATAGTGATTCTCAACTTGTTGTTTCTCAAGTGAAGGGTGATTATCAGGTCAGAGACCCTTTACTGTTAAAATATCTTGAAAAGGTGAGGCAATTGTGTGATGGTTTTTCCGAATTCGAAATAAATCGCATTCCGAGGGAGAAAAATTCTAGAGCGGATGTGCCATCCAAGCTTGCGAGCACAAGATCTTCCGGGAATAACAGATCCGTGATATAGGAGGTTGTCCCTTTCCCTACTGTAATCATGGCTTTGGAAACTGATGAATGTTGGTACTGAGGAATTCAAAAATACCTCGAATCCGGCATACTCCCTCAGCAGCCCAAGGATGCACGTCGGATACAGAGGCAGACTGCACGTTATTGTTTGATCCAGGAAACTCTTTATAGGCAAGGGCTTGCACAACCACTCTTAAAATGTATTTCGGGAGAACTTTCCGACTATATAATGACCGAGGTCCATGAGGGCGTCTGTAGTCATCATCCCGGAGGACGATCATTGGCTCGAAAGATCCTTCGAGCAGGATATTATTGGCTAACTATGGAAGCGGATTGTGCCAACTATGTTAAGAAATGTCCGTCTTGTCAAAGGCACGCCGACATACATTGAGCTCCTGCTGAAGAATTGTGGTCAATTTCAGCGTCGTGGCCTTTCTCTTTGTGAAGGGTAGACATCCTCGGACCATTCCCTGTGGCCCCCAGGCAGCTAAAATACCTCGCAGTTGCAGTTGATTATTTCACCAAATGGATTGAGGCACAACCCCTAGCAAAGATCATAGCAAAGAATTTAGCCAAATTCATTTACCGTCTTGTCTTTTGAAAATTTGGCATTCCACATACAGTGGTAACGGATAATGGAACCCAGCTCACAGATAAGGGCTTCCGTGAGATGCTATTCGACTTCCATATCTGCCATAGATTTTCGTCAATGGAGCATCCCCAAACTAACAGTTAGGTAGAAACAGCTAACAAAGTTATACTAAAAGGTCTCAAAAAGCGCCTAGACACAGCAAAAGGCCTCTGGGTGGAACAACTACCTGACGTCTTGTGGGCCTATCATATGACGCCACACTCAACCATGGGAGAAACCCCTTTCTGCCTTGCATACGGGGTAGACACCGTGATCCCAGTAGAAGTTGAAGAACAAGGCTTCAGGCTATAGGCATATGATCCCTACTTCAACAACGGTAGAATGCGAGAAGAATTCGATTTGATTGAGGAAATCCGGAAAAAAGCCTCTATACGTGACGCCGAGATTAAACAACAATCAGCCCGACGTTACAATAAAAAGGTAATTCCGCGAGTGTTTGAAGTCAGAGACCTGGTCCTTAGACGGGCAGATGTTGGGAACAAGAATGCATCCCAGGAAAAGTTGGCTAAAAATTGGGAAGAACCTTATAGAATAGAAGCCAAGAATGACACGCGTGCATACTCCTTGGAGACACTACCAAGAGAAGCCTTTGCCCTTACATGGAATGCGGATAAGCTCCGCAGGTATTTTAGTTAGTTTTTCCGAGCATAGATCATATTTCGTCATGTATCTTGGGCTTATCCTTTGAAGCCCCTCAAGTGAAGATCAATAAAACAAGTTATTCCATAAATATTTTCAAAATTTATTATGATTATGTCGGATTTAATTCCTTGACTATATTGGATTTATTCCTTGATTTTGTCGGATTTAATTCCTCGACTATATCGAATTTATTCCTTGATTTCATCGGATTTAATTCCTTGACTATATCGGATTTATTCCTTGATTTCGTCTGATTTAATTCCTTGACTATATCAGATTATTCCTTGATTTTGTCGGATTTAATTCCTCGAGCATATCGGATTTATTCCTTGATATGTCGGACTAAGTTCCTCGACTCATTGGTTTCGAAATACCAAGACCCCGATAGGGAATATGACGAATACGACGTACTCTTATTAAACACGACAAGTCATGCAAAATGAAATACATGTATTTAAAAAATTGTTTCATGTTGTCACCAGCAAGGGAAATAAAGTAGTAATTGAAAATTAAAAAAATACTGAAAAGCATAAAAGAATATACAAGAGGGAAAACCAGCATCTCGGTCCTTCATTCATTTTCAGCCTGAGGAGGAGCCTTCTTCATTCACAGTATCTTCCTTGTTGGGATCGTCGTCCTCAACGTTAATAACCTCACTCATTAGGGCTCTTTGCCTTCACTCCAGCTACCTCCCTCATTATTGAGGTCTCCTTCCCCCTCTTCATCTTCATCAGCTGCACGGATTGGACTGGCCAACTCCTCATCTCCGGGTTCACTTTCCACATTGCCACTGGGTTCAACACGCTACACTTACCATATTTAACCACGCACAATGTGGACATACCCGGGTGTTCAGATCACCCCGGGTTTCAGGAATTTCATCTGCTTGATCGCGACATGAAAATACACGTGCGGCAGATTCCTCCTAGAGTTTCCCGCGGCTTTCTATCTCCTCTTTATCTCTTCTCTCCTGCTTCCTTTTCAGTTCTTTGATCTTCCCCTTCAAAGTTTTCCAGCTCGGTTTTTCGCCGTCTTGTCTCCTCGACAACAATCTGAGCATTGTCCAAGGCTTTTTGTTTTTCCAGGGTGAGGGTCTGTTTTGGAGAGTAAGCTCGGAGGACATTTGTGTTAAGCTTGTCCCATTCTCCAGTCAGCAATTTTATCTGCCCAAGTGCAGACTGTAGCTTAAGCTCAATCCACCTCTAGCTTGGCAGCTACCCGGTGGAACTTCTTTTTGAGTTTGGGAAGCGCTGCCAGATCCCTCGTGGCCCCAACAAAATATTGGACGAGCATGGCAAATGACATACCCCACTTAGACGCGGCAATTTAGAAAATCTTCCATCTCTTCACCAGACTTTTGACCAAAGACCTGACGCCTTTGCACAACCAGGTAGTGTTGGACTTCCTCCATTGTTTCATATCCGAGACTGAGAGGTCAGGCGCCAAACAGCACCGTTCCTCCTCTTTGCGATCAGCCGGAGGAACGGTTGAAGAAGAACCCTTGATAGCATCTATCTTCGGGCACTTTTCCTTTGGCTCCTCAACATTATGAAAATCCTTTCCGGTAGCCTCCCCGGCATCCTTGGCCCTCTTAACAGCGGCAACGTTCTTCTTAGCTAATCGCTCTGCCATCTTTAGTTGGTTCTTTGAAGCCATTTCTTCTGCAAAGGAGAAAAGTAAAGATTAGATCGGATTCAAATAAATATAAAGGAAATTACCAAGGTAACTCGACGTTTACCCAACGATTCACAGGCCAACTTGTCACCCTCAGCAATCACAGATTGACAGCTTACAATCCTGTGGTCCTTTACAAATTCTTGTAAGATGTCCACGACATGCTGCTCGGCATCAAACAATTCTTCATAGTCTACCACATATTCCTTGGAAGGCTTTTGGAAATGAGATGTGTTCTAGTAGGGGTGAATTATCCCGGTCCCACTTTTGCTGAGGATGTTCTCCCTTCCGGTGTCGTAAGGCTTGAAAAACATGAACCTCTCTTTGAAATTTTTGTATGATTCTTGGAATATCTTGAGATCTTCCCTCCGGGGCCAGATCTCCGTGCCAACCAAGAATACCTTTCACCTTCCTTAACTGTTAATGACCGTAAAAAGTGGAAAAATACCTCGTTAAGCTACCTCCAAACCCAAGGCGGTGCATATCAACATGAAACTCTGCACTGAAGGCCCAACCATTTGGGTGAAGCGTGGTGAAGGGTGCAACTCCAGGTGTTTGAGGACGTCCAATTGAAAAGCATTAAACGGGTGGCAGAAACCCAAGTCTTTCGAACAACGTCTTGTACATAGGGACAAAAAGGTTATCCCAGAGATCCCCTTGAGAGAAAATTGTGCTTCTTTCTTCCCCGGGAAGTAACAACTCCTCAATCATTTTTCTTGCCCGGTTCTACCCATTCAACATGCCGGAAATGCCAACGCCAGTGCTTCTTCAGAACTATACCAGGACGACGTCCCAAGAGCTGCAGTGCCAACTCAGGTCTAGAGGCCAAACTGGGTGGAACTGGGTAGTTTGTGGCAGGAAAGGTATAATTTTTCCGCTCTTCCCATCTCAAACCTTTCCTAAAAGTCCATACGACACATCAAAATTTGCAGATGATGAGTCTTCAACGGAGTAGGTGCTTTCGAACATCCCGACCGACTCTGCGGTCACCACCTCGGACTCTCTCAACCGCTGAAAGATGAGAGGGGCAGGTTTTAGCTACTGCTTCGTGTTGAGAATCCCAACACCCCACAGCAGCCCCAAAGGAGCGCTTTCGTCGCGTCACTAACTCGAGGATACTTGGATCCTCAGGATCCTCACCAACGACGATACAGTTCATCCTAGCCTCAGTCTCCAGGCTTTTGACTTTTGCCCTTGTGATCATGGAGCTTTAAAAATAAGGAACAGAGAAGATGAAGGAGACAGGGGCCAAGGAATACCTTTAAAAAATCTCGAAGTGAACTCCTCAAATTCCTCTAGAAACTCAGCTACAACAAAGTGCATATAACGCACAGTCAAATGCTTGAAGCTCCCTAAAACAGTGGCACGAACAAGCAGCAAGCAAGTTGCAGAGCAAAACTAGTTGCAGAGAAGAAGAGGGATTGAATGAAGAAGGAGGAGACTCTGGTTGGCGAAAGGAAGAAAGAGAAAAAGTGAAATCATAAATAACTCTCGCCTTTTAAATGTTTGAAAGGAATGGCTATGATCGCGCCAAGCCATGAGGCCCCACGTGCCAAATACAATGTTATGCTTCCACGTGTTTGAAACGGTTGTCAATCAACAGTCACATTAGTTACATCAGGATACAAGCGACACCCACCCCGGATGGCACCTCGGATGACGTCGGAAATAATCACAACCCGGTATTGGTGAATTTATTCACCGGCATCTGGAGATCTCAAGTCGGATACTTTATGATAAACTACCCGACTTGGGGGGGCAACTGTTCTCAACCGAGATTAGACACGGTCAGAGTCAACATCAGAAATGGAATCCAAGATACAAACTCTATGTTTCCGACATGTACTCCGAGATCGACACACCGGAAGCTCCTCTGTACGCTTGTTCCATTCACAATACGCGTTATAAGCATGGCCATCATCAATCGCCGACATGTCATCATGGATTATCACAGGCACACCCGGCGCGTGCATCCAAACTCGGAAGAGTGCGTGAGGACAATTACATAAAGCCGTTCCAATTGCCTAACGGGCTTTCCCGCCAAAATACCCCTATAAATAACATTGGTGGTGGCCTCCTTCTCAGGTATGCTTTCATTCTTACTGGCTGAAACGCTGCCCGAATCCATTCTGACTTAAGCATCAGAGTCCCTGCAGGTACACCACCATCCTCCGTCATCTCTCTGTTGTGAACTCTGCCTCTTGCTGCCGCTACGAGAATTACCAGAAGATCAGAAATCAAATTAAAATATATAGAAAATAAAAACTATTAGAAGTGTAAATAAAAAAAAATGTATTTACCTACCTTTGTTTCATAATATATGCTCTAACCCACTTTCACAAAATGATTGGTTTATAACCTACCTTTTACAAAGGATTAATTTATAATATTTGCTCTAACTTTATCCTAATGTTTCTTAAAAAGAAAAGTATTAAATTAAATAAACCAATATTTATATATTAACTTTAAGTTTTCATATTTAAATATACAATTACTACTTTTTTACTTCTTAATTTATTTTTATCTTACATTTTATAAAATTGTATCTACAATGCAAAAAAAATGTACCAATTTATATATCATAACAATAATGTAATTATTATAATTTTTTAGGTAAAATAAGTTTTTATTCCATGTAAAATATAACCTTTTCACTTTTAGTCATCATAATTTGATCCTTGTAAAATCACAAATATTCAATTTTGGTCTCTGATGTTAATTTGTCATATTAAATGATAGCATGGCTAAAACACATCTTCGTCACCAATCCTATATGTCATTCACTTAACATGGAATTTCTTCTTCATCTTCCTTTTTTTACTCATTATTATGTGGATTTAACTTAGGTAAAATTTAACATGTGTAAAGAACCATAGGTCTCTCAATTTTATATATGTTGGTGGTGAGCGTGTACCCAACCATACCTATTTATTTGTCACTCTTGTACCAACCACGATGGAAAGGGAAGTCCCATACTTAGAGAAATCAAACCTCAAAAAAGTAGACATAAAACATGAGAAGGAAGAAAAAAGAAAGGCACTGTTGCAATATGCTGCTTGGCCATTGAGATACTTGTGGCCTTCCTTGCCAAGGGCATCACTTCCCCCTTCGCTTTCTCTCTCTCTCTCTCACACACACACACACAATGTAGAAGGGGGCCCAAAAATTTCTCACCTTGCTTTTGCAGATGATCTCATTCTATTTACTAAAGCAATTTGGATCAAGTAGAAATCATTCAGACTATTCTTGAAATATTTTGCAATAGTTCTGGTCAAAAGGTAAGTTTAGATAAAACTATAATTTTTTTCTCACTGAATGTTTGTTTGCAAGTAAAGAATGAAATCTCTAATGCTCTTGGTTTTCGAGGGACAACAAATTTGGGAGATTACTTAAGAGTTCCTATTATGCATGGCAGAACATCCAGAAAACACTTTTAATGCAATCATTGATTGCAATAAACAAAGACTTTCTAATTGGAAGACTAAGACTCTATATTTTGCTGGCAGACTCACTCTATCTCAGTCTGTCCTAAATGTCAAGTCTTCTTATTTAATGCAAATAACTTATCTTCTATCTTAAACTTGTGACGAGCTCAATAGGAGATGCCAAAAGTTTCCTTTGGGGTGATTTAGAAGATAAAAGGCGTGTTCATCTCATTGGGTAGGACAAGATCTGTAATCCTAAACTAGTGGGGGACTTAGGTCTCAGAAAGGCTAAGGATATCAACAACACTTATAAGATGAAGATTGGTTTGGGCCCTCATCAATCAAACAGAGGATTTATGGGTCCAGGTTCTGAGAGAAAAATACAGATGTGGAAGTGATAGAATTCCCATTATTAAGCACAGAACAATCTATGGAAGGGAGTCTGTGCCAATTGGGAGTTAGTACAAGATAATTGCATTTGGCGCATACACAATGGAGAGTCAGTTAAAGTTTGGCTGGACAGATGGATTCCGGGTCTAGAGCCTCTAATAAATTATATTGGGAATACTGCAAGTTCAAAAATAATTTGAAAGCTATTGATTATGTAAATGTGCCAAGGTGATTAGGATTTAAAAAGGTTTTATACCTGTTGCCTGATGAAATATGCAATATGATCAGTCTTATTGCCTCCCAATTCCAGACAGTGGTAGAGATGTCGTAGCCTGGAGAAATTCTTCTGATGGTTGTTTCTCTGTTCGATCAGCCTATGAGATTATATATGGAGTTAACTTGTCAACACCAAACAAATTACTCAAGCTTTTGTGGTCATGGAAAGGTCCCCAAAGAATTCAGCTCCTTTTATGGAAAATTGTCCCGTGTGCTTTGCTAACTAATGTTCAAACGAAAAAAAAAGGAAACTCACCGTGGATGACTCATATGCAATGTGTAGAGAAGATCCCGAAACTTTTTTACATTTATTTCGAGATTGCGATGAAGCTAGGAATATCTGGGTTAGGGTTCTTCACTCCAGGGAAATCAAATGCTTCTTTGCGTCCAACATCTTGATGAAGTTGTGGCTTCAATCACAAGAAGGGGGGATGAATTGTGATTGAATAAAATTTCTGCAATTTCTTTGTATACTTTTTCTGCTTAAGGATTTGCATTGGCTTAGGATAAAGAAATCAACTCACAGAAGGAAATGGTTAGTTAAATTTAATTTTGCAGAAGATATATAAGTGTGTATATTTAGTTATATGTTATGATAGTGATAAATAATAGTAAAGAGAGAGTAAAGAAGATGGCACACAGAAATTTTATACTGGTTCACCTCTTCCAACCTGAGGCTACGTCCAGTCCCTACACCTGTAGGATTTTCTCACTCTTATAATCAAATTACAATCTTCTTGGGTAACCTTACCACTAGTATTCTTTACCTACCTCTTCAGGCTAACATCAAACTAACAAACTCAGATTTTCCACTGAATACTTATTGCAGAACCTTCTGCAGAAGATTCAATCCCCAGAATACTGCAAGTACCTTCAGCAGATTCTGTAAACCAACTGAGATCACCAAATCTCAGTAAACCTCACTGAAACTCTTTCCCTTGCTGCTCAGAAGAAGGATATGCACCTGCACACCTCTCTTGAGACTCTTACAATGAAAATGAGAAAGAATAAGAACATACAAAGCTCAAATCACTACAATCTTTGCATAACAGAAGCAAAATGATGAGCCAAGACTCTCTCCAAGGCTTTTCAGACCAGAAATCACAGAAATGAAGGAAAGAGAAAATTTCCAGAAGATAGGAGAAGTGAAACTGCATAATTTTATGTTTCTTCTGGAGTAAGGTACTTTTAAATGAGAGGAGGGCACCTCCTTTTATAGGGATGATGAGCAACTAGCCGTTGGGAAGGCTCCATGCATTTCCAGCTGTCATTCATGAGTTGTTACTATCAAACAGTTGCTACCTCTTGCAGGTACAGCTGTCAGTTTGACTGGATTCCATCTTCTGCAGAGTACAATTTGGTTCATTCTGTGACTCCTTCTTCTGTGAAATGTTGAGTGTGATCTCTGAGTGGCTATAGATGTATTTCCAGTATTTTCAACTCAGCTACTATCATGAATATTCTTTTAAAAGAAAAAGAAGGAGTTTGTATCTTCTGCAAGATGCATTTTCTGCAGAGATGCTTTGTTTCTTCTACAGATGTATCTTAAGTATTCTGAGATATTTTCAGTACTTCATCTGATTAATTTTGATCTTTCAAAAAACATGGGAAAGCTTATTTTGCTTGATGAATCAATGAATCTTCCTTCCAAAATGATGTCTCTTTTTGTAGGGCTGTTGATTACTCCTTCTGGAGGATTGGTTAATTTAACAGAAGATTCTTTTTGATTGAGTTAACATCTTTTTGCTTTCATTCACAGATTTGTCATTCTTAGAAACTTGAAGTAGTCATACATAGTTCCATCTCTTAAACTTTCATCTTCTAAAAGAATTTCCCTGCATCTTCTGGATACATTCTCAAGTGAAATAATTAGTCCCTTTAGAATCAGAATTATGTTAAGTGATTTTTGATGGGTTGTCATAATTAAAACCATATTGGGAGGATTCTTGGACCTTACAATCTCCCCCTTTTTGATGATGACAACGTTTTCAAAAATTACTTAAATAATTTCTGATTTTATTATGAAAACTCCCCCTTAATCCCTGCAGTGTGTTTTAAGGAGTCAAGTTTTAATTGCTGAATGTGTCAAAACATAAATTATAATTGTTGTAATTAAGCATGATATAATAGACTTGTAGCAGAATTAATTTAGCATCAAATGACAGCAAATTGCATATCATCATCAAAACATTCATCAAAGTTTATCAAGATCATAACAGCAGCAAAATGATTACAACAATTTTCAAAACACATCAGATTCCTATGCCACTAAATTCTTAGCCTAAGCTACCCTATATACTACTTCTCCCCCATTGTCATCAATCAAAATGTTAGTGAATGGGGCAAGGAGAAGTAGAATCATCATCTTCCTACTTTGATGGAGAAGAATGGTCAGATGATGAGGAGGTAGTTGGCTGCAGTATATTCTGAGGAGGCTGGAACTGTGTGAAAGGCATGGGTGAGCTTGTGGTTGCAATAATTGGAAGAACAAAGTTATTGAACCAGAACTGGTGCTGGGTGAACCTCTCCATCATCTCATTTACAATGATTTGCAGGGTGTTCACATTTGAGAACAACTTCTTCATGTCAGCCTTAAGCTTGTGAACATGTTCTCAACAGAATTTGAAGAAGCAGGTTGATCAGAGGCACCACCAGAAGGTCTTGCAGTAGTATCATGCTTCTCTGTAGGGTTAGAAGGAGGAATAGGAACCTTCTTTGAGCTTAGCTGCTGAAGAAATGTATTCATTGAAGAGAGATGAGAAGAGATCACTGGAATATTGTCCCTAATCGGTGCAACAGCATGAATCATAGAATCTAGAATTGGAGAAGCAAGGATCTGATTTACCATATCTGTTCCAAAGTTTCCAGCAGAAGGAGCTGACTGAGTGTCCTCCTTCTGGATTTCTTCCTTCTGTATTTCCTTTCTTCCTGCAGAGATGTGCTGACCTTCTGGTGCATCAGCTGGAGATGCAATTCTGGTGGGAGAGTAGTGAGGCTGAAGTATGGGCATAGTTGAATCAAATGGAGGAGGTTCTGAGTAGCTCTTGGCAAGGTTGGCTAAGGTGTCAACTGCCAATCCTTTTGCAGAAGCACTGTGAACTTCCTGAGAAGCTTCTGCATCCATATCTCCTTTTCACTACTTGAAGCTTCCATAGAAGATGATTTTGGCTGTGAGACAGCCTCATCACCCCAATTTCTTCTACATAATCAAAGTTCATAGACTTAGATGGAGGAGGGCTTGCAGAGATTTCTTTACTGGGAGAAGGAGAAGAGACTTTCTGAATCTTACTAGAAGTCTCTCCAGAAGCAGCCTTTGCCATCCCCCTTTCTCTTTCTGGAGAGGGTCTGGATTTCCTTCTCCTTCTTCTTTTTGGTCCTAGGGGCTTTAGGTCCTACTGAGGCTCCTTCTTCCTCCTCACTATTACTGGAATAGGTTTGAGATGGCTCATGTCTTCCTATCTACATTTTCTTTAAATTCAGCTTTCCAAAGGAGGTGCAGGAATCCATATTCTCTTCTTCTTCTAGAGGGATATTGTGAAGCCTGAAAATCCTTGTTAAGAGCATCCCATATATTAGACTAGCATATGCTCTTTGGTGGTTAGCTGAATAGATCATGCTCCTTAAAATGAGATAAGACAAAGAGAAAGGTGTTCTAGAGAGAAGGTGATAAATTACCAGAAGATCCTTGTCAGAAACTCTCTCTAAGGTACCAGCCCTTGGTAGAAGAGAGTAGCAACAAGTTTGTGAAATAGTCTGCATATTGGGATAAGCTTACTTGATAGAAGAGGGTAATCTGGATGATGAAGAATTTTCTGGTGACTTCTTCCTTGGTGATGCCTGTAGAAGCACACCGATTATTATCATATAGTTTGTTTTCCACTGACTGGCTGCCTATGGCTTCACCTATTCCTTTTGTAGTAAGAACAATAGTTGACCCCTTTATCTCCACAACCAAGAAGTTCCCATCACTCCTATATCGACTGGCAGAGGCATAGAGGCTTTGACAAGCCTAGGGTATACAGGTTCTCTCATTAAAAGAAAATCCCCCCAATCTTGCTTCTGGACAAAATGTCCAAGGTCCCAGCCACATTCCTTATTTCTCTCAGAAGGAAAATTCTTCCAGGAATGATTGTCTTCCACTCCCATTTGTTATAGAAGATTTTCAGCATTTCTTAGTCTTGAAAAAGGTCTAGATTGGAGTCTTCTGATCCTTCAAAAAGATTACTTTCTTCATTTCTCCACTGTCACTTTCTTGTGACATTTCTGCAGAATTTGGTATTTCATGGCTGGATGATTTGGTTCTGTGAGTGAGGTAGTGGAGGGAGAATCAATCTCTATGGGATTGTTAGGGTCATTTCTAGTAGTGTGAAAGCCTGGTCCAGCTCTTAGTCTGTCAGACCTTCTGACATAGACTACAGAAGCAACTTAAGCTCTAGAGGAGGATGGAACTGAAGAAGATGAGGGTGCTGTAGGAGGATGTGATGGTGGTTCTTTAGAATGAGGTTCCTTGGGAGATAGTTCTGTGAAAAGGTGTAGCTCAGAGGGTGATTGAGTGTGTTTAGGGGATGGTTCTGTAAAATGTGGTTGAATAAGGGGTGGTTCAATTGAAAGAGGCTGGACATTCAATACCCCAGTGTAAGGCACGATTTCATTCCCAATGATCTCTGCTTCCTCTGAGTCTCTGGATGAGGAAGAGTTCTTCTTATTGGCAATGTGCTTGATTCTCATTTTCTGAGAGGAACGAAAAACAGAGTATGGAAGTGTTTTTGTGAATGCAAGAAAGTAGGGATGAAGGTGCAGAGGAAAAAACAAGGAGCTGAGTGCCTTTCCTTACAGCAATGCAGTGCTTAAGTACATGAGGCTTACTAGCTGTTAGAAAGTGGTTCGAACGAAGAGAAGGGGGGGAGAGAATGAAACGCGCGCAGTTTTTTAGGCAAGGTAGGTACTACAAATGGTAAGCTTTTAAATTGCAATTCTTGTGCAATAACTGACTTGCTCTTTTTGCTAAGGAGAAAAGACAACTTTCCTTATTCCATTTTGTATTCCTAGTAAACAGAAAGTCTGCAACCCTAGCTTTGACCTCCACTAAAAATTAACTTATTAATAATTTGATTGACTTTGATAGCCGAGAGGGATAGTGACTGATCCTAGGACCAAGGACAGTCATAGTACATCATTGTTGGTCAATAATCAGCTATGTCTCTGTCAAGGATGAGCATTACTGAAACAGCCATGAATATATCTTCCAGGAATGATTGTCTTCCACTCCCATTTGTTATAGAAGATTTTCAGCATTTCTTGGTCTTGAAAAAGGTCTTGATTGGAGTCTTCTGATCCTTCAAAAGGATCACTTTCTTCATCTTCTCCACTGTCACTTTCTTGTGACATTTCTGCAGAATTTGGTATTTCATGGCTGGATGATTTTGGTTTTGTGAGTGAGGTAGTGGAGGGAGAATCAATCCCTATGGGATTGTTAGGGTCATTTCCAGTAGTGTGAGAGCCTGGTCCAGCTCTTAGTCTGTCAGACCTTCTGACATAGACTACAGAAGCAGCTTAAGCTCTAGAGGAGGATGGAACTGAAGAAGATGAGGGTGCAGTAGGAGGTTGTGATGGTGGTTCTTCAGAATGAGGTTCCTTGGGAGATAGTTCTATGGAAAGGTGTAGCTCAGAGGGTGGTTGAGTGTGTTTAGGGGATGGTTCTGTAAAATGTGGTTGAATAAGGGATGGTTCAATTGAAAGAGGTTGGACATTCAATACCCCAGTGTAAGGCACGATTTCATTCCCAATGATCTCTGGTTCCTCTGAGTCTCTGGATGAGGAAGAGTTATTCTTATTGGCAATGTGCTTGATTCTCATTTTCTGAGAGGAACGAAAAAATAGAGTATGGAAGTGTTTTTGTGAATGCAAGAAAGTAGGGATGGAGGTGCAGAGGAAAAAACAAGGAGCTGAGTGCCTTTCCATACAACAATACAATGCTTAAGTACATGAGGCTTACTAGCAGTTAGAAAGTGATTCGAACGAAGAGAAGGGGAGAGAGAGAATGAAACGCGCGCAATTTTTTAGGCAAGGTAGGTACTACAAACGGTCAGCTTTTAAATTGAAATTCTTGTGCAATAACTGACTTGCTCTTTTTGCTAATGACAAAAGACAACTTTCCTTATTCCATTTTGTATTCCTAGTAAACAGAAAGTCTACAACCTAGCTTTGACCTCCACTAAAAATTAATTTATTAATAATTTGATTGACTTTGATAACCGAGAGCGATAGTGACTGATCCTAGGACCAAGGATAGTCATAGTACATCATTGTTGGTCAATAATCAGCCATGTCTCTGTCAAGGATGAGCTTTACTGAAACAGCCATGAATATATCTTCTGCACAGACAAAGTTGCAGAAGATAATATCCCATGCCAGAATTCCAGAAGATGGAACATCTTCTATGCTCACAGTTGAGTGGAATTCTGCAGAAGATTAGGATCTGAGTTGTGATTCCAGAAGATGAAGCGTCTTCTATTCACATGATTACTCATGTTTCTGCAAAATGATAAGAACACTGTATCTTCTGTACAGAAAATTTGAGTATGCTTCTTAGCCATTCTTTTTACTACTTAACTTTTATTTCTTTGAGGAATAAATTTCATCTAATGCCTTAAGAATTCAGTCTTCTCATATTAATTTTATCCCTAAGAAACACAAATCTATCTTCTACAAGAGGCTTTGTGAAAATATCAGCAATTTGAAGTTTAGTTTCAATAAATTTCAATTCTATATCATTCTTCTGGACATGATCCCTTATGAAATGATGTTTTATGTCAATGTGCTTGGATCTAGAATGCTGAATTGGATTCTTGGACAGGTTAATAGCACTAGTATTATCACAGAAGATGGGATTTTTAGAGTACCTTAGACAATAGTCTTCCATTTGATGCTTAATCCACAACATTTGTGAGCAGCAGCTAGCAGCTGACACATATTCTGCTTCTGTTGTGGATAATGTTATAGTGGGTTGCTTCTTACAAGACCAGGAGATCAAGGATTCTCTAAGAAACTGACAACCTCCACTTGTACTCTTTCTATCCATTCTATCCCCAGCATAATCAGCATCACAATGACCTGTAAGCTCAAAATGTGTGCCTTTCTTGTACCAAAGTCCAATGTTAGTTGTTCCAACAAGATATCTAAATATCCTTTTTACAGCAGCAACATGTGACTCTTTTGGAGAAGATTGAAATCTAACACAAAGACCTACTGAGTATAAAATTTCAGGTCTACTAGCAGTTAAATATAATAAGGAACCTATCATCCCTCTGTATTCCTTTTCAGAAACAGGTTTTCCATCTTCTTCTGAGTTTAAAGCTGTAGAAGGATGCATAGGGGTTCCCATAGGTTTTGACCCTTCCATTTTATATCTCTTAAGAAGATCTTTAGTGTATTTTTCTTGTTTAATGAAAATTCCAAAATCTTCTTGTTTGATTTGAAGTCCAAGGAAGAATTTCAATTCTCCCATGAGACTCATTTCAAACTCTCCTTTTATTAGGTCTGAAAATTCTTCACACATTTTCAAATTTGTTGAACCAAAAATGATATCATCAACATATATTTGCACAATGAGAAGATCTTTCTTGAGAGTTTTTCTAAACAAGGTGATGTCAATTTGACCTCTTGAAAATTCATTTTGAAAAAGGAAGTTGCTTAATCTCTCATACCAAGCTCTTGGAGCTTGCTTTAGACCATATAGGCATTTAGTTAATTTGAAAACATGATTGGGATGTTTTTTATTTTCAAAACCAGGAGGTTGATGTACATACACCTCCTCATTTATGAAACCATTTAAGAAAGCACTTTTCCATCCATTTGATAAAGTTTGAAATTTTTGAATGCAGCAAAAGCAAGAAGAATTCTAATAGCTTCTAGTCTAGCTACTGGTGCAAAAGTTTCATCAAAATCAATACTTTCTTGTTGGTTGTAACCTTGAGCTACTAACCTTGCTTTGTTTCTGATCACATTACCTTCTTCATCCATTTTGTTTCTAAAAACCCATTTTGTTCTAATTATTGAATGATCTTCTGGAGGAGGGACTAGGGTCCAGACTTTATTTTTCTCAAACTGATCAAGTTCTTCCTTCATAGCTTTTATTCATGATTCTTCTTCAAGTGCCTCATTCACATTTTTTGTTCGACTTTGGATAGAAAAGCTGAGTTGTTTTCATTTCTCAGTTGCCCTCTTGTTTTTACTCCTTCTGCAGTGTTTCCTATGATTTGATCATGTGGATGATCAGTGATGAGCTTCCAACTTCTGGGAAGATCTTGTTTCTGGACACCAGCATCTTCTGCATAATTCTCTGCAGGAATTTTATCATATGTAGTATCTTCTGAATAACTTTTGTTCTCAGAAGATACCTTCTGCACTGGTTCAGTTTCATCATCTGAATTCTTTTTATCATTTTCTTGAGAAGGAGGGTTAGTATCATTAAAAATAATATGCATACTTTCCTCTATAGTTTGATTTTTAAAATTATAGATTCTGTAAGCTTTTGAAGTGGTTGAATAGCCAAGAAATATACCTTTTTCAGATTTGGCATCAAATTTCTCAAGATTATCCTTGTTGTTCAATATATAACATTCACAATCGAATATATGAAAATAAGCAATGTTAGGCTTTCTTCCTTTCCATATTTCATATGGAGTTTTATTAAGAATGCTTTTGATGGAAACCCTGTTAAGTATATAACATGAAGTGGATACAGCCTCAGCCCAAAAGTACTTTTTAATTCCACTATCACTTAACATGGTTCTAGCCATTTCTTGGAGGGTTCTATTTTTTCTTTCTACAACTCCATTTTGTTGTGGAGTTCTAGGACAAGAAAAGTTGTGTGAAATTCCATTTTCACCCCAGAATACTGCAAGTACCTTCTGCAGATTCTGTAAACCAACTGAGATCATCAAATCTTAGTAAACCTCACTGAAAACTCTTTCCCTTGCTGCTTAGAAGAAGGATATGCACCTGCACACCTCTCTTGAGACTCTTACAGTGAAAATGAGAAAGAATAAGAACATACAAGGCTCAAATCAATACAATCTTTGCACAACAGAAGCAAAATGATGAGCCAAGACTCTCTCCAAGGCTTTTCAGACCAGAAATCACAGAAATGAAGGAGAGAGAAAATTTCCAGAAGATAGGAGAAGTGAAACTGCAGAATTTTATGTTTCTTCTGGAGTGAGGTACTTTTAAATGAGAGGAGGGCACCTCCTTTTATAGGGATGATGAGCAACTAGTCGTTGGGAAGGCTCCATGCATTTCCAGCCGTCATTCATGAGCTGTTACTATCAAACAGCTGCTGTCTCTTGCAGGTACAGCTATCAGTTTGACTGGATTCCATCTTCTGCAGACTTATCTTCTGTAGAGTACAATTTTGGTTCATTCTGTGACTCCTTCTTCTGTGAAAATGCTGAGAGTGATCTCTGAGTGGCTATAGATGTATTTCCAGTATTTTCAACTCAGCTACTATCATGAATATTCTTTTAAAAGAAAAAGAAGGAGTTTGTATCTTCTGCAGGATGCATTTTTCTGCAGAGATGCTTTGTTTCTTCTGTAGATGTATCTTAAGTATTCTGAGATATTTCAGTATTTCATCTGATTAATTTTGATCTCTCAAAAAACATGGGAAAGCTTATTTTGCTTGATGAATCAATGAATCTTCCTTCCAAAGTGATGTCTCTTTTTGTAGGGTTGTTGATTACTCCTTCTGGAGGATTGGTTAATTTAACAGAAGATTCTTTTTGATTGAGTTAACATATTTTTGCTTTCATTCACAAATTTGTCATTCTTAGAAACTTGAAGTAGTCATACATAGTTCCATCTCTTTAACTTTCATCTTCTGAAAGAATTTCCCTACATCTTCTCGACACATTCTCAAGTGAAATAATTAGTCCCTTAAGAATCAGAATTATGTTAAGTGTTTTTTGATGGGTTGTCATAATTAAAACCATAGTGGGAGGATTCTTGGACCTTACACTTGAATCAGTGGATGATGAAGTTCCTTAAGCAGGATCTGAATGAGACCTCGATCATATTTGGATGTGGGTTTGAGGTTATCTGGAGACATCGAAACCAAATTATTTTCAATGGTGTTGGAGATTCGATTGAGGTTATGGGGAATAGGGTTAGGGGGCAAGCTACTAAAATTAGTAGAGCTAATGATTTGGGGATTCTTACCGTTTGCACTCCCCAGCGTTGTAACCCTACAACGTTTAAATGGGATCCTCCTCCTCGTGGGTAAAGATCAACATTGATGGAGCTTGCTTATTGAACTTACAAAAGGCCTCTCGCGGAGGAATTATTCGAGATCAATGAGGCGCTTTCTTAGTGGCTTTCTCAGCTGTTTTAGGCTCTTGCTCCGTGTTGGATGTTGAGCTTTGGGGGATCTACAGAGGGATTGTTAGTTCCACAGGAAACACTAGAAGGGGGTTGAATAGTGTTTTAAACATTTTGATCATTTTGGAAATCTGAAAATAAACATTAAGTCTATTAAGACAAGATAAAATGAAAAACTTAAAATCAGAGTTAATATGAAAATTGCGGAAGATAAGAAGGACAAATTTGACACAGTTAGAGACTAAGGAAAGTTGAACAGAATGCTAACTAATTTGGAGTCTTAATTAATTAATCTTAATCATTTAGATTCATCTCAAGATACCCTCTGAAAGATACTACAAAGAACCTTTTCAGAACCATTTCTGAGCTACTTCAGATGATTGATCATCGTCTGAAGTGTACTTCTATCTTCTGAACTGAAACTGCTTTAGATCCACTTCAAGGAGTTGTTTCAGACGTTCTTCAAACTAAATTCTTTGTAATATTCCAAACGATATAGTATTAAAATGAGTGAGTTATTATCTTGGAAAACTTAGTCTATTTAAATTGTTGTGTTAAGTTTATTATGAAAAATATTGTTCAATCCCCATCAGAAATATAAAGCTGTAAATTAAGGAGTTTAAGGGATAGAAAACTTAGCCACAAAATTTATCCTAGTTCACCCACCAACCCAGTGAGCTACATCCAGTCTTAGGGCAAACCACCACTGAATTTTTCACTATTTGAAACCACAGATACAAGTATACTTTTCTATCATGCCTCTTCAGGCTCTACACAAGTATTCTTTCATTTTCAATTGCCTCTTCAGGCTCTACACAAGTATTCTTTCCTTTTCAATTGCCTCTCCAGACAACTTAGTGCAGTATTCTTTTACAGACAAGCCTCTCCAGGCTCAACAAGTATTCTTTCTTACAAAGCCTCTTCAGGCTCAACCACAAGTATTCTTTTATTTTCAACTGCCTTTCCAGGAAACTCAGTGCAGTATTCTTTTACAGACAAGCCTCTCCAGGCTCAACAAGTATTCTTTTATTTTCAACTGTCTCTCCAGGCAACTCAGTGCAATATTCTTTTACAGACAAGCCTCTCCAAGCTCAAAAAGTATTCTTTCTTACAAAGTGATGAGGATGTGAACCAGAAAAAGGCACTTGAAGGACTTGGGGGACCTATGACCCGGGCAAGGGCAAAACAGGCAAAAGAGACTTTGCAGCTAATAGTGGCATCCCTACAAACTAAGGACGCAGACCTTAAAGAACCATTCCCTAAAGTTGTTCTTTGTCTCAAGCATGAAGAAGAAAATGGTAGCATGGAATTCAATGAAGTCCAGTTGCCATTAATGCATCAAACCACTTAAAGGCAAGGAAAGAGGGAGAAGGGGGCGGTCAAGTAGGGGGCGGCCAAGGGAATGCATGGCTGAGTTGTTTTCCTTATTTTATGACTTTCAATAAGCATTATGTGGCTGTTACATACTCATTCATGTGGCTGGTTGGTTACAAAGGAGAATTGAAAGAATTGAAGTCAAAACGGTTACAAGGAGATAGGGAATTAATGACAATGAAGCACTTGTTGGGAGTTACTTTTGGCTCTCATTGTTGCGGCCAACAAGTGATGAATTTGGCTGATTTCTCAACCTAAAGTGGGCGGCCAACATGTGCACAAAATGGATCATTCATGATCATTAAAAGGGTGTCCAACATGTGATGAATTGAGAGAGTAAAGACCACTTATGGTGGGCGGCCAACACATGGTTAATGTGGGTTAATTTCTTTCAATTTGTAACATATGGTAGCTGAATTGTTTAGGCACATGGGCGGCCATCTTAGGGTTCTAATTGCTGAATTTCAATTGCCTTAATTAAGAGAAAGAAGACTTACCACAAGGGTGTAATAGGAGGGCGACTACATAGGAGTTTTAGGCATAGTTTAATTACTTTATTAAGAATTTTTATTTCTTTTTATTGTAATGGGCTGAATACTAAGAGCCATGCATGGTGTGCATTAGGCTATTTAAGAAGCATGCAAGCCATGCAAGAGGGTTAGAATGTTTATGCTAAAATTATCAATCAAAGGGAGTGTTTCTCTTAATTTCTTGACTTGTCAAGAGTGAGGTTTATCAAAGGTTCTTCACCTTTGTGTGTGCAATCTCAAGGACTTATCTTTCAAGCCTTGAAAGTGTGACGTCCAACCTTCTCTTCTTCTTGTTATTCTTCTACTTTCTAAGACAAGAAACTAAATTCTATGCGTGGATGCTTGATTGTATGTGATTTACTATTCAAGTTCAAAAGGGCTTAGTAACATTTCTTGTTGAGAAAAAGATTACTATCTTCAAGTTACAATTATTTCGTTTATCAAATTCTAGAAAAGAAAATCAAAGAAAATAGAAAAAAGAAAGAAAATACAAGTGATTCAAGAAAAGTACAAGATTCAGCCTCATATTTCTAAAAGTTCCTTATTTCGAACATTATGGTTCATATCACAAAGCCTCTCCAGGCTCAACAAGTATTCTTTCTTCCACCAAGCCTCTCCAGGCTCTCAGATACATAAAGAGTTTACAAACTATACTAAGTTTAAGTTTCCACGAAACATAAACTTAATTTCATCCTATACTTACAGTTTAATTGAGTACCACTCAGGATATATGAAATGAATTCTAAGTACAGGGGTAAGACTGAGATATACATATATGATTTTGGGTACGATCTTGTCTTCTAAGTGAGGTATAACATCCTCAAGGAATTGGCTAAGTAAAATATTGAATTAAGCTTCAGTCAGTTCATTCTTGACATAATCTCTGCCTTGAGCTTCAATGCCAAACCTTTCTGGTTGACATCGTGTGGATGTGATACTAAGACATTGGCTCAAACTTGGTTGTCTTCTTACAACGACAACAAGTCGGCACCATCAGATTCATACTTGAGGCTATTTATATTCTTATAGAATATAGCTGTTGAAGATGGTTGACAATACCATTGAGATGTTGATGATGTGGCTCATATAGCCGTTGTGTAATAGCTTCTCAAACGGTTGAGACTTCTCGTAGTTTGAGATTAGTCCACGTAGTCAGAGTTGACAGTCTTCATATCTTCAGATAGTCTGATATATCTTGTTATCTTGTTCAGAGAGTATGTGTGTTCAGAAGATTGAATTCTTCATTCTTCACATATTTTCAGATGATCAGTGAGTTTTCAGATGGTTGCATTGTTTAAGCTTGATGTCATCAGCTTCAACATATGCTTATCTCAGATGATTGTTTCAGGCAGTTCTTAGTTCTTCACACTAAGGATACTTTCAGCAAGTTCCTTTCATCTAGCAGGAATTGCTTCTTCTTTTCTTCAGATGATCATAGCTCTGTTCTTCTTTGTCTCTTCCTATGCTTCAGTGATTCTTATCGATAATGATAGAATAATATTAATTCAAATAGCTTTCTTATCACTTTCTTGTTCAGTCTTCTGATTTGTTCTGGGCAGCAGTAGGTGCAGTAGGTCTGCGCACACACAATTGCTTTTTCGATGCAGGTGCGGCAGACGTTGCAGAGTTTCCTTATTTGTGCAAGTCTTTTGATCGAGGCAGAAAAGTATGTTTAGCTTTTGTGCCGAAATGAGTAACTCATTGGGTAAAGTGTTCTTCATGCTTTGACAATATCTTCATGAGAATATTTCTTGGTTCTGACGCCTTCAGTCCTTCAGTCATACAAATTGCTTCTGATCAGCTTCCATTCTTCAGATGATAGTTGTTCTTGAGACGATGAATAATTTATTCAGATGATAGATAAGTCCTCAGTTTGTCTTCACGTCTTCAGATGATAGTCATTCTTTAGACAGAGGATATTCTTCAGATGATGATAAGTCTTGAGACGATCTGAGTCTTTCATGTCTTCTAATGATTGAATCTTTTCTATTCTTTTCGGATTCTGTATTGCTTTATCTTCTGATTTTTCTTCGTTCTTCTTCTTCTTCTGATACTTCACCGGTTCTTCTTCTTCTGATTCTTTACTGGTTCTTCTTCTTATTTGTTCTTCTTCTTCTGATTTGTTCTTTTTCTTCTGATTGTTCTTCTCCTTCTGATTTGTTCTTCTCCTTCTGATACTTCAGACAAATATTCCAACCTAAAATACAATCAACAAAACAATACCTTTCTTAGTAGCACATGTTTTCTTTTCATCTAGTCTAATTTGTTAATCATTAAAATCAAGGATAATGAGTCTTGAATTTAATTTGAATATTTAAATTAATTCTGAGACTCAACAGGGATTTTGTTATTCAAACAACGAAACTACAAGAAGGTTATTGTCGAAGTAGACTCACTTTCAGTTGTGAATCTCCTGGATAATGGGTGTCCCAAATCTCATCCGAGTAGTGGCCTCATCGAGCACATTAAGCAAGAAGCAAAATTCTTTATGGATATTAGATGACATCATTCATTTCGTGAAGCTAATGCATAGTCTAGCCAAATTTGGGCTCAATTCTAGTGGGCTTAGGCTATTTGAGGCCCTTCCATCTTTTAGAGAGAGCCTAGTTAAGTTTTGTTTCTAGCCCTTTGGGTCCTGTAATTCACCAAAAAAATATTAAATACTACCTTTTGTTTTATACATGAGAAATCAAGATAAAAAAAATATTTAGTCACAAATTTAAAATTTATTTAAAAATACTTATAATTAATAATTAATACTACTGAACTGAATACATTCATTTAGTTAATATCTTATTAACATAAAACTCACATTAAATTACGGGTATAAAAAATTTAGCAAATTATTGCATATGAAAATGGCCCCCTTTTATTTCTAATAATAATAAGAAGGAGAAAGAGAGGAGGTAATAATAATAAACTAATAATTGTTTTGGATCGAACCGGCCGGTTCGACCGGTCTGACCGGGAACCGGCCTGGTAACCGGTTCATTGAACCCTGAAAATCGGTACTCTTCAGAACCGGTACCAGAAAATCGGTCGAACCGACCATTTTCTAAAATTTTTAATTTTTTTTCAAATTTTTTAAATTTTTGTTTAATCTTAAATATTTTAAAATAAATAAAAATATATGTTTAAGGATTACACATAGATATCTATTATTTTACCAATTATTATTCATTTTTTTGGTCTTATAACACTTATAATAAGGTTATTTATACTAATTTATGACTTTATATTATTAATTTCTTATAATTTTATGTTATTTTATTATTGAAAATTTATATAATATTTAAAATATATATTTAATCTATACCGGTTCGACCACGGTTCAACCACGGTTGAACCATTGAACCGTGAACCAGTGGCTTCACCGGTTCAATCACTGGTCAGGTTTTTAAGACATACTTTTTCTTGCTAACGAGTGTAATTCAGGTGTTCAAGAAATGAACTCATGGTTAGCAAAGAGTTGTGACTTGGTTGGTAATGTAGGCTGAGATTGTGGAAAGAACTCCCGGGTTCGATCCCCACTAAACACAATCCTCGAGAGGGGTGAAGAACTGTGATTAAGCCCCGAATAGGATTATTCCGGATAATAGGGATACCTATGATTTATATAAAAAAAAAAGTGTTTAAGAAATGAACTCATGAAAATTGAAAAGAAAAGTAAGCACTCGAACCCGACCCACTTACGAAAAATCCGAACTGTTACAGTTTCATAATTTCGACAAGGGTTTTAGCCTCATTCCTACAAACCCCAGAAGCGTCGAAAACCCTGAACCACCATGGCACGCTTCTCCAGGTCCTCCGCGCCACGGCTCCTCTACGCACTCTACTCCTCACCGTCGCGGGCGGCATCCCTCCTCGGCGGCGCTTTCCACCTGCGGCATTTATCGGCTGGGAACGTGGCGCGCGCGAAGGCGGCGGCGGAGAAGGAGCCGTGGTGGAAAGAGTCAATGGAGCGGCTACGCAACATCGGGATCTCGGCGCATATAGACTCTGGAAAAACGACGCTGACGGAGCGGGTTCTGTACTACACGGGTCGGATCCACGAGATCCATGAGGTTAGGGGCAGGGATGGCGTCGGCGCTAAGATGGACTCCATGGATTTGGAGAGGGAAAAGGGAATCACTATTCAGTCTGCTGCCACTTATTGCACTTGGAAAGACTATAAGGTATATATATGCTGTAACCTTGAAGTGAAGTGAAGTGAATTTTGAAGGGATGATGCTTTTAAACCAGTATAAAAATTCAACTCGTAACTTAGGTGTAAAGAAAATTTTGAGCTCTCTTTCACCTTTTTCTCCTCTCATTATTTCCGTTTTCCTTTTTCTCGTTTAATTCATCTCGAACTAAATAGCTAAACTCTGCAAGAATCAAGGAAAAATATTGGTAGGGTTGAATGAGTTTGGCATTTTAGTTGTGTTTAAGATGATAGGGATCGAGAAAAATAAAGGGGGAATATTTGAGTGCTGTTAGCCTGTTAGGCTGTTACTATTGTTTGTTGTAGTTGTTATTATTATTATTATTATTATTATTATTATTATTATTATTATTATTATTATTATTATTATTAATTATTAATTATTAATTATCAATGTTTTTTCCCATCTCTTTTCCTTACATTTATTTGTATTTAAACTCCTGGAAAATGTGTCATTGCAGATCAACATAATTGACACACCTGGTCATGTTGATTTCACCATTGAGGTCGAGAGGGCTTTGCGTGTCCTTGACGGTGCCATCCTTGTTCTTTGTAGTGTTGGTGGGGTGCAAAGTCAGTCCATTACTGTTGATCGGCAAATGAGAAGATATGAGGTTCCAAGACTTGCATTTATCAACAAGCTTGATCGGATGGGAGCAGATCCATGGAAAGTTTTAAATCAGGTGCATTTGAGATTTATAGAGGCCATCATAGATAATAATTTTATAGTTTTATTGCCATTTACACAGTTGTGGTTAACTTGAGAAGAGGATGTTGGAAATATGATCCCCTTATTCCAGTCCAGTGGCATTTGGGAAATTAATAAAGCCGTCAGTGTAAAAAGTTGAATTTGAAACTCTTTCAAAGCTGTCTCTTTATAGTAAACTGGTCTTGATTAAAAGTTGTCCTTGTCTCAATTTTTACATGCATAGAGCCTAGCTTAAGATTACAATTTATAAAATATAAAAATTTAGTTTTATGACTTTGTGACCTCTAGTATTTATTTATTTGTTTTTTTGGTGTATAGTGGTGGCAATGAGGTATGTACTTATGACTTTGTGCAAATTACCAAGCCCCTCACCACTATTCCAATTTTATTGGCTTGACATCTAGTATTTATTTGTTATGCACTCCCTCCAGTTCTTTTTATAAGACACACTTAACCAAATTACACATACCAATAAAAGTAGTAAAAATTAGTTAATTTTATTGGAGTTTTAAAAAATAATTTAACTTTCTAGTTTACCCTTATTTAAGATCATTAACTAACTCCGCTACTATTTGATAGTTAGAAAGAAATTAAAGTTAATAAGGGTAAATAAGGAAAATGGTAATAAATGTTGCCTTGAAATTGTAAAGTGCCTTATAAAAAGGAGCACAAAAACTTGTAAGAAGTTCCTTATAAAAAGGACCGGAGCGAGTATTTTGTTAACATCAGCCCATAGGGCAAATTTTGAGGATGCAAAATCAGAAAGTTTTATTGGAAAGAAAGCATTTATTGCATTTTTGTATTTCTAATGTAATAAATGCTTTCTTTTCCAATAAAAATTTTCCACTTTTGGATCCTTAACAAAATTCATTTACTATTAACCTTGTGCATTTTTTAAATTCTTTCTCAACCTTATTTTTGAATTAATATTAATATTAATATTAATATCAATATTGTTTACATTTTGAAACCATTTTTCTTTATTTTTCAGGCTAGATCTAAGCTTCGGCATCATAGTGCTGCAATTCAAGTTCCAATAGGCTTGGAAGATGATTTTAAGGGACTTGTTGATCTTGTGCAGTTAAAGGCCTACTATTTTCATGGTTCAAATGGGTCTGTTTCAAAAACTTCTGAATTGTTTATACCTAAGATTAAGTCCTTTGGCATTATTCTTAAGATTACTCAATTGTTGCTTATTGCAGTGAAAAAGTTGTCACTGAAGAAGTGCCTACAGATATGGAAGCCTTGGTGGCAGAAAAAAGACGTGAACTAATAGAAACTGTGTCAGAGGTTGATGATATACTTGCCGAAGCTTTTCTTGGCGATGAGACCATAACAGCTGCTGACCTTGAGGTATGTAGGCAACTGTTGTTTTGTCCTTAGTTTTTTATGCTAATTATTTGATTCATTTGAGATGCATCACATTTATTCTACTTCTAACAATTAGTTTCAGCCTGTCATCTAAAAGTGTTGAGGACCTTATGATTTGAGCAGCCTAGCTGTGCATTAAGAATAAAAAGGACATAGATGTGTCAGCTTGTAATGGTCTCATTATTTTAACAGCAAATCTATTCACACAGTTCTCATTTTCCCTTGATTCATGTAATCAGTTGAGGAAACTGCTTATATGTGTGGTTGGTTCATCTAAAATCACAAGAATGATACATCAATTGATGTTTTATATTTTTCATTCTCTCTGCCTTCGGAAGTGTAGTACCTCTTTCTTCTCCTTTATCATTAGGAAAGATAACAAAGGTTGGATACAAGAAAGTTTGCTTATGACAATCAAATTAACTCCTAACCAGGCACAAAAAGTACATAATGTAAAGAAAGTGTGGGAAGGGGATTAGCTTGACCAATTCCTTGGATTTTTGTTTGTGAACCATCGGCTGAAGTGACACTAGGTAGTGGTATATAGGTAAGGTGGGAGAAAAATAAATTGTTATCAGGCATGATCAAAAGGGCCTAAGTCCAGAATCCAAGGTGCAAGAGAAGTCTAGGAAACAAAAGCAACAAGATTAGCTTGACCAATTCCTTGGATTTTTTGTTCATGAACCATTTGCCAGAGTGACACTAGGTAGTGGTATATAAGTAAGGTGGGAGAAAAAGAATCGGTTATCAGACATGATCAAGAGTGCCTAAGTCCAGAATCCAAGGTGAAAGAGAAATCTAGCAAACAAAAGCAACAAGATTACTGGTCTGAACTAAGTGGCAGGTGTATTGGACTGCACATATGTTTTGAGTTGGAGATACTCAATAATTCATTATACTTGGGAAGTCTTAGATTTTGGGCTGTGTCTAACTCAACCCCTAAAACTAGCTTGTAAGGTGAAGATTGTCTAAGTTTTATATATTATGGCCATACCTCTAGCCAATGTGGGATCTCAACACACCACTCACACCCAGAGCGCTAAGTTTGTAGGACTAGACATCTGATAATGGACCTCTAGCCAATGTGGGATCTCAATACACCACTCACAAACGCTTCGTGGACCACGAACATCTTATATCTGCAACAAGTTGGATGCTTTTGGTATCTATTTTTCAGCTTGAGGGGGAGTGTTGGAAATAGTAGCATAAATGGATGCATAATAATTATTCCACTCAGTATTGGATTCATTGTGCCCTAGTAACAATAAGATTTAGTGTGTCTTAGGAAATAGAATTAGTCTCCTTGTAAATAGTATTCTGAATTTATTATCTGTATATAAATATAAAATCTGCTGAGGAGGTGGGCCATTGGAGGCTGTGACAGTTGGCCACTTCTGTTGCTGATTTGGGGTAGCCAGTGGTGGATGGTGTGGTTGGAAAAATTGTAGCTGGTGAAGGTGCAGCTGTTTGCACAGGAATAGAGCAAGGAAACCACTGGTGGAGCACAGTGGTGTGGATCGTTAAACCACTGATACCATATGTATCTAGAAAAGGTTATGTGGTAAAACTGTGTGTCTAATCAGTCCATATTGATGAATACTTGTACCATGAACAGTATTAGTTACGAGAGGAATTATCTCCTTAATTATAGTCAATCAGCACTCTTCACCTATGAGTCAGTAACACTAACAACTAATACTGCTCATTATTCATGTGCTTAAATCTAACATTTAATTCTAAGTTTCTGATATAATGATTTATGAATACCCTTGTTAGCCCTCCACCTCCAGCATGTTTTCCTCCACATTTTATTTTTAAATAGTATTTACAATTTTAAATTGTTATTTTTTGTGTAGGGAGCAATTCGTAGGGCTACCCTAGCACAGAAATTTATACCAGTATTCATGGGTAGTGCTTTCAAAAATAAGGTAACCATTGAATTTATGTTCAGTTTGTAACTTCATGTGTTTGTACTATGTAGTCACTGCTTTATTTATTCCTCCTCTTTATTTGGGTGATGCATAATATTATTTTTTCTTTATTTTTGACATAAAATGATTATGATGTAATATAGTTTGGGTCCTTCAAATATTTTACTTTTGAAATTGAATCCATTTGCAACATTCTTGTGTGTGACCTTCTGGTGATACACACAATAATCATACTGGCTGTGGTACCCAGTAGAAATTGAATACATTCATGACCAATCATAAATGTCATGCTACACTTTGGGCATTTTGGGTCTGGTCACATGTTGGGCCAATGCCTAACTTAAATACCTGTTGCTTTATAACCTTAAACATCAAATAATAAAAGTAAGAAAAATCTAATTCTGATAATAATAAAATTTTATTACTGTTTTTAAAATTTGCTACTTATAAGCTTCTCCATTTCGATGCCGTGGTACGTAGTGGAAATTTTTAACATATCTTATTCTGACTTCTTCCCCCTCTTGTCTGATCTTTGATCTATCTACTTTTTTCCTGCCTCTGTCAAGGCTGTGTTACAGAAATTTTCTGAGGAATTGCTTTCTTGTTTGTTTGATTTTGTTAATATTTCCTTTTTCTCATTTATCTCCTCTATCTTAAGTGCCATATTCTTTATAGTGTCCTAATATTCTTTATTCTTTCTTAGGCTGATTCTTGATATTCTTTATACTTCATTTAGGATAGCATCCCCAACAATATTTCTCATGCATGCATTCACAGATTGGCTTGCCCCAACACAAAGTAATTTATCAATATGATCCAAACTTGAACATTCTAGATTTTATACATACTCATCACTTGTTTGTATCATTTATTTGAACCCTGTTTTATGTCATGCATACTCATCACTTGTCTGTATCCAAATTTGAACCTTCTGTCTCTTATAGTTTTAATCTTCTGTTACTGGTACAGGGGGTACAGCCACTCCTGGATGGTGTAATTAATTATTTGCCATGCCCAATTGAAGTTAGTAATTATGCTCTTGACCAAACTAAGAATGAGGAGAAGGTACCTGATTCATAGAAAATTTATCCTTGTTTTGCTTAGATACTATATTGCTATCATGATTGTCATAAATTACAAATTGAATTTTGAATTTGAGGGCCAAATTTCTGTATCATGAATAATAAGGTTCAATATTAAAATGATAAAAATTGCTTTGAGTGTGTTCCATGTAATAAAACATGACTCAATTATTCAAAAAGTGAAAAATTATCAATAGTAGACATTATACTGCATGTATAGTAATGTTTTAAGTCACTAGCCTGGAAAGAAAATGAAACTCCAAATTCCAAATTAACATAATCAAGATTTAAATAATGGTAGTAGTCAGATTACTTTGAAATTTGAAAAAAGTCACTAATTAAAAGAAAGGTTAATAAATTAGAAAAGGCTTAGGTCCCTGTCTTCTTGCTAATTAAATTATTTTTCAATTTTTTTAAAAATAAGGTATATGAGTTCAGGATAGAGTTGGGTATTCAAGGTTAAGGTGACAGGGTGGGATGGCTTTTATGAGCTTGGGATGAGCTTTTCAGCTGTCTGTTGCTATTGCCTTTAAAAAATGGTAAAAAGCAAGTAAAAGCAACTTTTGCACTTGGGTTTGCAGAACCCCACCTTGGTCTGATGAAACCTGACTGCTTTTTTTTGTAAACAGAATTGCTAGAATGAAATCACATGATTATAGAAATTATCTTGAGGTTATTTCCTGCAAACTAATGGTCCAGTGAGATTATAATCATAATAATTGTGACGTGGATGCGCGTTTCAGATACAATGGTTGCCTTGCTATATTATTTATTATGCTAATAAAAAATTATTGGGTTATTGTAATAGTCTAAACTTGTCTAGGTTGAGTTGCCTGGAAGTCCTGATGGGCCACTTGTGGCACTGGCTTTCAAGTTGGAGGAAGGACGGTTTGGTCAGTTAACGTATCTAAGGTACCCTTCACCTTAGGAGGTGGTTAATCCCATTTTAAACTGTCTATTTTGTCTTTTAAATATATTGATCTTCAGTTTCAAGTTTGTGGTAGCCTTTCAGTGACACACAAGCTAATGGATATTTTTTTGGTTGAAGAATCTACGAGGGTGTCATTCGAAAGGGTGATTTTATTATTAATGTAAACACAGGCAAGAAGATCAAGGTATATTCAAAGCTCTTTATTGTTCTAGTTTGATTTGCATTAGTCTTGTTCATATTGATGTTTTGCCTTGTAGACAGTAGACCTGATTTCCGTTTTGGTGATGTTATGTAATCATGTTTAGTTTTTACACTCCATTCTTTCATTTCCAAGATACATATAACTCCATTCCAGATTTTATTTGAAATACCATTGTGCAGTAGTGTTTAGTTTGAATCTGCAGTTTTTGATGTTCAAGTTCAACATTAATTTAGCCCCATGTTTATGGAAATCCTACTTGTTCATGGATTGCAATCCCTAAAACCAAGTGCATGGATTCAAATTCTGTTACAAACCCACAAACAAGAATTGAAGAATAGTATGAGAGATAGAAAGTGTTAGGGAGTTACATGTGGTACAAATGTAACAGTGTTCTCCATATGCTGCTAGAATCTGTTAGCGGATTCTGTTAGATCTGTTAGTAGATTCTGATTGGTCTCTTGCTAGCACTATAAATATGTGAATTGTATGCTGTTCAAATTAATCAATATAGCGTTCAGCTTTCAGAAAATTCAACATATTTCTTTGCTCAGTTCCTTTTGTTCTTTTTCCCACACTTTCTATCACTTCCTCACCTTCCCACCATTCTTAACAGAAAGAAAATGAATTATTATTGGTTAAAGATATTTGAGCAGAAAAAATGAGACAATTCTCCTTCCAATGGTTTCCCCTTTCTACAACAGAGCAAATGCTCTGTTCCCAAATGCTAGCAAATGCTCGTCTGATGTCTAGTCCATGTTGCTGTGTTTGAAATCTTAGGGTTAATAGATCTAGAAATAGGAAGAAAAGAGAGAGAGAAAGCATAGAAAATCTGAATTGGTATCAGTTTCAGTTTTGTATTCTGAATTGAATAAATGGTTACAGAGAGAGAGATATTTATACAAGCTCAGATCTAACAGAATCAGTTAGTATACAGTTTACTCTAACTGTATACTAACTGCATCAGAAACTTACAATGGCTAACACAGAAGCTATACAATAGCTAAAACACAGAAGCATTAAATGCACATGCGAACAGGCTAACATATCACTATCATACTGATCCCACCTAGTATGAAAATGCTTTGGTGGTTGTTTGGGAGTTCAGTTCTCTATGCTCTGGAAAAAGGGACAGGGGACCCACCCCCTTTTCAGATTGGACACGTACCCGATCGAGTATGAGTCCATGAATCTCCCTTTTTAGGGCAGAAATCTCGTCCTGGTTAGGAGCGAGGGGGGCCACTGAAGCCGGTGCAGGCGCTCGTGGCGGTGCCTCTTGAGCCAGAATTTCTGGGGCTTTTGGGTGATTCGGCTGGGTTACTTCTTCGCCTATAAACCCTAAACCGTTATTGTTTATTTTTCCAAGCAAATACCCGTCTGTTCTAATAAATTCTTAGTCGTTACTGTCCTACTACCAGTATGGATGGATTTTTTAGAATCTTATCTTATCCTATACAAAAGGCAACTAATTTAACCATACATCTGACAATGTTCATCCTGCACGTTCTTGTAGGAGGATGTTTTGTCTCATTTTGTTCCTTCTCTTTTTCTTGAACCTTTTTGTTTATCTAAGGATGGGCAAACAATAAATGCATCTATATCAGGTAATCGATGAAATATTAAAAAATTACAAAAAAGAGTGTACTGCTTTTAGTATATATTAACTCAAATAACTTAATATTAGGCAAGATACATAATTGAAAATAAAATATAGTACTATTCTCTAGTAAAAATCATTGCCATGTCTCTGCTTTCTAGTTTCACATTCTGAGACTATAATAATTTGTGATTAAAGCCTTTCTTTTGCCAATGCAGGTTCCTCGCTTGGTTCGAATGCATTCTGATGAGATGGAGGTTCGTTTTTTAGACTTTCAGGATGATTAATAATGAATAATTAATTAATTAATAATCTTCCTCTAAAATTGAGTGCCTCTGGAAACATAAGCATTTTCCCCATCACTCTTTTTAAGTGATTAAGAATTATAGTTAGGTAGGTCATAGGCTATGATTTTTGCTGATGAAAAGAAAACTAGTAGGGTTTTGTTCCTCTACTAAATTCATTTCAAGATTTTAAAAATTCAGTTATTCTCTGCCATCTCTTTATAACTTCTAATTGAGGTTTTCTTCCAAAATCTGCAGGACATTCAAGAGGCTCATGCTGGCCAGATAGTTGCAGTATTTGGTGTTGATTGTGCATCAGGTTTTTTTTTTTGTCTTTCCTTGAACCTATGTATTCCATGAATTCTATATTGCTTCTTTTTAGTAATATTTTTTGGCTGGTTAGGTCTTTGCCTAGAATTATGAAGCACGGACACCCCTGTGCAGGGGAGTGTCCGGGTGTCCGACACCGACACTGATGCGACACGCCATGGAAACGTGTCAGACACCTGTCTTCTGGTGTCGGAATTAAAAAATATTATTTATCAGCTCGGACACGCGCTGACACGGCTCGGACACAGCTGGGACACTTGTATAATTTTTTTTTAAAAAAAATTGAAACTGAACAGAAATTATAATTTAAAAAACAAAAAAATAAACTACTTAAAAAATGAAAAATGTTTAAGTTCACTTTTCCTTCTTCTACAAGCTGTCCAGACCACACTCCTCCACCTTTCATTGTGCTCTGTTTCTGTGTTTGCTGTTTCTGAAATAGGGTTTGTGTTCTGTTACTGTTTGTTGTTTTCTGTGTTCGGTTGTGAGTTTGTGTTGTTGTTTGCTGTTTCATTGTGCTTTGTTACTACATTGTGCTTTCTATATGTAAGTGTCTTAGCAATATATATATATAAGCGGTGTTCCGGTGTCCTATATTTTGGACATCAACCGTGTCCCGGTGTCGTGTCCGGTGTCTGTGTCGGAGTCCGTGCTTCATATATGACCCTTAGTTTTAAATAGCGCACTATAGCGGTGAAGCGATGCGTAGCGGCCCCTGGACGCAATACATGGTCTCATAGCATCACACTTCACTATAGTGGCTGCTATAGCGGTGCAAATAGCGCCATTCAAGGCACTGTATGGCTGCTATACTGATTGTGCTTGAAAACCTGAAAATACAATTCCAATGAGACTGTTGCTGGGGAATTTTTTTTTTTGCGGGGGGTGTTTATTTTAGGCATTTCAGGTACAAAATGTGTTTCAGCTCAAAAGGGTTTGGGATACTAGAAACCCTTTTTACGTTCACTTACTCGTGCCTGTCTCTCAAGTGACCCATCAAGTCTCTCCAGCGGCTCTCAAGCAACCCATCCACCACTGTTTTCATGCTTTTCTCTTGCAGTCACTGTCCTGCTTGTTCACTGCCTCATTTTCCTTTTCCTGTTTTGTCTTGTTTCTCTTGTTGTCATTGTTCTCTGTTAATATGTTTTCCCATTGTTTTTGCTATACATAATTAAATGGTGTCTTCTCATTGTTCTCTAAATTCAATGATTAAGAACACAGTAAAGGTATTTATACAGCTTTAGAAGCTTGTGCTGAAAGCTAAGCTAAACCAAATCTGATTTAGTTAGGTGCTAACCGCACCTAACTGAAACAACTGAAAGCTACAGTAACTACTAACAAGTTGAACAACTACTGCATACTACTGTAGCTATACAGATACAAATATATATCACTAACACCTCCATTTATTGTCATTCAGTTTCTGGTGAGTGTAGTTTGAGTTCTTTTTTGAGCTCTTTTTTATTTGTCATCTTTCTCCCAGAGCCAGTCATTTACTTTTGTTTTTTGGGTTATCTCATCATTGGGAAGTCATGGTATCCTGCTCTCAACCTGTATAAAAAATTTCAGAATAGTGGTTATTCAACTATGCGCAATACTACTATAACATTTTTGGGGTTGACCACCGCCCCTATGAGTAGAAAATGGAAAATGGAAGGAGAGAAGTTGAGAGAAGAGAAAATAAGGGGCTTATACCATTTTCTATCATTTGGTTGAGAAGAGAAAATAGGGATAGAAAAAAATGGTGGGACTCACATAAATATTGTCTCCTCACATGAGAAAAAAATGGGAGGAAAATGAAAAGCTGGTTGAAATGACCAATTTATCCATCTGCCCACTTACATATACCATTTTCAGGTATAGATGAATGAGAAATTCCAAAATTTGTTCTAGACAACTTTGAAATGTTCACTTTTATGAAGTTTGATAATGTTATTCAATTTGACCCGTGTTGAATCACCGAGGGCACCTCCCCTTGTTAGGAGTTAGAGGTGTCAAAACGGGCTACCCGGCCCGGCTCGAAGCGGGTAGCGGGCTTTTACGAACCGGGCTAGAATACCCGGCTAAAATTCGGTCCTGTAAAATAAGAGCCCGAGCCTGACCCGGATCGGGTAGCGGGCTTATGCGGGCCGGCCCGGTTAAAGCCTAATTTATTAAAAAATGTAGCTCATTAAAAGTTATGAAGAATTATACTTTTACAAAACTAAAAATATTACAATATAGTTATAAAAAACATTTAAAAAAGAGTTCATATACCCTAATAAAACTCATTCAAATAAATTTAAAATTCATTCTAAATTCCCAAACGTATTCATCCATCAATCCTATTAAACTAAAATACATTTAACGCATTCAAATAAATTTAAAATACATTCCTAAGTTCCCAATCCATTCCAAACACATTAAAAGATTTTTCTTAACTTTTCATTCTTACTTTTCTAAAATTATCCTTTACTGATAGAAAAATAGACCATTTATATCACAAAGAATATTCAACGACGAGCATTCGAAATAAAAGAAAGAAGTGAAAGTTACATTCGATATATTATAAAATGTAATTTATATAACTATTTCATTTATTTATATTTTACGAATGTTGTTAGTATTTTTTTATGATTATGAAAAAATCAATATTTTCAATTGAAAGTTCCTCAGGTGGTACTTATATATTATAATTTATACTTTGAAAATAAGCGTTATACTATTCTTTGAAAATAAGCCCCTTTGGCTTGATCAAAACATAGGAAAAACATGAAGTGACCATGACTTTGTGACCATGCACAAAAACATTTGTTTACTAATTGTAAAAACTTCTATTTTGTTGGAAAAAATATATACCCTGCAACATTTTTTATATATATGCGGGTAGTCTGAAAGCCTGTCAGGCTACCCGGCCTGAGCCCGGATTGTTGCGGGCTTTATTTATTTCGGGCTAAAAGCCAGGAAAAAATTCAGGCTTCAAATTTCAATGCCCAAGCCCTGTAAAAATGCGGGTTCGGGCGGGCCGGCCTGGTCCATTTTGCCGGCTCTATTAGGAGTGCAGGATGATAAACACATTGAATTATAGCATTGGGAAGTTCCTTCACTGAAGGGTGTTTCCTTTTTTTCTTCTTTTTTTTAGGGGGGTGGGGGATCTATTGTTCATGTCAGTTAGCAGTGTCACATTTTTAAATAAATTTTTAGTGCTTTCTGGGTTATATATGCTAAAGATGTGTTGTCGGGAGTCTCCCAGTTTATTATTTATTTCTCCTCATATTTTGTTTTGTTTTAATTATATATTGGCCTTAATATTTTTGTCTTGGTTATCAGGAGATACTTTTACTGATGGGTCAGTTAGATACACAATGACTTCAATGAATGTTCCTGAGCCAGTGATGTCATTAGCTGTACAGCCAGTCTCAAAAGATTCTGGAGGGCAAGTAAGTAGTATCTTGTGTAACATGCCAATCCCCCTGCACTATATTTGAATAAAGTTGCATAATATAGTTGGCCTTTTCCATGTATTGCTTACAGTTTTCAAAAGCTTTGAATCGCTTCCAAAAAGAGGATCCTACTTTCCGAGTTGGCTTGGACCCAGAGAGTGGGCAGGTTGTCTTTCATTCTTTTTATCTTTCTTAAAGTGACAATATCATTGTTCTTTTAATGACATTAGTGTGCTTTTGTGGGTAGACAATCATTTCTGGAATGGGGGAACTGCATTTAGATATCTATGTTGAACGCATTAGGAGAGAGTACAAGGTACCCTTTTTCCTTAACATATATTTTTCCCTTTGTTGATGCTGGCCAAATTTTTACTTCTGGAGTTTCGTTCTTATGTCTTTACCTGTGAAGGTTGATGCTTCAGTTGGAAAGCCCCGTGTAAACTTCAGAGAAACTGTTACTCAACGTGCTGATTTTGATTATTTGCATAAGAAGCAAACTGGAGGGCAAGGACAATATGGTCGAGTAATTGGGTAAGTATAGATCAGTCCTTATTTTATTTTCTGTAAGCAGTACCCTAGCTTCCAAGAGAAATTTATGTTACACATGAACACGCACACACAAGAAGGCTACAAATAAAAAGAAACCATTGAAGTTAACAAAAATTTCTTAAAGAAAATACTTCATATGGAGCTTGTATATGATCATGTCTCCTAGAGAATCCTGATGTAAAAAATGCATACAAGAACAGCAGTCATGAGATTAAAACGTAACAGCAGGACTAGCAAATTGAAAAAAGATATTTTCATTGAGATCCATCATCAAAATCCTCATCCTGCACAGTCCACACCAGAGAAGTGTGACATTGGGTGAGAGATAGTGGATTGGGAATGGTCCTTAGTTATGAAGAGACAAAATGATGATGCAATGGGTTTTGAGGACAAAATTAATCAGGTTTGGTCTGGAAGGATTTTTGTGATTGCATGCCAATACAGACTGATCCAGATTGAAATAGGCACATTGAAAAAAAGTCTGATATAACATTGATAGGATCATACAACACTACCAATATTACAAGTTTACTCACAATGTACTGGGTTCTTCATTTTTTATTTTTGACGCACTATCTGGATTTCTCATCTGATTTCAATGTATAAAATTGTGATCACACAATTGCACAATATTGCTATCTCAACAACCTTGGTACTGACCTTAGTTGTTAAATCTCAACAAATATTAAGAATCAGAAGGCCTTGGTTTCTAAGAATTGTGAATCACATAGAACAAAGCTGGAGAACTCAGAATAAAGTTTCAGTCACGGAAAACTGGCTTGTGTTTTTAACAGACCTGGCATAATTATAGGACAAAGAAGATCATTTTCTGCCTTAAAAGATTTCTTGTATGATTCTGGTTATCAATATAACAAATATTCAATAAGAGCAGCCAGTCCTGCCATCAGAATTGGTTTTTTAGTTGGGTCTCAGATCCAGGTCAGGTCCATTGCAACCCAAACAGTTTTTTCAACCATTTTCCATAGTTTAGTAGAAGCATATGATATGATTCATCAAGAAAGGATAGGATTGGGTTGCATCAATTTGCTTAAATGGGCCAAAAAGCCAAAATAAATTATTTTAGCCTCCATAAGTTGTAAAAAAACGGCTTCAACCAATCTAAGTTCTGGTAGGTGTTGCCTATGTATTGGATGAAATTGTACGACTTGTCTTGAAAAGTACGATTTAAATATCTATGATGTTGACAATATCACAGTTCAGACTACATTGACTATGTGGATCTCTATGGAACTTACCTCTAGGCTTTAATGATAGTGCTTTATGACCTGAGTTAGACTGATGGTCAGGTCACCACCTAATCATCTAGTTAGCTATATGTACCTTTTAGCGGTTAGTCTTCTCAACCTGTGGCGATTGGAGACTGAATTACAAAACTGCAATGCTTGAATATCTTCACAAATTTGGCTAGTACTCTGTATATTTTAGCTTTTAGTACCTTATGTGTTTGAACTCTTTTTGGCAAAATATAGGAATAGTAATATTTTTCTAGCACAGTGGACCTTGAAACCTTTTCTTTTTGTTTTCTTTTTCTTTTTCAACGTGCTCATTAATTAACATCTTAAAAAAGTTGGTGTGACACCCTTCTACCCCAAATACTAATACAATCATCGAATTGAAATATAAGAAAGGTTTATAGTCATCATCGAGGTAAAAAGGTTCACAATCCTCATTTAAACAATTACTTAATCCAAATAAAACTAAATTTCCATAAAAGGTGAAATCAAGGTTTTCAAAACTAAATTTAAAGGATCAAAATCATACAAATCTCTCTTGGCCATGTAAGACATTTAAAACAGTTTTCCTCAATCTCCACTCAATAACATGAATAAAAGTAAACTCCTAATACTAAGCCCTGAATGTCACAAGTATCAGAGTGAGACCCCTTCCTTTCAATACTCGGCATATTGCGTGCCATCTTCATCACCTATAAAATAACCACAGAGTACGATGAGGAAAAAAACACATACTCATACATGCAATGTAGAAGGCTACCCTGTCCTCACCCAACACATAATCATCATCATTAATATCATCACATGATCATTATCATTCATATCAACTCACACTCTTTATATTCAACAGATTACTCATCACCATACATATTATCTCTCATCTTAATCCACACTCGTTACATACAGCACATTAATTTCACACAAATATATAATTCACACTTCTCAAACAATCATGAAATGACAAGTATGCTCACTCTATGCTCATGCACAATGCCTCTTCCTAAGAGTCATGATTTGGAACTCCGCACAATGGGCGCACCTCATCAATCCCCTTAGTTGTTACCAATGATGGCCCTACCGTTAAATGCCCTCTCTTGGCCGATAGGTTGCACAGTTAAACACCCCTCTTGGGCCCGTGCAAAGACATTCGCCCCCGTCATCATCACCCACCTCTATTGGGCTAGATGACTCGCATTGAAAACACTCCCTCTTGAAGTAAATGCATCGAATGTCCCCCATCATGGTCGTCACCCAACACGCCGTCCCCTCTTAGGACTAGGGTATATGCTAGCCACGTCTGGCTTCTCACGCATCGCACACATCTCATATCTCAAATGTTATGATCAATGCAATCAACATCATATCTCATATCTCTCACACAATCTCTATGCTCAATGCATCATCATCAATTCACATATATCTCATACAATCTCTTTTACTCTATCACTTCACATCACATCACAATATTATAAACATAGAACATCACATAGGATACTCACGCCACAATACTCATGCCACAATCAATACACTTTATACATCCAATTAATCTATCAATTCCGCAAAACAATTCTCATATTAAATAAGCATCCAACTCAATTTCATATTTTTAAATAAAGCTAATCTGCGTGCTGCGCTCACTCCGCGCTCAGCGCACGTGCAGCGCGGATTCCAGAGAGCTACACTCCACTCTCGCTCAGCGCAAGTGGAGCGCAGATTCCAGAGAGCTACGCTCCACCCGCGCTCAGCGCAGTTGGAGCGTAAGTGTCGTAGAACGCGACTGTTCATACATTTTTGCCCCTTTTCAACCCTCTTCTTCAATCCCTACTTAATTCTTTAAGTTCTAACTCGTTTATACTCGTTTTCACTGATTAAAAACACTGAAATCTTCAATCATTCCTACGAATTATAATAAATTTAACTTCTAATCAATTATGGTTCCTCATCTCTAAACCCTTATTTAACCCCTTTTCGCTATTCTCGCTACCATCACCCAATTCATCAAGATTATCACGTGCATATATCATATCAAACACATTCCAAACACACAACACATGATTCATAGATAGGTTCTCAATTTAGAATTCTTAGAGGGTCTTATGGTTGCCCTCACTACCCAAACACTCCTACATACACATACAAGCAGCACCCTTCCCCCCCTAGATTACTGTCAACGACAAACGGCAGAATTCTTCTCGATGATTTACTCTACGACACCTTCTCTTTGTAAAGTCGATTCTCCTTTCCCTAAGGTTTCGTTATCTGACGATTGAAAAACAAGGATTAGGGTGAATTAATAACCCCTCCTTAAATAATTACTTAACTGGGCTGGGCCTACCCTCGACCCACTCATTCCTCTTTTTATTTAATTAATATTAATTATTCATAATAAAAGATAATATCACCATTATTCCTTCCTTTTATTTTATTTTATTTGTCCTAGAAATTTTAGGATGTTACAGTATTCAGAGACAATAGTATTTTGGACAAGGATTTTCCTTTATAGATTTGTCCGTGTTTAAATATCCTAAGTCTCAAATTGATTCAGTGGCTAGCTTCTTTGTGGTTCTTGGCTAGTGGCTATTTCAAAGGGATTTTTTGGTAGGATATTTGGAGAGAATAGCAACCTTGGGTCACCTGATGTCGTTTTCCAATTAGATATTTAGGACAATATCTCATTAATGAATAGTCAAATTGGACCCTAAAAGATAGAGACTTGGTCATATTACTCACTAGCAGATTAATGAGTCTAACAAATTAGTCTGCAGGTTAACTTGTGTTACTTAGCATCGATGGGAAACATCATGTGGCACGTTAAATGCCACTGTGGAAGTCCATGTGACATGATATTTTGTTGTCCTCTTTGTTGGAGAGTCCCACATTGACTAGTGATTAGGCCAAATAAAAGTATACAAGCCTTGGGCAATCCTCACCCTACATGCTAGCTTTTGATGTTGACTTAGTCCCAGGTCAAAAATCTAAGATGGTATTAAAGCCTATCCTAGATCCCTTATTGGACCCCCGCCTGTAGATGTCCACGCTTCAAATGTCCAGCCTCGGGCGTGAGGGGGTGTGTTGGAGTCTCACATTGACTAGTGATTAGGCCAAATAAAAGTATATAAGCCTTGGGTAATCCTTACTCTACAAGCTAGCTTTTGGGGTTGAGTCAGACCCATGTCCAATTCTAAGACTCTCTTATGTATGCCAAATTGAAGCTATTATGGCTGATATAGGGCAATATTTCCTCTGCTTTCCCCCATTCTTCATTGTGATGGAAATCAGGATACCAGTAGAGAAATCCAATCAGCTCATTTTCTAAAACTTGGTGGACATATGCTTAAACTCTGATGTTGCAATAACAATATTGATTGTTTGAGCACACTCATCAATAAAATGTTACCATTACCATTGGGTATAAATCTAGTCTTACCTTTGGAAGGGTTGACAACACCTAAAGTCAAGAATATATAGGGCTATTTCCAAGCACTTATTATTTAAAGTGGGCAAAAGATCAATCAATGGAGGGATAGCTCCAATGCATACTTAAAGGTCCTATCTGATTTGTGAGAACTGAGAACATATAGTCTTTCCTGCTAGAATGCTAGTTGGGTACTTCTTATCCCTCATTAACCTCGACAATTCAACCAAAAGTCTCAAGCTTGAGAGAACTTGTATCTTGTAGCCATTCCCTTCCATCAACAGGATTTCAGTCAATTTGGCACAATTCATCTTTGTTTGAATGGCTCCCTCATTCATAATATCAACCAACAATGGTACCTTCATTGGATGCTTCAGATTTCTTCAACTCCAAACTTGAATTCAAATTCACAATGATCCCAATGGCTTTGGATCCAACAGCATTGGAAGGAAAAGGACCCAGCAAAGAAAAATTAAAGCAAGCCCACCATTTTCTGCAACCATTTTCGCCGTGGACACATGGGAATCAACAACCTAGAAAAGGTCTTTATGAGTTTGAACGTTGGCTTGACCCTTTACCTTCTTGAGTGTGTCCAACAGTCCAAGAGCTCCAAGGTTGTTCCTTGCACATTGTCAAACTTCTTCATAGCCAAGTATTTCTGTGTGAATTAGCTAAGGATGGAGTGGTTGAGAGTCCTATAGGTCATGACTGAATTGTCCCAAATGTTTCTGCTTTGTTGTTGTCGGTCTTCAACCATGGCATTTAATGTCCCAAAACTTCTTCATGACTCAGAATTTTCTGTTAATGTTACGTAACATGATTTGATTGACGGATTACACATTAGGGACCTTGGGTGCAATTTCATTTTTTTAAGGACTGATATGACTAATCCCTTATCTTTTGGGGACCATTTGCCTATCCACTCAGTATCTTGTTCTTTACTCCTGCACTTCTCTTTCTTGTTTAATCAAATCTCTTGACTAAAATTAAGTCAATTTTTTTTACACATGAAGTGGTCTCTTGTATTTCTTACACTGTCCCTACCATGTATAAATAGGTTTTCTAAACTGATGCTTCTGAAGCAGTGAATTCCCACTTTTACCCATGTGCCTTGGTAAATGTAATAAAGGTTTTAGCACCACTAAAATATTCCACACTTCCAATTTGGTTGACAGTTTGAGTCTTATTATGACTAAATTCCTTCCCCATATGTCTGTTTTCTTTTGGTGCTGTTAGGAGGATTCTTGATCCTCTTGTTCTGTATGTCTATTCTCTTTCAATAAATAATTCTTTTATCACAAGCAAAGATGATGTAAAAGGAGTGTGATTAATTTGAGTCTTGAAAACTTTGCAGTTGTTTCTTATGTTACAGTAAAGACTTGTCATGTGATGCTTTTGTAGATACATTTGTTTCTCATTTCATGAGGTTATGAACTGTCCAAATATTCACCTCACTGGTGCTGATTGTTGTAAAGTAATTGTCACAACAATTGTTATATCTGGGGCTGAAGAAGTGCACTTGCTAGATGTTGCTAACGATTTACACATGTCCTATCTGGGATTTTGTGCTGTAAACTAAGTTCGTGCTGGATATGAATTATGGAAGCATTTCTGACTTGCTTGATACTTTCATAATTTACTTCTTGTTGACTTCGAATGAATTTCCATGATGCATGCGATATATCGCTAATTTGGTTTTCACAGTAAATACATTTAAATATAATTTAAAACACATGATTGGTTTTTGAGTTACAGCTATATTCCGAACATGCTAATTTGGTTTACTCAGATTAACCATATATGTTTTCATTCTATGCACGTTAAATTTTACGATTCATTTTGGTGGAGGCTAGTTGTGTTTTTTCACTTCTCATATCCCACTTCTATTTCTTGATGTGGTTGCAGGTATATTGAACCACTTCCTGCAGGGTCACCAACTAAGTTTGAATTTGAAAACATGCTTGTTGGTCAAGCTATTCCATCTAATTTTATCCCTGCAATTGAAAAGGGTTTCAAAGAGGCTGCCAACTCGTGAGTGAAATTTTGATAATTGCTTAATTGTGCTTTCTCCATTCTAATTTCAATTTTTTTTTTATTTAAAATTCATCATTCAGTGTCTTATACTCTATCATTTATACAATTTTTGCATGCAATGTTGGGTGTTGTTTAATCTGTAGATGGATCCCACGTAGTGGAAAAAGTCTTTGTACAATTTCAGTGTGTGACTACGATTAAACTTATATTTGGTATGGTAAACCCAATTTTTCTCTTCATACAGTGGTGCCTTAATTGGACATCCAGTTGAAAACCTCCGAGTTGTCTTGACAGATGGTGCTGCCCATGCTGTTGATTCCAGTGAACTTGCATTTAAGTTGGCCTCCATCTATGCTTTTAGACAGGTCCTTTTTCATTTCTGTTAGCCATATTATATAAGTAGTACTGCACATATTCCCCCGGTAATCATCTATTGATTCCTTGACACAATAATGATGGTCTCATTCCTTATGGTGTTATCTTTCTGTAACAGTGTTATGCAGCTTCCAGACCAGTTATATTAGAACCTGTTATGCTTGTTGAGCTGAAAGTACCAACAGAATTTCAGGGAGCTGTTGCTGGTGACATCAACAAGTGAGGGTTCTTTACTTTATTTTCTTTTAGCTGGATATTATGGTAATTTTTCAGAATTTTCTGACATAATTTTATAACTCATGAATAGGAGAAAAGGTGTGATTGTTGGCAATGATCAGGAAGGAGATGATTCTGTCATTACTGCTCATGTAAGTACCTAACAAATCTCTCAATATTTTAATTACTCTTGTAGTTAGTTCCCATGGTTGATCTGTGACACTGAATACAATTAAGATTTCATGAACCCAAGTGGTTGGTGGAATGGAGCAAGACAGGGTCTCGTATCTTAAAGGTCACAAGTTCAAATCCCCACTCGTCTCCTTAGGGTGAGGTAAATATAAATCCCCACTCTGTAAGTGGCTCTTTGAGCCCGGAGGCTTTTCCTGTCTTGGACTATGGCACCATCCTCTCACCCTAAAATTCTTCATATAAAAAATTAAGATTTCATGATGGTTTAAAACGTGAATGTAAATCTACATTAGTTCCTTCTTGTTTTCCATTTACAGTAGCCATTCAGCCAAGACTAATCAATGTATGGTTTAGAAGGTGTGCTTAAGTGTTTGTGATGCAAATGAGTATTATCGTATGTTTTGATTTGCATTGGTGCTTTAAACAAATATGATTATAGGTTCTTGATGGCGCTGGATGATCCTCGGTGCAAAAGCTAAACATGCCAACTAGTTGTAGAAGTTTCTGGCATGAAGCCATCACACCCATAAAACATTTTTTTTCTGGATATGCAACTGAAAACTTCTGCAATTGATTTGTTGCAAGCAGTGTTGTTAAATGGCGGTTATGGCGGCGCCATAACGGTATGGCGCTCACCTCCGCAATCCGTCATGGCCGTTTGGCTTGTTTATGGCGCGGGTCCGCCATTTCCACTATGGCGGCCGTTATGGAGGTAACGGCTTGGCGGGTTATGGCGGCCGTGGCGGACATGGCGCCTAAATGGGCTTTTCCCCCTTTTTTTCTGGTTTGGGCCTGGGTCAAACCGACCCGGTTGAGTGCCAAACAAAGGCACCCGCCTCCTCCGATGAGTTTTGTCGACGCCGCCGCCTCCGATGCCACCACCTCTGACTGCGACAGCCCTGACGCGACCACCTCCGGCGCGATAGCTCCGTCGCGGCTCTGACAGAAAGTGACAGCTTCTTCTCCTTCTCCGCGTGAATCTTCGACTGCTCGAGCACATCACGGGTTGGCTTCGATGATGTCGTCGAGTGCGGAAGCGGCCATGGACAGCGCAGAGAGGGAAGAAGATGAGCAAGAGCAAGCGAAGGAAGGGGAAATGGACTTGTGAAGTGCGTTAAGGCAGAAGGAGAAGGAAGAAGACCAGAGGGGACAGGGACGGGATTTGGGGAATTGTTTAGGGTGCAAAATGTAACGAGAAGTGCGTTTTAGGAGTGGGGGATGGAAAGAGAGAGAGAGAGAGTGAGGGTAAGGCTTGTGGGTAGCTATTTGCATCATATTTTATATATATATATATATATATATATATATATTTTTTTTTGTTATATATATATTTGCATCATATTTTATATATATATATATATATTGTCCGCTATGATGTCCGTCCGCCATGGCAGTATGGCGCTTAAAGGTCCTTGCCGCCATCCGCCGTATAACCTTACTGACAACACTGGTTGCGAGATCATTACTACAGTTGAGAGCATGCTCCAAGGTTTAGGTGCAGTAATTGGTTAATGGGGTTTCTAATCTGTCTGAAACTTAATGGTGGTAGATTTTTTTTTTCTTTGGACCAGTGGAACGTTTATTTTCTGGTTTCATTTGGGTTTTTCTCATATGTTCATTTGGAAGGTTGATGTAGTTCGTGGACCTTTAGGATTAGTTTTGTAAATGTCTGTACTAAATAGCCTTCTGTTATTAATTATTTCAGGTCCCTCTTAACAATATGTTTGGTTATTCTACAGCTCTCCGTTCGATGACACAGGTTAATATCACATCAATAAAAAATATTTCATGTTTTGATGTCAAGTGTCAACTTATTTTTGGTTTTTAATTTCCTGTTGCTTTTTCAATAACTGCAGGGAAAGGGTGAATTCACAATGGAATACAAGGAACATTCACCAGTTTCTCATGATGTACAGATGCAATTGATAAACACGTACAAGGGCAATAAGGCAGCTGAATAATCAGGTGTTGTCAAAGTACATTGTCCTAAAATTTTTGACAGTCATTGATCTAGAAAAAAGAATTGTGATAATAATATAGGATATAGATTTGGTTCATTTTATTAGGGTCAATCAATTTTGGAAAGCAAATAAAAGTTGTTGTAATTGTGGTAACATAGTGTACGAATAATTAAACAAAAGTAGTTGCACGGTCATCTGGCTTCTATAAGATGTTGGTGCGTGTTAGTTACTTAATGAAAATGTCTGTTAGATTGATTCAGAGCTGTTCTATATGTAACTTTTATGTCTACTACAATATATCTCGTTCCAAGGTAGGTTTATTTAAAATACCGTTTTGGTTTGTGTAAATGCTGGCTTGCGTAGATTTATAATCTCAGGGTCCAAGTTTTATCTAGTCCGTGTTAGGTAGAACACCATCTTGGATTATAATCGCTGGAGCTTTGTAAGTGGTGTAGGATTGTGTGATTTTCTCTTTACCATAATGATTATAGGACTAATAATATAATATAATATAATCTTATACAGTTACATATTTGATCTTATTTTCTTACGAAATATTGCTGGAAGGAATCAAATTAAGATTATATTTTTTGTTTAGACAGATTCTGTTTTTCCTTTAGACAAAAACAAAAGATAGGTATCAAAATGCAACGTGAATCAGAGAGTGGAAGAGTATGAGACTTTGATGGGAGGATTTATCTTTCAATTATGATTGAAATGAAGAATAAAACACCTATTTATACAAATGACAGGTTGTAATTATGCTAAGGTGGGAGAGGGAGTAGGAGATAAAACTCCTCTTAACAGAGCGACAGAAACTAACACCATCTAACAGATTTACAACCGTAACAGAAATTATCTAACAGCAGCATTTGGTGAGGTACTTAACAATAGGAAATGGATAGATGGATGTTGTGCTCCTTTACCTGTCTTAGATTTTAGATTAAAAATTAGTTTATAGGGTGAAAATTGTCCAAAGTATATATACTATAATTTGGTCCTATCTCTAGTTAATGTGAGACTCTTCAATATCTCTCTTAACGCTCAGGCAGGACATTTGGAGTATAAATATCTTCTGGTTGGGGTCAATAACAGATCTAATATATATTTTGATACCATGTTGGAGTTATAAAGTTTTGGGAATAAAGGAAAAAGAAAGGAGAAGAATAATTAATAAATATACAGTAATATATGAATTGATATTTGATAGTTGATAATTGATACAAAGGATTAGACAATAACGCTAATTTATACTAACTAATATTGACTCTTAATTATAAAATAAATCATAATAATTAAATATGGAAATTAATTCTAAGAAATATTATAAGATAAAATCTAATCTTAATAGATATTCTAAGATAATAAATATATTATTATAATAATCTAACAACCTGAATTTGTGGCCCAACCCAAGATGGAGGACACATGACGTCTTAGGAAGAGATTCTAGAGTTTTCTTTTAATCCTTCGTTTGACAATTCTACTTGCCTTGCCCTTATCCTTCACACTCTTGCGTCAGTTTCATGATTCATCAGTTTTTTTAAAACCCTCATATGGAGGATATACCATGATATTTTCTCCACCGGGAAAATCTTATTAAATGAGGTGTCCAAATTAGCATAGAATGTCTCGTGTGGAAATTATGTGCAAACAATGGATAATCTTTTCTGCTATTTTCGTCAATCCCAAGTAGTTTTAGTTTGGTTCTACCCTAGGTCCTCGGCTCCATTCCAGAACAGATTTCTTTCGATGGCTCGGTCAAAACGTGGCTGTAGAAGAACCTCAATTCATGTAACTCTGGAATCATCTGCTGGACAACATGAAAGATTGAAAGGGTCAAAATGAATTGGTTTTTCAACATCGTCCTTTACAGCCAGAGGTTTCAATCCAAATAGTACAAAACTTTCTCTAAAATTACTTGGGTACAAATCAGAATACCAAACATTTTTAACATTAAAATAGAACATTATCCAATGTAACGATTTTTTTAGTTCCATTTTTTTTTAATTTTAATCAAATCAATTCTGTTTCAAATACTCCCACACATAGGCATGGCAACAGGGCGGGCGGGTCAGGGGCTGGTTTTGCTCTCTCTGTCCATGCCCCATAAAAGTCGGGGCGAGTTCGGGTTTAAAGAGAGCGAGTTTGAAATTATGAAACTCAACTCCATCCTCGCAGGTCCCCGTCGGGTTCGGGTAAATTCGCGAGAATTTCACCTTCTCTATTTTTCATTTTTTTCTCTATTTTATATAACTTAAATACGTGTTTTTACATAAGTCATATATACCTAATATATTCTAATTTAAATAATATGTAAATATAGATATTGATAATCCTAAAAAAAATAAGAAACTTAAGAAGTATATTATATTTTAAGAAAAATATATAAGTTTACTTTTATTATTTAACTATTAATATAACTAAAATAATTTAATTAGTATATCGGTGCGGGTTCAGTGGCGGTGGTGGGTGGGTTCTTGCACCCCCAAACCCGCCCCCATTAAAGATGGGGCAGGTTCGGATGGGTTTTACTTAAATCCAGTTAAAGTGGGTTTTCCTCGTCTAAGTCGGGGCGGAGACGAGTCGGTACTCGCGGGTTCGGGTTTATTGCCATGCCTACCCATACATAAAACTAAGAAGTATTGTGTCCAAGATGCGGGTATGGTGGTCTAACTTGGATCTTGAAGCTATTATAGCGGTTAGATGATGGTTAGCAATTTGTGATAGTGTCTTTGGTTGAGGTGGAGGTGGGAGTACCTATGTAAACATTTCAATGCTTTATTTTGACTTAGTAAAAAAATAGTATCTGAGCCATCTCCACTTAGGGGGTATATATAGGTGTGGAATGGTACTATAAAGAGGAGACCGAATGATTATAGGGTGGATCCTTTTGTGTTTGTGTGCTTAGGTCAATATCTCACCCACTCTTGTAATATTCTTGACATTTTTTATAATTCAATTAAACTACTTATAATCTAACTTGTGAAAGTGGAAAAACTCCAAAGGAAAGTGAATTAAATGAAAAAAGGTCCCCCTTGAAAGAGAGTAGATGGTGGGATGTCATCTCCTTTTGGGGAATACTGGGTAGGCTCATCCCGGTGTTTGGGATGGAGAGGCTAGAATTAGAATGTTTGGGTGATCTTGTTGTGTGATTAGGATGTTCGCTTAGTAGATAATCCTCGATCTTGGCTAAGGGTAGAAAAAACTCGACCAAAGGAGGTCCACATCAGTCAAGTTATCTGTCATATCAACCTAGTCTGAAACATTCCCATTTATACATCAAGAGCATTGGCTAATGTTTTAAATAAATAAAAAGTTAATTTTTTTAGCATATCCACTAAAAATTTAACTTTTGACATCAAGAATCATTCGATTTATTTTGATCTAACAATAGAAAAACTTCAATAAAACATAAATCCAAGACTTTAATATGGTGGGGTGATTATAAGATGAACCTTTTTTATGTTTAGTCCATTGTATATCTTTTTGAGTTTGGGTCCACTCAGGGGCGAAGTCAGGAAGTGAGGTCAGGGGGACCGGCCAATATCTCCACCCCAAATGAAATTTGTTATTATATATATATAGGGTGAGGATTGAGTTACTTCAGGAGTACTCTTTATAAAGTTACTCTGTTTAATTACTTTTTGTAAATACTGATTTTGATCAATTCAATTGTTAAATTGAAAGTTGTTATTAAGTACATCAAGTCTACAAAGTTTTACAAAGTTTATAAACAATATGATACTTAATCAAAAAACATCAATTTAACATATAATATATGTTTTTAAAATATAAGTACATGTTGACCATAAAATTACATATCTATAAATGTTAAATTTATCTAAAATTTGATATCATGATCATCATGCTAATGTCACATTTTTCAATGGTTAGATTTGTGAAATTCATATTCTATGAGATTTTATTAAGGGGAGTAACTTGATCCCCACTCATAATTATAATATTAATTGAATGAATTATTTTAATTCTTATTTTATTTTTATAATTTATTTTAATTATTTCTCTATATATTTTAATTTTTAATCAAATGTTTTATCACTAAAATTTTAAAATTCATAAAAAAAAATAAGGCTTAATTGCACTTTTGGTCCCCCTACTAACATCAATCCGCGATTTTGGTCCTCCTACTTTTTTTTCGTGATTTTGGTCCCCCTATTATTCCAAATTCGTGATTTTGGTCCCTCTAACACATACTTGGGAGGTATAGGGGGACCAAAATTTTGAACTACATCGCGAATTTGGAATAATAGGGGGATCAAAATCGTGAACAAAAAAGTAGGGGGACCAAAATCGCGGATTGATGATAGTAGGGGGACCAAAAGTACAATTAAGCCTAAAAAGTAAAATTATAATTACCTAATAATGTACTTTGTCTAGAAAATAAAATATAATAAAATTTATGTAAAAATATTTTTATATCATTTTGTATTAATTATTCACTTAAATCAAATACTTAAAATACAATAAATTAACTTATCAACTTTCAATCAATTTATCAGTTAATTTTAATATAGTCTATGTCTCATTCTAACCAAGCTTCTATATTTAATTTTATCTAATAATATATAATACATAAAATTACATAAAAATATAAATACATACACATTATATATATATAGTTTAAAAAAAAACAAAAATTGAGGGGGGGACATGGCCCCCCTCTGTCCTAATGTGGCTCTGCCCCTGGGTCCACTATAAACCAGTGTTATTAAAATCGGACTGGACCGGCCAATCCGATTGGTTGAACTTGAAACAGAATCAATGACCGGTCTGGTCAGGTCAGGTAAATGGACTGTTCCTACAGTTAACCTACCTGGTATGGAACAAGTTGAACCAACTACAAACCGGTACAACCGGTAGGAAACCAGACCGGTTCAGGGTCGGAGTCACTGTTTCCAACCGCATCTCGTGTGTCTTAAACAAGTTCTTTACTAAAAATTTTACAAAGTTCAACAAGCAGGTATCAAACCCGCTCCCCCTCACTACTAAGCCTGTGGTGAAACCACTCGAATTAACAAGCTTCTTACCCTATAATGCGTTAATATTTATATATAATGCCTTCTTAGTTTCTTCCTTTTGGTAGACAAAATTGGTATATAGAGAATAAATGAAACTATTTCCATTACTCCTTTTATTAACCATCAACACCCACATAAATTTATTTAACATTATTTTCTTTCCTTTCTTAAATTTAACATGTTCATTAATTCATTAAATAATATAAATATAAAGTTAATAAAAAATTTCAAAAAATTGGTGTTTCATGTTATATTTAATTATACTAGTTCTATTTTTATATCAAATTCAAATTTCAAAATATTTATTTATATAAAAAATTACTTGTATTTTATAAATATTATATATTTAAGTATAAATTTATTGATTATTATATATATCGTTTTAGCCGGTTCAACCAATTAATGACTCACCGGTTCCACCAGTGACCCATTTACCTAGTACCCTTTGGAGTCAATGACCGGTCCGATTTTTATAACATTGCCATAAACCCATAATTTTATTACTATAAAAATAAATTTAATTTTATAATATATATTAATAAATTTTTAACATTAAATTTATATTATTTATAATAAAAGTCTATACTTCCCCAATATTGTTGATTCTAATCCACTCTTACTAGGTGTTCCTACCCCCTAGTCGTGCCTATGTTGATGGGCCAGCATCTAGCAATGGACAGGGCTTTAGCATTTCTTGCTAGGCCTTTACTTTTCCACCGAGATTTTTGCTATTCCTACCCTCACAATTTTTTCTTCCTAGAATACCCTTCTCCCTTCCTTCCTCCCCTACCACCACTGTCTCGCAACCCTCCCCCTCCCCCTTTCCCCCTTCCCCTTCCCTGCCCCTCCTTCCCTCTTCCCCTTTCCCTTTCCCCGCCCCTTCCCCCTTTTCCTTTCCCCTCCCCCCTCCCCCTTTCCCTTCCCCGCCCTTCCTTCCCCGCCCCTCCTTCCCCCTTGCCCTTCCCCATCTCTACCCAAAATGGGAAAACTTAACTTCCGGAAAAAGGCTGTTCGTAAGTTCTTTTTTAAAAAATAACTTACAGACACAATTGTCCAGGTGTCCGTAAGTCATTTTTTTTAAAAAATAATAGCTTACGGACACAGTTATCCGAGAATAATTCCCGGACATTTGTCTCCATAAGATATTTTTTAAAAAAATTGATTTACGGATTTTTCGGGATTTGTTACGGACACCCGTGTCCGTAAGTACTTTTTTTTAAAAAAAAAAAGGCTTACGGACAAGGTTGTCTGGACTATTCCCGCACAACCTTGTTCGTAAGCCAATTAATTCAAGGACAATTTTGAGTTTTTCAATTTTTCAAAAAAAAAAATGGGGGGTAAAATAGCAAAAACCCCAGTGAAAAAAGCAAAGGCCTCTTGCTGTGAGTCAAGTCCATAATAGGAGGCCCAGGGAAATCTGAGGTTTATAAATTTGGAAGGTTATTCGACCAAAAGAAAAAAAAAATGGAAGGTTATGTGCACCAAGGCATCCTTGGCTCAAAACGAGTGTTAAGGGTAGTTGCATACTTGCATGGGTAATCAGTAATCACAGTAGTAAGGGAAGTTAGGTGAGCTATTCTATTCTGAATTTCTGGGAAGCTGAAGGGTTCGGTCTATAAATTCTCCACACTTAAGATTAAAACAAATGCCAAGTTATTCATTGCTTTTTTTATTCGTTTTATCTTGCTATAGGCTATTTTTCTTCTTAAAAATAATTATATAATTTTTTCTTAAAACGTGTTTGAATTAATCTATTTTGAGCTTTTTAATTAATCAATAATTTCTTTTGAGATTTTTTTTAAAAAAAATAATTATTTTCTATCAAAACATTTCAATTTTTCCTGCATGTAACCATGAATCAAACAAACACTAAGTCGAACCCCCACTCGTCCCCTTGGAGTGAGGTAAAATGTAAGTACTTCTATAAGTGCTCAAAGAGCCGAAGGCTTTTCCTGCCTTAGACTGAGGCACCATCCCCTCACCCTAAATTTTGATTTACCAAAAAAAAACACTAAATTAATTTGTTAACCCTGATCAAGTGATTAAATTAGTTTAACAATTAGTTCAAAAGACATGCATATACCTTGAGGTAGGAAAGGATAGAGATGATCATTGTTTTAAAAAATATTAAGGTAGGATGTGGGGCCCTTTATTGGATAGAAGTTTGGAATCCCACAACAAATTGTGCTTAGAATAATCCTTTTACAAATATTTGAGGTACATATGGTTAAATGCTCATATAATTGGGGGGGCAACCAAAAAGAAAGGACAAGATGATGAGGTCTGCAAAAGGAAATCATGTATATAAGAGTCAGATCAATCCACCACTACATTCACAGAGGAACAATTTCAGGGCCTGGGTCACTTTCATGAGTTTGGTTAGACAATTGGGAGGACTCACCCTTTTGGAAGGACCCCATATGACTCAGCTTGATGGAACATCTTATGCTTTGTCTCATCTTTTTTGCTACTTTCTAGAGTATTTGTGCTGTCTCCATCTTTTAATTTTCTCTCTTTCTCTTTTGATTTCTGCTAAGAAAAGATTGGTGGGATATTTGTGGCTCATCTCAACTCAAGTTTCTCCCTCTCGTGCTTGTTCTTCCTTGATTTTTATGCCCACTAACTTTTCCTTTTCTTTACTTGTCCACTTTCGCTTTGAAAGCATCTTTGTAGAACTTGATGATACTGCCTTGAAAAATGACACACACTGATCAAATTAACGTCACCTAAACATGTATCTTGCTGGTCTTACACACACCGAATTTTGAATGAAGGATATCGATAGTCATCTTACTTTTTAAGGGCGTAGAGATCGATCACATGTTTTAATTCTCCTAATAAAGTATTTTTCACACAGAAGGTCTGAACTTTAAGGGTGCTTTTAGGGTGCAATTGGTATTTAAGTTTTGCACTGTGCCATAATTGATTTTACTGTCTATTTTCATTTCTCGGGGGTCAAAACCTGATATATGCAAAGTTAAAAGAATTCCACATATTTGCAAATGAAGCCCTGAAAAAAAACAATTGAGTAAATACACATTGTGAGTTATCCCTTTACCGATCATGTAGAAACAAGAGTCGCGCAAGAGAGAAAGAAAGAGCAGGAAGAAAGACGAATAGGGTTAGCAGAAATTCCAGTCGTTCTCTGTGGAAACTGTATCCTTGTCTTCCATTTACTCTTGTTGTCTCCGTTGCTTTCGTCTTCCATAAAAGAGAGATCAACAGAACCGGATACAACGGAGGTTTTCGAAGTGGTGGAGGAGGAAAACGAAAAAGCCGCCTAAGAGGTTAGTGGGTTTCCCCCCAAAAAATTTGTCTTGTTTGAGCCGTAAATGTTTGGAATCATAGGTTAGTTGGATTTCCCCCAAAAAACTTGTCTTGGTTGAGCCCTAATTGTTTGGCTTGATTTCCCCCGTTTTGATCCAATGTTGTTCTTCTCTGTCGCTCACGGTGAAGCATTTGCCATGGTCAGGTGTGACGGGTGTGAGGTGGTGTGCGAACGTCGCACACATTCAGGGGTTGAGGAGTGAAGCCGTGGTCTGGGTCGTTGCGGTCGTCGGTCACAGCCAAGGCTTGACGGGTTGAAAGCCTATGCCCTGGTCTGCCTCCAAGGCAACCAAATCACAACAAGTCAACACTCTCTCTTGCTCTCCTAAACAGGTAATTTTATGGGTTCCACCTCTTTGCTGTTTGGAAATTGTTGCAGTCGAGATAGTGGAAATACTTGAATTGAAATGAACATTTGATTGCCAAAGTGACAATTTTTATCTTCCTCTTTTGCCGAAACCAAGCCTTTAATGGATGCATTAGTTCAGAGGTAACATTAGGTTAAGAATGAATGAGGTTTTCAAATGTTGGCTGCCTTTAATGGATGCATTGTGTTACTGAGTTGCAGGGTTCATAGCATGCAGGTTGGGTGTTAATTAAAATTTTGATACTCAGAGAACCATAACAGTGCTAACCGCCCTTAGCTGGATTTACACCAAACCTTATTTGGTCTACTACCAGTGCTGTCCAAATCACCTATGTATACCCCCACTAAGAACCATACTGTTGGCTCTACTTCCCTCTGTTTGGTTGTGTTTTGTTCTAGGCAGTGGCTGTTTTCACACGAATTAGAGTCAGATTCAGTTCCAACAATTTCTGGATCAAGTTGAGGTTATTCTTGCTAAAATCCAATTATTGGTTTTGATTAACTTGGAGGAATTTGGGCATTTGTATGATTACTTTCTAGGAAATTTTTGTTTACATGTTTCCTTCAGTGTTTCTTTCTCCTTTGTTGTGCAACATTACTAGTTGTGGGTGATTCCAACCATCTTGCTGAGTTATTGTCCCAGCAACACTGGTTTTGCATATTGCGTCTCAAGCATCAGTTCATCAGTGTTTTGGATGCCCCATTTTGCTGTATTTCTTTCCACCTATCAGTTATGGTTTATACAACCCATGTTATATTTCCATTTTATTTCTTCAAGTGTGCATATTCATAACAAGTTGAGAGCCTAAAAGGCTTCAACTTTAAGGGGTAGTGTTATAATAGCATATATCATTTATGTTTAAAATGTTTTTGCAGTTAGTCAAGTATAGTTATATAATTGCAGAAAATTATGTAGTGATTACCTCCTTCATTGATAGATTAGTGACTATTATCTCCTATGTTGTTCACACTTCAGACTATAAGAGATCAGTGTGCAAGCCTATACACATATTAGTCTCAAACACTCTTTGTTTCAACAACTTTATTGGATGTAAAGCTTCTACTAACTGAACAATAATATCATGCTTGTGATATTATTTGATGGCCATGTATTCAATTTTAAAAATGTTATTATTATTAGTTTTCGGCGGTGACTGGGGAAGGAACCCATTGAATGTTCATTTTAACACCTCTATATTTTTAATTCATCTGTCTTTTTTATATAGTTTTTATATTTTCAATTTGAATGGATATTGATATTCAAATGCTTTGTTGTTATGTGTGTGTCACAGCAAATGCCCAATGACGAGTGGTTGTCTTATTAGGTACAGGGTCCTATTTGATTTTTGTTTTCATTTTGATTTTTTATTCTAGTTTATTTTCTGTACCCAGGTCCATTTTGTTGACTTTGAAATGCATGTGCAATTGAATTTTGTGTCTATCATTTTTATGTGGCAGGAAGGAATCGGGTCCGTCGTTGGTTAAGAAATTATGATTTTGATCTTATAAGTATATTTTGTCCATTTTATAGTTAACAATATGGATTTATTTAAGTTACAGGAGAAGACTGTGCGCATGCAAACTGCTCTGACTTTAGTGACCAGAGACCATAACAAGAAGAGGAACAACATCATAGCTCAAGCAAAAACCTTCTGGCATCGTATGATGTATCCTACTCAGTAATTCCAAAGTGAAGAACAAGTCTTTTTGCGACCACTGGACATGTGAATGGTCAACTTCCCTCCCTGTAAATACGCAGTAAATCCCCAGCCATGCATTACAATGACGTGTGGTGTTAGACCATGACAGTTAATATTATTTTGTTTCTAAATGTCATGGTCGACCATGATATGGTTTCAATTGGGGTAATATGTAATTAATGACTCAGACTGTGAACCATCATCACATGAAACTCTGTTTGTTTGATGATTATCTAATGTAAATACTACTTATTATGAAGGGACAATGGTACCTTTAACTGTTAGAATGATGAAACTGACATGAATGACTATTGAACTTGCATGTACTGTTTATCTAACTTTACAGAGTTTGTTGTTTGCATAACATTGGGATAATGGATTTATCCAAAGGGGTGGAGATGACATATAATATGTGTGATTTGTGATGCTGATAATGTTTTAAGTTGACAACATGCATTTGGAAGGAGTGGTTATACAACTTTTGATATTCAGTGGAGTCTGTTGTGATTAACCAAACTTTATATTCTGTTAACCCTTTATATAGGAATCATTAACCATATGTTGACAGGTCCCCATGGAGGCTTAACAGGTTACCCTATTGGCATGGTTGAATAGGATGTCCATATAAGTTGTCATTCATTATCCTCTAATTATTGGTGTCATTATAGTCATAAAATTTTAATTTCAGAAGGAGGGGAAATGATTTTTAACAGGAGGTTAATGGGGTAATATAACTGGTTAACAAGGGGTATACCCTAGTTAATACATTGCATAGCTGCGGTTAATATATAATAATCATGGTTAACTTCCATGACTGACTATTGAACTTGCATCTACTGTGCATCTAAATTTCCAGAGTTTACTGTTTGCATACGAATGGGAAAGTCCATTTATCCAAATGGGTGGAGATGACATGTAAAGTGTGTCATTTGTGATGCTGATAATGATTTAAATTACCAGGATGGAATGGGAAGGAGTGGTGATATACCTTTTCATATTCAGTAGAATCTTTTCTAATTAACCAAAATTTAAATTATGTTAACCCTTCATATAGGAGTCATTAACCAAATGTTGACAGGTACCCATAACAGGTTACCCTTTTCTCATGGTTGACTAGGTTCTCCATATAAGTTGTCATTCATTATCCTCCAATTGATGGTGTCATTACAGTCATTACATTTTTATGTCAGAAGGAGGGGAATTGATTTTCTGCAGGAGGTTTATGGGGTAATATAACTGGTTTACAAGGGGGATACCGTGGTTAATACATTCTATTTTTGGGGTGAATATATCATTAATTATGGTTAACTTCTATGACAGACTATTGAAGTTGCATCTTCTGTGCATCTAAATTTCTGGAGTTTGCTTTTAGCATAACATTGTGAAAGCACCTTTATCCAACGGGGTGGAGATGACATGTAAAGTGTGTCATCTGTGATGCTGATAATGATTTAAGTTGCCAGGATTGAATTGGAAGGAGTGGTGATATAAGTTTTCATATTCATGGGAATTTGGTGACATTAACCGATATTTAAATTTTGTTAACCCTTTATATAGGAAGCATTAACCAAATGTTGACAGGTGCCGATGGAGGAAATCGTTAACCAAATGTTGACAGGTATCCTTTTGGCATGGTAGAATAGTTTCTCCATATAAGTTGTCTTTGTCATTCAATATCCTCCAATTGATGGTGTCATTATAGTCAGGAAATTTTTATGTCCGAAGGAGGTTAATGGATTTTGTACATGATGTTAATGGGGTAATATAATTGGTTAACAATGGGGATCCTTGGTTAATACATTGTATATTTGGGGTCAATATATCATATTTATGGTTAAATGCCATTACTTAAAGAGTGGTTCAAATGAGTTGAATCCGTGTTCTTAGGTGACCATGTCCATGACAAGGCCCCATTATGCTTACCCAGTGCATGGAATAGAATGTTGTTAGCACGTGGTTAATGGTGTTTCTGTCCACGGTTAATTCCAAGTGCAGATTGGTTAATGTTAATAGCAAAGTGAAACGCACTATTTTATGGCCCTTCATTGAACCTCATTAAAGAGTCAAGTAGTTGAGCATAATCCATCTTGTTTGGTGACCATGTCCATGACAAGGCCCCGTCTTACTTACCAAGTGCGTGTAATGCAATGCTGTTAGCACCTGGTTAATGTTGTATCCGTATACGGTTAAGTCCATGTTCAGATTGGTTAATGTAAATAGGAAACGAAATGCACTATTTTTTTGCCGTTAATGGAACCGAATTAAAGGGTCATGCAGTTGTGCACACTCCCTCTTGTTTGGTGACCATGTCCATGAGAAGTCCTGATCATACTTACCCAGTGTGTGGAATGCAATGTTGTTACAACTCGGTTAATGCTTTTCGCGTCAACGGTTAATTTCATGTACAAAGTGGTTAACGTGATCAGAAAATGAAAGCCATAATTTTTTCTTGTTGCCCACATTTCAACTTAATTAAAGAGTGGTTCAATTGAGCTTAATCACTGTTCTTAGGTGACCATGTCCATGACAAGGCCCCATTATGCTTACCCAGTGCGTGGAATAGAATGCTGTTAGCACGTGGTTAATGGTGTTTCTGTCCACGGTTAATTCCAAGTGCAGATTGGTTAATGTTAACAGCAAAATGAAATGCACTATTTTATGGTCCTTCATTAAACCTCATTAAAGAGTCAAGTAGTTGAGCATAATCCATCTTGTTTGGTGACCATGTCCATGACAAGGCCTCATCTTACTTACCAAGTGCGTGTAATGCTATGCTGTTAGCACCTGGTTAATGTTGTATCCGTATACGGTTAAGTCCATGTTCAGATTGGTTAATGTGAACAGGAAACGAAATGCACTAATTTTTTGTCGTTAATGGAACCGAATTAAAGGGTCATGCAGTTGTGCACACTCCCTCTTGTTTGGTGACCATGTCCATGAGAAGTCCTGATCATACTTACCCACTGTGTGGAATGCAATGCTATTACAACTCGGTTAATGCTTTTCGCGTCAATGGTTAATTCCATGTACAGAGTGGTTAACGTGATTAGAAAATGAAAGCCATAATTTTTTCTTGTTACCCACATTTCAACTTAATTAAAGAGTGGTTCAATTAAGCTTAATTCTTGTTCTTAGGTGACCATGTCCATGACAAGGTCCCATTATGCTTACCCAGTGCGTGGAATAGAATGTTGTTAGCACGTTGTTAATGGTGTTTCTGTCCACGGTTAATTCCAAGTGCAAATTGGATAATGTTAACAGCAAAATTAAATGCACTATTTTACAAGGAATTAACCGTTCATGGAAACAGGATTAACCAAGTGGTTACAGGATTGCATTCTACGTAGTCGGTAAGTATAATCATGCCTTGTGAGGGACATGGTTAACAAGTAACAGGGAGTAAGCTCAACTGTAGTCATTAATTATGATCAACTACAGTAATCTTTAATGAAGTTCAAATATGGGAGGAAAAAAAACCCAGACCTTTACTTTTCTGTTCACATTAACCACTTTGTGCATAGAATTAACCGTTTACGGAAACGACATTAACCACGTGGTAACAACATTGCATTCGATGCAGTGGGTAAGTATAAGTAGGTGTTGGCATGGACGTTGTTATGAAAGAACAGGGAATATGGTGAAGTGCACGAATATTTAATAAAGATCAAATAGGGGCCAAAAAATAAGTAGGTGATCCATTGTCTTTTCTTATTAACCAAATTCTATATAGAAATAACCGTTAATCTAAACAACATTAACCAAGTGGTAACAACACTGCATTTGACGCAGTGAGCAAGTATAAGTAGGCCTTGTAATGGACATGGTTAACAAAGAACAGGCAATAAGGAAAACTGCACTAATGTATAATTTAGTCAAAATATGGGGAAAAAGTAGGCCTTTTCAGTTTTTTTTGACATTAACCAATTTTTACAAGGAATTAACCGTTCATGGAAACAGGATTAACCATGTGGTTACAGGATTGCATTCTACACAATTGGTAAGTATAATCATGCTTTGTGAGAGACATGGTTAACAAGTAACAGGGAGTAAGCTCAACTGCAGTCATTAATTATGATCAACTACAATAATCTTTAATGAAGTTCAAATATGGGAGGAAAAAAAACCAGGCCTTTATTTTTCTGTTCACATTAACCACTTTGTTCATAGAATTAACCCTTTACGGAAACAACATTAACCCGGTGGTAACAACATTGCATTCGATGTGTCATTGAAGAATTAGATTGATGTCTGTTAACTTGAATTGTTCAGCTCAAATGTCAATTCACAAATATGGTTCATTTCTAAAATATGCAAACAACAAAACTCAAAGAGGATAATAATGAACAATGAAAAATGGAACTTGCAGAAATGAAGCTTCACATAGAGAAACAACCTGTTGAGGTCAATAACTTGAGGGAGGCTTCCATGTCACTAAAATCAAAACTACAAGAACAGAAGTTGGTTCTCACCACCCTTAAGCAAACTCAGTAAAGGCTTCTGCTGCAGTTGTAAATCTCCAATTTGACCTGGAGAAATCTAGGTCTACAACACCTTTCCTTAAGATGAAAGAGGAAGAAGCAATAGAAATGCTGACTAAATTGCCCAACAAGCTGCAGGCAGCTGCACAACAAGCTGATCAGGCCAAATCACTTGCTCAAGCTGCTAATGCAGATCTGCTTCAAGCACAATATGAGGCTAAACAAGCCAGGACAACACCAATTACATTGGAAAGTAGATTGCAGGCAGCACAAAAGGAGATATAAGCTGCCAAGGTTCCTGAAAAGTTGCCTAAAGATGCATTCTAAACATTGGAAAAGGGAATTTTATATTACACAATCTTATATAACAAAAAAAGGGATTTAATGTTGACTTCCCTCAATTATTGTAATGATTCTTAAATAACTACTTTGCTTCTAATTTGTCAAACACTTAAAATTGAACATAAAAACATATTGTCCAATGAAAAGATACTTATTTTTTCCTTAACAATTTTTAAAGTTGCAAAAGGCTTAAGAGTTATTGCAATGTGGTAAGAGGCTCAACTTCGTCAGTTGAACTGTTGAAGAGCTATTGCAAATATACAACCACTCTAAAAGGTTTGACAATGTTTCAATTCAAACAACTTGTTATAACCCCGAAACCAAAAACCCACACAAGATAATATTAAATAGGATTTCCTACCATGCTTATGTTATCCTAAAAGCATATAACTTATTACCAAAAACCTTGCCCTTTATTTCTCTACACACATACACCTACCGGAAGAAAATCCATGCACAATGATCATAACAATCAACTCTACAGCACGAGAAAATCGAACTAACGCAAGAGGCTATTTCCCCACTTAACGCATTTCTACAACTTCAACCAGGGGTCATTGCTTTAAATTTGAAAACCAATTCTTTATCCGGAGAACACTTACTATTTCATTTTCAACAGAAAACCCACCTCCAAATCCAATAGCATTTACATAAATCCTTCCTAATCCAACATTTCCATTCAAATCATGGGTTTTACCCTTCCACTAATTACAAACTAACCGAAAATGAGGGATAAATGTTAGTGTTCACAAACTCACCTTCTAACCATTCCTCTCTCGCCGCCTCCTTCCTTCCTCAGAGAAGATGTTTCCGGTGGTTGCCTTCCTGTCCTTGCTTAAAAGGAGAAAATCCTTGTTGCTCCTTCGCTGCGTGCCCTCGTCTTCGTTCCCTTGTTAACCATTGAAAGAGAGGAGAGAAATCGTTATGCTGTAAAACAATCTCCTTCCTTCCTTCGTGAAGATGTCTCTGGTGGTTGCCTTGCCATCCTTGTCTGAATCGGAGATAATGGTCATTGCTCCTTTGCTGTGTGCCCTCATCCTCATTCGATTCTTCACCGTTGAAGGAGAGGAGACAATCGTTCGTAAACCATCAACTGGCACATAGTTTTGTCGTTTTGTCTTTTATAATTCCCACTTACTTTCTTGTTTCTTTTTTAATTCTTACTTTTTATAAGGCCCTCTTTGCCAAAGGATTAAATTTCATCAAATTTCTCCAAATCACGTTTTCACCCTCGAAATGAAAAAAAAAGTGTCAAAATCGATTGTGGCACGGTGCACAACTTGACTAGCTGTTGCACCCCTAAAAGCCGCCGAACTTTAATATGTTTTTAAGGGACAGCTATTTGCCAACTTCATTAATGGATAGTCATCTTATTTAAAATAAAAGAAATATATCTTAGAGCTTTTCAGAGCCATATGTATTCTAACTTAATTAAAACTTTACCTCATGACTTCATTTGATTGCTATGAGAGCTAGTTGTGACAACAACTCTAGTATTTAAATTATTAGATAAAATATGTTTTTAATATTTGGAAAGTTAATGAATTTTATTTTTAATCTTTATAATTTTTTTATTAAAGCGTCATTTCGTTTGTAATTAATCACTCCCTTTAAATTAACGTGTGTCAGGGGTTAATGTTACACATTTTCTCTCTCCCATTTAATATTTTATTCTTGGCAGTTAGATTCCCCTCCCACTTCTCCCCATTCCCTCTTCTCATTCCCTCTCCCAAAAACAGCTCACTATATCCCCCATCTCGTAACCCACCCCACATCTCGTTTCCCTCGTTCCCCCTTCTTTGCTCCCCGAGAACCACACCCACCCGTCAGGAGTCTTTGGTTTCCCTCACGGTTTTCCACTGCCACAGAGATTTCGACAGCAGTTAGAGGGTCCAAAGGGTGGTTTGATTGGGACCTTTGCATTCTAGTGATTCCTGTTCAACGTTGCAGCAAATGTAATACAAGATAACATTAATTAGATAATACAAAAACCAAGTGAAAGTAAGCACAACATAATGCAACAAATTGGATGAGACACGAGAAGAAAAAAAGCATAATATTGCAATATATTGCAAGCACTCATCAAAATTGTTGTACTCTGTAAATTCTTGTTAAACAATAAAAACAAGAACATGAATAGACAAAATGAGATAATACAATAAATGGCTGTAAAAGCAAAAACCTCGCTAATTTTATAAGGACTAAAAATATATTTTACCCTAAATTTTATATCAACAGAAACATTCATGGTACGTACAAAGTCTACCATTACCGATATCTTTATTCTCTGGTTTTTGTCTAAACCCTCATTTTAGTCCCCGAAATATTTGGAGTCAGTCATATTAGTCTATAAAAAATAAAAATTACATTTTCGCCCATGAAAAATAAAAGTGGTTCTATTTAATCCTAAAAAGATGAAAAATCATTTAATTTATAAGTCCTTGAAAGATCTTTCTAACATCAATTTAGTTCCTAAAAATGATTAAATTGAATGATTTTTTCATCTTTCAGGGACCATGTAGATTTAACCTCAAATTAAATTTAACCTTGAGGCAAATCCATGTAGATTTCCTCAAATTAATCCCTATTTAAGAATACATTGTTAATATCAAGTTGGGTAAGTAACTAACCTTAATAAATTGCTACCAAGGAGATAAAATCTTTGCCAAATGTTAGCTTAACTAAGAGAGCAAGTCTCGATAAAGTCCAGGCAATAAGAAGATATGGATTCGCACTACTAGAAAAATTTAATTTAACGACGGAATTTAGAGACGAAAATATTTCTGTCTCTATTAGAGACAGATTTAGAGACGACATTTAGTATTTAGAGACGGAATATGGATTTTGGGCAAGAGTTAGCCACCAATGAACCCTAATTTGTTCTTGACTGAAGCAGCAACAACCATAACTCTGCTCCATTTGAGAGGAAGAAAGAAGATGAGTCGCGTGCAGAATCGGTCTATTGATACCTGTTTGAGTAGTAAAAGTAAATCTCGAAAAACAAGATTTCTCTCAACCTTTTTGATTCTATGATCAATCTGGGACTTAGAATCCAAATCTCAAAAGGGTCTCTTTAAGAAGTAGGTTTACAGTGTTTTACTTTTGAAAATCAAAGTGTATTAATTCTAAGATTTAAAACAAACTTCACTTAATGTTCAATCAAGTAAGAAATCGAAGTTGAAGTACAGAAAAGAAGAAAGAAAAGAATTGCATGAATGAAAGAATAGAATTTAATGAAGAACAATGAACAATTAACAACAAATCAGAATAAAATGTGTAAAATAAAGATTAAACAAAAGAAAATCATAAAATTTGCGGAAAAGTAATTGCATTAATTGAAATGTGGGTGGAATCACATACTTGATCTTCTATTTGGAACCAATTAGTCACTTACAGAATGGACTTGTTGTGTTTAGAGAGTTTTCAGTATCAACGAATCCAACCCTTATTACATAATGAATTTTCCTATTTATAGACTTCTAATCCTAACAGCTAACTAATATACATAAGAAACATCAGCAGTTTTCACGTGTTGGCACAATGTATGGCTGACACATCTTCTTCCTTTTCAGAAATATTTTCTAAGTTCTTTTAACTACTCTAATCTTCGATTCTTGAGTACTCATGAAAATCGAATAGCTTCTTCGATTTATTTTTTTTGTATAACTTAGAATTGTTCTAATGCTTGAAATTTCCTGAAACTCATACATTCTTCCTTGACCATTTGATCATTATGGTTTTGCCATATGTCAGTCTTCCTTTGGCCAATTCCATGGTGACGTTTGACTACCGTCCATCGTCCATTTAGCCTTATTTATGAAGGCTCCATTGATTGGTTTATTATGGGAACGTATTTATTATCCTCTCTTTCTTTACTCCTATAAATAGGATTTCCATTCTGAGCATATTCTTCATTCCTTTTCACTCTTCTTTATTCTCCTCTTAGTTCAAAAGTGGAAAAGCTTCTTCTTTGGCTACTACGTTCGACCTAATCTTTAATGATTTCATTTTTTATAAGGTCGACGAGGTAGCCAAAGCTATAAGCTTTTTCAATCCTTTTTAAGGATTTCTTCTTGGGTCGAATGTATTAGCCAACTTTCACTGCTTTTGGTCTTCCCTTCATCTTTCTTACTTTTTTATTGACTCGCAGGGCTGCTCAATCATGTCAGCATAATGCCATTATCCTGGGGGTTCAATTAAGCTTGTGGAAGAAAAGGAGGAAGAAGAGGGCCAGGAAGGCAGGAGTCAAGTTCTTTCTGAAAACATAGGATAGTTCTTTTCTAGATATATTAGAAGGCATGGGATAGTCCTTTTCTATATGTACTTTTATATTTTTCTATGTATTGCATTTGAACTCTATGTAATTCGAATTACCTTTGTGTATGAATAAAAGAACTTATCCTTTCTTTTCTGTGTAACAGAAATGTTTCATTCTATTACCAAAAAAAATGTTTCATTCTTGAGCTTATATTTCAATATATCACAGTGTCCTTTCGAAACTAAATAAGCTCTTTTTAACTCTTACTAAGTTAACTTAGCTATTAACCAACAAGTCATTCGACTTTCCTTTCTATTCTTTATATTCGAAGACATTGGTTCTCTGATAACTTAGCAATATTTCTGTTCTCAACTCATCAATATCTTAGTTTGCTCGAAGACATCAATAAGCTTTTCGAATTATAAAAGACTTTTGTCTCCTAGAATTCGAAGGTATTTAAAATTTGATACCAACAGATGCCCCCCAAAAATATCTTCTTTTGAGAAACTCTCTCAAATTATTTTTTGAAGAAAAAGATATTTTTAGAATGAACCTTTGGCATTCTAAATAACAATAATTTAAAAGAAGAGGGAAAATCTATTTTATCTAAAAAATAGAATAAACCTTTCAACTTCTTATTTAATTTTTTAAACTATGCATTCAGTTACAAAATTTTGAAAAGTAACTGTCAATCCAAAATTATGGTTACTTTCCCACGTCCCAAGAACGTGTAATCATGATTACTTTTAGTCTTTGAACTTACTTATCATAAGCGTTTCAACTTATCCTATAAATACCCAAAACCTCTTCACTTTATGTTTTTACCTTTGACACTTCATGTTCAACCTCCAAGCTCTCTCTTTCTCCGCTTTGCTCACGGTGTTCCTTCTCAACCAAGGTTGATTCTTCTCCCTTTTATTCTTGGTTTTTCCACTTTTGATCATTATTGCACCATTTTATTTGAGAAAAGAAACCTAATTTTAGGTTTCTTTTGTTGTGGTGAAAGGGGACCTTCTAGCTAGGGACGATACACTTTACGTTCCTGAGCCTGATAATGTAGAGGGAAAAATAGCTATCTGGAAAATCCCAGGTACTAGCTAATCCCCTTCTCCATTAAACATAAGCAATTTTCATTCATGGGTCCATATAGAACTCCAGTGTTTATTGATATATATCTTGATTTCTTTCCAAGTTATAAAGAAGAAAGCATCCTTGCTTTCAAAAATCCCATTCGAGTAGATGATAAGTGTAAATTTAGCGTTATTTTCATATAGTTTTTATTACACTTATCAAGGTTAAAATAGTAATTTATGCCCCACAATATCCCTTTTTATTAATATTTATAATAATTGTGTTTATTTGATACAAATTTGAATATGATGCTATTTTAAATAGAAATTTGCTATTTTATGCAGAATTATAGCAAATTTGGGACAAGAGTGGAAAAAACATCAGAATGGAGGATATTGCAGATTTAGAAATTAAATAAATAAAAGAAAATCAGAGAATCCTGCAAAGAATCTTTTCAATTCAAATACAAGGCAAATAAATACAATAATAACTCGGATAAAAGGGATAAAGGAAAACCAAATGAGATCAGAAAGGAATCAAGAGGTTAGATCCACAAATCAAGGAAAGCTGCAGCGAGTCACACGCTCCATATGCGCTTAGCACGCGTGGAGCGCATGAGCAGATTGGCCAGGCTTCATGTGCGCTAAGCGCACATGAAGCGCGTGTCCTGATTAATGAAGCCGCGCGCAGGTGACGTCAATTAATGAAAGGGAAGCTCTTGATTGGTCAAGCTTCACAACAGTGACGTCAATTAATGAAAAGGCAGCCTCTGATTGGATTAAACACTCACCAGTGACATCACAACCTGATCCCTTGAAGGTTTTCCAACTCTATAAATAGAGCCCTTTGCATAGGTCATAGACACGGTCCTTGGGACCAAAAGACGGATACGGAGAGAGAGTAGTATAGGATTGAGAAAGGTGACAGATTTCTCAGTAGTTAGTAATGGCTACCATGAGTAGCTAAACTCTCTAGTAGGATTTGATGTAGTAGATTCGATCCCCTTGTGTATAAGAATTCTCTTTTCTATTTATTTATGATTCTATGCTTGTAATCTATCGGTATCTTTATGCTGTGTGTAATGCATCAACTCCGCACGTGCGCCGGGATGGTAGGCTAGTGCTCTGGATACAAAAAGTGGAACTCCGACTAGTATCAGAGGTAGGTGAGCATGGAGCTGTTCATGAAGCTTATTCTCGGATTGCTAAAGGTACTCGATTTAATTATATCGTAGAATAAGGATTGTATTCTAACGATCGGAGGTTCAGTGAGTGACACACCCCTCCGTAGGTGCCTTATGTGAAAGTATGGTTAAATCGATAGCGCTGATTGCAAAATACGGGGAATGTTCGGGGTCTCTAAATGCCACTTTGAATGCCTGTAGAGAATAGCTTTTGGCGTTTAATTATGATATTATAGGGAATTTGCGGGTACGATAATTACTAGGCATGCCTTATAATTATTGTAATTAAACAATGCTAAGGTAATTACAAGTACGATTATAAATAAGGGAAAAGGAGTTCAAGTACACAAGGGGGGAGATGAAACGAAATCAAATCCTAGTCCTAAATACTATTATCTCGTGTTATCTTTGTTTATTTTATTATTCCGTAAAACCAACCTTTTTACGAAAATGTTTTATTGAAAATACAATTACTATAACTCTACAAGTTAAAACCGCTCCCTGTGGATACGATAACTCACTTACTCTAAAACTACTGGACTACAGGTAAACTTGCCAGGAAACCCATCAAGTTTTTGGCACCGTTGCCGGGGAGCGGTGTCTCAATTTGTATAGTTTAGTGATTGAATTTTCATTTGTTTCAAAAATTTTCAAAAAGTATAATTTTCATATTTCTTTTATTTCTTATTTATTTTCGTATTTTATTTTAAAAAAAATTGAAAATTGAAATTTAAAATTTATCTTACCTTATCTTCAATACTTATCCTGTTTGAATTCTTTTAGAATTTAGGATAAGTAAATATCATATTTCAAATTCAAATTCTATCTTAGAATTTTAGGATTTTATTTTTTTTTATTTAAAAAAAAAATTTTAGTCCACCTTCCTGAGCTAACAATTATTTGAGATTCTTGAATAAGTACTTTTGACAGGTATCTCAAAATCAATTAATGGAAGGAACACAATCCAGAAGGAGGACTTTGGTAGATTATATCATGCCTAAGGGGCTATTTCATCATTCAAGTACTGGTCACCCAATTTATACAAAAGCTGTGGAAATAGATGGAGCACATCTTCAACTTGTTAAAGCTCAACAGTTCACAGGATTGGCACACGAGGATCCAAATAAACATCTTTTTTTCATTCCTGAAACACGTTGAAACTATGGGTTTTGAAGAGAAGGACAAAGAAGCTGCATGCTTACGTTTATTTTCCTTTTCTCTTGCAGGAATAGCCAAAGATTGGTTAATGTCACACCCCATCCGAAGTCTGAACAATTGGAACGTGGTAGCAGAAAAATTTGCAAGAAGATTTTGTTGCAAGCCATGTTACATTCAAACCAAGGCACACACTTCTTCATTCAAGCAAGAATCAAAATATTTCTCTCATGCACCGATTCAAGATGATGTTTCACCCCATAAGCAGATCGTTGAAGATGGACTCAGGAGGTTGGAGCAGTCATTAGAAGGACTCAATAAGAAGATAGCCAACCTTTCTCAGCCACCGTAAACAGTTCACGCTTATCCTATCCAGTCATCACAATTAATTTATGACTTTTGCGGAGGTAATCATATCAACGGTGACTGCTCTTTTCCAGATATTCAAGAAGAGGAAGCTGAAGAAGAGGAAACTGAAGAAGCACAAGAAGAAGAACTAGAAGAAGAAGAAGAAGAAGAAGAAGAGGAAGAAGAAGAAGAAGAAAAGGAAAATGAAGAAGCACAAGAAGAAGAAGAAGAAGAAGAAGAAGAAGAAGAAGAAAAGGAAAATGAAGAAGCACAAGAAAAAGAAGCAGAAGAAGTTGATGAGGAAGAGGAAGAAGAAGAAAAAGAAGTGTTTACACATGCACTGCAAGTCAAAGGTTTACCATATCAAATGCACTTAGTTTTTCACTGTGATGAAGAAGAGGAACATCCTTTTCTTTATTATTTCGTTCTTAATGAAGAAAAGAAATTAGAAGAAGCTGCTGAAGAAAAGAAAAAGGAAGAAGGTGCAGTAGAAGAAGAAAAAGAAGAAGGAGAAAATGAAACACAAAAGATGGTGCTTGAAGAAGAATCTGACTGTGAAAGGGAAAGTGAACCTGAAAAAGAGGAAAAAGGTGAACAGAGGGATGATGAATCAAAGCCCGAGGAAGGAAGGGAAGATATATCAAAACCAACGACCGTGCCTTATCCAACCAGTCCTGCAAAGGAAGATCAAGAAAGGTATGGTACAAGTAATAATCCCTCCAGACCTCCCAAAAGAAAGGCATGCAACCACACTGACCAGAACAAGGCAAAGAGAAGGAAAGTCATGCTAGAATCAAACTCAGAGCCTAGAGCCAGATTGAAAATCAAGTGGTCAGGAGTGTTTCATATCAAAGATCCCTGCAAGGCAAAGAATTTGAGAGCAACCAATGGTGAATCATCAAGGCTTCAAGAGAAAAAGACTCATGCACCTAGAAGCAAGAAAATAAAGAAAAGAAGAGTCAAGCCAAGGGAGTCAGAGGCATGGTCTAGTTCCAGAAAGAAGCCCAAATGCTTAAAGACATTTCACACTACAAGTTGCTCCAAGGCAATGTTATGGGGAGGCTTATGTGCCAAAGAAAGGAAGGGTGCAGCTCACAAGCTCATCAATAGATTTCAATATCAGCCACCCTAACAAAGCAGGCGTCGAGCTATCAGACGTTAAACAAGCGCTTTATGGGAGGCAACCCAGAGATTTTTAAAGTTTTTAATTATTTTCAGTTTTGCATTTTCTTGCTTATTAATTAGGATTTTTTTTTAAGAATTAGGAAATTTTCAAAATTGATTGAAATAAGTTTGTGGAAAATAAAATATTTTTTTTAAAAAAAATAGGAAGTAGCAGAAAACGTGACTAAAAATTACAAAATCAAATTCTGTTTTCTGCGTTTCACTTGCGCTAAGCGCAAGTAAGCGCATATTGCAATTTTAGTCACTGTTTTCTGCGCTTCACTTGCTTAAAGCGCAGGAGAAGCGCAACAGTATGAAAATTTAAAAATCTTCTATTTTCTCATGTACTGTTTTTCTACTTCCTAAGTTTTTCTTTTCACTTTTTCCACTCACAAACTTCAATCAATTTTGAAACTTTCAAATTTCATATTTTTTTTTACCAATTAAAATCTTCATCTATTCTGTTTTCATGATTTGCACTTTAGGATAGCAACTTTAAGATTATGAATATTATTGATTATATGCTATCTTTAATGTGTTTTTGGCTGTGAGAAACATGAAGAACAATTTGCTTAATTGGAATACTCTTTGTTTTGTGAGTTATTAAATTTGAAAGTGTTATGCTCTATCTATTTTAAAAATTTTAAACTCTCACTTTCTATGGATTGATTGAATACTTACAAAACAAATGAGTATATTCTGTTTTTAGGAAGATATTACCAAGTGCAGTAAAATTTTTGTTGAAAATAATCTTTATGCATGCAATTGGTTAATGATAGGCTTCCATGTTCTTCATGAATTGGTGTTTGCAATAAGGTATCATTGAAATTAATTTGATTTTAGCAACTAATTGTTGTTATTTACCTTTTCAGATACCAGGACTAAATTGCTAGTCTTTCCCGTGGCTTTAGCTCACGAGGAGAAGACATGAAGAAAAGGATCATAGAATATGATCCCATGAGATTCAAGAGTACGCAGGCTGCTGCAAGACCCATACTCAGGCATGTTGTTTGAAGAGTTCCGGATATTCTAGCAGTGGCCTGGGGACAGGCCTATTCTTCCAGGAGGGAGGTGAAGCAGCAGCAGCATATAACAAGGACCCACAAGATACAGAGGATGAAGATTGACATTGGTGTTTTTCTTTCTTTTCGTTCTTTTATTTTTTATTTTCTTTTATTTTATTAATTAGGATTTTGTTTATTTTTAATTTTAGGATTTTTAAAATTTTTAGGACCTAGGAATTAGGAAAATAAGGAAAATTTTTTCAAAATTTCTGAAATTGGGCAGTTGAACTAACTAGATTAGGAAAGAAGAAAGGTCTTGTTATTAATTCCATAATCAATTAAGATTAGGATACTTCACATGAGAATCTATCAGGGTAGTTAATTAAAATCAGTAAATGTTTTATCAAGGAATTTAGCCAAGTAACCGATGAGTTGAGAGCCCAAACACTAAATTTGAGAGTTTTTCACCATTGTCTGTCAACTTTTATTGATTGAGTTTTTGGAACTTATCCTGTTTTTGGAAAATATGGAAATGAAAAAGGCAAAAAAAAAAAATTTCAATATATTCGCCCAGAGCCAAAAAGCCAACCTTGGTACAATTTTTCCAAATTTTTGATAACCCATTTTGAGCCTTAATTGATTATTCTTGTTCACCCAAGCCAAAATAAATATATATCCTGTCCCTCACACATTTGGGATAGAGAGCAAGGTGGCAAGTAGAAAAATAATGGGAAGAAAAGGTTGAAATTCCAAGGAGCAGGTACAAAAAAACAAAAAGAAAAAGAAGATCACTCCCCTTAAAATCAAAAAGAAAAAGTAAATTGAATAAGTTGGGGGGGAGTGCATCTTCAAACAAGGAAAGAGGCCTACAAAGAAGAGAAATAAATCAAGAAAAAAATGGTGGAAGGAGAGAAGATCAAAAGCAACATCCAAAGATGCTCTCTATTCAAAATGTTCATTGTTTATCCAAAAAACCATAATTTCTTGATAACCCAGCCTCATTACAACCTTGAAAAGACCTTTTGATCCATGTTAACCATAAATAAGCTTAGGAACTAGAAACGACTATTAATTTTAGTTGTTCAGCTGTGGTGAAAATATTGAGGGAAACAGTACCCGTGAGCATGAGTGAAAATCCTTGGTATTTTATTTATTGCTTTAATTGCTACTCTTGAGAAAATTCAACTTGCTGATTATGTTCTAATTTTGGTTGAGTCATGGTAATATCTCTTGATCTCATTTTTTCTTAATTTGGAAAGTGACTTCTGCCTAAGTTGGGGGGTTTTGAAATTTGACTACAAGGGTGTTTTGAAATTTGACTACAAGGGTGTCTTGCTTGAGGACAAGCAAGAAATTAAGTTGGGGGGTATTTGATAAGTGTAAAATTAGCGTTATTTTCATATAGTTTTTATTACACTTATCAAGGTTAAAATAGTAATTTATGCCCCAAAATATCCCTTTTTATTAATATTTATAATAATTGTGTTTATTTGATACAAATTTGAATATGATGCTATTTTAAATAGAAATTTGCTATTTTATGCAGAATTATAGCAGATTTGGGACAAGAGTGGAAAAAGCATCAGAATGGAGGATATTGCAGATTCAGAAATTAAATAAATAAAAGAAAATCAGAGAATCCTGCAAAGAATCTTTTCAATTCAAATCCAAGGTAAATAAATACAATAATAATTCGGATAAAAGGGATAAAGGAAAACCAGATGAGATCAGAAAGGAATCAAGAGGTTAGATCCACAAATCAAGGAAAGCTACAACGAGTCACACGCTCCATATGCGCTTAGCGCGCGTGGAGCGCATGAGCAGATTGGCCAGGCTTCATGTGCGCTAAGCGCAAATGAAGCGCGTGTCCTGATTAATGAAGCCGCGCGCAGGTGACGTCAATTAATGAAAGGGAAGCTCCTGATTGGTCAAGCTTCACAACAGTGACGTCAATTAGTGAAAAGGCAGCCTCTGATTGGATTAAACATTCACCAGTGACATCACAACCTGATCCCTTGAAGGTTTTCCAACTCTATAAATAGAGCCCTTTGCAAAGGTCATAGACACGGTCCTTGGGACCAAAAGACGGATACGGAGAGAGAGTAGTATAGGATTGAGAAAGGTGACAAATTTCTCAGTAGTTAGTAATGGCTACCATGAGTAGCTAAACTCTCTAGTAGGATTTGATGTAGTAGATTCGATCCCCTTGTGTATAAGAATTCTCTTTTCTATTTATTTATGATTCTATGCTTGTAATCTATCGGTATCTTTATGCTGTGTGTAATGCATCAACTCCGCGCGTGCGCCGGGATGGTAGGCTAGTGCTCTGGATACAAAAAGTGGAACTCCGGCTAGTATCAGAGGTAGGTGAGCATGGAGCTGTTCATGAAGCTTATTCTCGGATTGCTAAAGGTACTCAGTTTAATTATATTGTAGCATAAGGAGTGTATTCTAACGATCGGAGGTTCAGTGAGTGACACACCCCTCCGTAGGTGCCTTATGTGAAAGTATGGTTAAATCGATAGCGCTGATTGCAAAATACAGGGAATGTTCGGGGTCGCCAAATGCCACTTTGAATGCCTGTAGAGAATAGCTTTTGGCATTTAATTATGATATTATAGGGGAATTTGCGGGTACGATAATTACCAGGCATGCCTTATAATTATTGTAAGTAAACAATGCTAAGGTAATTACAAGTACGATCATAAATAAGGGAAAAGGAGTTCAAGTACACAAGGGGGAGATGAAACGAAATCAAATCCTAGTCCTAAATACTATTATCTCGTGTTATCTTTGTTTATTTTATTATTCCGTAAACCAACCTTTTTGCGAAAACGTTTTATTGAAAATACAATTACTATAACTCTACAAGTTAAAACCGCTCCCTGTGAATACGATAACTCACTTACTCTAAAACTACTGGACTACTGGTAAACTTTCCAGGAAACCCATCAGTAGATTACTTAGATGATATCACCAACATCTTTCGATCTACTCCTCCTACCAAAAAAGATTCTTATGCCATGTGGTTGAATAGGATCGAAACTACCATGGGTCCACTCTAGAAACAACTTGGTATTTTCGATCTCATTCAACTCAGTAAATTCGATCTGAATATTGATCCTTCTTTTATTCTTTCCTTTTTCTTATTTTGGGAAAGAACCACAAACACTTTCCATCACTGGCCTTCGACCTGAAGGCCAATTGATTCTCCCAAATCTGAAAGTCCCATAACATCATGTTGAACCAATTTGGGACAAACTTACTTACACTCAATTTATCCAAACCAATGCTCAATTTGGTAAAGTCACTGAAAGGGAACATGTGGCTTTTCTTCTGGTTTGACTTTTTGCTTTTGTCTTCTGTTCTAGGTCTCTTCAAGTCCCTAAATCTTACCTTCCTTTGGCTCAACTTCTAGCTAAAGGGATTCAATTGGATCTCAACAGGTTTCTCTTGGCCAATGTCTATGATATGCTTTCTGAAAGCATATTTTGTCTTAAAGATTAGAGAACCTGTGTAAAAAGCATCTTTACAATTATGGCTGAATGCCATTTTTGAAGGAAGAATTCCAAGTTCTCAACCTAAAAACTCGAAGTAATCCAACTCCATCGAAGGTTTTAGGTTGACCTTCCTCACTCCTTCTCCCAAAAAAGACCCCCTTGATTCTTTCAAGTCTTATCTATAAAATTTGATTGCTATGAGAGCTAGCTGTGGCAACAGCTCTAGTATTTAAATTATAGCGTAAAATATGTTTTCAACTTGGAAAATTAATGAGTTTTATATTTAGTTCTTATAATTTTTTTATTAAAGCGTCATTCCGTTTGTAATTAATCACTCCCTTCAATTAACGTGTGTCAGGGGTTAATCTGACGCATTTTCTCTCCTATTTAATATTTTATTCTTGGTAGTTAGATTCCCCTCCCACTTCTCCCCATTCCCTCTTCTCATCCCCTCTCCCAAAAACCACCCACTATATCCCCCATCCCGTAACCCACCCCAGATCTCGTTTCCCTCGTTCCCCCTTCTTTGCTCCCCGAGAACCACACCTACCCGTCAGGAGTCTCTAGTTTCCATCATAGTTTCCACTGCCACAATGATTTCGGCAGCAGTTAAAGGGTCCAAAGCGTGGTTTGATTGGGACCTTTGCATTGTAGCGATTCCTGTTCAACGTTGCAACAAATGTAATACAAGATAACATTAATTAGCTAATACCAAAACCAAGTGAAAGTAAGCACAACATAATGCAACAAATTGGATGAGACACGAGAAGAAAAAAGCATGATATTGCAATATATTGCAAGCACTCATCAAAATTGGTGTACTTTGTAAATCCTTATTAAACAATAAAAACAAGAACATGAATAGACAAAATGAGATAATACAATAAATGGTTGTAAAAGCAAAAATTCACTAATTTTATAGGGATTAAAAACACATTTTACTCTAAACTTTATATCAACAAAAACATTCATGGTACCGTACAAAGTCTACCATTACCAATATCTTTATTCTCTAGTTTTTGTCTAAACCCTCATTTTAGTCCCCGAAATATTTGGAGTCAGTCATATTAGTCTATAAAAAATGAAAATTAAATTTTCACCCCTAAAAAATAAAATGTGGTTTTATTTGATCTTTAAAAGATGAAAAATCATTTAATTTATAAGTCCTTGAAAGATCTTTCTAACATTAATTTAGTCCTTAAAAATAATTAAATTGAATGATTTTTTCATCTTTCAGGACCATTTAGATTTAACCTCAAATTAAATTTAACCTTGAGGAAAATCAATTTAGATTTCCTCAAATTAATCCCTATTTAAGAATACATTGTTAATATCAAGTTGGGCAAGTAACCGACCTTAATAAATTGCTACCAAGGAGATAAAATCTTTGCCAAATGTTAGCTTAACTAAGAGATCAAGTCTCGATAAAATCCAGGAAATAAGAAGTTGTTGATTTGAACCACCTACTTTGGGGCAAGAGCTAGCCACCAATGACCCTAATTTGTTCTTGACAAAAAGAGCAACAACCATAACTCTACTCAATTTGAGATGAAGAAAGAAGATGAGTCGGGTGCAAAATCAGTCTATTGATACTATATTGAAGCAATTGTGTAGAGAAGAGAATAGTTTATTCTCATTCACACTTAATTTGGAAAAATACAATAATACATACTACAAAGGGATACTAGTAACTGTTTTCTAACTAACAAGTAACAAACTAACAAATTAACTGAGTTAATAGTTAATATGTCTAATAGTATTAAAGAAGACCGTTAACATATTTAATTCATATTCTCTCGTTGTGGTAAAGTGATATATCTTAGAATCTACTTATTCTATTCATATATAACGAGTAATCACCTAAATTCATAATTGGAAAAAAAGGAAATGCTAATGATTGCCTTTGGAGCATAGATTAAATAACTAAAAATAGAATGTTTCTACTGAATTGTGTAGATAGCATGATTATCAATACCCTTATGACAGTAGTTAAGCACGACCTTAAAAGAAATATATGAAGAGTTATAGCAAAATTTAGGCATACTTGAGGAAGGATTATACTTCTTGACACAAAACTTGAAAAATGTTTCCATTGAATGATCAGTTTCGTCCCATCTTCATTTCTATTCCAAGGTGCACAAATAAAAAAAATTGTGTGTTGCACAAATAACTTTGACCCGATATTACGAGTTTTAGGGCTTGTTTATTTTATGGTTGAGAGTTCTCCAAAATTACGTTTGGGGAAAAAGTAACAACTATTTTTGTTGGCCAGAAATACGTTTGAAACTTCACAATCATAAAACAAACACTACAACATTTATGACTTTAGACAACAATAAAAAGTGTGGCCTTAAGTAAGAAAACCGTGGCCTAAATCTAAGGCCACAGTTTAGCCACGGTTTCCTTGACATGGTCTAAGTGGCCGTGGTCTATATCAAAAGGCCACAGTTTTTATTTTGGCCACACTTTCTAAAAAACCGTGGCCTAATATAATGGAAAAGGCCACGGTTTTTTTAAGCAATCTAAGGCAACGGTTTTTTGTTTTAGTTTCAAACCATGCTTTAAAAAATGTGGCCATATGTTTAAGCCACGATTTAATAGGTATGCTTAAGGCAACAATTTTCAGATTTTGTTTTAGACTACAGTTTTATGAAATGTGGCCATATCCTTAGGCCACAGTTTTTGACACAGTTTCAAACAGTGTTTTTAGTTTTACTTTTACACTATGTTTATAAAATATGGCAATAGGCTTAGGGCACGATTTTTACAGTGTTATTCGTATTTAAGCCACGTTTTTTACAATGTGGTCATATTAAGCCACAATTTTTATAGTGTGGTCTTTTATTAAGCAACAAATTTTGAATTATTTAGACTACAGTTTTGAAACACCTGTAAGTTCAGTTTAAAACCACAATTATTTACCAGTGTATAGGTAGTGGTATAGTTGTAAATAATATTCAAAGCAAGTAAATTTTCCATCTAAAATTTGAAATCTCAATATCTTCATAAGAAACAACTGTATATATTAAAATAAAATGTGCCACAACAAAATGTGTAAATTAAACACTAGCATATACCAATTTTTGGTCAAAAGTGAAAACAATACAAGTTTTAGATAATAGTAATTATGATCTCATTCAAAACAAATCATCCAAGGTAAATTGTATTTGCTTCCGTGCATCATTCTTGTTTTTCGTCTTCTTCTTCAATACTTTGGGGAAAATGTTCTTCCTCTCCATGTTGTAATTAAGAAAACATAATATACATAAGTTAGCAAATGATTCTATTGAATAAAAGCAATGGGTTCAAGATGTATTAATCAACAATACAACTTGGTTATGCACTTAGTATTCTACAATGTATACAAATCGGGACCAACACCTTTATATAAGAGAACTTTGACACTATAACATTAAAAGGAGTAGACACCCCAAACTCACAATCTACTTGAGGAAATTCCTTCCATCGTGAAGCTTTACAAATTTTGCAAGAATCTTCATTCTCATGATCTTTCCAATATAGCATGCAATAATTTGGACATGCATGAATCCTTTTATAATCAAGGCATAAATCCCTGATAAGTGAAAAATATATGATAATTTACTGTATAATTTCTGCACTTATCAAGGGTAAAATAGTAAATTTATTCCCCAAATTACCTCTTTTTAGTAATAAATGCATATTTTGTAATTATTTCATTTGAATTTGAATATGATGCTATTTTGATAGAAAATCTGTTGATTTTGTAGATAAAAGGGCAAGTTTTAAATGGAGAAAACAAGATAGCATTTATTTGAAGAGAGAATCTGCAGATAAGAGTTTAAATGGCAGAAAATCAAGATAAAATCATCAGCCATTTAAACAAGGATTCTGAAGATAACTTTCTCAATTTAAATTTAAAGATCAAATCAACAGAAAATCAAGTCAAAAAGAGGGAAATAAGGAAAGCAAAGCAAACAAGGATAAGATCAGGAAGAGATTAAGCTAAAAAAAGAGGAAATCAGGGAAAGTTGGAACGTGAATCACACTCCACCTGCGTTGAGCGTAGGTGGAGAGCAACAACAAAATTCCTCTTTGGATTCTGCGCTTCATCTACGCTGAGCGCAGGTTGAAGCGCAGGAATACGGGATCAGTTTTTCAAAGGATTTCAAATCAGATTCCTTCCAAATTTCAGATAGCTTTCCAACTTCTATTTAAAGGAACCTTTTGCACAGATCAAATAGAGCTTGGAGGCAGAGACGACAGAGCTAGGGCTGGAGAAAAGTGTGACAGTTTCTCCATTGGTTTGTAATGGCTACCATGCGTAGCTAAACTCTCCGATAGGATTGAACGTAGTTGATTCAATCCCCCCTTGTATGTGAATTCTCTTTGTTATTTATGAATCCCTATTTTTATGATATCGGTATTTTTATTCTGTTCTTAATGCGTAGCTTCCGCCTGTGTGCCGGAGTTATAGGTTGATTTTATAAGATGCATTGGTAAATGATTTTGTGAACTCAATAGCGAGTTTGGGGGAGCCTAGGAATAGGGAACTTGAACTCTGATTGGTAAAAGTACTCATAGTAGTCACTATAGGAATATAGGGCAAATTGATAGTGTTAACAAACGGAAAAACAGATCTTTAAAGTCGGGGGTAATTTGTCGCCTGGGAGAACCCGCATGAATTATTTCTGAGTATCTCGTGATATGGGGAACCGGCATGGGATAACCTAGTTTGGCTAAGGTATCATAATTATATATTCATAAATATTATTGGGGTTCACATATAAAAGGGGTGAGATGAAACGAAGTTAAATCTTAGTCCAAGTAACTTGCTATCTCTATCTTTATCTCAATTTAATTTCAATTTTTATTATTATCGCAATTCTCTACAACCAAAAATTATACCCTCTTACTTGATAGTTGTGACCACTAATCTTTATAAGTTGAACCGTTCCCTGTGGATACGATACTCTTACTTACTATTATACTGCTGGGTTTTTGGTACGCTTGCCTAAAATTCAACAAGTATTTTTGGCGCCGTTGCCGAGGAACGGTGTATCAATTTTTAAAGATTGGGAGGTCTATTCTATCAAGTTGTATATATTTTATTTTTAGGAATTTTATTTTTTTAGGAATTATATTTTCTATTTTTTTAGAATTTTTAGGAAAATTTTAATTTTATTTTTATTATTCTCTTCCACACTTACCCTTTTTTGAGTTTCTTGATTTATGCTCTTGCGAGGTCAGGTGTCTCAAAATCAATTACAATTCGATCCAGAAATAAAGAGGACATCTAGAAGGAACAGGAGCAGAAACAAGAGAAGGAGACAAAGGAGAAGTCAGGAAGAAAACAAAAATATGGAACAACAACCAAGGAGAAGAGTCTTAGGAGACTATGTCATGCACCAAGGACCTCGACATTACTCAAGCATTGCTATACCAGTTACAGCGAAGTCCTTGGAAATGAAGGCTGCTCATCTAAACCTCATCAGTGCCCATCAATTCGCAGGATTGGATCATGAAGATCAACATACTCATCTTTCTACTTTCTATGAATTGATTGGTACTATGGGATTTGAGGAAGGAGATTTAGAATCTGTGTATTTACGTTTGTTCCCTTTCTTTTTAATAGGTAAAGCAAAGGAGTGGCTGAAATCGCATCCTAATCAGAGTCTGAACAATTGGGGCGTGGTAGAAGATAAATTTCTAAAGAGATTCTTTCCACCATCCCGATATATTCAAGCCAAGTCAGACATCTCCATATTTAGGCAAGGAGCAGATGAACCATTATGTGATGCCTGGGAGAGATTCAAGTCCTTGCTGCGAAAGTGCCCAAACCATGGTTTTGATGAAATTTCCCAATTAAACATTTTCTGCAATGGACTTAAACCCGATTCAAAGTCATTCATAGATGTCGCAGCAGGAGGGACAATTTTGGCAGTGGATGCAGAGCGTGCTATTACCATTATTGACAATTTTGCGCAGAATGACCAGCAAGCTCAATATGGGAGACAACCAATCCAAGTTCAGAAGAAGGGAGTGCTAGAATTAAACAACAATGATGCACTTCTAGCAGAACAAAAGCTTCTCGAGCGATAGCTAGAAGCACTCACCAAGCAATTGGAAGCACTTCCTCAACAATTGAAAGCAGTACAGTCTCAACCCAGCCAAGCCCAACCGTTGGTCTGTGATTTTTGCGGAGGCGACCATCACAATGGTCATTGCTCCTCTCAGGACATTCAAGCAGAACAGGTCAGCTACATGGGAAATCAAGGAAGGTAAGGTAATTTCTCCAATAATAATCAATATTCACAAGGATGGAGCAATAACCAAAATAATAACTCTGGCTGGAGACAAGATGGAGGAAAAAGGCAGATGCCATATCAGCAGCAGCAACAAAGTTATCCTTCAACAAATGACAGACTCTCGAAACTTGAAGAAAAGATTGATGCTTTTATGCAGATTTTTGATGGGTTCAAAAAGAATACAGAAGCATCAATCAAATCCTTGGAAAATCAAGTTGTCCAACTAGCAAATGAGATGACAGAACACAAAAGGGGCCACTTCACAGCAAACACTCAGACCAATCCAAAGGAGCACTGCAATGTAGCTACTACTGATGGTAACGCAATAGAGGAAAGTGATTTAGAGGATTACATCATAATTGAAGAGAAGTTGCTCACAAAGGAGATTGTGCAAAGGAGTGTTCAAGAAGAAGTGAAACCAGAGGCAGTTCTGAAAGAAGAAGGGGAGGCAAAAAAGGTCTTCAGCACAGGTAAGCCACTTGACCCAGGTAAGTTCACTGTACCAGTTTCTATTGGTAATCAACCTGTTACCAAAGCTTTATTAGATCTTGAGGCGAGCATCAATTTGATGCCGCTATCATTCTTTAACAAACTGGGAATTTTGAAGGTCAAGCCTGCCAAAGTGAAGTTACAGCTTGCAAATAAAACCACTCAACGTCCATTTGGAATAGTTTAAGATTTACCAGTAAGAGTGGATAAGTTTGTGTATGCTACATACTTCTACATTGCTGAAATGGAAGAGGAGGATACTGATGTCCCCTTAATTCTAGGAAGACCATTCATGAAAGCTGTCAAAGTAATAGTAGATGTTGATCAGGGAAAATACAAAATCAGCTCTAAAGATGAGAGCATAGTTTTTCACTTAGACATGGGAGTTCCCCAAATAGTTGAATCTCCAGAAAAGCTGAAAATAGATCCTACTGATGGGATCTACATTTTTCATTTTGAACCCAAGCTGCAAAAGGTAAGAAAAAAGGAAGCATTGAATCTAAAAGTACCTGAACACAAGAAGATGAAGGTTGCTAACATTCTGAGGGAACCAACAAGAAAAAATAAGCAGCAACAGGAATCCATAATGGAGATCAGATTCAAAAAGAGAAAGAGATCAACATTAGAAGATCATGAAGACAGTGAGGAAAGTGATGACAACACCACGAACTGGCTTGGAGGATGGGCAATAAAAGGAAGGACAGGAGCTGAGTCAACCATCATCCTCCAATTGAGGCCACCATGATTGGAACAGGTGTCGAGCTAGAAGACGCTAAACAAGTACTTCCTGGGAGGCAACCCAGTGTTTTTGTGTTTTTATTTTCATTTTTTTGTTTTGTTTGTTTTTAATTTTTGTTTTTGTTTGTGTTTGGTGTCTTAGTTAGAGTCAATGCCTGTTTAGTGTGGAAAATTGTTAGGAAAAGGATCAATTAAAATAAGGAAAGGGATTAGAAAACACTTTGATTTAGGAAGCAGCAGAAAATAGAACTGGAATTTCAATTCTGTTTTCTGCGCTTCACTGGCGCTTAGCGCAAGTGAAGCGCATAATTACCATTTGATTTTGTTTTTCACGCTTCATCTACGCTGAGCGTAGGTGAAGCATAGCGCTTCGCTTCAGATTCCTTTGAAGCACGCGCTCCAGCCTCGCTGAGTGCATATGAAGCGCGTGTTCCCGCTTCAGTTTAAATTTGAAATTCTGAAGCGAGGGAAGGTCATTTTTTACCTTCCCCTCACTTCTTAAAGTGTTTTTCTCTGAGTTTCTTTCCTTTCCCTTACCCTTTCACCTTCAAAACCTCTTCCTTTCAACCTTTTGCACTATCCCAGGTATGTTTTTACTGTTCTATTAGTTTTTCGCCGATTAAAATTTTTAGTTTTATTGAGCAAAACCTTAGGATAGAAGACTTAGGCTCTTAGGACCCCATAAGTTAGGATTATTTGTCAATAGAGTCTTAGTTTAGTATGCTGATTATGATTGTATGCATGGTGGTATGTTTTGATATGTTTGGTGGTAGTTTTTAAAGTGCTCAGTAAATTTTTGCAAATTATTCTGTTTGGTAATATGGATGCTTAATTTGGCTTAAAATTTTTCAATGACCATTACATGAATAATTGTGCACTATTGCATGTTTGACAGGCATGATTTTTTAGCATAATTTTGTTTACTCTTTAATTCCCTGTTTAGAAATTAATTAGGACTTGCTTTAACTGATCACTTTAGCATGTTCTTAATAAATTAATAAATTGGCATTGGGTAATATAATAATCAAGATTTTGTATGTAGAAATGCTTATGGACTAATTGCTCTGATTTTTGAATTAAATTGGACACTTATTTCATTAATCATGAGTTGATATTTTACTTGCATGGAAATAATCTTGGTTTAGTTTTATTTTGCAGATGGCTCGCACTAAAGTGGTCCATGCTGGCTCCACTTCCAGGAGGGGTCAGGACAAGAGGCCCATAGAGGACCCCGAGTTCGACCTATTCAGATTTAAGAGTCTTCAAGAATATGAGGCTTACAGCTCATTATTGAACTGTAATTTCATTAGGGAGAGGCCAGTCGCTCTACAGCCTGGCGAATTTGAGGAGTTCAGGAGAGAGATAATCAGGAGGAGCTGGAAACGGGTAGCTGAGCCCGACAGATATTTCGATCCTGAGATCGTTAGAGAGTTCTACGCAAATACTATTGGCGACCATGGCATTGATGTGAGCAGATGATCCCATGTGAGGGGCCAGGAGATTTCTTATGATCGCGATGCGATCAATGTGTTTTTGGCTACCCAGGGCCAGAGGACAGGAGGCAGATGGTTTGCCAGTACCACCAGCTGGTGAACGAGGTAGTGGTCTATGGCAATGAACCATTGGATGCCAGGACCGCAGAGAGCCTATGCCTGCGGGGGAGGACCTTCGAGAGGAACGCCTACAGACATGCTGCGAGGATTTACAGGCGCGATATGAGGGACATCACGCAGATGTGGAGTGTGTTGGTATTAGCCAACATCCAGCCCACTGATCATGTCTCAGACGTCATCATGCCAGTCGCTCACCTCATCTACAACATTTTATCTAGCTATGACATTGATATAGCTGTAGTGATTTCTCAGAAGATATCCTCATTTGTATCTTCTATTGGGCAGAGGAGCGCCCAGTCCAGGATCAGTCTCGGTTTCCCAGCACTCATCACCGCCCTTTGCCAGTCTAGGGGGATTGAGGTGCATGCCACTACACGCATCAAGACCCCTATGACTAGGGATATATTGAGACCAACTGTATTCCGGATGAGGATGAGGAGGAGGAGAAGCAGCAGAAGCCACAGGCACCACCATCACCACCACCAGTAGCAGCAGACTCTTCTATTCCTTTCTGGGCCCAGCACATGATGGCCCAGATGTCTTCCCTCCATAGATCAGCGGTCCACCTTCAGGAGTATCATTACTTGACCCGATCAGATCCGTACCCAGGCATGACACCTGATCAGTTCAGAGATTTCTTACAGTGGCCTGGGGACAGGCCTATTCCTCCGGGAGAGGGAGGAGCAGCTGATGGAGCAGATGCTGAGCCTGATGACATGGATAGAGAGGACTGAGGACTTTATTTGGTGTTTTTCTTTTCCTTTTCTTTTATTTTCTTTTATTACCTACTGAATCTGTATTGTACATATAACTCTACTGACACATTATCTCTATGCAGTGCATTTTCAGGGTCATTTTTTTTATTTTTTTTTCTTTCTTTTTATTTAGGATATTTAATTTTTAGGATTTTAGGAATTAGGGATTTAAGGAATTAATTTTAGAATCTCAAAGCTAGGCAGTCTAACTAACCAAATTAGAAAAGAAATAGGAATTTTGTGATTGAATACATAATCAGTTAGGATTAAGATATTGTACAGGAAAATATATCAGGGTAGTTAATTAATTTTAGTAAGTGCTTTATTAAGGAATTTAGCTAAAATCCGGTGAGTTGTGAGACCAAACACTGATATGAGAGTTTTCACCGCTGCTTGTCAATTGTTATTGCTTGAGTTTTTGGATTTTATTCTGCACATGAAAAATATGGAAGTGATAAAGGCAAATTTTGTGATTTAATTGTTTGCTCAGTGCCAAAAAGCCAACCCTTGAAAATTTTTTCCAATTTTTTTTTTGGTAACCCATTTGAGCTTTAATGTTTCTTCTTATGCACCCCAGCCAAAATTAATGTCTATATCTTGTCCCTTATACACTTGGGATAGAGAGGAAAGGTGCAATCTGATAAAATGGGGAGAAGTGGTTGGTTACTTGAAAGTTGAAGAAATACAAAGAGCAGGCACAAGAAAGCAAAAGAGGATCACTCCCTCAAAAATAAAAAAGAAAAAGAGAATAAAAGTGAATAAGTTGGGGGGGGGGAGTGAATCATCAAACAAAGAAAGTGTAGGAACACAGGGAAACACTAGAAGGGGGGTTGAATAGTGTTTCTGAATATTTTAGAAAGCTTTTCGCAAACAGGTGTTAAAAACACGATTTCAGACAGGCTCTTAAAGGACTGTCTAAAGTTTTCAGACGGTCTAAAAATACTGATTTAAAACAATGTTTTGTGCCTTTATAACATATCAGATTAATTACTCTAACCCCTTGATTAGTATAAAAAGAATTGACAAGAGATAAGGGTAAGAAAACTTAGCCAAGGAATTTATCCTGGTTCACTCACTACCACTGTGAGCTACGTCCAGTCCCAATGCCAACTAGAACTTGGATTTTCTTTTAATCTTTCAAGATTACAAGTATTCTTTTACAGTCAAGCCTCTTCAGGCTCTATACCCAAGTATTCTTTTATCAACAAAGCCTCTCCAGGCTCTATAACCAAGTATTCTTTTATCAACCAAGCCTCTCCAGGCTCTATAACCAAGTATTCTTTTATCAACCAAGCCTCTCCAGGCTCTATAACCAAGTATTCTTTTATCAACCAAGCCTCTCCAGGCTCTATAACCAAGTATTCTTTTATCAACCAAGCCTCTCCAGACTCTAAACAAGGTTTACAAAGAAAAGGGTTTAAGCTTTTAAACTATACAAGTTTGAAGCTCAAACCAATACAATGTACAATAAAATCTGAGGGTTGCTCAGGATATACAACTGTGTACAGCGAATTTTTTATCAGAGAGTTGTTACAGAGCAAAAACTTGCAGCGTGATGTTTCACTGGGCTTTCTTGTATACTTAATTTTTCTTTTTCGCTTCTCTCTCTTTTTCTTTTCTTGTTGTATATTGGTTTTCATGGAGGGGTATTTATACCCAAATTTTAATCCGTTGAAATACCACCGTTTAGAGATAGCATTAAATGCTATTTAATCCGTTGTGAGACATGCTTCTGAGAGCTCTGATGTTTCTGACACGGTACAAGGTTTCTCTTGCCATAAGGCTGCTACAAATGTTGCTGCAGAGGCTGCGTTGCAGAGATTTCCTCAGTGGTGTATGAAATTCAAAATCACCAGGAAAGGTCTCTGTGTTCCTTGCTATAAACGTGTTTGAAAAGGTACGTGCAGCAGAGGTTCAGAAAAGTCTTCACAAACTTCAGCAGAGGGTGCCACGTCATAAGTGAGACTTCAGACAGCACTGATACTTCAGACGGGTTGAACTACTTCAGACAGCTTCAACTCTTCAGACGAGTTCTGCTTCTTCAGACAGCTTCAACACTTAGTCTTTTTATGTATGCTCATAGTGACTCTTGCTGAAATCATAGATAAAACATTAAAGCATGTGTGTATTTATGATAAGTAATTTAAGTCAAATTTGTCAACCGTTAAAACTTTGGGAATCTAGTTGTCTTAAAACATCATAAACAACCTTATGATATTTTTGAGACTCAACAGAAAGAGGCCAGCTGAATGATACAAATCAAGAATGAAATGGAAGAATGGAGAGAAATTTCAGGTCTAAGAAAAATTTAAAGATGCTCTCTATTCCAGCGATCTCTTTGCATATCTAGAAAAACCATGATTTCTTGATAGTCCAGCCTCATTACAACCAAGAAAAGACCTTTTGATCCATAATCTTCCATATGCATGTTTAGAAACCAGAAACGACTATCAATTTTAGTTGTTCAACTGCTGCGAAAAATTGAGGGAAACACTTACCCGTGAGAATGAGAGAATTCCTATATTATCACTTATTGTTTTGGTTTCTATTTCTGAAAAACTTGTAATGTATTTTTATCCTGTCCTGATTGTGTACCTCTTTTTAGTAATAAATGCATATTTTGTAATTATTTGATTTGAATTTGAATATGATGCTATTTTGATTTTGCAGATAAAAGGGCAAGTTTTAAATGGAGAAACAAGATAGCATTTATTTGAAGAGAGAATCCGCAGATGAGAGTTTAAATGGCAACAAATCAAGATAAAATCATCAGCCATTTAAACAAGGATTCTGAAGATAACTTTCTCAATTTAAATTTAAAGATCAAATCAGCATAAATCAAGTCAAAAAGAGGAAAATAAGGAAAGCAAATCAAACAAGGATAAGATCAGGAAGAGACCAAGCTGAAAAAGAGGAAATTAGGGAAAGTTGGAACGTGAATCACGCTCCACCTGCGCTGAGCGTAGGTGGAGCGTAACAACAAAATTCCTCTCTGGATTCTGCGCTGAGCGCAGGTTGAAGCGCAGGAATACATGATCAATTTTTCAAAGGATTTCAAATCAGATTCCTTCCAGATTTCAGATAGCTTTCCAACTTCTATTTAAAGGAACCTTTTGCACAGATCAAATAGAGCTTGGAGGCAGAGACGACAGAGCTAGGGCTGGAGAAAAGTGTGACAGTTTCTCCATTGGTTTGTAATGGCTACCATGCGTAGCTAAACTCTCCGATAGGATTGAACGTAGTTGATTCAATCCCCGATTGTATGTGAAATCTCTTTATTATTTATGAATCCCTATTTTTATGATATTGCTATTTTTATTATGTTCTTAATGCGTAGCTTCCGCCTGTGTGCCGGAGTTATAGGTTGATTTTATAAGATGCATTGGTAAATGGTTTTGTGAAATCAATAGGGAGTTTGGGAGAGCCTAGGAATAGGGAACTTGAACTCTGATTGGTAAAAGTACTCATAGTAGTCGCTATAGGAATATAGGGCGAATTGATAGTGTTAACAAACGGAAAAACAGATCTTTAAAGCCGGGGGTAATTTGTCGCCTGGGAGAACCCGCATGGATTATTTCTGAGTATCTCGTGATATGGGGAACCGACATGGGATAACCTAGTTTGGCTAAGGTATCATAATTATATATTCATAAATATTATTGGGGTTCACATATAAAAGAGGTGCGATGAAACGAAGTTCAATCTTAGTCCAAGTAACTTGCTATCTCTATCTCTATCTCAATTTAATTTCAATTTTTATTTTATTATCACAATTCTATACAACCAAAAATTATATGCTCTTACTTGATAGTTGTGACCACTAATCTTTATAAGTTGAACCGTTCCCTGTGGATACGATACTCTTACTTAATATTATACTACTGGGTTTTTGGTACGTTTGCCTAAAATTCAACAATCCCTAATCATGGTCTTCGTCTTATTAAAAGATTCGAGAATGTTTAAATTGGGCATGGATTCTTTCAATAATTCTAAGAGAGTTGTGAAAGAAGCATTACTCCACCCATGAAGACACTTCAACAAGTACAGTCGAAGTACGAGTGACAAAGTAGAAAAGGTCGTGCATCCTGGGTACAATTCTTGTTTTGCCTCATTTACCAAGTTGTAGAACTTTCTAACATCATCATTGGGACCTTGACTAACCCCCTCTGCTTCTGCCACATTTCTAAACGCATCATATAATAAGTCACCAATGTTGTCCTATGAGTTCTCTTGGCCTTCCAAGTTGTCATCAATTTCCATAGGCAATAGAATTTCCTCACCATGATTAACCCAAACATTGTAGCCTTTTAGAAAACCTTTGGCTATTAAATGATAAAAAAACCACATCTCTTCTTGTCCAACAACGATTTCTACACTTTGTGCAACGACATAAAATCTCATCTCCTTGAGGTCTTCCTTTAATGTATGCAAATCTAAAAATGACTTTACACCATCGATATATTCTTCACTAAACCTTGGAAGTTTGGTCCACTCTTTATCCATGACTTTTAATCTAATTAACGAATAAAATTAAAAAAATAGAATAAGTGTTATAATATATAACATAATAGATCCTATAATATAGATATCAAGTGTTATCTTATACTATAAGTTATTATAAGCAGTAACTTGTGCATTAAAGTTGAGCATAATGACTTTATTTGATTATTTTACTCGGACAATATCAGTTTAGCACAAATAGCTCTATTAATTCCATGTGCAACAACAATTAATGACTTATGTCATAGAAAAGATCAAATTATAAGGAAAACCTAATACAGACAAAAACATAAATGAATTTAAGAGAAGAGGAGAGAGAGAGACATGCTGATGGTACTTAGTAATAAATATAAACTTGCATATAGAGAGTTGGGCTTGTACTAGTACTACTTGTACTAAACCTATTTTATTAGTAATAAATATACACTTCTATAAATAAAATTAACCTCTCAGTTCTAAAACTTCTTAGAGTTTTTTTACTATAAAGACCAAATTATGGCAAACATATATCCCCGTGAAAAAATACTCTTGTTTTTGTTGTTAAAACTTTTTGATAGAAAATCAGAAATCTTGCAAAGTTGGAGGGCACACCCAATTTTCCATCTCATCAAACACCAAACAGCCTATGTTATGAGTTCCAAGTGACAGGAAACAAAGAACAGATAATTACAAATCTGAAATCTCTAAACTATTAACATACCTTGCAAAAGTCTGGGATAAGAGCTTTATGAGGTATTCTCATATGTATAATACCATTAAAGTTGATCCTATTTTTTCCTACAGAAAAATGAAAATTTTATGGAACACTTCTAAAAATGTGCTTCTATTTTTGTTTTTATTAAAAGAAAACTAAAACAGAAGAGTTGTAGAACAATCATAAGGTAAGATATCAAATAAGGGCACTGAAAGTGAGTGGCTAAGAAACATATTACTTTTGAACTAAAAATCTAAGAACAAAATCGGCTTCTAGAATCCAGATAGGACACCAAAAGGAAGAAAAATAGACAACTATACCAACTTGTTAAGCAGGTTTCAATAATAAATAAAAATCTTTCCTAACATAATCTCCTTAACAAAACTTGGTGATGATTGGTTTCTTTTGCACAAATCTAAGTCACAATTGGTTTTTTCAACTTTATACACTACTTGTGTAAGGTAATTAATTAATGGAGCTTATATAGTGCATACACATTTTTATAGCCTCGCTAATAAAATTATTCATGCAGATGCAAACTGCAGTAATAAATTAATTAGCTTCCTCATATATTGCATATACTGGTAAAAATATCAGTCACAGCTGATGTAAGCATATATAAGATTGTATATAGTATCTCCTCGTTAATTGTGTTCACAATCAGGTTTTAGATTCAATACAATTGAAGCACAGGAGAAGTTGTTTCTAAGTGATCTGGAGGAATAACTATATACTCTTAATTATGAAAGCATTATCAAGGAAGGTCATGGATATTTCAAAGCACGCACCAGTATATATAGGATTCAACACAACCATATTTAATTGGAAATCAATCAAATTATAGGTTTTGGCTTTGGCTTCTTAGTCAGGTTTTATATATAGATCACATAGCTGATGATTAAAGGAAACAATTTTCAATTATAGGTCAAGTCAACCTGTTTACTCATAAAAACTGTCCTGAACTACAATCTAAAGAAACATTATCAAACCTTGCCAAAAATTGGAAATTCTGATTTAAAGCGAGTGCAAGCAAACTGCTTAATTTCTTGATTTGTTCCACCACTAAACCCATGAGTTTTAGCGCCCAAAATGAGAGCAAGAGGGAGGAAAATAAAAAATAAAATAAAATACAAGGAATTCCTATTCTAAGGTAGCTCGTAGGACCATGTGTCCTCTCCTAGGGTCATTAGTGTCCTCATGAAGGTAGTGTCCTCCAATATGTAGGGTAGTGTCCTTAAAAATGTAGGACACTAATTTGCCCATATTTCCTTAACTTGCACCCATGATCTCTGCAGCTTGTCCATGCCTTCTAGGCAGATGCCATCAATAATCGATGGAATTTTTTATGTCGATAATAATGTTGTGAAACTTGTTGGATATACCCATAGTAATTGGGGAAGAGATATAAAAACAAAAAAAAAGCACGTCAGGGTACGCATTTCATCTATGCACTAGGGCAGTATCATGGTTGTAGCCTAAGCAGGATATATAGTTGTAGCCAGTTGTGCTACACAAGCGATATGGCTAAGAACAATTCTAGAGGTGATGCATCAGAAACAAAATACTCCCATAGAAATATTTTGTGACAATAAGTCTGCAATAGCACTATGCAAAAATTCAGTTTTTCATGGGCGGTCCAAACACAGATATACAGTTTCATAAAATATGAGAGTTGGTGACTGAAAAAGAAGTGGATATCAATTATTGTCATACTAAAGAGAAAGTAGCAGACATTTTTACAAAGCCGTTGAAAATTGAGTTATTTTACAAGTTAAAGAAGATACTCAGAATGACAAGTATGCAAGCTTGATATAAGGGAGACAATGTTAGAGATGTTAAATCAAGCTTTACAAGTAAAGGACAACTTGAAAATAATGGACAGAAATTATAGGCACCGCACTATTACAAAGAAAACTCAAATATAAAAAAAATGAAGCATCGCCCTTAAAAGAGATAAGAGTCGCATTGTTATTGCAGCCACCCACCATTTCAATCATTTGTCTTTATTGTTAAGTGTTGGTATTTTAGTTTTTAACATTTGCTTGTAAAGATATGTTGTTGTATGTGACTTTAATTAAAAATTTAAGTGAATGAAAGTGAGTGAAACATTGAAAGCCTTAAATTATGTATTTGGTCCCCAAAATATCATGATTTTCCCATTTGGTCCTCCATTTTCATATTTTTCAAAATATTCCTTTGAAATTTTTTTCCCTAAATGGTCCCTTTATTTTTTTATAATTGTTTTTACCCAAATGGTCCATATAAAATATCGCAATTTCCAAACTAGTCCCCCAAAATATCATGATTTTCTCAAATGATTCCTTTGTTTTTCGTAACATGTTAGCAATTTATGGTAAAAAAATTATAGGGACCATTTGGGTTAAAATCATTTTTGGAGAATCATTTTAAAAAATTAAAAAATAAGAAACCAAATGAAATATTGGGATATTTTGGGGATAAAAACCTTAATTAAATCAATTGAAAGTATCTTCCTTTCCTTTGTTGTTCCACGACTTTATGACCATAATAGTTTAAAAGTAAAAAAATTACCAAAATAATGTGGTGACGAAATAATTTACCAAGGTGTGGTGATTTGTGCCAGCGTGTAGAGGGAAGATCCAAGGCGCTTTCCTAGAAAGCTAAGTGTGAAGCGCCTAATGGGTAAGCATCTCCCACGCCCACATCATTAGTTGGTAAAGCGTCTTAAGGGTGAGCGCCTCCCTTCCTACGTAAGGCGCCTTCTCATTAAGAGCCTCACACGTGGCCCATGGCAGATTGGCGCTTCACCACTTTTTCCTCTCCTAGTTAGTTACAATAGAGATTCTGTAACAGAGACACCCATCACTTTTTGGACCTAGCGGGCAGAGATTCTAGAGCAAGTGGGACAGAGATTCGGGAGGTAGGATGGCTGAGATTCCTAGAGCAAAGATTCTCTGATTTATGTGTCCGTGGTTGATGTCAATCAATAATATGGAAGCATATCAGCGGCACCACAACTCTCCATAATTGATGATCTTCCAAACGGTATTGTGGAAGTTGACCCAAAACTGGGATTGTGTATGGTTCCCACACAATCTACACACATATTAATTGAGTTAAATATAAGTCCAATATTTCAGCAACCACTTAAAAGAAAATAAATACTAACATTTGTTCTCTCCATCTCGTCGAACATGTGTCTATAGAAACTGATTGAATTATGTTGAAGTAAGTATGTTTGGCCGCCAGTCCACTGGCCTGTTTATTATAATTAGAACTAATAACATGTTACCTACTAATTAAGAAATAAGTGCATATGAAAATATGTTTAAACTATTATGGTGGATACATGTACCGTGCACCAAATGACCTATTCTATTCCAGATTATGGGATTTAGGCGCAGTGGAAGGAAAACGTGTACCGTGCACCGAATGACCTATTATGTTCCAGATTATGGGATTCAAGTGCAGTGGAAGGAAAACGTGACCACGCCCACAATTGTATTAGTAATAGGCACCACCAATCTCCTTTCGAGCATAATCATTGGCTTTACATAATTCCCATTATAGATAGCTAAGAACTGCATACCCCCAACTATATGTGTCGGCCACCTCAAAAGCCGCCAGTAATGGTATCTCAAAGATAAAAACCTACCTGGATTATCTGGAAATAATAAACCACCCATCATACACAATATGTAGGCTCGTGTATATCGTTGCAGCTGAATTTCATTATGGACAGGTTGACTAAAATCGCCAAAATGTTGGTTAAGCCATTTCATTCTAAGGCGACCACCGTACAATTCCTCCTTTGGTGGAGCTAACCCCAATAATTCTTGCACAAGAGGCTTCTAGTTAGCGAAGGTAACACCAATAACAGCTTCACCATCCACTTTCAAACCCAATTGTGTAGCGACATCTTGCAGAGTGATGGTGCACTCTTCTAGTGGCATATGAAAAGTGTGTGTCTCAGGTCTCCATCGCTCTACTAGAGTCAATACTAATGTATGCTTAACTTGAAAAAAATCAAGTTGAGCCACACCGTAGAAACCAGATTGCCTAAGAAGAGGTATTATTTGAAGAGGAATTTGTTCCCGAAGCAACTGCTAGTCACCTGCTCGCCTTACATGTAGAACTCAGGTTAGTTCACCATTCCATATACGCTAAAAAATATGTACATCTTGTAGACACAACAGTGATTTATCTTTTGAACCCAGATGAATAACTTTTTCTATCGCCATTGAAAATAAATGTGAAAGTTGAGAATAAATTATAAAAATCACACTCAAGAAATTTTTAAAGACCAAATCACATATATCACAATCTAAACATGCAAGAAGTATATATACATGGTTCCTCCCCTCCTCTCACGAGCATGGTCAATTATTTTTGTGTTTTTCAATTCACTTTTCAAATTTCCAACGCATGGAGTCATCGGCTTCACATAGGGAAACTCACACTCATTCACTTTAGGTATCTCACGCGAGAATCTCGTGCGTATGTTTCCTTCCTCTCTCCAGTGATGTGTCCCACGTCTGAATGAATCTCTGGCTCGCGTGGCTATACAAAGCACATGATGCGCTTCCTCAATCAACGCCTTACGTGGAACAAGAGGCGCCTACTGGATAATCACTTTACGTAAAGTTGTAAAGCGCTTTCCTGCCCAGCGCTTTGCGTCATGACGTGACCTGACCCGTGCTTTGTGTTCCAGAAACCTGTGCATGACATGACCTGACCCTTGCTCCCTATGCACCTATTCCCCTATCCTACACCGCTCCCTATGTCTGATGCTGCTCCCCTAAGTATGCACCTGCTCCCCTATGGCGAATCTCTGATCCCTTTCAACTGTATGGTCTCCGTAGGTGTGTAGGCGAGCAAAAAAATTCTATAGAGACACTTTCCTAGAAAAGTGTCTTGGTAAGCGGAGCTTGACTAAATTTTTGGGGGGGGCAAGATATTATTTTTTTAATAAGGTAAGTGATCCAATATTTTAAGAGAAATTAAAATTGCAAGTTTACAGAAAAAAACATTATTATGAATTTATCTCTATTAATTATTTTTATTAGAATAAAATTTATTCCCTTACCATAAAAGATAAAATTTTTATGAATCTTTTATATAAATTATATCTTCCAATAATCCAAATATTTATTTTAAAATAAAATTAATCACACTTTTTTTATAATATTAACCAGAATCTCCAAAAAAAAAATGACTAAAAAATTTGATAAATAAGAAACTACAATCTTCTCCTAAAAATTTTAAAAAGTATTTGATCCAACAAATGAATGTTAATATTAACAATTTCAAGTTTTAATGAGATTAATTTTAATAAATAAGAAACTACAATCTTCTCATAAAAAGTAAAAGGATTTACTACTTACTAATTATTAAAATTTTAGGAATTAAAGATTTACTATTTACTACTTACTACAATAATCCAAATATTTATTTTAAAATAAAATTAATCATACTTTTTTAATAATATGAACCAGAATCTCCAAAAAATAAATGACTAAAAAAAGTATTTGATAAATAAGAAACTACAATCTTCTCCTAAAAGTTTTAAAAAGTATTTGATCCAACAAAAGAATTTTAATATTAACAATTTCAAGTTTTAATGATATTAATTTTAATAAATAAGAAACTATAATCTTCTCCTAAAAAGTAAAAAGATTTACTACTTACTAATTATTAAAATTTTAGGAATTAAAGATTTACTATTCACTACTTACTACAAGTTTTTCATACAACTACAACTCTACCTCCTGTTGGTTTTGCAATCGATTTACTTGATTCACATAAATCAAAAATTAATATCTCTATCTAATACATACACTACTGTTGCTTTTTGGAAATAATTTGACTATTTAACAAAATAATCGATAAACAAATATTATATAAACAAATATTATAAATACCTACACTACTGTTGCTTTTAGCGAACAATTTCAGTATTAAATCGATAATATATTATATATACAATGTCACAAATGTCACAATCGCCAATCAAACATACAAATGAGCACACAATTTCCAGATCAAAATAAAAAAAAGTGAGAACAATACTTTTTTTTGTTACATGGAGGCCAAAAGGCCAAAAAAACTAAGCTAAAATACTACGACTAAAGGCAACCCCAACAGAGTCTTGCCAGATTAAATCTAAACATTCACTAGGAGGGTCACGAAATACATGCAGGCCCAAAGATCTATAATGAGCAAAGTTTGCAAGCCAATCTACAATTCTATTTCCTTCTCTAAGCGTATGTGAGAAATAAACCTGCCAATCTTTCTGCTTCCAATAATGGATGTGCTTCAGAATATTCGCATAAGGGTGATGAGAAGGACTCCCTTTTTCCACTAGTGAAATGGCTAATACAGAGTCACTTTCCACACAAATACTGGTAAAACCATTCTCCCAAGCAATCTTCAAAGCTATTTCAATAGCTCTAAGTTTTGCAGATAAGACACTTCCCCTGCCCATGTTCAAACAGAAACCCAACAGCCACTTACCATCAGCCCCCCTGAAAACTCCTGCACAACCTGCACGATTTAGACCATGTCTCACTGAACCATCAACGTTAATTTTAATCCAACCAGGATTAGGGAACTTCCATCTCACCAACTCCTCCTTGTATCGGGCCCTGGTATGAGTCATCACGTCCCCTCTTTGCAACCCTATTGCTGCATAGTAGTGAATTCTTCTAACAATTTTGTCACTGCAAAACTCCTCAGAATAAAAAACAAGAGAATTTCTACCTCTCCAGATCAAACATACTTCTAGATCGAACACCAGCTGCCAATCCCTCCCAGCTCTACTGCTCAAATTACCATGGATCCACTCCACATGTCCGCATTCATAAAATTCCCAGGAACTATACCATTTGTCAGCTTCTCCCAAACTGCTCGGACATGGCAACAATCCCGCAAGATGTGAAGCGTCGTTTCTTCACTAGAAGAACACAAGGGGCAGAGATTAGACTCCATGAAACCCCTATTGAAACCCTTACTGCGAGTCTTCAATCCGTTATTAAGGATTAACCAAATTAAACATTTTTCCCTTTGAGGGCCCTCCCACTTCCACACAGTATTCCAGACCTGGTCCAGAACTTGAGGAGCAAGATTTACAATAAACATCATATGCCGAACGCGTAGAGAAATTGCCATGAGAAGAGCCTCCCCAAGTGACAATATCGGGACCAAGATCTGGACGCGGACAGGGGTTGACTAAAATCTCCTCAATAACATCTTCTGGAAGTAAATTACGGAGCACATCCACCTTCCACTCATGGTTCTCATCAACATACTCTCTAACAGAGAAAGTAGACCATACATCAAGATAAGGGACAAGGCAAACATCTTTTAAAAGAGTCCCTGAGTGGAGCCATCGGTCTTCCCAAAAGCTCACTAACTCACCATTACCCAAAACCCATCTCATTCCTTTCAAAACATATTGCCACGTAGATCTGATACCTCTCCAAACTAAGGATTCTTTTGACTTACGGTCAACCCTTGGGAGGTAACCATCACCACAATTGTATTTTGATTTTAAAACACGGACCCAATACGCACCTGGGTTGTTAATGAGACCCCAGCCCAATTTCTTCAACAAGGCTTGATTGAAAGCAAAGAGACATTTAAATTCTAAGCCTCCCATACGCTTTGGATGAGTAAACTTAACCCACGCCACTGAATGCCAATTTCTGCTATCAGCACTGTTCCAAATAAAGTCTCTATGCATACGCTCTAATTGAGAACACACTGCTTTAGGCAAAAGCACTGTCTGCATTGTATAAGTGGGTAGAGCAACAAGGACTGATTGGGCAAGAGTAATTCTCCTAGCAAATGCAAGAGTGTCAGCTCTCCAAGCACTCAGGCGCTATTGAGTTTTATGTAAGATAAAATCATAGGTACCTCTAGAAGGGCGCTTATGAAGGAGAGGGACCCCAAGGTACCTCCCAAGATCATTAGTAAGGCCCACACCCACATGCTGACTAAGAAGAAGAGCATGGCTACTGTGAACATTTTTGGAGAATTTTTTTTTATTTAGTTAATTTCACCTTTTGACCAGAAATCTAACAGAATGAATGAAGGAAGTCTGGGACAACTTGAATTTGATTCATAGAAGCTTCCCCAAAAATGAGAAGATCATCAACAAAAAATAAGTGACTAATAGGGGGACCATTTTTGTTCAACACAATAGGCTTCCAATCACCCTTAATTACTCTATTCTGAATCATGTGAGCAAGTCTTTCAATACATAGAACGAACAAATATGGAGATAGTAGGTCTCCCTGTCTCAAACCTCTGGATGGCACAAACTTTTCCGTTTTCTCCCCATTGATAAGGACTTGCAATGAACAGATGGATACACAATTATTAATTAAGTCACAAAAATTTGTGTCAAAGCCAATATCAATTAGAGTATCCAGTAAAAATTCCCACCTTATTCTGTCATATGACTTTCCCAAGTCTACTTTCAAAGCAAAAAACCCCTTATCACCCCTAAGATATCTCATAGTATGAAAGATCTCCTGAGTAATTACCACATTATCAGAAGAGTGCCGTTCCGGGACAAAACTACATTGATTGGGAGAAATCAAAACATCCATAATACTTCTCATTCTTGTAGCAATAACCTTTGTTATAATCTTATATATCACATTACAAAGACTAATAGGGCGAAACTGATTAATTCTATCAGGGCTATCAACTTTAGGAACAAGTGTGATGAGAGTATGATTAATATCAGCAATCTTACCCGGGTTCCTGAAGATCTCTTTAACCAAGTTACATGTATCTTGGCCCACAATATCCCATTGGGATTGATAAAAAAGAGGATTAAGACCATCTGGGCCTGGAGCTTTGAGAGCTCCCATTTGAAACACAACTTCTTTAATTTTAGTATCAAGTGGCGCACTTTGAATCTCCAAAAGCTTATTAGGTGGAATTTTTGGAAACCAACCACGCCTAGGTAAGGCAATAATATGACCATCCGCACTGTATAAATTCTTGAAAAAAATCCACCACCTCCCCATGTATCTCTTCCTTGTCTGTTATTAAGGAACCATTTTCTTTAGTTAAAGCTTCTATACGATTCCTCCTTCTCCTGACAATAGTGGTCAAATGGAAAAATTTGGTGTTCCTATCACCTGAACGAAACCAATCACACCTAGCTTTTTGCCTCCAAAACAACTCTTCCTGGTCTAGAATTTGATTATATTCCTTCCAAAGCCGTGTTAATAGATTCTCCAATCCTCTGTTGCTAGAAATTGTCAACTTATTATTTATACCCTCCATCCTTGACATCAACTGGCGCTTTCTATGAAAAATATTACCAAAGCAATTCACATTCCACTCCATCACATTCTCTTGGAATTTCTTAACCTTGAAGCACCAATCTCCACCAGTCCAAGCATCTTTAACCACCTGCTCAAAGGATTTGTCTGCCAGCCAGGATGCCATGAAATGAAAAGGCCTATTAGCACGCACTTGGCCACCCAAGGTCTGCATTTTGGTCAAAAGAGGTTTGTGATCTGACTTTAGTGTAGGTAAATGATATACAGAGGCTTCGGCGAAACGCAATCTCCACTGGCCATTACAAATGACTCTGTCCAATCTTTCTTTAACATTCCTCCACTCCCAAGTGAAAGGAGGGCCATTGAACCCTCCATCTATAAGCTGACAAGATTCCATACAATCTCTAAAATGGTTCATAGATACAATATTTGGAGGCCCACCCCCCATGCTTCTCAATCCTGTTAGCATAAGTATTAAAATCACCACTTAATACCCACGGGGCCTGCATGTTACTAACAATGTTCTTCAGCTCCCTCCAAAGAATGGTGCGGAGTTGAATGCGCGGGCTACCATACACACAAGTTAAAAACCAATGAGCATCACCATTAAGAGGAAGCACTTTTAGATGCACAAATTGGTCATGCTCCTGAATAACCTCCAATTTACAAGAATCCTCATTCCACATTATCCAAATTCCACCTGAAAAACCTGTTGCATCCACTTTGAAATGACGATGAAAGCCATAGTTTCAAATAATACGATCAGCATGTCTACCACTCACACGAGGTTCAAAGATAGCTAGAAGACTAGCCTTATGCTTATACACCAAATCATGTAACAGAGAGGGAACAGTCCTAGAGGCATCCCCCCTAATATTCCAAGTGATGAAGTTCATAGGAAACATTACAACTGTGTGCCTGACACGGGCTGAACTCTTTGGGGAACAATCCCCACTGCACCATTATGAACTAAATTCCCCTGGGCCGAAGTCCCCAGAACCGGAGTGATCTCCATCATATTTGAACCTTTATCAGGGGGTTCCTTAATTCCCTGATCCGCAAGCAAATGAACACCTTGATTGTCCAACATAGTGCCCTTACTTTCAGGGGGACGACCATGCTGAGTAACGATAATCCCATGAGGTTGTCAGATCGATGTTGTCCCTTGCTCAGTATTTGGGCTTTTATTAAAGTCCATTAACTCTTCCCTCCCACTGTCCTGAGTATTCAAACTCCGCCCCTGATCCACAATAGGATGACAATTCATATCAGGCCCATTACTGGTAAAGCCCAACTCAGATGCCCCAATAGAACAATTAAGACTTCGATCAGAAACATGATTCCTTTTTTCCCCACGTGCTTCAGCTTTAAATTTAAGCGGAGAAGTCTCATTTCCCCGAGGGCTTTCAAGAGGACTACAGTGGACCCCGCGACGCATGGGAACCTGCTCTGTCGCTCCACTGATTGGGCTTTTAATCATATCATTGGTAGATTCGCTTCCAGAAATCCCTTTATTCTTGGGATGAATAGAATCCGTAATTTGTGTGCCACTAGGTGTCAATTCCTGATCTTGATCCATATTATCTACCAATGATGTGTCCGCATTATTTGGATCCTCTAATACCTTGAATCTAGACCCATAATTGTTATTTTGAACAGAATCTCTATTAAATGTCCCCTGATATTTATTTCGGCCAGAATCCTCCGCAGATCCTCTTTGATTTTTAGACCGAGATTTTCGCCGCACCATCATCCACGACCCAAAGTGTTCCTCCACCGCCGGTCTTCCAGCTGTCACCTGAGTTTTCCATCCATCTTCAAGCTGATTTTATGATTGCACAGCATCCTCCTGATTATCATTCTTCAAAGACTCTACCAGAAGTGGACAATGTTATTTCCGATGTCCAAAGCAACCACAATTGAAGCATATTAAATGGAGTCCCTCATACTCCACATGATACACCCTACCATGTAATTTAAAGCGTGCTAACAAGATCTTACGCAGGTCCACCTCTACACAAATACGGGCAAAACCAGCTCTTTCAGTTACCATGCTTGCTCCCAAATCATCCTCATGTTGACGCAATGTGTTAGGATCAATCTTGATAGTATGTCCAACTACATATCCAATTCTCCATAGGATATGGTCATCATAATATTCTATCAGAAGACCAAGGATCCTAATCTATACCAAAACTCCTTTAAATTCATCTTCATAGGGGAGAAACTCTGGTTTCCATCTCTAAATCACTAGGTAGTGCCCCATGATCAACCAGGGACCGCCCTCATATACTTTACTCAAATCACTCAAATCAGCAAACCTGATGATAAAGTAATCATTATCCAGGTCTATAACCTCCATACACCCCTGCGGTTGCCATAACCTCTACAATTTAACTTGGAGGAACCTTAAACTCACCCTTTTTCCCAAAAGTTTGACAATGAGTGCTCTCTTCCATGGGATACAGGCCCCAATTCTTTCAGATTTAGAAAGCTTCATGGTCGGGCATAGAAGCTTCAAATTATCCTCTTCCACTTCCTCCATACCAGCAGAATCCTCATCTTCCATGCCATCATCTTCTTCCTCCAAAAGTTGCTTTCTTTGTCCGAAGATATATAACCATCATCAACACCGTTGACACCAAGGCAGACGTCCTTATAGGACACTACCTTCGTGCTAAAGAACTCCTTTGGACCATCACCTACCTTCGATTTTTTCTTGCTCCTATGCAGCGGGTCTTCTTCCTCAGCTGAAAGAGAGTTCACCATTAGGGTTTCCATCTTCCTCAGGGAATATAATTTTAGGGAAAAATATGTTTTTCGTCCCTATAGTTTCGGTCAACTTTAGTCTTAATCCCTGTATTTTAAATCCTTTGTTTTTTGTTCCTAAACTTTCTAAACTCCCAAACCGTGGTCCCTACTCGTCAGTGAAACCTGTTAATCTTATGAGTTGGCTAACAAAAGTTACATGTCAGCCTCAATAGTGAGTCCCAAATAACTGACTGATCATCTAATTAATTTTTTTATTAATTTTTAATTATTAAAATAATACTAATTGCTAAATTAGGGTTTTCACCTAAGCAATTTTACCCGATAAAAAATCTAATCTCATAATTATGGTTATTTTAATAATAAAAAAATTAATTAGATGAGTCAACTATTTTGGGGCCCACTATTAAGGCTAACATGTAACTTTTGTTACTCAGCTCATCAGGTTAACAGATCTCACTAACGGCCAGGGACCATGGTTTGAAGGTTTAGAAAGTTCAGGGACAGAAAACAAAGGATTTAAAGTACGGGGACGAAGACCAAAGTTGATCGAAACTATAGGGACGAAAAACATATTTTTCCCATAATTTTACTTTAAATTATGTACTAGTAAGTGTCAGACACCATCCACTAAAAAAATAAATATGTAAAAGTATACTCCTTCTGATTGTTAACCAACATGTGTCGGTTGAGTTGAATTCCCTTAAATATATGATCTTAGCTTCAATTTTATACTCATAAGTGAGAACAATACTAATATCAAGGATTCGAGAGCAAGATAAAAAATGGGAAAAAAAGAGAAATTTCTGAAAATACATGCCGAAATAATCTTGTAAATGATGTAAATAAAAGAAAAATTCACGTCTCTTAGAATGGAGAGCTTTCTTTCTCAGTACGAAAGAGCAAAAGTGAAGAGGCAACTATTCAAACTTCAATTTTACAGTAGGCAATTTAATTTTTAATTGATAATTGAACATTCTTTTTAGGTTTTAAGGTGCAGTAATTTGCTTTTTAATTGATAATTGGGCTTGGGTTTAGAATTATAGATGATGAAAGATACAATATATAATGAGTTTAATTTTTAAAATTAGTTTTATTATTATTATACACAATATATTGTGATATAATTTTTTTGGGGGACCAAAAATAAATTTTATATATATAGTAATTAAATTTTTTTCTCTGTGGGGTCATGGCTCTCTCACGCTACTACAATGCTCTGCCATTGGGTTCTTCCCTTTACACGCCGACACAAATCACTCCATCTTGGTAAATTATTTCTTTAACACATTATTTTAGTAATTTTTTAATTTTACAGTATTCCGGTCAAAAAGCCGTCGTTTCACTGTGTGTGTAATATTTGTGCGTGAGTGTGTTTTTTTATTTGTGAGATGGTCCAGTTATATCATCTTTCATAATTTTTCTGGTGTTGTTTTGATCATAGAGTTCGGGAATTGAGCCCCTTATAAAGAAAAAAACGAAACTGGATGCACCAGGTGCAGTTCTAGCCGCTGTTTATTTTAAATTTTACTTTAACAAAATCATGGTTTTTAAAATTGATTTTAAATCACTTTCGTCCAATGTACTTCGTAAAGCGTATATAATTCATCTTAATTATTCATTTCTAGAATTAATTCTACTCAACTGTAAACCAAACGGACCATACCTGTTCCAAAATTTTTCTTCTGTCTTTTATCTAGGCAAATCTTTGGATGACTAGAATTGTGTGCACTTTATTTTTAACTGCAGAAGATCCCAATTCTAAAAAATCGCATATTAATCTGTTTATTTGCAATAATCTTGAAAAAGGGAAAAACTAAAAAGCGTTAGCCAAGAGGCCCATGACAAATTTGAGTTTGAGATTGCCAAGTTTGCCACCGCGGGTGCTCATAGGTAACATCTCACCAAATCTTAATTTGGCAAAATTTACCGACTTCCCTATTACAATACTACTAAAGTTTTAAAAAATCGTGATTAATTAGATCATGTGAAATCAATGTTTTGATGGGTTCTTTGGCATGTGTAAATCCTAGGTATCCCAGATTCTATTTTCAAACTCATTATCTCTTCTTCCAAAATCTAAATGGTCCCCTCTTCAATTGTTTGAAACATGCACAGAAGATTTTGAAAAAGGAGAATGGTCCCCTTACTCTCTCAATTACCCGTCGTTTGTTCTCTCCCCATCTTTTAATTATTTCTGCAAAATCTTGGTGTCTCATTAAAAGAAACAAAACCTTCCCATGTCTCTCAATTTCCATCTTGTTTTGTGTACAAGGAGTAGCACTTGAATACCCTGTGAATGAGAGTACACGTGTCAGAAACCCAGCAAAATTGGAGTTTTCCGTCCAGACTTGTTGGAACCTCTGTTTGGTAGTGAGCAAAATTAAAAGCTTAATTTTCAGTGTAAAGAAAAAGTAAATAAAAAATCAATAAATGAAATGGTGACTTGGCATGTTACCCGCAAAGCTAGAAGTACCCTCCCTGCCACTCAGGCTGGCTCTGCGCTGTCCTGGAAAATATTGATCATACACGTGGCTTTATTTCGTACAAAATTAGGCTTTTATTCACCACATTGGGTTCCACATTCGGATTGGAAAAATTATCATTATACGGTCTAATATGTAACCATACTCTTGTAGTGATTCTACGGAGTAAACTAGCAAATTGGTTCCTAATTTTTTTAGGGTTATGCGGTTTTATTTCTAAGAAATAAAAAATCTCAATATAGTCCCTAACTTTTTTTTTTCACTATAGTCTAACTTTGTGTTTCCGTTAATTTTCTTATGATATGTCACGTTTCGTGACACTGTATCACATTATTTGTCATCTGGGCACAAAAATAACATCATTGGAGTTGAGACCTTCAATGAAAACGGAGGAAAAGAGAGAAAAAGGAAAAATAAGAAAGCGCACAACGGTTAGAGTTGAAGTCTTTCAAGTTATAAATTTGACAAAACTACATCATTTTTGTGCCACAGTGGACACTATAGTGACAAATAGTGATACAGAGTACCATTAAACGTAACACGTCGTAAAAAAAATTAACTGGAAATACACGGACTATAGTGAAAGAAAAAATAAGAAGTCATGGACTATATTGGAGTTTTCTTTTTCTTAGGGACTAAACTGCATGACCCTGAAAAAGTCAGGGACCAATTTGCTAATTTACTCTATTTTTATTGCTAATACAGAATTATTTAATTAAATAGTTTATATTTTAGGATTAATAGTTTATATAAGTAATTTTTTTTAAGTTAGTCTTTACCTATTTAATCAATTTTTTTAACTTTGAGGTTTTGTTTAACCTATACTTGTTGAAAAAAAAAATCAACCCAGTGTAATGAGAAAAAGGTTCTCCATAAATAAAAAACAAACAAATAACATGGGGCAATAATACGATCAACTCATGTTCCATTCTCTACGTTGTAGTCAGCCTCATTGACAACTCAATTGCTTGGCTCAGATTAAAGTGTTTTTTTAAGGGGACCAATTAACAAAATAATAGATAACCAGTTTCCCGCATAATTCACAGATTACTCACCTTTAATCTTTGTCATTTATTAAACAAATGTTATATCAAAAGTTCTCAATCAAAACATATTATTATTCTCTAATCTTTATCAATTCGTTTTTCTCTTGATTAAAACATAATTTAAGTAGAAAAAATTTCTTTTTTAAAAGATTAGTTTCATTTCATATGATTTAGAAATTTATTTAACTTTTCCCAAAACAAATTCTTATCAATTTTCTTGTAAATACCCAAAAATTCATACTAGCTAGGGTTACTAATCAAATTTGAGTAGACAATTTTTCTTAATTCATGGAAATCTTACTTCAAAGTTTCTTTCTTTAAAAAAAATAGATAGGAATTACTTTTTATCATGGAAAAATATACAAGGTCATTCGTTTTATGCTTAAAATAGTTTTTCATCTTCATAAGTTGAAATTTAGCAAAATTTTTATTTCTTCTTCCTCCAATAGGCTCTCGACTATCGTTATATATGTAACGTCATAATTCCATAAATTAAGGAATAATGCCCGTTGGAAGCACATTCTCAAATTTACAGATTTTTTCGCAACATTACTGATATCGTAACATACAACACATAAGGGCTTAGGTAATCCAATGTTTACATAAGTATTAAGCATCAAATTACAATTATAGATACAATTCCATGCCAACTAGTGGCTCAAGAATACATATCCAACTAACTCAATTAAACACACACAAATTCATCTACACAACATAGTTTTTCTAATTAAATAAAAGGGTGAGTGGAGAGGTCCACTCCTGGACACCCGAGTCCTCCCGTACAGTCTCCAGCTGGACATCCTACATGTCTAAAATAGGCCCACAAAACGTGTGGTAGGACTAAAGTCCCAGTGAGTGCAATCATGAAAGCAGTGTGGGGTGTCAAACATATGGAATGCATCAATACACATTAATACTTTCAATCACAGTATAATTATGCAACCGCTAGACAATTAAGCACACAACAATATGTGGTGTTTAACCTAGCAACTGGGGTCTTTTCATTGTGCCTCTTAAGATCTGAGTGCTTAGAACCTGAAACAAGGAACGCCTCCCTTATGGCCATATTGACCTAATGTCTGTCTTATTAGAAATCAAGGATGCATTGGTTTTATCTTTCTTTTCCTTTCATTTTTCCTCTTTGGTCCGAGGACCCATGAATTTCCTTTTCCAGATGTACATGAATTTCATAATATGTGTGAAATCATAATGCATGTTAGAAACTTAGATAAGCATTCCAAATTCATTCATGAAAGTGAAAGAATGGTCATACACTTATTATGAATTCCCATATATCAAAATCCTAGAGTCTAAGCATTTTCAAGACAATCCAAAACACAATCCTTCACATAATCACCAGGGCAAGTTTCACACATCATTAAGTAGGTAATTAGCGGCAAAATATGAAGGGGGATAGAGAGTAGGAGTCATTTGGGGTTGTATACACAAAATGACAGTGATTGGGTCGATAACATTCACCTCCAACCAAGCAATCCAACCCAACGAAGGCAAGGGGACACTTGAGGGGGTGTGGGAGCTTCCTTCTTCTCCTCCAAAATCAACCTCCTGGGTCCTCTCTATCTCTTTCTCTCTCTACGGCACAAAGGGGTTGGGGAGAGAATTAGAAAAATGAGCCCTAATGGCTCTGAAATATGTTTTTAAAAACTATACTCGTGAATTTTTTCTCAAGCGAGGGAATTAATTCTTGCTTGAGCGAAAATCTCAGCATGTTCTCTGTTGGATTTTCGCTTGAGCGAGAATCCTGTTGCTCAAGCGAAATCCTAAGTTTCACATGAGCGAAAAAAGCTTGCTCAAGTGAAATTATCACAATTTTCACTCATTTTTACTGATATTTTCGCTCAAGCGAAAATATTCTCTCTTGAGGGAAAATCTCACAAAACTGAATTCCCAGAATTCAATTCCTACTCGCTCAAGCCAGCCATTTCTCGGTTGAGCGAAAAAGGGACAATATTATGCCCTTTTTAACCCTTCCCAGCCTTATTCATTATATAAAAACCTCTTATTATATTTTCACTTTTGAAGATGATATTTAAACTTCCCCCTATTTCCTCACTGCTGTAAACTTTATTTCTCACATCCTAGTTTGATTTATTCTAAGTTCATTTATGATTGAAAGTTGAGACCTAATACTCGAATTTTCCCTTAAAACTCCCTCCAAAACTCCAAACTTTTATTCAATTTCCAACCTTCTATCTTAACGAATTCCTTAACTTATGATTTTGTTATACTTCCTAAAGCCCTAATTTTTGGGATGTTACAATATACATATCACCAAGCTTTATTTAAATTTTCCAATTCTCGCATCAGTAAACTTTATAATTAAGGCACATGTTTTTCATCTTAAGACAAGCAAACACATAAGTTCATTCAAAAGCTTCCAAAATGTCACTTTTTATGCACTTAGATTACATCCTTTTCACCTTTTTTTTTCAATCAAATTTTTTAAGGTATAAAGGAACAAGTGTTGATAAAAACGAATCTTAGATAAAATACTAAGCATGTATAGTCAAACCCCACACACACAACATTATTTTTCAACTTTTCAAACAAGAAAAATATCACATATATATATTTAATCAATAAGTACACACAATTATATAGATTCCATCTTATAGACTTCTCTTTTAGCAAGCCAATAAAAGCAAAACCATGTTCATCACCTCAAGTCATCATAGTCTAATCATGTATCATGCATAAGTATACATTTTCATGCTTTCAAACTCAAGTAAATCATGTTCTAACTTTTATGTCAACTTTACAAGGCATCATTTTTAGGGTTTCATTCTTTATCAGGTTCACTTTCATGAAATAATAGTTCATCATAATTTCAATTTTTTACCAAGTCATAAAAAATTCCAAAGCAAGCTAAATAACCACAGAAATAAAATTTTCAACTATGACCACTTGTTCAAGTGATGATGATGGAACCATACTCATAAGAAAATAACATCACCATGTTATTTTTTTCATTAACCAAGGATAAAAATAAAGGAGCCAAGGGATCTCCACTCTTAGTTCCTTTTTCTTTTCCACTAAGAGTTAAGATTTTCTTTTCCCTCCTTACCAAGATTTTGCTTTCAAAATCTGGATGATGAAGGAGGGAACTTGATTCTTGAACCACCTCAAGGGAAATTTAAAGAGAGCTTCAAACCCTTCATGAAAACAACAAGATCATGACTATCTCAAATAGAACTGTTAAAGTGTTTCGTGGAAGATTGAAAATGAAGAAAATGAAAGAGGTGAGAAGAGAGAATCCTCATGGTTTGAGGAATATGGAGAGAATGAATGGTTGGTCTCTTGATCTTAGAGATGGATGATGATATATAACAATTGTTTCTAGGGCAAGTTCATGTTCTTCCTTAACTTAGTGAGAATGCGAGGAGATAAAATGAGAAATGTAGAGATAGGAAAATGGAAGAAAAGAATTTGGCCAAGCGAAGAAATAGGAGAAGAGAGAGTGCTTCTCCAACAAGCTTTGATTTAATGGTGAGGTTGTGGCACCACACCAAATCAAGGGTTGAGATTGCTTACTTTTCTCTTACACACTCGAGCTTTAAACTATTCTATTCATTTTCATGCATAGACAACCATGCATGGTTGAAAATTTTGTGTGAGAGTGAGGGGTAGTTTGGTCATTTTCAAAATATACTAGGGGCAATTTAGTAATTACACTCATTAAAATAATATCAAAATAATATAAAAAAATCCATAAATCTAATTTATTGTTGTAATGTGTTTTCCATCCTAATTTACTTATTCATTCGACATTGAGCCTGTTTGGGTAGAACTTCTGCAGAAGTACTTTTAGGTGAAAAAAATAGCATGAATCAAAGAGGTCAAATGCATTTAACTTCTCCATAAGTTAAAATTAGTCTTTGTAGACCACCTACTCCAAAAGCTCTTCCATTTAACTTCTCCAAAAGTAACTAATTTTAACTTATGGAGAAGTTAAATGCATTTGACCTCTTTGATTCATGCTATTTTCTTCACCTAGAAGTACTTTTGCAAAAGTTCAACCCAAACAGGCTCATTATCTATCTTATGTAAATAAAAATACAATTTACCCTACAGAATACCAACAGACAGTGGCGAACCTTCTTAATAGCCGAGGGGAGCCATGGCTCCCCCAAACTTTTTCAAAAACAAATATATATATATATATATAATTATTAAAAATAATCTATATTTTCCTTATACTAATTAGATTTTTTATAATATTTTAAAACTTTATACTATCATCTAAACATATTTTATCACATTGTTTAATGAGTATAACACTCATGTGTTATTAAACTCAATAATAACACTCACTTCATTCTAAAATTCTTGTTATTATAATATATTATGTTTCAAAACTTTTATTGTTTTAGAAGTCTAAAACTAATTAATTCTTTTTTTAATTATACTTTTATTTAATATTGCTCAGCTAACAACTAATGTTTCATTTTCTCTCTCTTAAAATAGTACCACCTTTGTTCCTATTTAACTAGTCACTAAGACAAAAAATACACTGATTAAAAGATTTAATCATTACTCTTATTTTCATAAAAAATAAATTTTAAACTTTCTATTTTTCTCTTTATGTCTCAATATTTATTGTGTCTCATTAGTGTTCAATAGTGAGTAATTTATTATTATATCATAATTAGTATAAGGGTAAAATGAGGGAAAAGTGTAACTATTATTGCATTGATTTTGTAACTGGATAATTAAATATGAATAAATTTTTTGTTCAAAAATAGATAGTTAAATAGGAATAATGCATTCAGTCTTTATTATACATCATCTGTCTTTATATTTCAAATGCTATACAATGAAATAGATGAAGTATAAATGGGGTATTTTTAGTAAAAAAATGTATACATTTAGACACATTTAAAATTTCCTTAATTTGTTTGCATAATCTTAAATAATAAGAGTTTTGGAATGAAGAGAATAAGACAAAACATCATTGAATGACAATGTAAAATTTTACACCGACAATATACAACTATTAAGTTTAAATATAATAATATTAAATATTTGATTTATCGATTTTTCTAACCTGTGCAATATTGCACCGGATAATAAATCAAAAATGGAAAGATTTTATTGAAAAATGTAAGATTTGATATTACCAATGGATTAAATGTTTTGAAAATTACATTTTCCAATAAAATTTTTCCACTTTTGATTTATTATTGTGTGCAATATTGCACATATTAAAAAATCGTTAATTTATACATGCATTAGACTATTATTTTGGCTCCCCCAATATTTTTGTTCAAGCTCCGCCACTGCCCACAGGTAAAGCTGAAAAATGGGTCTCTAAATCGCTCTTTATGAAATCTGTCACAAAAATCGGTCACTTCATATTAGCGATTTGAGATTTAGCCACTAAATAATTTCAGTCACAAAATTGGTCGCTACATAGTTTAGCGGCCGATTTTACCCTATTAATGACTAGAATTTTAGTCAATGTTCTCCCTAAACGATTTTTGGTGCTCCAACAACCCGGGTGTTCTCCTTATCTACTACTTCACGATCCTCTAAGCTCCTCAAAGTGTTCGGGAAAATGAGGGTGGTACCTGCAAAGGCACTCAACCCATAAGTCAGTGTGTATTTTGGCAGAGTATTGGAAAAATATAGAGTTGATAGTGTACCTGGTTAAGGGGTGCATGCATGTATTTATAGGGCTCATGGAAGCTTCCATGAGGTAGTGGGGGGTTGTCCCCTCACTTTGAGATGGTTATGTCAATAGTAAAGGCAACCCCTCTAGCTAATAAGTTCCAACTGCTAGATGCCACTAGCTTGGATAGCTAGATAAGTCTCTTGAATAATTTGGAGAAGCATCATCAACTATTCTCAACACACACTCATAAAGGAGGAAAACAAGCATAATAGCTTTGTATTAAAAATCAAGATTAGCTTACAAGTGAGGAGAGTTCCCCTTTATATAGGAATAGGGGCGGCTAACAAGAGAAGGAAATTAGCCTCACTTAAAGAAGTGCCTATTGGTCCGAAAATGAAAGGAAAAATTACAATTCAAAACAAAATACAATATGAGACACTATAAAGACGGTTTCTGGCTAGCCGGTTGTGCAATGACGGGCTGGATGCAAGATTGGTTGGTTGGGCGGCTGAAAGATCAGTTGCCTTGTCTGGTTAAAAGGAACTAGATACAAAGATGGCTAACTGAAAGGTCCACCTGAAAGGATTCTATCTGATTGAAAGATCAGTTGCCTTGTCCGGCTAAAAGAGACCATATACAGAGATGATCGGCTGAAAGGTCCGGCTAAAAGGATTCTATCCGGTCGGCTGAAAAGATTCCACTCAACAATATCCGATTCGACTATCCGGCTAGTTGGCTGACCAGCTGGTTGGCCTTATCCTCATCCATTGTTATCATTGTGGTGATGCTTCGATGACCGTTGTGGGCATGAGCTAACTTTAGATTGCTTCTCGGTCATGATGCAGATTTGGAGATGCAAAGAAGATAACATATTCATACAACAAAAAGCATACAACAACTTATACAATACATTTTTTCTCTTTATCGTTCTCTATCACATCACCTATTACATCCCACATTCTCTCTCTTTTTTCTCTTATATATCTACATCTCTCCATGTTGTAAATAGGGGTGGCCATCGATCAGTTTTGGTCAGATTCGGGCCCAAAAAGTCCAATCCGACAAAATCTGATTGTATCATGTCTATGGCCCAATTCCGCCCAAAAATTAACTCGGGTTAGTCGGATTTCGAGTTCATCGGATAGTGATTCTTGCGGACGGTTTGAATCGGTATGGGCTTACTAAAATTTTGGGCTAGTTTTTTTTTTGCGATTCTCTTTTCCATTTGTTTTTAGTTGGATTTTTGGCTGGGTTAAATCATTTTTTTTCTATTTCTAATTAACATAAAACCATAACTAAAATCTAGAAAGAGGAAAGAAAATCAAGAAATCAGAATCAGAATCCAAATACATAACCAAAATCCAGAAAATATTGAGGAAAATATCAAGAATAAAAAATCAGAATCCATGAACCAAAAGAAACATGACTCAAATATATACAAATGGTAAAAATAGAGCATTTCTTCTTCCTGTCACAGTTCCACCAACACAAGAAACTCATTTAAAAAAATAAGAAAAAGGTATAAAAAATAGCAACTTCTTGAGCCTCCCAGCCTCAGCCACCTCTTAGCCGCATGACTACACCGTCGTACACCGCCCTTTCATCATCTCACCACCGTCAAAATCGCACCTTGGCCTCCTCCACCGCAAGCGTCAAACGCGAGATCCACTAGGTAAGACAGAGCATTCGTCATCCTCAGAAAACCGCCATCCACAATAGTCTCTTATCACTTGTGTACAAAAAACAGAAACAGAAGAAACAATATCACAAAGAAAAATTTAGAAAATCAAATAAAGAAAAAAAAAGGATGGAGGGGAGAAAGAAAGGACTCCATAGTGGCAGATGAAGGAGAAAGAAAGAGATTGGGGGAGAGGGAGAGACTGAGAGAGGTAAGAGTGTGTGTTTATAAACAAAAACAACAAGAGACGCTTACCAAGACGTTCGAAACGCGACGCCTCCTCCCAGCCTCCATCATCGCCGATGAGTTCTTCTGATCGATCCAACGACAGCGGACTCGTGTGGGATAACGTGAATCATGCGTGAAGAGGAGGAAGATGAGGGACAAGGAGACCGAGACAGAGACAAAAATGAAGGCTGGAGCCTTATGGAAAAAGTTGTCGAATGTTCAGAGGGGTGTCATTTTCAGATTGATAGTTTAAGATAAAGAGATGGGAGCGGCTAGGGTTTCAGATTGAGAGTTTGAGACAAATATATAGCATGACTTGAAAGAGTGGTTGGGGGCGAGAAATGGAGGACCAGAAAAAAAAGGAGACATGGATCGCTGACTTGGCAAGATCTGGGTGATGCCCCCAAACTTTTTTCTTTAACTACACTGTCTCGGTCGGGTGCGGTCACCGATGGGTTCCATTTAGCAGAACCGAACGGACTGAATCAATCTATAATTAACCATTATTTTTACCCGTTTGCACTCATTGACCCGTGAGAACCCATCAATTAAACTTTTTCACGCCTAAGATATTTGGATCCAGATCCTCTCCAGCGGTGCATCCCTCTCCAGCAAGTATAGCTACGAAATAGCTACAGAACAACTATGGAAATTTTTCGTAGTTAAATTCGGGAGCTGTTTCCTGGCTATTTCGTAGCTAAAGCTGTTGTAGATGCAGGACGGCAGGAGAGGATCCATACACCAGATCTTTTGGTTTCGGTCGGGTCGCTCTTTCATGGACACCCCTATAATTGTTATTGTAACAACATTTCTAAATGCAAAAATGTGCCTGCAAAGGGAAATCCTGTTAATCCCATATGTGGTTCTTGGGATGATACTAATCTATCTATAATTATATAATCCTCTTAGTCTTTTAATAATATTTTCATTATTCACTTAATTTATTACAATATTTTATTAGTTATTTATCTATAATATATAATTATACAATCCTATAGGTATTTTAATATTTTTTCACTATTAATTCAATTTATTACAATATTTTATTAGTTATTTTTTTTATTATTGTTACAACTTTTGTTATCAAAAGTCGTGCCATTTTTTTTATTTAAAGTAAAATTGTTTAAATGCAGACATTGATACAGATAAGTACAGATAAATTTGTTGAGATTAATATCAAAGTTTGGATGTGGTATTATAACAAAATATGTTGATTTACATCTATCTATAATCTATAATTATACAATCCTATAGGTATTTTAATATTTTTTCACTATTCATTCAATTTATTACAAGGCTTAAATAACTTTTTAGTCCCTGTAAAATATATGGTTTTTGCTTTTGATCCTTATAAAATTATTTTTATTCTTTTGGTCCTCATAAAATTCAAAAACTTTGAGAAAGGTCCTTATTGTCACTTGTCTTGCATCCAATCATGCCACATAAGTAATCATGCTGAGGTGACATGATGTGGCGTGTCTAGATGCATGACATATCATCAAAAAATGATAATAAGGACCATTTTCAAAATTTTCAAATTTTATGAGGACCAAAATAATAAAAATATTTTTATAAGGACCAAAAGCAAAAACCAAATTTTTTATAAGGACCAAAAAGTTATTTAAGCCTATTTTACTACTTTTCTGTTATCAAAAGTCGTGTAATATCTTTTATTCAAAAGAAAATTATTTAATTTATAGATACTGATACACATGAGTATAAATATATTTGTTGAGATTGATACTAAAGTTTGGATGTGGTAATATAATAAAATGTGTTGATTTACATCAACTTTATTGTGTATTTTCCTAATATTTTATTTACATTAAAATTGTTTAATTTGTAGATATTGATACACATGAGTACAAATATATTTGTTAAGATTGATACTAAAGTTTGGATGTGGTAATATAATAAAATGTGTTGATTTACATCAAATATATTATGTATTTTCTTAATATATTATTTAGGGTGTTCATTGGTTTGGTTCAATCCGACGAACCCGATAAACCCTAAATCCTACCGAACCAATTTGATTGGTTTGGATTTTTTTAGCTAAATCGGGTTGGATACGAACCGAACCAATCAAAACCGTCAATGATTGGTTCTGGTACGTAACGGATTAAAGATACTGGATCTATTACCTGAACCAAACTAAACCACCCTAAATAAAAAAAACTGTACTAAAATAAAAAAAATTGTAAGACATGAGAGATTAATCATCAACATACACATGAGTACAAATTTATTTGTTGAGATATTATTTAGAGTTTAGGATTTGCTACATGGAACAATGATTGTTAATATGGTAGAGTGTTCTGATACTTTATCTTTATATATCAATATATAAAGCAAAATGAAATAACAAAACAATACATAGAGTCAATAACTCGGATTCCTGCATTTAGCCTTATAATATGACATAATGATGATATCCTTTTAAAGTCTTACCAATGTCACATCGACTAAAGCAAACCCAGGTGGATATACACAATTTTACTACAAGCATTCACTCGATCCTATATAATACCACTTGAGTTCCCTATAACCTATATCATTTAGTTAGATTGTGTTTCTACTATCGCACCATCCGCATATACACAAAATTCAATTTAAAATAACCAATATTCTCACCATTCTATCGATATCAATTTCTTAAGTGACCCCTGCGCATTGCACGGGTTATACACTAGTAATTATACAATCCTCTTAGTATTTTATTAATATTTTCACTATTCACTTAATTTATTACAATATTTTATTAGTTATTTTATTATTATTATTACTACTATTTGTTATCAAAAGTCGTGTCATCTCTTTTACTCAAAGTAAAATTGTTTACATTGTAGATATTAATACACATGAGTACATATATATTTGTTGAGATTGATACTAAACTTTAGATGTGGTAATATAATAAAATGTGTTGATTTACATCAAATTTATTGTGTATTTTCCTAATGTATTATTTACATTAAAATTGTTTAATTTGTAGATATTGAGACACATGAATACATATATATTTGTTGAGATTAATACTAAAGGGTTTGGTTTATTATTTTTTTTTAAATGTTATCTATTTTTTGAGTTTTGACTGTTATTTGAATTGTTATGTTAGGAGCAACATATTTTTTAGGGGAAATAGTTTAACTATCAATATAGATGTTGTTTTCTTGAGGTTATTGTGGATGATATTGCCTTATTATTATTATTATTATTATTATTATTACTATTATTTACTTCCTATATATTATGAATGATATTTGCCTCTTAGTATTTTATTAATTTTTTCACTACCCACTTAATTTATTATAATATTATATTAGTTATATTATTATTATTACTACTTTTTGTTATCAAAAGTAGTGTCATCTCTTTTAATCAAAATAAAATTATTTAATTTGTAGATATTGATACACATGAGTACAAATATATTTGTTTAGAATCATACTAAAGTTTGGATGTGGTAATTTAATAAAATGTGTTGATTTACATCAAATTGATTGTGTATTTTCCTAATGTATTATTTACATTAAAATTGTTTAATTAGTAGATATTGATACACATGAGAATAAATATATTTGTTGAGATTGATACTAAACTTTGGATGTGGTAATATAATAAAATGTGTTGATTTACATCAAATTTATTGTGTATTTTCCTAATGTATTATTTACATTAAAATTGTTTAATTTGTAGATATTGAAACACATGAATACACACACACACACACATATATATATATTTGTTGAGATTGATATTAAAGAGTTTGGTTTATTTTTTTTTACGTGTTATCTATTTTTTGAGTTTTGACTGTTATTTGAATTGTTTTGTTAGGAGCAACATATTTTTTAGGGCAAATAGTTCAACTATCAATATCAATGTTGTTTTCTTGAGGTTATTATGAATGATATTGCCTTATTATTATTATTATTATTATTATTATTATTGTTATTATTATTATTATTATTTACTTCCTATATATTATGAATGATATTTGCCTCTTAGTATTTTATTAATTTTTTCACTATTCAATTAATTTATTATAATATTTTATTAATTATTTTTATTTTTATTATTATTATTATTATTATTATTACTTTTTGTTATCAAAAATCGTGTCATCTCTTTTACTCAAAGTAAAATTGTTTAATTTGTAGATATTGATACACATGAGTACAAATATATTTGTTCAGAATTATACTAAAGTTTGGATGTGGTAATTTAATAAAATGTGTTGATTTACATCTAATTGATTGTGTATTTTTCTAATATATTATTTATATTAAAATTGTTTAATTTATAGATATTGATACACATGAAAATAAATATATTTGTTGAGATTGATACTAAACTTTGGATGTGGTAATATAATAAAATGTGTTGATTTACATCAAATTTATTGTGTATTTTCCTAATGTATTATTTACATTAAAATTGTTTAATTTGTAGATATTGATACACATGAATACAAATATATTTATTGAGATTGATACTAAAGGGTTTGGTTTATTATTCTTTTTTACGTGTTATCTATTTTTTGAGTTTTGACTGTTATTTGAATTGTTATGTTAGGAGCAACATATTTTTTAGGGGAAATAGTTCAACTATCAATATCAATGTTGTTTTCTTGAGGTTATTCTTCGTAAAAACTTCCCAATGTAGAAATGAGGTTTTTTTCTCTTGCTAATCTTTGTAAAACTTCGGTATGATTCACTTCTTTTTCATCATTGTTTTAAAAAAATATATCCTATATATTATGAATGATATTGCCTTATTATTATTATTATTATTATTATTATTATTATTATTTTTTTTTTTTTTTTATTATTATTTACTTCTTATATATATGTTAATTTTTTTCCGTATTAATGTCACAATCACATGTTATCATTTTGTTCATTTGTTTACTTTTAAAAACGAGTTTCTATTTAACGTCTTTTTATAATTAATAAAATGATTTTTTTAATAAATGAATTAATTTTAAGTAATATGTCATTCAATTTACTGAGTTAACACATAATTTAGCCACTAATTGAAGTAAATAGAATTTAATGGATATATATTTGGAGTGTGAAAGTATTTTACACTATTATCTAATAATGTGTTGTGACATCATTTATTAAATTTAATTACAAATAAAATGTTATATTTATTAAATAATGTGACACTATACTAACAATGTAAAACTTTATTTTTTTCTATAAGATTTTCTTTTACTTTTATATTTAGTGTAATATAACTACAGTCATAATTAAACATCATTAAATTAAATTAATATATTATATTCTTAATAAATATTTAAAAAACATTAAACTAATTAATAGTAATAACATATTAAATTTTTTATATAATTTAATATATTTTTTTAAAAATTAATAAAAAATTAAACTAAGGCAGTGCGTGTAAATACTAGTTAAATACAAACATTAAAGTTTATGGCAACAACTTCAAGAACACTCTTGCACCATTTTATGGAAAAATCAGTCGTCAGTGGTAACTATATATGGCAGAGGCCTGCGTTGATTACTGACTTATGAACTGAATCTGGAAAGTGCTTTTCTAGGCGGTGCGCTGTGGGGAAATGACTTCCAACTACTTTACAGTAATTAATGATAAATTGTTGAGACATACTCCTATATGTTTGAAATTTGTTTCGTGATAGCAACCAGGAGTTACTGCTAATTGGGTTCGACGGAGATATTTACATCTAAAATAATAAAACAGTCCAATTTATTTCGATTACTCTGCTTTAGAATACGTCATTCAATTTTATATTTAGAAAATAAAAGAATTACTACACTATACCAAAATTAGGCTTTTGTCGCGCCCAAATTAACCCAGTTACAATAAGTAAGTGGTGGAATGCAGGAAGTTGATATATTACCGCGGTTCCGAAAACTAACCACGGTAATATAAATACCGGTATGTTATTTATTTATTTTTTTAAAAAGTTTTAGGCCAAATTACAGCGATTGCAAACCGAAACCGCGGTAAAAAATTTAAAATTTGAAATTAATGCGGTTCTGTTTAGCAATCGCGGTAAATTAACTTCTAATGGAACCGTAGTGTTTTGGTATTGGAAAAAAAAACCCTTCCTGCAAAAACGATTCAGAGAAATTCGCGAACCCTCTTCTTCCTTTCTCCCTGGTCCGCTTCCGTTCTCCCTCCCTCAGACCTCTCTCCGTGCCACCGTCCGCCGCTGCGCCCGTCTCAGACCTCTCTCCGTGCACGTCGTCCGCCATTAACACCTGTCTCTCCTCCCTCCGTGCGCGTCGTCCGCTGCTGGGAACAAATCTCCGTGCGCGTCGTCCGCTTTCCGGTTGTCTCTACCGCTGCGCCTGTTCCTGTTCCTACGATCCGAGATCAGAGTATGACCATGCTTGCCTTCGCTCTTGCCGTTCACGAGCTCTTTATGAAGGGCTGAAGGTACTTCAGATTTAATTTTATGAATTTGTTCCCTTACCCTAATTAGGGCTCCTGGCTTACTAAATTTATGTCTCAAACCATTCATTCTTGCTATGCATAATGCTCTGACTACAACCATATCATCTTGAAAGGCAACATTGTATAACCTGTCTAAGTCAAAATTGTGCACAAAGGGAAAGACCTCTAACAATGTCATCAATGTTCATGATATTTTTCTTGATTGTCATCGTGATTCTGTAAGCTTTTGCCTCTTTTTTTTTTCTTTCTAATGAATTCTATTTTCTTTTTCTCTCATGGAAATGCTATTTACTTTCTTCCTGATAATTGCTCCTCAGATAATATACCTTGGGAAACCTGATGGGCCTAGCTACCAGACAGGGTCAGAAACATGTTATTTAATTCAAGCTATTTATTCCCTCAAAGTGGAATCCAAGCAAAGTGGTTGAGTACACAGGTCAGGTTCTTAGCTATGAGGACAACTTCGATTCAACCAGCAATGTCGATGTCACCTGAGGAGCTCCTCTCTCAGGTAAACTTGTTCTAAGCTAACTAGTACTTATGCTTGTTTTCTAATTAACAAGGAACACTAGTTATAACTTGATTAATGTAAAGTTTGTATGTTTTAAATTCCCACCATTCACAAAGAATGATGTCTATGAATCTTTGAAGACAATGACAACAAGTGCTACTTGCTGGTTGAAATTCAATATTTGATTTCCCCCCTCTTTGCAGGTGGATTATTTATTAGGAAAACGAGCCTTCTTCTGTGAAACTCAGGCTGAGGTAAGTAACTAACAATTAAACACAAAAACACCAAATATCATTGCATAATGCATATGCTAACTAAGTGTGAACTTTAGTTGGTCAGGGTGGTTTTGATGCAAATGTTGTTGCCACAACAAACATCTTGGAGAGTTCAACATCAGTGGTATGCTTGTACCATAGGTATGCTCTCTGGGAATGCTTCCTGCCCTATCCTGCTCCCTCTGTTCTCCATCCAGAAAACCGTCATTTTTTATCTATTTCTTTTGTTCGAAAAAAGTATCTATTACATGTCAAGAGAATCAGACAGTTTTACCGGTTTTTGTAATGACTCTAAACCCAAAATGACCGGAAGTAGAATGTGTATAGCCAACAATTGAAGTTCGATATGAGCACCTAAATATTGAGGCAGAGGCTTTTGTGGGAAGCAGAGCTTTGCCCACTCTCCTCAAGTCTTGGAAAGACCACACTCCTTTTGGCCTTGTCAGGAAAGCTTGATCCAAATCTCAAGGTGAAAACCAATTTCTCTTAATTTGACAAATGTATATTGTGCTCATTCTTTGTATGTTAGAAAGTGGTATTTTTCATCTAATTTGGATGCCATTGTGTCCTTCAGGTATCTGGGAGAGTGACTTATAATGGACATGGAATGAATGAGTTTGTACCTCAAAGAACTGCTGCCTATATTAGGCTTTTTGACCACAATAGGGGTGTTTTTTTAAAAAAATACCAAAAATGCACTTAAAAAACAATTTACTACAATGGGGTTGTTTTGGACACGTGTAAAAGAGGAAGCGCTAACTGGGTTAGCGCCTCTTGAAGCGCCAACTCAGTTAGTGCCTCTTGTTAAAATATTTTAACAAGAGGCGCTAACTGAGTTGGCGCTTCAAGAGGCGCTAACCCAGTTAACGCCTCTAGTATAATTTTTTTTTAAAAAAAAATTTACATTACCGGGGGTTTTCTAAAACCCCCCTTAAATTTTTTTGTTTTTTATTTTTTATATTACTGGGGGTTTAAAACCCCCGTTAATAATTTTTTTCATTTTTATCCTTTACATTAGCGGGGGTTTTAAACCCCCATTAAATGAATTGTATTTTTTTTTAAAATTATTACTGTTGCACAAGAAAAAGGATAATAAAAAAAGATAATAAAATTATTATGTTATTAGAAAAGGATAATAAAATGATAGGAACAAGACTGTCTCCCTGGATAATAAAATTATTATGTTATTAAAAAAGATAATAAAAAAGGATAATAAAAGGATAAAATTATTATGCTAGTAAAAAAGGATAATAAAATTATTATATTATTAAAAAAGATAATAAAAAAGGATAATAATGAGAAAAAATATTATAATATCATAGTAAAAAACACGACAATATTAACTTCTATTGTCGTGTTTTTTTTATGAATCACATGAGTGAGTCCTGTCATTTTTTTTTCTTTTTTTGTCTCACTTTCATTTTCTTTTTTTTACTATGATATTATAATATTTTCTCCCATTATTATCCTTTTTATTATCCTCTTTTACTAACATAATAATTTTATCCTTTTATTATCCTTTTTTAATAACATGATAATTTTATTATCCTTTTTACTAACATAATAATTTTATCCTTTTTTAATAACATAATAATTTTATTATCCTTTTTTACTAACATAATAATTTTATCCTTTTATTATCTTTCTTTATTATCTTTTTTAATAACATAATAATTTTATTATCCAGGGAGACAGTCTTGTTCCTACCATTTTATTATCCTTTTCTAATAACATAATAATTTTATTATCTCTTTTATTATCCTTTTCTTGTGCAACAGTAATAATTTTTAAAAAAATGCAATTTATTTAATTGGGGTTCAAAACCCCCGCTAGTGTAAAGGATAAAAATGAAAAAAATTATTAACGGAGGTTTTAAACCCCCGGTAATATAAAAAATAAAAAACAAAAAAATTTAACGGGGGTTTTTTAAAACCCCTGGTAATGTAAATTTTTTTTTTTAAAAAAATTATACTAGAGGCGCTAACTGGGTTAACGCCTCTTGAAGCGCCAACCCAGTTAGCGCCTCTTGTTAAAATATTTTAACAGTTGGCGCTTCAAGAGGCGCTAACTGAGTTGGCGCTTCAAGAGGCGCTAACCCAGTTAGCGCTTCCTCTTTTACACGTGTCCAAAACAACCCCACTGTGGTAAATTATTTTTAAAGTGCATTTTTTTGGTATTTTTTTTTAAAAATACCCCTATTATGGTCAAAAAGCCGCCTATATTAGTCAGCAGCATGATGTTCATATTGGAGAAATGACTGTGAGGGAAACCTTATTGACTTTCTCAGTAAGGTGCTAAGGGGTTGGATCACGTTATGGTTAGCCATTTTTCATCTTACTAATTTTTCATTTCTAATTTGAGGTGTAACATAACTTACATTAAGTATAATTTTTGACTATTTTTTGTGATGCATAGACTTGCTTACTGAGTTGTCTAGAAGAGAAAAAGAAGCAAAGATTAAACCAATTCCGGATATAGATGTCTACATGAAGGTGAGAAAAAAAACTGTGATCAATCTTCATTGTACTAAAAGAATTAATTGTAAAGCAGTGGATATAGTAAAATATCACTTCATCTGATTGGCTTCTGATCTACTAGGCAACTGCAACTGGAGGCAATGAGGCAAGTCTGCTAACAGATTATGTCATGAAGGTAATATTTGAATAAGGTTATTTCATACTTCAAAGTTTGTTAAGACTATCTATATGAAGAGCCACAAGGTATTTAGTATTTACCACAAAGTTTGTAACTCATCTGACACCATCCAAGTCTTTTTTTATATTTTTTTGGTCGGACTATCCAATTCTTTTAAGATTCAATTTACTTTGGAGGTTGGATTTTTCTACCAAGTTACATTCCCATAATTTAACACTTGTCTTTTAATATGATTTTAACTAATATTTTAATATATTAAAATGAATTTGACACGTAACGGAAATGTGGTGAGCTATGGCTAGAAAACAATATCTAATTTCTTTTAATTTTAAAATATAAATTTAATTTCATAAATTTTAATAAAAATTATGATTAAATAAGATAAATGACACTTGTCTCCTGGAACTAAAATTTTGCTGCATGCATAAAATAGTTTTGACACCTAATTTGGTGAGGTGGCCATAGGTTGAAAAGAATAATCCAGGGGTAGTTTTATCATTTTTAAAATTTAACAAGGAAAAATAGTAAATTCACATATTAAAAATTCAGAAAATTAATAAATCATTATAGAAAAAAACTTGGTTGAAATTTTTGGTAAAAATGTTTGGCAGAAAACATTTATGTTCTAATTAATTATTATCATTTGTATGCAATTGATATCCTCAATTACATATAGAAAATATCACATGCACAGATGGCTGGATTAAAATAATAAATTAATAACCAAAATGAGAATGTAACTGATTATGTATTTTTTTAAATTTTTTTGGAGTAAAAAACCATTCATACTTGATTCAATTAACTATGTAAAGTGAGCTTCTCTGTATGCATGAATTGGTAAGTTTGAGTGTGCATTGCTTTTATCATTTTTGAGTATTTTGTTCTACTTTCTGTATATGGTCTGTGTGTATAAAATGTGTTTTTATGTTTTTATATTGAATTAGATTCCATGATTTAAATTTTTTAGGTATATTACAGTGGAGAAACAAATTTAGTCCCTGTAGCATCCATAGCAGGGAAATGTGAAGTCACTGAATAAGGTATTCTATTTTTAGCCCCTTCAAGCAAGTGAATAATGTGATTGCTAATCCATCACATAAATTTTGTCTGGACTTGTCAGGCTATTATCCCTTATAGAATCTGGCCTTGGCAGCATGTCTTCAAATTCTTTGAAATCAGGCATTGGCAGCAATAATGTTAACTTAATGGTTAGGCCTATGATTATTGTTTAGTTTTCTTATTCTATTAAAGATAAAATTGCTTATCACCTGCAAATGATCACTTTTGTTTAGCTCCTCTCTCTATACTAACGTTTTATTTATTGGAATGACTAAGAGAAACATGCTTGATGAAGCTCTCTTAAGGTATCGATATCTTCCCCAGTTAATTATATCTTGTTTGACATTTAGTTTAGCATTTTGAACAAGTGTATTTTGATGCCAAGTCCTTGATACTTTTATATTGGATTTCTTTGAAATTTATGTTTGGCTAGTTGAAATTGTTGGGCTAGTTGAACAAGCAAAATTTATGTTTGGCTAGTTGAAATTTATATTTTGATGCCAACTCAAATAAGAGACCTTATATGAGTTGGTCAAGGTGAAATTGTTGGGTGAAAGGTTTCAATTAGTATGTTAAAGTAATAAAAAACTTAATTCTAGTGCTTACTTAAAATGCTTATTGAATAATATTATTTTGGTTCCAATAATTTTAGAATTTAATCCTTATTATTTCATGTTATGATAATTTATATATAGCAGGAGAGAGTATCCTAAAATTTTGCTTTTTGTTAGGATTTTTAATAAAATAGCTAGACATTAACTACAGAATAGCTACGATACTCTATGGCTTTTTACCCCGACTCCTTAATCCAACCACGGTAAAAAGCCCCAGATTTTTTAAGCTTCTCATCTTTTTTACCACGGTTACTTTTCGGAACCGCGGTAAAAAGGCTTACTCAATTACTGCGGTTCCGAAAAGTAACCGCGGTAAATTCCTTTTATCTCACAATAATAGAACGCGGTCGTAACCGCGATAAAAAGCCTCCCGGAACCACGGTAAAAAGTCTTTTTTGGCATAATGCTATAAACAAATTACAAATATAATAAAAATTTTGGTAAAGAAAATATAATAAAATTTGTTTGACACTATTTTTATTGAAATATTTACTAGGAAGAATCATTATATTATATCTGTATTTGGATCGATTAATTAATTTATTTGTAATTTATTTTTTAATTTGTAAACAAATTTGTATAAGTAATTTATTTTTAAAAAGAATAATCATTCACGTACATAACACAATTATCCATCATTCATATACACCATTTCTTTTTCGTTCTTTTTTTTACTTTATTAATTTTTCTTTTTGATTTTTTTTATATATTTTTTATATTTTTCATTTTATTATTATATTAATTTTTATTTATTTGTCTTATTAAATAAAAAGAGTAAACTAGCACATTAGTCCCTGACTCTTGGGAGATCATGCAGTTTCGTCCCTAATTTGATTAAAACATGCGCTTTAGGGTTTTTTAATAAAGTGAAGGACTAAAGTACATGTTTTTTTAATAAAATAAGGACTAAAGTGCATGTTTTTAATAAAAGTATGGACTAAAGTGCTATTTTAGAAAAGTCAAGGACGAAACTGCATGATCCCCAAGAGTCAGGGACTGATGTGCTAGTTTACTCTAAATAAAAATATAAATTAAAAAAATATAATTAAATGTGTTGATTTATATTTACTTTATTGTGTTTTTTTAATATGTCATTTATCTCTTTATTTTATCACAAATAGAATATTACATATTTATATTCCTTGTAATAATGAAATAAAGAGATAAATGGTATATTTATAAAACACAATAAAGTAAATATAAATCAATACATTTATTGTATTTCTTAATCTAAATTTTTATTTAATAAGACAAATAAATAAAAATTAATGTAATAATAAAATGAAAAATAAATAAATAATATTAAAAAATAATAAAATTAATAAAGTAAAAAGAACGAAAAAGAAATGGTGTATATACAAGTGGTGGATTACGTGAATCATTATTCTTTTAAAAATCCTTTTTTAATCAAAGGGTATCTCCAAAGTGGGGTTACAGTCTCTCACAATAAATTTTTTTCCCATACACACGTCAAAGATTGACTTTTTTAAAAAGGTTAATCAATAATCAGTTAATCTTCTCACTCTTGTTTTTTTGGTCGAAGAATTCTCATTCTTAAATATATAGGATAGAAATGATAGAGTTAGGTATATGGATTTGGGCTCATGAACAATATGTTTAATCTGCGGACACAGGTTAGGACTAAGTAAAATATTGGTCTATATAAATGTATGTGTTTTGGCAAAATTTATTTAACTCGTGGGTTATTTGAGTTAGAGTGTGTTTAGTAAGGCTAATAAGCTAGATACTAGCTTATTTGATTAGTTTATAAACTAATTTGAAAAAAAGTATTTGGTAAAGTACCTCAAAGTAACTTATTTTAGGAGTTTCTAGCTTTTAAGTTACAAACTACTTCACCCAACTTCTAGCTTGTAATCTTATTTAATTTTCTTCCATCATTATTTCTTATATTTTAATACAACTTCTCTTATTATCCTTAATTTCTTTTACCTATTATTATCTATTTTTAATTTTAGTGATAAAAAACCTTTCAATTTCTTTTTACCTATTATTACCTATATAATAAGTAATTTAAAAAATTATGAATTAATTAAATTGTTATTTTCTTTTCATTATTTTATGAAATTATTTTTATATATACTTTTTATTTTATTAATTTCACTATTTATTTTAATTTTTAACTAAATATTTTATCACTAAAAGGTTTAGCAATAATTTAATTATTTTTTTAAAAAATCTAAGATTATAATTAAAAAATAACATATTTTTGTCTAGAAAACACACTTATAATTTATATAATAAAATTTATGTAATTATGTCCTTTATGTCATTTTATTTTTACCAACTAGCTTATCAACTAGTTCTATCAAACACTTCTAATTCAATAAGCAAGCTAGCTTATATCAGCTAGAAGCTAGCTTATCGGCTAGTTTTGCCAAACACACTCTTAGCGTCCATAGAAGGGCCGACCTTTAGGGAGGCCGGTAAAGCAATCGCTTTAGGCCTCCCCTGTTACAAGGCCTCAAATTTTTTTAGATATATTTTATATATTAAAATTAAGGGTGAAATATATTTGTAGTTTATGTAAAATTAAATAAATTTGATTTTGGTTCTCATAACTTAAAATTGGTGTGCTAAGTCTATCGATCTCTTTTAAATTATCTCAAATTAATTTTTATCAGGTGTGATTTTAGCTTTTAGTATTTCTTATCAAATATATTTTTATTCCCTAATAAGAGGGGTGATAAGGATTAATTTGAGATGATTTGAAGAAATAGAAACTCAACACATTGATTTTAAAGTATGAGAATCAAACCCAAATATGTTTAAATTTATAAAGATTAAAAACATATTTTACCCAAAATTTAATAAAATCTTTATATCAAATATAAAAATATTACTAATTATTAGTTAATAGATAATAATTAAAAATATTTTTTTACTATAAAAAAATTTAATATAAATTCCTTTTCTTAAAAATATACTCATATTATTTTAAAAAAATATATGTAATTTCTGATCTTTTACCTCTTAAAATTAGACCTCAATCTTATAATTTGTTTTAGATCTACATGTATATTGAGTCAATTCTAGTCCGCAGGTTCTCGAACCAATCCGTGAACCAGCATTAGTTTTTAAAAAATATAAATATGAATGTAAATTATTTGAATTTGAATTTTAAAATTAAATATTGAGTGATTGAGAATTTTTATTGAATTAGTTCTTTCAGATTTTTCTATTTTAAATATTCGTATATATTTTTTATATTTTTAGATAACATACATATTTTTTTTTTCAATTTTTCAGACTTTTATTTCATTTTTTTTAAAAGAAAATTCATATATTTTTAATGTTTTATTATATGGTCCGTAGGCTAATCCGTTAATCCTCGTATTAAAATTTCATGGGTCAGTCCAATCCAACTTATTTAAATGTAGATCAATGTGAATTAGGTTGATCCGTGTAACAAATAATATTGTAACATAAATTTATAAAATTTAATTATTTTCATAATTTCTTATGATGTAAAAAGTCTCACCTCCATGATTTATATATATTTATTATAATATTAAATATTTTATCTCTTAAATAAAATTATTTTAATATTAAATTTTAAAATATTATATAATACACGAGAAAAAAATTACGAAGCTTGCTTTCTCCTATAAATTTTCCAAAACAAAAGAAAATTATAATAGAAAGAAAAATAGATCTTAGCATAAAATGTGGAATGAGAATCAAAAAGAAAAAAGAGAATCTCAAATTTGGTGGCACAGCCTTCTTCCCCCAGCTGGCGTGTTCACCTAGTTGGTGTTGCAGGCTTTAGCAGCCCTCACTCAATCACAGCTCTGTGGTAAAATCTCATCACTGCAGACGCGCGCAGACTAATTGGTCCGGTGGGTCTCAGCTTCTGAGATGAAATCATTCAAATAAGTGTCTGAGTGCCCTAAACTAAGAGCTACATAACGAGAGAAAATTCTCGCGGGAAAATTACAGTTTGTACAGAAAAAGAAATACATCCCATGTGGGCAATATCCTAAACCATAAACTCATGTAGGTCCCATATAAAATATATTTATTTCTCTCTTTTATTGCATAGTCTTGTTTACGGGATAGAACTCCTCTTCAATCTTTAATTTAGTGTTAAAACTCGTCAAACTAAAATTTAAATTTTTTAATGCAATTATTTTTAGCGTTGAAAACGTTAGTTTATTACGTTTCAATGCTAAACCAAACATGTTTACATAACACATCATAGAAAAATTACACACACTTGCAGAGATTGTAAGTGTCATGATGTTGGTTACCATGGCTACGTAGTAAACTTATTTTTTCAAGAAAAACAAATATTTAATTTGAAAATAAGTTTGGATTAATATAAATACAAATCATACATATTAATCATTCTTCATATTTAACATTTTAATACATCTTTTATGTTTAATTAACAAGTCATAAGCATATTGATATGATCTTGTCCGACCTCAACCAGGATACCTCAGATCCATTGCAAGGGATTGAAGGTCCAATGACCGAGGCCAGATTTGAGCGGATGAAGACAACTTTGCAACTGTTGATCACTGAAGTCCAAATGAAATAAGACCACCAAGCAGAAGAAGATCCAAAGAAGTGGTTTAACTTAATTCAGGCAAGTGTATCTAATCAGATCCTAACTGATTTATTTAGGATCAGATATGTTAGAAATCAATATCAGATCTGTTAGGATTATATTTAAATCTTTTAGTATTATATTTTATCTTATTTAGGATTAAATCTTTTAGGATTATATTTTATCTTATCTAGGATTAAATCTATTTAATTTAGGATTGTATCTTTTAGATAGTTTATTTTAGGAAATTCCTTTACTATATATTAGCATTGAGAATCAGTTTGTAGAGAGTTGAATTCAATAAAAATTATGAGTTTTCTCTTTGTGAGAATTTATCCTTTGTTCTTGGATTAAAGAACTACTTGATAACTTAGGTTCTACTAGCAGATCTTGGTTAGGGTCTAGTTGCTTATATGCTGATAACTTTGGTGCTTCCAGCAGGTCTTGGATTGTGTCAAGCTCCTTACCGTTATCTACGGTTATTTGATCTTCTAAGACGTTCCTATCTTTACGCTTCCGGTTCGTATCATTTGGTATCAGTAGCTTCGACTCTTGAGATCAATTGGTAACATCTATCATTTATCTTTTAGTCTTTATCTTGTAAAAAAAATTATTTTTGAAATTTCCAATTCTTTGTAAATCAGTACTTCAAGTTCGTTGTTGAATTCCAATTATTAAAAAAAAACAAATTTGCAATAGTAAAAACAAGTGCAGATAGTACAAAAAAAGAAGGTTGCAGTATTAAATTTCCTGAGCAGCCTTGGACAGATATTTCCATGGACTTTGTGATCGGTTTGCCAAAATCTCAAAGTGGTGATGAATCAGATTCGAGGACGAATCCTTTCAAAGAAGGGGGAATGACACGATCCTGTTCGACCTCAACCAGAATGCCTCGGATCCATTGCAAGGGATTGAAGGTCCAATGACCAAGGCCAGATCTTAGCGGATGAAGAGAGCATAGCAACTCTTGACCACTGAAGTCCAAAGGAAAGAAGACCACCAAGCAAAAGAAGATCCAAAAAAGTGGTTTAACTTAATTCGGGAAAGTGTATCTAATCAGGTCCCAACTGATTTATTTAGGTTCAGATCTATTAGAAATCAATATCAGATCTGTTAGGATTATATTTAAATCTTTTAGTATTATATTTTATCTTATCTTATTTAGGATTATATTTTATCTTATCTAGGATTAAATTTATTCAATTTAGGATTGTATCATTTAGATAGTTTATTTTAGGAAATTCCTTAGCTATATATTAGCATTGAGAATCAGTTTGTAGAGAGTTGAATTCAATAAAAATTATGAGTTTTCTCTTTGTGAGAATTTATCCTTTGTTCTTGGATTAAAGAACTACTTGATAACTTAGGTTCTACTAGCAGGTCTTGGTTAGGGTATAGTTGCTTAGGAGGAAGTACAACTTCTCATAAAAGAAATCCAACCTCAAAATATGAAGAGCATTAATGGAAGTACTCAGTTCATTAATTGCACTCAGGTTGAAGAGGATGGAGCCATTAATGAAGAGACAGTTGCATTTAATGCAACTACCAGTTGAAGCACCTTCAAAGGCAAATGATGTGGCATTGTGGGCGGCCACATGTGGCATTGTGGGTGGCCACTTTCTTTTTATGTTGCTGAATAAATTGTTTTATTTGCTTTCAATAAGGATTAGGAAATTACAAAACATTTAGTTATTGTTTTTGATGGTTACAAGACAAGGTTGTAATGAGGTTAAAATGCATTAAAACTATGTCTACTAGCCGTTGGGAGGAAGCTTGCTAGGTGCGCATGAACCTAGCCATTTTTGGAGCTACATGGAAGCCTAAAGTCTCACTATAGTTTGCGGCCACATGTGCTAATTTTGGCTGAGTTATGAGTCATCAAGAGGGGCTAACAAGGTTGTAAATGGCTGTATGAATTGTCATCAAAGTGGCGGCCAACATTCATGAGATGGGGGTTACAAATTGAAGCCAAACTTAACCACAATGGGCTGTTATGGGCGGCCACTTCATGGCTGATTCAATTGGCCAATTATTCCATGCTTTGGAGGTTATAACTCAAAGGATAATGCAGCCACATGTGCAAGAAAGCTGGCTGGTTTTTGCGGCTGCACAAGCTAGGAATAGACCTAGTTTTTAGTTAGTTAATTTGCTACTTTCCTTATTTATTTTTGTAGTAAAATTATGTGTGCATGAGAATTGTATGAGGGGTATTTTAGGGATAATTGGGCGTGTAACCCTAGCTGGTTGCATGACTAATGAACCAATTGTAACTCTTATGAATTCATGCTTCATGCATGCAAGAAAGGTTAGAATATTGATGCAGAAAATTACTTTTACTTTGAGAGTGTTTCTCTAAGTTTCTTGCTAGTCAAGAGTGAAGATTATCAAAGGTTCTTCACCTTTGTGTGTGTATCTTCAAGGACTTATCTTTCAAGTCTTGAAAGTGTGACGTCCACCATCTATCTCTTCTATTTCTTCTACGTTTTCTATTTGTTCGAAACCTATTTTTCCTATACGTATTACTTGAATTATATGTGATTTATTCTTCAAGTTTTCAAAGGGTGAATTTCTTTTTGACAAGGTTACTATTTGTTACTCATCTATCTCTTTTTAATTGGTGCTAGAAAATCAAGAAAGAAAAAGAAAAGAATATAGCAAAAGAAAAGAAAAAGAAAATATTGCAAAGAACAGAAAGAGTGCTTGCCAAGAAAAGTGATATTTTTTATTCAAAATTTTCTAAGGTCCATTCAAAATAGAACCTCAAGGTTCATATAATTTGGTCATCAGAGCTCCGGTTATTAGAATTTTTCTGAATTCTTTTCCTAACAAATACTATTTTTCTTCTTAGCTTTTCTTGTTTCATTATTTTTTTCTGACTACACGCAGGTGAAGAATTATTTGATTTATTTTCCTCATTGGTGTGGTAAGAAATTCAAGAGAGATAGAGTGGAAAAAGGCAAGAGAGTTACGTTATAGAAAAAGCCAAATTTTGTGTGCAAACACGAGTGCGGTGAGGTTTCTAAACAGTTAACCTTATTTCTTTTCTCTATTACGTTTGTTTCTTGTTCTTTGTCATGGCAGAAAGGAAAGTTGAAAATCGTGACCTTCAAACACAAATTGCTGCTCTCTATTCAGAATTAGAGAGACTGATGAAGCAACAACATGATGAGCTGCATGCTAGGTTGGATGAGTTGGAGATCAAACCAACACCTGATGCAGAGGAAGAAAGACCACCAAGAAATGAAGGAAAAATACAAGGTGTCAAGCCGACTATTCCTTCTTTCAGAGGTCACAGTGATCCAGAAGCCTACTTGGAGTGGGAACTCAAAATTGAGCATCTTTTTGCGTGTAACACTTATACAGAGGCGCAAAAGGTAAAGCTTGCTGCAACTGCATTTTCTGACTATGCACTTTTTTGGTGGAATAAGTTACAGAAAGAAAGAGTCAGAAATGGAGAACCTATGGTGGAGACTTGGGATGAGATGAAGAGAATTATGAGGAAACGATATGTTCCCTCTAGTTTCCAACGTGACTTGAAGCTGAAATTACAGAAACTGACTCAAGGCAGTAAAGGAGTGGAGGAGTATTATAAGGAGATGGAGATGCTTCAAATTCAAGCCAATATAGAAGAGGACCTTGAAATTACTATGGTAAGTTTTCTTAATGGTTTGAGCAGTGACATTAGGGACATTGTTGAGTTACAGGAGTATGTGGAAATGAAGGACTTGTTACATGAGGCTCTTCAAGTGGAGCAACAGTTAAAAAGAAAAGGAGCTGCTGGGAGAAGTTCTACTAATTTTCCTGCAAATTGGAAGGACAGAATTAAAAAGGAGGCGGCTGAGTCCTCAAGCCATGCAGTGCCTAGTCCTCAAGGTAAATCCACTAACCAAAATGTTGAACAGGTTGCAAAGAAAGGAAGGGAGGTGACTTGTTTCAGGTGCCAAGGAAGGGGGCACTACGCCTGTGAGTGTCCTACTAAGAAGACCATTCTTCTTAAGGACAATGGTGAATACACAAGTGAATCAGAGGATGAGAGGGAGCCCAGTGATGATGATACAAGTGCTGATGTGGGAGAAGTCTACATGATTAGAAGGCTTCTAGGAAGCCAAACCGTGGGCAAAGAGGAGAACCAAAGGGAGAACATCTTTCACACTCGATGTTCAATCAATGGTAAGATTTGTTTGGTGATTATTGATGGTGGTAGCTGCACTAATGTGGTTAGTTCCAGATTGGTGAACAAGATGAACTTGGATACAACGCCTCATCCTAGGCCATATAAGCTTCAATGGCTTAGTGAAGGTGATGAAGTCCATGTGAAGAGGCAAGCTGAAATTCCATTTTCTATTGGAAAATATCAAGACAAGGTGACTTGTGATGTGGTACCTATGAAGGCAAGCCATATTCTCCTTGGGAGGCCGTGGCAATTTGACACTAAAGCTATCCATGATGGCTTTACCAATAAAATTTCTTTCATGTACCAAGATAAAAAAATTGTTTTGAAACTATTGACACCTAGAGAGGTTAGTGAGGATCAAAATAAATTGAGAGAAAAGATTGCTCAAGAGAGGTTGAGTGAAACACTTGAAAAAGAAGAGAGCCAAAAGAAAAAGAGTGAAACACTTGATGGCAAACAGTTGTGTTTAGCAAAAGAAAGAGAAGTGAGGAGAGTGTTATGCACAAGACAACCTTTTTACTTATTGTTTGATACAACTTTTCTTTTAACTGCTAACTAATTTGACAAATTTGAGTTGCCTTCTGTAGTTAAATCTCTTTTGCAGGAATATGAAGATGTCTTTCCAGAAAATGTTCCTGATGGTTTACCACCCTTAAGAGGAATTGAGCACCATATAGACCTCATTCCTGGAGCCTCATTGCTAAATCGGCCAGCTTATAGGAGTAATCCTCAAGAGACCAAAGAAATTGAGAGGCAAGTGAATGAGCTCATAAGCAAAGGATGGGTGAGGAATAGCATGAGTCCATGCGCAGTACCAGTCATTTTGGTACCAAAAAAAGATGGGACTTGGAGAATGTGTTCAAATTGTAGGGCAGTCAACAATATCACCATTAAGTATCGTCATCCTATTCCCAGGTTAGATGACTTACTTGATGAACTTCATGGTGCATGCATATTTTCTAAATTTGATCTTAAAAGTGGTTATAATCAAATACGTATAAAGGAGGGAGATGAATGGAAAACAACCTTTAAAACTAAATATGGGTTGTATGAATGGTTAGTTATGCCATTTGGGTTGACTAATGCTCCTAGTACCTTTATGAGATTAATGAACCATGTTTTAAGGGATTTTATTGGGAAATTTGTGGTTGTGTATTTTGATGACATTCTTATCTATAGCACTTGTTTGGACATGCATGTTGAACACTTAAAATCTGTTATGGATGTGCTTAGAAAAGAACGTTTGCATGCCAACCTTGACAAATGCATTTTTTATACCAACCATGTTGTGTTCTTGGGATTTGTTGTGAGCTCTAAAGGGGTTCAAGTGGATGAAGAAAAAGTGAAGGCTATTCAAGAATGACCCATGCCTAAAAATGTGAGTGAGGTGAGAACTTTTCATGGCTTAGCAAGTTTTTATAGAAGATTTGTTAAGGATTTTAGCACCTTGGCTGCACCCCTAAATGATATTGTTAAAAAGAATGTGGGATATAAGTAGGGGGAGAGACAAGAAGCGGCCTTTGCTGCCCTCAAAGATAGGCTCACTCATGCGCCTATTTTAGCCTCACCAACTTTTGCAAAATCTTTTGAATTGGAATGTGATGCTTCTAATGTTGGTATTGGTGCTGTATTCTTGCAAAAGGGGCATCCAATTGCTTATTTTAGTGAAAAATTAAGTGGACCAGCACTTAATTATTCTACTTATGATAAGGAATTATATGCTTTGGTAAGGGCTCTTAAGACTTGGCAACATTATTTACTTCCTAAAGAATTTGTAATTCATAGTGATCATGAATCATTGAAGTATTTAAAAGGCCAAGGAAAATTAAATAAAAGGCATGCTAAATGGGTTGAATTTTTGGAACAATTTCCATACGTCATAAAGCATAAAAAAGGAAAAGGAAATATAGTTGCTGATGCTCTTTCTAGGAGACATGTCTTGCTTGCTATGCTTGAAGCTAAATTGTATGGACTTGAATCTTTGAAAAGCATGTATTGTGATGATATGGATTTTGCTGATTTGTATGTGGCATGTATAAAAAAAATCAGAAAATGGATTTTTTAGGCATAATAATTTTTTTCTAAAGGAAATAAATTATGTGTGCCTAAAAGTTCAATAAGAGAAATGCTTGTGAGGGAGTCACATGAAGGAGGACTAATGGGACATTTTGGAGTGCAAAAGACTTTAGAAATTTTGCAAGATAATTTTTATTGGCCTAATATGAAACGTGATGTTCATAAATTGTGTGACCAATGTATTGTTTGCAAAAAGGCTAAGTCCAAGGTTAAACCTCATGGTTTATATACTCCTTTACCTGTTCCTGAATTTCCTTGGACTGATATTTCCATGGATTTTGTCTTGGGACTTCCAAGAACAAAGAATGGAAAAGACTCTGTTTTTGTTGTGGTTGACAGGTTTTCAAAAATGGCTCACTTCATACCTTGCAAGAAAGTGGATGATGCTTGCCATGTAGCAGATTTATTTTTTAAAGAAATAGTCAGGTTGCATGGAATGCCAAGGAGCATAGTGAGTGATAGGGACTCGAAATTTTTGGGTCATTTTTGGAGAACCTTGTGGGGAAAGCTTGGAACTAAGTTGTTATTTTCTACTACTTGCCATCCTCAAACTGATGGTCAAACAGAAGTAGTTAATAGGACACTAGGTACCTTGCATAGGACCATTTTGAACAAAAACATTAATTCTTGGGAGGATTGTTTTCCTCATGTTGAATTTGCTTATAATAGGGCTGTTCATAGTACTACCAATTGCTCACCTTTTGAGGTAGTATATGGATTTAACCCTTTGCCTAATATTTCTGTGTTTAAGCATAAGGAAGCGCAGGCTAAGGCTGAATTTGTCAAGAAAATGCATGAAAAGGTTAAGGCTCAAATTGAAAAGAAAAATGAGAGCTATGCCAAGCAATCAAACAAGGGAAGGAAGAAAATGGTGTTCCAACCAGGGGATTGGGTATGGGTACACATGAGAAAAGAAAGGTTCCCAAAACAAAGGAAGTCTAAGCTTCAACCAAGGGGAGATGGACCTTTCCAAGTGCTTGAAAGGATCAATGATAATGCCTACAAAATAGACTTGCCTGGTGAATATAATGTTAGTGCAACCTTTAATGTTGCTAACTTAACTCTTTTTGATGTAGGTGAGGACCCTTCAGATTTCAGGACAAATCCTTTTCAAGAAGGGGGCGTGATGTGAACATCAGTTAAGCGGTCAAGAGGTTAGGTGGGCCCTTTACAAGGGTGCAAGCTAGGAAGGCTAAGGAGGCACTACAACTTGTCATCAAAGAAATCCAACCTCAAAATATGAAGAGCATTAATGGAAGTACTCAGTTCATTAATTGCACTCAGGTTGAAGAGGATGGAGCCATTAATGAAGAGACAATTGCATTTAATTCAACTACCAGTTGAAGCACCTTCAAAGGCAAATGATGTGGCATTGTGGGCGGCCACATGTGGCATTGTGGGCGGCCACTTTCTTTTATGTTGCTGAATAAATTGTTTTATTTCCTTTCAATAAGGATTAGGAATTTACAAAACATTTAGTTATTGTTTTTTATGGTTATAAGACAAGGTTGTAATGAGGTTAAAATGCATTAAAACTATGTCTACTAGCCGTTGGGAGAAAGCTTGCTAGGTGCGCATGAACCTAGCCATTTTTGGAGCTACATGGAAGCCTAAAGTCTCACTATAGTTTGCGGCCACATGTGCTAATTTTGGCTGAGTTATGAGTCATCAAGAGGGGCTAACAAGGTTGTAAATGGCTACATGAATTGTCATCAAAGTGGCGGCCAACATTCATGAGATGGGGGTTACAAATTGAAGCCAAACTTAACCACAATGGGCTGTTATGGGCGGCCACTTCATGTCTGATTCAATTGGCCAATTATTCCATGTTTTGGAGGTTATAACTCAAAGGATAATGCAGCCACATGTGCAAGAAAGCTGGCTGGTTTTTGCGGCTGCACAAGCTAGGAATAGACCTAGTTTTTAGTTAGTTAATTTGCTACTTTCCTTATTTATTTTTGTAGTAAAATTATGTGTGCATGGGAATTGTATGAGGGGCATTTTAGGGATAATTGGGCGTGTAACCCTAGCTGGTTGCATGACTAATGAACCAATTGTAACTCTTCTAAATTCATGCTTCTTGCATGCAAGAAATGTTAGAATATTGATGCAGAAAATTACTTTTACTTTGAGAGTGTTTCTCTAAGTTTCTTGCTAGTCAAGAGTGAAGATTATCAAAGGTTCTTCACCTTTGTGTGTGTATCTTCAAGGACTTATCTTTCAAGTCTTGAAAGTGTGACGTCCACCATCTATCTCTTCTATTTCTTCTACGTTTTCTATTTGTTCAAAACCTATTTTTCCTATACGTATTACTTGAATTATATGTGATTTATTCTTCAAGTTTTCAAAGGGTGAATTTATTTTTGACAAGGTTACTATTTGTTACTCATCTATCTCTTTTTAATTGGTGCTAGAAAATCAAGAAAGAAAAAGAAAAGAATATAGCAAAAGAAAAGAAAAAGAAAATATTGCAAAGAATAGAAAGAGTGCTTGCCAAAAAAAGTGATATTTTTTATTCAGAATTTTCTAAGGTCCATTCAAAATAGAACCTCAAGGTTCATATCATTTTTCTTCCTCTCCTTCCTGTCCTTCTTTCTAAGCTCAGCCAAGGCAGCAACTTGGATTGTAGCAATATGGACTTGCCAGCTTCAGCACTGGTCCTTCTGGTTATCCTCTTCTCAACTTGAGCATCGGCAAGAATAATAAATTTTGGTTTCTTTTTCACAGAATCACGACTGACCTTTTTGTCTGTCTTTCTTTTCCTTTGGGAAGCATATTATTGTTCCAACTTTAAATCTTCGATATAGGCTTCTTGAGAAGCCATAGCCAAAGTGAAATCAAGATCTTCCTGTTCCTTCTTCTTCTTCTTCTCCTCCTCCTCCTCCTCCTCCTCCTCCTCCTTCTCCTCTTATTCTTTCTCCTTCCTTTCTAGAGCACTAGCTAGAACAGCTATCTTTTATGATTCTGGGTCAAGATAACTCTCAACTAAAGGTTCAACAATGATGATTATCTCTGGTTCAGTAGTGGGTGTTACACCCTTCATAACTGGACCTGGTTGAGCACTTGCCTGTCCATTAGAGTGTGAAGTAAACATGATTTCAGCATGTACGGTTCTCTCAAAGGTCTTCTGATGTTTTTCAGAGTGACCTAGGGCATCTGTCTGAACTTCTTCAAAAACTTTAGGTTGTGTAACAACAACTTCTTGAGTGGTTATCTCAAAGGGTATGTATTCTATGTTATCCAATTTTGCCTTCACTGCAATAGATTGAGGCTTCTTCCATACAATCTTTATCTTCTTGCGAGGAGATTCTTTAGATACAACTCTTAAGCTTTCAAACGCTGCTCTCTTGGGGTCACCATGCAACTCGTTTTCTAGAATGCTGAGTGCACTTCTTCCATTAGACTGAGCCTTCATGTTTGCTAAGTCTTCTTTGATAGTTGGTGAAGGAAGATGGGTGACCACGGTGATTCCCATGGACTTCACATTTTCAGCGCTGAAAAGCTGGGGAGCTTTGTGAAGTGTTGTTTGTGGGAACCTTGAACTGATAAAGAATCTGTTGGATGAGGGTTGTATGAGGAAGGCTTGAGGCAGAATCATTAATCCTTTTCACCATATGAGACATGATGAGCTTAGGAAGGTCATTCTCCATCTCTAAGACGTGATTTCTGCTTCCAGATTTTGGAAAAATCAAACATCCAAGTATTGCATGAATGAATCTAGGTTTTTCAAGCATAACCTGAGACTTGTAGCTTGGGGGTTTAGCTTCGCCATACAACATAGGGTTGAACTTCTTGTATCCTTCATAACTCTTCTCCCATTCGGTGAAGAAAACTTCTCTTGTGGATTCCACTCCAGTGATAGTGGTAATGACAGAATCATCCACGAATATATTGACACCCATTAATCTACTTCCCACAGAACGATGCCTGATAAGTGTTAGAATTACATAAAATTTCTATATAATTACAACACTTATTGATGATGAATTGCTGAATTTATAACCCAATTTAACCCTTCTTAGCTTAAATTGCAGCTCTTGTAATTATTGGAGTTAAATTTGAACTTGATTATATTTTGATAAAGAATTTGTTGATTTTACAGGAGAAAAGATGAGTTACAAATAAAGCATCAAGAGAACAGTGAGAAAGGACAGAAGAAGCGCAGAACAAGCTTCAAAGAATAACAATTTAAAGGAATTAGATGCTGTTTCCTGCGTTTCACCTGTGCTGAGCGCAGGAAACGTAACCTAAATTTTAATGGGCTGCAATTAGGGTTTTAACGGGCCTTTAAACAGTTATAAAAGGACTTCTAGAGCTATAGAACAACAGCTTTTGATAGAGCCACAAAGCCATAGAGAGCATACGGAGTTTTGAGCAGATTTGGAGCTGGAGAAAAGCATGACAGTCTCTAGTTGGTTTGTAATGGCTACCACGAGTAGCGAAACCTCTTATAAGGATTGAACGTAGTCGATTCAATCCCCAGTTGTATTTTGAATCATTGTTATTTAGAAATTTCTATTTTTATAATATTGGTGCTTTTATTCTATTCTTAATGCTTAACTTCCGTCTTTGTACCGGAGTTATGATATGCTTCATTGAATACGCTGGGAAGCAGTTTTCTAAGTCAGGTGCGAATTCTTGAATGCCTAGGGATAGGGTTCTTGAGTTTTGATTTGGGTAAAAATACTCGATAGGTTGAATACCTAGGGATAGGGTTCAATTTATTGATAGCCATTAACAAATGATCTAAAAGCTAGGCAATTTGTTAAACAGCCAAGGAATTGGTGTTTTGGGAATTGTTCTAAGAATTTCATACTTGAGGGATCTTTATGAATGAATTTTATTTGGGCTTCAATATTTATAATTATAATTCCCTAGATGTCATTGGTTTTTATATTACAAGAGGGGTGCGAGTGCGATAGACGAAGTTCAATCCCAGTTTCCTTTATTTGCTCAATCTTATCCATATTCTCTTTGTCTCGTATTTTATTTTATTTTATTTTACTATTATAATCTTCACAAACAAATAACCCTTTCACAATCTTTCTTACTCGATAAGTGTGGGCACTGAGAATTTAAATTGTACCGTTCCTCGTTGGTATGACAACCTTTACTCTTAAACTATTATACTGACGCGATAGGTACGCTTGCCAAGATCTCAACAAGTATTTTTTGCGCCGTTGCCGGGGAACAGTGTCTCAATTTAGATTCTTAGTACATTTTTATTGAGTTGTGAATATTTTTGTTTTACTTTCATTATTTTCATTATTTTTTTTATTTTTTATTTTATTTTTTCTGTAATTAATTTTATTTTTTTATTTTTCTCTCCTTAACTAACTCTTGCTCTAGTTTTTGTGATTTATGCTCTTGAGAGGACATGTGTCTAAAGAATTATTGGAGTTTGATCTTGAAATTGAGAAGACATCAAGAAGGAACAGGAGCAAAAACAGGAAGAAAAGGCAAAAGCGAGCTCAAGGAGACAATCTCAACACTCTCTGTCCAATCATCCAAGAAGAAATAAAAGCTGAAAATATGGCTGAGGAGCGAGTAGACCCTCCTCTGCCTCCATCAAGAAGAACTTTGGGAGAATATGCCATGCAACAAGGGCCACGCTATTTCTCAAGCATAGCCATTCCTGGCACTGCCAAATCTTTAGAGATGAAGCCAACATTCCTAAGTTTAATTAGAGCTCATCAATTCACAGGATTAGATCATGAAGATCCTTACACCCATCTTTCTACTTTTTATGAATTGATTGGTACTATGGGTTTTGAGGAAGGTGATTTGCAATCCCTTTACTTACGTTTATTTCCTTTCTCTCTAATAGCTAAAGCTAAGGAATGGATGAAATCTCACCCTAATCAGAGTCTGACTAACTGGAGTATTGTGGAAGAAAAGTTTCTCAACCGATTCTTCCCACCATCACGATATATCAAGGCCAAGTCAGACATCTCTACATTCAGGCAGGGATCTGAGGAACCATTTTGTGAAGCTTGGGAGAGATTTAAATCATTGCTGAGAAGATGCCCCAACCACGAATTTTAGGACATTGCTCAACTTAACATTTTCTGCAATGGTCTCAGGCCTGACACCCCAAGTTGATATTGGATGTTGCAGCAGGTGGCATCATGATGTCAGTGAATGCAGAGCAAGCTACTAGGATCATTGAAGCTTTAGCCTTAACTGATCAGCAAGCTCAGCATGGGAGGCAACCAGTTCAGAGGAAAGGTGTATTGGAGATGAGCACTACAGATGCAATATTAGCTCAGAATAAAATCCTCACTCAGCAGATAGAGGCACTTACCAAGCAGATGTCCAAGCTTCCTCAACAATTGCATGCAGTACAGTCAAATCCCGTCCAGTCACCACAATTAACTTGTGACTTTTGCGGAGATGACCACCCTAATGGCCATTGCTCTTATCAAGTCAAGCAAGAAGAGCAAGTAAACTACATGGGAGCCCAAGGAAGGCTTGGAAATTTTTCCAACAACAATAATTTTGTCAACAATTATTCACAAGGTTGGAGAAATAACCAGGGCAATAATCCCAGTTGGAGACAAGACACAAGGTCTTCTAATAGACCACCTTCTTATCAACAGCAACAACAGCCAAGCTACCCTCCAATACATGATAGGTTGTCAAGATTGGAAGACACCCTGAAGAAATTTATGCAGGCTTCTGAGGCTAATCAGAAGAATACAACAATAGCCATCAAAAATCTGGAAACACAAGTTGGCCAATTAGCAAAGGAAATAGCAAAATATCAGAAAGGACAGTTCACTGCTAACACCCAAACAAACCCCAAGGAGCAATGTAATGCAGTTACTACAAGCAGTATTATATCAGTGGGGATTGATATGAAAGGCAACTTAATATCTGAGAAAAAAGAGCTGCTAGAAGAAGAGAGTATGGAAGATTGTGTCAAGACAAACAAAGAACAGAAAGAGAGTGAGAAGAAGATAGAGAACTCAGTGGGGAGTACAAGTTCAAAAAAGACACTAGATCCTGGCAGATTCACTATACTAGTCGCCATTGGCGCTTTACCAGTAACAATGGCACTGCTAGACCTTGAAGCTAGCATCAATCTAATGCCTTTATCCATGTTTAAAAGACTTGGTGATTTGACGGTCAAACCTGCAAACATGGCCTTGCTACTGGAAAATAAGTCCACCATATACCCATATGGGATAGTTGAAGACATGCCTGTAAATGTGGACAAATTTGTGTACTTTGAGGATTTTTTTATCACGGATATGGAAGAGGACATTGACGTTCCTTTGATTTTGGGATGACCTTTTATGAAAGCTGCTAAGATGGTCATTGATGTTGACAAAGGAAGATTTAAAGTCAGCTGACAAGGTGAGAGTATCATTTTTAATGTATTCAGGGGAACTCCACAATTGGCAAAACCACCAGATGGATTGAAGTTAGACCCTACTGAGGGGGTCTCTCATACCTATACTGAGCCACAATTGCAAGGGGTGAAAGGTAAGGAAGCTGATTGTGAAAATGCTCCCGAATGTCAGGAGAAGAAGGTTCACAAGAATCCTAATAGGAAGCTGACAAGGAGAAGAAAGCAGCTGCAGGAATCAATGGTGGAGTTCAGGTTCAAGAAGAGAAAAAGATCAACATTATTTGTTGGTGAGGAAGTTGACAGGACAAAAGAATGGTTTGGAGGATGGATAAAAGAAGCAAGTGGTGGAACACCAGAATCCACCATCATTTTCCAGTTACAACCCCTATGAGAAAAACAGGCGTCAAGCTATATGTCGTTAAACGAGCGCTTCCTGGGAGGTAACCCAGTGTTTTAGTTTTTAATTTCTGCAGTTTTTCAATTTGATTTTTTTTTTTGTATATTTTGTGTTAGTAGGTTTTTAAGTTTGTTGGTTTAGGAGTTGTCAAGAATGGGTAGAGCAAGTGAGTGGGAGAGAAAAAAAAAACTTTGATCAGTAGGAAGTAACAGAAAATTTAACTAAATGTTGGAAATTTGCATTCTGTTTTCTGCGCTTCACCTACGCTCAGCGCAGGTAAAGCACAGAAATACAAAAATCAAAACTGTTTTCTGCGCTTCACCTGTGCTCAGCGCAGGTAAAGCACATAAATACAAAAATCAAAACTGTTTTTTGCGCTTCACCTGTGCTAAGCGCAGGTGGAGCGCAACAGCTCGGGAATTTTAAAACTAACACCTGCGCTCTACCTGCGCTGAGCGCAGGTGAAGCGCAGGATTGCGCTGCACCTTAAATTCAAAAGTTTCAACAGGCGAGGGTCATTTCAACCTCTTCCCCTGTTTTTCCTCAGACCCTTAAGAGTGATTCTCTGCTTCCCAAAGCCTTATTTTCCCATTTTTCACTCATAAACCTCTTCCATTCTTGCTTCTTCTGTGTTTCAAGGTATGTTTTTAAGTTTTTGAGTTAGTTTTACTGATTGGATTCTTCCTTTTCTCTGTTTTAATGGATTGAACTTTAGGCTAGCAAACTTAGGCTCGTAGAGTTACATGTTTTGTCAATATAGCCTTCAGAAGACTTGTTGGCTGTGGTTGCATGTTTAAATTGATGACTATTGGTGTGCTCAATATTTTGCAAGTTATTATGGTCAAGGATGTGGATGCTCTGTTTTTGTTTCAAAATTTTACACTGACCATTCTATGAAAATTTTGAATTAATTCTTGCTGAGTTCCTGATTATTTTAAACTGAGCCTAATACCACTTGCCAATTGAATGCTCTGTTTTTTAGTGTGTTGATTTTAATGAGAAATTGCTTTCATTAATCATTTTTGTATTGCAAGTTAGTCATTAATTTTACTTGGTGCTACAAAGATTCTAAACGACTTCATTTGTGGTTGTTCATACACTGTCATTTATTGGATTGTGCACTCCATTTTACTAACCTTGAACTGAGTGTGTGTACTGTCTAACTTTTACAGATGGCTCGCACCAAGGTCACCAACACTGCTGGAGCCTCTAGCTCTCGGAGAGGCAAAGGAGGAAACAGGGCAAGCGATGAATCTCACTATGATCCCAGGAGATTTAGGGATGCCCAAGCTACAGAGAAATACAGTTCACTCCGGAACTGTAACTTCACTCTGGAGCGGCCAGTGGAACTCCGTCCTAGGGAGTTTGAGGACTTCAACTTAGAGATTACCCGACGGAGATGGAGGCGAGTGGCTGAGCCTAAGAGGCTATTTGACCTAGAGCTGGTTCGAGATTTTTACACCAACGCTATGGGCGAACCGAGTATTGGAGATGAGAGGCGATCCTATGTGAGAGACAGATGGGGGACCTACGATTGTGATCAATGACTTTCTAAGTCACCCAGCCCCTGATGATGAGGAGGGCCTTCCCTGCCAGTACCATGAGTTGCTGAGGAGTATTGGCATCTATGAGAATTAGGAGCTTGATACTAGGACAACCCATCACTCGTGTTTGCCTGGGCGTACATATGACGTCAACACCTACAGGGAGGCGTCCAGGATTTTCAGGAGCGACCTGCGGAGCATTTCTAGGATCTGGATGGTTCTGGTGTTGGCTAACATTAAGCCAACCAACCATGTTTCTGACATTACCATCGAGACGAAACATTTCATTTATTGTATTTTGACCGGTTAGGATATCGACATCGCCAAAGTTATATCTGAGAAGATATATCTCACAGTGACTGCTATGGAGCGTAGCAGTGCGCGCTCCAAGATCAGTCTAGGATTTCCTGCACTCATCACCGCTTTGTGCCGATCTCCGGGGATTGCTGTCCACCCCACTGCTCCCATCAAGGCCCCTATGACCAGGAGATATATTGAGACTTATTGCATACCTAACGAGGAGCTTGAGCCACCTCCGGAGCCACAACAACCACCACCACCACCAGCTGACTTAACTTATCCCTTTTACGTGGAGCATCTGTATCGCCAGAACTCCGCTATCTACAGAGGGATAGTCCACCTCCAGGATTACTTGTACCGGAGTAGACAGGACCCCTACCCAGTCATGTTACTAGACCAGTTTCAGACTTATTTGCAGTGGCCTGGGGACAGGCCTATTATTCCGAGGGGAGGTGGAGTGGCAGTTGGTGATGGAGATGGACATGATGAGGATATCCAGGACGCGGAGGAGGATGGTTGATCTTTTTATTTTTTTTTTCTACGGTGTTTTTCTTTTTATCTTTCTTTCTTTTAATTAATATTTCTGTATATATTGCAACTATTATGTCAGTATTGAGTATTTTGTTTTATTGCATTTCACTTTATTCTTGTTATAATTAATTAGGAATATAAAAAAAAGCAACAAAAATTTAGGAATTTTAAAACTTTTAGAATTCATAATTTTTTAGGATTTAGGAATTAGGAATAAAGGATTTGATGGTTAGGATTCAATTCAATATTTTTCCGATGGACAGCCTAACTAACTGAATTAGGAGAGAAAAAGGAATTTAGTGATTGAATCCATAATTAGTTAGGATTAGGATATTGTGCAGGAAAATGTATCAAGGTAGTTAATTAATTTCAATAGTGATTTTATCAAGGAAAATAGCCATAAGCCGGTGAGTTTGTGAGACTAAACACTTTGAGAGTTTTCACTGTTGCTTGTTAATTGCTATTGCTTGAGTTTTTGGATTTTATTCTTCACGTGAAAAGCATGGAAGTGATTAAGGCATCTTGTAAATATATAAACTGCTCAGTGCCAAATAGCCAACCCGTGAATAATTTTTCCTATTTTTTTTATAACACATTTGAGCTTGAATTTTTATTTTCTTATGCACCTTAACCTTGTAAATGATTATATCCTATCCCTACACACTTAGGGATAGAGAGCATAGGTGCAATTTATTCAATGTGAATGGGTATGAGTTGGCTGATTGAAATTGTAACAAGCAGACATATTGAGCATTGGAATTCACTCCCTTAGTATGTTTTAAAAAAAAGTATATAATTATATATAAAGTTAAATAAAAGGGAGTGAATTATCAAAGAGAGGTCGATTGTGTAAATGTTCAAAGTCAAGAATGATATGGTGGATTGAGAGTAACTTAGAACACTGGTTAAATTATAGATATGCTCTCTTTTCTTAATGTTGTATATTTTGAATTATCCAGAAAAACCATGAATTCTTGATAGCCCAGCCACATTACAACCTGAGAAAGACCTTTTGATCCATGCTGACGATGTGTATGATTATTAACTGGAAACGACTAGCAATCTTAGTTGTTCAACTGCAGTGAAAAATTTGAGGGAAACACTCACACATGAGAATGAGAGAAATTCCTTGATTTATCACCTGTTGTTTTGATTGCTGCTCTTGAAAAATTTGAATGCATTTTTATCTTATTCTGATTGATGATTGCAGCCACCACTTAGTTCTGAATATTGATTTGAAATTTGGAAAATGACAGTTGTCTAGCAAGAAATATTGGGTTTGTTTTCTTATCAATCAAATTCATAATTGAGGATTGAAAATTAACTATATGTATTAGATTTTCTTGCTTGAGGACAAGCAAGAAGCTAAGTTGGGGGGAGTTTGATAAGTGTTAGAATTATGTAAAATTTCTATATAATTACAACACTTATTGATGATGAATTGCTGAATTTATAACCCAATTCAACCCTTCTTAGCTTAAATTGCAGCTCTTGTAATTATTGGAGTTAAATTTGAACTTGATGTTGTTTTGATAAAGAAACTGTTGATTTTACAGGAGAAAAGATGAGTTACAAATAAAGCATCAAGAGAACAGTGAGCAAGGAAAGAAGTAGCGTAGAACAAGCTTCAAAGAATAACAATTTAAAGGAATCAAACGTTTTCTGCGCTCCACCTGCGCTGAGCGCAGGCAAAGCGAGAAATGTCCTGTCAATTGTTGTTTCCTTCGTTTCACCTGTGTTGAGCGCAGGAAACGTAACCTAAATTTTAATGGTCTGCAATTAGGGTTTTAACGGGCCTTCAGACAGTTATAAAAGGACTTCTAGAGCTATAGAACAACAGCTTTTGACAGAGCCACGGAGCAACAGAGAGCGTACGGAGTTTTGAGCAGATTTGGAGTTGGAGAAAAGCGTGACAGTCTCTAGTTGGTTTGTAATGGCTACCATGAGTAGCTAAACCTCTTATTAGGATTGAACGTAGTCGATTCAATCCCCAATTGTATTTTGGATCGTTGTTATTTAGGAATTTCTATTTTTACAATATTGGTGTTTTTATTCTGTTCTTAATGCATAACTTTCGTCTTTGTACCGGAGTTATGATATGATTTATTGAATACGCTGGGAAGCGGTTTTCTAAGTCAGGTGCGAATTCTTGAATGCCTAGGGATAGGGTTCTTGAGTTCTGATTTGGGTAAAAACACTCGATAGGTTGAATACATAGGGATAGGGTTCAATTTATTGATAGCCATTAACAACTGATCTTAAAGCTAGGCAATTTGTTAGGCAACTAAGGAATTGGTGTTTAGGGAATTGTTCTAATAATTTCATACTTGAGGGATCTTTATGAATGAATTTTATTTGGGCTTCAATATTTATAATTATAATTTCCTAGATATCATTGATTTTTAAATTACAAGAGGGGTGCGATAGACGAAGTTCAATCCTAGTTTCCTTTATTTGCTCAATCTTATCCATATTCTCTTTGTCTCATATTTTATTTTATTTTACTATTATAATCTTCACAAACAAATAACCCTTTCACAATCTTTCTTACTCGATAAGTGTGAGCACTGAGAATTTAAATTGTACCATTCCTCATGGGTAAGACAACCCTTACTCTTAAACTGTTATACTGTTGCGATATTGGTACGCTTGCCAAGATCTCAACAATGCCCAGGAATGTCCTTACTGAACTAAACTTTAGCATTTTTCCAGAATTCCAACACACTAGCTTTTGGCCATTCACCGTCAACTTTGCTGAAATATGGAGTCCATCCTGCTACTTCAAATTCAGCCACCAAGTCTACTCCTTCATCCTTTAGATCATAAACATTTATGACTTTGCTCTTCACAATGCTATCACCAACGTGTTCTTGGGTCTTCTGAGACTTTTGAGATGCCATTGTAAACACAGAAAGTTATAGAGAGCGCAAAGGAAGTATTGAGAAGGATACACAATGAGCAAGGGATTGAAGTGCCGTAGACAATTTCTCTTTCCAAATATATAGGGTGTAGGCTCCCTCACAGTTATGGCATGATTGCATAGACCTCGGAGAACGTGTAGAGTGCAAAGGTTTACTTTTTGAAAAGGTGAATTTTAAACGTTTCATATGACCACGTCACTCAACTGATACTTCAGACAATCATATCAAGTTCAGACATATAGACTTTCAGATAGTCAGTTCATATCAGACACACATAAACTTTCAGACAGACTTGCAATTTCAGTTAATCATATTTCAGACAATGCAGGAAAATTCAGACATAGTATTATAATCTACATTTTACCAATAACCAACAATTTTTCCTTGTTGTGTCAACAAGGTGTGATTTCTTGGTGTCTGGCAATTTGGGAAAAACATCTTTTGTCTGTTACAAGTGGCAAGTAACCAATTTCCATATGATAATTGTGTTATTTCTTTTGTTTTGCAGAGTGTACATGCAACATAACCATTTAAGGATTTTGGTACCCATTTTTTTTTGGGTCCTTCCAGGTTAGCTTTTGGTGTTAATTTTTTTGTGTGCTTGCATTTTGACACTTGGTGTCTAAACTTGTCCAAGTTGAGACACTTTTTACCTTTCTCAAAAATCTTATTGGATTTAACTTTAACTTTAGAGGTATCTGATGATTTACTGTCAGAGTATCCAAGTCCAATTGTTTTTATTGGAGACTTTCTGAAATCCCAACATCTTGTTCAGGTTTTCAGTTCCTTTAACAAAATTGGAAAGATTTAAGGTGACCTCCTTAGCCTTCTTCTGAAGTTTTTCAACTTCTTCAGAAGGGTTTTCAGAGCCACCCCTCTTATAGTTATCAAGCTCTTCTTTGAGTACAAGATTTTCTTGTTCAAGAGCCTCACTCCTATTAACATTTGTGTATGCTCTTGACATATTCTTATATTCTAAGAAGAGTTCTTTTGAACTTTTCAGTAGATCATCAGTATTTTGTTGTAAATTAAAATCAGATTGAGATTTTTCATCAGAGTTTGAACTGTCTGAAGATGGAAAAGTTGCCAAGAGACAGAGTATGATCATCATAATCATATCTTTTGTAGTGGAGTCATCTAGATCATCCAATGTTGACATGGCTTCTCTTTTATGAAGCATTCTTAAAATTTCTCTCTTCATCAAAGTATGATAATCATAATTAGATCTTTCTTTGGAATCTTCATCAGCTTTTGATGAGTTTTTAGCTTGATGGCTTTCACGACTCCATGGTTAGTTTGTTTGACCTCAGTGTTTATTGCCAATGATGCATCCTTACTAAGTTCTAACTCATGAACCTTGAGAGATCCCAAAAATCTTCTAGCTTAAGGGTATTAAGATCTTTTGCCTCCTGAATAGTAGTAGCTTTGGGTCTCCAAGCCTTGGGTAAGCTTCTCAGAATCTTTTGATTATTATCTCTAGATTCATAGATTCTACCTAGGGACTTAAGTCCTTTTGTTATAGTCTGAAACCTACCAAACATTTGGTCAATGGTTTATGAATCCTGCATCTTGAACATCTCATACTGATGTACAAGCATGCTAATCTTGGACTGTTTGACATTATCAATTCCCTCATGGGCTGAAGCCAATGTGCCCTAGATTTCTTGGGCAGTGTTACATCCATGAACGTTCTCATACTTTGGTTTATTCAAGGAACAAACTAAGTAGAGTTTAGCCTTGGCATTTAGTTGTACTCTAGCTTTCTGTTCACTTGTCCAATCAGACTTAGGTATGGGTTGTCCACAATGCATGGGAATGTAATCACCATAAGTGACTATGTCCCAAAGATCAATGTTGCTGCTCTCAATGAACAGTTTTATACGATCTCTCTAGTAATGGTAATCAACACCATTAAATGTTAGAGGCTTTGACACAGATGCCCCTTCTGTGATATAGTGGCTTGTGCTTGTAGAGGTTTCCATCTGGATCTTCTTCCTTAACACGGTCAAGTGCTCAACCCGAATCTGAGCTCTGATACCAATTGTAGGAACACATAGGAAACACTAGAAGGGGGGTTGAATATTGATTTTATAAACTTTAAAGTTTTTGGGAAACCTTTTCGAAGTCTGAGTTTTAAAAAGTTTCAAACAGGTTTGAAGGCTGTCTGAAATTTTGTTCCTTGTCTGAAAATGTTCAAATAGAGGTATCAAAAAAATTTTTTCAAATTGAGTTTTAATGACAACTTATAAGAACCCAGTTCAAAAACCCTCTTCTTGTTAGTCAAAATCAAACGTAACATTGATCTAACACTAGATATGAAAGTTGATTTGTACAGAGAATATCAGAGTAAAAGTTTTTACAAAGAATATAATAGCATTTCAACTTCTTGCGTATTTTCTTTCTAAATCTTGTTGAGATTTTGTTCAATATTTTTCGGCAATCTTGCCACACGCACTATCTCACTTTTCTTCACAAAGATCTCCGATATATATAGGCTTTAACCTTGAGAGAATCGTTGAGAAGTCCGTTGAGAGATAGTATTTTGAATTCCATTCCTCCCGTTGTGAGATACAATTCTGACACAGTACGATATATCATTTCAATTATGACTTCTGCAATTTCTGCAACACAAACTTTCCTTATTTGACTTTTATTTCAAACTCTAGTGAAAAGTGTTCTTTGGTACTTCTTTATTAGTGTTTCAAGGTTACGTGAAGGAAAGAGACAATCTTTTGAATTTGCCATGTTTGTCAGACCCTTGGCTTCAGACAGCTTGACTTCAGACAGCTCTTCAGTCTTCAGACTTCAGTTAGTGCTTCAATTTTGAAACAGTACTTCAGTCTTCAGACAATACTTCTGAATTAGTTGCTTCAAAACGCCTTAAGCTTCTTTAGAGCTGACTTCCTTCAGAACCTTGGCACATTTAAGACGACTTTTGAATATTAACTACTTTTTACATATATGAAACAATATAACATTCATCAGTAAAACTGCGAAGTATAGAAAAGTTTATCTTAGGTTTGTATGCATCAAAATCTTAGACTAAAGTCTTAGCATAGGGATGTCTTAGACTTTCAAAGTCTCAACATGTCGAAGGAAGGGGTTACGTAGACTTGTTGACAACCTTTGGAGATAGAGGACATGAGAAGGCAGTTCGAGCAAAATGTCTAGTTATAAATGCTCCCTCATCTTACAACATAATAATCAGCAGTGCAACGTTGAATGCCTTGGGAACAGTTGTTTCAACTGTGCATTTAGCCATGAAGTACCCATTGCGTAATTGGGAAATAGGGATTGTTAAGGCTGATCAAGAGGTGACAAGAAGATGTTATTAGGACAGCCTTAAAGTAAGAATACAAAACAAATCGGAAAACAAGGCAGGGGACATAGAAAAGCCTACATCCAATCATAAGATCTACTTCACCGAGTTAGTGTTAGTTTATGCACTAGAGACTTATATGTTTTATTCTAAACATCCATCACTTGTATCATATTATTTTATAAAGGCAATTTATTCTTTTAGAATATAATAATTGTCCTTAGAATAGTAAGCTTAAACTTCACAAGAAATCAAGTAGATGACTTGATCGTGAGATCTTACGAAGAACTATTCTTAAAATAGTCCCTGGTCAGGTATCATCTTAGGACAAAAGATACATTTAGACTAGTATGTGATTTAGTTGATGATCACATCTCACGGATCATGGATATGAGATATCATGTGCTCACATAAGTACATATTAAGAGTAATGGTGTACTGGACTAACCCACCTTAAGAATGTTGCATGGATTGTTACTTAAGTGTCATGAATGTTTCTTATATTGATAAATATTATATGAAGTCCTTTGACCTGAAATCACTACGATTCCTACATAAGGAATTATATGTTTTAAATATCATCAAACGTTTCCTGTAACAAGGTAATCATAAAGTTGGTTTTTGGACATATAATAAATTATGTGGTGGAATGTGAGTGACCTAGATGAGATTTGTCCCTCCTATGTAATATGAGTTATATCTTTAGGCCTCTTGATAAAGTTAGACTACAAAATGCATGGCCATGCTCAGGAGGATAAACATGAGATGTTTATTTTCTGTATAGTCTACTTGGGCATCAAGAAAACATAAATTGAACTATACAAGGATGACACATTCCATGCCCTTGTGTTCAATTAGATATTTGGACAAAGGGACAAATCATATAAATTATTATCATAAAATAGGATTAGTCAAAGTTGTTGACAATCTCAATATTTGGGTAGTAGTGATGTATTGCTAGATACCACTCACTATTTATGATATTAAATATAAAAGTATTTTATTTTAATATCATAACCAAATATTAAAAGCCTATTAGGTCACACGCATACAACAAGCCGCTAGGAAAGATAATGATTCTAATTTGATTAGAATTATAATATAATGGGTCAGGCTCATATGTTTTAGGGTTAATTGAGTGATGGTAAAACCCTAGCCACCACTCTATAAATATAGCATAAGATGCATCGCCCTATGCACACGAGCAGTCGCTCTTACTCTCTAAACGCTACTAACAGAGTTGAGGAGGGTTTCCTAGTTAGGCTGTTGGTGTGGACACCTCTAGAGACGTGGCTGCTATTGCCTCGTTCGCAATCCATAAAAGGTATGTCATTATGTTTCATGCCTTTTATGCCTTAATTCATGTTTTTTGCATTAACGATCATAACAAGAGAGGGAATCCATTTATTCTGCTACACCCTGACCACATGCTTAATTCCCTTCAGTTAGACCCCCGAGAGGACTTTTATGAAAGGAGGCCACAACCCACAGAAGAATTGAGGTGCAAATTGCGTCCGAGCTGAGAACAAGGCCTATATAAGTTCAAAGTTGACAGGTAAAATGGTGATCGAGTTGATAGAAGTACTGAGAGTGAACCATGACCTCTTTGCATGGATGGCATCAGACATGCAAGGAATAGACCCAGATATCGTATGTAACAAGTTAGCCATCGATCCCAAGGTTAAGCCAACTGCTCAGAAGAAAAGAAAGCTCGGAGAGGAGAAGCGTAGAGTTGTCGCCACTGAGACCGAGAAGTTGAGAAATGCCAATTTCATCAGGGAAGTAACATACCCTACATGGTTGGAGAATGTGGTGCTTGTGAAAAAATCAAATTGGAAGCGGTATATGTGCATCGACTACACCGTCCTCAACAAGGCTTGCCCAAAAGACCCATATCCCTTGCTGAACATTGACCGACTTGTAGTCGGAACCTCTGGACATAAAATGTTGACATTGATGGATGCATACTTATGGTACAACCCGATAAGGATGCATACCTTGGATGAGGAGAAGACATCTTTTATGACCGACCGGTCAAACTACTGTTATAAGGTAATGCCATTTGGGCTAAAAAGCGTTGGGGCCACATATCAACGTTTGATGGACATGATATTCTTCAAGCAGATCGGGAGAAACCTGGAGGTCTACATTGATGATACGATTATCAAATCAGCTGACGAAATGAAGCACTTGGAAGACTTGAAGGAGGTGTTGGGAGAGATCAAAAGACACCAAATGAGACGAAATCCCTATAAATGCGCTTTTGGCGTCTTATCAGGAAAGTTTTTGGGCTTCATGCTCACTGAAAGGGGTATTGAGGCTAACACTGACAAATGCAGAGCTATATTGGACATGAGGAGTCCTTCCACGGTTAAAGAAGTGCAACAGTTAACAGGAAGAATGGCCGCCTTATCTCTTTTTATCTCTAAATCTGACGAGCGAGCTTTGCCCTTTTTCAAGTGCTTGCGCAAGAATGAAAAGTTTATCTGGTTAAAAGAGTGTGATGAGGCTTTCCAATAGTTAAAGAGGTTCCTATCTCAACCCCCATTCTTATCAGACCCACTCCAGGTTTACCTCTATTGTCATACCTTTCTGTTAACAATGATGTTGTGAGTGCAGCCCTAGTGCAGGAGCAAGGAGATGAGCAAAAGTTGATCTACTGCATTAATAGAGTACTGAAAGTGTAACGTCTTAATTTCTAAATCCAAGAATTAAGCCCGTTGGAAGCAAAATTCCTGAATTTCTGAAATTATTTCGCGTCATTTAGATATGCAAGTACAAACATCATACATTGCTTAAGTTCCAACGACTACTTATACAATATATGAAAACATAAACTGAATATGTATATATAAATGACAACAAGGCTACATGTCCAACCAATACATAATAATAACTTGGGATACCCCCATACATGTGCCCTAAACAAAATAAAGAGGGCCCGAAGGTTGCACATGTACAGTCATATCCCACAAAAGAATAAATATACAATGTAGCATAATTCAATCATAAACAAGGCCTAACAACTAAAACATAACATCATAGGCCTAAAACAAAATATAAATGAACAGCTCGCCAAGCTCCATGAGGACCCTATGCATCTAAAATAATATAGCCCACAAAACGTGTGGTGAGACGAGTGTCTCAGTGAATATAACTATGCAGCATGTAGTGTAGGTAGGAAAGCGAATGCAATGCAACAAAAAACAATCAACATCATAACGTGATATCTCAACTGGACATAGACATGTATACATGACCTGCATTACCCGACAAACGAGGTCTTATCATTATCTGGGGATAGACCTAAGCTCAAACTACAAGGAACGTCTTCCTTGGGTATAACACCACCAATTAACTAGGGGTCGAAACCCTTGTTTTAATTGGGGACCGAAGTCCAATCTTTCTTAATTAGTGGCAAACTGGGGCCGAAGCCATTTTACTAGGGCTGAAGCCAAACTTATTTTTGGTTTATTAACTAGGGCCAAAGGCCGTATTGTGATGCTCCCACATACACATATTTCATGAATCAAGCAGTAAATACCAATAAACACAAACATAGGAAAAAGCCTAACTTGGGGAAGAACCCCTTACACATGTCTCTAGTTCATTACAACCACACCACATACGAGATATATGGAATCCACAATCAAAACATTAATCTACAAGTCATAAGAAAGGGAATAGAGGAAGTGGGTTCATGAGAGAAGAATCCACACAAAATGAGTTAAAGTGTGTGAGTTATACTCACCTCAAGAGAGCTCTAAGAAATGGGGGAATGAGTTGAGGGAGATTTGGGGAGGAGATCCTTGGCTTCCTCTAGCTCCAAAGCTTGCTTCTCTCTAGGAAGTATCTTTCTCTCTCTAAAGTGAAGGAAATGGGAAGAAGTGAGTGAAAAAGCCCTAAAAGTGTTTTTAAAAATAACATGCTCGCGTGCTCTCGCTCAGCGAGCGCTAGAGCGAGGCTGAGCGAGAATGCCTTTCTCGCTTAGGCGCGCCCCAAGCGAGCCCTGAGCGAGAGTGTCAGGACTTAAACTCTTGATTTTCACTCTTCTTTGAGTCTAACTTAGTTTTTGCTTCCCCTTTCCTAATTCCTTTTATAAAAACCTCTTCGATTACTAATTTGATTCATGGAAATAGCTAAAATTGGGATGTTACAACAAGGACCTGAAAAAAGATAGCCAAAGATTGAGAAACTGGCCCTGGCCATTGTAACGACAAGAAGGAGATTGCGGAAGTATTTCCAAAGTTTTGGCATAGTAATAAAAACTGATCAACCTATGAAACAACTGTTGCACAAGCCAGACCTTGCAAGTAGGGTGGATCGATGGTCGGTGGAATTATCCGAGTTCGACCTGACATTTCAACCAAGGGGGCACTAGCATGCACAAGTCCATGCACTAATTATGCTTATACTAAAAACATATAATAACAAAAATTGAAGAGTCAAGACAAAACAAAAGTACAAAATTTACCGCTACTGTAATGGAAATAAAATTTATTGTTATTATATTTATTACAACAAATCCTTAAAATTGTATTATTCTACTTTAGTATACATTAAATAATAATATTTTAATATAATGTAATAAAAAAAAGTAAGTGTTTACTAGCCACAGCCACATGCCTCCCACAGGTCCATTAGTCATTTCTTCATCCCATGTTGGAGGGGATTTTCTTAATCTTTTGTATAAAGGAGCACATATTGTTCTAATATTTGGAATAAAATCCACTATGTAGTTCGGACATCCTAAAAATCTTTGTAATTATTTTTTATCTTTTTTGTTGATACTACTAATCCATTTTCTTTTATTACCTCAATAAACTTATTTAAATGTTGTATATGTTGTTTTATTCCTTTTGAAAAAATCAATACACCATCGAGATATACAATTGAAAAGCTCATATAAGGATAAAATATATTATTCATAATTTCTTGAAATTCACTTGGAGCATTTTTTAATCCTTGAGGCATTACGTTCCACTCATAATGTCCAAAGGAACTACAAAAGTTGTTTTATATCTATCTTCTTCTTTTATTAATATTTGGTAATACCCTGATTTCATATAAAACTTTGAAAAAATATTCGCTTTTGTTAATCTCTTAATTAAGTCTTGCTTATTTGGTAATGGGTATCTTATCCATTTTAAGACTTTATTTAAGGGTTTATAATTAGTAACTAATCTTGGTGCACCTCTCTCTTGCTCAGAGGCATTATTCACATAAAATCCTGAACAACTCCATGGAGATTTTGAGGGTTTTATTAACCCTTTTTTTAAATATTCTTGTAACTCTTTTTTACAATATTTTATTTGTTCTTCATTCATTTGAATTGGTCTAACTTTTGTAGGAATATCTTTTTCATTAAACCCTTCTATGTATGGTAAACTTACTTAATGTATTTTTCTGTGATGAAAAGCCATGGGATTTGTATCACAAATTTCTTCTGAATTTTTTTTCTAGTTCTCTTATCATATTTTTAATATGCTATTGTTGTAACTGGTCTTGAATTCTTTTATATTCTATTTCTTGGTTCAACATTTTTATCTGTTTTTGTTTCTTATCTAACAAATTTATTTTACTTATTGAAGCATCTTGTAATAAGTTTAACTCTTATTTTTGGGGCTTTTAAAAAATCAAATTTTATGGGTCTTTCTGGTACCACATAAGTTATGATCCCCTTGCTGCTAACCTCACATGGATAAAGTAATGATAAGAAAGGTGTCCCTAAAATTATTTGGTTACTCATGTTTCTTACTAATACAACTGATGTGGTGAAACATATTTTTTCTTTACAAATCTTTGCCATTTTACTTCCATTTACATTGCTAACTTTTTCTAAAGTTTTCTCATAATATTTTGTCGGGATTAATCCTTCTTGTATACAATTAATATCAGCTCCTAAATCTATTAGAGCAACCTTATTAAATTTTCTTGTCCTACTATTAAAATTATTTCACACCACCATTTATGTATAGTTATTAAACTTAATAACTCTAATGGAAATATTTCTTTTTCTTCTTCTATTTTTGTTCCACTGATTTGTCCTTCTAAGAGTTTCTTTCCTTCTAACTCTATTAATCTATATTCTAAAGCTATTTGATTTTGTCTTAAGTCTGTTATTTCTTGTTTTAATAATTTTATTTCATTTTGTAAATCTTTTATTGTAATGTTTTGCATGGGTTGTTTAAATTTTGCATAAATTTCTTTCATCTCTACCGGCCTAACTTCTTTATATATTTGTTCATCTTTAGTGACTAGTTCATTTAATTTTTGTATAAATTCAGTTCTTAATGGTGAATCTTCTAACTTGTCTATTATACTTATTAGGGTTTCTATTTGATTTTTAGTTAAAACATTAACTTGCGGGGTTACGCAACCATCACAACTGCATAATCTTGGGCCTAGGCGATATTCTTCTTCTGATTCAGATTCTTCTGCGGTATTATCCAATTGATAAATTTCATTATCTCGTGACTCTTCTATTTCTTCTAAACTACTTCCTTCAGGTTCAGAATTTGTTAATATTGTATTTAAAACTTGTTTTAATTCCTCATTTTCTAAAGCATTAATTTTCTTTTGCACCCTGCACGAATCGGAATAGTGTCCAGGTTTTCCATATTTCCAGCACACATTTTTCTTTTTGTAATTATTTTTCTTATTCTTGATTTGGCCCTGGCCCTGTTGTTTAATTTGGGCTTTTCTAGGCTTATAATTATTAGTCCTATTGGGCTTGTTATTATAGGATTTTGTTTGTTGTTTTTTTTCTGTTTTCTACTAAGTGCCCTTATAGATTCAAATCCATATTGTCTACAAAATGAGCCCATCTCTCTTTTATTTCCTAATTTTTCTTTTCTTAATTGGTTTTGAATTTTTAACATCTGTACAAACCTTTATTCCCGTTTCTACAATAATATTGTGTATTTGAGCATAGGTTAATTGTTCATAAGGTATTGTACTACCAAATTGAATCTCTAAATTTTGTATAAATTTCTGGGAGAATAATGAGGAAAGAGCTGGAATAAATCTCGCCTTCAAATATGCAGTCCCTGCATCTTCCCTTAACATTACTTTAGATAAAAACATATCTTTGTACCACTGATAATCCGACATTGTTGGACATCTTAGTTTGGCTAACTGTATGGCTACCCTTTATTTGAATATACTAGGATCTCCCACAAAGTGTTGTATAATTGTGAAAATTAATACTGACACCGCATCTTCCTCTCATGATTATTGTTTTACATGAATTAGAATAGTTTCTTTTTCGGAGGGATGTAAAGTATTATCCACCAACCTCTTAATTGTCCTGTAAATCCTTGTATTATGGCTTCAACTGCGGCTTTGTCTTATAAACCTTTAACCTTATAAGCCGTTGCCGCCATAGCCATTTGTGATGTAAAGTCTAATATTGCTTGTTCACTTAGCCCATCTAGATTCCACTCAATTAGACCATTCCTGTATAAGAGTTTTATACAAATTGTGTTCTCTCTTCTGATAACACATCTGGAAAGAAAGGTCTATTATAATATGTTTTAATTTTTGGATAATTAGTTTTAAATCTTATCTTATTAATCTCTACATTTGTTTCTATCATATTTACTGAAGGTTTGTCTAAACTTAATCGTGCAATTTTTGGTTTTAACTCTTCTACTTCTAGTTCTACTCCTTTTTTCTTTCTAAAAGCTTCTATGGTTTGTGGGGGTAAGGTATTTATCCTATAAATAGGTTTTTCTAATTCTTTGCCTTTTAAAATGCATTTTGAATTACTTATTTCTCCTTGTTTTTCTATCCTCCCTAATTCTTTTGTTATTACTCCTAAAACAATATTTTAATAATTTAATTGTTGATGGATTTTGTTAATATCATTCTTTTCTATTACTTTTTCTTTTTCTTGTGGATTTATTCCTTTATATAGTGAAGCTTCTACTTCTACGTTTCCTGAAAGTGGTATCTTTATTGCTTCTTGTGGAAGGTATTCTGATTCCACTACTTTCCCATTTGTGGTTTTCCATGTTATCATTATCTTTTTTAAGGGATTAATTTCCCTACCAAAAGGATATTCTATTTTATTTTCTTTAAAGTATTGTTCTATCCAGTCAAGGAAATACATATTTAATTCTATTACTTCTAAATATTTATAAAATTTATTTCTAAATTCTATTGTTTGTTCTCTGGTATATGTCTTGAAAAACCAATCTCTTTTTTCTTTATTGTATTCTGATTCTATATCTTTTCTAATCCAACTTTTATCAATTTTAAAGGGCTCTTTTTTGTTAGTGTATTCAATACTTGTGACGCTGTTCGTGAATAGTTTTTGGTTTCTTCATAAACTGGTATTGAAATTCCTGGTCTAGCCATATTATCTAATCCTCTTAAATCTATATTTATAGTAGAGTTATCTACCGAGTGTCTAGATGGTTCTGGTTTTTTAAGAACTTGTGGTTCTCTAATTTTATGTGATGTAGATCTATTAAATCTTAACCTAACATTTTGTCCGTCTTCAATAATGGTCCTTATCTCTGTATTATACACCTTTGGTTGTTGAATAGCATCTTCCAAAACCCACTCTTCTGGTATTCTTTTTGAAATTACTTCATGACTAAGTTTTTTAGGAATTTGTACCATACTTCTTCTCAAGTTTGCTTCTACTACAATAGTTTCATGTAAAGGTGTCTCTTTTAAAGCTTTGAATCCATAATTTACTTTTGTAACCTTGTAACATATCCTAAATATTATGTGAAATGGGCCTGCTGTTTCATCTACTATGATGTCTAGGGATTTTATAAAAAATTTTATGGCACTGGCTGTTTTTTCATTTGTTAAACTCATAGAAAAATTTGGATAGCAATTAAAGAAAGCAGATCCATCATTTAGGTTTCTTTCTAAAGCTGCAATAATTGAGTCTTTTATCCTAAGTAGTCTCATATCCCTAAAAACTGCTAAAACTGACATATACATGTAACATCCCAAAACTTAGGGGCTAGAAAGTATATTGAAAGCCTTAGGCTGTGAATCCGGCCAAGAGAGGAAGGTTAGGAGTAGAAGGGATAATTTGGGTGTTAAAATACAAATATAGATAAGAATTAGACGGACATGTTAAGAGTCGTGAGTTTTAGGAGATTTTGGTAAGAGGGACCGAGTATTAAGCCAAACAATTGTAGACCAAATTTAGAGGAAAGTGTAACATCCTAATAATTAAAACCAATTGCACATAGAAGGTTAGTAGGGTAATAACCATTAAGGGAAGGATTAAGAAAAGAGTAAGAAAATGATAAGAAAATGGCTTAAGAGTGAGAAATTAGGACTTTGGAATCTGATGTTTTTGCTCAAGCGAGAAGGGCTCGCTTGAGCGAGCAAATCAGTAAAATTAGATAGTTTGAGTCCTAGTTTTCTCGCTTAAGAGAGAAGGCTCTCGCACAAGTGAGAAACATGGGAGTTAGGGAGTGCTCTCTGGAAGAATTTCGCTTGAGCAAGGAGGGTCTCACTCAATCGAAATTCATCCAGAGAGGGGGATGCTCTCTGGAGCATTCTCGCTCAAGCGAGAGGCTTCTCGCTTGAGCGAGAATGCGAATTCAGAATTTTCTCTGTGCTCTCGTGTTAGAACCACATGAAACAGTAGAAAAGGGGGGTTGAATAGTGTTTTATAATTCTTTACAGATTTTATGAAAACCTTTCACAAGCAAAGTAATTATAAAAAGATTTGTGCAACTTGCTGAAACTGGGTTTTTCAAGGACTTGCTGAAATGCTTCAGCAGGTTCAATAAAATTGTTTTTTGAAATAGTTTTACGTGAAAAACTAAAGTTTTTTTGCTACGCAGATTTATAATTCCACTTTTCAGAGCCCTCAATGGTTAGTTAAAACTGAAAGTAAAGAGATAAGGGTTGAGAAAACTTAGCCAAGAAATTCATTCTGGTTCACCCACTAACACAGTGAGCTACGTCCAGTCCTAGGGCAAACACACCACTGGATTTTCACTATCTGATCAGATACAAGTATTCTTTGCACACATAGCCTCTCCAGGCTCTAAACCTAAGTATTCTTTTACAGACAAGCCTCTCCAGGCTCAAACCCAAGTATTGTTTAAACACCAAGCCTCTTCAGGATCACCACACAACCAATGTATAAAAAGAAAGATTGCTTAAGCTTTTAAACTATAAAAGTTCAAAGACTAAACTATGTAAGATGTACAAATAACAAAGTAGAACTCGGGATAAGAAAGTGTTGTACAAATGGAACAAATGAAAGAATAACAGAGTGTTAGAACCACAGGAAACACTAGAAGGAGGGGTGAATAGTGTTTTATAATTCTTTACAGATTTTCTGAAAACCTTTGAAAACAAGTAAATTGTTTGTGAAAATAATTTAGCAACCTTCCGAAACTGGAAGCTTCAGCAACTTGCTGATGCAATTCAGTAGGTTGAGTAAAATTGATTTTGAAACATTTTCGCGTGATAAAGAGACTGTTTTCTGCGTGGATTTATAAATGCACTTTTCATAACCCTCCTTGGTTAGTTAAAAATAGAATGTAAAGAGATAAGGGTTGAGAGAACTTAGCCACAGAAATTTATCCTGGTTCACCCACCAACTCAGTGAGCTACGTCCAGTCCCAGGGCAAACACACCAATGGATTTTCCACTAATCCCGCAAGATTACAAGTATTGTTTACACACCTAGCCTCTTCAGGATCAACACCCAAGTATTCTTTGAACACACAGCCTCTCCAGGTTAAAAACCCAAGTATTTTTTTAACACAGCCTCTCCAGGCTAACTCAGTTGTTGGGATTCAAATTTCTGATATTTCGAATTCCACAAGTGTGTAGATTCTTTATACACTTCGAATTCTCAGAAAACATTAAGGATTGCTTTTTCGAGTTTTGTTAATAAGTTTGATAGCTTAGAAAGTTATTGGTTGAGGTTAATACAAAGAGAACTTTAGAACTTCGGAAAGAAGACAAAGGAGAATTCGAGGATATGGTATTTTTAATACTCAGAAAAATAAAGGATAGTTCTTTTATTCATAATCCAAATTCAAATTACACAAGCTCGAATACATTGGAAATACATATTAGAAAAGGAAACTATCCTATGTGCTCTATACATTAGAAAGAAAACTATCCTCAAATAAAATGAGTCCTTGACTTATGTTTCCCAAACCTCTTCCTCTTCCTCTTCCACCACAGGCTTTGATTGAGCCAAGGCAAAAGGAATGTGTTGTTGGTTTGATCGAACAACCTTGGTGCTTGGGGCAAAAATGAAGGTGTACTTGGGGAACTAACAAACAAATTCATTTATTTCTAAATGAATTAATAATTGGCTACTATGTTCAACCCAAAAGAAAACCTTCAAAAAGAAAGGTTGAAAAAGCCTATAGCTTTGGCCACTTCATCAACCCTATCAAAAATGAAATCATTCCAGATAGGGTTGTACGCAGTAGCCAAAGGAATAAACTTCTTCATATTCTTTAAAGGATTTAAAAAAGAAGAAGAAGAAGAATGAGAAGTTTTGAAGGAAATGTTTTAATGAAGTTCTTATTTATAGGAACAAAAGGAACGAGGGTTCATAAATGAACCTCTTCGAACGTTCAATAAGAAGAACCTTGTTGAATGGACGGTGGCCAGTGGTCTTCATGACCATTGATTCAACTAAATGAAGTTTGACACGTGGCATACAAAAGAAGGCGAGAAAGTCTTGAAATCAGAAAAGACTTAGTGGGTTCAAGTATCAATAAAAGCTAAGTGTTAAAAGAAGAAGATTTCAAAATTCTAGAAGAAGATTTTGAGATTCTGGAAGAAGTTTTCGAGCATATTAAGTCAGAATTCCAGGAAGAATATTTCTAGAAATGGAAGGATAAAATCTCGAATTGATAGAAGGCAGAAACTCGAAAACAGAATATATGAAGACTTAGAAAATTTCTGAATCTGAAAGTGACTTTTCGAGGAAACAGAAGACAGAAGAAAACAATTACCGGAAGTTACAGAAGTTTGTTGATCAAGGACAGATGGTAACATCCCAATGGAAGTACTTTGAAAAGTGCAAGGATTAAAGGCAGTTTCTGGTTAGCAGAAAACGTGGCAGACATGCATGCTGCCAACACATAGGCATAGATGATGTGTCAATTGTACAATAGTTAGCCGTTAGGGCCAGAAATCTATAAATAGGTGAACTTTCTATGTAATAAAGGTTGGCAAATCACTTATACTTAAAATTCTGTAACACCTTACACGTCCAATCTTGCAGCGACAAACAAGTTACAAGGAGCAACAGTATGTGATGAACCCATCCATTTTCATTAATGCAATTATTCTTACAATTTGATTTTCTTTTTCTTTGTTTCATTATGCAATTTACATTCTGCAATTTACATTCAGTATAATCTTTCTTTCTTTCAAACTTTTTTGTTCTTACTTCTTTGAAATTCTGATTCTTTGATTTCTAGAATTCAACTTAGAACTTTGTTTGATTAAATTCTGTATCAAATTGTTCTAAACTTTTGAGAAATTAGTTATTTTGATAAAATTTTGAATCAAAAAACTTGAATACTGTTATTTCTGGAATTATGCACATTTTTAAGTTTGAATTGGTGAAATTCTGAATCAATTGGTATAAATTTTCCAGAAACTAAACTTTTTGAAAATCTTTCATAAGTCAGAACACCATAAACCTACTTTTAAAAAGAGTCCCGTAAGAGTATCTGATTCTAATCCCCATATTGTTCTTAGAATCAAAGTGATAAAAGTTAATTTTCAAATTTGAATTTTATCACCATAAACACCAGTAAAAACTGTTTGAATGAAAACTCTCAAACTCTCAAACTACACAAGTTTAGAGTTCAAACAGGGAAACTTGTACAAATAACTAAGTAAGACTCAGGATATAGAAGTGTTGTACAAAGATGAAACAATGAAACATATGAATATGAATTTCTGCAACGTTTCAGGAAGTTGATTTCTCTATAAATTTGTTCTCTCTCTCTCTTGTTTCTGCATGGAGTCAGGTATATATAGAGTTGGGAACTTCAGCCCATTGAGCTCCAATCGATTTCCCGTTGAGAGATAGAATTTAATGCAAATGCTCCCGTTGAGACACATAGCCTGATACCTCTGCAGAGCAGGTAGTAGAGTCAACAGCATAGGCTTCACTTTTTCTGAGCAGCTTGTACTTTGCAACAGACTTTGCCTTTTTGGTGAGAGAAATTTGAAATAAGGCAGAAAACACGTCTTCTAAATTTCTAGAAGAATGAGAAGCACAAGTAACTGAGACAACTACGGTTGACTTGAGTCTTCAGGAAGAATAAGCAGAGAATACTATATTGAAGACGTACAAGCTTCAGTACGACGTTTCACGACTTCAGGAGGTTCTCCAACTTCAGCAGGTTGTGATCTCTCAGCAGGTTTCTTCACTTCGGAAGGTTCCGTCATTTTAGAGTGTTGGATTTCTTCAGTTGATACCTTTTGAAATATTGAACACTATCTTCAGCAGAAACTGTTCTTTCTTATAAGAACGTTAACCAAATTTGTTATTCATTAAAACTCGGGGTTATGAGACTTAAAACATTATTAACCTTTTAATAACATTTTGAGACTCAACATTCTCCCCCTTTTTCATGATGATAAATTTGTTTAAGAACTAAATCAAATATCTGAAGGGAAAATAAATGATAAAAGTTTAGAGTATTTTTCTCCCTATATTAGATACTGAGGTAGAGCTTCTTGCTACAACTTGTTTGCAACTTACTTAAACACTTTGCTTCATTTGCTCCCCCTGAAGCAAATAATCCTTTCTGAAACACTTAACTTAAGATTTTGTTAGTTTCTTAATACTCCCCCTTTTGTCATCAATCAAAAGGGTAAGTAGAGCTTACTGAAGAAGTGAGAAAAATAGATAGGAAATAGATTTAGGATACCACTTGTGCTTATCAATACTTTCTGTGTAAACATTTTGAGACTCAACATTCTCCCCCTTTTTCATGATGATAAATTTGTTTAAGAACTAAATCAAATATCTGAAGGGAAAATAAATGATAAAAGTTTAGAGTATTTTTCTCCCTATATTAGATACTGAGGTAGAGCTTCTTGCTACAACTTGTTTGCAACTTACTTAAACACTTTGCTTCATTTGCTCCCCCTGAAGCAAATAATCCTTTCTGAAACACTTAACTTAAGATTTTGTTAGTTTCTTAATACTCCCCCTTTTGTCATCAATCAAAAGGGTAAGTAGAGCTTACTGAAGAAGTGAGAAAAATAGATAGGAAATAGATTTAGGATACCACTTGTGCTTATCAATACTTTCTGTGTAAACAATTCAGCGAAAATTAATTTTCAGAAAGTGTGAGAATGTTCAAATTCTCTCTGATAAATTTGAATCTATCTTCAACAAGTGATCTAGTGAATATATTAGCCCATTGATGCTCTGTATTAATGAATTGTATATCAATAACTCCTTTCTGAACATAGTCTCTTATAAAATGATGTTTTATTTCAATATGTTTTGCTCTAGAGTGCTGAATTGGATTTTTGGAAAGATTGATTGCACTCGTGTTATCACAGAAGACTGGAATAGATTTAATAAGAATATTGAAGTCTTCTAATTGATATTTCACCCATAGCAGCTGTGAACAACAGCATGCAGCGGCAATGTATTCAGCTTCGGCAGTTGAAAGAGCTATTGTGCTTTGTCTTTTGCTTGACCAGCTTATCAGATTTCCTCCATTGAAGTGACTTCCGCCACTGGTTAATTTTCTTTCAACTCTATCTCAGGCAAAATCAGCATCACAGAATCCTACTAACCTGCAATCCTTACTCCTCTTATAGTAGAGACCAAGATTAGTAGTACCTTTCAAGTATCTGAAAATTCTATTTACAGCTTGGTAATGAGTTACTCTTGGATCAGACTGAAATCTTGCGCACAAGCATACACTAAACATAATGTCAGGTCTACTTGCTTTAAGATACAATAAGGATCTAATCATACCTCTATACAAAGTTGGGTCAACAGGTTCTTCTCCTTCATCTTTATTTAATATAGATGATGGGTGCATTGGAGTTGCCATAGGCTTGCAATCATGCACATTGAACTTTTTAAGCATTTCCTTTGTATACTTCTCCTGATGGATCCATATACAAACAGAATCTTGCTTAATTTGAAGTCCCAAGAAAATTTTTAGTTCTCCCATTAAACTCATTTCAAATTCAGATTGCATAAGCCTTGAGAACTCAGTGCACAGAGAGGAATTTCTTGATCCAAAAATAATATCATCAACATATATTTGGACTAGAATCAGGTCCTTGTTAGACATTTTTCTGAAAAGAGTTGTATAAACTTTTCCTCTTTCAAAACCATTTTTGAGTAAAAAATTGCTCAGCCTTTCATACCAAGCTCTGGCAGCTTGTTTCAGACCATACAGAGCCTTATTCAGTTTAAAAACATGCTCAGGAAAAGTCACATTTTCGAAACCAGGTGGTTGTCTAACAAATACCTCTTCCTCAATGAAACCATTTAGGAAGGCACTCTTAACATCCATTTGATATAGTTTGACGCCATTATTTGCTGCGTAGGAAAGTAAAATCCTAATGGCTTCAAGCTGAGATACTGTAGCAAAAGTTTCAGTGAAGTCAATACCTTCTTGTTGATTGTAGCCTTGGGCAACAAGTCTGGCTTTGTTTATGATAACTTGACCATCTTCAGAGAGTTTGTTTCTAAACACCCACTTGGTTCCTATAATAGTTTTCCCATGGGGTTTAGGAACAAGAGTCCAAACATCACTCCTGGCAAATTGATTAAGCTCTTCTTCCATGGCTAGGATCCACCCTTCATCATGCAGAGCTTCCTCAATATTCTTTGGCTCAATTTCAGAAAGGAAGGCAAGATTATTGACTTCTCTAAGTCTTCATCTTGTTCTTACTCCTTCTGAAGTGTCACCAATGATTTGCTCTCGAGGATGATGAGTTATGTATCTCCACTCACGCCAGCGAGGGAAGACTTGCTCATTTGAGACTCAGCATCAACTCTCTGATGAGTATCAGTTTCAGCAGGTTGAAGAGTTGACTTTTCAGCAGATACATTAGAGGGTCCTTCATCAGGTTCTTCATTTTTAGCCTTTGAAGTCTCTGAAGGAGGGTTCAGCTCCATTCCTGCAAAATCCTCTTCTCGATTTGATAGTTCCCTATCAGTCTCTTTAGCATTATTAAATCTAACATGAATGGTTTCTTCAACAGTTAGGGTTCTAGAGTTGTAAACTCTATATGCCTTAGAGGTTTCTGAATAACCAATGAAGAATCCCTTGTCAGATTTTGAATCGAACTTACCCAAATCATCCTTGGTGTTGAGTATAAAACACTCAGAGCCAAAAATGTGAAAATATGAAATGTTGGGTTTTCTTCCTCTCCACAATTCATAGGGAGGCTTATTGAGAATAGGCCTTACTGGAATTTTGTTTTGGATATAGCAAGCTGTGTGAACAGCCTCTGCCCAGAATGACCTTGGCAGATTGCTTGAAATGAGCATGGTTCTACCCATCTCCTGCAAGCTTCTGTTCTTTCTCTCAACAACCCCATTTTGTTGAGGTGTTCTAGCCACTGAGAAATTGTGAGAGATCCCATTCTCATCACAGAACATGCTGAAGCTTGAGTTTTCAAACTCACCTCCATGATCACTTCTAATGGCAGATATGAAAAATCCTTTCTCATTTTGCACCCTTTTATAGAATTTGGCTAAGTTCTGAAAAGTTTCATCCTTGCTTTTGAGGAATATAACCCATGAAAATCTAGAATAGTCATCAACAATGACCAAACCATACTTTTTACCAGCAAGACTTTCTATTCTTGTAGGACCAAACAGATCAATATGAAGGAGTGCTAAGGGTCTAGCAGTTGAAACAACATTTATGCTTTTGAAAGAATTTCTGGTTTGCTTCCCCTTTAAACAATTTTGACATAAAATATCAGATTTGAAAGAAAGCTTGGGTAATCCTTTTACAAGATTGTGTTTTGTAAGCTTTGAGATCAATCTCAAGCTGGCATGCCCAAGTTTCTGATGCAAAATCTATTTTTCATCTTTTACAGAAATAAGACAAGTCACATTTTGATAAGCAAGATCCTCAAGATCAATTTTATACACATTACTCTGTCTCTTGGCAGTAAAAATGATTTGATCAGAGGAGTCTATGACTATGCAGCCATCCCTTGTGAAGGATACAACAAAACCACTGTCACATAATTGACTTATGCTCAGCAGATTATGTTGCAGACCTTCAACTAAAAGGACATTGTGGATAACAGATAAAGGAGATATACCTACTGAACCAACGCCAGTGATTTTGCCTTTATGATCTCTTCCAAAGGTCACCACTCCACCGTCCTTTGGTCTAAGGTCTTGGAACAAAGACCTTTCTCCTTTCATGTGTCGCGAGCAGCCACTGTGCAGGTACCATTTGAGGCGTCTCCTTTGTCCTGTTAAACACATCTGCAATAGGAATGATCAAAGTTTTAGGTACCCATATTCTTTTGGGTCCTTTTTTTTAGTTTTTGGTTTGTTCTTCTTCTTGTGCTTGCATTTAGACACATGGTGTCCAGGCTTGCCACAGTGAGAACAACCTTTCCCTTTCTTAACCTTTTCAGTTGGTTTAAAAGTAGAGTTGTATGATGAATCACTGTCAGAGTAACCTAAACCACTTTTGTCTTTGGGGACTTTCTGACAACCCAACATTCTGTTAAGGTTCTTAGTTCCATTGACAAAATTGGCAAGATCTTTAGTAAGTTCAACAACTTTCCTTTTAAGTTTTTTATTTTCTTTTAGTAAGTCCTCTAAACTACTAGTTTCAGTTTTCAAAAGCTTTTCCTCGAGTATAAGATTCTCTGTTTCAAGAACTTCATTTTTGTTTGAAAATTAGTGTAGGCTCTAGAGAGATCCTTATACTCATGGAAAAGTTCCTTAGAACTTTCCAGTAGATCATCATATATTTATTGAAGAGTTTGAGGGATTACCTCTGATTCTGAGCTATCAGATGAGGGGAGGCTAGCCATCAAACACAGGTTGGCTTCTTCAGCAGCTTCATCATCCTTTTCAGAGGTTGAATCATCAAGATCTTCCCATGTAGCCATGAAGCTTTTCTTCTTTCTTGGAAACTTCTTCTTCTTCGAAGAAAGCTTCTTCAGCTTCGGGCAATAAGCTTTCATGTGGCTAGGTTGTCTGCACTCATAGCAGATAATTTTGTTAGAAGAGAAAGTCTCTTTACCTGACTTACCCATTTTGCTGTCAGATCAGGATGACTTTCTGAACTTGGTTATCTTCTGAAGCATCCTCTTTATCCTCCAACTCAGCAGGGCAAGGTCATCTTCATCATCAGAACAACTTTCTGAGTCTTCAGAACTTTCTGAGGACTCCTGTACTCTCAAGGCATTTTGTGCGCCAGACCTAGCCAGTTTGGATTTGGCATTCACGGCAAGTGACTTCTTTTTGGGGGCATCTTCTCCAAGCTCCAACTCATGGACTTTGAGGGATCCCAAAAGTTCCTCCATTCTTAGAGAGTTGAGGTATTTTGCCTCTTGAATGACAGTCACCTTGGGCCTCTAAATCTTTGGTAGACTTCTAAGGATTTTGCGATTGTTATCGCCTGAATCATAGGTCTTTCCCAAGGATTTGAGTCCATTTGTGATGGTTTGAAATCTTCCACACATCTGATCAATGGATTCAGATTCATGCATCTTGAACATCTCGTACTGATGCACCAGCATGCTGATTTTGGATTGTTTTACATTGTCAGTTCCCTCATGAGCTGCAGCCAATGTGTCCCAGATTTCTTTGGCAGAAGAGCAGCCATGCACCTTCTCATACTCTGATTTACTCAAAGAGCAAATCAGGTAGAGTTATGCCTTGGAATTAAGTTGTACAGGAGCCTTCTTATTGCCAGTCCATTGTGACTTGGGAATGGGCACACCATTATTGGTAGGAATATAATCACCATCAGTGACTACATCCCATAGATCTATGTTGCTACTTTCTATAAAGAGCTTCATACGATCCCTCCAGTAATGGTAGTCAGAGCCATTGAAAGCAAGGGGCTTGGAGACTGAGGCACCTTCAGTTATGTAGTGAGAGTTGCTTGTAGAGGTTTCCATCTGAATCTTTTCCTTCAGCACTTGTTAGATGCTCAATCCGAAGTTGAGCTCTGATACCAACTGTTAGAACCACAAGAAACACTAGAAGGGGGGTTGAATAGTGTTTTATAATTCTTTACAGATTTTCTGAAAACCTTTGAAAACAAGCAAACTGTTTGTGAAAATAATTTAGCAACCTTCCAAAACTGGAAGCTTCAACAACTTGCTGATGCAATTCAGCAGGTTGAGTAAAATTGATTTTGAAATATTTTCGCGTGATAAAGAGATTTTTTCTGCGTGGATTTATAAATGCACTTTTCAGAACCATCCTTGGTTAGTTAAAAACAGAATGTAAAGAGATAAGGGTTGAGAGAACTTAGCCACAAAAATTTATCCTGGTTCACCCACCAACTCAGTGAGCTACGTCCAGTCCCAGGGCAAACACACCACTGGATTTTTCACTAATCCCGCAAGATTACAAGTATTGTTTGCACACCTAGCCTCTTCAGGCTCAACACCCAAGTATTCTTTGAACACACATCCTCTCTAGGCTAAAAACCCAAGTATTTTTTGAACACAGCCTCTTCAGGTCTGACCCAGTAAAAATTGTTTGAATGAAAAAGATCAAACTCTCAAACTACACAAGTTTAGAATTCAAATAGGGAAACTTGTACAAATAACTGAGTAAGACTCATGATATAGAAGTGTTGTACAAAGATGAATCAATGAAACAGATGAATATGAATTTCTGCAGCGTTTCAGCAAGTTGATTTCTCTATAAATTTGTTCTCTCTCTTGTTTCTGCATGGAGTCAGGTATATATAGAGTTGGAAAGTTCAGCCCGTTAAGCTCCAATCGATTTCCTGTTGAGAGATAGCATTTAATGCAAATGCTCCCGTTGAGACACATAGCCTGATACCTCTGCAGAGCAGGTAGTAGAGTCAACAGCATAGGCTTCACTTTTTTCTGAGCAGCGTGTACTTTGTAGCAAACTTTGCCTTTTTTGTGAGAGAAATTTGAAATAAGGCAGAAAACATGTCTTCTGACTTTCCAGAAGAATGTAAAGCACAAGTAACTGAGACAACTACGGTTGACTTGAGTCTTCAGGAAGAATAAGCAGAGAATACTATATTGAAGACGAACAAGCTTCAGTACGACGTTTCACGACTTCAGGAGGTTGTCCAACTTCAGCAGGTCGTGATCTCTCAGCAGGTTTCTTCACTTCGGAAGGTTTCGTCATTTCAGAGTGTTGTATTTCTTCAATTGATACCTTCTGAAATATTGAACACTACCTTTAGCAGAAACTGTTCTTTCTCATAAGAACGTTAACCAAATTTGTTATTCATTAAAACTAAGGGTTATGAGACTTAAAACATTTTTAACCTTTTAATAACATTTTGAGACTCAACATAGAGAGTATTTTTTAGCAGCGTTTTAGCAAGTATGTTTGTTCAACCTCTCTCTTCTTTTCTACATGAGACTTGTATTTATAGGATTGGGAAAGAGATCCGTTTAGCTTTGATGTAATTCCCGTTGGGAGATAGAATTTAATGGAAATGCTCCCGTTGAGACATGTAGCTTTGGTAGCTTGCAGTAGCAGGTAGTAGGTGTCAGCAGCGCAGACTCCACTTTTTCTGAGCACAGTGTACTTCACAGCAGACTTTGCTTCCTTGGTGAATGAAAATTAGAAATGTGCCAAAAATTAACTAATCTGACTTTTTGGAAGAAGCACAAACAGCTGAGAAAGTCTACGCAAGACTTTGAGTCTCCATAGGGAATAAACAGAGAAGCACTTTCCCAAAAAGGTACAAGCTTCGGTAGGATGACTCTCAGCTTCAGAAGGTTATCTGGTTTCAGTGGGTCCTGAACATTCAGCAAGTTCGTCTTCTTCAGCAGGTTGCACCGCATCAGAGGATTGCATGACTTCAGAGGGTTGATGTATCATATACCTTTTGATCACAGAAAATACCTTTAACAGAAAACTGTTCTTTCTCATAATGATGTTAACCAAATTTGTTATTCATTAAAACTTAGGGTTATGAGACTTAAACATTATTAACCTTTTAATAATATTTTAAGACTCAACATCTCGCTCAAGCGAGAAGGACTCGCTCGAGCGAGGCCACGCACCCCCGTGTTAAAAATAAATTAGGGCACAATTTTCTCATTCTTTCTTCTTCCTTCTTCGTCTAGAGAGAGAGAGTTCATAGTGAGAGAAAGTGACCTTGAAGCTAGGAGAAAGGAGGGAGAGCTAAGGATCTCCACCCCATAGCCTTCACCAATTTCCTTCCTCTTCTCTTTGAGCTTCCATAGAGGTGAGTAAAGCTCACACTCTTCCACTTCATCATGTTTATGCTCCTCTTATGACCCCTATTCTCCTCTTCCTCTTCGTCTTCCTTTTGGTTTGTGGATGTCGATTCATTGTTGGATTAGAGGATACGTATGATATGAGTTGTTTATGGGCTTGTATGTGGAACCCTAGGTTAGAGGATTTTGGGGATTTTGGGATTTCGTGGGAATGACTGTAATTGGGTGATTTTACTGATGATTCTTGATGTTCCATGATGATTTTGTAAGCGATTGAGTATACATGGATTCTATGAGAATGTTTGGTTGCAACATGAGTTCTATGTTATTAATTATATGTGCTAAGTTTTGTTGAGAAGAACTCTCCATGTGTTTAAACTATATAAAAGACCAGATTAATTTCACATGAGTCCAGGGCCGAGTCCCAATAGGTCTTGGATTCAGTCAAGGGAGGTTCTCTTTGGAGAATAATTAACCTTAGGGGGGGTGGAGAAGATCAAGTTGTTAATACTCCAATCCAGACATGGCCAAGAAGTAGTGGTCGTAGTCGGGATTCGAGTATTAACCACGTTGATGCCTTTTAAGACCAACAGATTAATGGAGGATCCAAGGGCTGAGTCCCTAGGCCTTTGGGTCAGGCACGGAAGGTTCTCTTCGGAGAATAATTCAACTTAGGGGGTGGAAAAGCTCAAGTTGTTAATACTCCAATCCAGGCATGGGCCAAGAAGTAGTGGTCGTAGCCGGGATTTGAGTATTAGCCACAGTAACGCCTTTTTGGGCCCTAGAGTAATTGGACTTCGATCCCCAGAGTAAAACTTGGACTTCGGTCCCCCGGAGTAATGGCGGGATACGTCCCAAAGGAATACGTTCCTTGTAGTCTGAGCTTAGGTCTAGCCCCAAAGATAGTGATAAGACCTCGTACTGTCGGGAAATGGAGTTCATGCATGTTATTAGAGATATTAGAGTTAATATGTATTTTAGAGTTAATATGTATTTCAAAGTTATTATGTATTTTAAAGCTAATGTGTATTTCAGAGTTCATGGTTAATGTTTTATGTGATTTGTTTGTGCATTGCATCTGCTTGTATTCCCTACACTACCTGCTGCATGCTTTGCTTGCTGAGACCATAGTCTGACCCCACGTTGCAGGGATACATTTTAGTTATGCAGGACGATTTGGCTAGAAGCTTGAAGGGATAATTGAAGTTCGTAGAGTGGACTATTCTACCCCTGTTCCAGTTTGGGCCCTATGAAAGATTTGGATGTATATTAATTTGTATAATGTTGTATTAAGCTATAAACTATGTGAATATGATTGATCGTTATTGTTAGTTTATGCACTAGAGACTTATATGTTTTATTTTGAACATCCATCACTTGTATCATAATAAACGTCCTTAGAATAGTAAGCCTAAACTTCATAAGAAATCAAGTAGATGACTTGATCGTGAGATCTTATGAAGAACTATTCATAAAATAGTCCCTAATCAAGCATCTTCTTAGGACGACAGATGCATTTAGACTAGTATGTGAGTCCGTTGATGATCACATCTCATGGATCATGGATATGAGATATCATGTGATCACATAAGTACATATCAAGAGTAATGGTGTACTGGACTGACCCACCTTAAGAACGTTGCATGGATTGTCACATAAGTGTCATGAACGTTTCTTATATTGATAAATGTTATATGAAGTCCTTTGACCTGAAATCACTACGATTCCTACATAAGGAATTATATGTTTTAAATATCATCAAAAGGTGATCATAAAGTTGGTTTTTGGACATATAATAAATTATGTGGTGGAATGTGAGTGACCTAGATGGGATTTGTCCCTCCTATGTAATAGGAATTATATCTGTAGGCCTTTTGATAAAGTTAGACTATAAAATGCATGGCCATGCTCAGGAGGATAAACATGAGATGTTTATTTTCTGTATAGTCTACTTGGGCATCAAGAAAAACATAAATTGAACTATATAAGGATGACACATTCCATGCCCTTGTGTTCAATTAGATATTTGGACAAAGGGACAGATCGTATAAATTATTATCATAAAATATGATTCGTCAAAGTTGTTGACAATCACAATATTTGGGTAGTAGTGATGTATTGCTAGATATCGCTCACTATTTATGATATTAAATATAAAAGGGTTTTATTTTAATATCATAACCAGATATTAAAAGCCTATTGGGTCACACGCATACAACAAGCCGCAAGGAAAGATAATAATTCTAATTTGATTAGAATTATAACATAATGGGTCAGGCCCATATGTGTTAGGGTTAATTGAGTGATGGTAAAAACCTAGTCACCACTCTATAAATATAGCATAAGATGCATTACCCTATACATACGAGCAATCGCTCTTACTCTCTAAACGCTACTAGCAAAGTTGAGGATGGTTTCCTAGTTCGGCTGTTGGCGTGGACACCTCTAGAGACGTGGCTGCTATTGCCTCGTTTGCAATCCGAAAAAGGTATGTCATTATGTTTCATTCCTTTTATGCCTTAATTCGTGTTTTCGCATTAATGATCATAACAAGGGAGGGAATCCATTTATTCCGCTGCATCCTGACCACATGCTTGATTCCCTTCAGTTATTATGACCCACTAAGTGGCATATGTATGATGAGTAAATATGTATCCAGCTTATGTAAACGTTGGACTTACAATAAGATTATTGAGGTGTGTTTGTAAAGATATCGTTAATGGCGCGAATTAATTTCAGAAATTTGAGAACAGTGTCTCCAACGGACATTATTCTTGAATTGAGAAATTAGGACGTTACAATACACGCCTATTTTGTAGTTTGGTTTTACTGCTAATTGTATTAGTCCTAGATGAATAAAATTGAATCCCTTTCTATTATGTTTGTCTATCATTTCTTGTTCTAGTACTTGTATTATTTTATCATTCCGCGTACCTTGATAGGAGTATTCATGTTGATGAATCTCCTCATCAGGATGATTAGACCAAAAGGAGGTCCTTTTGCATACCTGGCTATTTTTAATTTTTGGAATTGCCCAATTATGTAAAGATTTTTCAATTTCTCCTACACATATATGTTTTCCTTTTGATGTTGAAGTTCCTTCATCTAGAGTTGTTCTTCTGACCACTATTTCTTTATCTTTACCTAAATTACTAATTGGTATTATTAAACTAGCCATATTTAATCTTTACTAGTGTTTCATGCTACGGGACCACCCTCTCTAACCAACGGTTTTACTGCCTCACCAGGACTTATTACCGGGACCACGATACTGGGCTGACCAACGTATTAACAGCTCTCACTGCTACAGTTCACACTTAACAAGATAAAATATGAATAATTTTATAAGATCAATATCCAATATCAAAACTCAATATCCAATATCAAAACCTAAGCCTCTCCCGCAGCTTAGGCTCTGATACCAGAGCTACAGATCGGTACTAGTTTGGGAAAGACCATAACAAAATTAAACACACACATATATATGTATATATGTATATATATAAGGAGGGTTCAAATTACACCAGTGTAAGTTACACCAAGTGTTACACTGTTGAATAATTTTTTAAAGGATCACTGTATTACATAATCTACCGTTTGATTGAAAGTTACTATCATACAGATCATACATATAAAATTTTACATTAATCCAAAATCATTTGATATGTCATTGAGATGTCTCAAGATTAACGTTATATATACATTTGAAATATATGAAATATCCAACCATTTGATTATCAAGTTATTAGTGTAGAAATTTTATGAAATTTGACACATATAATCTTGATGATGAATAAACATAATTCAACGGTTGGATTACTAAAAAAAACATATTCGATTTGTAGTTATTAACGGTGTAACACTTTGTGTAATGTACACCGATGTAATTTGAACCCTCCTCTATATGTATGTATGTATGTATGTATGTATATATATATATATATACATATATATATATATATATTCTTTCTAACATAGACACATGAAAAAATGGTGCAACCTTGCATCTATTTTTTTTAAAGCATTAAGAAGTCATTTAATCAAATAGTGCATATTTTAGGATCAATAGTTCATGTATGTAAGAAATCTTTTATTTTGTAAGTCAGCCTTTACCCACCTAACCAAATTTTCCACCTTAGGGGCCTTGTTTAATCTATACTTGTTGAAACAAACCCAGCCCATTGTAAAGAAAAAAAAACTTCTCTATATACAAAAAATAACAAAGAAAATAACCCGGAGCAACATGGACAAAAAAAAGATTGGAGCAGCAGATATGATGAACTCATATTTCATTCTCTACGTTATAGTCAACCTAATTGGAAACTCAACAGCCAACGTGTGTTTTTTATTGGGGACCGAAGTCCAATCTTTCTTAATTAATGACGAACTGGGGCCGAAGCCAAACTTGGTGTCGAAGCCATTTTACTGGGGCCGAAGCCAAACTTATTTTCGGCTTATTAACTGGGGCCAAAGGCCGAAATGCGATGCTCCCACATACACATATTTGATGAATCAAGCAGTAAATACCAATAAACACAAACATAGGAAAAACCATAACTTAGGGAAGAACCCCTTACACATGTCTCTAGTTCAATACAACCACACCACATACGAGATATATGGAGTCCACAATCAAAACTTTAACCGACAAGTCATAAGAAAGGGAATAGAGGAAGTGGGTTCATGTGAGAAGAATTCACACAAAATGAGTTAATGTGTGTGAGTTATATTCACCTCAAGAGAGCTCTAAGAATTGGGGGAAGGAGTTGAGGGAGGTTTGGGGAGGAGATCCTTGTAGAAACCACAAGAAACATTAGAAGAGGGGTTGAATAGTGTTTTATAATTTCAAACTGATTTTAAGAAAACCTTTAACAAGCAAAACTTTTCACAACGAAATATGAGCAACTTGCTGAAACTGGGAGTGAGGTACTTGTTGAAGTTGCTTCAGCAGGTCCAATAAAACAATTTTGGAAACTTGTTTTTCAATACGTTTTAAATTGATTTTTCAGTTTCAATTTATAAAACAGTTTACTCAGAACCCTCCAAGTTAGTTTAAACCAAATATAAAGAGATAAGGGTAAGAGAAAACTTAGCCACAGATTTATACTGGTTCGCTCACCTCCACTGTGAGCTACGTCCAGTCCCAAAGCCAACTAGTAATGGATTTTCCACTATCTGAACAGATACAAGTATTCTTTTACAGTCAAGCCTCTTCAGGCTCTAAACCCAAGTATTGTTTTACAGACAAGCCTCTCCAAGCTCAAACAGAAACTGTTTATGAAAACAAATTGCTTAAGCTTTGAAACTACACAAGTTTAAAGCCTAAACTGGGTAAGATGTACAAACAACTGAGTATAACTCAGGATATAGAAATTAGAAAAGGTGTACAAATGAAATAAGTTGAAAATATTTCTCATACAATTTTAGCAGCAATTCAGCAGGTAGATTCGTTCTCTTCTATATTCTTTTCTGCATGAGACTTTGTATTTATAGAGGAAGAGAGATGAGACCGGTTAGACTTCTCTAAATCCCATTGTGAAATAGCTTTCTTCCCGTTGAGACACATAGCTCTGATAACTTGCAGCAGCAGGCACAACAGGAGTATGTGTCAGCAGCGCTGACTCTACTTTTCTGAACATGGTGTACTTTGTAGCAGGAAATGCCTTTTTGGTGAACAGTGATTTGAAATATACCAAAAAGTTCCCGTTTTGCCTTTCCAGAAGAAGTGAAGTGTAGACAGCTGGCAGAAAGCTATGAAAGACTTGAGTCTTCAAAAGGGATCAGTAGAGAATATCTTTTCCAAAGAAAATACAAGTCTTAGTACAACGTTTCACGTCTTTAGAAGGTTTACAGGCTTCAGCAGGTCTTGATCCTTCAGCAGGTTCCTCTACTTCAAAAGGTTGCACCACATCAGAGGGTTGCATGACTTCAGAGAGTTGCTCCTTCAGAAGGTTGCTGAAACACAACAAGTACCTTTTTAGCAGAACCTGTTCTTTCTTTCAGGAAATTTAACCAAATTTGTTAATCATTAAATCCCAGGGTTATGGGACTTAAACATTATTAATCTTTTAATAATATTTTGAGACTCAACATTCTCCCCCTTTTTAATGATGACAAATTTTCTTAAACTTACAAATATCTGAAGGGAATATTTTAACTAGAATAAAGTTTAGAAATTCTCCCCCTTTTCTCAGATACTTGAGCAGAGTGAAATTCTCTCTCCTTTTCAAGAACTCAAGCAGAAAACTCGTCTTGCTCCCCCTGAATATAAGATATCTACTCTGAAAGGCACTTAAACTTCAGATTTTGTTAGTTTATATTACTCCCCCTTTTGTCATCAATCAAAAGGGTTGTCAGAGCATGCTGAAGTAATAATTGAGCAATCAAAGCAATGAATACAGGGTATAGAAGCTGCTGAAAGTTCATATATCAGTGAAAATGCAGCAAAACTAGAAAAGTTCAGCAAGTAAGCATATGACAGCAAGTTCAATTATCAGAGAGTGCAAGAATTTGCAGATTATCTCTAATTAACTTAAACCTATCATCAACAAGGGGTTTTGTGAATATATCAGCCCATTGATGCTCTGTGTCAATGAACTTTATATCAAAAACACCTTTATGAACATAGTCTCTAGTGAAATGATGTTTGATTTTTATATGCTTAGCTCTAGAATGCTGAATGGGATTTTTTGAAAGATTTATGGCACTTGTATTATCACATAATACAAGAATAGATTTAACAGGAATGCTAAAATCTTCAAGTTGATATTTTATCCATAGCAGCTGTGAGCAACAACATGTAGCAACAATGTACTCAACTTCAGCAGTTGAGAGAGCTATTGTGCTTTGCCTTTTGCTTGCCCAACTTATCATATTCTCTCCAATGAAATGGAATCCTCCACTTGTTGATTTTCTTTCAACTCTATCTCCAGCAAAGTCAGCATCACAATATCCTAATAACCTGCAGTCTTCTTGTTGATTGTAGCCTTGAGTAACCAGTCTGGCCTTGGTTCTGATTACTTGACCATCTTCAGAGAGTTTGTTTCTGAGCACCCATTTGGTTCCAATAATTGTTTTCCCATGGGGTTTAGGAACAAGAGTCCAGACATCACTCCTGGCAAATTGATTTAGCTCTTCCTGCATGGCTAGGATCCACCTTTCATCATGCAAAGCTTCATCAATGTTCTTTGGCTCAATTTCAGAAAGGAAGGCAAGATTATTGACTTCTCTAAGTCTTGATCTTGTTCTTACACCTTCTAAAGTATCACCAATGATTTGCTCTCGAGGATGATGAGTCATGTATCTCCACTCATGTCTGCGAGGAAATACATGCTCAGTTTGAGACTCAACATTAACTCTGTGAAGAGGATCAACTTCAGCAGGTTGACCAGGAAGTTGTTCAGCGAGTACTTCAGAGGGTCCTTCAGTAGGTACTTCAATTTTTACCTCTGTAGTCTCTGAAGTAGGATTCATCTCCATTCCTGCAAAATCATCTTCTAGATCTGATAGTTCCCTATCAGTCTCTTTAGCATCATTAAACCTAACATGAAAAAATTCTTCTACTGTCAAGGTTCTAGAGTTATAAACTCTATAAGCCTTGGATGTTTCTAAATAACCAATGAAGAATCCCTTGTCAGATTTAAAATCTAATTTACCAAGGTCATCTTTGGTGTTAATTATGAAACACTCACAGCCAAAGATGTGAAAGTAAGAAATGTTGGGTTTTCTTCCTCTCTACAATTCATAGGGAGTTCTTTTGAGAATTGGCCTTACCAAAATTCTGTTTTGAATGTAGCAAGCTTTGTGAACAGCCTCTGCCCAGAATGATCTTGGTAGGATGCTTGAAATGAGCATGGTTCTACCCATCTCCTGCAAGCTTCTGTTCTTTCTCTCAACAACCCCATTTTGTTGAGGTGTTCTAGCCACAGAGAAATTGTGTGAGATCCCATTCTCATCACAGAACATGCTGAAGCTTGAGCTTTCAAACTCACCACCATGTCACTTCTAATTGTAGATATGCAAAATCCTTTTTCATTTTGCACTTTCTTATAGAATTTTGTGAAATTCTCAAAAGTCGCCTCCTTGCTTTTGAGGAATATCACCCATGTAAATCTAGAGTACTCATCTACAATGACTAAGCCATATTTCTTACCAACCAAGCTTTTAGTTCTTGTAGGACCAAACAGATCAATGTGAAGTAGTTCTAAAGGTCTTGAGGTAGACACAACATTTTTGCTCTTAAAGGAGCTTCTTGTTTGTTTACCTTTAAGACAATTTTCACATAAAAGATCATATTTGAAAGAGAGCTTGGGCAGTCCTTTTACAAGGTTGTGCTTTGTTAACTTTGAGATTAATCTCAAGCTGGCATGCCCAAGTTTCTGATGCCAAATTTGTTTTTCATCTTTAACAGAAAGAAGACAAGTCACATTTTGATATGCAAGTTCCTCAAGATCTAATTTGTACACATTACTGTGTCTCTTAGCAGTAAAAATTACTTGATCAGAAGTATCTTTGACTACACATCCATCCCTGGTGAAGGATACAACATAGCCACTGTCACATAATTGACTTATGCTCAACAGGTTGTGTTGAAGACCTTCAACAAGGAGAACATTCTGAATGACAGAGATGGGGGATATACCTACTGAACCAATACCTATGATCTTTCCTTTCTGATTCACTCCAAAGGTGACCACCCTTTCATCCTTAGATCTAAGGTTTTTGAACAAAGACCTTTCTCCTGTCATGTGTCGCGAGAACCACTGTCCAGGTACCATTTGTGGTGTCTTCTTTGTCCTATTAAACACATCTGCAACAGGAATGATCAGAGACTTGGGTACCCACATCTTTTTGGGTCCTCTTTTGTTAGAAGCATGTTTGCCTCTTTTCTTGTGTTTGCACTGACACACATTATGTCCAAGCTTCCCAAAATGAGAGCATCCCCTACCTTTCTTAGACTTTTCACCAGGTTTAAAATTTGAATCATGTGATGATTCACTGTCTGAAAATCCCAAACCAATTTTGTTCTTGGAGTTCTTTTGAACACCCAACATTCTGTTGAGGTTCTCAATTCCATTAACAAAGTTGGCAAGGTCCTTAGTTAGTTCAGCAACTTGCTTTTTAAGAATCTCATTTTCTTTAATCAAACCTTCTGAACTACTAGCCTCAGAGTTCAAGAGTCTTTCCTTAAGCAAAAGATTTTCAGTCTCAAGAGCTTCATTTTTAGTTATAACCTCAGTATATGCTCTAGACAAATCTTTATACTCTTGGAAAAGCTCTTTAGAACTTTCCAGCAAATCATCATACACGTCTTGCAAAGTTTGAGGGATTACCTCTGATTCAGAACTATCTGATGATGGTAGGCTTGCCATCAAAAATAGATTGACTTCTTCAGCAGATTTATCTTCCTCTTCTGACGTTGAATCATCTAAGTCCTCCCATGTAGCCATCAAACCCTTCTTCTTCTTAAAGAATTTATTCTTCTTGAAAGGTTTCTTCAGCTTGGGACAATCAACCTTCATATGAGCTGGCTATTTGCATTCATAACAAATTATTTTGTCAGTAGAAAAATACTTTTTACCTGACTTACCCATTTTTGTTTCAGATGATGAGCTCTTTCTGAACTTTCCCTTCTTCTAAAGCATCCTCTTGATCTTCCTTCTTAGAAGAGCCAGATCATCATCATCATCAGAGCTGCCTTCAGAGTCTTCACTACCCTCTGAAGTCTCCTCAGCTTTCATGGCTTTATGTGGCCCATGCTTCAGCAGCTTGGACTTGGCATTTAGAGCTAGTGACTTTTTCTTTGGAGAATCTTCACCAAGTTCCAACTCATGAACTTTGAGGGATCCCAAGAGTTCCTATATTCTTAAAGTATTGAGGTCTTTAGCCTCTTGAATGGCAGTAACTTTGGGCCTCCAAGCCTTTGGTAAACTCCTAAGAATCTTGCGATTGTTATCACCAGAATCAAAGGTTCTGCCTAAAGACTTGAGTCCATTAGTTATGGTTTGAAACATCCCAAACATTTGATCAATGGTTTCAAACTCTTGCATCTTGAACATTTCATATTGATGAACAAGCATGCTGATCTTGGATTGTTTGACATTGTCAGTCCCTTCACGGGATGATGGCAAAGTATCCCATATCTCCTTGGCTGAAGAGCATCCATGCACCTTCTCATATTCAGATTTACTCAAGGAGCAAACTAAATAGAGTTTTGCCTTTGCATTAAGCTGTACACATGCTTTCTGTTCACCAGTCCATTCTGCTTTAGGTATAGGCACACCATCATATGTAGGAGTGTAATCACCATCAGTGACAACATCCCAGGGATCTATGTTGCTGCTCTCAATGAACAGCTTCATACGGTCTCTCCAATAATGGTAATATGTACCATTAAAAGCTGGGGGGCCTTGAGACAGGGGCACCTTCTGCAATGTAGTGAGGGTTGCTTGTTGAGGTTTCCATCTTGGATCTTCTTCCTCAGCACTGTTAGATGCTCAACCCGAACCTGGCTCTGATACCAACTGTAGAAACCACGGGAAATACTAGAAGGGGGGTTGAATAGTGTTTTATAATTTCAAACTGATTTTAAGAAAACCTTTAACAAGCAAAAATTTTCACAAAGAAATATTAGTAACATGTTAAAACTGGGAGTGAGGTACTTGTTGAAGTTAGTTCAGCAGGTCCAATAAAACAGTTTTGGAAACTTGTTTTTCAATACGTTTTAAATTGATTTTTCAGTTTCAATTTATAAAAACAGTTTTCTCAGAACCCTCCAAGTTAGTTTAAACCAAATATAAAGAGATAAGAGTAAGAGAAAACTTAGCCACAGATTTATACTGGTTCACTCACTTCCACTGTGAGCTACATCCAGTCCCAAAGCCAACTAGCAATGGATTTTCCACTATCTGAACAGATACAAGTATTCTTTTATAGTCAAGCCTCTTCGGGCTCTAAACCCAAGTATTATTTTACAGACAAGCCTCTCCAGGCTCAAACCTAAGTATTGTTTAAACACTGATGGGATTTAGACAAGCGTACCAAAACTCCAACAGTATAATAGTAAGTAAAGAGTATCGTATCCACAGGGAACGGTTCAACTCGTAATGATTAGTGATCAGACTATCAAGTAAGAAGCGCTATTTCATGTTTGTTATGCGGAAATTAAATTGCATAAAATAAATTGGAGAGTAGAGATAGAGTAAGATAGCGTTACTTGGATCAGGATTGAATTTCATATCATCGCACCCCTTATGCATGTGAATCCCAATATTATTTATGAATATATTTCTATAATACCTTAGCAAAACTATATTTTTTTACCCCGAGTCACCAGCAGCAAAACACTCAAAGATAATCCATGCGGGTTCTCCCAGGCGAAAAATTACCCCGGCTTGATTGCTCTACTTTTCCATTCGTTAACACTATCAATTCGCCCTATATTCCTATAGCGACTACTATGAGTATTCTTACTAATCAGAGTTCATGTTTCCTATTCCTAGGCTCCTCCAAACTCGCTATTGGTTCTATAGAACCACCTCTCGAATGCGCCCCATAAAACCAACCTATAACTCCGGAACACAGGCGGGAGTTACGCATTAAGCAAAGTATAAAAATAACGATATCATATAATAGGGATTCATAAACAATAAAGAGAATTCACATACATTTGGGGATTGAATCAACTACATTCAACCCTATTGGAGAGTTTAGCTATGCATGGTAACCATACAGACCAATGAAGAAACTGTCACACTTTTCTTCAATCCTAGCGTTGCTATCGCGACAGTCCTTCGGGGTCTCCTTTGGAGCTTTGAGCCTTAAACCCTACTCTGCTAACTCGCCTTGATCTTTATAAAAGGTCCTATTTATAGACCAAGGAAGGCTATCTTAAATGTGGAAGGAATCTGTTTTGAAAACAGATCTGAAAACAAATTCGTGTAGTTGCGCTTCACTTGCGCCCAGCGCAAGTGAAGCGTGGATTACCGAATGATGCGCTCCACCCTGCGCTCAGCGCAGGTGGAGCGTGGAGCGCGTAACAGCTTCTTCTGTTTCCTTTTTTAACAGCTTGATTTCTTCCTGATCTTATCCTTATTTGCTTGGCTTCCCTTGTTTCCCTCTTTTTGAATTGATTATGTGTTTATCTTGCCTTTGAATTTAAATTGGGGAAGTTATCCGCAGAATCCTTGTTTAAATGGCTACTGATGTTATCTTTATTTGCTCTCATTCAAACTTCAAATCTGCAGATTCTATCCTCAAATAATGCTATCTTCTTTTCTCATTTAAATATCTCTCATAAATATGCAAAATCAACATATTTTATATTAAAATAGCATCAAATTCAAGAATAAATCATATAATTGGCACTTATCAAATACCCTCCAACTTAACTTCTTGCTTGTCCTCAAGCAAGAGACCTCTTTGTAATAAAAAAAATTTAATTCAATCCCCTGTACAATTCTCAAAAATAAGGGCAAATTTTCATCATCTCTTTATTAGGCAGAAGTCACTTTCCAAATATCAGAAAATATTAGAATTAAGAGATGTTACCAATACTCAATCAGAACAGGATACAACATATCAGTTAAGCTTTCTCAGAAATAGCAATTAAAGCAATAAATGATAAACCAAGGATTTCTCTCATGCTCACGGGTAAGTGTTTCCCTCAATTTTTCCATCACAGTTGAACAACTAGAATTGATAGTCGTTTCTAGTTTCTAAACATGCACATGGTTAATATGGATCAAAAGGTCTTTTCATGGTTGTAATGAGGCTGGGTTATCAAGAAATCATGGTTTTCTGGATAAGCAAAGAACACTTAGAATAGAGAGCATATTTTAATTTGTCTTTGACTTGGAACTTCTCTCCATTCTTCATCTCATTCTTGATTTGTCTCATTGTAGCTGGCCTCTCTCTTTATTTGAAGATGCACTCCCCCCAACTTATTCAATTGATTCACTTTTTCTTTTTGATTTTTTAGGGAGTGATCTTCTTTTGCTTTCTTGTGTCTGCTCTTTGTATTTCTTGACTTTCAAATCACCAACCTTTTCTCCCATTCTTTCAAGTTGCACCTTGCTCTCTATCCCAAGTGTGTAAGGGACAGGATATAACAATTATTTGGGCTAGGGTGCATAAGAAGAAACATTCAAGCTCAAATGGGTTACCAAAAAAAATTGGAAAAATTTTATCAAAGGTTGGCTTTTGGCACTGAGCAAATAATATAATCAACAAAATTTGCCTTTATCACTTCCATATTTTCCACATGCAGAATAAAATCCAAAAACTCAATCAATAACAGTTGACATACAGCAGTGAAAAACTTTCAATTTAAGTGTTTGGATTCTCAATTCACTGGCTTTTTGGCTAATTTCCTTGATAAAGCACTTACTGAAATTAATTAACTATTCTGATAGGTTCTCCTGTGAAATATCCTAGTCCTAACTGATTATGGAATTAATCACAAAACCTTTTCTTCTTTCCTAATCTGGTTAGTTAAACTGCCTAAATTTAGATACTTTAAAAATTAATTCCTTAAATCCCTAGTTCCTAAAATCCTAAAAAATGAAAGGCAAAACAAAAATCCTAATTAACTAAAAAAATTAAAAATAAAATCCTATAAAATAAGAGAAAATAAAAGAAAGAAAAACACCTGTATCAATCTTCATCCTCTGTATCCTGTAAGTCCTTGTCCTGCTCTCCAGTTGCTGCTGCTCCACCTCCCCCTGGATGAATAAGTCTGTCCCCGGGCCACTGCTAGAATATCCGGAACTCTTCAAACAGCATACCTGGGTATGGGTCTGGTAACTCCTGATTGGTTTGAGGTCAACTAGTCTTTTCAACACAAATTTGCATGATTTAAGAGCTTTATACTTTGCAGCAGTATGTGCATTCTTGATTCTCATGGGATCATATTCTTTGATCCTCTTCACAATGCCTTCTCCTCGTGAGCTAAAGCCACGGGAAAGACCAGCAATTTAATCCTAGGCATCTGAAAAGTCAAATAACAACAATTAGTTGCTAAAAACACATTCATTTCAATGATGCCTTATTGCAAACACCAATTCATGAAGAACATGGAAGCCTATCATTAACCAATTTGCATGCATAATTCAAAATTCTTTCAAAAGAATTACTCTCTTCACAACAAAATTTCATTGCACTTGGTACTGACTTCCTAAAAACAAAACATACTCATTTGTTTTGCAAGCATTCAATCAATCCATGGAAAGTGAAAGTTCAAGATTTTTGAAAGAAACAGAGCATAACACTTTCAAATTCAATAACTCACAAAACATAGAGCATTTCAATAGAAAACTTGTTCTTCATATTCATATAGCCAAAATCACATTCAAGATAGCAATAATCAACAATATTCACAATCCTAAGGTTGCTACCCTAAAGTGCAAAACATAAAAACAGAGTAGATGAAGATTTCAATCAGTGAAAATTAAAGAAAACGTACCTGAAAGTTTCAAAATTGATGGAGGTTTGTGAGTGGAAAGAGTGAAAAGAAGAGTTTAGGAAGTAGAGAAACTGTACATGAGAAAACAGAGGAGTTTTTTAAAATTTCGTATTGCTGCGCTTCACCTGCGCTCAGCGCAAGTGAAGCGCAGAAAACAGTGACTAAAATTTCAATTTTGCGCTTTGCCTGCGCTCAACGCAGGTGAAGCGCAGAAAATAGAATGAGATTTTGCAATTTTCAGTCACGTTTTCTGCTACTTCCTATTGTTTAAAAATTTTATTTTCCACAAACTTATTCCAATCAATTTTGAAAATTTCCTAATTCCTAAAAAATGAAAAATCCTAATTCACAAACAAAAACAAAATAAAACTGAAAACAATTAAAAACTTAAAAATCTCTGGGTTGCCTCCCAGGAAGCGCTTGTTTAACGTCTTCTAGCTCGACGCCTGTTCTCTCAAGGTGGTTGAAACTGGAATCTTTTGGTGAGCTTGTGTGCTGCACCTTTCCTTTCTCTGGCCCATAAACCTCCCCATAATCTTGCCTTGGAACAATCTGTAGTGCGAAATGACTTAAACCATTTGGGCTTCTTCCTGGAATTAGACCATGCTTCTGACTCCCTTGGCTTGACTTTTCTTTTCTTTATTATCTTTCTCTCATGTGCATGAGTCTTCTTTTCCTGAAGCTTAGATGATTCACAGTTGTTTGCTCTCAATTTCTTTGCTTCACAAGGGTCTTTGATATGAAACACACCTAACCACTTTGTCTTCAATTTGGCTTTAGGCTTTGAATTTGATTCTCTTGGCCTGATTCTTTCTCTCTTTGCTTTGGTCAGTCAGTGTATTCACAGACCTTTCTTCTGTGGGGTCTGGAAGGTTTAACACTTGCACCATGTCTTTCTTGATCTTTCTTTGGAGGACTGGTTGGATAAGGCAAGGTCTTTGGTCTTGGTGGTACCACTTCCCCTCCTTTCTCGGGCTTTGACTCACTATCTCCCTATTCACTATTTTTCTCATTTTCTTGATCTTTTTCAACATGTACACTCTCATATGTTCTGTTCTCTTCCTCCTCTTCATAGTCATTCTCTTCTTTAAGCACATTTTTCTCTGTTTCATCCTCTCCTTTTTCTTCCTTTACTTCTGCTTCACCTTCTTCTTCTTCCTTAGTTTCCCTTTCTTCAGCTTCTCTTTCTTGTGTTTCTTCAGTTTCCTCTTCTTCAGCTTTCTCTTCTTCATCATCCAGATTGTCATCAGTTCCCTCTCCCATCTGTTGAACACTTATGGTGGTCATGTTATCATACTGTTCTTCAGGGTTGGGTTGTGCATTTGCTGAAATTTGTTCTGACCGGTCTTTGGTCATATTTTCAATTATCATAGCTAGCATGGGGTCAGTAGGTAGTCCTGCTTCTTCACAACCCTTCTGAAATTGTATCAATTCTTCCAACTTTCTTTCAATATGATCTTCCCCATCTGAATGCCATGGTTGAACTGAAGAGTAGTTTTGCTGCTGTTGGGAAGAAGGTTGCACATGGAATGAAACATCATCTTGGTGCCACTTACAGTTTTTATTATGGCTATTTCTCCAATCTTGTGAGTTATTTGCAAAGTTGTTGCTGATGATGAAGTTGCCTGGTCTTCCTTGATTGCCCATGTAGTTAACTTGCTCTTCTTGAATGCATGGATAAGAGCAGTAACCATTGAGATGGTCACCTCCGCAAAAATCACAAATTAATTGTGATGACTGGCCAGGATAAGAGTGAACTGTCTGCGGTGACTGAGAAAGTTTAGCTAGCTCCTTTTTAGTGGTTCTATTTTCTGCATTATACTTTTATTCTGTGCCTTGAGTTCATCTGCTGCAGTTTGCTTACAGGATGAAACAACATCTTGTTGCCACCCAAAATTTTGAATCTGGTAACTTCTCCAATCCTTTGAAAATTTGTTAGAATAATTGTTATAATTAGAGAAGTTACCTTGAATCGGTGTGTGGGAGAAATATTCTGGTTCTTGTTGCCTAACATAATCTCCAAGGGTTCTTCTTGGTGGATTTTGATAATCTCCAAGCGTTCTTCTTGGTGGATTTTGCCATTCAGAAGCCATTCAACATTTACTTCACTTGGGGTGGTTGAACAGGGAGTGTTGAGATTTTCTCCTTGTTTTTGGGTTCTTCCTCGCTTCTCCTTCGTCTCCTTCTCTTATCTCTACTCCTGTTCCTCCTTGATGTCCTTTTCTATTGCTGGATCAAATTATAGCTGATTTGGGGACACTTGGCCTCTCAAAAGCATAAAAAAGAAAACTTGAAAAGGGTAAGTGTGGAAGAGAATTTTTAAGAATAAAAACAAAAAGAAAAAGAAAAATTCCTAAAAATAAAAATCTAAAAAAAAAATCCTAAGATAGAGTCTATACAACTTGATAGTTAGACCTCCCAAGTCTCTACGAATTGATACACCGTTCCCCGGAAACGGCGCCAAAAATACTATAGGAGAGTTTAGCTACGCATGGTAACCATACAAACCAATGAAGAATCTGTCACACTTTTCTTCAATCCTAGGGTTGCTATCTCGACAGTCCTTCGGGGTGTCCTTTGGAGCTTTGAGCCTTAAACCTTACTCTGCTAACTCCCTTTGATCTTTACAAAAGGTCCTATTTATAGACCAAGGAAGGCTATCTTAAATCTGGAAGGAATCTGTTTTGAAAACAGATCTGAAAACAAATCTGTGTAGTTGCGCTTCACTTGCGCTAAGCGCAAGTGAAGCGTGGATTATAGAATGATGCGCTCCACCCTTTGCTCAACGCAGGTGGAGCGCGGAGCGCATAATAGCTTCTTCTGTTTCCTCTTTTAACAGCTTGATTTCTTCCTGATCTTATCCTTATTTGCTTGGCTTCCATTGTTTCCCTCTTTTTGAATTGATTCTGTGTTTATCTTGCCTTTGAATTTAAATTGGGGAAGTTATCCGCAGAATCCTTGTTTAAATGACTGCTGATCTTATCTTTATTTGCTCTCATTCAAACTTCAAATCTGTAGATTCTATCCTCAAATAATGCTATCTTCTTTTCTCATTTAAATATCTCTCATAAATCTGCAAAATCAACAGATTTTATATTAAAATAACATCAAATTCAAATTCAAATTCAAATTAAATAAACACAATTATTGCAATTATTAATAAAAAGAGATTATTTTGGGGCATAAATTACTATTTTACCCTTGATATGTGCAGTAAAAATACAAGAATAAATCATATAATTGGCACTTATCAAACACCAAGCCTCTCCAGGCTCAAACAGAAACTGTTTATGAAAACAAATTGCTTAAGCTTTGAAACTACACAAGTTTAAAGCCTAAGCTGGGTAAGATGTACAAATAACTGAGTATAACTCAGGATATAGAAATTAGAAATGGTGTACAAATGAAATAAGATGAAAATATTTCTCAAAGAGTTTTAGCAGCAATTTAGCAGGTAGGTTCGTTCTCTTCTATATTTTTTTTTGCATGAGACTTTTTATTTATAGAGGAAGAGAGATAATACCAGTTAGACTTCTATAAATCCCGTTGTGAAATAGCTTTCTTCCCGTTGAGACACATAGCTCTGATAACTTGCAGCAGTAGGCACAGCAGGAGTAGGTGTCAGCAGCGCTGACTCTACTTTTTTGAGCAAGGTGTACTTTGTAGCAGGAAATGCCTTTTTGGTGAACAGTGATTTGAAATATACCAAAAAGTTCCTGTTTTTCCTTTCCAGAAGAAGTGAAGTGCGGACACCTGGCAGAAAGCTATGAAAGACTTGAGTCTTCAAAAGGGATCAACAGAGAAACTCTTTTCCAAAGAAAATACAAGTCTCAGTACGACGTTTCACGACTTTAGAAGGTTTACAGGCTTCAGCAGGTCTTGATCCTTCAGCAGGTTCCTCTACATCAAAAGGTTGCACCACATCAGAGGGTTGCATGACTTCAAAGAGTTGCTCCTTCAGAAGGTTGTTGTAACACAACAAGTACCTTTTTAGCAGAACCTGTTCCTTCTTTCAGGAAATTTAACCAAATTTGTTAATCATTAAAACCAAGGGTTATGAGACTTATACATTATTAATCTTTTAATAATATTTTGAGACTCAACAATCTTTGGCTTCCTCTAGCTCCAAAGCTTGCTTCTCTCTAGGAAGTATCTTTCTCTCGCTAAAGTGAAGGAAATAGGAAGAAGTGAGTGAAAAAGCCCTAAAAGTGTTTTTAAAAATAACATGCTCGCGTGCTCTCGCTCAGCGAGCGCTTGAGCGAGGCTGAGCAAGAACGCCTTTCTCGCTCAGGCGCGCCCCAAGCAACACCGAACGAAATTTTAACCAAAGAGCCACAATTTTGACTATGTTTTCTCACTCGGTCTTCGCTCAAACGATCATGGGCAAGGAAACTAGAGTGAAAAAACCCCCCTTTCTGTTGATACCCTCGTTGAGGTGCGCTCAAGCGAGCCCTGAACGAGAGTGTCAGGACTTAAACTCTCTATTTCACTCTTCTTTGAGTCTAACTTAGTTTTTCTTCCCCTTTCCTAATTCCTTTTATAAAAACCTCTTCGATTACTAATTTGATTCATGGAAATAGCTAAAATTGGGATGTTACAGCAAGGACTTGAAAAAAGATACCAAAAGATTGAGAAACTAGCCATGGCCATTGTAATGACAAGAAGGAGATTGCGTCAGTATTTCCAGAGTTTTGGCATAGTTATAAAAACTAATCAACCTATGAAACAAGTGTTGCACAAGCCAGACCTTGCAAGTAGGATGGATCGATGGTCGGTGAAATTATCCGAGTTCGACTTGACATTTCAACCAAGGGGCACTAGCACACACAAGTCTATGCACTAATTATGCTTATACTAAAAACATATAATAACATAAATTGAAGAGTCAAAATAAAAGTACAAAATTTACCGCTACTATAATGGAAAAAAATTTATTGTTATTATATTTATTACAACAAAACCTTAAAATTTTTATTATTCTACTTTAGTATATATAAAATAATAATATTTTAAAATAATGTAATAAAAAAAAATGTAAATGTTTACTAGCTACAACCACATGCCTCCCATATGGAAAGAATAAAAATGTATTCATTTATTATAATATATTAAAATTGAGTCACATATTGTAATGTGATTTTTTATACACTATTTTTGTTGTATTAGATTTTTATCTTAGTTATTATAATCTTCATTTTTCATATATTTTAACTTCTTAATCTTATAATCTCAATTAAGTGAATCATCCACTTATATTTCTTTTATTATCATTAAAATATATTTTTTAATATTTTAAAATTATTATTGATACACTCATGCTTACATTTCCATCATTAAATTTCTTAAATTGTTTTAAAACATTGTCAATTAACCAAAAAGGATAAATATTTTTTCCCACTTACAATTAAGGGTTGTTTATTTTTAGAAATTAAATATTTTTTTATTTTTATTTCCTATTTTTTAGTTTTGATCATAAAAAATGTTAACATATTTTTTATTTTATTTTATATTTTAAAGTTTTTGTACTGAAAAACAGAGAAACTAATATAAAAATGTTTTTATTGTTTCTTATACAAAACTTTAAACATATGAAATAAATGAAAATAGTGTGACATTTTTATAACCAAAGCATATGTTTTTACTGTTTTTTATACAAAACTTTAAACATATGAAACAAATAAAAATAGTGTAATATTTTTATAATTAAAATTAAAAAAATAAAAAAATAAAATATTTTCTAAAACCAAATGGTCCTTATCTCAAATTCATATTTCCTATCAAATACAATTTTTATTTAATTTAATATCAAAACATAAATTTGATTATATTTATATTCAATATACTTAATATTTTAAATTTTAATATAAAAAAATTTATAAAATCATTTCTACGTTTGCACGTTGCGTGGATATATATATATATATATATATATATATATATATATATATATGTCTAACATACACACATGAAAAAATGGTGCAACCTTCCATCTATTTTTTAAAAAGCATTGAGAAGTCATTTAATCAAATAGTGTATATTTTAGGATCAATAGTTCATGTAAGTAAGACATTTTTTATTTTGTAAGTTAGTCTTTACCCACCTAACTAATTTTTCCACCTTAGGGGCCTTGTTCAATCTATATTTGTTGAAACAAACCCAGCCCATTGTAAAGAGGAAAAAAGTTCTTTGTATACAAAAAGTAACAAAAAACATAACCCAGAGCAACATGGACAAAAAACAAGATTGGAGCAGCAGATATGATGAACTCATATTTCATTTTCTACGTTATAGTCAACCTCATTAACAACTCAACAGCCAATGTGTTTTTTATTATGGTGACCAATTAGCAAAGTAATGGGTAATTAGTTTCTCGTATAGTTCACCACTTGATAATCTTTAATCTCTATCATTCATTAAATAAATATTAAATCAGACTGTGTTGTTTTATTTTATTAAATTGGTGTAAGATTAATTACTCCCTTTTTTCACGGATGCGTATTAGACAAAACCATATGTATAAACTATACTTAAAAGGCTATATTATTGATCATATAACAATTGATGGAACACACTTTTTTTTTTTTTATCTTTATCTCTTTTTATTAATTATATCATTCATCATATTTCACAATTCCCTTTTATATATTCTTAAGTCTCTCTTGTTATGTAATTAATATTGTAAAAATATATAATTATAAAAATAGCATTTCTCATACTCAAACAATTGAAACAAGTATGAGTTCCCGTATAAGTAGAGATTTAGGTGAGTTTGTTTTAGAGTTAAAAATAGTGCCAAAACAATTTTAGAATGAGATACATTATTCATAAAATAAATGATACAACATTTTATATAACATTTTTTATTTTTATTTCTCTCTATCATATCACTTATCACACCTCACACTTCTCATTTTTCTATCCCTATCTCACTTTTTGTTGTACAATATTGTATAATAAAATGGGTCCCGCTAACAAGTATCCTAAGGACACTGGTTAAGAATCCATAAATAGAAGCTTTTTATTGGGAATCACAGTATTTATTACATCCGCAACATTAAATACTATACACTCCAATAAAAACTTTCTATTTTTGGTTCCTTAACAAGTGCCCTAAGGGCACTCATTAGCATTTTCCTAATAAAATTGATGTAGGATTATCATTTCTTTTTCAGAATTGATATCAAGAGCCTGATTATTTTGTAATTTGAAAGGTTTTAAACTAAGTATGGTCAATGCAAATTATTTTTGTAGAACATTGATTCATTTATTTTTCTATACCAATTGTGTAAACAAGCAATTGGTGTACGTTTGGTTTATAGTTGAGTATAATTAATTCTAAAAATCAATAATTGAGATGAATGATGCACATTTTACAAAACATATTGAATGAAAAATAATTTAAAATTAATTCCACAAAACCATAAAATGCAAAAATTAAACAAGGGGTTCCATTTGGTTAGGCGTTACAAAAATCAAAATCACAATTTTACGGAATTGATTTTAAGTGTGTGTTTGGTTTATCATAGAATCACGTTTTAAATGTGGATCTGATCCAATACTACTCTCTATAGCGTTGCCTCGAATCCACGTTTAAAATGTGATTTTGTAGTAAACCAAATGCATGTTTGATTTAGCGTTGAAATGTAGTAAACTCACGTTTTCAACGCTAAAAAAAATTACATTGAGAAATTCAAACTTAAATTTAACCAATTTTAACGTCAAACTAAACACATCATAAATCACTTCTATTCAACATATTTCCTAAAACATATATCACTTATTTTAATTATTAATTTTCAAAATAAACTCTACTGAAATGTGCTAGAAACGGATAATATTAATCAAGGTAATAACGCAGTTTAGGAGAGCTCCTCTCCTCTGATCCGCTAGTGTCTTGTCACACTTTTTCCCCTCATACTTTTGCTTTGATCCAATTACTAATATCACTACCTCTTTCTCTTACGTGTGGTTTCGGGAGGACTCCACCACTCATTCTTCTTACATCCTTCTCTCTCTCTCTCCTCATTCACTTTCTTTCTCTGAACTCTGAACGAATAGCCTTTACAGCTTTTGCTCATATGAGTACTTTAAACCCTCCATTGGACTAAAACTAACAAAGAAACCTGTCCTCTCTCTCTCTCTCTCTCTCTCTCTCTTTCTTTCCTCTTTCATACCAACAAAAAAGATAAAAGACTCCAAAATGCTCCTTCTCCCATTCCACTTCTGTTATACCATCCAAACTTTCTAACTCATAATCATTCCTCAACCCAGCCATTTACATACCTATACCCTATTCATTTCCACACTTCTTCCACATCTATAAAAAGAGTGAGTGTGAGAAAGAAAAGGACACATGGATTTTGGAGGGAACATGTTCTGTCTCAGCAACAGTAACGGTAACAGTAACAGTAACGGTAACAGTAACAGTTTCCCTTGGGATTCATGGGAAACCGTCACGTCTAACAGTTCTAGTAGGCTCATCAACGCATTCCACACCACCGCCGTTACGGCTGAAACCTCCTCCGTTAACCGTCACGAGGCTGGTCTAGCTAACGCTCTCATGTTTCTCCCTCAAGCTAATAATCCTGTAACCCAAAACGATGGCGGCGTGCAACGATATCGCTACCGCCAGAGCCACCAGCAGTCGCCGTCATCTTACGGCGGAGATGGATCACACGTGCAGCCGGACCCGCATCTGACGTGCTTGAAGCTTGGGAAGAGGCATTACTTTGAGGATGCAAGTGGAAGTGGAAGTGGTGGGTTGGCTTTGACGGATAAGAGAGGAAAAGGGTATTATGGTGGTGGTGGTGGAGTGAAAACGACGGCGTTCGCGGCGGGTACGGTGCCGAGGTGTCAGGTGGAGGGGTGTCACGTGGCACTTTTGAACGCGAAGGACTATCACAGGAGGCACAAGGTTTGTGAGATGCATTCCAAGGCACCAAAAGTTGTGGTGTTAGGGATGGAGCAGAGATTCTGTCAGCAGTGCAGCAGGTTAATTACTCTTCTCATTATTTCAAATATTAAGTGTGTGATATATATATTTGAAGGAAAATGCTGGCACTCATTTAAAATTATTGCAACACGTAATATTTAATATTATAGATGTAATTAATATTGTGATTCTATTAGTGGATTCTTAACTAATGCTTTTAGTACGCTAGATCCATACTTGAATTATCTCGAAATCATGTTTAAAACATAATGCATGTCTGGATGTGATTTTAAAATCAAACTTACTTTATCTTCAATTTTATCATTCTAACTTTATTTTTTTAATGGTTTAAATTAAATTAATTACTAAAGAGTTTGGATTTGTAATTTCAGAACATTTTCTCATTTTGTTAAAAAAACATTTTCTCTTTTACTTTTTTTAGTTTTAATTATAAATAATGTAAATTTAATTTTTTTATATTTCAGACTTTCACACAAGAAAATAAAGTTGTTTTTCATTATTTCTTATACAAAATTTTAAAAATAAAAAATAAAATGAGAATAGTGTAATATTTTTATAACCAAATTTAACAATATTTTTATAATTAAAATTAAAAAACAAAACAGCTTCTTAGTATCATTTTCTTAATAATATATTTGTACTATTTTGTTTGTTATGATACTTGTGCAATTTTAATAGACCTTGATAATACTTCTGTAACTTTCTTCATCAATATGTCTACGTGTGAAAATAAGTTTATGGGTAAGTATTTTTTTTTTCTTAATATTTATCCATTGGTGTGTGTGTGTATGTTGTTTTAATTTCTTGATTAATTTATGTTTTAGGATTAGTTCATGAGTTAATTGAGATAATTAATATAGAAAATATGGTGGTGGGGATTGGACTTTTTAGGTTTCATGTGGTGTCAGAGTTTGATGATTCAAAGAGGAGTTGTAGGAGGAGATTGGCAGGTCACAATGAACGAAGAAGAAAGAGCTCCCATGATTCTGTTGCAAGGAATGCTTCACAAGGTAAACTGTGTTGGTTATTTATTATAACTTACGACTGATTCATGCTTTTTCAGAAGTGATATTGAATTTTTATCATGATATTAGATGCAGTTGTATCTCATCTTCAGTGCTTAATCTTGCAGTTTAAGTCTTACTGTAGTCTCATTTACTCAAAAAGTTGTTATATAGGAAAATCAAGATGCGACAAAACTTTGAAGAATGAAGCAATTAAGTAGTACTAAAGTACTAATTGTGCTATTGAAGCAACTGAAAATGATACTTGGACTATTATAATAAGTTCAGAATTGAAAAATAATAATTTGAAATTTCATCAATTTTAGAAAAAATGATAATATTTCATCAATTTCATCAATTTGAAATATTATGCATAAAATTCTTTGTAAACAAAATCTTAAACTAATGTAATTTCAAATAAATTTTGTTGCAAGTTTCATTTAGAATATTCTATAGACAAGCTACCTTTGATGGTTATAAAAATCCTTGAGAAACAAGGCAGAGAGCATGAGAGAAGATTAAGAGAACGTGAAAAATTGAAAATTCAAACAAGGTATTGACTCCTTTTTTATAATAAGATTTTGTCTGCTGTTCAAACAAAATTATATTGAATGGGAAAAGGGAGTGTACAAGCTAGGCAACTGATGTGAAAATGACAAACTAATAACAAACTAGTTGACTAGGCAAACTGATCTGACTAATCTCAAACTAAACTAACCAAATTGGACTATTATGGTAACAAGTATAATGAGATATAATTCAATCTATTGAGTGAATTAAGACATGATAATCAGCTATTGAACACTTGCTCGTTGCAATTTTTTCTATTAACCTATTCCTGTTTCACCCAACATGCATTTTATGTTCTGTTTTTCATCTGCCCAATTGCTGAAACTGGGATGAAATCTTTTACTATCACTTTTCCGTTCTCTGTTTACACTTATGGCTTTCTAATGTAAACATAAGACAAATTAGTTTTAAAATTCTATTTGTGATAGTTGATGCACTAATGATTAAGAAAAGAAAAAAAAGTGACCTGATCAAAGTTGATGTTAATATGTACATTAGTCATGATAAGTACCTGAAGAATGATTGATGGTTCTTCTGCCCAAATCCTTGTAGGGAAAAGGGTAAGTTATGGCAATATCAATTATCAAATAAGAGGATGTTTTATTGTGAGAGGGAGAGAAACAAATTTTAACCTTTAAAAGTCATGCGTCTTTCAAGTAATTTTGTGATCTTTAATAACTTTTAATCTTGAACACCTTTGATAGATTGGATAATGAAGATAAACTTCTCTCAATTTCACAATTAAGATTGTTCTCTCAGTTAAACTTGAAAAAGTTTTTATTTTATATACTACCAATATTGCAGCTCTTACATGTAAAATATGTGATTCAAATACTTGCGCCATTATTCTATGTGTACATCTAGTCAAAAGATAGTCAAACATCAAATAGATTGTGCTTTAAATAAATTTTTATAGTCTCTATATGTTAATTGTTTATTTTGTTACACTTTTGTTAATATCAAGTGTCAGCCAAATGTGATTGTTATCCAAGTCTGAATGTTAAGTGATCGTACTAAAAACAATAAATTAAATCACATAAATCTTCATAGCTTCATACTGATTATTTTGATATCTAATATAATGATTAATTGAGTGATTACTTAACTCGTGTTTAATACATTTTCTTGGACTATTTATTCTATTTCTTATCAAGGTCTTGTTTTTTTTTAATCCATCAGGCTGCATCTAATTGAAATTAAAGTTACTTATTCATTTCCAAAATTAACATGAACTTAACATGATCTGAAAGGTCTTCGTTATAACATATGGTATTTGCATTCAAAGGATAACTGCATGTTTTGTAAGGTTACAACATTTTTTTTATCTTACAGTAAAATAATTATAAGTAAGGAGTGGGTGTGTGTGTTCAGAACTAAATTGAAATGAATAATGGTGAGAATTAACTAAATTGATAGAAGTAATGTCAACATGTAATTTTCTTCTTGATGGACAATATGTTAATGGTTGGAAGTTTATCATCAGGAGGGTGTGCTCTCTCTCTTCTGTCATCTAGGAGTGATTCTTGGCTTTCTCCTGCTGATCTCTCCATAAGATGCAGTGCTGCATTGCGTGAATTGATAGCTGAAAACAGGGCTGCCATCATGGCTAGGCAGTTTGTTTCAGATAGAGACTGGAATTTGCACCACCATGCAGTGGAAGACTTGAAGGAGATCCAACCCGAGTCCAATTATTTCCCACAACAGATGTTTCCACAGACACAGTAATGGCAAGGAGCACACTAGTGTTTGGCCTCAAGTTTAGGGAAATAAGAATGCCTAAAAGAAGGGCACTGTTTTCTCAAGTTTTAAATTCTTTAATTTGCTAGTTTAGAACTTTTTTTTTCAGGGTCAGGCTGCTAGCTAGACTAGTTGGGTTAATAAATTGTAAGATTGTATTTGCATCTCTATTTGTTGCTCGCTAAGTTATTGCAATGTTGCTTTATATTGAATTCCATCACTTGAAATTTGAATAATTGGGTTCACTGATATGTTTTTGCATTACAATTTATTTAAAAAGAGTGTGAAGCTATAATATTTCCCATTTGCTTTTGAGCTTTACAGGAGAACAAAAGCACACAGCATGACTCTAGCTAATTTATTGAATCTCATTTTTAAATTGTTTGCATATGGTTTAGTGGGTTACCGAGCAGTGATTCGCTCGGAGAAATGCTTGTACAACAAACAACATTTATAATTAAAGAGAGGGCGATGTCTATCGTACAAGGGCAAGTTTTAGCCATTTGATGTACAATTTAATATATGAGTAGTTAGGATTATCAGTATTTGGGAAACATTAGAAATTGCAAGGTGGTTCTATATCTTCCCAGTTAACTTTTTATGTGACTTCTTTGGTGTGTCAACCTCCAATAATAAGACATGTGACCAGATAGGAAGTTAAAAATAATATTAAATAATTAAACTTTTCAAAATTGCTCGATAAAATTCTGGAAGCTTAAGCAAAGAAGCTTCTCGTTCCCGATGGCGAAGCTCTTGATCTGAGTAAGCTCTTCACGCGCTCATGTCACTTATGTCTTTATCTCAGATTATGAGAACATGTTTTATCAGCGATGTGTCGCCGGTAGCGGTTACGAAACTTTGGCATTTGTTCCAAGGTCGCTGACGACGCGAGGGAGCTCGTCAAGAGGCTTGTGGCAGTTCTCGCAGGAGATGAAAGTCGAGGTAGTTACCAAGGCCAGACAATTCTCACACGAGCTTAAGGCGAAGCTGTAGTGATTCTCGTGGAGCAACGACCATGCTTTGCGCGCTCTTTCATCTTCTTCAGATCTGAACAGGACTTGAAATGCCCAAGGCGGCAAAGTTGAAATGATGTCGGCTGCTAGAGCTATCAAGAAACATGACCATAAATTCGCTATAGAACTCTTTGGTGCTCTTGGTGGTAAATGAAGATTGACTGTTGACAAGATCAGCACTTAGCAGGGATGAACTTTGCGAATTCTAATTGCAAATATTAATGATCAAAGTTCTTATGCCAACAACCAACCGTTCATCACCGGAACAGTAATTATAAAGATTTTAAATAGATTAAAAACTTTTCTAACGAATTTATTATAACAAATTGCCAAGAAGAAATCAAGACCATTCAATAAAATTTATATTTTGACAAAAAAAAAAAATTATATTATATCTGACAGTTAAGAATGTTGTGTCACCGGTGGTACATATTTTACGTTAACCCACGGTAGATAACACCAACTTTTTAAGTAGTCTCTCTCATCTTTTCTTTTTCATCGCTCTTATGTCGTCTTAATCTTCCAACTCTTCTTCGTCTTCTTCAAATTTGAATTGGACTTTTGTTGTCTACAACTTTTTACATTGTTCGTTGAAGCTTAGCCAGCAAGCACCGACCTTATATTTGGATCCTGATGGCATCTGTCGGTGGAGACTTATGTGCTGACAGCTGGTGAGCTGATAGCAAGATTGGGCCTGCTAGGAGTGCTTGGAGCTAAGTCGGGCATGAGTCAAACACATCTTGGTCAACCCACTCATGGTCAACCTTTGACCTTTGACTCTAGGACCAAAGTCAACATGCCAGACTCCATTTATTTAGGATTAATGTAGTAGGATTAATTTGTAATTTCCCTAATCCCCTTCATTAAGAATGGGGCGCTACTTTTTAGGTGTTTTAGTGGCTAAGTAGCTAGTTGAGCTACTCTTGCCTTAGGACATGGGTTCAAAACCCATATTGGATAACTTCTACTCATCTTATATTTTCCTTGTATTTTCCTTCCTTTTGGCCGCCCCCATCACCTATATATAGGGGTGAGCTCTCTTCCATTTGTAACTTGAATTTGATTAGTAAAGACACTATGCCAAAATTCCTCCTCATTGTAAGTAGAGAAGGCTGGGTGGTTTTTGCCTAAACAAACCATAGACTTATCTGATTCTCCTTAATCAGTGGCGTCTAGCACTAGGACTTATCTGCTGCGGGGGTTGTCTGTCCATTCCATCTCTTTCACTTCCACATTTTTTCCTTTAATTTCTCTCATTTTGATCCATACAAGGTCGCGACCTTGCTGCACTCATTTGGCACATTTTCACCGATTGTTTGCTTGTTTACAGTTGCCTAGCTCCAATTCTAGATCCGGGAAGGGAAGTGCTATCAATTGGTATCAGAGCTACTTGAATTTGGAGCTGTTTGGAGTCACTTTCACCACTTCTTGGCCGCGGGTTGTGCACCCAAGAGGTGCAGAATTTTCGGTTAATTTACTTAGTTTTTCCCTGTATTCAAGCTCAATTTTCTTGTAATTGCTGGACTCTTGAACTGTTCTGAGGCCGAGGTGCTCTTCTGCTGCACTGCAGCTTTTGTTTGCCTTCCTAGTTGCTTGATTTGAGCTAGTTTAGGGGCTGTTTGGGTCACGCATTACCCACCCCTCTAGGTGTTTGATTATTTTCTTGATCAAGTCTCCATAACTTTTCATAATTGTTCTTGAACTGTTTGATTGATATAATTGTTGTTTGTGGTGGATTGTGGTAAGTGGAGGCATTGTTGTCTTCAATTTCCAAAGATCGTTCACCTACATTTTCTCCCAATCCACCTATATTTGTTCATTCCCCCATATACATGTTCATTCATCTCATCTCTTTACTTTCCGCTTTTAATTTTCCGCCATTTAATTTCAGCTTTTCCCATCCTTTTAATTTTTGTCATCCCCTTTACTTTCTGTCATTTACTTTATGTCCTCCCCATCCTTTTAATTTCAGTTTCCCCCTTTACTTTCTTGTCATTTATTTTTGCGCAATTTTTCTCCTTATTTTTTCCATTTTTGCACATTTTTTTGGTACTGTTTTCTTCAATTTTTTACTCCTATTCTGTCTGTCTTCTTGGCATTCTGATTGTAAATTTGGATTGTTTGCTATTCCTACCTTTGGAATACCCTGTTTGATTGTGCAAAACGCTCACCGGTACATCAATTTTTGGTTCACAAAGTTGGAAGAAGTTCAACAAATTCCAATTGTTGAATTTCCATCAAAATTTAATTTTCATCTTAAAATTGAACCAAGCGCATTATAAACAACGTTTTGTGTTTGTGTGATCAAGAAGGAAGAACTAAGCAATTTTTTTTGGTAAATTTTGAATCAGGTTACCATTCCGTTTTAATTTACAAATTTAGAAATCAATCTATCCATTCTATTTTTTGTACCGTTTTTAGCAAAAAATCTTGAAAAAAAAATATTTTAGGTAGATTTTTATATTTTGTAATTTTGTACAAATTTATGTAAATTTCTGTTGGGGAAAAAAGAAAAGAAAAAGAATAGAAGCAAAAAGAATTCAAAAAATAAATATATTGCCAAAAATACAAAAAGAGGTGTAAAAAGCAAAAAGGGTGCAAAAGTCAACAACAAGGAAAAAAGTCAAAAAGACATCCAAAAAGTCAAAATTCAAAAAAAAAAACAAAATAGAGAAAAACAAAAAGAAAAACAGTAAAAAGATAGCCTAACAATACAGTTCATCATTTTACTGTAATTTTTCATTTCATTTCTTTGTATACAATATTTTTTAGTTGTAATAGTTGGTTTTTTTTTCAAAAACGATTATTTGACAACTCTTTTTCAAAAATTAACCAAATATAATTCTCTTTGTAATTTCTTTCTGTCTTGTCTTGTTTGCTTCCTACTCTTGTGTATATGCTTTGTTGAGTGTTTGCTTTTCTTGCTTGTCTCATCAATTCTTGAGTTTTGTCTTAGTCAATTTTCTAGCTTTCCAGTAGATAATTTCTTGTGCTCGTGCGCTTTGATTTGGGTAGAGTTAAGTTTGAGTCTCGCTGTTGGTCTTTGCAAGATTAACCAACCTTAACCGAGTAGAAGAGGCAAAAGTGATTCATTATAGAAAAAGCCAAAAAAGAGTGACAAACACGAGTGCATACATTTTTTTAGTGTAAACACTTGAGTTGAGTGGAAAGATCCTTTAATAAAAACAAAAACTTAAAAACAATGGGTAGTAGGAACCCACCACCTCCTTCACCTAGAACTCTAAGGTATAGGGCCGAGTTAGAGGATATGTCTCAAAACTTGGCAAGGATGATGAGAAATGAAATAAATAACCTTAGGAAAGAGTTGAGTGGGAATAGGAAGGAGAGAAGACATTCTTCTCGAGAAGGAGGAAGTGAAAGTAGATATAGTGTGGTTAGATGTGAAGATAGGTACTATGCTGAGAGTAGTGAGGGAGAAAGGAATTCAAGTCATACTTTTAGGAGAAGGGATGAAGGGAATAGGGGGCATAGGAGGCCTAGGAGGCGTGAGGAAACTATGAGACATGGGGAAGAATATTATGAAGAGGAACCTAGGGGATATAGAGAAGAGTATTATGAGGAAATTATTAGGTATATGCACTAGAGACTTATATGTTTTTGAAACATCCATCACATGTATCATATTATTTTATAAAGGCAATTAATTCTTTTAAGAATACAATTAATATCCTTAGAATAGTAAGCTCAAACTTCATAAGAAATCAAGTAGATGACTTGATCGTGACATCTTATGAAGAACTATTCTTAAATAGTCCCTAGTCAAGTATCATCTTAGGACAAAGATGCATTTAGACTAGTATGTGAGTTCATTGATGATCACATCTCACGGATCATGGATATGAGATATCGTGTGCTCACATAGGTACACATTAAGAGTAATGATGTACTGGACAGACCCATCTTAAGAACGTTGCATGGATTGTTACATAAGTGTCTTGAACGTTTCTTAAATTGATAAATGTTATATGAAGTCCTTTGACCTGAAATCACTACGATTCCTACATAAGGAATTATATGTTTTAATTATCATCAAACGTTGCCTGTAACAGGGTAATCATAAAGTTGGTTTTTGGACATATAATAAATTATGTGGTGGGATGTGAGTGACCTAGATGGGATTTGTCCCTCCTATGTAACAGGAGTTATATCTGTAGGCCTCTTGATAAAGTGAGACTGCAAAATGCATGGTCATGCTCAGGAGGATAAACATGAAATGTTTATTTTCTGTACAGTCTACTTGGGGATCAAGAAAACATAAATTGAACTATACAAGGTTGACACATTCCATACCCTTGTGTTCAATTAGATATTTGAACAAAGGGATAGATCATATAAATTATCATAAAATAGGATTCGTCAAAGTTATTGATAATCTCAATATTTGGGTAGTGATGTATTGCTAGATACCACTCGCTATTTATGATATTAAATATAAAAGGGTTTTATTTTAATATCATAACAAAATATTAAAAGCCTATTGGGTCACACGCATCCAACAAGCCACTAGGAAAAGATAATAATTCTAATTTGATTAGAATTATAACCTAATGGGCCAGGCCCATATGTGTTAGGGATAAGTGAGTGAAGGGTAAAACCCTAGCCACCACTTTATAAATATAGCATAAGATGCATTACCCCAATACACATGAAAAGATGAGCAGTCGCTCTTACTCTCTAAACACTACTAGCAGAGTTGAGGAGGGTTTCCTAGTTCGACTGTTGGCGTGGACACCACTAGAGATGTGGCTTTTATTGCCTCGTTCGCAATCCTTAAAAGGCACGACCTTTTGTTTTATGCCTTAATTCGTGTTTTCGCATTAACGATTATAACAAGGGAGGGAATCCATTTATTGCGATGCACCCTGACCACATGCTTGATTCCCTTCAGAAATACCTAGGAGGAATATGAGGGATCATAGGAGGGAAGAGGAGCCTCAAAGGGAGAAAGGGTTAAAAGGAGTGAAGATAGAAGTCCCAACCTTTAATGGAAGGAATGATGTAGAACAATACCTAGAATGGGATCTTAAAATTGAACAAATTTTTAGTTGTCATAGGTATAGGGAAGAGGAGAAGGTTAAGATAGCTTCACTTTAGTTTAAGAACTATGCTTTAGTGTGGTGGCATCAACTTCAAGCTGATAGGAGAAGGTGCAATGCTCCTTTGGTTTCCTTTTGCGAGGAAATGAAGTCCATCATGAGAAACAGGTTTATACCTCAACATTATACAGGGGAGTTACACACTAAACTCCAAACACTTAAGCAAGGGTCTAAGAGTGTAGATGAGTACTTTAAGGAAATGGAACATGCTTTGATAAGGGCTAACATAATTGAAGATAATGAAGCCACTATGGCTAGATTTATCAATGGCCTTAATTTTGACAAAAGGGACATAGAGGAATTGAATCCTTATGTTGAAATGGAGGACTTGGTACATCAAGCCATCAAGGTAGAAACCCAACTTAAAAGAAAGGGAAGCTATAAAAGGAACAACTCTAGTTACTCAACTAGGAGTAAAGAGGTCCCAAAGAAGGATGAGGGAAAGAGTCAAGAGAAGCAAGAGCCTAAGGGCCCTAGGGTAGCTTCGAACCCTACTCCTTCCAAAACACCAAGCGCGAATCCCTCAACTTCCACTAGAGACATCAAATGTTTCAAGTGTGCTAGGAAGGGACACATTACTTCCCAATGTCCTAAAAAAAGGACAATGTTAATAAAATAAAATGGGGAGTATACTAGTGCAAGTTCACATGAATCATCTAGTGAAAGTAATGAAGAGGAGAGTGAGAAAGAAAAGGTGTATAGACCAGAGGGAAATCTTATGATGATCAAAAGGTCTTTAAGGAGTCAATCAATTAGGGAGGATGATCAAAGAGAAACAATCTTCCACACTAGGTGCTTAATTGAGGGGCAACTTTGTTCCCTTATAATTGATAGTGGAAGTTGCACTAACATAGCAAGTGCAAGGATGGTAGAGAAACTCGGTTTATCTACCACTCCCCACCAAAACCTTACAAGTTATCTTGGATAAGTGATGATAGGGAAAGGGAAGTAACTAAACAAGTCCTAATTTTCATTTCCATAGGAGCTTATGATGATAATGTTTTGTGTGATGTGATCCCCATGGAAGCGACACATATACTATTGGGTAGGCCTTGACAATTTGATAAGAAGATCATCCATGATGGTTAGTCTAATCAAATCACTTTTAAAAAATATGGAGTCAAATTAACTTTGATGCCTATGTCAACCCAAGAAATATGTGAGGACCAAGCTCTTATGAGGAAAGAGCTCGAGCTTGAGAAAATAAAGAAATTAAAAATAGGAGGTGAAGATAAAAAGAAAAAGAAGGAAGAAACCTTAAAAAATAAAGTAGAAAAGGTGAAAAATAAAGAAAAACAAAAGAATAAAAGGGAGACAATGCTATTGATTCATTCTTTTAAGACTTCTAACCTTAAATGTTTTGAAGGCAAACATAAGGAGGAGCACCTGCTCAAGGAGAAAGAAGCGCACATAACTTCAAGGGAGTCTTCTTCACTCTCTCTTTCATCTTCTTCTACTACTCCTTCTATTTACATGATTCCCAAGTATTTTTGCTATGAGATACTCCTAGTTTGAGGAATCAAGCAAGGACCCTACATTTTCCAAGGAAAGTTCCTACCTACCTCTCTACACTTGTCATCCATTCCCTATTTTCTATTCTTCTCCTTATAACTTCTCTCTGAATTTTTAGATTTGAGGTCAAATCCTCTCAGAGGGGGAGGGAATTATGCCATCTTTCAGTGGACTTCTGTGCTGACAGCTGGGAGCTGGTGAGCTGATAGCAAGATTGGGCCTGTTAGGAGTGCTTGGAGCTGAGCCAGGCATAGGTCAATCATATCTTGGTCAACCCACTCATGGTCAACCTTTGACCTTTGACTCTTAGACCAAATTCAACATGAAAGACTCCATTTAATTAGGATTAATGTAGTAAGATTAATTTGTAATTTCCCTAATCCAGTTCATTAAGAATGGGGCGCTACTTTTATGTGTTTTAGTGGCTAAGTATCTACTGGAGCTACTCTTGCCTTAGAACAACTTCTACTCATCTTTTATTTTCCTTGTATTTTCCTTCCTTTTGGTCGCCCCCATCACCTATATAGGGATGAGCTCTCTTCCATTTGTAAATTGAATTTGATTAGTAAAGGCACTATGCCAAAATTCCTCCTCATTGTGAGTAGAGAAGACTTGGTGGTTCTTGCTTAAACCAACCATAAACTTATCTGATTCTCCTTAATCAGTGGCGTCTATCACCAGGACTTATCTGCTGCGGGAGTTGCCTGCTTTAGTGCATCCATTCCATCTCTTTCTCTTCCAATTTTTTCCTTTTATTTCTCTCATTTTTGATCCATACAAGGTCGCGGCCTTGCTGCGCTCATTTGGCACATTTTCACCGATTGTTTGCTTGTTTACAGTTGCTTGGCTCCAATTCTAGATCTGGGAAGGGAATTGCTTTCAATTGGTATCAGAGCTACTTGAATTTGCAGTTGTCTGGAGTCATTTTCACCACTTCTTGGCTGCGGGTTGTGCACCCAAGAGGAATCTGCGAAGGCCATACTTCCTGACGAACAATGCGAGGCACATAAACGACAATGCAGCGACGAAGCTTAAGGAGTGTTGAACGACATCGTCGTAAGGGCGAGAGTGGTTAGCGTCAGAGGAGGGGCATATGAGAAGGAAGTGAGATGCGGCAAAGATGGCGACAACGAACAGGAAGAAGATGAACCTAGGAAAGGGTGGTCGTGAAGGGATCGAAAAGTGTGGAACTCATCGTTGACGTGCGAAAAACTTTAATTGTAGTCAAATTTGACCAGTAAACTTGTTTCTACTAAGAGCCAGTGTGGTCAAATTTCTCGACCTCATTATCATCTCAGGCATACTTCCATTTAAGTTATTTCCTCTCAAACTCAAGGTTTCAAGAGAGGAAAGGTTAGCAAAACTCGCCGGAACAAAACCAAAGAAGTGATTCCCACCAAGGATAGCACCTTAAGGCCCGTCATATCACCAAAAATGAAGGAAATTCTCGACCAAAATTGTTGCCTTCAAAGTTATTAAAATAAGTGATACAAATTTCTAGAAATATTAAGAATAGTATAGAATATACTAGACTATTATCATAAATGAGTAATTAATCTAGACTCTACAATGTCTAGAATATTCTTGTGAATGACCACCGCCATTAAAAGATGGTGATAGTGTTGGGTTTTGGAAGGTCAAACGCAGCGGAAGAACTGAACTTTTAAAATTTAAATATATCCAAAACCCTCCAAGGATCCATGCAAAAGCCATAAACCGTGTAATAGAGTATACATTTTAATGCTTTCCTTTTTTCCAAACCACAGGCATGCAAGAGTAGTTATGCCTCCACCGGTATCCACAAGAACGCGATACTAGGACTCCGTCTTTCGCAGTGCTAGCGGTGGCGAAGGGATGGTTGCCTCTTCTCTCATTATGAGGGATGGTGATATGGTTTAGAGAAAACCTTTTTATCTGTTTGGAGTATTAGATTAATCACTTATTAGCTACCATCAATACATTCTATATATTACAGTGGCTAACCCTCATAGTGAGCATTAGGCTTTAATGATATCTACCAATGTGTAGGCCCAAACTAATGGGTTGGCCCATTGAGTCTTACTAAATGAGTTTCACATCACGTGGACCTTTAATCTAATTAAAAGCCCAATTAAAACCATCGTATGGCTTTAGTGTCCAAGTCAGCCCGTTCTAAGTGTGTGACCCTGTAGGTTCCCATTATGTTGGCAGTAACATTAAAATCTTATTTTAATATTACAAGTAACGAATGATATCTAGCAAAACATCTCTACTACCCAAATAACAGGAATGTCAATGTGATTTGAAATATAACCAATCCGCGACCAATGTTACCATGTATGTATAGTCCCTTTGTCCATATATCTGAATTGAACACGAGGCATGGAATGTGTCATCATTGTATAGTTCAATCTCGGTTTATTGATTTCCCGAGTAGACTTCTAACAAATAATATTAATATCTCATACTAATATTATTTAGGCACGACCATGTACTTTTTAGTCTCACTCAATCAATACGCCCAAGATATAACTCCCATTATGTGGGAGGGACAAATCCCATCTAGTCACTGCCATCCCTCCACATGATTTGTGGTATACTCGATAACCACATTTATAGTCACCGGGTTAGGCATGACGTTTGATGGCACCAAACTCCTCATGTTGGGAATCGTAGTAACATCAGGTCAAAGGACCACATACACCATTGTCACTATGAGAATTACTAATGAGATACATAATAATCCATGTAGCATTCTCATTGTGGGTCAATCCAGTACACCATTAAAACCCATTACTATGCACCCATGTGAAAGATTTGATATCACATATCTGTGACTAGTGAGACATAGTCATCAATCTACTCACATACTAGTCTCGACGTATTATTGTTGTCCTTTTCACAATAATACTTGACTAGGTATGATTTGAGAATGACGTTCTGAAATGGCCTAGATAATCTCACTATCAAGTCAAACTTGATATCTTGTAGCCACGAACTAGTCATTCTAAGGACTTTATCATATTAATTAATTAATATGATAAATAATACTTTTATAATTAATATGACATATATTGTATGCTAAAAGGGGTCAATATACCATTGGCCTCTAGGGCATACACCAACAGACAAAAGCCTATATATATAGGCATACTTGCAAAATTTGTATCAAGTGAAAAAGTTACTATTCAAATACAAACTAAAGCCATCTCAACAAGTTCACTACAAACAAGAGTTTACCTTCCTTCTTAGCAAGCTACTATTTCACACTCCTATTTCTACTAATTCTAAAACTAACAGTGGTACCAGAGCTACGTTCGATCATCTACTAGTCGTAGAAATATTACCCCACTACTTTAAAAAAAATTCTCCCAATATCCTACCCACTTCCAAATTCTTTCTAACTGATGGCTAACACCATTCAACTATCATCTATCCCTATTCCCATTTTTAATGGTGAAAATTATGATTTTGGAGCACAAAAATGAAGACATATTTCACCTTCCAAGATTTGTGGAATACGATAGAAAAAGGATTTTCTGCTCCAACAGACACCTCAACCCTTACTGCGGCTCAAAAAAAAGAGTTAAAGGATAACAAACAAAAGAATTCAAAGGCAATATTTATTTTGCAACAAGCTGTGACCGACACAATTTTTCCAAGAATAATGGGTGTCAAAACTGCCAAAGAAGCATGGACTACACTGCAGGAGGAGTTCGAAGGAAGTGAAAAGGTACGTGTTGTAATAGTCCAAACTCTAAGGCGTGACTTTGAATTGTTAAAAATGAAGGAATTTGAGACCGTAAAGGAATACTATTCTAAGATAAAAGAAATAGTTAACCAAATGAGAGCCTACGGGGAAAATATTCTTGACAAGAAAATTGTTGAGAAAATTCTTATTACTGTTCCCTGTAAATATGATTCGATTGCAACAATGATTGAGCAAATAAAAGATCTATCTACCTTGTCAGTGACAGACATGATAGCGTCACTTGAAGCTTATTAGCAAATGTTGAATAGGCATGATGAGGACTCGGTTGAAAATGCCTTTCAATCAAAGCTCAAATTACAGTCTCAAAATAAAGGAATTGCATAAAAAAGGAATAATTGAGAAACTTCCGTAAATAACGAGAATTCTAGAATTATCTCTAGAAATTATCAGAATGAATATCCTTCATGCGACATTTGCAAGAGAACAAATCATGTCGAGAAAGACTGTCGGTATCGTGGAAAGCCACAATATCATCACTGCGAGAAATTCGTACATGTCGAGAAGTATTGCCGCAACAAAAATAAGCACCAAGCAAATTTTGTTGAAGAGCATGATTGATAGTAGCATCTTTTCTATGCTACCCAAGATTCTAGTAGTGAAACGGGTGGGAGTTGGTACTTGGATAGTGGTTGCAGCAATCACATGGCCACAGATGCAAGCATCTTCAAGGATATTGATGAATCCCTCAAAGTGAAAGTTTGAATGGGGAAGGATACAGTCATTGAATCAAAAGGCAAAGGCATCGTTATGGTGGAGACAAAGAAAGGTATGAGACATATTACAGAGGTACTACTTGTTCCCAATCACAAAGAAAATCTCTTGAGCATTGGTCAGATGATGGAGAAAGGTTATACTCTCCACTTTGAAGGAGACACATGTAAAATATATGACAATAAAATGTTAGAGATTGACCAAGTAAAAGTGGAGAAGAGAAACAAAAGTTACCCAATAAGCATGAGACAAGGTTCTAATATTGCAATGAAAGCAGAAGTTGATGACTCATGGCTTGGGCAGCGAATATTTGGCCACTTCAATAACCATGCCTTAAAACTATTATATCAAAAGAATATGATGAGAGATCTCCCATACCTAAAAGATAATAATGAAGCTTGTGAAGGATGTCTCCTTGGCAAGCAACACCGATTGTTGTTTTCAACCAGCAAAGCATGGAGAGCAAAGGATTTATTGGAGTTAATCCATATGGATATTTGCACACCAATGCGGACGTCGTCACTTCATAACAACAGGTATTTCATTCTCTTCATAGATGAATTTTCTAGAATGACTTGGGTCTACTTCATAAAAGCAAAATTAGAAGTCATTGGTATTTTCAAGAAAAATGGCAAACAAATAAAAGTACTTAGAAGTGATCGTGACAAAGAATATACATCCAATGAGTTCGATAAATTCTGTGAAGATGAAAGCATTGAGCGACAACTTACAGTCGCATATTCTCCGCAACAAAATGGAGTATCTGAGAGAAAAAAATCGCACATTGATGGAGATGGCCAGATCGATGCTCAAGGAGAAAGGATTACCAAAAACATTTTCGGTTGAAGCAGTCTATACTGTTGTCTACATACTTAAAAGATGTCCAAGTAAGGCAGTTCAAGATAAGACTCTGATTGAAGCTTGGAACGGGCAAAAGTCATCAGCAAAACACCTAAGGGTCTTTGGATCTATTTGCTACATACACGTTCCGGAAGAGAAGAGGCACAAGCTAGAAGACAAAATGGTTCGACGCATCTTCCTTGGGTATAGCACATAGTCAAAAGGCTACCGAGTCTACAACTTGCAAACCAAGAAGCTCACTATTAGCTGAGACATTGCAGTCGATGAAAATGCTGTCTAGAATTAGAATGATGAGAAAATAGAGAAAAACATTTCTATCTCAATGCAGCAACTTCAAGAAGAAACTGCAAATATCCCAGGTGAGCCTCATTCTCAACAACAAACTCCATCACCAGAGACTACTCCAAGACGAGTTAGATCTTTGGTAGATATATATATATATGAAACTTGCAACTTGGCCATACTTGAACCTGAAAGCTTTGAAGAAGTATCAGAGCAATAAGTATGGATCAAGGCTATGGAAGAAGTGATAAAAATGATAAAGAAAAATAACACATGGGAGCTAATAGACTGTCCAAAAGACAAAAATAACATCACGGTAAAATGGATGTATAAGACAAAGCTCAATCTCGACGGCTCCATACAAAAGCACAAAGCTAGGCTAGTAGCTAAGGGATATTCACAACAACATGGAGTCAACTTCAACGAGACATTTGCCCCTGTAGCTCGTTTAGATACAATAAGAGCTTTAATAGCTCTTGCGGTACAAAAAGGCTGGAACATGTACCAGCTAGATATAAAGTCCACTTTTCTCAATGGAGTACTACAAGAAGAGATCTACGTGGAGCAACTGAGAGGTTTTGAGAAAAGCTTTATATGGTTTGAAATAAGCTCCTCGGGCATGGTATAGCAGAATAGATCAATACTTCACCGATCATGGATTCCGGAGGAGTAAGAGTGAGCCAACTCTATACATCAAGACCCAAGGTCAATATGACACTCTCATTGTCTCCTTGTATGTAGATGATCTTATCTACATAGGGAACAATATGAAGATGATAACAGAATTCAAAGAAGACATGATGAAGACATTCGAAATGACCGACCTTGGCTTGATAAACTACTTCCTTTTGTTGGAACCACAGGAAACACTAGAAGGGGGGTTGAATAGTGTTTTATAATTCTTTACAAATTTTAAGAAAACCTTTCACAAGAAAAGTGATCTTCAAATGATTTAAGAAACCTTCCGAAATTGGAGCTTTTCAACAACTTGCTGATGTGATTCAGCAGGTTCAGTAAAATGAGTTTGAAATAGTTTTACGTGAAAAACAAAGATATTTTGCTGCGCAAATTATAATATCACTTTTCAGAACCCTCCTTGGTTAGTTATAAACTGAAAATAAAGAGATAAGGGTTGAGAAAACTTAGCCAAGAAAATTATCCCGGTTCACTCACTAACCCAATGAGCTACGTCCAGTCTGAGAGAGCTTTATAAAGCTTGTTGCAGCTTTGTGGTTGTACTGTGTTGGTAAGCCTACAAAGGTTGTATTATAGTATTGGTTTGTGAGCCTCTAGAGGCTGCAGAAGAATACTAATTGGTGTGTTGCACCAAGGAGCCTAAGGAGGTTGTGGAGAAGAAAAGTATACTTGTACATCAAGCTTGATATAGTGAAAATCCTACTGAAAGTAGGGACTGCACGTAGCCCTAAGATTTAAAAGTAAGGACTTTATTTTCAAAATATAGAATTGCTTAACATATAATCACAGTTTCATAATAGAATTAACTTGCACTATGATTTATTCTTTAATCTAAATATAAAGCTTTTAAATTAGCCAAGAATATATTCTTGAGCAAACATAATTTTAGAAGCTCTTACAAAAATTGTCAACAGTTTTAACAAGTCACAATTCACCCCCCTTCTTGTGACTAAAATATTTACTTCAGTATGAATATGTTGTCTTATTTGCTTGGGTCTGAAAGCATAACGACCTTAAAAGGCTCCAGGAGTACACAACTGACATTTGGCTATATATAGTTTATTATATAATTTTTATGTGTAATAGGATAAAAAACTACTTACGAAAAATAGATATTAAAGAGAGGAGTAGGTATTTTATGAGTATAAAACATTTTCTCCTTAGATTAAATGTTTTGTTGGTTGCCAAGAGAATATTTGATTCGACTAAATATATAATTGATTCTATTTTAGTTACACTTGTTTGTAAGTAATCAAAGTTGTAACCTATGTTATGAAAATCGGATTGCATCAGCCGGTCTGATCCAGAACGAATGTGGGGTTTGGTCTATTTAACCTAAAAATTGGCTAGTTTTAGGATAGGTGGAAATTCAATCGAATCGATCGAATATCGATGAAACTGACAAAAAAAATGGTGCCCTATTTGTTTGAACCAAACAATTTTTAAATTTCCAAAGTTTTAATTTTTTTATTTTATCTAGAATATTGTTGAAATGAATAAAGCTAATTTTTTAAGAATTACATATTATTACTAAAAATATTATATTATATTAAAAATATATATTTAATTATGATTTGTCCAACCACATTTCAACCAATAAAACCGTAAATCAACGCTTTAACTAGTTCAATTATTGGTCAAAATTTAAAAACATTGGTTGTAATACATGAGGTGGATTTGTGATCAGATTTCTAAATGAATAATGATTTAGGTGTGTACACCCAGAGATATATATAATAATGGAGGATAGAAAAATCCTAGATGCGATGATTGATGTGATATTACAATAAGAAATATAGAGATCAGGTGTGTTAAATGGATATAAAAGTTGTTAAGTGTGTACCCATTAGGGGTGGTAAAATCACCCATGCTCGCGGGTAAAACCCGTCACGTGACAAATTTATCCGTGTCCACGGATTCCCATAAGTGAAAATGGATTTTTTTCCTGCACTCGCTTATTAATGTGGCGGGTGTCGGTATTGGGGTACTCGTGCGCGCTCGTGGGTACCTCCTATATATATAGGGTTTTATTTTCATATCTATTATATTTAAAATTGTAAGGCCACTAATTTTTAAGTGTTTTATTTTTTAAAAAATATAATTTTATAAAAAAGATATTTTAAATTAGGTTGATTTTAAGTTTTTTTATTTATTTTTCATTTTCTATTAGATATCCGTGAATACCTATGAATATCTATAAATCCATTTAAAACATGCTTAGCGGGTACCTGTGCGGGTATGGGGCATGTATCTAGTAGGTATTTACCCCGCCAAGTGCTAGTAGCAGGTATCTGTAGGAAGACATAAGAAACACTAGAAGGGGGTTGAGTAGTGTTTTTATAAACTTTAATGTTTTTGGAAAGCCTTTTTCTTAAACTGAGCTTTGAAGAATTTCAGACAGCCTTTGTGTGCTGTCTAAAGTTAAGTCCTTTGTTTGAAGATTTTTAAACAGAGATTTGAAATTGTTTTTCACAAAGTATATTTTAAGAAATGCTTATAAGAACTCAGTTTGAAACCCTCTTCTTGTTAGTTGAAATCAAATGTAAAGAGTTATAGGTAAGATAAGCACTCAGCCAAATTTATCATGGTTCACTCACTCCACTTATGAGCTACGACCAGTCCCAAAGCCAACTAGCTTCTGGAATTTCCACTAATATGAAATATTACAATTATTCTTTCCTACCAAGCCTCTCCAGGCTCTACAGAACATGTATTCTTTCTTTACCAAGCCTCTCCAGACTCTACACCAAGTATTATTTCTTACCAAGCCTCTCCAAGATCTCACAACAAGTACTCTTTCCTATCAAGCCTCTCACAAGAAGTATTCTTTCCTACCAAGCCTCTCCAAGCTCTCACAAAAAGTATTCTTTCCTACCAAGCCTCTCCAGGATCTCACCACACTCAAGGTGTTTACAAGAAAAAATTGAACTTAGAACTTGCAGTTCTTAGTTTAGAAATGTGTACAAAGAATCAACAGTGATCTAACACTGGATATGAAAGTTGTTTTGCACATGAAACATCAGAGTAAGAGTTCTATAAAGAATATGACAACATTTTTGCTTCTTGAGTAATTTTCTTCTGATTTTTTTCTTGTTAAGATCTTGGCCAATAATTTCCAGTAATTCAACACAGCAACTGCTTTCTTCATAAAGATCACAAGTATTTAAAGGCTTGACTATTAAGAAGTGTGTTGAGAAGTCTGTTGAGAGATAGCATTTAATGTTATTCATCCCGTTGAGACACAGTTTTGACAAAGTACAAGATATCAGCGTTGTTCTGGCTTCTGCAACTTTTGCAACGCAGACTTTCCTCATTTGGCTTATATTTCAAACTCCATCCAAAATTGATCTTTTGCATTTCCTTATTCATGTTCTAAGGTTGCGTTAAGGAACAAGACAATCTTTAACTTTGCCACTTCAGTCAGATAATTGACTTCAGATAACTTGGCTTTAGACAACACTTTAGTCTTCAGACAATGTTTCATTCTACAGACAACACTTCAGTCTTCAGATTTCAGACAGTGCTTCAATCTTCAGAACCTTGACGTATTTCAGACAACTTTTGAATATGAACTATTTTTACATATATGAAAAATAGAACATTCATGAATAAATCTATGAAGTATAGAAAAGTTTATCTTACGTTTGTACTCATCAAAATCTGTGTCTTAGACTTTCAAAGTAACAAGTAAATATGTGTCGTAGACTTTCAAGTCTTTGAGACTTAACATTCTCCCCTTTTTTGATGATAACAAACTTTAAATAAACTTTCTTTAAATCTAGCTAAGTTAAAGGGTTAAGATAAATAATTTAATTGAAAGCTCCCTCTTAGTTGGACATCTCCTTTTACTTGTATCTTTGCTCGCCCTGAACTGCACACTTCAGATTTAAAGTTGGTATGAATACTCCCCCTTTTGTCATATATCAAAAGGGTATCAGAGAAAGATCTTTATCAAATAAACTGAAGTATTAAAAATAGTAGCAGAGGAGAAACTGTATTCTTCAAGTAGAATTAGAGCATAAGTATAAGCATCCAAGTACTTAAGAACATAAAAAAACAGATAAAATACACAACATATTGAGTAACAAATCATTTCATTAAGAATAAAGTAAGATGACAATAATCATCGTTAATAGTTCAAAGTTTTCACTTTTTCAATGCTCCCATAGTGCCTTCTAACAAAGAATCTGTGGATTTAGCTATTTCAGAAAGCACAACAGCCTTAAACTCTTCATCGTCAGCTTGGATTTGTGTAGTCTGAGCCAATAACTGGTCTTGTCTTTGGATAAGATTTGCATGGGTAGCTTTCATTTCCACTTGATGTCTTTCCATTTCTTCTATCCTTTTGCGAAGAGCATAATTCTATTCAATCAGATCAGCATCTGGCTCATGGAAGACAAGGTTTAGGTAGAGAGAGGAGAATCTGAAGTAGGTTGCATCCTTTGGAAAACCAAAGTTACCTGGAACCTTAATAAGGTAGAAGTACCAGTTGTTGGTTTTCTTCAGCAGCTCCCATTCTTCATGCATAAAATCCCCCATAGGAAACTTGCCCTTTGTGATATCTGTTAGGTATATGCACTGGAGACTTATTTGTTTTTGAAACATCCATCACATGTATCATATTACTTTATAAAGGAAATTCATTCTTTTAAGAATTCAATTAATGTCCTTATAATAGTAAGCTCAAACTTCATAAGAAATCAAATAGATGACTTGATCGTGAGATCTTATGAAGAACTATTCTTAAAACAGTCCCTGGTCAAGTATCATCTTAAGACAAAGATGTATTTAGACTAGTATGTGAGTTCATTGATGATCACATCTCACAGATCATGGATATGAGATATCATGTGCTCACATAGGTACATATTAAGAGTAATAGTGTACTGGACAGACCCACTGTAAGAATGTTGCATGGATTGTTAAGTGTCATGAACGTTTCTTACATTGATTAATATTATATGAAGTCCTTTGACCTGAAATCACTATGATTCCTACATAAGGAATTATATGTTTTAAATATCATCAAACGTTACCTGTAACAAGGTGATCATAAAGTTGGTATTTGGACATATAATAAATTATGTGGAGGAATGTGAGTGACCTAGATGAGATTTGTCCCTCCTATGTAACAGGAGTTATATCTGTAGGCCTCTTGATAAAGTGAGACTGCAAAATGCATGGCCATGCTCAGGAGGATAAACATTAGATGTTTATTTTCTGTACAGTCTACTTGGGGATCAAGAAAACATAAATTGAACTATACAAGGTTGACACATTTCATGCCCTTGTGTTCAATTAGATATTTGGACAAAGGGACAAATCATATAAATTATCATAAAATAGGATTCATCAAAGTTGTTGATAATCTCAATATTTGAGTAGTGATGTATTGCTAGATACCGCTCACTATTTATGATATTAAATATAAAAGGGTTTTATTTTAATATCATAACCAAATATTAAAAGCCTATTGGGTCACATGCACACAACAAGCCGCTAGGAAAAGATAATAATTCTAATTTGATTAGAATTATAACCTAATGGGTCAGGCCCATATGTGTTAGGGATAACTGAGTGAAGGGTAAAACCCTAGCCACCACTCTATAAATATAGCATAAGATGCATTACCCCAACACACATGAAAAGATGAGCAATCGCTCCTACACTCTAAGGCTACTAGCATTAGAGAGCAACACATAACCTGATTGCGATCTAGAATCATCATTGTCGGTTTGGAAGCTAGCATCAGTGTAACCCTTTACAAGTAGCTCTTCCTCACCTCCATATACCAAGAATGAATCCTTAATTCTTCTCAAGTACTTAAGGATGTTCTCGACTGATGTCCAGTGACCTTCACCAGGATCAGACTGGTATCTGCTAGTCATGCTCAAAGCATATGATATGTCTGGTCGAGTACATAACATGGCATACATGATAGACCCTATAGCAGATGCATAAGGAATCTTATTCATGCAATCTCTCTCTTCTTTACTGGAAGCAGATTGAGCTTTAGATAGGCTTATACCATGTGACATAGGCAAAATCCCTTCTTAGAATCTTGCATGTTAAACCGTTTTAACACTTTGTATATGTATGTACTTTGACTTAGGCCAAGTAATCTTTGAGATCTCAACTCTATAGATCCTGATGCCTATCACATAGGTCACTCCGCCCAAATCTTTCATAGAAAAATAATTTCCTAACCAAGTCTTTACAGACTGAAGGGTAGGAATGTCCTTTCCTATGAGTGGTATGTCATCTACATACCAAACCAGAAAAACCACTATGTTGTCACTAACCATTTTGTAGACACAAGTTCATCTTCATTTTAATGAAATTAAACAGCTTAACAGCTTCATCAAAATGAAGATTCCAGCTTCTAGAAGCTCGCTTTAATCCATAAATTGATCGTTGCAACTTACATAACTTTCCAGCATTTTCAGGTATTACAAAACCTTCAGGTTGTGTCAAACACACATCTTCAAGAAGGCTTCCGTTTAGGAAAGTTATCTTGACATCCATTTTCCATAGATAATCATGGTAAGCTGCAATAGCAAACAAGATCCGAACAGATTTAAGCATGGCAACTAGGGAAAAAGTTTCATCATAGTTTACACCATGAATTTGCTTGAAACCCTTTGCCACCAACCGTGCTTTAAAGGTACTCACATTACCATCCATGTCAGTTTTCCTTTTGAAAACCCACTTGCACCCTATGGGTTTTATCCCTTCGGGTGGCTTAATCAAGGACCATACATTGTTAGTGTGCATGGAATCCATTTCAGATCTCATGGCATCAAGCCATTTCTCAAATTCTGGACTCAAAAGAGCCTCTTGGTAAGTCAGTGGTTCACCTTGATCCATTAGTAATACATTCCCTTCCTGAGATACAAGGAAACCATATCTCTCAAGTTGGTGACGTATCCTATCTGACCTACGCAAGTCTTGCACTACTTGAGCAGGTGTCTCCACAACACTTTGTGGTATTTGCTCTTGTTCCATTATTGGCTCATTACTACTCTGTGGTACTTGAACTTCTTCAAGTTCTACTTTCCTCCCACTGTTTTTCTTAGAGACAAATTCCTTCTCTAAGAATACAGCAGTCCTAGCGACAAACACTTTGCCTTTGCTAGGATTATAGAAATAGTTGCCCTTAGTTTCCTTGGGTATTCCACAAATAAGCATTTATCTGATTTGGGTCCTAGTTTATGTGAAACTTGGCATTTCACATAAGCTTCACAACCACAAATCTTCATAAAAGACATACTAGGTCGTTTCCCAGTCCATATCTCATATGGTCTCTTTATAACAGCCTTAGATGGAACACGGTTTAGTGTGAAAGCTGCTGTTAACCAAGCATGACCCCAAAAGGAGTCGGGGAGATCAGTGTTACTCATCATAAAAAGAACCATATCTAATAAAGTTCAATTTCTCCTTTCTGAAACACCATTCCATTAAGGTGTTCCAGGAGGAGTGAGTTGAGATGTTATCCCACACTCTCTTAGATAGTCATCAAATTGTTGGCTCAAATATTCTCCACCTCGATCTCATCGAAGTGTTTTAATAGTCTTGCCAAGTTGGTTTTATACTTCATTCTTAAATTCCTTGAACATTTCAAAGGACTCAGATTTGTGTTTCATCAGATACACAAATTCATATCTACTGAAATCATCAGTAAAAGCGATGAAGTATTGAAAACCTCCTTTAGCCATTGTGCCCTATGGGCCCACATACATCACTATGTATGAGACCAAGAAGATCACCAACCCTTTCATCTTTTCTGATGAATGGGTTTTTGGTCATCTTCCCAATAAACAAGATTCACATGTCTCAATTGATTCAAAATCAAATGAGTCCAAATAACCATCTTGGTGGAGTTTGGATATGTATTTCTCATTTATGTGGCCTAAGCAATAATGCCAAAGATAAGTCGGGTTCAAAGCATTTGTTTGGACCCTCTTAGCACTTATGCTATACATAGACACTTCATATTGTTCAACTTTGCAAAACCATAAAATATATCACTCAAATAAATTGAACAACTATTGTTCTTTATTATGAATGAAAAACCAGTCCTGTTTAAACAAGAAATGGAACTAATATTCCTACTAATGGCAGGCACAAAATAACAATTATTTAGTTCAATAACCAGTCCAGTTGGCAAAGTTATATAATAGGTTCCTACGGCTAAGGCAACAACTCTTGCTACATTTCCCACACGTAGGTCGACTTCTCCTGTAGCCAATGACCTTCTCCTTTTAGATCCCACACATTCACACAAATGTGAGATCCACATCCGATATCCAATACCTAAGATGCAGAAGTAGATAAATTGACTTCTATAACATAGATACCTGAAGCGGAAGTCTCACTTCCCTTCTTCTTGATCTCCTCCAGGTACTTTACACAGTTTCAAATGTCCTGATTGGCCACAGTGGAAACATTTTCCTTCCTTAGCTATCCCGCCCATAGGCTTCAAAGCAGAGGTACTAGGCTTATCCTTGCCTTTGTCCTTTGGTTTAAAATAGGGCTTCTTGAACTTATTCTTGCCCTTGCCTTTTCCAGGTTGGACCATCAACATGGCCTTCCCTTTGCCTTTATTAATGTTTTTCTCAGATGTTCCTAACATGCTCAACAATTATGGCAGTGATTTGTCAAATTCATTCATGTTGTAGTTCATGACAAATTGACTATAACTGTCCGAAAAGGATTGCAGGACAAGATCAGTGGCCAACTCTTGGACTAATGGGAATCCAAGCCTTTCTAGGTTTTCAATGTACCCAATCATCTTGAGTACATGAGCACCTACAAGCCTTCCCTCTCCCAGTCTACATTGATAAAGTGCCTTTGAGACTTCAAATTGTTCATGCCTAGCTTGGCCTTGATAAGGTCTCTTTAAATGCATGATCATATCGTACGCCTCCAAGTTCTCATGCTGTTTTCAGCATTCATGGTAGCAAGCATAAGGCAACCTACATCGAGAGCATCATCCAGATACTTCTTATAAGCATCCTTGTTAGCTTTCGAAGCATTTGAAGCGGGTGTTTCAGGAACGGGCTCTTCCAGGACATACAACCTTTTCTTATGCCTAAGGACAGTCCTTAGGTTTCTATACCAGTCTAGAAAGTTAATTCCAGACAGTTTGTTCTTCTCAAGGACAGATCGCAATGAAAGGTTACTTGTCGTGTTCGTTTCCATGGTAATTATGCACGTAAGTATAACAAATATATTTAATAAGGTCTTTAAATAAATTTGCCTCCCACTATTTTGATTCAAAACAAGTACCCTCAATATAAAGAATCAAAAAATCCCATCACTAGATTTTCTAGTGGGCCAAGATCCATATTTCACCTAATTTTAAGTGAGCTTTGGCTGATCACTTAAGAAAAGGTTATTTAGGTAGGAACACGCTTTCCAATTGCATCTCATACAACTCTTGGATAGTTAGGTGAATAACTCTTATTCTAATTCATCTTATGAATTAATTCCTAACTCAATGCCTCTAGGTTCTTCAATCCTATTGAATATACCTAGTTAAGTCAAAACCCAATGGCTGACAGTCGGATATTACTTTTATCCTATCGCGCCTCACTAAAATAGATAAATGTACCCTGCTTTGGCAGACCCACATTTAATCGATTTGAGCCTAGACGAGTGCCATACATTGAAATGCAAAACATGACTTAATATTAGTGCCTCTAGGTTTTTGAATCCTATTGAATATACCCAATCAAAACCCAATGATTGACAATCAGATAATACTTTTATCCTATCGTGCCTCACTAGAATAGATAAATGTACCCTGCTTTGGCAGACCCATACTTAATCGATTCTAGTCTTGACGAGTGCCATTCATTGGAAGGCAAAACCAACATTGAGGGATTTACTCGCTTTGATTTTATTCGTTTGTTAAACTATTTAACAAAACATACAAGCATGCACCTCATACATATAAATGATATGGTTATGGCCTCTTAAAATTCCAATACAAAATTACATCACATATAATCTTGAAGTCTCCATCCACATGTCTCTACATGCTCCATTGACTCCATGTCTTCCCGGATATATTACATAACAAGAAGAAACCTCGTTTAACATACGAGGGGATAGAGATGAGAGAAGAATTACAAATAGAATATAAGAGGTAAGGCACGACACGCAGGTCGTATTTAAATAAAACAACTAAGGCCATAACCAATCATCATCCATATTGATTTGTAAGACAGGTGATATAATTAGATGTATATGTTGAGCGAGGTTGGATTATGTGCGAATGAAATAACACACTACGCAATGTTAGCACGGGGGTCCCGTTGTAAATAGGTAAGTCCCTCGTATCATTCAAATACGCTCTTGTCAGCAAATTGATAAGTGGCATGTTTATCGCAGCCAATATTTGAGTCGAGACAAGGTTTCAACAATTGAACCCTTTGACGCCCAAGACATGAACTCTTCATGTTCCATGGGACCCTCTAACACCAGAACATATAAACATATATACATCACATATAAAACAATCAATAAAGGAATCAAAATAAACAGAAACGCACACTTGCGCTTCACCTGCGCCCATCGTGGGTGAAGCGCAGGTTCCAGTTTTAACTTCTGTAAATTACGCTTCACCTGCGCTTTACTTGCACTCAGCGTGTGTGAAGCGCAGGTATCAGATTCAAAATCCTGTATGTTGCGCTTCACCTGCGCCAAGCGCAGATAACAGCGTTCAACGTATAGACTGCGTTTTTCAACAGAGAAACAGAATATCAACATATTCAAAACGATTAAATGCCTAAAATGTGTTTATCGCAAACCAACGCTCCGATACCAATTGAAGGGAATCAAGCATGTGGTCAGGGTGCAGCGGAATAAATGGATTCCCTCCCTTGTTATGATCGTTAATGCGAAAACACGAATTAAGGCATAAAAAGCATGAAACAAAAAGTCGTACCTTTTAAGGATTGCGAACGAGGCAATAGCAGCCACGTCTCTAATGGTGTCCACGCCAATAGTCGAACTAGGAAACCCTCCTCAACTCTGCTAGTAGCCTTAGAGAGTAAGAGCGATTGCTCATCTTTTCATGTGTGTTGGGGTAATGCATCTTATGCTATATTTATAGAGTGGTGGCTAGGGTTTTACCCTTCACTCACTTATCCCTAACACATATGGGCCTGGCCCATTAGGTTATAATTCTAATCAAATTAGAATTATTCTCTTTTCCTAGTGGCTTGTTGTATGCGTGTGACCCAATAGGCTTTTAATATTTGGCTAAGATATTAAAATAAAACCCTTTTATATTTAATATCATAAATAGTGAGCGGTATCTAGCAATACATCACTATCCAAATATTGAGATGATCATCAACTTTGACGAATCCTATTTTATGATAATTTATATGATCTGTCCCTTCTTCCAAATATCTAATTGAACACAAGGGCATGGAATGTGTCAACCTTGTAAAGTTCAATTAATGTTTTCTAGATCCCCAAGTAGACTGTACAGAAAATAAACATCTCATGTCTATCCTCCTGAGCATGGCCATGCATTTTGCAGTCTCACTTTATCAAGAGGCCTACAGATATAACTAATGTTACATAGGAGGGACAAATCCCATCTAGGTCACTCACATCCCACCACATAATTTATTATATGTCCAAAAACCAACTTTATGATTACCCTATTATAGGCAACGTTTGATGATAATTAAAACATATAACTCCTTATGTAGGAATCGTAATGATTTCAGGTCGAAGGACTTCATATAATATTTATCAATTTAAGAAACGTTCATGACACTTATGTAACAATCCATGCAACGTTCTTAAGGTGGGTCTGTCCATTACACCATTACTCTTAATGTGTACCTATGTGAGCACATGATATCTCATATCCATGATCCGTGAGATGTGATCATCAATGAACTCACATACTAGTCTAAATGCATCTTTGTCCTAAGATGATAATTGACCAGGGACTATTTTAAGAATAGTTCTTCATAAGATCTCACGATCAAGTCATCTACTTGATTTCTTATGAAGTTTGAGCTTACTATTCTAAGGACATTAATTGTATTCTTAAATTAATGAATTGCCTTTATAAAATAATATGATACATGTGATGGATGTTTCAAAAACATATAAGTCTCTAGTGCATATTACTAACATGGGATAGGGTCTGTGAGGCGCTTCTTGTGATAGCCTCAGAGTATCTTCAGAAGTGGGTTGGAGTGCCAAGTCAGATGTGGTTCCAGCAAACTCCAAAGGTACTATTTCAGACACCACCTCAAATCTCTTCCTGGTCCCACCTTCTATGCATGGGATGTCATAAAGAACATCAGAATGTACCTCTTCTTCAGAAGGGGGCCTTTCAGATTCCTCCATGACTTCAGGTGCCTTTACTGCCAAAGGTGCTGGAGGTTCTTCATCAGAAGAACCTACATTACCCATAACCAGTTTGGGCTTCTTAGCCATGTTGGTCTCTTCAAGATCCTTCTTCAGAAGGTTTCGCTTCTTTCCTCCCTGTTCTTCTTCTTGAGCTCAGCCAAGGCAGTGCTTGGTTTGTAGCAATGTGAATTTAGGCAGCTTCAGCACCAGCCCTTCTTATTATCCTTTTCTCCACTTGAGCATCAGCTGGATTTGAAAATCTAAGTCTCTTCTTCACAGCAGACCTCTTTGTTTTTCTCTTCCTTTTTCTTTGGGAGTCTTCTTCTTATTCCAGCCTTAAATCTTCAACTTAGGCTTCTTGAGTAGCCTTAGCCATGGTGAAATCAAGATCCTCTTGTTCTTTCTTCTTCTTCTCCTCTTCTTTTCTACTAAAGAATTAGCCAGAGTAACTACCTTCTGTAATTCTGGGTCAAGATAGCTCTCAACTAAAGGTTCAGGAATGATTATGTTTGGTTCAGCAGTGGGTGTTACACCCTTAATAACTGGACATGGTTGAGCACTTGCCTGACCTTCAGAGTGTGAAGTAGACAAAGTTTCAGCAGGTGTAGTTCCCTCAGAGGCCTTCTAAAGTTTTTCAGGGTGCCCTGAGGCATCTGTCTAAACTTCTTCAGATACTCTAGGTTGTGTAACATGGACTTCTTGAATGGTTACTTCAAAAATCAGATATTTTGTGTTGGCCAGTTTGGCCATCACAACAACAGATTGAGGCTTCTTTCTTACAATATTTATCTTCTTGTGAGGAGTTTCTCTAGACACAGCACTGGAGCTTTCAAACTCTGCCCTCTTGGGGTCACCATGCAACTCATTCTCTAGAATTCTGAGTGAACTTCTCCCAGTGGATTGAGCCTTCAAGTTTGCTAATTCTTCTATGATGATTGGTGAAGGAGGAGGGGTGACAACACTGATTCCCATGGACTTAACATTCTCAGCATTCAAGAAGTGAGGAGTTTTATGAAGTTTTGTTTGGTGAATGGGAACCTTGAAGTGATAAAGAATTTGTTGAATGAGGGTTATATGATCACTACAAGAAATTCGTAATTTAGAAACGGTCTTTTAGTGACAGGCACCAGGTGTCGCTACTAGCGACGACCTGACCGTCGCTAGGGCGTCACTAGAGCATTAATTGTACTGTTCAGTGCAATTAATATTTAGTGACGACCAAGTCGTTGCTATATAACTACGGTAGTGACGGCTTGGCCGTCGCTACAATAAATTTTTATGTTTCTAAAAAAATCAAAATTAAATGTGGCGACGGCCTTAGCGACGGTAGGCCATCGCTACATTAAAAATAAAATTTGAATTTCGCGCGCGCTGATTAATTTTTAGTGTAGCGACGACCCTAGCGACGGTCAAGTCGTCGCTACGTTAAAACCTGTGCGCGTCAAAAACCCTTCCCCCTCCCCTCTTCCTCAATTTTCAACATCTTCCTCCTTCCTCCCTATTTCTCCCATACGGCCACCCCTTTTTTCTGTCCCTTTGTCTTGTTTTTCTAAAAAAAACTCATCGATTAAAAAGTTCCCCTCTTTCTTAAGAACGTTTTGAACCGATCAGAAATCGAAATAGTTGCCTGTAAGTGACTTTAGAGCTCATTCCCCATTCGTTCCTTCAGCAGGGTCGCAACAAGGAAGTTTTATAGTTTTAATTAATTTATTTGTAATTAATAGTTTATTTGTTTTATTATTTGATTAATGTGATATAGGAATTAGGTTATTAGTTTTAAACATTGCGTTAGTAGGTATCTTGTTTATTAGTTTTATTAGTAATTAGTAATTAATAATTATTTATTTTATATATTAGTAATTAATTTTATTAGTATAATAGTAATTAGTAATTGTATTGTTATATGTGTATGGGTCCCACGCCGACCTCAATCCTAGCCCTTTTCCCCCCTTTTTAAGAACATTCAAATAGGTTTCAGAATGAGCCTCACCTAGGTGACCCACCAGGGAACGCCTATAAATAATAGGGGCACACCCTTGACCTAGGTATCTGACATATTCTCACTCTGAGGACTAGGTTCAACGCCGCCTAGGTACTTGAGCTCGGTCCCTGGAGGCTTTTTTAGAACAGATTGGCGCCCACCGTGGGGCGGCGGTAAAACTACTCCCACCGAACACATCGTTCACGTTTTTTCCTTCCTCCTTTGCTCCAGTTTCGCTCAGCCAAAGTCTTCTTTCTTTGTGATCTCGCCGTAGGAAGAAAACAAAAAGAAAATGCAGTATTTCGTGGATTTGCGAGAGAATTTGAATTCGTTCCATCTCTGTTGAGGGTCTCTAGCCAATTCATTTATTGGGGCAAGAAAGCCACTGTGGTAGATAAAATAGTTGAAGGGGTCTGCTAGTAGAAAACGTGCGTTGTTAGGAGAAATGGCTACGCCCCCAAATAACAAGAGCTTCAAAGCACGTTGCAGGCTACGGTGCAATCGATTCAGTGGACTTACACTTCTTCTGGCAATTTTGTTCACAAAAGGGTACGTATGTGTTCTCTCTCTACAATAAATTTAGAATGGGTAAATAGTCAAATTGAAATTTTTAGAAAAATCCTGAGAAATTAATGGAAATTACCAAAAAAAATTGTGTCGTTTAATTAGTTTTAAATTAGTTGCTAAATGTGTAATTTATTCAAATAAGTTACTGAAATGCGGGTCAAGATATATAAATTCAACGATATGATATAATTTATCCAAATAAATATATTATATTCATAACGATTTGATACTCTAATAAAAGAAATTATTTATTCGATTTAAAATCCCATTTTACAACGATTTGCTTACTCTGCATTTTTTTAACCAAGCCATTATAATGATAATGTAATGTTCGATTAATTTATGCTACATAAAAAAATTTTGAACAGTAATACTGTGGAAGGAGAATTATATTACAATTTAATTTCCAAAAGGCATGTCATGTGAATGTGTTCAATTTCCTGTTTGTTTGAATGCATAACTAAAAATTGAAAGCTTAGATGTGAATGTGTTTTTCAAACGCTACGGGAATTCAATCTTTTTGGTTGCCAAATCAATCACACAATTACTATTTAATTTCTGTATTGAGTGCTATTTTATTGCCATTTAACGATTAATAATTGTTGAACTAATTTTGTCAATAAATAATTGGCGGTTTTCTTTTTTGTTATTCCCCTTAACAAGTTTTACTTGTATTTTATATTGTCATCACCTCATCATACATTGAAAGTTTCGATCAATCATTATTGATCAACTAGAATATATTTTGGAATTTTTAAATTTTATAAAGGCATTTTTTTAAATATATATATATATATATATATGGACTTATAACTAGAATATGTGTGTGTATTTTATTGACACTTAAATGTAATTGATTTTGATATTTATAATATGAAGCAAAATATTTCTGTTATTTAATGGTAATTGATATTGGTATCTATCAAAACTAAATCAAGTGTTTGTTTTCAAAATACTAATTATAGTATAAATGTAACATAATAGAATATGGAACGTTGTAATGTCCTAATTTCTCAATTCAAGAATAATGTCCGTTGGAAGTTCTCAATTTCTCAATTTCTTAAGTTTCCACAAAATTCATACATCATAGCATTCAATACAAAACCTTAATTAAACCCAGGGAACGAACCTACACTTTGGGGTGTTATGGTTCGTAAAACTCTTACCGGAATTTCGGCAGAGTTTCCCCTAAAAACTGGATATTTCCCAATTTTTTCAGCTTAATTTGGAATCCATAAAAGTTCACCAATACAATTTATACTAACACGAGATAATCTCAATCTACAATAAGGTCTCCATGGCCAAACTAAAGTTTCTACATTAATACATCACCAACTATCAATTACGCCTCATAAACAACTAAAACTCCTCCTGGCCACTAGAAGTGGGTGAGTCCACTCCAAGAGCTCCATCTTTCCCTGAACATTAGCTGGAAGTTCCCTGCACAGACTAAAATATATCCCCGAAACGTGGGGTGAGACTATGGTCTCAGTGAGCAAAGCATGCAGCAAGCAGTGTGGGGAGGCAGGCACATGATATGCATACATCATTCAAAAAATCATGCACATATCCCAGTCTCGGCATCCACTAATATAGAAAACATGAACTCTAACAATTTCTATAAAATTTCTAAATACAATCTAAATAAAGTATAGTATCATAACTCAAGTAACATATTATGCAATGATCACATGTACAACTGATGAATCTAATGCACAAACAACTCATGATGCAAGACTCACTGCTGCCCAGCAGGTAGGCATCTCACAACTGTTCCTAGCCAGCAGGGTCTTATCACTAATTCTGGAGTTAGTACTGAGCTCAGACTACAGGGAACGTCTCCCCTGGGGACTTATCCCACCCTTATTCTGGACCGAAGTCAGTTTTCATACAATTTCTCACGGTCGAAGCCGGCTTATCTGATCTCACGGCCGAAGCCATCTTAGTTCTTAATTACTTTTACCGCCGAAGCCAAAGGATCATTTTCCATTGAGAAATAGTTTTCATAAAGATAAAGAGTTTTGCTGAAAAGGTTTAGCTTTTAACTGACATTATAAATTTCTTACTGAAACTAACCATGCTCATATGCTTCATGTCATGCAAATATTCCACATCAATCTAATAAATCATCATAGCTAATTAGGAACTACCAATAATTTCATTCAATTGAAACCAATCACAAGAAATCCCCAAAATCCCCAAATCTTTACTAACCTAAGGTTTGACATACAATCTAATAATCAACTCAAGCATAAGTATCACTTAATCCAGCCATAAACCATCATTTACAACCATAGGGAAGAGGAATAGAGAAATAGGGATCATACTAGGAGATCTGTAACACCCTCATCCCATGACGGGTATTACTCGACTAACTTAGTTGCGATTTGTTAATTTCTCTTTTAAAGAAGTGAAGAAAATCGGTGATTCTTTTTTTGTAAAACATATTAATAAATTATAATTGGGATGGAACCATGAGAACATATCAATGCGACAAATATCATTTCACTGTTATTCCAAATTACAACAGAAGTAATATACATTAAATTGGAGTTTTAGAATACTACGTTATAGAAGAAGTGGACCCTCTATTTGACTACACTCTATCTATACGGGATATTGCCGCTCGTGTACACCCCTAAACACTACCGTTCGACTTAAACAAGATCCGGTTAGATCTAAACACCACACCTATCTTCAGAACAACGTGCATCCTTCCAGAGTCCATGCCCTTTTAGGTGCCAAAATAATGACGGACAACAAAAAGAAAGACAAGGGGGTGAGAACACTCTACATGAACTCACTTAACGCAGGATATAGTGTATAGAGCACACACAAAGGAAAATCCACACAGTTCAACCAAATAAGTACACACACAACATCATCATGATGCACACTGACTATTGCATGCTTTGCAACTACAATGCTATAACTAATGCGTGAGGGCCCGGGGAAAAATCACCATCCACAGTGCACACAGCAACTTCCCGACCTTATATGTACAACGTATCAAGAGTTAGAGTCTGTACTAGCACCGGTACAAAGAGCATTGCTCAAATATTTTGGCCAAATCATTTAATCCGTCTTCCAGACAATCTCAACTGACCCCGAAACCTTGAGAGCGACAGGATAGTTAAGCCTGATCCCCTTCGTACTCGACAGTAGGGAGCGAGCCTACGTCACCTGAGCCTTTCTGGAACTCAACTATCCTCAGGGCTGGCGTCCCATTTCAGGACCCGCTGGAGTTCTTTGCAAAACCCAGTGCACCCGTCCCAACCAGTTTCCCATTGTACCAAGTGTCGCTGCCATATAGGTCGTAAGGTTTTCAACCTTTAACATCATCAATGCTTTATGATGCATGTCACACAATCAATGCTTTTCAGCATACACATCCTTACAGGCAAAGTCCATTGAATCATTCCACATCACCACTCCCCGTGGTACGGCCCGATTCAATGTCTTCCCTTCATAAGGAGGACCAAACCCCATCTCGGGTTGAAACCGTACTCTCTCACTAAGCTTCTCAAGTCTTATGTAGAAAGAGTGTATTTGTCATAAACTTTTAAGTTAATTTGTACTAATGTTTTTCTTCAAATCAATGACCACTTTTACTGAAGTCCTATAGCTTACTAAGACTTATGGGTGTGTCTTATGAATAATATTACCTATCTTAATTCATCTTATATGTCTAATTAGGATTAGGTTTAACCCTTAATTATGAGTAATCTTTACTTAAGATCCTAATTAATTCCTAATTATCCTTTAATCTCTTCCTTAATTTTGGATTAAGCTTTTAATTACGTTTGATTAAGGTTAACCATAATTAATTAGTTCTTAATTACCATTAGGTCTTAATTACCTTATTAATACCTCATTAGGGTTAATTAACTTTAATCTTAATTAATTTCCTTCACTTAATTAACTTAAGTGGGTTGGGTTAATTAACTTGGGTAAGTTGGATTAATAAGCCCACTAATTAAATTTTGAGTCTTAGTTTTGATGGGTTGAATTAGAGTTGAAGCCCAACTCTAACCTTAAGCCCAAGTCCATATGATATTTTTGGTTGACTTTATGATGAGTCTTTTGACCCCCTTTTTTTAAGGCATCGGGCCTAAACTAAAGGTCCAATGGTTAGGTAACCCATAGGGGTCCAATTTTTCACATAACCATCAAGTATTATGATTTTTAAGGTGACTTTTATAGGGGTTTATTTTTGTATCCGAATTTGATTTATGTAATTACCCAAAAATTTGTTTCCTTTTTATTTACTTATCACTTTAAATGGTTACACTTTTTTGGCTTATTGGGCCATTATGGCCCATAAACACTTTAACATATTTCTTATTACCAAAACAAGATCAAACCACTTTCCTTCATGAGTTTCTCATGAATGTGTTCAAGAACACCAAGAATACATGATGAACACTATGAATGTTCATCAAGAACATCAAAATCCAATAATTTCCAAAAACTCACAAACTCAAGTATAGTCATCCATAAGCATTTTAATCAAGCAACTTCATACAAATTCATCCAAATATGCCAAACAACATCATCAAGTCCATACTTTGTTCATAAGCCCAAAAACATCATTTTTCATGATCAATTCACACCAATCAATCAAATAAAATTTTAAACACATGCAGCCCCATTAAAAGGAAATGGTTGAACCTATTCAAGGAAAAAGAGGAAAATTTTTCAATCAAAACTCATGGTTTGGATGTATTTAAAATCATCATCTAAGCACATTTTAACCAACAAACAACATTTTAAAACAATCATACAAAATCATCACCAAACAGCCGAACCATTTCTCAAAGAAATAGGTTCCAACAATTCATTTTCACAAAAGAAGAAGGGATAGGGACAAGGATCAAGGGTAATCCTTAACTCTAGTCACCAATCCTACTAGAGTTCAAGGTTCTCCCCCCCTTTACCTAAGGAAAACTTCTCTTGAAAAGGTGCAGTAAAATCCAAAAAGTCTCCTCCTTTGAACTCCTTTTGATCACACAAACAAACTTCTACAAAGGTTGGAGGCTAGATTTTTATAACTTAAGGTTCAAAAATCGAACCTTTAGCTTGAAATGTGAAGGAGAAAAATGGAAAAGATGGAGAGAATGAAGGAGAAGGCTCACGGCTTCTTTTGGGAGAAATGGATAAAATGGAAACAATTTTGCATGTTGGTAAGGAAAGAATGGACAAGTGTTATGGTAGGTTATGACACCATAAGCTTTTTCATCTTACTTTTTGACTTTTGTCTTTAAAATGGATGTGAAGCTAACATGTGTCACACATGCACACACACACACACACACGGCTTTGAGAGAGGGGAAAGGAAGGATGATGCAGATTTTTCTGGCACGGATCAAGGGTATTTGGGCCCGGTTCCAGAAAGAGTAGGGGAAAAATGGTAATTTCACATCAAAATTTCCCAAAAATTCTAGAAAAATTCCTATAATTTTTCTAACCTATTTTAAGCCTAAAAATGTGATTAGAACTCACTTCTCACTTAATCTTTCTTATTTCTCAATTTTCCCAGTTTTTGCACACAACAGTCAATTTTTAATAAGAGTAAGCAGATAGAAAATTATGGTTTTACACACAAAAATTCTATAAAGTTATAAATATCATTTTTAATCCACTTTTAAGGTCCAAAGTATATTTTCCATATTATTCTACAAACTTTCATATGTTGGTTAGGGTTACACTGCTAACCAGGGGCATTTTGGTCTTTTTGCCCAAAAGTGCCAGAAAATTCTAAATAAATTTCCAAAATTCATTATTAATTATATTAAGACCATTTTGACTAAAAATATAGATCCCTTTAAGTTCTAGTTATTTTTCATAATTAAATCTATATTTTCCGTAACTGTATAATTACTAAGGGTATCTTAGGTCATTTTCTCAAACACGTCTCTAGAAATATTATTTATAATTATGGTTGGATAATTCCAAAAATATAAATTTGATTGTTTATCAATAGTTCCTAATTACCTCATAAATTTTTTTTTTCTAAACTTTCTCTATCTTATTTATATACTGGTAGGGGGAATTGTGGGTGTCACAAGAACACATGGGATGAAGTGGAAGTGTGTGAGCTCTACTCACCTCAAGGAAGCTCAAAGAGAAGGGAAAGAAGTTTGGGGAAGGTGAGGGTTGGAGATTCTTGGCCTTGATCTTCTCCCTCCAAGCTCCCAAGGAGTGCCTCTCTCTAGGAACACCTCTCTCTCTAAAATCGGAAGAAAAAAGGAAGAAAATGGGGGGAGAACCCCTAAATCAGTGTTTTTAAAGAACCAGACGCGTTCCTGCGCTCAGCGCAGCTGGAGCGCAGGTTTCCGCGATTCCTCACTGATATCTGCGCTCAGCGCAACTGGAGCGCAGGTTTCCTCAATTCCTCTCTGTTTTCTGCGCTCAGCGCAGTTGGAGCGCAGGAAAACATATTGGAATTCCTCTGTTCCTTGACAGTTTTCTCGCCTGAGCATGAATGTGTTTGTTTGGGGTGCAAACGAGCTCGGAATACTATCGTATAGCATATCAAACTAAAGCCCCGGATCTTAGCTTTCTAATCCAAGAGGAATCACCTTAATTGGACACCCGTAGCTCTAGATATTTTCGAATTAGTGCACCAAGGTCATTAGGTCTAAAATCCAAAATTAAGCAATAACCTCGGTTTGTTCCCCTCTTTTCTCCAATTCAATTATCTCCTTCTTAAACCTAATTCCTCTCCATGAAAACCTTCTTCTAACTTAGTTCTTCCCATCCAAACCCCTCCCCACTCTAATTCTTGATAAATCAATTCCCTTGACCACAAAGCTCATTCTCCCACACTTAATGGCTAAGGTCTCGGGTGTAGCTCTTCTCCTTAACTTTTTCTCATGACCTTTCCTTTCAACTTAATTCTTCTTTACCCAACTTCATTTCTTTACCCTTAACCACTACATTCTCTTTGACTCATGGTGTGATTCCTTCTAGGTTTGACCTGCAGTTGACTGGCTTAACTCTTGTTCCCTCTTGTAAACTCTTTTAAAACTCATGGTTCCTAATGGATTCCCTAATTTCTTGTCTGAAATCACACTTAACCTTTGAATTCCCATCCTACTTCTAACTTCTCCCTCTTGGCTGGGCTCACAACCTAAGGCTTCCCTTATGTTTCCTAGGTTCCAATTTCTGGGATGTTACAAACGTCATGTGTATAAATTCAAATTGAAGTGACCAGTTACTTGAGATTTATTGGTTTTTATTATATTTATTAATTAATTCTTAGAAAGTATTACCCTTTTCGCTACCGTAGATTGGGTATTAGTGATTTACTTGATGGAATGATTTTATTACTTCTTTCCATAATTAATATATTATTTTCTTTATTTTTAAGATTGATTGATATCAAGTAAAACAATATTAGAAACTATTTTAAAATAGTAATGATGTCGTAAATAGTAATTAATTGCCTTAGACAAAATGATTTTAATTCTCATTACATACATTTATTTTTGTTTAACCTTAATTTGCTCAATTATCATAATCAATTTAAATAAATTATATCTATGAATTCAATGTAACAATCTTGTATAATTAAATAATTTATATACTATATATGCAAGAAATATTCTATTTTAGTATTATCAGATTTAATATTTCTACTAAATTTAATACGCAATAAATTTCAATCAAATCAAAGAAGTTTCCTAATTTTATTATCATAAGTGATCATTTATTTGTCAAATAATGTTATTTTATACGATTTATTTAATTATCATATTAAGGAGCATGAACGTTAATATGATAGCATTAATTATAATTTTTATCTTAATTACTAATATAGATTCTTTTTGTTTGCAAATTACGCTCTCACAACCAATATGTTGACATGGTGGAGGATTGACCAGCTATGAAGTCCTTTCTTTCGTCAAGTTTCTATAGAAAAATGAAAGCGAAGCCGCCAATGAATTGGTGGGGACCGAGATCAACTCGGCCGATTATATTGAAGTCGCCAATGAATTGGTGGGGACCGAGATCAACTCAGCCGATTATGTTGAAGCCGCCAACGAATTGATGTGGACCGAGATGAACTCGATCGATTATATTGAAGCCACCAATGAATTGGTGGGGACCGAGATGAACTCGGCCGATTATATTAAAGCCCCAATGAATTGGTGGGGACCGAGATCAACTCGGTCGATTATGTTGAAGCCGCCAATGAATTGGTGGGGACCAAGATGAACTCGGCCGATTATATTGAAGCCGCCAATGAATTGGTGGGGACCGAGATCAACTCGGCCGATTATGTTAAAGCCGCCAACGAATTGGTGGGGATCGAGATGAACTCGGCCGATTATATTGAAGCCGCCAATGAATTGGTGGGGACCAAGATGAACTTGGTCGATTATATTGAAGCCGCCAATGAAATGGTGGGGACCGAGATCAACTTGGCCGATTATGTTGAAGCCGCCAATGAATTGGTGGGGACCGAGATCAACTCAGTCGATTATATTGAAGCCGCCAATGAATTGGTGGGGACCGAGATCAACTCGGCCGATTATATTGAAGCCACCAATGAATTGGTGGGGATCGAGATCAACTCGGCCGATTATGTCTAAGCCGCCAATGAATTGGTGGGGACCGAGATCAACTCGTCTGATTATATTGAAGCCGCCAATGAATTGGTGTGGACCAAGATGAACTCGGCCAATTACACAATCACAAAACACATGAACATCATTGAATCCACCTAATTTGGCATTCAACACGGTATTTCTTTAACTTAAATTGAGGTATCTCTTCAACATTAGTAAGGTATTTCTTCAACTAAACCTAAGGTATTTTTTTTTTTTGGCTTAGTCTAAGGCATGTTTTCAACTTATTGTAATTAAAAAGGCGACAAAGAGAAGAGTACAAGTTGCTTAAAAAGAGTAGAGTTTACTTAAATAACGAACATTTGTTCTGAGTAAGTTAAAAGTAGTAGACTAAAAGCACGAAGTAGCGTGCATAATAAATTAATGTTGCATAGGGATTTCAAGGTGTGTTGTTAATTGCAAAACCTAATCATGAATAATCATGATATTGCCTCGGGAGTTGTGTAAACAGGCCTGGCAACTGTAAATGGGTCACGTCATGATTGGATGGTTCCCGACGTTTATGAAGAAGCGAAAACGGTGAGAGATTAAATTAATTCCACCTCAGGAACTATCACAACAAGGAAGGAGCACTTCGAGCTCTTCGCTTAAGCAAGCTAAGACTCGAGCTCGAGGGGTTGTGTTCCGTTATATATGTATGGGCCCCACGCCGACCTCAATCCTATGTAGATTGAATCTACCTAGGTGAAGATCTTAGCAGAGAGGTCTTGCTTCGAGCTCTTCGCCTAAGCAAGCTTGGAGTTGAGCTCGGAGGGGCTGTGTTCCGTTATAGATGTATGGGCCCCATGCCGACCTCAATCCTATGTAGATTGAATCTACCTAGGTGACGATCTTAGCAGAGAGGTCTTACTTCGAGCTCTTCGCCTAAGCAAGCTTGGACTTGAGCTCGGAGGGTTGTGTACTGTTATAAATGTATGGGTCCCACGTCGACCTAAATCCTAGCCCCTTTTCCCCCTTTTTAAGAACTTTCAAATAGGTTTCATAATAGGCCTCACCTAGGTGGCCCACCAGGGAATGAGCTATTTGAAAGTTCTTAAAAAGGAGGGAAAAGAGCTAGGATTGAGGTCGGCGTGGGACCCAAACATTTATAACAGTACACAGCCCTCCGAGCCAAAGTCCAAGCTTGCTTAGGCGAAGAGATCGAAGTAAGACCTCTCTGCTAAGATCGTCACCTAGGTAGATTCAATCTACATAGGATTGAGGTCGGCGTGGGGCCCATACATCTATAACAGAACACAGCCCCTCCGAGCTCAAGTCCAAGCTTGCTTAGGCGAAGAGCTCAAAGTAAGACCTCTCTACTAAGATCGTCACATAGGTAGATTCAGTCTACATAGGATTAAGGTCGACGTGGGGCCCATACATCTATAACGGAACAATAATTATTTAATTTATTAGTATATTAGTAATTAGTAATTTTAATTTATATAATTATTTAATTTTTATATAATGTCTATAGTCATTAGTGCCTAGGATTCATGGTAGAGTTGGAGAGAAGATCCCATCGAGTAGAGGGAGGTTCATCCCTCCGGGCGAGCTACGTGCACGGGCAGCTTGCGCGATGCAGGAGAGGGCCAACATCTCTCACTATGATCAGAAGCCGGAGCATCCATCTACTTCAGTGGCTCTGGCGGCCGCCATCCAGTCTTCTTCATCTTCCTCCCTTCCACCTTCTGGTCCACAATTTGATGGTATGAGGTTTATCCCGACATCGGGATTAGTTCAAATGCCTCGAGTGGAGGAAGACGCTGTAACCGAGCTAGACGCTGACGACGCTCAGGATCGGATCATTGGGAACATTGACTGAGTCTAATGGGGAGCCAGCTCGGTTCCAGGGTGCCAGCTCAAGCCGACCTCATGAGGTAGATCCTCAAGGTCAGGTTATTATCAGACCATTTGGCAAGGGGTGAGTTTTTTTTATCTTTTTTCCTTCTTTAGAATTGATATTAATATAACATCTTTAACTGTTTTAACAATTAATATTGAATTTTTTATTTTACAGTTGAGTGCCTAACAACCCACTTATCGCAGCCATTGGTCATGGGATCTGATCGCAGTTCCTGAGTCCTCACTACCTTTGGGAGGTCACCCCGAAGGATGTAAGGGACAAGTCATGGGAAAAGTTCACGGTAGTTATTAACCCTATACATTTTAAATTTTTTTTCTTAAAATATGTCAATTTGTCATAACTTACCCTATGTTTATTTTGCAGAGTCGAGTTACTTGGGACCCTTCTCATGAGGTCCAAATAAAGAAGGTGTACGAGCATAGGTGTAACATCCCAAAAATTAGGGTCTAAAAGATATAGCAGGAGCCTTAGGCTGCGAATATGGCCAAGAGAGTGAGTTAGGATTAAAGAGGAGCTAAAAGTAAGAAATTAAGTTTTAGGATTCTCGCTCAAGCGAGAATGGGCTCGCTTGAGCGAGTTATGCAGCAAAAGTTAGGATATTGGTTTCTGCAACTCTCGCTCAAGCAAGAGGCAGGGGAGTTTAAATGGGGCTCCTTGGAAGATTTTTGCTCAAGCGAAAATCATCCAGAGAGGGGGATGCTCTCTGGAGCATTCTCGCTCAAGCGAGAAGCTCTCGCTTGAGCGAGAATGCGAATCCATAATTTCTTTAGGATTCTCGTCCAAGAGAGGAGGGCTCTCTTGAGCGAGAATGCACGTGGCAGTCTTTCAAACACAATTAGGGCACGATTTCTCTCATTCTTTCTTCTTCCTTTTCCATCTAGAGAGAGAGAGAGAAGGTTTCTAGTGAGAGGAAGTGACTTTTGGAGCCAAGGAGAAGGAGGAGGAGCCAAGGATCTTCATCGTCAATATTCCCCAACGTCCTTCCTCTTCCCTTTTAGCTTCTTTAAGGTGAGTAAAGCTCACACACTTTCACTTTCATTGGGTGTTGGTTCCTCTCATGACCCCTATTCTTCTATTCCCTTTCCCTTTGACCCTTGGATGTTGTCTCATCATTGGAATTAAATGATTTGCATGGTTTGAGTTGATTATGAGATTGTATGTGAACCCTAGGGTAGAGAATTTGGGGATTTTGGGAATATATGTGGAATTGATGGTTGATTGGTAATTATGATGATGATGGTTGCCCTAATTGATGGGTTTGGCGGTTTTTGCTAGTGTTATATGAATGTGATTTCTAGAGTATGAAAAGGAAATGTAGTTGATTAATATTCTATATAAAGCTTCACCTATGTGTCGAGGGCGTATGTGCCGAGTTCAGATGAGAGCGTATGCGCCGAGATCAGTTGAGGGCGTATGCGCCGAGTTCAGATGAAGGCGTATGCACCGAGATCAGTTGAGGGCGTGTGCGCCGAGTTCAGATGTGGGGCGCCGAGTCACAGATCAGTTGAGGGCAGAAGCGCCGAGTTCAGATGAGGGCGTAAGCGCCATAGCCTGTCGGCTTGGTTATGTCGATCATATGCTTTTATGTTTAAGTTTCCTATCCTGACAAGTTACTAAGTGTTGAGCTAAATCTATATAATATGCCAATTGGGTTAAACATGATGTGATGATTTGAAGTAATTAGAATAGTTATGTATGTCTTATGAATTGTGTTGGGTGTTTCATTGCATATGACTGTTTTCCCCCACACTGCATGTTGCATGCTTTGCTCGCTGAGACCATAGTCTCACCCCACGTTATAGGGATACATTTTAGTTATGTATGCAGGACGGTTTCGCTGAAAGCTTGAAGGTAGGATTGAAGTTTGTAGAGTATTCCACCCCCAGCGTTAGTCTTGACCCAATAAGGGATTTGGATGTATTTCAATTTGTATAATGTTGTGTTAAAGTAGGAACTATGTAGATTGATTGTATACGCTAAGTCATTAAGTGGCAGATGACTATGATATGTATGTAAAATGTATAATGTATTCAGCTTAGGTAAGCGTTGGAATTACTTAAGCGTTTGATGAGTGTGTAAGTATGGATATCGTTAATGGCGCAAAATAATTTCGGAAATTTGAGAATAGTGTCTCCAACGGGCATTATTCTTGAATCAAGAAATTAGGACGTTACAATAGGGTTGCTCGTCGCCTTCAAGATATGATGAACAATGCTCGGAAAGTTGGGAAGAGGCCGACGTGGTGTGGTGAGGAGGCCTGGGAGGATCTTTTGGCCTACTGGGACCCTGCGGAATTCAAGGGGAAGTTCGCTCATAACAAGTGCAAGTGGGCTTCTCAACGCGGGGGGGAGTCCACACCACGGGCCGCAAAGCCCACCATGAGGTAGCGTCGGATATGGTATGTATAAACAAACAATCTTCTATATTATGTTGCTATTTGTTGTTAAAATAATTAATTTGTGTAATTTTTCTGTGTAGGCTCGACAGCTTGGGCGGGAGGTCGAGCTCAACGAGTTCTTTATTTCAACCAACGTAAAAAATGGTGGTGGCTGGGTAGATGACCGAGCGCGGTCCACCTGTGTAAATGTTTTTTTATAAGTGTTTTTTTATATAATTTCATATTTATGCAGTTGAATATATAACTAATAACTAATTTTATTTTTACCTCAAAAGACAAATTAGAAGGACCGCCTAAGGGAGGTGGAGTCACAGATGGGGGACACCTCCATGACTGATGCCTCCACCAAGCTGGAAATCTGGAGGGATGTTGCGGGTGGCAAGACCCGAGGTCGTTGTTATGGCACCGGGGACTTGGCCTCCAACATTCGCCAAGGTGTTACCGTCCGGACTCAGGAGTCTTGGGCTCACACCAGCGGGAGTACTGACAGTCTGGGTCACGACATTCAACTGAGGAGGCATTGCACCAGGACGTAAATGAAGCAAGGCAGGAGTCTCGCCAGGCCATAGCGAAGGTTGCAGAGTTGGAGGATGAGTTAGGCCGACTCCGACGACAGATGCAACAGTTGCTGGAGCCTCAGGCTCAGGCTCAGCTGCACCCCCACTATGATGTCGCCCTGGATGAGCAAGTGTTGGATGATGATGAGGAGTCGACCCCACCACAACACCAGCGTCGCCACCGCCATTGATTTTTTTTATTATTTATTTTATAGTTTTATTGTATTATGTTTGAACAAATTATGTGTATATTTTATATATGTATGTGTGTGTATTCTTCTCTCGATGTGTTCATATAGTATTTAGTATTATTTTCATAATTTTAAAATTAATAAATAATAAACCCTAAATATTAAAATAAAATCAATAATAATAAATTTAATTTAAAAAAATACCTGAAGAGACGGTCATGGTCGTCACTAAGGTCGTTGCAAGTTAAAATAAATAAAAAAACAATTATATGTAGCGATGACCATGTTTTTGGAGACGGCTCCAGCGACAGCCTGACCGTCTCTACGTAGCGACGGCGTACTTTACTCGTCGCTACTGCATTTACAACGAGCTCCGTAGCGACGTCTGCGTGGTCGTCGCTACGTAGCCTGTAGCGATGGCTTTTCATTGTGTAGCAATGGTCCATGGTCGTCACTAATATGTGTTTTTCTTGTAGTAGAGGAAGGCTTGAGGCATAGTCACTTATCACTGATTCTAAGACTAGACCTGAGCTCAGACTACAAGGAACGTCTCCTTTGGGGAGTAATACTCGCCACTTATTCTAGACCGAAGTCAAGTTTTAATGCATGGATGTCTAGGCCGAAGCCGAAAGATTCTAGGTCGAAGCCAAAGTTCATAATCTAGGCCGAAGCCAATGATTCTGGGCCTAAGCTAAACTCATTTTAGTCTTATTCTGGACCGAAGTCAAGCTTGATTAATAAGGGTTTGGTGGCTCATGGCCAAACTCATTTTTCAAAATATCAATATGCAACACTAACCAAGCCATTTCCAATACAACCCATGGATGATCAATCTAATGACAAGATAGGAGAAAACCCTAAGCATACAAGCCCTAATCATGTTTCTAAGGCATACACCCATACAACGAACCAATAAAATGACCATGATAGAGAATAACCATTAAACAACCACATATAAGTCAATAAGAAAGGGGAAAAGAGAATAGGGTTCATTGGGGAACACTCATACAATAATGGGTGAGAGTGTGTGAGCTATACTCACCTCAAGGAAGCTCAAATAGAGGGGAAAAGAGGTTGGGGAAGGTCAGGGTTGGCGATACTTGGCTTCTCCTCCTTCTTCTTGGCTCCAATAGCTCTTTCTCTCTCTAGAAATCTATCTCTCTCTCTCTAAAAAATAAAATGAACGGAAGAAGAATGAGGAAAATTACACTAACTTTATGTTTTTAAATGCTTGAGCGAGAATGCTGAGGGAGTTCTAGATTCGTGTTCTCGCTCAAGCGAGAAGCTTCTCACTTGAGCGAGACCCTCCTCGCTTGAGCGAAATTCTTCCAGAGAGCACTCCCGCTCTGAATGAATTTTGCTTGAGCGAGGCCCTTCTCGCTCAAGCGAAATCCTTCTAGAGAGCACTCCCTAGATCCCCTGTTTCTCACTTGAGCGAGAGCCTTCTCGCTCAAGCGAGAAAACCAAATTACAAATTCCTCAATTTTACTGATATGCTCACTCAAGTGAGCCCTTCTCGCTTGAGTGACAATACCAGGACCTAAAATTCTGATTTCTCACTTCTAACCATTTCTAACTTAGTTCCACCTTCTTTTTCCTAATTCTTTTTAACAACATACCTTTCTGACTTAGTTCCTCTTCATATAAACCTCTTTTCCTCATATTTATACCATTATAGTTCTCTCTGTCTCAAGGTGTGATTTCCTCTAAGTTATGTCTACAATTGTGTTTGATTAATCACTTGGTTTGTTTTCCTAAAATCTCTTAAAACTCATGGCCCTTAGTATATTTGTCTAATTCTTGTCTAAATTCACATTCTAACCCCCAAATTCTCCTCCTACTTCTAACCTTCATCTCTTGGCCGAATTCACAGCCTAAGGCTTTCACTATATTTTCTAGGCCCTAATTTTTGGGATGTTACAACTTACGCGGCACCTTGTATGGAATATGTGCTCAAGTTGCTCCTCAACTCCTCCCATTTTTGGTTGTGCATTCAACACCCTTCTGGTGACCAATGCATTACCTTGGTATGGTTCGGTGTATTCCACCTCACTGCAATCTTTTAGATCGGGTATTCCATCATCTTCTTCTTCACTTGCATTTTCCACTTCACCATTGTCACGTATGAGTATGATCCTCTTATTCGGACAATCAGAAGCAATATGTCCAAGTCCTTGACACCTTAAACATTTAATTTCGCGTGCTTTAGAAGATGAATTGAATTCATACTTACCTTTACTGACTGAGGTCGGCTGTCCAATCTTGGCACTAGTTAAGGTCGGATGTCTGATCTTTGCCTCTTCTTTTGGCCAAGTTACTGGTTTGCAGGTCGGCCAGAGTTTCCAATAGGTACTAGGAGTTCCGGGAAATCTTACAACTCTGGATTTGAGTTATTTTTCCACCTGGATTGCTTTGTGTAACAGATCCTCCGTCTCTACATAATGTTGGAGTTCCACCACATTTGCAATTTCTTTCTTTAATCATCCAATGATTCTAGCCATTGTTGCCTCTCGATCTTCTTGCGCATTGGTCATCATCATGGCTATCTCCATCTCCTTGTAGTAATCATCTACGCTTACAGAACCTTGATGCAAGTCCTGCAATTTTATGTACAAGTCTCTGTGGTAATGACTTGGTACAAATCTCCTTCTCATCACGACCTCCATCTCCTCCCAAGATTGAATCAGTCTTTCTCCACACCTTCGCCTGCTGAACACATATTGATCCCACCATATACTTGCATAATCAGTGAATTCTACCACAGCTAATTTTACCTTTTTTTCTCCTCGGAATAATTGTGGCAATAAAAAGCATGCTCCACCTTTCTTTCCCACTCTAAATATAATTAGGATCATTCTTCCCTTGGAAAGAAGGAATGCTCATCTTGATGTTTCCAAGATGATTATCCTTGTTGCTTTCTCTTCTAGAATTACTTCCCTTGTCCTCTTCTTCCTCTTCTTTTTCCTCAATTCGATTAGGAGACATTCTACTCCTTCTCCTTGGAAGCCGATCTTCCATATCATCCATTCTTGCACTCATTCTCATAAATTCACTTTGTAGTGCCTTGAGGAACAATTTTAGGTCTACATCTCCAACATCCTCCTCACGTCGGTTTACTACACTCATGATTAATAAAAAGAAGGGTTAAATATGTTTTCAGTCCCTAATAGGTTTGTCTCAACAAGCATGTGTTGAGGAACAATTTTAGGTGAGTTTGTTGAGTATCCTCACAAAACATGTTTGTTGAGACAAACTCACCTCCACATGTTTTTAATATGACAAACCACTAAGTTTTAAATATATGAAATGCATCTTGTTATTACTAACTGTGTGCTCAAGCATGTGGCAGAACATCCTTAGAATCTATGTTGCAGAATCCACATGAAAAATATAAGAACGCCTTGAGAAGATTGAAGCACTAGATTAGCTAGAGACTCAACAACTGCTTGAAACGCTGTCTCAGTAACAGATGCAAAACCAGGAGCTCATCTCTAGAACAAGCTATAGATCAAGAAAGTACAACATAAGCTCCATGGCCTAAGTCAAATGAGAATATGAGACTCAAAGATACAAGGGATCAGCTCAAGTTCAGATAAGATGCAAGATCAGCTTGAGACGCCATCTAATGGTTAGACACGGTCTCATGTTCAGACGATGTCTCATGAACAGACGAGAAGAGATGAGATCCAAGCAACAGATGTAAGGAAGAGAGCCAGACTCAATAGAAGACTCAAGTACAGTTCAAAAAGTCTAGACATCAAGTCAGAATAAAGTGAAAGATCCAGTACACTGTGCACTGACATAGTGACATCTGTACTTGCAAAACAGGTGCTCTCATCCAGGAAACATGGACTGACACTCACTCAACGGCTCTCAACAGTCACAAACGGTAAAAAACAGCTAACTTCCATCTGAAATAAATACTCAGGGCTACAGTGAAGTAAGCGAGAGAGACTACACAAATCATTGAACATCTACTACATCTAAACTCATCTCAAGTGACATCTCAAGTGCTCATCTCATCAGTTCATATTCAGATCAGATCTCAACTTGAGAATCTCTTTTAGTCTCCATCCTTCTCTCTTGTTTACATTGTAATACTTTCAGTTAGAAGAGAGAATCACTAGCTAATCCTACTGCCTATCCAAACATTGTATGATTGTAAGCTAGACTCATCACAACATCCTATTCTTGTAACCTGTCTCATCTAAGATAGGAGTGTGCCTAGTCTTAGAGTGAGGTGTGATCGTCCTGAAGAGGCTGTAAGGATACTTGTGGCTCAGCCAAGGTAGGAGTGCCTATGCTTGGTGTGAGAGACGTCCTGAAGAGGCTGTAAGAATACTTGTAATTGACGGGTTGTCAATAGTGGAAATCTTACGAGTTGTGAGGACTGGACGTAGCCCAAGGTGTGGGTGAACCAGGATAAGAACTTTGTGCCATCTCTCTCTTTTATTCCTTTATCTTGTTTTACATTTAACTCATCTCAAATTTGTTAACAACTAAGTAATTGTTTTAAAGTAAAATTGAATCTGATTTGAGATTTTAAGACAACTTGAACGTAATTGAAATAACTGAAATTGAAACTGTTTATATCCTGTCTTAACAGAGACCCCAAGTCAACAGACTTGAGATCACGTCTCAACTTTCAATTTCAGTGTGCAAATTCCAGGAACAAATTTTTAAAGTCTCTATTCAACCCCCCCTTCTAGAGACATATAGCCAACTTCAGTTGGTATCAGAGCTCGGCCTCTTTGGGGTTGAGCACCCCTACGTGTGAAGAGGAAAAGATCAAATGGTTGGACCAAGTGCAAGCCTGTTTATTCCTAAAGGAGCATCTACCAACAGACCACCTGCCTTTGATGGAACAGACTACTACTACTGGAAGGAAAGGATGAGATTATTTATTGAATCTCAACATGCTGATCTATGGGAAATTATTGAGATGGGACCTTACATGCCCCATATCACATATGAGCTTGGGCTCAGGGCAGCTAAGCCTAGGAGACGTGGACAGATGCTGAGAAAGCAAGATATGTATTGAATTCAAGAACAAAATACTTACTCACATGTGCCTTAAGCAGAAGTGAATATGACAAGGTGGCTGGATGTGCTACAACTAAAGAAATATGGAATGCTCTTGAGATAGAGCATGAAGGGACAAATCAAGTAAAAGAAGCTAAAATCAACATACTGGTCAGACAGTATGAGCTCTTCAAAATGAATGAAGATGAAGGTATTGAGGACATGGTAAGAAGGTTCATTATCATTACAAGTGACCTCAAGTCCTTAGGAAGAACCTACTCAAATCAAGACATGGTAAGAAAAATCCTGAGGAGCCTGCCCAAACCTTGGAGACCTAAAGTCACAGCTATTCAAGAAGCCAAGGATCTGAGCACTCTCAGATTGGATGAACTCCTTGGATCTTCGAAGGTTCATGAGCAGGAGTTGATGGAGGAAAAAAGGTAAATCCAGCAGCTCCAAAGGTAAAAAGGTAAGCTCATCTCAACAGACTTCACTAAACTCATCTCATGACACAGAAACTGAAGAAGATGAAGGAGATGATGAAAGTGAGATGGATGATGAGTTAGCCTACATCTCAAGAAAGATCAAACGCATGTGGAAAGCCAAAGGAAGTGGAAGAAGAAGCTTCCCTTCAAGAAGAGGAGAAATAAAGCCTGACAAAAAGGGACAATTCATCTGTTGTGAATGTAGAAAACCTGAACATCTCAGGTCTGAATGTCCATTACTCAAAAAGGAGACGAAAAAGAGTCCAGAAAAGAAGGCAATGTTGGCAACTTGGGATGACACTGAAGGAGATGAAAGTCAAAATGAAAATCTACCAACATATGCCTCATGGCAAATGGTGACTCATCCGATGATGAGGTATGTGACTCCGATTCAAAGCTCTCCTTCAATGAACTAAAATGTGCTTTTGAAAATCTCCTTTATGATTCAAACCTTCTTGTTTCAAAAAGCTCTCTCCTAAAATCTGAACTGGACACAGCTCTTGAAAAAGTGAAATTTTTAGAAAAGAAAATGAGAGTTTGAATCATAAAAACAGCAGTCTCATGTTGTCTCACAAGAAACTCTCTGAGCTTGTTAAAACAAAGAATCAATCTCATGATGAGCAAGATCAAAGAACTCTTTGTGAAGAAAACCAGAAACTCAAGAAATAAAATAGAACTCTCATAGATGATCTAGCAAAGTTTGTAAAGGGAACAAAAAACCTTGAGAGACTCATTGGGTCTCAAAAAGGAATTTTTGATAAAGTTGGATTGGGCTATAAGAAGTCTTCTAGTGAGATCTGGTATAAGGACTTCTTTGTCCCTGCAAGAAAAGAAGGAAGGAAAGATGTTCTTGTTGCAGCAAGTTTGGCCACAAGGCCACTGAATGTTACTTGAGACATGTAGCATTCAAGAGAAGGGTAACTAACCATGAAGGACCCCAATATAAGTGGGTACCTAAAGCTAAATCATGTGTTTCAACAGATGTGCCTAGCAGCAGCAAGATCAAAGAAAACAGGGGTTGTCTCCTTTGGAGACAACAGCAAGGCCCAAATCAAGGGCATAGGTAAAATTGGTAAGACAAACTCAGCTCAAATTGAAAATGTCTACTTTGTTGAAGGGTTGAAACATAATTTGCTGAGTAATTTGTTGAGTATAAGCCAGTTGTGTGACAATGGTTATCATGTTAATTTCCAACCCACTTACTGTGAGATCATAGATTCTAAAACTGGGAAACCAGCCTTTTCAGGAAAAAGAAACAAAAATCTCTACTCAGTCTCACTTGAGAGCCTATCTGATATCACATATCTCATGTCTCATTATCATGAGAAGTGGCTTTAGCATAAGAGAGTTGGACATATTAACATGAGAACCATAAGTCAGCTTGCAAGTCAGTATCTTGTCAAAGGATTACCTAAAGTAAGATTTGACAAAGACATGATATGTGAGTCCTGTGTGAAAAGCAAGCACAGCAAATCAAGTTTCAAGTCCAAGTCTCATGTCTCAACCACCAGACTTCTTGAAATCCTCCACATTGATCTATTTGGACCAACTAAAACTGCAAGCCTCAGTGGTAAAAAGTATGATTTGTAATTGTGGATGATTTCTCTAGGTTCACCTGGATTCTGTTCCTATCTTCAGTTCCTTCTTCAGTGTGTGGAGCAGAGAGAGGAGGAATGACCACTTGTTTTTCAGGAGCTTCTTCTCTTTCCATAAGAGTCCGGTCTAACTCAGCATATTCAACCGAAGTGAAGAAGTCAGGAGATGGCTGGTCATAGAGACTTTCCATAGGAAAGTTCTTGTACCGGAGAATTTTCATAATTAGGGTATTGTGGAGAAAGAACTTCTCATTTCCCATCTCATCTCTGAACATCATCTGATACATCAGTATCCAAGGGAGATTGACTTTCTTCTTTGACAGCAGGAGTCCCAAAACAAACCTCTCCATCATGGTTATTATTAAGTTGTTTCTTCCTTTGGGAAGAATACAGCAGTTTAGCATAGCAAGAAGGGCTCTGGGTGTGCTAAGGAGTTGAGAAGGCCTGAAGGGACCAAGCCTTGCTTTTCCGAACAGATATTGATCAAGGACAGGAGTTCCACCATGCATAGATTCCCATTTTTGGAAATAGAGTTCTCCTGAGTTTGGAACACCTATGACTTCAGCAATAAGTTTGGTATTCACAAACAGTGACCTTCCCATTACTTTAGTTACAATCCCAGTTCTGTTAGGTTCAGATATGACTTTGATGTTTTCCCAGAACTCTATTACACTTTTCTCATGCCATGATGAGGAAATGTTGCTGAAGAAGGGAGTCCATCCTACAGAGTCAAAATACTCTAAGATTTTGTAATCTGCCACAACAAAGTCAGAGAGATTGACCATCTTAGAAGGTATGATTCTCTCATCAAACATAGGATGGTTTGAGTTATTTGATGATGTAGACATGTTGGCCATTGAGCAAGAATAATCTAAGGAGATTAGGGTGCTTGAAGAGTTCTGGCTTTTGAGGATAAGTTGATTAAAGTGTAGATGATGATCTACCAATTCTTAAATAGGCAATCATGCATTGCTTCGTTCAATGAAGAATAACGGTTACATGCACCAAGCAGTTATTGAGAGTTGTGCATCGTGCCAATTATGAGAAACCGGTTGATGATACATTGATCCTCGTTGCGCCATATCATATTTAATGATAATCATGATACACATACATGAATCTTCATTTTACTAAAATAATTATACACATATATTCACGCATATAACGCAGATGGTTTACACACAAAACAAGTAATATGAATACATATGTAGGACATTTATTATGCAATAATTTACTTTCACACAAGTACTCTTATGTAATGGTAATTTCGATAAAACAAAAACATTCAGCAAATAAACAGTTATATTCAAATTTAGATTTAAACAGAGATGGGAAAGGTGTTACCCGGTTGTGATCTAGAGATAGATACACTTTCCTTTTCCGGCTATATCCTTCTGAAAGATGCCTTGTATGAGTAATGAGTTTTAAGAAAGTGATTTTATTTTCTCATTATCATTCTTCAGAGTTGCTTCAGCTTGGTGAGATTTCCATCTTCTGAGGATCTACTCCTTCTGCATTTGTTAGATGCTCAACCCGAAGGTGAGCTCTGATACCAATTGTTAGAACCACAGGAAACACTAGAAGGGGGGGTTGAATAGTGTTTCAAACTTTTTGATAGTTTTTGGAAATCTTTAATTTAAATCATGAAGATGAGCACCGTTAAGAACAAGTCTAAAGATCAGAGATAGTTGAAACATGCGGAAGATAAGAAAAATAGTGTTTCTTCTAAAGCTTAAGATTGTTTTAAACAGAGGTTTCTTAAAGTGTCTTCTGAAGATTATTACAAGGAGTATTTTTAGAACGGTTTCTGAAATACTTCAGACAACTAGAAGTTCTCTGAAGTTTGTTCCTGATTTCTGAACTGATCTCTTTCAGACTTGCTTCAGAGAATTTATTTCAGAAGTTCTTCAAGGAACATTCTTTGTAAAGCTTCAAAAGATATAAGAGCCATCTCATGTTTTATACATATGAAAGGTCATTTTATTGAAATATTTGTGTTAAGTTTATTATAGAAAATACTTTTCAAACTCCAACATAAATATGAAAACTGGAAATAAAGAGATTAAAGAAAAGAGAATTTAGGCATATAGACTTCAGACAGACGTTTACGGGGCTGTCTGAAGTTTTCAGACGGCTTGTAAAAACTATTTTTAAAAGATGGTTTGTGCCTTCAAAAATATCTGATTAATTATTCTGACCCCTTGATTAGTATAAAAAGAATTGATAAGAGATAAGGGTAAGAGAACGTAGCCAAGGAATTTATCCTGGTTCACCCACAAAGCCGTGAGCTACATCCAGTCCCAGAGGCAAACCACCACTAGATTTTCCACTATCTGAATCCACAGATACAAGTATTGTTCACAGCCTCTTCAGGCCAACACAAGTGTTATTTTGTTTTCAACTGCCTCTCCAAGCAACATATGCAATATTCTTTTTCAGTCTAGCCTCTCCAGGCTTTGCAACTCAGTATTCTTTCTTCCACCAAGCCTCTGCAGGCTCTCTGACACTTATTCAAGTGTAGAGTATTCTTTCTTCCACCAAGCCTCTCCAGGCTCTCAGACACATAAAGTGTTTTTAAATTAAACTAAGTTTAAGTTTCCACGAAACATAAACTTAATCTTTTCCTGTACTAGAGGTTAACTGAGTACTACTCAGGATACAATGGATAAATCTAAGTACAAGGGTAAGACAGTGATACAAGTACATAAGTTTAAGTACAATTCCTGTCTCTGATATGAGGAATAACATCCTCTGAGAATTGGCTAGGTAGATACTGACTTTAAGCTCCAGCCTTGTTCTCCAGCCATTGGTTTCCATGGGCTACATTCTCACCCGTATCATTGGAAAAACCAAAGCATACTTGCAGCTTCAAACCATTCTTGGTTTATATGAGATTAAGCACAGCCTGGTAGGTTGTTCAACTGAACAACTACAATTTGACTAGCATAGTTGATTCAAGTAAGTGTGGTCAACACTGATAGGATTTTCTGATGCATCTTTATCAACTGATTGAACCAAGTGAATGAGTTCAACATCTTTAAATTCTTCCTTGAGGCTATTTATATGTTCTGTTGGAATATAGCCGTTTGAAGATGATTCATAATACCGTTGAGATGTTGATGATGTGGCTCATATAGCCGTTACTTAATAGTGTCTCAAACGGTTGCTTCTTCTTTAGCAGATATGTGTTCAGACAGTCTTGTTTTGACACTTCTGTAGATGAGCTCTTTTAGAGAAATTTTCTTGATATTGTTTTGCATGTTCTCTCTCTTGATATCCTTTTACTTTTCTTCAGCTGACTTCTGATTTTCTCTGCTTTTCTTAGAAGTGTATATGAGGAGGTATCCGTTGGATTTGTCCTCTTTCTTATTTTGTATACGCTCCTTTTCTGTTTGCTTCCTGACACCATTTCTCCTTTCTTCTTTGAGTGAGGTGTCTTTTTCAATGGCTGTTTCTTGCAGATGATAAAGTATGTTTGAATTAAAATATGTTATTCAAACATTTCTCTTTGTTGCTTCTGCTTAGTCTCCTGAGCTTTTCTTGTGCTTTCTTTTGAATTGGTGATGATGATATTTCCGTTGTGATACCACCCTTTAGAGAAAGCATTGAATGCTATTCAATCCATCGTGAGACACGCTTCTGGGTGTCTTCATAATTCTGACAGAGTACAACGTTGATGCTGCTATAAAGCTGCCATCGTTGTTGCTGCAATTTCTGCGTTGCAGAGATTTCCTCAATGGTGTATGAAATTCAAAATCACCAGGAAAGGTCTCTGTATTTCTTGCCATAAACGTGTTTGAAAAAGGTACGTGCAGCAGAGGTTCAGAAAAGTCTTCACAAACTTCAGCATAGGGTGCCACGTCATAAGTGAGACTTCAGACAGCACTGATACTTCAGACGGGTTGAACTACTTCAGACAGCTCCAACTCTTCAGATGAGTCCTGCTTCTTCAGACAGCTTCATTTCTTCAGAAGGCTTCCTTGCTTCAGACAGCTTCTTTTCTTCAGAAGGCTTCCTTGCTTCAGACAGCTTCTTTTCTTCAGACTGCTTTATGTTGTCTTCATATGGTCTTCACGTCTTCAGACAGTTTGCGTACTTCAGACGAGTTGCATTCTTCAGACTACTTCTTTATATTTGATCCTGCATTTGTTCTTCTGATCCTAATCTTCTGATTATTATTTCATCCTGAAACACAATCAACAAACCAATACTTTTCTCAGTAGAATCTGTTTATATAATCTTATTTGTTAATCATTAAAACTACAGGATATTAAGTCTTTGAGTCAAGTTTGAATGCTCAAACTGATTAATAGACTTCACAAAGAGTGCATTCCTAAATGGAATTATTGAAGAGGAAGTCTATGTGAGGCAACCACCGGGTTTTGAAGATCCCCATCATCCAGAATATGTCCTCAGACTCAAAAAGGCCCTATATGGTCTCAAGCAAGTTCCAAGAGCTTGGTATGACAGGTTAAGTTCCTTTTTAATTAAAAATGGCTTCACCAGAGGTCAAATTGACACCACACTATTCAAGAGGGAAGTTAACACAGATTTATTGATTGTTCAAATTTATGTGGATGACATTATCTTTGGGTCTACTAATGAGTCTCTCTGTCAAGAATTCTCAAGTCTCATGCAGGGAGAATTTGAGATGAGCATGATGGGTGAGCTGAGATTCTTCCTTGGCTTGCAAATAAAGCAATTATGAGATGGCATCTTCATCAGTCAAGAGAAGTATGCAAGAGATCTGCTGACGAAGTTCAAAATGAGTGAGGTCAAGCCAATGAAGACTGCAATGCACCCCTCAACTCAGCTTGACAAAGATGAGACTGGTAAAGTTGTCTCAGACAAGCTCTACAGAGGTATGATTGGATCTCTTATGTACCTAACTGCAAGCAGACCTGATATTCAGTATGTTGTAGGGATCTGTGCAAGATACCAATCAGACCCTAAGGAATCTCATCTTACTGTTGTCAAAAGAATTTTTAGATATTTAATTGGAACCACTAATCTTGGTCTCTGGTATGAGAAAGGTTCAAGTTTTGATTTCTTAGGATACTGTGATGCTGATTTTGCTGGAGACAAAATGGATAGGAAAAGCACAAGTGGAATTTGCCAATTCCTGGGAAAATGTCTCATTTCTTGGTCTTGCAAGAAACAGAATACAATAGCCTTGTCCACAACTGAAGCTGAATATGTATCAGCAGCTGCCAATTGCACACAGATTATGTGGATCAAGTCCCAAATGCAAGACTATACACTCAGGTATTCCAAAGTCCCCTTTATTGTGATAACACAAGTGCTATAAACCTTGCTAAAAATCCTATTCATCATTCAAGGTCTAAACATATAGATATTAAGCATCACTTTATAAGAGACCATGTACAGAAAGAAAATGTTGAAATTATTTTTGTTGATACAAAAAACCAATTTGCTGATATCTTCACTAAGCCTTTAGTAGAAGAAAGATTTGTTGAGAATCTAAAATTATTAAATATGTGCTCTCTTAGTTAAGAATTGTAAGATGAGACAAGCTATGAGTCTAACAGAGATGAGACTAAAGGAGTCATCTGAGAAGAGATGACGTCTCAGGAGTATGCTAGACAAGGAGCATCTCATGATGCGTCTCAACTCATGTCTCACTATTGACTGAAATGTTACTGTGGGTAAAAAGAGTCGTTAACCAACGACTAGTAACTCCCCACTCATTAGTAAACTAGCCGTTACTATATAAAAAGGAGAGCCAACCACCTTCAACCGTTTCATTAACTGTTATTCTTTCACACGCGCACTCATTCTCTCTATGAAGCCTCTCCTTATTTAAACCAACCCATAACTTCTCGTCTCATCTCTTCTCCTATCTCAATGCGCATCAAAATTGTTGGAGTCAAGCTTCCCTATTCTGATAAATCATCCTCGTCTTCATCTCCAGAAATCAAAATGTCTTTTGATGATGAACAATCCCAGTCCATCAGTGTATACTCAAGCCAAGAGAGTCGCAGCCCCTCTCCATCACCTCAACCAAGCACTGAGTCTGAACCCTTTCAGACCCAGTCCCAAAAATCTCCCTCATCTAAGTCCACTTCTTCCAAAAAGAACACCCTTCTTCTTCCAAGAATGAAATCCCAAAGAATAGCCTCTCAAGTTACCCAGACCACGTCTCACAAATCTCCAAAGTCTCCTATCCACATAGATCTCACACAGCTTGAAGTTTCAATAAAGGGCAAAGGCAAAGTTGTTGAAGGAAAGAAGCTCTCATTTCAGTCAGACTTGTTTGAAAGTGCTGACGTGGAAGAAAAGTTTACAAAGAAGTTTGCTGAGAAGAAAATCATCATTGGGAAGGTCATCTCTACCCAAGAGCTACGTGATGAAGGATGGGACATTGGTCCCTATCTAAGAAAGCAAGGATGGGAAGATTACCTGTCCATGACAGAGTCAAACTATCCCAAGATGACCAGAGCCTTCTATGTTGCCTGTTACAGAGCAAAGGGATCATCTCAAGGGCTACCCCATGTTATTTCTGACATCAGAGGAATTCACATTGAACTCACTGAAGAATCTCTGGGTGCCATCATTCAAGCCCCAGTAGCTGGAAATAGGCTTTATAATGAGGAGCACTGGTGGAAGGAGATTGGCATTCCTGCAGAAAATGTACGCACTTCTCTATTCAAGGGTGGCGTCATCACAGATTCATCCTCCTCCCTCAATCTCTTTGGAAAATTTCTATTTCATCTAGTTGCAAAATGCATCATGCCTCGTGCTGGAACTTTCAACAAGGTCTACACCCAAGATATGATGGTTATGTATCACCTCAAGCATGGTATTTCCCTCAACCTTCCTTTCCTCATTCTGAGACACATGGAGCATGCTTTTCACAACTCTAAAATCATTGCTTCTCTTACCTTCGAAATGCTGACTACAAGGATTATGAAGCACTTTAAAGTGGACTTCAGTGGGTGTGACAAGTCTGATGAGAGACCTCTTGGATATGTAGGAAAAACAAATCTCAAGTCTCTCGGACTAGATGGTAAGTCTATACCTCCTCCTACTTTCCCTCTTGATAATCCTCCTTCTTTCCCTATTGCTGCACAAGCCTCTCCCTCATCTAAGATGTCAGACACCCATAAAAAGAAGAAAAAGAATAAGGCAGTCAAAGAGACAACAGAGGGATCTCAAGCAGGAACTGAGTTACCCAAAAAGGACAAAAAGAGAAAATATCATCAATCAGTCTCAATTGAGACTAAGACAAGGAAGGAGAAGAAGAAAAAGACAAAAGTTGAGCAGGCTGCTTCTGCTCTCACCCAACCAGAGCCTCAACCACTCACCACAGAAACACCTCTTATGAAGGAACCTGTCCCTGAGTCTCTCCCACCTAAGTCTCCACCACAAATCACTACTCCAACTGAACCTCAACATCATCAAACACCACCTACCTCTCCTCATAAAGAAATCAATCCATCTAATGTCTCTCATGTCACAAAGGTTATTGCTGAAACCCTGGTGAGCTTGGAAAATACTACTTCTACACATGATGAGATGCAGGATACTCAGGTAGCCGCAAATGAGAACCCTACTGATGAGATGCCTACTGTTGAGGCTTCTGGGACACAAAAGACTCCTCCAAGGTATGAGCCATCTCACTCCCAACAGACCTCATTTCCTACACCTGGAAAATTCTTTGCGGACACTGTGTTGTTTGACTCTCCTCAGCCCAGATATGATCAATCAGCTCCTCCAATAGCACTGCAATAGCCAGCTCTATCTTCTGAGCCTTCCATTCCTACCCACATCTCCACATCCATCAACACCTTCCTCAATCAGCTCCAACAAGAGAATCAGCAACATCAACAGGATCTAAACACAAGACTTGAGAAGAATCAGAAAAAGATCCTCAAGAAGATGAAACATCAGAAAAAGAGGCAAAAGGCTATCCTTGATGGACTAGACACAATCCTTCAAGCCATTCGCACTTCAAATGATTTCACCAAAAAGATGAATCTTCATCTCTCCAATCTTCCTCCTCTGCCTGAGATTCCACAAGCTGCCATGCGCCCATTTGGACCAGACTCTGACTCATCCTCTTCTCCTTCCTCCTAGCTATGCTAGTCTCCTTTGTTTGATAATGGCAAAAGGGGGAGAGCTGGTTAGATGTTTTTGCATCTGATGAGAGTCTTAGTTTGTTTACTTACAGCTCTGTGTAGTCTGTTTTGGATGTTTTGGAATGTTTAAGATGTAATAACATCTTTTCTTTGTTTTGATGAGATGCAGTGGCATCTTTTGCTATCAAATTATTTACTTCCTTTTCTGATTAATGAAATGACTCTCTGTTAACAATCTTTTGCTGTGATTAATCTATGGAAAAACTATTTTAGCAAAATATTATGTAAAATAACTTTCAACAGTTTAGATCTTAAACTCAGGGGGAGCTCATCTCTTTAAAAGAAATTAAAATTGCATAGCTCAGGGGGAGTTATTTTTTGCATTTGTAACTTAAAACTAAAATTGTTTAATATTTAAACTTTATGGTTTGCCATCATCAAAAAAGGGGGGAGATTGTTGAGACAAACTCACCTCCACATGTTTTTAATATGACAAACCACTAAGTTTTAAATATATGAAATGCATCTTGTTATTACTAACTGTGTGCTCAAGCATGTGGCAGAACATCCTTAGAATCTATGTTGCAGAATCCACATGAAAGAAATAAGAAAGCCTTGAGAAGCTTGAAGCACTAGATGAGCTAGAGACTCAACAACAGCTTGAGACGCTGTCTCAGTAACAGATGCAAAACCAGGAGCTCATCTCTAGAACAAGCTATAGATCAAGAAAGTGCAATATAAGCTCCATGGCCTAAGTCAAATGAGAATATGAGACTCAAAGATACAAGAGATCAGCTCAAGTTTAGATAAGGTGCAAGATCAGCTTGAGACGCCATCTCATGGTCAGACGCGGTCTCATGTTCAGACGTTGTCTCATGAACAGACGAGAAGAGATGAGATCCAAGCAGCAGATGTAAGGAAGAGAGCCAGACTCATTAGAAGACTCAAGTACAGTTCAAAAAGTCAATACATCAAGTCAGAATAAAGTGAAAGATCCAGTACATTGTGCACTGACACAGTGACGTCTGTACTTGCAAAACAGTTGCTCTCATCCAGGAAACATGGACTGACACTAGCTCAACGGTCAAAAACGGTAAAAAAAACGGCTAACTTCCATCTGAAATAAATACTGAGGGCTACAGTGAAGTAAGTGAGAGAGACTATACAAATCATTGAACATCTACTGCATCTAAACTCATCTCAAGTGACATCTCAAGTGCTCATCTCAAGCAGTTCATATTCAGATCAGATCTCAACTTGAGAATCTCTTTTAGTCTCCATCCTTCTCTCCTGTTTACATTGTAATACTTTCAGTTAGAAGAGAGAATCACTGGCTAATCCTACTGCCTATCCATACATTGTATGATTGTAAGCTAGACTCATCACAACATCCTATTCTTGTAACCTGTCTCATCTAAGATAGGAGTGTGCGTAGTCTTAGAGTGAGGTGTGATCGTCCTGAAGAGGCTGTAAGAATACTTGTGGCTCAGCCAAGGTAGGAGTGCCTATGCTTGGTGTGAGAGACGTCCTGAAGAGGCTGTAAGAATACTTGTAATTGACGGGTTGTCAATAGTGGAAATCTCACGAGTTGTGAGGACTGGACGTAGCCCAAGGTGTGGGTGAACCAAGATAAGATCTCTGTGCCATCTCTCTCCTTTATTCCTTTATCTTGTTTTACATTTAACTCATCTCAAATCTGTTAACAACTAAGTAATGGTTTTAAAGTAAAACTAAATGTGATTTGAGATTTTAAGACAACTTGAACGTAATTGAAATAACTGAAATTGAAACTATTTATATCCTGTCTTAACAGAGACCCCAAGTCAGCAGACTTGAGATCACGTCTCAACTTTCAATTTAAGTGTGCAAATTCCAGGAACAAATTTTTAAAATCTCTATTCAACCCCCCTTCTAGAGACATTCAGCCAACTTCAATGTTTACACTCAAAAAATTTTATTCTCTCGTGTATCACTCTAACTTTTTGGCCTTTTCTCACTATATTGTACTCACCACTCTTTCCTTCTTCCACTCAACTTATCCATACAAGCTCTTGAAAGTAACCAAATACGTATTCGGATCTATAATCAAATGCGTAGCCAGTTACAACTCTTCACTTCATATGGATTCTTCACCTCAGATGAAATCTTCCGCTTGGAACAAATATTGCGGACAACGGAACTGGATTTGTTGTTCAGAAAATTTAATACTGCATTTTTTTGTACTATCTACACCTTTTTCTTATTTTTGACTATTGCATATCTCCCTTTTTTTAATTATTGGAATTTAACAATGAACTTGAAGAACTGAATTACAAGGAACTGAAAATTTCAAAACTGATTTTTTTTTTTTACAAGATAAATACTAAAAGATAAAGGATAGATGTTACTAATTGATCTCAAAAGCCGAAGCTACTGATACCAAATGATACGAACCGGAAGCGTAAAGATAGGAATGTCTTGAAGATCAATTAAAGGTAAGGAGATTGACATAATCCAAGACTTGCTGGAAGCACCAAAGCTATCGAGATAGGAACTTGACACAATCCGTGACCTACCGGAAGCACCAAAGTTATCAAGATTTTTAAGCAACTAGACCCAAACCAAGACCTAATGGTAGAACCTAAGTTATCAAGTAGTTCTTTAATCCAAGAACAAAGGATAAATTCTCACAAAGTGAAAACTCAGAATTTTATTGATTTAAACTGTGTCTATTAACTGATTCTCAATGCCATTATATAGCAAAGGAATTCCCTAAAATAAACTATCTAAAAGTTACAGTCCTAAACTAAATAGATTTAATCCTAAATTAAGATAAAATATAATCCTAAAAGATTTAATCCTAGATAAGATAAAATATAATCTTAAAAGATTTAAATATAATCCTAACATAGCTTATATTGATTCCTAGCAGATCTGATCCTAAATAAATCAGTTACAATCTGATTAGTTACACTTTCCCGAAATACGCTCTCCTAAGATTCGGATAACAAACATATCCGATTGTCAAGTCAGATGAGCGCTCTTGAGCTCGGCTAACTCGTCCAACTCGGATAGTCAGTCCTACTCGGATAACTAGTCCTGCTCGGATAAGTGTTCCTACTCGGATAAGTGTCCCTGCTCGGATCGCGTACTCTGCTCGGATCTCCTTTCGGCTTGTATTATTAACCCTCCTCGGACGCAGGTCGGATGGAGGTCGAATAACACTCTTGTACTTCAATCCGAATTAAGTTAATTTCAAGCAAACCATCTCCACTAGAGCAACTCAGAAGAATTGCTTATTGCTTAATTTAATATTTTATTTTGGGTTCCACACATACACATCAACCTATTTTACTTTTTATAATTTAAGCAATTCTTCACTCCAGTGCTAACAACTCTGTAAAAACTCTTAAATAGACTGCACAATTTACCATATATTCGTTATTTTCCTCATGTTTCCCATAAGAACCCATAATAGTGAGTTACTTATTGAAGCATTTGGTGCTTCAAAATAAGAACTCTGCTTACCATGTCATTGTACTCCAATAATGTGTGGCTTACTTTCCTGATATCTTATTGTTAAGATCCCAATAAGAATTGGAGATGTTCATAAGACTAAATTTAAAGAAAGTGCAATTATTGCATAGTAGGATTCATTTTACAATAATCATAACTTTAAAAAATCAATAAATGTTAAGTGTAAAGACTTGCTATTACAAGTAAATAGTACTTGTGTATTGGTACACAAATCCTTAGATTTGCACATTTTACATTCCTAATTTCCTATAAATAAATAAATGTTCTCAACTACAAATCTAGTGCATTGGCTTTCATTTCTATTTTTTTTATTTTTTTAATTTAAACTTTAATTAGAAAAATACCGTTATTTTTATTTCGTTTATTTTTTAAAAAGAATTCTGTATGTATAATTGGAAAAACAATAATTTTTTTATTATTCATCTCTTTATAAAACTTAAAACGTAAAAATAAAATGAAAAATTTATTTTTTATAATTGAAATTTAAAAATGAAAAATAAAAACCAAACCTAATCAGGCTTACATTCAAACTCATTGTTTTCATTATTATATTTTGGCCATATTCTCATAATTCGTAATATATATACAGTTCCTACATTTCGAAGAAATTCCAGGGCCAGACAAAAGGAAAGGTCAATTAATGCCCTAAAATGAAAGTTGTCTAGGCCTGTAGCCTGCACACCATGCTGGACTGCCACAACTTGCTCTGAGTTCCAAACAAGCACTATTTCCCGGAAAACACAAATAGAGGAGTCCAACTTTACCTTGTGTCATTTAGGCTCCGTTTGTAAGAAAGGTGAAAATGAGAGGAAGAAAAATAGAAGGAAAAAAAAAGAAAAATAAGGGAAAATAAGGGAAAATAAAGGAAAAATAAAAGGAATCTTGAGTTATTTAGTTTGAGATAAAAGAAGTAAAAAAAGTGAGAAAAAGGAAAATGGGTATGATATATAATTACTTATTTGTCCTCATATTTAAAAATATTATTCTTACTTATTATTATTATTTTTTTATCATTTATTTTATTTATTTATTTTTATTATTTTTATTATTTATTTTATTATTATTATTATTATTATTATTATTATTATTATTATGGCTAAATGGAGAAGTAATGAGAATCGCATTCAGAAGACCCCTCCTACTGTCTCTTGCTTCGTCTTCTTCCTATGTAAAAAATGGTGAGGCTTTGCAACTCCATGAACAGGGGTAGAAGTGAGAACATGGACACAGCAAAGAAGGAGAAAGCTCCAGAACCTTCTTTTACTTTTGGTATTCCCGAACCCTATTTAAAATAACCACATTTGAGAAAGATAGTCATGCGAGCTAGAGGAGGATTGTAGAGCGGCCATGGTGGCTGGACGCTTGTGCGCGGTGGAGATGGTGACGATGTATCACGGTGCAGATCGGCCATGGTAGCTGGACAGGAGCGCATGGGCAAAGAAGTCTTTTACCAACCGTCATCACACCTCTATCGTTTTCTCACCTCTGTTGGGCGGAAAACTGAAATAGCATTGTGCATGTACGGTTTTGCTTTCCCCCTGATTTTCTTGGTCGTTCCAAACACGCAGGGACTGTGTTTTCCGATCAATTTCCCTACTTCCAACTTCCGTCCTTTCATTTTCCAGCTTCCCAAACAGAGCGTTACCCTACGAAAATTTATAGCAGTGATAACATCATATATAAAGTACAGTACCACCGAGATCCAAAGAAATTATATTTTACTACTATTAGCATCATTCATTTCCCTTAAATAATAGGTTACAAATGTGAACACTTATTTTTTAATACACGTTTGTAATATAATTTTAATGGATTGAATTTATATTTGTAAGGTGGTTTAATTTTGATATAAAGATTTTTGGTTTAGTATTGAAACACGGTGGTAACACATGAGGTGTAACATTCATTAAATGATGTTGTGATACATTATTGGATGTCTGAATAAAATTTCTTTACACTGACAGTGTATACTAATTAAATCCAATATATATGTGAAAGTGTAAGTACAAATATAATATTGATGCTTAACGAAATCATGTTTATAATTACTAACACAAGATTAAGAGTGTGTTAGGTAAAACTAGCTAAAACAACTAACTAAAATATGAAAAGTTAGGAGAAAACTGAAAAACTAGCTAAAATCTGAAAAACTAGTTGAAAATTAATAGTAAAATCATTAATTATTAAATAATGACGAGTGAGAGTTGTTAAAAAATAAAATTACAATAAATTTTCTGTTAATAATTGATAAAAAAAAAAGTTTTTTTCTTTAAAAAAAGAAACACCTCAAGTAGCTTTCTAAAAAATTAATCACTACATAAAAACTACTTGATAAAATTTTAACTATTAATTTGAACTTTCATTTAACTAAAATATCATTGACACTCTAAGCTTTGCGGAGAAAGTTAGAAGTGGAAGTTGGTGATCCTCCTCTATTGATTAACTAATGTCTTGGGCACTATTAGAAATTGCTCCCATATGCAATACCCGCTTGAGAAAAATTAAACGATATATGATTGAGCCCGGTGAAGAGCTTTTTTTTTTTTTTTTTGTGTGTGTGTGTTTTGAAGAGCCTTTATATATTTCGGTGTGGCCTTCGCTTCTGGCGGTGACATACTCAACATCACCGATGACGACGATTGAAGTCCGGAGTCCGGCAAGGATCTGCCAAATTTACAAAACAAAATAAAAAAAATAATTGCTTTTTTAAATATTATCTAATCTAATCACTAAGCTAATAATAACATGGCTTAATTGCATTTTTCGTCTCCTACTATCATCAATCCGCGATTTTGGTCCCCCTACATTTTTTTTCCCCCTATTATTCCAAATTCGTAATTTAGTTCAAAATTGTGGTCCCTCTATACCTCCCAAGTATGTGTTAGAGAGACCAAAATCGCGAATTTGGAATAATATGGGGACTAAAATCGCGAAAAAAAAAAGTAGGGAAACCAAAATCGCGGATTGATGATAGTAGGGGAACCAAAAGTGCAATTAAGCCTAATAATATCGCAATTCATTCATCTTAAGTTTAAAATCACAAATTTTATGAGGAAGAGGAAATATAATATTTGTTATTCCACAAAATACACAAGTAAAAATTAATGTAATAATCATCTTTATCATATATAATTCCTTGCTTCAATTCAATCTGGAGATTTTTCTTTTATTTTTCTGCTTGAAATTAAGGACAATATTGTAAGATATTTTATGCACTAAACCAGTGTTATATCAACAATATATATACATAAAAAAATGTTTGAGACTGAGAGAGAGTTGTACTTGTAACATAATCCAAAATAGGCTGAGATTTCTGTATTTCTTGAGTTGGCTGCTGTATTTTTCTTCTGCGACGATTATGATCTGCTAGTCTCTTCCTGCAGCTACGTTTTCCATTATCAAATTCTGAAGAAGATGGAACCTGCAACAATTAAATTAAATTGAATCAACATAAATTTGAAATTAATTAGTTTTAATTGTAATAATAACCTATGTAACTAAGAATCCCACAAGATGGTACTACTAGTACGATCGAGACGGGTAAACTGAAGAAAGGGAATTAGAGCTGTTAAATTTTACGTACGCAAATGCCCTGGGGGTTTCCCAATTTACTGGTTGGTGTATAATCATTGGAACCAACAACACAACTCCCAATTTCCAACCTCGTAGTTCAAACCTTTATAGGAATTAGGAAATGGATATCATTAACGTACATAACACAGCAGATATATAAATTGTATCAATGTGTTATGTTAGGTCAATCAAAGGAAAATGGAGAGAAAAAACGGGTGATTTATGCTAATAGCAACACGTGGGAAAAGTGGTGTGGAATGTTATGTACCTAAATAAGAGTTCATTAGGAAAGCAGTCATGTGAAAGTGAAGTTGCGCACTTGCCTCCTATAACTTGGGAACAATTTTTGGTTAAAAAGAATGAACTTTATGTGTATTTTTTTTTTGGTGAAAGGGAAAGCAAAAACCCAAACAAAACAATATTAACTTTATGTGTATATTTGACTTTTAGGAAATGAATTATGAAAATAACCCATTTATATTTTGAGATGCGCTAATTCTTAAGTGATTTCACAATTAATAGGGTGTTTCGTATTTGACAAAAATTTTCAAAAAGTATACCAAATGAATATTTTATATAAACAGAAGATTACAAATGGCATTTTCATTCCAACCGATCAAGTGGTGTGGGGGATTTAGGTAATTGGATATATGTAATTTGTATGAGATTTTAGATTTAAATTTTTTTATTATGTATTTTGAAAATTATTTTCATTCATTGGCTTTGAAATATAGCATGTTTGTTATAAAGTTATGTACAATGACATAAGGATTCCTGTAAATCACTTTCTAATTATACCAAACGCGATACCAACAGACTAATAAGCATCAAAATTCTGATCTTATTTTTTAAAAAAATAGTTTTTCTAATTTATCTAAACATGTAGTATTATGTATAAACAAAATATTATTTTAAAAAAAAACCAAAAAAAAATGGAGGAAAGATATTTATGAAGGCAGCGTCCGGTGACATACCGGTATGACACCTATTAAAAGTCGTTGGATCACTTTCATTTTTGAATAAACGGCTCTGATTGATTGATTATTTTATTCTAAATAATTGAGTAACCTATTATTACTACTAAAAGGAGGTGTCATACCGGTATGTCACCCATGTGGGTGACACACCCTACAAGCACCCATTTATGAAAGTCCATCGTCATGTGACAAGTGAGTAAGAGTTTGTGTAACAAAAAAAAAACTAGGAGGGGAAATTCCCCCACCGGACAGAAATACCCTTGGGATCACCCAGTGAATAGAAACCAATGCAATGATCCCAGTGGCACTTTCGTAATTGTATAAAATTCCACCAGCGCGGAAAACAACCACAACCTGCTACACTGCTGGCAGAATCGCTAAGTCAACCCGGCAGCGATGACAATGGCGGCCTTCGAGTGGAACTCGCAGACCTTGTGGCGGCAGTGATAATGCTTCGCGTCGGAGAGGTCCGCGTTGCAACCTTCCGCCTGGCACCGCGGCGAGTTTGATGATACCGTGCAACTCACCTCTACCGATGAGTTATACGGACGGTAGAGTCGACTAGGGATGTCATCATTGGAAGATGCAAAGTAGATGCGGCCTCCAAGATTAAGCCGAAGCCTAGAGCCCATGAAGTCTATAGGCCGACTGAGAAGCTCGGGATCAGGCTCAGGCCTGTAGTGGGCCGCGTTGAGGGGTGGGATTGGGTAAAGGGAGGATGGTGGCGGTGAGTAAGAGGTAGGGGACGCGCCAGTGAAAGCGCGTGGGTCACAGGGGTGGTGCTGGTGATGGTACAGTTCTGGCGGGTAGAAGTGGTTTTGGTGAGACAAACTAGTGGTAGTGGGTGTAGGAGCATGTTGCGGTTGGGGTTGAGATAGCAGGTGGTTAGGTAACAAGTTGTAGTTGTGGTTGAGGGTTTGTCGGTGGGTTTGGCCGGATTCTGTGGCGGCGCCGCCTTCATTTCCGGTGAGGGTTATGGTCGATGGATTACCCCATTCGTACTCCAACATCTCTATATATAACCAAGTGAGCGTAAGCAACGAGAGAGATTAAAGAAAATGTTTGGGCTTTTGGTGTTTGTTGGTTTTTGGGGTGAAGAGAATAGCGGGTTTAGAAGGAATTTTGAAGAACTCAACTATAGCAGTGTGAAACTCAGAAAGAAGTGGGATATCGTTTTTAAATACCCAAACCAAAACCCTAATTTGAAGGGAGACTGAGTTATGACACGGCTTAACTAGTTTGTTTTAAGTTATAAAATTATATTATCAATCCTATTATTAGAAATGTGATTTTTGGGTAAATTTATAGGTATATTTAATATGTATTTAATATTTTTGGGAATATTTTTAAAAATAATTTATTTTAAAAAATTTTAAAAATAAAAATAGAAAAAGTATTGTAGAATGAAATGGAAGTGAGGAAAATAATTTTCATTCCCATGAAGCCAGTTTGGGTGAAACTTCTACAGAAATACTTCTAGATGAAAAAATAAAAAAAATAGAATAAATCAAAGAGGTCAAATGCATTTAACTTTTCCATAAGTTGAAATTAGTGCCCGTTTGTTTTAGATTCTGCAACAGTTAGAATCAATTCTGCAGAATTGATTTTAAATCACTTCCGTCTAACGTACTTCGTAAAGTGTGCATCATCAATCTCAACCATTCATTTCTAGAATCAATTCTACTCAACTGTAAACCAAACGGACCCAGTCTTTGTAGCCCACCTACTCCAAAAGCTCTCCCATTTAATTTTTGTAGAAGTGACGAGAATCCGAGGGGGGTGGATTCGTTTTACAGATCTATCTAGGTTGGAATGTTCATAATTAAGAAATTTGGGAAATTTGATAAACAAGAAAATGGAAAAAGGTAAGAAGATGGAATGAAAATTGAAAGACGTCACACTTCCAAGGATGGAAGATAAGCCTAAGAGTTATACACACAAAGGGACGAAGGACCTTTGATAAAACTCAATTCTTGAATTAACAAGAAAATTAGAGAAATACTCTCCAATTGAATAAAAATTCTAAATTAAACTTGTCTTGAAAATTCTGCATGCATGATGCGCCCCTTTTAAAGGTGCCTACAATCCTTGCATGACTTTTCACATTCAGCCACTTAATTCTCCTAATAATTCTATTAAAATTTAGAAACATAACTACCAACAAGAAATTAAACTAATCAGCTTATAACTACCCACGTAGCCGCCCCCATTTACACCCTTGTAGCTATTCATCAAAGCCTTAATAAAATTTAGCCAAATATAACATCTATTGGCCGTCCAAAATTAAAAATGATTTAGCTAAATAATGCTCCAAATGAATGGAAATAATGATATATTCAACATATGTTGGCCGCCCATTTAGCAGCTTCAATCAACCAATTTAATAGCTTCCTTCAATATGTGTTGGCCGCCCTTTTTATTAGCTTTATTCTGCAAATTTAATCACTTGTTGGCTGCACATTGGAACGGTCATAATTCAACCAATTTATGCACATGTTGGCCGCACTTCAATGCCCAAGAGTAACCACCCAACAAGCTCTTCAATTTGTAACATCTATGCACATAACGGTTTAGCCTTGATTTCTTTTCAATATTATTTTGTAACAATCAGCCACATTATTGTAGATTGTAATAGCCACATGATTTTATTGAAAGCCATAAAACAAAGAAAACAATTCAGCAACTCCTCTTTGGCTGCCCCACCTTTGGCCGCCCCCTTTCCCTCTAGGTTGGTCTTCAATTGGAGTTTGAAATTAATGACATCTGGACTTCATTAAAAACCATGTCACCATCTTCTTTATTTCTATTTTTTTTAACCCGGTGGAATTCACATAAAGAAGTGTATCTAAACTGGGCCAATATAAGACCCACGAATATTTTTCCAAAACTTGTATCAAACATGGGAAACTAATTTTTCCAAGTTTACTTTCCTAGGAATATTTTACATACCTTGAAACAAATACTCTCATAAAGTATTGTTTATTTACTTTTTATCTTTGGTGTTTTAAAAATCAGACTGGTAATTGAACTGGTAAAAACACTTATTCTTAATTTATTGGTTTAATTGTGATTGAACCAAGATTGAATCATATTTTAAATAATAAAATAATACAAAATCATAAAAAATAAGATATATAAATTTGTAAATTAACATGAATGATTAATAAAATAATAGATATCTTTATATATTTCTTAAATGTGTCTTTTTTATTTTAAAAATATTTTAAATTGAATAAAAATTAATAAACTAATAAAATAAAAAATTGATTTTTTTCTAAAAAAAAGATGGGTTCGAACCGGTTTTCACCGAATTTGGATCACTTCTATTGGTTTTCACCAATTCTAACCTCAGTCAACTTTTAAGATTGAACACGAATCAATTACTAGGTCAGTCCCGATTCAACAAACCGGTCGTTTTTAAAACAATGGGTAAAACTGTCAACTAGTGGTACTGTAATTATTGTTTTATTTTACCATTTAAATATTTGATCCAATATTTAATAGTTTATATTTTATTTGAAAATTAGGCTTAAATATGTTTTTAGTCCCTCAAAGATAAGAAATTTTATGTTTAGTTCCTATAAAATTTTTCACCTAAATCTAGTCCCTCATTAATTTTCCGACCAAGTTTAATCTTTGCCATTAATTGGTGCTTTTAAGTGTTGACATGACACTATTACAGTATGATGACGTGTCTATTTAGGCTGACGTGTCTATCATGTTGGATTTTGTTGAAATTATATTACCCAATTTTTTTTTAATTATTAATTCCAATATTAATCTTTAAAACAAAAATACAACAAATCCCTCTTATTTTTTAGTACTGTACATATCATTACAACTCTCCAATTCCTAACTGAAATATTCTTCCTCTATGCTATATACGGTACTAAAAAATAAGAAGGATTTATTGTTTTAAATATTAAAATAATTAATATTAGAATTAATAATTACAAAAATTTGGACAAAATAATTTCAAATAAATCCAACGTGACAGCCACGTCAGCATACTGTAACAGTGTCAGGTCATCACATAACAACATCAATTAACATCAAGGTTTAAATTTGGAAACAAAAAATTAATGAAAAACTAGATTTAGGTGAAAATTTTTATAGGAATTAAACACAAAATTCACTAATTTTTTAAGAACTAAAAACATATTTAAACATTGAAAGTATATCTATTGCTTGCTCTGTGATAACCCAAATTTTTTCAGGGATAACGTTAATGCACTCAAAATATTTAATAGTTATATCATAATTTTTTGGGTTGTCTAAGGTGCACAAGCTAAAACCTTGTGCACCAGTACACAAATTTTATTGGACGTTGGATATAATATATTTTAAATGAAAGGTATAGATTGTTTTCCATCAACGGGTGTTCCGGTAATATTCTTTTAACTTTTGAAAATTGCAAAAATGATTTCAATTGCGGGAAAAAAATTTGTGAGATAGAATTCTCATATCAAGAAGATAAATGGGAACAGCTTATTCCATCCAGGGATGTTAACATGGGATGGGGTGGGTAGTGTATTACCCGTATTCATATTCACTAAAATTAATGGGTACTCATGCAGGTAGTGGGTATTTATGAGTACCCATTAATATTTAAAAATTCAAAATTTATAAAAAAAAAGGAAAAATGTCATATAATATATCATAATATCATCTAATATTAATAATATATTTAAAAATATCATTATAAAATAGTAAAAATTAATTTTTATATCATCATAAAATAATAAAATATTCTAATATTTTTATATATTTAATAGAAAATATATTTTAATGAATATACGAGTACTCGCAAGGTGAGTGGTATAATATTCGTCCACGCTCATTAAATAAATATGTGGGTACTCATTGCGGATATATCTATGCATATCCGTGTGTGCGGGTTTTTTTTTGTCATCCCTGTGTCCATCCAACCGAAAAGCTTATTATGAAAATTATGTTAATTGTCATTTATGAAAAAAAAAAAAGGGAGAGAGAATGAAAAGAAGGCTATCATTGTTCTTAATTAAAAGTTTCATAATCAAATTTTCTATCATTTTTTATGTTTTTTTCCTTAAGCCCCAGATTCTCCACAATTTGGTGGCACCTGGCACGGAAGAAAACATCTGCCATTTATTAGATAATTTTGATAAATTTTTTAATGTTAATTTCTATTTAAATTTTATTAATTTTAACCTTTGAAAATATAAAAAAATCATATGTTTATATTAAATATAAAAATTTAAAATAACTAAAAATTTAAAAGGGATTAAAATAAAAATATATCAATTTATAAGAACAAAAACATAATTAAAAAAAATTAAAAGGCGCGTCAAGAAAGTGTTTTTTATTTTTATTAATGATAATAATTATTAAAGTGTTTTTTAGTTTTTTTTTAGTGCGGGTATGCTAGTGATATTATTTAGACACAGACTAATAAAATAATAATCTACAATTGTGGGGCATTCATAAATTTATAAATTTTCCAAACAAAAAAAAGCAACCTGTCACACCTACTATTACAGGTAATTCTTACTAGTGTATGGGTACACAAATTTTTAACTCATGCACCTTAGAACTTCCCTAATTTTTTATATTTATCTATTATATTATTTATCATATATCACACTATTTCTATTTTTTCCTCCTTCTTTTCCCATTCTACAAGATTGTTGCATAATTTAAAAATATAAATAACATTTCTCAACTTCATATCAGAGAACACATACTCCGACAAAAAAAAAATACCGTAGCTGCCTTGCCTGCTTGAATAGCTATTTCTATAGGTACCCCAACTACTCTGCTTCAGAGCCAGAAAGATAGAGCAAAAGAAGTAAAGATAAGAACTCAGTAGCAGCAGCGAGCAAGTAGTAATGACAAAGTAAAAATATAAAAAAGAAATAAAAAGGAGCCCTGTAGTTAATGGACAGGTGTGAAGAAGATAAATAAGTAGAGAAGAGGGATCCGATGCGATGCGATGAACTAAGAAAAGGGTTAATGTCACAAAAGGCTGACATTAAGGCTTTGTTTGGTGGGAGTAGAGAAATGGAGAGAAAAAAATGAATAGAAGAGAAGTGGGAAGAAGAGAAATGGAGGTGAAATAGAGGAGAAATAAGGGTTGTTTGGTGTAAGTGAAATGAGTGAGAAATAGAAGAGAAATGTGAAAGTAGGTTGTTTGGTGAGTGAAATAAGTGAGAAAAAAAACCAAAATAATCGACTTTTGATACAAAATAATCGATTATTTTGACTAAATAATCGATTATTTTGACAACATAATCGATTATTTGTATCAAATCACACAAAATAATCGATTATTGATACAAAATAATCAATTATTGCGTGACCACAACTCCATTTCTCTGCATTTCTCTACAACTTTGGAGAGAAATACAAAAGTCGTGGGACCCACCGAAAAAGTGTATTTCTCCTCATTTCCACTGTGCTACCAAACAGGGAAAGTAGGTCTATTTTCCTCCACTTCCACCCATCTCATTTCTCTTCCCCCTATTTCTACAACACCAAACAGGGGGTAAATTCTTGGACCCACTGACCCACGATCTGTTTTGGGTTTGGTCTAATTTGATTAGTGGCCCAGAGGCCATAAGATCGTCATGATTGATTTCATATATGGTTAGTAGGGTGGGAACAGGCCCGGGTCTACTACCTGGCCTATATCAGGTCCAGCCAAACTAATTTATTAACGGATTTTCTATAATGTGCTCCAGGCACATTTTAACAATCATTAAATTTTACTTTTCAATACAACTTTTAATGTATTAATTATGTGAGAGAATAAATAATAGTTAAAGAGCACTAACTCTAGTTTTAAGACTAATTTGCTTCCCTTTTTAACCCTGTCCTTTCCACTTCTACTATCTTTCTATTTTCACTCTGACACTACTCACATACCCACTTTAGCTTTTGATGCTCCGGAACCTTGATCAAATGGAGCTTACTGCACTATTAAAAAAACAGAGAGAGAATAGGTCATATACTGCATTGTATATGTGTAAAATCTGGATCATTTAAAATGGTTTCTTTCACTCATCCTCCCCAATTAGAACAATACCTATACCTGATGTGAGGCCTTTATCCTATTCCTAGATATCTTTTTCAGTACAAGGGAAAAACAAATTCAAATTACACTTCTACATAACTTTAGATAGTTGGCCTTTATTGAATAGGTAGGTTGGTCCAGTTTTTTCAACATGTATATTCAACATTCCAACTCCAAAAAAAAAAAAGAAATGAAGACACTAATCGACACTTAACCTGAGACTAGCAGTTACATGATTTACTAGATTAACAAAACCAAGCAAAAATAATAGTTAAAACATCAAATTAAATAATTATAATAATATTAAAGCTTCACAAACCTTTCTATATATTGTTTTTTTTTTCACGGAACCTTTCTATATATTGTTAAATGTAGGTAATGCAACCTAATTAACCAACGAGAGGAGGAGTACGAAGAAGTTATCTAAAGGAAATAAAGCAGAAGCGACGTCGACGTCTACAATGGGTATGTGTGTTGTGAGGCTACAGTGGGTATGTGGGTTGTGTAAAAGAAAATAGAAATATGGTAGAAGTGGAAAGGACATGATAAAAATGGAAACAAATTAGTCTTAAAACTAGAGTTAGTGTTCTTTAACTGTTACTTATTCTCTCACATAATTAATACATTAAAAGTTATATTGGAAAGTAAAATTTAATGATTGTTAAAATGTGCCTTGGGGCACATTATAGAAAATCCGATTTATTAAATAGAACAGGCTAAGATTTTTTCAAAAGCCTATATAGCAAAATAGGTTAAATTTTAAGCCAACGAAAAAGCCTTTTGAGTCTATCAGGCCGGTCTATTTAACTAAATATAAATAAAATACTAATATTTTTTATATTGCTATTATTATTATTATAAAGTTTTGTTATTATTTTTCCTTATAATTATATACTTATTAGCTTGTATAAACATTTAAGTATGTTAAAAACTTAAACCTATAAGTCTATTCATATATATGCTTATAATATATTCAAGTACCTTATTATAAATCAAGTTTTTAAATAGGCTTTCAGGCTTTGTCAGGCTTTAAATAGGTCAGACTCAAACAATAAAATAAAGCCTATATCAGGTAACAGGTCAGGTTCAGACCTTAGAAAACCTAGCTCGGCTAAGCCTATTCTCATCCCTAATAGTTATGTGTTGTGTGTGTGTATATATATATGGCTACGTGGATTATGTGCTTTGCTTTTTTGAATTTTCGATTTTTTTTGCTTTCGGCATCTTTCACTAGTAACCGGTTGCATGGAAGCTTTAAAAAAGAACTAGTCTGGTATAAAAATAATAATTATTAATAAATTATATATTAAAACCTGAAAAAGTAATCAATTACTTAATTGAAGTTAAATATACCATTGAGTACGAAGATTAACGGGTAAGGGATTGTTTCAGCTTAATCAGTGGTCTTGAGTTCCAACTCAAATAGGATTGCCTCCGGTAGAGGATACTTGTTGTCTTAAAAAAAATTGAAGTTAAATATAAGACAAATTATATATCTATTTATTTTATTTAGAGTAAACTCTCAATTAAGTCCCTGAAAGATACACGCGTCGCCAGTTAGGTCCCTCAAAGATGTTTGTCACCAGTTAGGTCCCCTAAAGATCAAAATGGCCATCACATTAGTCTCTCAGTTAGTTACAGTTAGAAACGTCGTTAACAAGGGCTGACGTAGAACGTTTTTGTGTGATTTGATCTGTTAAGTGTCAAATAAGTATCTAATTCAGCAATCCTACATGGCAAATGACTTAAAATAGGGTTTCTATTAGGTTTTTAATCTTGGTTGGGTCTTCTTCCTTCCCCATGAGGAGACATCTTCCCTCCCACAATAGCACATCCCTAACATCCTCTTTTTGCGATTTCTGGATTAAGATAAAGAATAGAAACAAGAATCACATGAATTCATAGACATTAGAGCTGACAAAATGGGCTAGCCCAACCGGGTCAGCTCGAAAAAGCCAGTAAAAATATAGGGCTCAGGAACTTATTTTAGAAGCTTGAATAACTCTAGGACTTTTTAGTACAACTCAATAAAGTCTGTTACCCACAAAAACCCGCAAAAGGCCTGGTAGCTTGTAAAAAAATCGGACTACCCACAAAAAAGTAGGGCTCAGGCACCTATTTTAGAAGTCTGAATAACTTCCTGCCTTATTAGCCCAACTCGATAAAGCCCACTACTCGCATCAGGCCAGGTAACCCGAATTGCCAGCTCTAATAGACATTGTTTTCTTGGAGATGAAATTCTAGTGAATTACGACTTGCAGTTTCTCTTCACAATGGTTAATTAGCGCAAATTCCTGGATTGCAACTTTAGGGTTTGATATTTGGGATTTAAATTGTGGAATAAGACTCACCCAAGATTAGGGGCCTAATAGAAACCCTAATATAAAGCCATTTGCCATGTAGGATTACTAAATTGGATGCTAATTTGGCACTTAACCAGCCAAGTCACACAAAAAACGTTCCACATCAGCTTGTTAGTGGCATTTCTAACTGTGACTAACCGAAGGACTAATTGGTGACCATTTTAATCTGAGGGACCTAACCGGTGACAAACATCTCTGAGGAACCTAACTGGCAACACGTGTATCTTTGACGGACCTAATTGGGGTTTACTCTTTTATTTATTACCATTGTAAATGAAACAACAATTAGAAATTGTCTACGTTGAAATTTAAAAGCAATTCTTTTATCAGATGAAATTAATGACAACCTTGAAATTAAAACTTTTTTCTCCAACATTGTTTTCACATATAACTCTTTCTTTGAAAACATAAGTGTTCAATCTGAGTGATTATAAATCATACATCATATTGCACAATCTAGAATACAAATCTATATTTCTTAATAATATGATTGGAATATTGTTTTCATTTTAATGCTATGATTTGGAAGTTTTGTATAACTTGTTGCACTAAAAATTTCAAAAGTATAAATATCATTAAGTCTATCAAATTGTGCATCTACAACACATGAACTATTAATAAAATTAAAATATTGACAAAGAAGTTATCTTTTGAAAATAAATATGATAATGATTAATTAAATAATTAAATATTAATATCATATTTTTTTAAAAGACTTCTATATATGTAACATTTTAGATTTTGAAGAATAACTAACTTCTTTTGAATGTTAATAATTGTAGAACGATCTTTTAACTTCTCTTCCCAACCATTTCTAGTCATTCCCTCCACCAAGTCTCCTATCATGAAACTCTTATTTCAATTTGTCTCCAGTCTTATTCCCTTCAATATCATCTTTTCTATCTCGACGTTACTTCTCATATTAAACTAAAAAATTTTACATCAAAGAGATTTACATGGGAATAAAATTCTTCGTTTCCATTTGTCAAAAAGTGCTTAATTAAATAATTTCTTATCATTTACTCTTACACTTCATGATTTATGTAATGTTCTAATTTCTTAATTCAAGAATAATGCCCGTTGGAGACATTATTCTCAAATTTTTGAAATTATTTCGCGTCATTTTCGATATCATCATACAAATCACATAAATGCTTAAGCAATCCAACGTTTACTTAGGCTTCCACAAAATTTCATACATTATTGCGTTCAATACAAATTCCTAATTAAAAGCCTAGGGAACGAACCTACACTTTGGAGTGTCATGATTCATAAAACTCCTACCGAAAATCCGGCAGAATTTCCCCTAAAAACTAGACTTTTCCCCAATTTTTAACTTAACTTGAAATTCAGAAAAACCACCAATACAGTTTATATAACACAATTACAATATCAACTAAAACTAAGCCTCAATGGCCAATCTAAGGTATTTACATCAATACATCATTAATTTTCTAATTACATTTAATTCTCTCCCAAGGAAGCTCTCTTTCTACCACAGGGAGTGGATGGGTTCACTCCAAGAGTTCAACTTCCCTTCTGAACATATAGCTGGAACATCCTGCAAAACTAAAATATATCCCCGCAATGTGGGGTGACACTACGGTCTCAGTGAGCAAAGCATGCAGCAAGCAGTGTGGGGAAAACAAGCATATGAGGTGCAACACAGGACACAAGTCAACCCTAAACCCATAATTCATTCCAATCTCCTTTCATAATGAAATATTTTCTTAACTCAATAAAGAACATATAAATGGAACTTAGATTAGCCAAGCAGCAGTCATAAATCATATATTACAAGTCTAAATGCATAAACATGCTCATGATGCAATTCTCACTGTTGTGCCCAGCAGGCATGTTCTCACAACTGTTCCCAACCGGCAGGGTCTTTTCACTGATTCTGGAGTTAGAACTGAGCTCAGACTATAGGGAACGTCTTCCCTGAGGACGAATCTCACCCTTATTCTGGACCGAAGTCAAGTTTTCAAGCAATTCTCATAGTCGAAGCCAGCTTAATTATTCTCACGGCCGAAGTCGGCTTAGTTATTTTCACGGCCGAAGCCGGCTTAGTTATTCTGGGCCGAAGCCAAAATTCTTATTCTGGTTGAAAAATACATTTGTATAATGTCAACTGAAATTTGGAAAATGCAGGAACAACTAAAACAGATAATATTCTCAATCAACCATATCTTATGTATACTCAATAATTTAAAGAATCATCATGGAACATGAAGGATCATCAATAAAATCACCTAACAACCATTGTTCCCACAGAATCCCCAAATCCCCTAATCTAAGGTTTCACATACAATCTCATATGCAACACATATCATACACATCATCCAATCCATCCATGAACCAACTTCCACAAGCCAAAAGGAAGGGGAAAAGGAGAATAAGGGTCATAAGAGAATAATACACATGATGAAGTGGAAGTGTGTGAGCTTTACTCACCTCAAAGGAAGCTCAAAGAGAAGAGGAATGAAGTTGGTGAAGGTTAGGGGTGGATATCCTTGGCTCTTCCTCCTTCCTCCTAGCTCCAAGGTCACTTTCTCTCACTAAGAACTCCCCCTCTCTCTCTAGGCGAAGAAGTAAGAAGAAAAGAATGAGAAGATTGAGCCCTAATTGTGTTTTAAAGACGGGGACGCGTGGTCTCGCTCAAGTGAGCCCTTCTCGCTTGAGGGCTCGCTTGAGTGGGAGTGCAGGGAAAATTCTGAATTCGCATTCTCGTTCAAGCGAGAGTTCTCGCTCAAGCAAGAAGCCTCTCGCTTGAGCGAGAATGCTCCAGAGAGCATCCCCCCTCTCTGGATAAATTTCGCTTGAGCGAGACCCTCCTCGCTCAGGCGAAATTCCTCCAGAGAGCACTCCTCCTCTGAATGAATTTTGCTTGAGCGAGACCCTTCTCGCTCAAGCGAAATTCTTCCAGAGAACACTCCCTAACTTCCCTGTTTCTCGCTTGAGCGAGAGCCTGCTCGCTCAAGCGAGAAAACCAGAACTCAAACTATCTAATTTTTACTAATATGCTCGCTCAAGCGAGCCCTTCTCGCTTGAGCGAGAACATCAGAATCCAAAAACCTGATTTCTCACTCTTAAGCCTTTCTCTTATTATTTTCTTACTCTTCTCTTAATCCTTCCCTTAATGGTTATTACCCTACTAACCTTCTATGTGCAATTGGTTTTAATTATTAGGATGTTACACTTTCCTCTAAATTTGGTCTACAATTGTTTGGCTTAATACTCGATCCCTCTTACCAAAATCTCCTAAAACTCACGACCCTTAACATGTTCGTCTAATTCTTGCCTCTATTTGTATTCTAACCCCCAAATTATCCCTTTTACTCTTAACCTTCCTCTCTTGGTCGGATTCACAGCGTAAGGCTTTCACTATACTTCTATCCCCTAATTTTTTTGGATGTTACAATTTACGCACTTTATCACAAATAATTTAAGACACTTTTCTTTACATTGCTTCTCCATGGGAATGACAAAAATACTCGTACCGGCGGATATACCCACAATGATACTCATCTATAATATTTTATTTGTCCAGATGTTTGGACACTGTTCATTGGGAGGCTTTCTTTTGTCATACGTTTTTGTCATACGTTGGTAATTGAACCTAAGTTTCCATATGTGCATGAGTACTATCAAATCATAGGGTATAACTATAGTTTCAAGGGATAGTTATTGTGGGCTATAGGCTTTGGGAGGTGTGATGGATGACTAAAAACGGATGAATCTATCTATAATATCTATATCTATTTCTATTACATAGTTCATTGTTTACTCAGACCCTATATTTTTTGTCACACGTGTTGTTCTCACGTGTAGTATGTTGAGTGAGGGAATTTTTTTATTTGGTTAGGCATCTTATTTTAAAACCTTAGTTACAATTTTTTTTTCTTTTTTTATAATTATATTAAAAAAATTTCTCTCATTATCAATTCTTATAAATCTGTTTCACTATAAAAGTGATTTTTTTTATGAACTATAGGTTATCCTCCATGGGAGGCAGTTCCGCTCCTACCATTTTCATTTTTTTTTTTATCACACTTTAATTTTCTTTTATTATTATTATTATTATTATTATTATTATTATTATTATTATTATTATTATTATTTCTTCATTATTCATTCTTATTTATATTCTCATTTCAGTAATGTAATTTTTTACAAAATCAAGGGTATCCTTCACGGGAAGCAGTCCTGCTCCTGCCTTTTTTTTATTTTTTAATCACAATTTAATTTTCTTTTATTATTATTATATTAAACACAATTTCTCCCATTATTTTTTTGGTAAAATATGGAATTAAAAAACAAAAGAGAGAAAGTACAATAAAAGGAACCTAACTACCTCTAGGAAAACTAACTCCCCTAGCATCAACTGAAAGTAAATCAGCAAATTCAACTTCAGAATCTAAAAATACAACATGATATGTGCCTTGGAGAGCACCCTTCTTAGCTAAGACATCAACACAATAATTGCCTTCTCTAAGAATATGATTAATATTCAAAATCTAGTCTTTATTTAAAAGAATCTGAATATTCTTGATTAAACCTGCATACTTATGAAACCGAGATGGACCCTTTTTGATAAGAGATATAGCAAGAGCTGAATCACTCCAACAAAACACCTTTCTATGACCCTCATTCCAAGCTAACAACAAGCCTTCTAAAATAGCATGTAATTCTGCAAGAATAATATATGTAGTATGAACTGATCCAAAAACTCCTTTCAACCACCTCCCATTAGAGTCCCTGATCAGACCACCAAACCCAGCACAACCAGAGTTACCAAAACAGCTACTATCCACATTCAAAGCTACAAACTCAGAAGGAGGAGCAATCCAATTAATTAAAATCCTAGCATATCGTGGCTTGTTCTGAACAGAATTAGAAGTAGAAACAAATATCTTGGACAAAATTTCTACTTTACACCTTAGCTGAAATAATGAAGTAGTTTGACCTTTAAAAATTAACTTGTTCCTAGCAAGCCAAATTTCCCAAAGTGCAGCAAGAAAAAGAGAACCAAACATCTTACAGGACCATTGCAGCCAATCGAACGGGTCATTGCTAGACAAAAACATGCTATGATTTATAAAGCCAAGTTGTTGCCAAAGTCTTATTGCAGCTGGGCAGTTTCTCAAACAGTGAATAGTTCTCTCATTTTCAAGTTGACAAATCATGCAGATGGAAGAAGAAGTAATATTTTTGTGATGAAGAAGCTCCTTAGTAGGTAGCTTATTAATTGCAGCTAACCAAACCAGAAAATGAACCGATTCACTGCAATCCAGTTTCCAAATCCATGTCCAGCATCTAACATCTGTACACTCAGCTAGATGGTTCCAAAGCCAAAGATATCCATCCTTTGCTGAATAAACTCCATTGGATGAGCTGCTCCAAGAGATAACATCATGGATTAAGTGTGACAGAATAGGTTTAATATTCTAAGGAATATGAGTCCACAAAAGATGTAGGTTCCAGCCAATCCCATCCCAAATATCACTAACTTTAATATTGATATCATGTGTATTTATGAAATTGACTTCATCACAAATTGGACCACTAGGCATCCAATGATCAAACAACAAATTTGAACTACCATCTCCCAGTCTAGCAGTAAATCCATCTTTAAGCAGAATGGCAGCCTTATGAATGGATTTCCAAATGTAAGAACAACCAGCAGAATCCTTAAATACCTTATGGCCCCCTCCATATTTTCCAAACAAAATTTGCACCCACAATTCGGAGTCATCTTTTTGTATAACACTCCAAACCAGTTTCCCTAGAAGTGATGTATTCTGAATTCTTGCTCTTCTAATCCCCAAACCCCCAATTTTTTTTGGTTTTGAAATAGATTTCCAATTGACCAAATTTATCCCTAAAGATGAATTTCCCTTCCAAAGAAAATCTCTGGCAGCCCTGTCTATACCATTACATATGCTTTCTGGTAGCCAATGAATTTGCATTGAATAATTAGGTATTGAATTGATGACTGAGTTCACCAAAGTTAGTCTTCCAGCTTTATTCAGTAGTTTCCCCTTCCATGAAGCAAGTCTAAGACTCACTTTATCCATTACATCTTTAAAATTTGCCTTAACAGGTCTTGACATAAAAATTTTGAAGCCCAAGTATTTCTCCAATGAACCTGTTAGCCTAATACCTGTAATCTGTGATAACCTTTGTTGTCTAGCCATGGGGGTTGCAGGAGAGCATAATGCTATTGACTTGTCTATATTAATTTTAAATCCAGAAAAACAACAGAACTTGTGAACAATCTGATATAAAATCCTAACCTGTGAGGGATTAGCTTTTGAAAACAATAACACATCGTCAACAAAAATAAATAAGAGATATTAGGACCCTGATGAGTAATTTTAATTGGAATCAATGAATTATTAAGTACAGCATCAAAGATCAAAGCCCCTAGTTTTTCCATGCATAATACAAAAAGATAAGGAGATAGAGGATCACCTTGCCTTAATCCCCTTTTAGGAGAAAATGAGGGGCATTTAATACCATTCCAAAGAAGAGTTATAGAGGTAGCAGAAATACCACTTAAAATGAGAGATATTATGTTATTTGGAAATTCATATTCATTTAAAACATTTCTTAAAAATCCCAATCTACCCTGCCATAGGCTTTTTCCAAGTCTAATTTAAAAATGATATCACCTTTCCTCTTTTTGGACTTTTTCATATTATGGACCATCTCTTGAAGGATGATAGCATTATCAGTTGTGCTCCTTCCAGGGATGAAGCTAGCTTGAAGGGGACTGACAATATCATGCAAAATAGGTCTAAGTCTATTGACTAAAACTTTAGAGATTAGTTTGTATAGGCAATTACAAAGACTAATAGGTCTAAACTCCTTAAAGGAATTTGGTATATCAATTTTTGGAACTAAAACAATAAGAGTCTCAATAGCTGCAGGTGGAATTGAGCCAGTAGAGAAAGCATCTTTGACCAATTTCCATACATCATCACCTATCCTCTCCCAATATAGTTTAAAAATATGGCTTGAAATCTATCAGGGCTAGGAGCTTTGTAGGATTTCATAGAAGAGAGAGCATCAAACACTTCTTCTTTAGAGATGGAGCCATAAGCCTAACTTTATTTTCAACAGTAAGTTTTGGGAGATTAGGTGATGAGAAGTAATTATCAGTAATAGCTTTGTTACAAAATAAATCTTTAAAAAAGGATACTGCTTCCCTTTGTTTTCATCATAAGTACACCACTCTCCATTAGGTAAGAATAAACCATGAACTTTGTTTCTAGCCCTTCTAATCACAGTTTGTGCATGAAAAAATGATGTGTTTCTATTCCCAAATTTCACCCAATTTTCCCTTGATTTTTTATACCAAAGTATTTCTTCCTGAGCTAGAACAACATCATATTCTTGAACGAGACTGTCTTGCAACTGTATCAAATTGTTGGAGGTTCTTTCCTCAAGAGCCTTATTTATACCTGTTAACCTTTTCTCAAGACTCTTCTTTCTTGCAAAAATTGAACCAAACATTTCCTTATTCAATTTAATTGAAGCCTCCCTCACATCACTTAGACAGTGAAGAACATCATATTCAGATATGCTCCAAGTTGAATCAACTAAAGGTGAATAAAGAGGATGAGAAGCCCAAGCAGCCTGAAATCTGAAAGGCCGATCCCCTTTAATGCATTTTCCACCACACCTTAACAGAATAGGGTGATGATAAAAAAAACTCTGCACAGATTTTCAATAGATGCACTTGGAAAGGCTAATCTCCAAGAAGGGTCAGAAAGACCCTTATCTGGCCTTTTGTGAACCCATTGTCCACCTCTACACTTTCTACTCCATGTAAATTTTGAACCAAAACTCCCCATATCAATCAAATTGTAGCTATCCAGATTATTAGAAAAAATTGAAGCCTTTGAAAAAGAGAAGTTGCCACCCTTTTGCTCACAAGAAAGAAGAATATCATTAAAATCACCTAACAATAACCAAGGCTTTGAAATTGACATTCTAAGGTCCCTAAGATGATTCCACATTAGATTTTTGTTCATAAGAGCTGGACTTGCATAAACAGTTGAAAAATTCCAAGAATTGTTACCAAGTGATACTTCAAAAGTTATGACTTGTGGGTGAGAATCCAAAACAGAAAAATTATAATTTGAACCAGTTTGTTTCAAGATCCAGATTCCCCCCATATGCCCTTGTGAATCTTCAATCGCAATAGGAGAATAGCCAATACCACACCAAAATGAATTATTGTTATGATAAGGAGTATGGGTCTCTAAAATAACCACCACATCTGGTTTAATTTTTCTCAGAATTTCCCTAATGTGCCTGTGACTGCTCCTTCTGCCTGCTCCTCTAATGTTCCAAGATAAAGCTACAAAATCCTTAAAGCAATGCATCATATAAAAAATATTGAATGGAAAAATACAGGAGACCCTCAAACCTGTTGCAGTTTTAAGGACCTTGATTATTGGATTCAAGCTGAGCAGATTCATCCTTTATATCCATATCAGCATCCATATTGCTAATTGCAACTTGAGGTTGAGACTCCTTAATTAATTCAGAAGAAGAAGAAGAATTAGGACCATCCTCATCCCTGAATTTCAATCTATTTCCAGAAATTATGTCTACATTCAGTAAGGTTTTAATTCCATGAATGGGATCCTTTATATTCAGATTCTTCACGGCTGCATTCACTGCTCCAAAACTTGAGGGAAAAGTAAACTATGGTAGATCTAGTTTCACCTCATCAACTAAATTAGATGAAATCTTGAGAAAAGAGTCCACTATGTGTCTTTTTTTTCCTTGTAATTGAATGGTCAAGAACAGGAAAAGCTGTGATTTTGAAAACAATTCCTTCACTCTCATTTTTTGATGCACTATCCTGACCAGCTACAGAATTTTCTTTATTTTTAATCACCGATTGACTGCTGACTTGATCTCCTTGAATAATCTTTTTACAGAAACATTATTTTGAGAAGGGTTTTTATGAGGAACCTTCCCATGACATCCTATAACACCAGAATCTTTAACCTTAGCTTTGCCTTTGCTATTAGCCTTAGAGGATTTTTTTTTTTTTTGTTCTGGAGACCACCAGCCATTCACCATAAGATGATTCTTGGCAACCTTCATTATTTGCAGACTCATCAGTACCAATTTTCAGATTTCTAATATCCAAATCTGCAACTGTTTTAACAAACTCTTCAGACTTTTCCTCCTGAACTTTAGTCTTAACAACCTTTGAACATGATCTTGTTGAATGACCATAAATGCCACAATTGCCACAAATCAAATGTAATCCCTCATATTCAACCCAATACCAGTGACCTTGAAGCCAAACTTTCCCAATAACAGGTTCATTAAGGTTAATTTCGATACATACCCGGGAAAATCTCCCTCTAGCAATACAAAGTGTTGTTCTGTCAACTTTGATTGGCCTTCCTACAGCAGCAGCCAATGCTAGGAGAACACTCTCATCATAATACTCAAGGCCAAGATTAGGAAATCTAATCCAGACCATGGTGCTATCAATAGGAGCCTCTGAAGATACAAAATCTGGAGTCCACTCTCTGACTGAGAGGGAATGATCAAATAGCATCCAAGGTCCCTCACTTATGACTTTATTTCTGTCTTCATCCCGATCGAATTTTGCTATAAAGTGGCCATTACCAACATCCAACAATTCAAACCCACTTGCAAGATTCCACAGTTTTTTCAATCTTGAGTTCATTGTGATGTAACCAATATCTTTCCCAAGAAGCTTGATGATGATGGCTTCCATCCATGACCTCCGTAGGTTATCAAGAACCGAGTCTACAACAAAACATCGAGGCATAAGCCTGTTTCCCTTTTCGTGTTCAATTTTGAACAAATTATTTCCGATGAGATCCACTCTTTCTCGTACAGCCCGAACACTCTTGCTTCCAATCAAAGTGTCCTTGAATGAGATTTTTTTCTTCGGCTCCTCCTGAATATCGTCTAGAGGCTTGGGGTCCTTTTGAACATCAGAAGATGTTCCCATGGAACCAGATGACTTCAAGATAGTCTAGTCAGAATCTTGGAGAGAATTCTCCCATTATACATTCATGTTTATCTATTTCATTAGATAAAAACACACATTAAGAAATATTATAAATGTGTTGATTTACATCAAATTTAATGTGTTTTTCCAATATATTATTTATCTCTCTATTTTATTCATTAATATTTTCATTTATTGTCTCTCTTATCTATTATGTCTATTTATATATATATATATATTAAAATTGTTCCCATAGTACACGTGTCATATTTTTTCATTTACGCTTTTCTTTTCTAAGTTTTTTTATTCTCACTTCAATAAAGAGATTTTTTGTTGACCATATTTACCCTTCACGGGAGGTAAGTCCTGTTCCTGCCATTTTCACTTTTTTTTTGTGTTTCTTATCACAATTTTGTTTTCTTTTTTATTATTACTATATTAAATTTTTTTTCTCTTATTATTCGTTCCTATTAATCTGCTTCATTACAAAAGTGATTTTTTAATGAACCACAGGTATCTTCCATGAAAAGTAATTTTACTCCTACAGTTTTTCCCTTTTTTTAATAGCACTTTAATTTTCTTTTTATTGTTATTATATTAAAACAGTTTCTCTCATTATCCATTCCCAATTATTTGTTTCATAACATAAAACACACGTTAAGAAATATAATGAATGTGTTGATTTAAATTAAGTTTAATGTGTTTTTTCCAATATATTATTTATTTATCTATTTTATTAATTAATATTTTCACTTATTTATCTATTCTATTTATGTATTTACTCTATATTAAATTTGTTCACCTGTTACACATGTCACGTTTTCTCACATACGTTTTTTTAGTTTTTTATTCTCACTTTAGTAAAGTGATTTTTTTTAATGAACGACATGTATCCTCCACGGGAAGCAACCTTGCTCCTGCTGTTTCTTTCTCTTTTTCCCCCTTTTTTTAATCATACTTTAATTATCATTTATTATTACTATTATTATTATTGTTGTTGTTATTATTATTATATTAAAACTCATTATTTATTCTTGTTTATCTGTTTCATTACATAAAAAAGTAAAAAAAATAATTAAGAAATATAATAAATGTGTTAATTTACATTAAATTTAATTTTTTTATGCAATATATTATTTATCTCTCTATTTTACTCATTAATGTTTTCACTTATAATACGTTTAAAGGTTAAGTCAAATTTTCAATTATAAGCTTAAAGCGATTTTTTTTATAATCCATAGGTATCGTCCACGTGAGTTAGCCCTGCTCCTATCGTGAATATCAATATGATGGTGGGTTTAGCTCTCCTAACAAGGGTTTTTGTATACACTTTATATAAGTTTGAAGTGATTGGGTTATAGGATCTCAAATCTCAATATATTTTAAATTTATAATTATATAAATGATGTAATGGTTACTATTTTCTATAAACATGATAATAATATGATATTCACATTCTACTAAATGAAAATGAACATCATCCACAACCCAACATTAGGGACTGTGATACAGTGTTTTAAAAGTATAAGGATATAAAACAAAGGTTTTAGCAGTCAGGGACAAAGACTAAAGTTGACCAAAAATATATCAATGAAAAATATATTTTACCCAATTTTAATAAAACATAATATTTTTTAAAATAAAAATATTTAGTATTAATTTATTTTTCTTATAATTGCATTATTTTATAAAAATAATTACTCTAATATTTAAATTATATATGAAAATAAAAATCACATTACCCATGCAACAAAAGTCAATAGATCTTTTATGTTAATATGATTTTAAAAAAAAAATTGTGTTAATATCTATAAATTGTGTAGCAATATTCTATTTTAGTTTTTTTATTTAATTATTCTTTATTCAATAACATTTTGTGATATCCTTTTCAATGTTTCTTTTTCTATTGATATTTTTCTTATTTTTGTAATTAATAAATGTCATACAAACTTTAACTTGAAATAGATAAGTCGAGTTTAGTGTCATATCTTTGCCATTATGGTCACAATTAAAGAACATCCATATACATTCCTTAAAAAAAGACCATCCATATACATGTCAAGCAATAATCATGTTAGATGATAAAATAAGAATGAGGTTGCTTCGTAATTATTTGTATCTGTTTATTTATTTTTGGGATATAATTTTTTTGTTCTTTTATTTACCACATTAAATTCTAAGTACTCAAAATGGATAAATATCTCATTTCTATATTGAAATATTTTTGAAATGTAATATATGAAACAAGCATTGGGTTTTACATCTATATGCATTATTAAATTTGTACTGAATAGGATTACATATCATATTAATATTAATATTAGTATGAATTATTGATAATAATTAAAAAATATTATTAAATAGAATAATAAGCTCTGTGTATCGCACAATAGAACACTATTATACTTATAAAACGGATGGAGATATTGTATTACCCGCCTCACGGATACCTGCATACTCATTACAATATATTTCTCTAATAAATATATTAAAATATAAGGATTTTTTTATTATTTTATATTACTTTGTAATGACATTTTTATATATTAACCCCTACTGATATTATATAATGATGATTTATATTTTATAATGTTAAAATATATTTCATAAAATATGTTAAAATGTATTTTAATAAATGCATTAAAATATTTATTTATTTTAAAAAGTAGAATATTTATTTATTTGGGAAAAATATATTTTTCGTCCCTATAGTTTCGGTCAACTTTGGTCTTCGTCCTTGTACTTTAAATCATGTGTTTTTTGTCCCTAAAGTTTCTAAACCCCCAAACCTCGGTCCTTGTCAGTTAGTGAGATCTGTTAACATGAAGAATTGGCTAACAAAAGTTATATGTCAACCTCAATAGCGAGTCCCAAATAGCTGACCGATCATCTAATTAACTTTTTTTATTAATTTTTAATTATTAAAATAACCCTAGTTACTAAATTGGGTTTTCACCTGAGAAATTTTACCCGATAGGAAACCTAATTTCATAATTATGGTTATTTTAATAATTAAAAAATTAATAAAAAATATTAATTAGATGAGTCAACTATTTGGGAGCCATTGTTGAGGCTAACATGTAACTTTTGTTACCAGCTCATCAGGTTAACAGATCTTACTAACAATAAGGGACCATGGATTGGGGGTTTAGAAAGTTCAGGGACAAAAAGTAAAGGATTTAAAGTACAGAGATGAAAACCAAAGTTGACCGAAACTATAGGGACGAAAAACATATTTTTCCCTATTTATTTTTATAAAATAAAAATTAGTAAAATTGTAGGCTCTCGGGTAAATTAGTTGATATATTATTATTATTATTATTATTAGTTAGTAATTATAGTGATATTTCCATTAACATAATTGCTATATCTAATTAATGATGATTAATAATGTTAACAATTTAAAATGTAAAAGTGACTCATTATTTTTAGAAGATTTATTGAGAGTAATTTACCTTTTTATCCTCCTTTTAGATTTCGACCCAATTTGGATACATTTTTGCAGAAGAATTTCTAGAAGAAAAAAATAGAGTCAATCAAAGAGGTCAAATGATTTTAAGTTCTCCATAAGTTGAAATTAGTTACTTATGGAGAAGTTAATTTCATTTGACCTCTTTAATTCATTCTATTTTTTCACCTAAAAGTTATTCTGTATAAGTATATCCAAACTGTTCAAATGATTATTTCACTGCCTTACTTTTACATATAAAATAAAGATAAAAATATATTAAAGCTTTGGCAATTTTTACAATTTATGGTACCCTGTTTTATGGTTAAATCTGTTCGGAGTTAAGACTGACAGATATGGTTGTGGCCAATAAAATTTGGTGTATAGTGGTACCTAGAACTGTGATTGAGTTACTTTAGAGACTACCTAGGTTTGACTCTTAGTTACTATATTCAATTTTGAATTTGTTTAATTTGATTGATTGTGTCACCGATCAAATTTGGCGCCTTTGTAGGGAAATCATCCGTTGGACTTAAGCTACAATGGAAGATACAAGTCATTCCTTAAGTCTCTCATATATTGAATGTTTTGGTTTTGTTGTAGAAAGTATGTGCTTTAATTTCAATTCATTTTACAGTGTCAAACACGTTTCTATAGATGTGACACTTGTATCTATTCAACCCCTCTTTTAGATTCCCTCTGGGACCAACACCATCGATCCTTGACTGAGTTCCATTGGCATTTGTGTTAGTTAAGGTCATTTTTGTGTTAGTTAATGTTTTGTGATCAATTCTGCTTACTTAGGCCCCTGTTAGTTAATGTTGTGATCGATTCTACTTAATTAGGCCCCATTTGGGGTGGTTGCAAGTTTTCAATTTTTGGTTTTTAAAAATTTTAAATCAAGTTTTTATAACTCAACCAAAAACTGAAAACCATTTTTTATGGTTTTTAAAATGTCTATTTTGAAAACCATAAAAAGTGATTTTCAGTTTTTGGTTTTGAATTGTAAAAAGTTAATTCAAAATTTTTAAAAACCAAAAACTGAAAACTCACAACCACCCTAGAGATACCTTTAGAGTCGAATTAAGTAGTTGTGTTTTAATTAGGTAGTAATGTTATTCATATTCTATTCCACATACTTGGCATTCATGTTTCGCAAAATTCAATTGTCTAATTCAGGTAATGTAGTTAGGTGTTAGTTCAGTTATTCTGTTACTAGAGTTGTCATTTGTGTTGCTGATAGTGTTCTTTAATTTGGTTGGTTTAACAATTTGAATTTGAGTATTGAATTTAGTGTGGTTAATTATATTATATTAGTTCCATATCAGTTCCATTAGTTTAAGGGTAACATTTGTTTAGTTTCTAGTGTTCTGCATAGATGTTTCCGTTAGTTGTTCCCAATTTTGTTGTTTGAGTGTTGTTGATGCATTCTGTCACGTTCAATTGTCATAGTTGTGGGTTAAATCTTGCCCAAATTTTTTTTTCACATTTCATTCATTCATATAATAATTAATTTTAGAGACCTTAACTGCATTTAGATTGCATAAGGTTGCAAGTTTACATCAGTTGTAGGACTATTTTGATACCCCAAACTTCAAATTGGCATAACTTGTAACACAAAACTCAGAATTGAACTAATTGTACATGCTTTTGGGATAGCAAAATATAGTTTAGACAGTGCAATTAGGGACGGTAATGGGTAGGTACTATAGTACCCGTCCTTATACCTGCGTTTTAAAAAGATACCCGTACCCGTAGTCATACCCGCGTAGGTAGTGATTCTAATATCCGTACCCTTATCCACTAGGTACTTAAGTACCCGTACCCGTACCCGTACCCATTACCCGCACTTTTTGTTAACTATAAAAATAATAAGTTGATTAGAAAATGACAATTAATTAAAATCACTCCAGCATGAAAAATAATTCATAGATCGTCCAGATTTAACTATAAAACAACTCTAGTAATATGGAAGAGGATGAGAGATAAGAAAAGTTGGAGGGAAAATTGAAATTAGTTCAAGTATTACTATTTTAGTGTTTAGGAATAAAAAATTATAACATTTAAATTAATTAAATTAGTAATATATATTAATTTTTTTTAGTGAATATAATACATATTAACATTAATTAATGTTTTGATAAAAATGTTAATTAATAATATAAATTATATATTTTAAATTAATAATATGTATATAAATTACATTAATTATATATATTATATAAGTGCGGGTATGGGTAGGGTAGGGTTCTAGAGTACCCGTACCCGCACTCGTACCCATTAAAAAGTGCAGGTAATTACCCAGATCCGGACCCATTTGATGGGTAATTACCCTACCCATTATGAATAATTTTTACGGATATCCACAGGATCTGGGTCTAATTGTCATCCCTAAATGCAATCTTATTCCCAACTTCTTGTGATCACTACTCATATTTGTTATGTAGCTAAGTTTCTTATAATTATTATTGACAAGAGCTAACTTTTCTTTTGAGGTATTACAATTCTCAAGAATAAAATTGCAGTTCTCGTGACAATATATAAATAAAGAGCTAGATTGCATCTTATAAAGAGCTAATAACTTCTACCAATAAAATCAGTCATCAAACCATTGCAAATTAAATTAGGTTAAATTGAATTTATGCTAATTGAAATTAATTTCCTTTTTTTCAAATGATAGATTAACATAACTCTGTTCTTCACAGTATAATTAACATAGTCTGGAAAAATGAAAAACATCAATAATATAATTTCATTATTATTATTGAAAAATATAATATAAACATTTATTAATATAATTAATAACTAATTTGTTGTCAATTTTTTAAAGTATACTTAGATGGAGGGTTTTTATGAGAAAAAAAGAGGATAAAAAAATTATTTTTATATTAAAAGCATTATATAATTTTTAAAAAATAAAAAAAATCAAGATATTAAATTTCATAATAATCTATCATTTTATTTTTTATTTTAAAATATTAAATAAGAGCAAATTTAATTGAAATAAAAGTTTTATCCTTCTCTTTTCCCTCCAAAACCCGTCCAAACAATTATTTGGAGTGTTGAATTAATGTCACTCTCCATCTATGGGGTATTAAATTAATACTCTCTAGTTCTAGTTCTATTTATAAGACAACATTTAAAGTTTTTTCATGGTCCTATTTATAAGACAAAATACACCCAATCTAGAAGTATTTATTATTTTTTCTCATATTTGCCCTTGTTGACCATTAAAGGTTTTAGAGTGACATAATTACCATGTAAATAGGGGTAAATTTGTAATCTTGTATAGTAATTTCTTGAAAATCAATGCATTAATTACTTTTTTTAATATGTGTGTTTTTATCTAAATTGTCTTATAAATAGGACCAAAGGGAGTACTATCTATCTTCTAGGAAAACAGTGTTGTTAATCTAATCTTTGGTTTATTCTAAAAATTTTAATTAATATAGCTAAGAACACGATTCTTTTAAAAAATCATCTAATAAAATAAATCAAATTTTCATGAACACACTACTCTGATTCTCTGAAGCATGAGAAAATGTGAAAAAAAAAAATCTTAGGCATGAATAAAAGTGCATATTATATACTATGGGGAAAAGTAACTAGAATCGGACTAATGATGAAAAGTTTATGGAGTTTATGAGATATTTAAACTCCATTGCCATCATTATATATTAAAAAAAAAAGTTACTTGGAGCAAAAAAAGCTTAATCCTGACCAGGAAAAAAAGAAAAAAAAAGGCTTCACTTATCTGCAACATGCATATTATACCCTCGTGCCAACCGCGGAGCAGTTCCATCAGCCATAATGTCATGTATCATCTTAAACTTTTTGTAATGCACCTTAATTGTGTCTTGCTGCTGCGCCGCAAGCTTATTTTCTTCTTCTAGTTGAAGCTAAAAAGAAGCGCACACAATACTTAGAAGCACATTGAATCTCTTGTAGTATACATCAAACATAAACATACTTATGATTAACAAGCCACCCACAGCTTTGGGTATCATTCTGACACCACAAAAAGGGGGACTGAAGTGTTCATTGATAAAGATTCTTTCATACAATGAAATTGTGTAATTTGGGTTCTATGCCACTGGAGATAAGCTAAAAGAGATGGACCAGGATAGTTTCCAAAAAATCATTAGTAGTAATCCTCATGTTATCATGATAAGAAAAATATATAAGTGTCTTCAACATTGTTATAATACTCAGCTCGTACCAACCGATTCAGTTAGTGAACCAGTCAAGGAACTTGTTCAAGTAACATGATAGACTGGTTATGTTTAAGAACCGGTGTGACATAGTTTGACTTGGCCGGTTTTCATCAAGAACCAGTGACTCGATCAAGTTGACTTGCCAAAGAACCGGATTAACTCAGCTGAGTTGTGTATTTGTCAAAAAATTAAAAACTTTTTGTTTTACCTATAACGAAAGGGAAAAAAAAAAACTGGGTAACTACCAATCCTATACTTGGTAACCAAACAACCAATGTTTCAAACAATTTTTTCCTTTACCAACTTCTCCAAGAATGCAAAATCTATAGTTTCTGATGTGTCTAATATAGGTTTATTATTCTTGCCATCCCAACATTTTCCCTGTTTGTAATTGTGCACCTGATATTATCTGTTATATCAATTTCACCCTACCTTCCCTTATAATCATCATTATAAGTGATCAAGGTTGTGTCCTAACAGAAATTTAGAATCATTGTTACTGTTAACACTTAACAGCTCTTCAGTTAAAGGAAAACAAAAAAAATTGAAATGAATTCAACAAATTTATTCAAGAATAATATTGACACCAGTAAGCATTTAGAAATAAACCTGAAATAACATGATCAAGGGCAAAATAAGCAAATAAATAATCATTTGTATATAGATAATTTTAACATCTACTCCTAGAGGTTTACTCTGCAAATTGCAGAAATTATTGGAATAGTAACAACATTAAGAGCTATAAAGAAAGTGATTGATTACTAGGAATAAACTTACTTGGTGCATGAATGCTATTTCAGCAGTTTGTTTCTGTGTAAGTTTCTTTAGTTCCTTTGCCACCTTAAAATCAGGGTCACTTGGGTCCAACCAACGACACTCTATCTTTCTGTTATTAGGGTTCATTGGCCGATCATCAAACATTTCCATTACAGCAGGACGAGCCCTCACAGGCCGTGGCATCCCAGCCATCATGAAAGGATACTGCCGTGTCATTGTGATAACTTCCTTGGCCTTCTTCTCAGAATCCAATTCCACCAATGCACACCGAGGCAGATATCCTGGTCCTAGGTAGTTGGGAATAAACTTGATACTTATCACAGTTGCAAATTGGGCAAAGGCAGTTCTCATCACAGATTCAGTAACCTGTGGTGACATGTTGTCAAAGTACACTGTCCTTCTAACTTTCTCTTCAAATGCAGCATACTCGTCTGCTGAAGACCCCATGTTCAAACTTTAAAGTGAATGAAACCTAAGAATAACAAATTTTGAACTTAGACTAATTAATTAATAGGAATACAATTTCTATAGAAAAAAAATGAAGAATATGTTATGCACATAGACATCAGACTGATTTCCTTTTTATCTCATAAACAACAAGCCATTAGCGTTGATACTTTGATAGTTACTTCAGAAAGCTTTGAATTGAAATAGTCACCAATGGTTGAAGAGGCAATAATAAACCTCTCAGACATGCCACAACAATTGCATGGAACAAAACCAACATAGAGTCGCTCTCAAAAAATCCCCATCTTTTGCAACACATTGCAACAAAAATCAACCGAAGAAAAAATAAGAACATTGTCAACAAAACAGAGAACAAGAAGCAATTACCACCAAGACCAAAGGGGGAAAAAACTGAAAAGGAAAAGAAAAGAAAAAAAGCCGAATGTAGAAGCGCGTGCGAACCTATCAAAATGTGAGGTTAGAAGCAAGCAGGAAGACATAGCTAACAAACTCCAAATTGAAAAGGAGAGCATAACGAGTGAAGTGCATTCATGAAAAGAAACAATCTGAAAATAAACAAGATTCATCGCCTAAAGCAATTTGTAAAAAAGGTGCACAAGATTTTCAGGTCGTGTTAGGGTTGAAGTTCCGAGAAAAAGGAAGAGAGAAACCCGTTGGTCGAATCGCCGATAAGGCCCCTCTCCCCTGCTTGCGTCGGAGAAGAACCCTTTGACTGGTACTGATCAACGGAGAAGACGGAAGTGTGTTCGACAAGGAACAAGCTTGAAATGAAATGAAAAGAGACTCTACCCGGGCCACACACGGAATTTTTATATTAAAACATTTTATTTTAAAATTCAAATAAAATGAGTACACTAAAATTATAAAACTAAAAATTAATTTAATACATATCAAAAGAATATTTATTTTTAATTTTTTTTAATATAATAATATGATAAATTCAGTTCAATTGTTTTCAAACTATTGTGAAGCCCGTGATACTAATTTAGGTTTCTCTAGCTATAAATTGCCTAGAAAATATAGGTGACCATTGAATACAATGAGTAGTGGTAATAGAAAAGGTAATGAGATGAATGACCTTAACAGCGTAAGATGATGAAGAATGAAGTCTGTTTATGCCACCTTAAGGTGTGATATGTTCATAGCTGATAGGAGTTGCAGGAGCAGGTTCACCATTCATAATGGAGGTAGGATGAGATGCTAGGTAGGCACAAAAATGTGTTCATGTTAATCCAATCAATTTTGATAACAGCGGAATGAATGACCCTAGTTAATTAGCAGAATAAGTGTTCTGTAAATAATTTGACACATTTGCGTTTGATCAAAACATGTCACGGCTCGGGGACAATGTTTTAAGCATGTTGGTCGTAACATAGTAATATTTTATTCATGATTGCAAATAATAAAAAAACTCATTAAACACCATGAATGGTGAGTCTACAAATATTTTACACATATCCAATGATATGCTGCCACATCATTTATTGAATTTAATATCACATGAGGTGTTATATTCATTAAATAATGTGGCGGCACACCATTGGATGCCCGTTTTAAATTTTTTACACTAACAGTGTATATCAATTAAATCTAAAAAATTAACACTGGGTAATGTAAATATATCTAGACATGTCAACGGGGTGGGGCGGGGGCGAGTAGTACACTACCTGCACTCATGCCCGCTAAAATTAATGGGTACACATGCGGGTAGCTGGTATCCACGAGTACCCATTAATATTTAAAAAAATCTAAAATTATGGAAAGAAAGAGAAAAAATGTCATATAATATATCATGATGTCATATAATATTAATATTATATAATATAAATTAACATTATATAATACCATTACTTGTTAATATATTAGAAATATCATTATAAAATAGTAAAAAATATTTTTATATCATGATAAAACAATAAAAAGTTTTAATATTTAAAGCACCGGGTTCGGTTCAGTTCATTGGGCTCATCGGATTGAATCAAACCAAAGAACACCCCTGAATAATATATTTGGAAAATACACAATAAATTTGATGTAAATCAACAAATTTTATTATATTACAACATCCAAACTTTAGTATCAATTTCAATAAATATGTATGTACTCATGTGTATCAATGTCTATAAATTATACAATATCTCAACAAAAATATATGTACTCATGTGTATCAAATATCAATATCTACAATTTAAACAAATTTCATGTAATTAAATAATATATTAGGAAAATACACAATAAATTTTATGTAAATCAACACATTTTATTATATTACCACATCCAAACTTTAGTATCAATCTCAACAAATATATATGTACTCATGTGTATCAATATCTACTAATTAAACAATTTTACTTTGAATAAAATAGATGACACGACTTTTGATAACAAAAAGCAGTAATAATAATAAAATAACTAATGAAATAGTTTAAAAATGCACTGACATATTTTATTATATTATCACATCCAAACTTTAGTATCAATCTTAACAAATATATTTGTACTCGTGTGTATTGATATTTACTAATTAAACAATTTTACTTTGAAGTTTGAATAAAAGAGACGACACGACTTTTGATAACAAAAAGTAGTAATAAATATAAAATAACTAATTAAAATATTTTAAAAAGGAACCAACACATTTTATTATATTACCACATCCAAACTTTAGTATCAATCTCAACAAATATATTTGTACTAATGTGTATCAATATCTACTAATTAAACAATTTTACTTTGAATAAAAGAGATGATACGACTTTTAATATCAAAAAATAGTAATAATAATAAAATAACTAATGAAATATTTTAAAAATGCACCAACACATTTTATTATATTACCACATACAAATTTTAGTATCAATCTTAACAAATATATTTGTACTCATGTGTATCAATATCTACTAATTAAACAATTTTACTTTGAATAAAAGAGATGACACGACTTTTGATAATAAAAAATAGTAATAATAATAAAAGAACTAATGCAATATTTTTAAAATGCACCAGCACATTTTATTATATCACCACATCTAAACTTTAGTATCAATCTTAACAAATATATTTGTACTCATGTCTATTAATATCTACTAATTAAATAATCTTACTTTGAATAAAAAAACATGACACGACTTTTGATAACAAAAATTAGTAGTAATAATAATAAAATAATAAATAAAATATTTAAAAAAATTGAATGAATAGTGAATTAATTATTAAAAAACTTGTTGGATTGTAAATATATAGATATAGATAGATGGCATGTATCTCGGGATAGAGAGTGTTATTTATCCTAATATTTTGTTCTTGTATAAATTTTAGTTTAAAAAGTATAAAATTTTCTAATTTAACCTATAAATCACTATATTTATAAATAATAGATGTTAAAAAATTGAGATTTTCCTTTATAATGTGCATGATTATATCTATATCTATTCTATACTATATATAATGAGAGTAGAGGAGTTTTGGTTTCCACATTTCCATTCTCATTATACCCCTATTTTATATCTTGATTTACTTTATTGTTCCCACTAACTAATAACCACCCAATTTACGGTTCCCACTAATCAATAACCATCCAATAAAAATAATAACGGCCTAAAAAACGTAGAAAGATAAAGAAGAGACTTCAGAATGGAAAGATGGGAAAAGAGGGAAATGGATCGTAAAAATAAGAAATGTTGAAAGACAGACACGACAATGTCTGCTTTTCCATTAGTATTAATAAAAAATGATAATAATTTTACTCTTAATTAATAATTATTAATGTAATAAGAACTATTTATGATATAGAGTGAAGGTAAAAAAAATACTTGATTAAGGTATCGAGTACGAATTTTAAGATCATTTCCAATGCGGAATTCTTCCCAAGTTGTTTAAAATTTGTTATATTAATTTTTATGTGAGTCCTACTTGCATACATTATCTCTTTTAACTTTTTAAGCAACTCTTATAATTTAAGCAACTTCACGCCGCAACATATGAACTCTACAAGAACTCTAAAATGGACCCCACAAACTACCATACATTTATTATTTTAATATTTTAGTTCAACTTTAAATACTATTACATTTTCTAATTTTAAAACAAGAAATACATACAATAATTAAATGTTTAAATATTTAATTTTTATAATTTCATTAATTTTAAACTATTTTTGTTTGCAATTGCACAAAAAAATTTCCCATATTTCTTCATTTATTTCAAACGGTTGTAAGATTTTCAATGAATCTAATTTTGATTGAAGATTTTTTTATTAATTGTCAATTTTTTGTATTAATCTAGTTATAATTTATGGCTGAAGATTTTTTTTCCCAACTGATTTGGGTTTCAATTGTGCAAAATCTGTTATTTTTATTCTTTTTTATTACTAAGAATTCTCCCAGGATAGTTATTTCCACAAGCATCCCGATTCTTAAAATTAAGCACTCCCCTGTCACATCATTCTCCTTCAACTGGTGCAGAGTTGCTTCCCAGAGTTCTTAAAATTAAAATTAAGAACTTTGTAAACATCTCTCGTTGAAGATGGTCTAAATATACAACTTTGTTAAATACTCAGAGAGAGGGTCTTGTCGCTCATAGTGGTCCTACCTAACTCGAGTAAGATTGCCTATGAAAGATACAAGTGATTTTGCTCAAAAGAATACTAATTATTATTGCATATTATATATTGTAATAATAATAATAATAATATATAATATATGATATGATGGTTTTGGGAAGAAAAAATTAATAATAATAATAATAATAATAATAATAATAGTAATAGTAATAGTAATAATCTATACCTATATATAAAGGGAATTCCCTTTTTTGGTTTCCACTTTTTCCAGACAAGAATACCCCTGATTCACGCCTCATTCTAATATACTGAATTCTAGTTTTTTAAATGATAACTTTTTTAACACTAATCCTAATTTTTTTTCAATTCAAATTCAAATCTTGATTGATTATATTTTTTCCTATTCTAATTTTAATCCCTATTTCTTAATTTAAATTTTAAATATTATCCTTATCATTAAAAAAAATGCGGATAGACTGGCACGACAGTGTCTGTCTATCCACTAGTAATAATAACGGTAATTATAGTAATAGTAATATTAATAATATAATAGAAATAGAAATATAATTAAGGGTTAAATGTTGTTTTAGTCCTTGAAATATAGTCAAAATTTGGTTTTAGTCCCTATAACTTAAAAACGATGGTTTTGATCCATCAAAAATTGAAAATACACCAATTTAGTCCTTATTGCACAATTTTACTACAGATTTTGGTGCATATTAGCTAAGATTTTTTTATTGATAAGGACTAAAAGGGGGTATTTTTACTTTTTGAGGGATCAAATCCATCAATTTTGAATTACTAGGACTACAATCAAGTGTTCGTTTGGGTTACAGTTGAATAGAATTTATTCTAAAAATCAATTATTGAGATGGGTGATGGCACGCTTTACGAAGCACGTTGAACGAAAGTGATTTAAAATCAATTCAGTGAAACCATGATTTTGCACTGTAATAACGGTAAAACAAACAGGCTACAAATCTCGACTATATTTTAGGGATTAAAACTTATAAATAATAATAAAATATAATGTACGTGTAGTCTTAAATTAGAGTGTGCTCTCCTTGTGCTTCTTCATGTTCCTTCATCTTCTATTTTTAGACTCCTCTAGCAAAAAGGATGTTGTGAGCTACTTTGTTTTTTTGGTCAATGTGAGCTACTTTGAGTGTGTTTGGTAAAGCCAATAAGGTAGCTACTAGCTTATTTGACTAGCTTATAAGCTAGTTTGACCAACACAAAAGTGTTTGGTAAGGTACCTCAAAGTAGCTTATTTTAGGAGCTTCTAGCTTATAAGCTACAAGCTACTTCACCTAGCTTCTAACTTATTTAATTTTCTTTCATCACTACCCCTTATATTTTAATACATTTGCCTTATTATTCTTAATTTCTTTTTACCTATTATTATCTTTTTTCAATTGTAGTGACAAAAACCTTCCAATTTCTTTTACCTATTATTACCTATATAATAAGTAATTTAAAAAATTACAAATTAATTAAATTGTTATTTTCTTTTCACTATTTTTTGAAATTGTGTTTATATTATATTATTTATTTTATCGATTTCATTATTTATTTTAATTTTAATTAAATATTTTATCACTAAAAGGTTTAATAAGAATTTAATTATTTTTAAAAAAATATAAAATTATAATTACATAATAATATATTTTTTTTTTCTAAAAAACAATAATATAATTTATAAAATAAAATTTATGTAGTTATGCCCTTTTATGTCATTTTACATTTATTAACTAGCTTATCAGTTAGTTTTACCAAACACTTCTAATTCAACAAACTAGTTTATCAGCTCGGAGCTTATGAGTTAGGAGCTTATCAGCTACCAGCTAGCTTATCAGCTAGTTTTGCCAAACACACCATTTGCTTAAGCTGGGTCTGTTTTGTAGCTACGGTAGGTTGCTTTCAAAGTGTTTTTAGTTCAATTGTTTTCAACCAACATGTATCCCGAGACAGAGTGTTTATTTATCCTAATATTTTGTTCTTGTATAAATTTTAATTTAAAAAGTATAAATTGTCTAATTTAGAACCTATTTACCAAACAGTGATTGGTCGCAGTGGAAGTGGACTGTGACCCCAACAGGACTTTACCTACAAGGTCAGGGGTTCGAATCCTGGAGTTGCCATTCTTGGGAGGACTTTATGTAACATCCCAAATTTAATCATTTTAATGAGTAGAAGTAATAATGGAATTAAGTTTTTATAAAAAGAATTAGGGAAATTGGGTTTAAGAGTGAAAAACCAGAAATCTGAATTCTGGTGTTCTCGCTCAAGCGAGGAGCCCTCGCTTGAGCGAGCATACCAGTAAAAACCAGAAATTTTGGCTACTGGTATTGTCGCTTGAGCGAGAGCCTCTCGCCCAAGCGCAATTCAATTCAAAAATTAAGTTTGTTCTCTGACTTGCTCTCGCTCAAGCGAGAAGGTTCTCGCTTGAGCGAGGCAAAGTCAGAGAGGTTGGGATATTTTGTGGTGTGAATTTCGCTCAAGCGAGGAAAGTCTCGCTTGAGCGAGAATGCGACTTTTCTTTCCCTCGCTCAAGCAAGAAGGCTCTCGCTTGAGTGAGAACACGAGAATCGGCTTTTAATGTTGATTCAGTGTTAGGGCTTCTCATTAATATTTCTTCCCTTTTTTTAGAGAGAGAAGCGTAGAGAGAGAAAGATAGAGGAGGAAGGAGATAGAGCTACTCCACCCCTTCAAGGTCCTCAAGCAAGCTTGGATTCACCCTTCTCCACTCATCCTTGAGCCATATTCCTTCTACTCTTGAGATGAGTGTGGTTACCCATTCACTATCATTTTGTTTGGTCTCTTGTATGTCCCCTATTTCCTTCTTCCCATGCTTATTTACCTTGCTTATGTGTGTTATTGGTTGCTTTTATGGCTGGAAACCTTTGCTTGAATGGTATGTTTTAAGTTTCCCCAAACCCTAGAGTATGCCTAGGTCTTGATGTAGCTATCCATATGAAATTGTTATTGGTGTTTGCCATGCCATTAATGTGCATAAACAAGCATGTATTCTAAACATTCAAGGGCCATTGGCCAAGAAAATACATGTCACAGGGTCTCCGGACCATCACAAAGTCTTGGACCATCACAGGCCTTCGGGCATTCATGTAAAAGAAAGAACGAGGTAACCAAATCGACCTCTCGGCCAATTGGAAGATGGGGTCCTCAAGCTAAAATGAAAAGAAAGCATTATGATGAGAATCCAAGGGGTTGGTTTAGGATTTTGAATTAGGACCCTAGGAATTATGTCGGCTGTCTTAACAAGTAGCATAAAGAAAGCAAAGTTAGGCACACAAAGAGAAGTCAGATTCATTCAGCAAATGATAGCCAGATAGGTGTAGGATCTAGAATTGAGCAAAACCAACTGATTAGAATCACAATCAAGCAATAAAATCACGAATTATAGGTGTTGGGCAGCAGCCTATAATGCGTGGGAAAGCACAAGAAAATGAGAGAAAATGAAAGAAAAAGTGGAGAGGAAGAAATGGGAAGGACGCCACTAAAGCAAGAATCCATTTGCAGCAGATAAGTCCAATGCCAGACGCCACTAATTCAGGAGAATTAGATAAGTCTCAGTATGGTTTGAGCAACAACCACCAAGCCCCACTCAACTCACAAAGGGAGGAGAAAATTTGGCATAATGCCTTTACGTCAAAATTCAATGTGTGAAATACAAGAGGAGAAGACTCCTTTATATAGGAGTGGAGGGGGAAGGGGGCGGATTTTTAGGAGAATAAAATGGGAGAAAAATAAAAGATGAGTGAAAACACTCCTAAGTGGGTTTTGAACCCAAGACCCCAAAGGTTTATGGCTAAGCTAAGTCTTAAGCCATTAAACCTCTAAAATGGGCCCCACTCATGTAAAAAATTTACAAGATGAAAGAAATTCTATCCTTGGTGGGAATAGAACCCATGACTCCCTAAGCCTTATAGTAAGGCAACCTACTAACCAATAAACCCATACAATTAGCACCCAACTAGGATGAAATAAAAGGAAAATACAAAAATAAAAGAAAATACAAGAGAGTCCTAATTAAGGGTGGTCCATAGGGCAAGGGTCCTATCCAGGGTCAAGGTGTCCTTCTGTAGGGTAGTGACCTTTATTTTGTAGGGTAGTGACCTTTATTTGTAGGACACTAATTTCTCCAACTTTTCCTTGCTTGAAGCTGAGGCTTGCAGTTGGTGCATATCCTCCAGTGTAGGTCTTGCAGGTCCAAGCTTCTAGCAGAGTGCCATCATTCCCTCCCCCTTGAAAAGGATTTGACATCAAATCTGAAAATTCAGAAAGGAGCCGTAAAAATAATGAACTGGGTAGAAGAAGGAGTTGGATGACAAAATATAGGAAGTAAGAAGATGCTTCCCTTCGCTTTGGAGAGTAGAGTCAGAGATCCACAAGTTGAACATCTTCCTTGAGCCTAGACAATAAGAAGAAGAGCCATAAGTATTATTCCAAAGCAAGCAAAGTGAAGGCTCATAACAAAAATACTTGGGGATCATAAAGATTAGCAAAAGAAAAACATAGGAGATGAACAAGAGGTATTTGAGATAAGGGTTAGAAAACTCCCTCAATGAAGATTGAACCATCTTGTCCATGTACTCTGCGGATTTAGATCCTGGATCAAAGACTAATCTTTTGAAGCCCTCCTTTACAAGTAATACAAGTAAATGATCATGGAGAAAGCTTAGGAAATAAATTCAACTCGAGTACAAAAAGTGTTTCAATGTGTGATATCCATCAAAGTATTATATACTATGTTCCCAAATAAATGCACATGTGAAACTATGTGGCATGAATGTCTTAATATTTTTCAATAACATCCCAACATTTTTATTGAACATAACACATGCATCTTGAGTATGATTGTCAAAAGGGTAGTGTATATGTTCATGCCATGAGGTATTCATACAAGTTTGTTCATCAGTCATATCCATTCTAATGCACTCACTCAAGTAATATGACACCTTTTGCATATTATCATATGTGTTCATGTAAGGTGAAACATCAAAAGAATCACATTGAGCAAGCACACTATGAAGCATATCATCATGTGAAATGGATGTCAAACAAGTTTTCTCATATTGATAGCTTCATCCAAATTTTTATCCTTTTTAAAAACTAGTTCAAGAGCATAATACACATCTTTATATGAAACAATTATTTGAGGCCCAAAATGTGTATTCAACTTATAAATATAAACCAAAGGTGCATGCATATTCAATCCAACTTTGTTATCATTCCTATCATGCAATCTAATTTGATCAAAGGAATTGACTAAACATGCATCTCTAGTAAATTTCATGGTACTCTTAAACTTAGTTGCCTTTTCTAAACATGCAATAGATTTCAAAGCATCATCAACATTGTTTATTTCTTTCAAAGATGTAATGCTTTGAGGCATATAATTGTGCATAGAAGAAGGCATTTCATGCATAAAGAAAGTTAGTTTAGGAAACTCCCTTTCAACTGCTTGAGTTGTCCTTTTTGCAATACTAGGAATGTTTGCCATCAACCTATTCATGCTTTCACTAGAAGAGTTAGCATTCAAATGATCACAAGATAAACATGCTTTCTCTTCTTGCATTCTTAATTCTTCCTCACTTTCTCTTTTAAGTGTCTCTTCTTTCTCTTTTTCTAATTGTTCTCTTTTCTCTTTTTCTATTAACCTCTTAAGTGTGGTTTGATCTTCTTTTATTTCACTAGAGGTCATAGGCATTAAGGTGAATTTAACCCCTTGGTGGCGGAACCTATAGGTGTTGGAATACCCATCATGCTTCACCATTCTCTCATATTGCCATGGTCTTCCTAAAAGGATGTGAGAGGCTTCTAAGGGTATGACATCAAAGGTCATTTCATCTTGGTAATCCCCAACTTTGAACCTTAAGCTTACTTGTCTATCCACCATAAATTCTTCCTTATTACTCACCCATTGAAGTGTATAAGGTTCTGGATGTGGGTAGTAGGTAAGTTTAGCTTGTTAACTAACCTAAGGCTAGCTAAGTTGCTACTACTTCCTCCATCTATGATCACTAAACATACCTTATCTTCAATTTGGCACCTAGTGTGGAATAGGTTCTCTCTTTGGCTCTCTTCTTCACCCAAAGGTGTTTCTAAGGCTTTTCTAAACAACATGGTTGCCCTTTCCCCTTGCCTCCTTCCTTCCATTCTCCTAGATTGGTTTTATGTTAAAGCTTTTAAGGACCTTTCCACTCAACTAAGTGTTTACACTCAATGGAATGTTAACACTCGTGTATGTCACTCTTTTTAGGCTTTTTCTATAATGAGACTCTCTTGCCTCTTCTACTTGGTTGGAGGTTGATTAGAAGTTGCAAAGACCAACGTGAGTCTAAGTCTTAACCCTTACCCAAAATAGAAGTGCACTAACAAAGAAAAATACCTACTGGAAGAAGATTGGAAAATCCTAAGACAAAACAAGGAATTGATATGACAAACAAGAAAAGTTGGCACTCAAATAAACTTATACACAAGAGCAGACAGCAAACAAGACAAGACGGAAGAAATTGCAAAGAGAATTGTTTTTGATGATTTTTGAAAAAGAGTTGCCAAAATTGTCATTTTTAAGAAAAACAGCAAATACAACTCAATTACGGTATACAGGGAAATGAAACATAAAATTACAGTAAAATGTCACTGTATTGTTGGGATACTTCTTTGTTTTTGTTTTTCTATTTTTTTGAACTTTTGACTCTTTTTGGGTGTCTTTTGACTTTTTCCTCTTTGTTGTTGACTTTTGCACCTTTTTTTTGCTTTTTACACCTCTTTTTCTATTTTTGGCACGTGCGTACTTTTTGTATTTTTCTTGCTTTTTCTTTCTTTTTTTGTCTTTTTTCCCAGCAGAAAATTACAGAAATTTGTACACAATGAAAAGAAAATATACTGTACCTACTGTAATATTTTTGGAATTTTCTGACAGTAAACTGGTCCAAGTGGCTCAGAAAAGCAAAAATAATGAATAAACTGATTTCTAAAAACTGTAAAAAAAAACGTGATGGCAACTTGATTTCAAAAATGGCCAAAAAAATTGCTTAGCACTATCCGCGTTGATTATACAAAACCGATATGGTCACAGAAACGCGCTTGGTTCAATTTTAAGATTGGAATTAAAATTTGAAGGAAAATCAACAATTAGAATTTCTTGATCTTCTTCCAATACTATGAATAAAAAAAGATCCTATAGGTGAGCGTTTTGCACAATCAAACAGGGAAAGTCCAAGGTAGAGATAGCAGTCAATCCAAATTTGCAATCAGAATGCCAATCAAACAAACATAACAAGAGTAGGAAATTGAACAACACAAGAGCCCAAAAATGCGCATAAAATGGCAAAAATAAAGAGGAAAATTGCGCAAAATTAAAGGGGAAAACTGAAATTAAAAGGATGGGGAGGACATAAATGTTAATGGCAGAAAGTAGAAGGGGATGACAGAAAGTAAAAGGATGGGGAGAGCAGAAATGTAAAGGGGGAAGCGAAAATTAAAAGGATGGGGATGACTGAAAGTAAACAACTGAAAGTAAAGGGGGATGGTAGAAATTAAAAGGATGGGGAGAGCATAAATGTAAATGGCAGAATGTAAAGGGGAGAGCAGAAATTAAAAGGATGGGGAGAAGCGGAAATTAAATGGTGGAAAATTAAAGGCAGAAAGTAAAGAGATGAATATGGGGGATGAACAATTAATGGTGAAGGGGAGAAATGTAGGCGAAAGATCTTTGGAAAAATGAAGACAACAATGCCTCCTCTTACCACACTTCACCAACAAACAAGCAGTTTATAGCAATTAATTGTAGAAATCACTCAAGAACAAGTATGAGCAATTAAGAGGCATTTAAACAAACACCTAGGGGGTGGGAATTAGCGGCCCAAAACAGCCGCCAAACTAGCAAGAAATCAAGCAATTCAATCAAGACAGACAAGTGCTGATAGCAGCAGAAAGGCACCTCGGGCCCGGGAAACAGTCCAAGTCCAAATTACAATTGAAAAGAGGGATGAAATTACACTAAAATGATGAAAATTCTGCACAAAATAGGTGCAGTTTTGTGCGCCCAAACAGCCCCAATTCAGCTCCAAAATTGCTCAAATTCAACAAGCTCTGATGACCAATTGATAGCCGGATAGGTGTAGGATCTAGAATTGAGCAAAACCAACCGATTAGAATCACAATCAAGTAATAAAATCACGAATTATAGGTGTTGGGCAGCAGCCTATAATGCGTGGGAAAGCACAAGAAAATGAGAGAAAATGAAAGAAAAAGTGGAGAGGAAGAAATGGGAAGGACGCCCCTGAAGCAAGAATCCACTTGCAGCAGATAAGTCCAATGTCAGACGCCACTAATTCAGGAGAATTAGATAAGTCTCAGTATGGTTTAAGCAACAACCACCAAGCCTCACTCAACTCACAAAGGGAGGAGAAAATTTGGCATAATGCCTTTACTTCAAAATTCAATGTGTGAAATACAAGAGGAGAAGACTCCTTTATCTAGGAGTGGAGGGGCAAGGGGGCGGATTTTTAGGAGAATAAAATGGGAAAAAAATAAAAGATGAGTGAAAACACTCCTAAGTGGGTTTTGAACCCAAGACCCCAAAGGTTTATGGCTAAGCTAAGTCTTAAGCCATTAAACCTCTAAAATGCGCCCCACTCATGTAAAAAAATTACAAGATCAAAGAAATTCTATCCTAGGTGGGAATAGAACCCATGACTCCCTAAGCCTTATAGTAAGGCAACCTACTAACCAATAAACCCATACAATTAGCACCCAACTAGGATGAAATAAAAGGAAAATACAAAAATAAAAGAAAATACAAGAGAGTCCTAATTAAGGGTGGTCCATAGGACAAGGGTCCTATCCAGGGTCAAGGTGTCCTTCTGTAGGGTAGTGACCCTTATTTTGTAGGGTAGTGACCTTTATTTGTAGGACACTAATTTCTCCAACTTTTCCTTGCTTGAAGCTGAGGCTTGTTGTTGGTGCATATCCTCCAGTGTAGGTCTTGCAGGTCCAAGCTTCTAGCAGAGTGCCATCAGCAAATGAAGCATAGAATTAATTGGAAATTGAATAAAAAACTCAACGTGAAATGACATCTTCAAACGGATGCAGCATTTGATTAAATATTCCAGCGCAGGTTAAGAGACAAATGCCAACTTGTTTGCTAATTAAAAAAGAAAATTAGTATGACTAGAAAGGCAATCTGAAATCAGTGCTTGATAGAAAACAGAATGGGTTCAGATTATTGGATCAATTCAACGTCCAATTAGAGGCCAGAAAGATGTAGCTTTTAGCACAAAAAATAGCGCACAATTAACAAGCAGATTGGTGCAGAATTTAGAAACCGGAATAACACTCATATTAGGATAAAAACTGGGAAGAATTATATGTTAATGGAAAGGAAAGAAAATAGGATGGAAATTGATAGACGTCACACTTCCAAGGAGGGAAGATAAGTCTAAGAGATTAAACACACAAAGGGGTGGAAATCCTTTGATAAATCTCAATAGATGGATTGCCAAGAATCTTAGAGAAATCACTTCTCTCAAAACTGAGTTTTTCACAAAATGATAATCTGCCTTCCATATGCCTATGTGTAGCTTATATATAGCCTTTTACATTCAGCCTAGGCACATGGCCTTTTACATTTAGAAAAGTTACAAAATATACTCCTAATAAAATTCATCATAAAAACAATAATTAGCTAAAGTGTAACTGCCAAAGAAATAAAAGCATTCAACCTACAATTTTTAAACCAAGCTGACCTCATTATTCTAGCAAGTTGTAATAGCCAAAAATTGATTGAAATTGGCATAACAATTCAGCCAATAATTATTCAATCTGGCCACCATTCAGCCAAGTAACCTCCAAGAAAATGAGTTCAATTTATTCCAAGTTATTCTTCCATTAAGGTCAAGCATCCTCCTCTTCAATCATGAGACAATTGATCCATGTGAGCTTTGATTCTTCAAGACTTGGTTCTATTTTAATAAGGCTTCCTTGTTCTCATCATTCCCCCCCTCTTGAAGAGGTTTTGTCCTCAAATTAGAAGCATCAACATCTGCATAAAAAAGAGATTAAGTCAGTCATATTGAAATTAACACTGATATTGATGTTAGCCCTATATCCTCAACACATGATTGAAACCAATCCATCCTCCTGGATCAAACACAACTTGAACAAATTCAGATTTTGTCTTTTCTTCCTTATGCATCAAAGAAATAAAAGCATTCAGTTGACGACCATCTTCTTTTTCTTCTTTTTCTATCCTCTTTTCTTCTTTTTCTTTTACTTCTTTTTCTCTTCTTTCTTTTTCTATTTTCAACTTCAATGTTTGTTGATCCTCACATACTTGACTTGGCAACATAGGCTTCAACACAATTTTCTTATCATGGTATTTGAATGAAATCTTGTTGGTTACACCATCATGGACAACCTTAGTATCATATTGCCACGGCCTCCCCAAAAGTAAGTGACATGTCTCTGTGGGAGCCACATCACAAACAACTTCACCCACATACCTTCCAAGACAGAATTTGATCGTAGCTTTCCTATTCACCTCTAACTTCCCCTTTTCACTTAACCAATGGAGTTCGTAGGGTCTAGGATGCATAGTAGTAGAAATATTCAACTTCTCCACCATTCTTGCGTTCACAATGTTACTACAATTCCCTCCATTAATAGCAACTAAACCCAATTTACCTTCCACTAAACACCTTGTATGGAAAATGTTCTTTTGAGAATCTGCCATTGTAAATCAAACAAATTAAAAGTAACAAGATAACATGTAGTTGTTGTTTTTAATCCTTACCACACTCAAGTGTTTGCACACAATTTAGGCTTTTACAATAATGAGCACTCTTGCCTTTTTCCTCTCTATTCCTCCTTGAGTTCTTAACAATCCAAGAAGTGAAAAAAATGCAAAGAACTTTCACCAACCTATGTGCAGCCAATTAAACTCAAGAAAAACTAACAAAAATGACTTAGATGAAGCATAAAAGAAGGCAACAAACATTAGGACAACAACCATAATTTTTTTAGACACCAACAAGGAAAGGACTTGACTCAAAATGAAAACAAAGGATGCACCCAAAAGAAACCAAAACTGGGCACACAAATAAGGACACAAATCAGTCACAAAGACACTCAAAACTTGCACAAAACTAACTCAACAAAGGTGCAGCCATAAGGAGAATTTTTTTGAGTAAATTAGATGCAGCCACAAATAGAAAATTGAGTAAATTAGGTGCAGGCAAAGACAGAATTTGTGCGCAAATTTAACCAACAAAGGTGCAACCAAACAGAGTTTTTTTTTAACAACTAGGTGCAGCAAGAATTCAAAATTTCTAAACTAACAAGGTGTAGTATTTCTTCCTCAAATCAACCATAATATTACCTTAAAAATTAGCTTAGCATGAACCATTCAGCCAATTATTTTTTTAACTCATTTTGCATACTTTCTTTCTTTTGCTTTTCTATTCTATTTTCAGAATTCTGCAACTATTTTTTTTAAGGCCTAATTTTTGCAATGGTTCAGCCTATGAACAAACACAATAAGGTAATATGATGGTATGATTAAAATCAAGGAAAGAAATTACCCGGAGTGCAGCCTTGCAATTCCTAGAAACCAGAGCTCTGATGACCAAATGATGAGAATCCAGGGGGTTGGTTTAGGATTCTGAATTAGGACCCTAGGAATTATGTTGGCTGTCTTGACAAGTAGGATAAAGAAAGCAAAGTTAGGCGCACAAAGAGAAGTCAGATTCATTCGGCAAATGTAGCATAGAATTAATTGGAAATTGAATAAAAAACTCAGCGTGAAATGACAGCTTCAAACGGATGCAACATTTGATTAAATATTCCAGCGCAGGTTAAGAGACAAATGGCAACTTGTTTGCTAATTAAAAAAGAAAATTATTATGACTAGAAAGGCAATCTGAAATCAACGCTTGATAGAAATAGAATAGATGCAGATTATTGGATCAATTCAACGTCCAATTAGAAGCCAGAAAGATGCAGTTTTTAGCACAAAAATAACGCACAATTAACAAGCAGATTGGTGCAGAATTTAGAAACCAAAACAACGCTCATATTAGGATAAAAACTGGGCAGAATTATATGTTAATGGAAAGGAAAGAAAATAGGATTGAAATTGATAGACGTCACACTTCCAAGGAGGGAAGATAAGTCTAAGAGATTAAACACAACTTGAACAAATTCATATTTTGTCTTCTCTTCCTTATGCATCAAGGAACCCTTCTTTTTGAGTGTCCAAGCCCAAACACCAGGGTCGTAGACAAATCTCTTGTATTCCTCTTTGGCTTTATCCTTATGCATGTAAGCCATAATCAATAAATCAAATAAAACCAAAGGGAGATATCCATGAATATTTTCAATAAGCGTCAAATCAAGAGTATTCAAATGATTTTTTCAAAAAGCATTTTCATCACGTAACAAGTTAGCCCTAATATGCTTATTATTTTCCTTCATGATTTTAACCATGCAATTATTATGATATGACAAACCATAAGACTCCATGTGCTTGTTCTCAATTTTGTCATGAATTTGTCTTCCAAAAGTGGGTTGAACATATAATGGGGCACTAGGAATGATATCAACATACTCCTTTCTCATACATGGCACCTTGTGGTGTGCTTCATTTGAAATTATATCATTTTGCCCCTGTAAAATAACATCACAATCAATAGAAAAATTAACATTAGAATTTAAAATTTCCTTGCTCATTTTCTCTCTTTCTTTTTCTATTTCTTCTCTCCTCTTTTCTTCTCTTTCCGTTTCTTCTTTTTCTCTCCTCTTTTCTTCTTTTTCTTTTACTTCTTTTTCAATCTTTTCTTCTTTTTCTTTTTCTTTTTCTATTTTTATTTTCAATTTTAGCTGATCCTCACATACAACGTCGGATGATAGACATATCAACTTAATCCTTTGTCAACCATGCACAAAAGAAATAGAAGGTTGTTCAAGATTTATAATTTTATCATACAACCATGGCCTCCCTAATAGCATATGGCATGTCTCCATGGGGGCAATATCACAAAGAACTTCATCTTCATATTTCCCAATAGAGAATTTAATCGTTGCTTGTCCATTTGCAGTGGGCAGATGTAACTTCCAACCACCCTGCTACTCACGACATTTTTGAAATTGAGTTCATCTACTGCAACCAAGAAAAGATGGTCGTCTACCGAACATCTTGTGTGGTAAATACTCATCTTAACACCAGAAACTAGCCCTAGCACATCAAAGTTAACAAGGAAGTATATAGTTACTGTTTGAAAATTTTCCTTACCGACTCAAGTGTTTGCATATACAATTTGGCTTTTACTATAAATGAGCTCTCTTGCCTTTTTCCTCTCTATTCCTCCTTTAGTTTTTAATAAACCAAGAAGAGAAAAATGCAAAGAACTTTCACCAACCTATGTGCAGCCAATTAAACCCAAGAAAAACTAACAAAAATAACTCAAATGAAGCACAAAAGAAGGCAACAAACACTAGGACAACAACCAGAATTTTTTTAGACACCAACAAGGAAAGGACTTGACTCAAAATGAAAACAAAGGATGCAGCCAAAAGAAACCAAAACTGGGGGCACAAATAAGGATACAAATCAGTCACAAAGACACTCAAAACTTGCACAAAACTAACTCAACAAAGGTGCAGCAACAAGCATAATTTTTTTGAGTAAATTAGGTGCAGCCACAAATAGAATATTGAATAAATTAGATGTAGGCAAAGACAAAATTTGTGCGCAAATTTCACCAACAAAGGTGCAGCCAAACAGAGTGAAATTGAGTGCAATTTGCAACCAATAAGTGCAACCAAGAATTCAAAATTTTATACTAACAAGGTGCAGTATTTTTTTCCTCAAATCAACCAAAATATTACCTTAAAGAATAAGCTTAGCATGAACCATTCAGCCAATTTTTTATCTCATTTTGCATACTTTCTTTTTTTTCTTTTCAATTTTATTTTGTTCTATTTTTTTTTTTAGAATTTCAGCATTTTTAAGGCCTAACTTTTGTAATGGTTCAGCCTAAGAAAATTGACAAGGTAATATTATTGATATAGAATCAAGGAAAGAAATTACCCAGAGTGCAACCTTGCAATTCCTACCAACCGGAGCTCTGATGACCAAATTGTGTCTGATCCAGGAGGATGGATTGGTTTCAATCATGTAATAGGGGGAACATCAATATAAGTGTTATTTCCAAAGTGTCTGACTTAAGCTTTTTTTATGTAGATGTTGATGCTTTTGATTTGAGGTCAAATCCTCTTCAAGAGGGGGGAATGATGAGAACAAGGGGAGCCGAGGAAAGCTTTACAACAAGTGTTGGCAACTCTTACTAAAATAAATAGAGCCAAGACTTGAAGAATAAAAGCTCAAGTTGATCAATTGCTTCATGGTTAAAGAGGAGGGCACATGGCCTTTAATAGAAGGGTAGCATGTCATAAATTCAACTCAAAAGTGGAGGATACCTTTGTTGAATGGGCAGCCAAAATTTTTTAATCATTTTAGTTAACTTTCAAATAAATATGGGTTGTTACAAAGTGCTACAGAATGCGGCCAACTTGCACCAAAATTGTGGGCTGAATAGTTTAATGTTTTGGGCAGTTACATTTAGTCAATTATTGGCTTTAAGTTTAATTTTATTAGGATTTTATTTTTGTAACAAATTCTGAACGCTAAGAGCCATATATGTGTGCACAACTTGGTTACGAAAACTCAGAATATCATTTTGTTAAAAACAAGTTTGAGAAGTGATTTCTCTTTGGGTTCTTGTGAATCCAGAATTTTGAGATTTATCAAAGGATTTTCACCCCTTTGTGTGTTTAATCTCTGGGACATATCTTCCATCCTTGGAAGTGTGGCGTCCATCTCAATTCCATTCCATTCTTCTATACCTTTCCATCGTCCAAAATTCTGCATCTTCTACTAGTTATATTGGCACTATTTCATGTTAAATTCTGCACCTTAATTCATGTCTTTTCTGTACGTTGAGTTAGAGTAATATTCTACTCCAATTCTTGTTAAATTATTATAATTATGCTTCCAAATAACCTACTGACAGGCGTTGAATAGAAGCGTTCATTCTGCACTCATCAAGGTGATTAATTGTAATGTTGTTTCATAATTCAATTTGCACCAATTGAGTAATTAAAAAAAGCACTGATTTGGGGTTGAACAATTCTGCACCAATCTGTACCTTTTAGCCCTCATATTTTCTGACGCTCAGTTTTTCAGTTGTTTGTCCTTTTTTCTGTTTGTATTCTTGATCAATTCTGGATTTCATTGGTGCGCATAATTCTGTTTTTTTTCTTTGGTCTAAATTTTCTAAGTCAGCTAGCTTGATTTTCCTAGAAGTCCTAATTCGGAATCCTAAACCAACCCCCTGGATTCACATCATTTGGTATCAGAACACTTTTATTAAAAAAAAAACTGATTGAGAGCTTTTCTCTTTAGGTTCTTAGTAATCTAGAATTTTGAGATTTATCAAAGGATTTTCACCCCTTTGTGTGTTTAATCTTACAACTTATCTTCCTCACGGGAGTGTGACGCCTACATCCAGCTATTTCATTTCTTTCTTCTTCATCCATTCTCATGCCTAAGCTGCCCATCTATTTGGTTAATTGTTTGTTGAATTTCATTTAAATTATGCACCTTTTCTATTCATATATTCACGCATAATTACTGCAGCCTCTGACTATTGCTCTCACGGTAAAAAAAACTGCACTTTCTGGACATCTTTGAGCGCTGAGTTTTCTGCCCAAATTGCACCTAATTTTGGGGTCCAATTGCTCTCTGTTTTAATTAACAAAACTGCACCTCTTGAGCAATTATTCTCGTTGAGTTTAGTCATTAAATTGCTTCTATTTCTTTGTTCTAAAATTCTAGAATAAATTCTGGTATGCTTGTGCGCATAAATTCTCTAATTTTTTTTTGTTTCAATTTTATCAAGTCAGCAAGCTAATTTCCTAGAGGTCCTATTCAGAATCCTAAAACGGAAACAAATTATTATCATTTGGTATCAAAGCTTCGGCTCTGGGTTTGGAATGGCGATGGAAATTTACTATACAAGATGTTCGGTTGACGACCATCTGTTCTTGGTTGCAGTAGATGAACTCAATTTCAGAAATGTTGTGAGCAACAGGGTGGTTGAGAAGTTACACCTGCCCACTGCAAATGGACAAGCAATGATTAAATTCTCTATTGGGAAATATGAAGATGAAGTTCTTTGTGATATTGCCCCCATGGAGACATGCCATATGCTATCAGGGAGGCCATGGATGTATAATAAAATTATAAATCCTGAAAGGCCTTCTATTTCTCTTGTGCATGGTGGACGAAGGATTAAGTTGATATGTCTATCATATGACGTTGTACGTGAGGATCAGCTAAAACTGAAAATAAAAATAGAAAAAGAAAAAGAAGAAAAGATTGAAAAAGAAAGAAGAGAAAAAGAAGAAAAAGAGGAGAGAAAAAGAAATAGAGAAAATGAGTGAGGAAAATTTAATTTCTAATGTTTTTTCACCTTCTATTTGTGATGGTATTTTACAGGGGCAAGAGGATGCAAATTTGAATGACACACACCAAGACTTGCCATGTGAGAGGAAGAATAATGTTGATATCGTTCCTCGAGTTCCAATGTAACATCCCTTTTCAGATTTGTACATTAGCCATGGAGACTCATTTATAGTACTATTATTTTGCTTTGGCTGGATTTTTCTGAGTTTCAAGTTGAGGTGAAATTTTTGGAGATGTCCAGTTTTTAGGGGAGACTCTGCCGAATTTTCGGTAGGAGTATTACGAACTATAACAACCCTGGTTGTAGTTAAAGTCTCATAGATTGTTAGTAGGGGGTTTAAGGGCCAAAACCTAAGGAATAGAGAAAATAGGGAGAAATTGAGTTCTGGTAAGGGCACGCTCAAGCCCGTTAGGGCGCGCTCAAGTGCGTGACTTTGCTGCAATAGCGGGGGAGCTTCTGTGTTAAGCGTGCTCAAGTGTTGAGAATCTGGCAAGCGTACCAAAATTCCAACAGTACAATAGTAAGTAAGAGTATCGTATCCATAGGGAACGATTCAATTTATAAAGATTAGTGGTCACAACTATCAAGTAAGAGCGTATGCTTGTTGATTGTTGAGTAATTGCGAAATTAAATAAAAACTGAAAATAAATTGAGATAGGTAGAGACAGTTACTTGGACTAGGATTGAACTTTGTTTCATCGCACCCCTTTCGTATGTGAACCCTAATAATATTTATGAATATGTAGTTATGATACCTTGCCAAATTATGTTATTTTACCCCGGTTTCCACAGTGATAAAATACTCAGAAATAATTCATGCGGGTTCTCCCAAGCGACAAATTACCCCGGCTTTAATGATCTATTTTCGGTTTGTTAACACTATCAATTCGCCCTGGTGTCCACAATGACTACTATGAGTATTTTTACCAATCAGAGTTCAAGTTTCCTATGTCTAGGCTTCCCCAAACTCGCATTGATTTTATAGAACCACCTTTCGAATGCGCCCCATAAAACCAACCTATAACTCCGGCACACAGGCGGAAACTAAGCATTAAGCACAGAATAAAAATACCGATATCATAAAAACAGGGATTCATAAATAGTAAAGAGAATTCACATACAATCGAGGATTGAATCGACTACATTCAATCCTATCAGAGAGTTTAGCTACGCATGGTAGCCATTTCAAACCAACGAAGAAACTGTCACACTTTTCTTCAGCCCTAGCTCTGCTCTGCCGTCTCCCTTGGGTCTCCGCGACTTACTTTGATCTTTGCAAAAGGTTCTTTAAATAGAAATTGGAAAGCTTATCTAAAATCTGGAAGGAATCTTATTGGAAATCTTATCAGAAATCTGTTTCCGTATTCCTGCGCTTCAACCTGCACTCAGCGCAGATGAAGCGCAAGAAACAGAGAGCAATTTTAATTGTTGCGCTCCACCTACACTCAGCGCAGGTGGAGCGTATTTCTCGTTCCAGCTTTCCCTGATTTCCTCTTTTTCAGTCTGATCTCTTCCTGATCTTATCCTTGTTTGCTTTACTTTCCTTATTTCCCTCTTTTTTGGCTTGATTTTGTGCTGATTTGATCTTCAAATTTAAATTGAGAAAGTTATCTTCAGAATCCTTGTTTAAATGATTGCTGATTTTATCTTGATTTGTTGCCATTTAAAATCTCATCTACAGATTTTCTCTTCAAATAGATGCTATCTTGTTTCTCTTTTTAAAACTTCCTCTTTTATTTGCAAAATCAACAGATTTTCTATTAAAATAGCATCAAATTCAAATTTGAATTAAATAATCACAAAATATGCATTTATTACTAAAAAGAGGTAATTTGGGGAATAAATTTACCAATTTACCCTTGATAAGTGCAGTAATTATACAAGAATTTATCATATATTTTGCACTTATCATCAAGCGCGCGCCTCTGCAGCAACATGGGAGGTTTTCTGTGTTAAGCGCGCTCAAGCGTGCTGAGGCGCGCTCAAGCGGGTGCGTCTGCAGGATCAAGGGAGTGCCTCTAATTCCTGTTTCCTTAAAACTGTGCGCTCCACTTTCTTCTCTCATTTCTCTTGTCTTCTATTAGGGTTTTTAGAGAGAGGAAAGGAAGCTTAGAGAGAGGGAGTAAGGAAGAAGAAGGAAGGTTAGATTGAAGGTTACCTCCACCATCCTTGGGCTTGGAATCATCTCCACTTCCTCCGCCATCTTCGTTTTCTCTTCTTTTCTCCATCCAAGGTGAGTGTGTTCACTACCCACTCTCATCTTGTGTGACACCCATGAATGCTCCCTTTTCCTATTTCCCTTGCTTGCATTGAATGCCTTTGTTTGATTATGAATGATTATTGAGTTATGGGTTGATTTAGTTGTTGAAATGGGTATTTTGCTCAAACCCTAGGGTAGAGAAATTTGGGGATTTTTGCTATTCTTGAATGTTGATGATAGGAAGTGAGTAGAACTATATAATCATGTTGTAATATGCCTTGGAAGTATGTATATGACTCTCATGAAATTATCTCACTCATGTTTGAAGGAACTTGAATTGGGTCCTTGAGACCTCATGGTACAATGTATAAATTGACTGTTGGATCCTTTGTCTTCATGTTTGAAAGAGGTATTCGGGGCCTTGGATTTTATGTGTAAAAGAGGAAATCAATTGTTTGAATCTATCACAGTAATGGGGTAAGATCCCTGTGGCCTTCAGGGATGATGGTCCCTATTAGCCTGAGCTCAGTCTAGCCTTCACAAATAAGTGAAAAAAACCCTTGGGTGTTGGGTTAAACACTTCATGTCAAAATTTTAATTTGTTTCTTTGGTTTGAACCATGTTGATATATTATTGCATTGCTTGGTTTGTTGCATCATATTTACTTGAATTTCCCCACACTGCCTGCTTATGCACACTCACTAGGACTCTAGTCTCATTATACGATATATTTTGTATTTAGATTCACAGGGTTCTAGACCGGACGCTTGAACTGAAGGAAGATTGGATGTTTGGGTCTCATAGGGCCTGTTGATGTTTTGAGTATTTTGAATTGTATAAGCTGAATTATTGTTTTGAAATGGGATATTGTAGTACATGTAGAGCCTCAATGGCATGGTGATGATTGTTACAGGTCGCATGTATAATTATATCCCGTTTAGCTTTATTCTTTTTGTATATTGATTGGAGCCAATGCTGGCAACGAACTGGTGATGTATGAATGACTGTTGAATTAAAGCTTAAGTAATTTTGTTGGGTTACCTAAGCGTTGTTGTGTTTGTATGCAATACTAGTAATGCACGAAATAATTTCCCAAATTCGGAAACAGTGCTTCCAACATGCATTGTTTTCTAATTAAGAAATTAGGACGTTACATTAGTTGCTAAAGACTTCACTCAGACTTATGGTATTGATTACTTAGAAACCTTTGCTCTAGTTGCGAAGTTGAACACTATTAGAGTTCTTTTGTCATTAGCTGCAAAGTTAGACTGGCCATTACAACAGCTAGATGTGAAGAATGCATTTTAAATGGAGACTTGGAGGAAGAAGTCTACATGGAAACACCCCTAGGTTTTGAGTCACATTTTAATAAAAAAGTTTACAGGCTTCAGAAATCCCTCTATGGATTGAAACAATCACCTAGAGTCTGGTTTGAGAGATTTGCTCAGTTTGTTAAGAAACAAGGGTATGCTTAGCCAAGAGAGGGGTACCACTAACCATGTTGGCTTTGACCACCATTTATAGTGTCATGCTTTTATATTCAATATTTATATTTGGATGCTCTAAAATTCTGGATGATTCTTCTTTATTTTGACACAACATGTAACTACTGTCAACCTCATGTGCTCCTTGAGCACTCCGAATCTGTAGGGCTCATTTCATGATTGTTTCTTTATGATTGAAGTTAAGTCTTTTATAATGTTTCTGATCAAACATTTGTGGGTTTAGGTAGTTAGGAGTCTATTTAAATATTCCTTCTAAGAAAATAATTGCCTTACTTGAATAATGATGAAAATTTAAGCAACTACTATTTATAGCCAGAAGCCTATTTCAACTCTCATTGTATTGATTAAGCATATTTCGAGATTCTTTTTTGGCATCATATTTCAACCTAAAAATTGTAGCTTGGATCTTTGCTCTCCATGTTTGGATGTTACCAACATCATAAGAAAGCTACTTTGGATAAGGTTGGTAATGTGGATGGAGATGCAGAGCAAGGAATGTATGATGCTCCTGAACTCCCATATAGTTCTAATGCATTTGACCAAAGCCCCAGAAGATCTTGATCGCCAACATGCAGGCACTTGGGGCTATATTTTTCAAATAATGTTCCAGGTACACTTCAATTTTTATAGATCACTGATTGAACTTCAAGGATGATTTCTCTGTCTGAATTCTTCAAACATAAGTGTCATAACTGTGATGAGTTAAATTTAGAGTACATTGTGCTCTTATTTTACCCACCATTGTATAGATTTTCAACCTATGATCTGAGTAAGGAGATTAGCTTTCTATTTTTCCTGCACAGTGTCATACTTTGTACTCCTAAAAATTAAATATAAATAGAATGTTAATTTAAGATAATATTTTCTTTATAATTGTTTTAGAAGATAGGAAACTAGTAGTGAACAAACTACTATTGTATTATGGTTTATGATGGTTTATGATTGTTTTTTCTTGGAGAATGCAAGCTGGCTAATGAGGCTCTATGAATTACAGAGGAGATGGAATGAAAAGCATTGGCTACTATCTTGGATTTTATCTTCCCTCTTTTGGGAAGTGGCTTTGAGCCTCTGAATTTGTTCCTGTTGGCAATTTATGCAGCTGCAGGAACATGATGGACAATGTTATTCATTGTGTTAAGCAAGCTCATCCAAGTAAGTGGATAGTTGATGCGTGACACCTTTTGTAACGTCCTAATTCCTCAATTCGAAAATAATGTCTGTTGGAAACACTATTCCGAATTTCTGAAATTATTTCGCGCCATTTTCGATATCGGTGAACAAATCATACAATCGCTTAGGTAGTTCAACGCCTACTTAAGCCTTCACTACAATTCAATCTACAATACAATATGAAACATTATATTCAAATCTAAGGGAAATGAACCTAGACACGGAGTGTCGTGGTTCCCCAAAACCCCTACCGGAAATCTGACAGAGTCTCCCCTGAAAACTAGACATTTCCCAATTTCCAGATTCACCTGAAAACCAACAAAACAACAATACAGTTTATAATATTTCACAACTAATTCAATTCTTTATAACCAAATAGGCCTCCAAGGCCAAACATAGACATTCACGTTAATCCTCACAATAATTCAGTCCAATAACTTAAATACACATACATACATTTACAATTCATAATCGTTACATAACTTGATTAGGCCTAAACATTCAAGGACTATAGGCAACATGAGGGGCGGAAGGATCCGCCACAGGACTCCAACTCTTCTTCCGACGCCAAGAAACCCTATCCTGCACAACTGAAGGTAATTCCCCATAGTGTGGGGGTGAGACTACGTCCCAGTGAGTATGATAATAGTGTGTGTGGTGTGGGGGAAAGCACAGACGCTAAATATCCAGCATACATAATTGTGAAGTGCAAATAAACGAATCAAATTACATGCAACAGGAATTCATAACACTAAGTAAATGCACATTAAACATGAGATCAAGGATCCAAAACCATCACCAAGAGGTCCGAAGACCCATAACCATTTCCTTTACCATTGGTCCGAAGACCCCTTTACCATTGGCCCGAGACCCCTTTACCATTGGTCCGAAGACCCCCTTACCATTTCCTTTAACATTTCTTTTACCATTTTCATGAGGTCAAAGACCCAAAACACTTTCCATGAACATGATGGGGGTAAAAACATGTACAAACATTCATATTATGCACCAACATGATGGAATACATAAACATGAGCAATTATAAGCATAATCACACCACAAACCTTCAATTTTATGAAAACCCCCAAATCCTCTAACCTAGGGTTTATCCCAAAATCAAGCAATCTAAGGCAATCAATACATAAATCATATTTTTAACCTCCAATAATCACATAATCAAGGCTCAATCATCCATCATGCAAGAAGATCCTCAAATCCCCAATTTCCTAACCTAGGGTTTGGCCAACAATTCATAAATTCAATTAATCTAGCAATCAACCCTAGGTTTTGCATAAACTCATACATAATCAACTATAATAGCAAGGGGAGGAAGAATAGGGAGCATACATAGGAGAATAACTAAGAATTAAGTGAGTGAGAACCACACTCACCTCAAAGGAAGCCATAATGAAGGAGAAGTGGGAGAATGGAGGTGAAAGAGAAGGATGGAGATGATCCCAAGCCCTTCAAAGGTGATGAAATCCTCAAGCTTTGCTTCCTTCCTCCTTCCCTTAAGCTTTCTCTCACTAAAACCCTCTCCTTCTCTCTTTAGGAACTTGGAGGAATGAAGAAAAATGAAAGAAGAAAGGGAAAAACGCATTTTTAAAACGCTTATGCTGTTCGCGCGCGTTTTAGTGCGTTGGGGCACACTCCAAACAGAGGCTGCTGTCCCGCGCGCGCTTCAGCACACTTCTGCGCGCTCTAGGCGCTGCAGCGCGTAAACTTGCTGTTTGGAGGTGCAAACGAGCTCGGAATACTATTATATAGCATATCAAACTGAAGCCTCGGAAATTAGCTTTCTAATGAAAGTGGAATCACCTTAATTGGACACTCTTGGCTCTAGATATTTGCGAATTAGTGCACTAAGGTCATTAGGCCTAACTCCCAAAATTAAGCAATAACCTCGGTTTGTGCCCCTCTTGGTTCCAAGTCATTTTCTCCTTCTCAAACCTAATTCCTCTCCGTGAAAACTTTATTCTAACTTAGTTCTTCTCATCCAAACCCTTCCCCATTCTAATTCTTGATAAATCAATTCCCTAATTTCTTGTCTGAAATCACACTTAACCGCTGAATTCTCACCCTACTTCTAACTTCCCTCTCTTGGCTGGGTTCACCACCTAAGGTTTTCCTTCTGTTTCCTAAGTTCCAATTTCTGGGATATTACACCTTTACCAGGTAGTTGTGTGTTTCAAAGAAGGGGATGGGGATGAGAAGATCGAGCATAAGGTCTGGGAGTTTATATAGATCCCTAAATTGTGATTGTCTTATTAGAAAATTCCAATACCGGGATAAGGCCTGTGGGCTATACTGATATATTCCAGATTTAAGATTAACATTAGTGAAATATTAATTAAATGCATATTTATTTTAATAATTTAACTAATCATGATATCAATTTTTTTTATTTTTCTCAGTTAAGGATGCCAACCTAACTCAAATAGATTTTTTTTAATAGTTGTGATTATCTTTGAACATGCTCGAAAAGTTTGTATTTGACCATTTACTTTTAGCACTTTTTTTTATATCAAGTCCATTTGAGGACATGTTTCTGTAAAGATAAATTAATAAGTCCATCGTTCTAACATTAAGTGATTGATTTCTTTTATTATATTTTTGAAGGGACCCTTTGATACATAACATTAAGTGATTGGTTGCACTCCTAAATAAAAATGATATGCATCATTACAGCTTTGAAAAACATTATTTATATTATGAAGTTGGTAGTGTTTAACTACGAATTGGCTAGAAAAATGTTAATATATTGACTTTAAGCTTTAGCTAGGAATTAGTGGGAGAATTGTTTCAAATAAATTAACTACAGATTAACTGCAGAATAACTATGAAAATGTATATATAGCTAGAAAATTAGAAAGTTGAGTGGCAAATTGCTACAATTTTACTACGAATTAGTTATGAAATTTACAAAATTCACTATAAATTAGCTACCAAAATATTTAGTAGTTATACTACCACTAATTTGGTAGCTAATTATAGTTAATTTGAAGCTAAATATTTTTTCATGAAATTAGCTGCAAATTAGCTACAGTTTTTGTTGTAGCAAATCCCAAAGTTCCTTGTTGTGCAATATTTTTAGACCGCAAAAATAATTTTTAAAAAATACGGTTTCAAATGAGTTTTCTGTTTTTTAATTCTAAAAAATAGTTTTCAAAAACAAATTTATTAAGCAAGTATTTTTGTTTTCTCATTTTAAAAACAATTTTTAAAATAGAATTATCAAACAAATTTTTTTTTAGTTTGCTTCTCAGAAACAGTTTTCAAAATAAATTTATAAAAATGTTTTTAAAAACTAAAAAACAACTAAATCAAACAAGCTTATGTCTAAACAATTGAACCTATATGCACATCAAACACAAAAACCCTTCAAAGCAATTTTATAAGTTTTCTTATTCAAAAGTTGCAGGCAACAAAACCTGTTATAATAAGTTAAAAGGATGAAACACCGGTGTTACACCCATGAGATAAAATACTCTAATATGACCCATTAAAAAATATCTTAGCAAATATTAATGGAATGATTTCACCCATTAATTTAAAATCTATACTATTACAGTGTGCTAATTGTTTGGGCACTGTTCACTTGTGAACATTTTATTTTTGTCCTCACGTGTGAGGCTAAGTTGTAACTACGTGTGGAGAAGCTTAGTTGTAACCACTATTCACTCTTTATTAAATCTGATGTGAGAGTGATATATATATTGGGCTTCGTGTAAGGATTTATTAGGTTCCTCTCTCTGCTGATAGCTGCGTCAATTAGGGATTAGGTTGTGCCTCATTAGGTGGTTTGAGATGGATGTCTGTACTCTTTCTTCACACATCAGAATGCTTGGTTATTTTCTTTTTCTCTGATCCAGTGCAGAGACCTCCCTTTCTCCCTCTCATTTCCTCCGGTAAATCCCATAACAGAGATCTCATTCTATATATTTTTATCAATCTATTTCTTTGATTTTTCTGTCTTAAGGAAGGGAGTTATTATTCGATGACTAAGAAGCATCTCTTCTTCCTCACAAATTTATAACACGCGGCGATGAGCAAGATCTCTGCGAACAAATAAGCTTCTCTTGCTCGATCTCTTTCATTACAACTTCGTCTTTGCATTTCAGTTCATTACGGTGTGATCTAGCTTTTACCATTACATCTTTTTCAAAGTTTGTCTTTAAGAATACGAAAGATGTTTTGATCTTTTCCTTTCTCATGAAGTAAATTATTGTGATTTTCTCTTAACATTGAATTGGCCATTGCATTTTAGATACTTTCCATAGTATTTTATATATTATTGTTGATGTCTCCTTTTCGTTTACATGCATGTGTATAACTATTTTGAAAAGTTTCAGTTTTTAGTGTTAGATTTGGAACAGAATTGAGGAAATCATTTGTTTTGATGAAAGATGTTTTAAAAGTTTACATTTTTATTGGTTCATCTCTAACAAAATTGTGGAAAAGTACTATGACAATGAAATTTTCTTTGAAAAATTGAGTGTTTATTTCTGCATGTAGAACAAAATTACTCAATCATATGTTGAAATGAATATTTGTGTATTGAGCAATGAATTATAACTTTTAAAAGAGCATCGTGGATCATCTTCCTGGAGACTATTATTTTGGTTTCATGTTTTATTGTATCTCTTTATCATCTCTAAATCATTTCATATTTTGTTATATCAAATGATTCACTTAATTCGTACACTTGCACTGGGAGCCTCAATGGAAAGTAGATTTTTAGGCCTGTTCCTCTTACTGTTCAATAAGTCCTACATAGTAGGTTGTTGCGTGTTTGCTAAACCTTCTTTTAAATATTTTTTATTTTGTTATATTATACTAATACAATAAAATATTTCTATTAATTGGTTATCTAATTTTCTAATTTTATACCTTACCTTAAGTTCTCTTCTAAGGTTAATTACATAGAGGATTATTATGGCTGGTGTAATCAATAGAGAGATTAATGTGAAGGATATTTTAACTGATATTGGATATTGGGTTACCACGGTTAAAGTAATTAATATGTTAATCTGAGTAATTCTTTTCTTTTTACTAAACCAGTGGTCTTAATAATATTCATGCCATTAATGTAATAGTTTATTGTTTGCAATTGAACTTTTCATATTGTTTTAATAATTTGTTTAAGAGTTTATTTATTCATTTATTGTAAGTGCTCTGTGTTTAAAAAATTTCATTAGTTGTTATATTCAAGATTATTCAAATCATTGTTAGCTGTGCATTGTCATCCCTAAGACAAAGTAGACTTTAGGCTTTATTTTTACCGTTCAAAATGTCATCTTGAACGTTTCCTATATAGTAGGTTGTTGGTTGGGCTGATTTTCAATGAGTCCTATAAAGTAGGTTATTGGCTCTTTATTCATAGATGTTCCTTTTCATTCATAAAGATATAAAATAAAAAAATTTATACGGCTGTACAATCTAAAGAAAAAATTGTTAATTGATAACATAGTTTATATAGTAGGTTATTATTAGTAAAACACATAATTAATTCGGGTAAAACTTTTTATATTCCTATTAATAGTACATGATTTATTTTCGTTAATTTATAAAGATTTGTTTGTTATTTATTTATAAGTAACCGTAAATATTAATAGGTTTTATAAATTTGTAATTTGATTGCTTATTTTATAATACAATGTTTGTAAATTGCTTAGTTTTTAATAATCAAATGTCAGAGGATATTTTTTTTGTCATATAAGAAATAAGGAGTTGTGAACAATTTTGAAATTTTAAAGTCATTTCAATATCCCTATTTTTGTTTCTCATGTTAATTACCAACAAAATTATTATGGGTGCTGCAGCAGAGAGATTAATGTGAGATTCTACGGTCTGTCCATATGGCTAAGTTGTATTATTTTGGTTATTAATATTATTGTTATTATATTCCGTAGAGTATAAATTATAGATTAAGTTATTTTTTCTTTATTATTTATTTATATTTACTTTGAAATTATTTCAAATGCATCGGAGTAGATAAGGTTTCCTCTGCGTTTTTATCCAAATCCCAGGTACTGGTATCTTTGTGTTTTCTTTAATTTTTAGTTATGTTTTTTTTAATATTTTAATATTGTGATTATTCATGTTTAATCTTTTATAACAGGTTGTCCCTGTATCTATTGTCAAGAGTTATTTGAAGTACAAGCAATAATCCTTCTCTGTTTGGTTGTCTAATAATTCTGTTGAGGAATGGAATTTGATTTGGAATGAAAAACTGAGAAACCAAGTTTAGCTGGGCATTGTTGGTATAATTTTTCAAAATCCTACCCTCTTAAAGTGGGTAATCAATTGCGGTTTTAGCCTCCCATAGGGAGGATACCTGCGGTTAGACTAAAAAAATTGCGGTTTTACAAGAATCCATAGGGGAATTGTGTTTTCATGTTTATTTATAGTGGTCAAACTTAGGATTTGTTGTTAGGATTTGTTATTTTGCTTTGTACTGAACAGTTTTTTTTTTTTTAATTTTGGGTATGTAATTTTGGATTCCATATGCTATTGCATATTATTACATATTTACTTTCCTTTTTAACTATAAAACTTGCCTTTTCTAATATTTTTCCTAATTATGACTTCAATCTTACCAATTTTGAAGATATATGTTACTAATTGAATATTTACTTTTTCTTCTAAATTTAATATTAAAACAAATGGACTGTAGTTATCTCACTTATTTATGAACCATTTAATTTTGTATAACTAAATTTTGAACTTTGAAGCAAATCCATCGATTTATTTTACCTTTTTTCCATCAATTATGTTACATATTTAGTAAAGTCAACAAACTTACCATAAATCAACGGTTGTGATTAACCGTCTGTATTAACCGTCTGTATAAAACTTTTTACACTGTCAGTGCACAATTCTTTTTTCTCAAAAACAATATATTAAAAGGTAAATAGTTGAATTATATTTTTTCCCATCGTTAAAAAAAATGATATGCCCACTGTTTAAGCTTTATTTAAACGATTTTTTTATAATGTGTCTCAGGATGCTCTTTAACAATTATTAAAATCCACTTTTCAATGTTAATTTTAATATATTTATTATGTCAATTTTAATTAATACATTTACTCGCAAAAAATCACATTACTTTTATATTTAATCTATAAATATCATATATTTAAACTATATATATCATACATGAAATAATTTTTACATAAAAAATTATTTAAATTATTTAAATATCGCGTTTGTGGATCGCACGGTTACACACTAGTTTAAATACATTGTACAGGAATTGCTTTATGAAACATGAACTTATATACATACACGTGCATCTCGCGTGGTTTCGACAATATCTTTTTCTGTTTCAGATTTCTGTTCTGGACCGCCAATCCATTCAAGTCCACTCACTCCACACACTCCCTCCCTCCCTTTAACGCCATGAAACTCAGTGACTACCACCACCAATGCCCATGGCCACCACCCTCCTCCTTCCCCATCCCTTCAAATCTCAAAACCCTAACAGCAAATTCCCCACCCCTCGCTACTCTCACCCGAGGTTCACCTGCTGCTCCGTGACAGCCCAATCCCGATCCGCCAGGGAGCACCTCCTCGCCCTCATCTCCGACCAGGATCGTGGCCTCATAACCCAGAAAGACCCTGCGAGGCGAGCGTCGATCGTGGAAGCAATCGACGCGATGGCCGCACTGGGCGCCGGCTCCATCACCACCGGCGACTCCCTCTCCGGCACGTGGCGGCTGCTGTGGACCACGGAGAAGGAGCAGCTCTTCATCGTCGAGAAGGCTCACTTGTTCGGAACCCGAGCAGGGGACGTATTGCAAGTCATAGACGTTCGGAAAAGGACCCTCAACAATGTAATCACGTTTCCACCGGATGGAGTTTTCTTCGTTCGGTCTAATATTGAGATTGCGTCGCCGCAGAGAGTGAATTTCAGGTGAATAATTCATAATAAATAATGTTACTTTTCTGTAATTGTGATTAATTTTGATTCTAGTGTAACTCTGTAAGTCATCATCATTGAAGTTATTAAAGTAAAGTTTTTTTTCTTTCTTTCTTTCTTTCTCTCTTTCTCGTTTTGAACTTTGAAATTAAAGTTGTTAAATTTGATTTTGTTATCATAAACTTGCATTCCTATGTTGTTGAAGGAGTTTGACTATTATAGCATGTATGGAAGAGGTTAGAATCTTTGAAGTTTTGAGAAAAGTTCGAGATAGCTAGAACTTCTGTCATATTGAGTTTACATATCTATTTACTCTTGGATGGATGAGTGGTCCTTAATACTTCATCTTATCTTAAAACCACCCTTAAATCTAGGTGAATTTTGTTAAAATTGTAGTCTATGTTTTTCTGGATGTGTTGTATTACTCCAGTTTTAAATTGTTAGAGATGTAATATGGATCCATTCATTTGAGAGTTGAGACCATTAAAATGGCTTTGCATTACAGCTTAAGCTTTTTGAAAGAGTTACTTTTGAAAAGGTATTAGAGGGGTGTCATTCTCTATGACCTGTCTTATTGCTATTTGGCTGTTGAGTTCTGTGAATTTTTTTAACTCTTTTGGAAAGGTTTTAGAGAGGTGTCATTCTTACGTAATTATTAGTAAAAAGGATCATTGAATCAGTATTTTGTATCATGTTATTACACATCATATCAATCTAATATTCTGTTATGCAAAGTCTCTTATTTTCTCTTTTCTTCTTTCCCTACCTAGTCACTATAATGTCAAGAAGGTATCAGGGTCTCTGACCAAGTGGTAAAAAATTTGATCCTTTTCATTGCTATTCTTTTGAATGATAGTTGAATTTTAACTTGTGGTAAGTGAGCGTGTGCATTGTCCACACTTTAAGTCCAAAGGGTTTTTTGCAAGAGCGGGTGTATTAGAGATGTAATAGTCCATTAATGTGCCTTTTGCAAATAGCTTAAGGTTTTGAGAAAGTTGGTCGTTGACAAAAATGATAGTGTAAAGAATTTTACATTGAAAATGAATCAAAATTGGACTAAAAATTGTAGACACATTTTTTCCTATTATAATATATCAATAGCATGACACATACATAATTGAAGTGTGAAGCATTATGTACTGGTTAGAAAATCAAAAATTAAATTTGTAATGTTTACACAAGAAATATTAATATTTCCTTAAAAGACTACTGATATTGGTTGTTTTAGATTTACTAGTGCAGTATTACGCGGGAAGAACTGGGAAATACCACTGCCACCATTTGGACAGGGTTGGTAAGTACTTATAGTTTACAATGTCGTTGAATTTAAATTTAGTTAAATGATTTAGGAATGTTTTTGTTATATATTTCATAGATACTAGTTCGTATATTAGAAAAAGAATAAAATGAAAAGATATGATTTTATTGATGAAACCTCCTTTTGCCCCAAATCATTGACGCACCAATGCTAGGAAGGATGAATACATGCTGTTGTTATTCCTCTTAGGATTTTGAGAGCCTGAGATCTCTGCCACCAAATCGAACCTCAACCATCAAGAATGATCCTAATCTTCTCTCACTCTCTCTTTATAACCAATCTCTGCCAAATTCTGTCGGAACTCTAACTAACAACCACTAACTACTTTAACTTCCTCAACTAACAGAAGTTACAGAAACCAGCCCCCCCCCCCCCCCCCCCCCCCAAAAAAAAAAAAAAATCCTTTCCCCAAGGTGAACAACTTGTGTAGCTGAAAAACAATGTCCTCCACCTGGGATCCCATTGGTGGAAGCATGATTACCAGCCTTTGAGACCTTTTGTGCAAATTCTATAGTAGCCAGTCCATTACTATCTACAGATTTGATAAGCATCTGAATTTCAAATTCAGCATGATGAACTCAAAGTTTTGGAACCTAATTTTTATTGTGTGTTTGGATGGAGAATTTTAGAATTCCCAAAATTGTGCAATCAATTATGTGTGATGATTATAAAGGGAGTTAAGTATATAAGGAGTTGTAAATGATAATCTAAAATGTTAAACATAATATAGAAATATTGAAATTCTCTTGCAATATGTGCTATTTGAAATCCTTCCTATTTAACATTTGAAACTCCTTCTTTTTGCTATCCTAACATATGAAATTTAGTAATTTAGAAGTACTCTATCCAAACACAGGTTAGTTCTTCAATAGAAACAATACCATCATTGTCACTATTTCTCTCCCTGAACATATACCTGATGTCTTCAACCTTTTCATTGGATAAGAAACCAACAATGACCCAAGGGCTTTTCTTTTGAATTTGTTCTTCATTGAAAATGGCTTAAGCCTTGACTGAACATCTTTAGGAGGAAATTGTTCAAATTTAACGCAAAATGGTGTAACAATACAGAGAATTACTTCCACACTCCATATATCTATTTTTGGTCCATAGTCTCATTGGGGCACCTCTAAAATTGTATAATATCGACTTCTAACAATTTATGAGATCCTCTCATCTCCTTCCCCATGAATTAGAAACACTGGAATTATATAATTATTAGGTTAGGTCCATTACGACCCAAAATTGACCTGCTTCATGTAGTTCTAATCTTGCCCTTTCTCGCGTCCTAACATGAATTGCACTGCTGCTCTGTAGTTGCGAGACTGCAACCATCTCCGCCTTCATATTTGCCATCGACGTCACCTTGGCTATTGTACAAGCTCCACTGTTTGGTGGTTCTGGTGGTGGAAGTTGGGCCATCATGCGTGCGAGCCAGAGCTTTGTCACTATCGGTGGCCCATCACTCTCCGCAAAAGAATTCACATATGATGGTTTCGGCAGTGCTGGTGGGATGATCGTGTTGATAGAGGCCCTAATATCCATGGGGGATACCAACTCTTTCCCCCTCCATTGTACTATTGCTTGACCCAAAAGGGACATTTCCTTCCCCTTTTCCCTCTGTATTGTGTTACCCTTCTTCTTTGCTCTATTTTCTCGTGTCTCCATTGTACTCCTGATTTCCTTCTTTTCCATTGCTAGGTCAAAGTTCATTTTGGACTCAAGTTTTGATTCACCCTGCTCTGCATCTTCTCAACCAAAATGGTTGTTGTTCTCCATCTTCGCAACTTTATCTTTGGAGAAGTTTTTTTTTTATTCTTGATCCAGAATGTTGAGGGGTTGCGTTTTTCTCACTTCTCTGTCCTTTCTTTCTCCCTGATAATCATCATCACATTTCTTTCTTATTGATCTCGCTTCTCTACCTACCGCTTTTGTTGGTTTTTTCCTTAGATGCTTTCTTTTCCAAGATTTCTGACTACCTAATTTTTGTTTCTTGTATATATTTCTGATTTCTGATCGCCTCACTTCTGATTATTTGCTCTAATCCTGAGATGCCACTAGTTCTAACTCCAAGTCAGTTTCTGCTTCTTAAGTGAACCCGGACTAGGATGTCGGGATCACATTTTGGTTGGAACTCTTTGATCCAAGCCTTCATGAAGTCCCACCATGTTGCATTTGGATGGCACCATTTATACCCAAACCACCAAATGAGAGCACATCCTTGTAGAACCTTCATAGCCCTCTGTATCTTCTCTTCCTCGAGTATCCCATGGCCTCAAAATGCTGATCACATTGATCACCCACCTAAAAGCTTTTTATCCTTCAAATGTTGGTATCTCTATGCATTTATCCTTGAGGATATTTTTATATACATTCTACCTGAGGATATTTTGTTCTTGTTGGGAGTTTGTCTCATAGAAAAGTTAGAAGCAAGAGGTTATAGCTAGATCTAGTGCTGAGGCAGAATATCGAGCTATGACCTTGGTTACATGTGAGCTCATATCATATGGACTAAGCACTTAATTCAAGAACTTAAATTTGCGGAAGTCTCTAAAATGAAACCGTTCTATGATAATTATGTTGCTCTCCATATTGCGTCCAACTTGGTTTTTCATTAGAGGACCAAACATATTAAAGTAGACTTTCATTTTATTAGAGAAAAATTGCTTTTGGTTTTGTTGTCACTAGCTAGCTACATCAATACCCATGGCCAGCTAGCTAGAATTCTTACCAAGTCACTTAGGGGTCCCTGAATTAGGTTCATTTGTAACAAGCTAGATGTATATAATTTGTATTTGTATGCTCCCGGTTGAGGGGAGTGTTAATGTAGAGTAGTCTAATTTAGCGTAATATAGCCAAATAGGCCCACATGCATACATTGTGCGCGTGTGTGTTGTCTTGTACCCAAATGATTATGTAATGAAAGAATCTTTTACATCATTCCTTTCTCTCTCAAAACAACAATTAGACCCAAAGACAAGGGGTGCTAATAAATGCAGAGGCTAACCAAAAGGAGGGCATCCTATTAATGAGGTATAAAGTAGTAAGAATAACATCGACCTAGAAATGGAAAGGGAAATCACCATGAAATAAAACTGTCCAAGTGGTTTCAATATGATGTTGGTTTTGTGTTCAATAACCTCATTTTGTTAAGGGGTATGAACATAAGTAGTTTGGTTTAGAATTCCCATGAGAAGCCAAAATTGCTCCCCAAGTTGAAATGACTCACAAGATAAACTGGATAATTTGGATAGGCTTGACACCAATCTCTTTATTTGCAAGGTTAGAATGACCCAGCTGACACGAATGGTGATAGGATCCAAAATGACAGAGATAGTAGGAATAGAAATAAGGGAAAGTTTTATTATTCTGAGAAAAAGTAAGGAGAACAGTTCCCAAGAGCACAGCTCTTTACAGAGGAGAAATCTCTCTCTACAAACACAATCATCCAAAAGATACTCTCCCCCTTGATACCCACTAACTATAACTAACTCATACCTTGCACACTCCTTGACCCCACTCACGTAACCAACATTGCACTACAAAATTCTCTCATGCCAGCTCATCATTTTTCTTTCTCAGGGTGTAAAGCTATAGGACTCATTGCACCAGCTTTGGGCCTCCTATTATAAACTTTCCATATTTTGGGTCCATAAGACAATTGATCAATGGGACTGGTATTCAGGTCCCTATCATTATCCCCCCCTTCCACTAGAGCCTTGTCCTCAAGGCTGAACTCAGGAAATCTTCCCATGTTGCTTCGTCTGCGGATTGATTACGCCATTGGACTGACCATTGTTTCACTGGGATACCACCACAGGTGACACTCCGTGAAGCTAGGACAGCAGCTGGAACAAGAGGAATGAAATCATCCACAACCATATCAGTAGGTAAAGTAGGAGCCACATCATGGTGTCCAATAGCTTTCTTCAACTGAGAGACATGAAAAATAGGAAATATTCTAGATTCTGCTGGTAGTTTCAGCTTGTAAGAAACAACACCGTGTTTGGATAAGATTTGAAAAGGCCCAAAATACTTAGCAGCCAACTTAGAATTAATTTTGGAATGAATGGAATTCTGCCTGTGGGGTTGATGTTTAAGGTAAACCCAATCACCAACTTGAAATTCTACTGATTTCCTGTGAGCATTAGCATACTTCTGCATCAGATTTTGAGCTCTGCGTAAATTGTACTTTAACTGACGCAAAGCTTCATCTCGTGCCCCTAAATCCTTGGCCACCTGCTCCACTGCTGTTTCACCAGGAATATATTGGGTTAGTGATGGTGCTTTCCTGCCATAAACCACCTCAAATGGGGTCATGCCAGCTGAGACTTGATAAGAAGTATTGTACCAAAGTTCAGCCCATGGTATCCAGACGGACCAATTCTTTGGCTGTTCAGAAGCAAAACAACGCAAATAAGCCTCTAGGCCACGATTGAGCACCTCAGTCTACCCATCAGTTTGTGGGTGATAGGCTGTGCTCATTTTTAAAACAGTACCTTGCAACCGGAAAAGTTCTCTCCAAAAACTACTGATGAACAATGGATCCCGATCAGTCACAATAGTACGTGGCAAGCCATGCAATCTGACCACTTCTCTACAAAAAAGTTCAGCTACAACACGCGCTGTGTAGGGGTGTTTGAGAAGCAAAAAATGAGCATACTTTGATAGTCGATCAACCACTACTAAAACAGCCTCAAATCCATTTGATTTGGGAAGTCTAGTGATAAAATCCATGGACAAATCCTCCCAAACAGCATTGGGAATGGGCAGAGGTTGTAACTGACCAGCTGGAGATGTTGCTTGATATTTATTTTGTTGACAAACAACACAAGGTTTGACAAAATCTATAATGGTATTCTTCATGCCCCGCCAGAACAAAGTAGCAGCAATCCTCTTATATGTCCTCAAGTACCCAGAATGGCCTCCAGTAGGAGTAGAATGAAATTCTTCCAGTATAATAGGGATCATTTCAGATTTAGGTGACAATACCAACCTGTTTTTAAAGAACAAAACCCCTTTTTTTAGAGAGTAACCTGGTCTAGAAACAGGATCTTGCATTAAGGCATCAATTATGGCCTTATAGGAGGGATCCAATGCAACCTCAGTAGATACCTTGCCAATTTCCATCCATGTTGGCCCTGCAATGATAGCATTGAATTTAGTCTCTTCATGCACCCTGGAGAGAGAGTCAGCAGCCTGATTTTGAATGCCGGGTTTGTACACAATATCAAAATGGAATCCCATCAATTTAACTATCCAACATTGTTGATCTGGAGTAGTGATGCGCTGTTCCAAAAGGTGTTTAAGACTGCATTGATCCGTGTAAACAACGAAATGCCTACCTAGACGGTAAGGCCTCCAATGTTGAATAGCAAGGGCTAAAGCCATCAGTTCCCTCTCATAGGCAGATTTGGCCAAGTTTCGTGCTGACAAAGCCTTACTGAAATAAGCCAAGGGGCGTTTATCTTGCATAAGAACAGCCCCTAACCCACTACCTGAAGCATCGCATTCCAAATGGAAATCCTTAGTAAAATCCGGAAGACCCAATACAGGTGCTGAAGTAATTAATTGTTTAAGTTTCTCAAATGATGCTTGAGCTTCAGGAGACCATTTGAACCCATCTTTTTTTGTCAATTCAGTCAATGGCTTTGCAACCTTTCCATAGCCCTCAATGAACTTCTGTTAATAACCAGGCCTAAGAACCCCCGGACGCCCTTAACATTTGTTGGTCTAGGCCAATCTAAAACTCCTTGGACCTTAGAAGGATCCATAGCTACACCAGCTCCTGAAATTATATGTCCCAAATATTCAATACTCTGCAGCCCAAAATGACATTTTTTTCTATTAGCAACAAAGCTGTTCTGCATCAATAGAGTTAAAACCATGGATAAATGAGATAAATGAGCACTCCAAGAAGAATTGTAAATCAAAATATCATCAAAGAAGACAAGAACAAATTTCCGCAGAAAAGGTTTGAAGAGATCATTCATGGTAGCTTGGAAAGTTGCCGGGGCATTCATGAGCCCAAAAGGCATGACAAGGTACTCATAATGGCCTTCATGAGTTCGAAAAGCTGTCTTGGGAACGTCTTCCTCCTTCATACGGATTTGATGATAACCAGACTTAAGGTTCACCTTAGAAAAGAAAGAAGCTCTGTGTAATTCATCCAATAGTTCCTCAATGACTAGAATAGGGAATTTATCGGGAACAGTAGCACGGTTCAAAGCCCTATAATCAACACAAAGTCTCCATGAACCATCCTTTTTTTTCACCAATAGTATAGGGCTAGAAAATGGGCTATTGCTAGGACAAATAAGGCCATTTTGAAGCAAGTCAGCCACCTGTCTCTCCAATTCATCTTTCTGCCCATGCGCATATCGATATGGTCTAACACTCACATGACTTTCCCCTTCCTTCAACCTGATGGAATGATCATGCAATCTTGGTGGTGGGAGACCTACAGAGTTTAAAAATACCCGCTGAAATTTAGATAACAAAACTTGTAACTCAAAATTTTGACTAGCGGTTAGCAATTTTTCTGATTTATGCTCTGGAGGTATTTTTCCAACCAACTGCAGTAATTTATCACCACTACTGTCACTCCTTTTCCAACAGTTGCTGCAGGCCAGTGGTGTTTCTTCAAGATAGCCTTGCCCTTTTAAGGTCACTCTCTTCCCATTTATTTCGAATGTCATCACCAACTCCTCCCAATTATGGAGGACATCCCCTAAGGACTTCAACCAAGAAATGCCTAAGATTATATCCTGCTCTCCGAAATCAATAATATAAGCCTCAATAGTGCAATTGTACCCATCAAACTCCAACGGTACAGACTCGCATCGTCCATGAGATTGAATCCTATGACCATCCCCCAATGTCACTCCAAAAACACTGTTATCGCATTGGGACAATCCAACTACACTTACCAATCTTCGTGAAATAAAGTTATGTGAGGCCCCACTATCCACCAGTACTAAAACTGGAAGTCCAGCAATCTTCCCTTCAATTTTAAAAGTGTCTTTTGAGGCTGTTAGCTTCCCATCTAATTGAAAACACTCCAATACATCACACACCAGCTCTGCAGAAAGTTCCTCCAGCTGTGGCTCCTCTTCTCGCTCAAAATCCTTCAATTCATCATCACCCAAAATAAGAATTCGCAAATTCCCCTCTGGGCACTTGTGCAAAGGCCCAAAAGGATGACCACATTTGAAACAAAGCCCCTTTTTCCTCCGTTCTTCATACTCAGAATGGGTTAAACTTCTTGTCCCTCTCGTACGAAGAGAATTATACCTTCGATCCTTGTCAGCGACATCTCCTCCACTCCCAACCTTGTGTTCTGGTCGCTGCAATTGACGTGAATCCTTCATACCCATGATCTCTCGTCCTTCCTCCGGTGAAAATAAGTTCCGCTCAACTTGATATGAGCTGCCCTTCATCCCACTAAGTCCCTCAGACCTTGATTTGGACCTGTATCCCGTTGATGATGGATACCCACCACTTAATAGTGCATCCTCCACATCATGAGCTAGCTCCAATAATCGAATTCGGTCAGTTGGCTTATGTGACCGAATCGCCCTCCTAATATCCTCCCGTAGGCCCCCTATGAAATAGCCCCATGTATTGAGCTTCTGTCAATGGAGGAACCTGAGCTACTATCTCCTCAAAAACTTCAATATAGTCGTCCCCACTACCTGATTGTCGCAGAGTAGACAAGATTTCATATGGGTTTGACAACTTCCTTCCGCTATATCTCACAATCAAAGCTTGCTTGAATTTTTCCCAATCAAGATTGGGCACTGATGCCACCAACTGATTAAACCAGTGAATGGTCCCCCCGCTCATACTAATGCGAGCGAGATGGAGCCGCACTTCTAGCTTAGTCTCTTGGATCATGAAATAAGTCTCTGCCCGAGAAAGCCAACCAACAGGGTCGACTCCTTCAAACAATAGGCAACTCCACCTTCCTTGTTGCTAACTTGAACTCGTCAGAAATGGAGGAATTCAACAAGGATTTGCGGCTGTTCCCGAACATTTGTTCATTCTCCGTCTCTCGCAAATTCCGTTGTTCTCGCAATTCCAGCAAAACTTCTTGTAACTGTGACGATAAACCCTCCACACGGTGCAACATAGATGACTGTGACTCCTTTACCTCACGCATGGATGACTCCAGCCCAGAAACTCGACCTTCCATTGCGTCTTTTTTGGATGCTTTACGATTGGGCATGTACCCCTCCAAAGTCGTATCCGGCAGGTTGGACCAATGATAGGATCCAAAATGACAGAGATAATAGGAATAGAAATAAGGGAAAGTTTTATTATTCTGAGAAAAAGTAAGGAGAACAATCTCAGCTGAGACGTTCCCAAGAGCACAGCTCTTTACAGAGGAGAAATCTCTCTCTACAAACACAATCACCCAAAAGATTCTCTCCCCCTTGATACCTACTCACTATAACTAACTCATACCTTGCACACTCCTTGACCCCACTCACGTAACCAACATTGCACTACAAAATTCTCTTATGCCAGCTCATCATTTTTCTTTCTCAGGGTGTAAAGCTATAGGACTCATTGCACCAGCTTTGGGCCTCCTATTATAAACTTTCCATATTTTGGGTCCATAAGACAATTGATCAATGGGACTGGTATTTAGGTCCCTATCACATGGGCATGGGGGAGTCCATGATGGAGCAAACATGAGAAGGGTTGTAGAGTTGGGGGAGTTCGTTGAACTCATGCCAATCATTTGTTAGGACTTAAGAGTCTTGGTCCTACAAAAAGATGGAATATTTAGTGAAAAAATGATACAATCAAGAGAATGAGTTAAACAACTAATGCAAAAAGAATCAAACAAGGAGCACAAAACATGAATCACAAAGTTATTGGAAAGGTAGGGAAGAGGATAGACAATACCAACCCCTTTGGATTGTGTTTTAGAACCATTAGCTAGGTGATTGTACGCAAATAACTACAAATAGTAATTTTGGAAAACAAAGATTTATTATCGAATGTGATTGGTGGCACTAGAATCAAGGAACCTAAGGACCAAAGGATGATGATTCGAAGAGACAAAGTATTTACAAGTGTTTGCGACCAAAGTATTGGAATCAGAGCCCTAATGCTCCTCAAAGCACTTAAAGAAGTCAACATAGGTAGCTAAAGATGGTGTTGGATGATATGATGACACAATGGGTTTTGATGGAGTAGCATGTATGCATTTGGATGCAAAAAGGGTGAGTGGGTGACCATGGAGAGTGTAGCACCTATGAATGGTATGGTGTTGGTTGTTGCAGTGGTCACACTTACAGCCATGGCCAACACTTTGGGGTACAACTAGAAGAATTGACCAAATTCGAAGGCATGTGGAGTAAAGACAACCAGGCTTTGTTTAGGTTGGGGACAATGAGTGAGCCCAAAAATTCGATCATAGTTAGGCAGAATATTCTAGAGAACTATTGAAGGCCAGGAACATGAAGAAGGTGCTTCACCGCTTGAGTTCCTTTGCTTTTGTCTTTGCAGGGGGAAACAACTCATTGAAATTATGGAGAACCCAATTAAGAGAGATTCTGAAAATGATTCTGTATTATTTGATGACAAATTACAAGGCGTTACAGATACACACACACACATTAGAGGGGGAAAAATCAAATCCCTGAAAAACAGTAATTAGGAACAAAGGGAAAATATTCGGGATCTATCTATGGAAACAAATCAAACTAACTATGGTAATTAGGGAACCTACCAGTGATTACAGGAAAGTAGGAAAGAATATAATTAACATAATTACAAATATCAATCAACACGCCCCATGAACTTTCTCAAACATTGATGTGGGACCATCAAACTTCCAAAGACGCATTAAATTATGACAAACTCCATAAAGTCACTAAGTGCCATTGGTATAAACAATGAAGAACTTCTCCCAAATAGATTCACAAGTGACATTACTGCAATATTGATTCAAAGATGGGTGCACAATAGATTTTGTGATTCTTTAAAGGGTCTGTTTGATATACAGTTGGGTAGAATTGATTCTAGAAATGAATGGTTGAGATGGATGATGCACGCTTTACGAAGTACGTTGGATGAAAGTGATTTAAAACCAATTCTACAAAACCATGGTTTTGTCCTGTCACAATTTAAAACAAACAGGCACAAAGTGTTTTTCCCCATAAAAGAGGCGTTAGAACAAGAGACTAATCTTGACAAAGATGGGAAAGATTAAAGGTAGAACATGTCGGGAAGAAAAATGGTTGCAAGCATCCTCTTGAAGTTTCCATGGGGCCTTAATTTGTATAGAATAGGAAGAAAAAGTTTCATGGAAGAAGTTTGTGCAACCAAGTTGATCTTATGTCCTGTCAAATTATGTATACTAGAGAATTTTCTCTGCTTAAAGCCATTTTAATCTTTAAAAGCTATACCATCATGTCTGTTTGTCTCGCATCCCTTGTGTGTTGTTGTTTTGTCACTAGGTTTTTTATAAGGACCTTAGGAGAACCACACCACAAAAATTAGCTATTGTAGTTGGAGAGCCCACACCAGAATCCCATACTTCCGGCTATGCACCAGCCTCTTTGACTACTCCTGGACTTACACTGCAAGGCCAACGTCACCACCCGCGTCGCTTGATTGCAGCTAAGAGCCATGGTGGAAGGCTATGATACTAATTGATAAGAACCTTGGGAAAACCACACCACAGAAGCTAGCTATTGTAGTTGGAGAGCCCTAGGCCTTATAAACCCCACACTAGAATCCCATACTTCCGATGTGGGACTCAAGTCCCTTGCCTTGCAATTGGATCCTAACACTTTCCAGCTTTACTTTTTAAGCCTTTCACTACCTAAGTTGGGATGCCTATACTTGGCGGACATTGTTGTTAGCTTGAAGGTAGTGAGTGATTCATAATCATATGCATATATAATTTGCTTTCTATTTGAATTCAGATAATTTTATCTTGCTTTTATTTTTAATAGAAAGAACCTTGTCATAATGATTAACATAAGATACAAATTATTATATTTCATATTCTAGAAAAGTTATGATCTGCTATCTTAAGGCCTAATTTGAGTTTCATTTTTATTTTCTGTTTCCATTTCCTGTTTTCAGCTTTAATTACAAAAATGTCACCTTGTTTTCATTTTGTTTTTTGTTTTCAAAGTTTTGTACTGGAAACAGTAAAAATAATTTTTTATTTTTTCAGTGTTTCTTGGATAAAACATTGAAAACTGGAAACAAATGTAAAAAATGACATTTTTGTAATTAAAACTGAAAACAAGAAATGGGAACATGAACCAAACGGACCCTTGTGGTTTTATCTGATCTGTCTCTCTTGTCTGGTGTTTATCTATGTGTCTGTCATGAATTTTTGGCGGCAAAGAATTATGTGCAAGGTTGTAAAAGGTTTTTCACGTTTTGTTTTTGTGATGCTGTACTTGCATCTTGTTTTTGCAGGTTTGATACTGTGTACCTTGATGATGACCTTCGAGTTGCAAAGGATATCAGGGGAGACTATTTAGTTGTTGACCGAGCTTCCTATAACTGGAAAGAATGAGTGTAATCTTAATTGTCTTGTGCATCTTCATTCATGAAAATTTCTAACTCAACCGCATGTATGGTTTCAATTCTGCCTTTGTACTTTATTAATTTCTGGCAATGTCTTGTATCTCTTATGGTTAAAGCTAATTTAATATGTTTATTTGCTTAGGCAGTTGAAGATTGTGCAATATGCATTTTGTGAAGTTTGCAAGATAAACTGCACTGCCAAGGAAGTATTAGACTAGCATAAATTAGGAAAAAAGCACGAGATGAACTTGAAGAAACTAAAAGTTTTGAAACCAATCCAAGTTTATAATCCATATGGGTTGTCTAATTATGTTATAGGAAAATGACAACAATAATCTATTAGTGGGATAAGAGTACAAGGAAATAAAATATTTATGCACATGATTTGGAGATAAAGAAAAAGAGGTTGTTGAAGTGGCATAGCAACTGAGGCAGTTAAAATGTGTTATATCATTTGTAACCTGGTGTAACAATAAGAGTGTATAATTATAATATTGCAAGACAAAAGCATGATGCTATGATGAAGAAAGAATTTAACCATACATAAATTGAATTGTTCCTATATTTTTTGGAACATTACTTTTCTTTTGATGACATTGTGCTGGCATCTCCATGAAACATTTAAATAGGATATCCATTTAATTCATATAGTTTTATATGAAAATGGGCTGAGTATATTCACTGTTGCATTTTTTGAGTAGTTGAGATACCTCAAACCTCTACTTATTTGTAGAATAGCAAGATCCCTTTTTTTTGGTCAATTAGAAGAGCGAGATCTCGGGTTTCTTCTAATGGACGACCAGTTAAAAAACAAATCCTTTCTTTTGGGAATTTGGTTTTTTTTTTAAATACATTTGACTGACTTATATTTTTTTCTTATGAAATTTGTAATAGTGGGATTCGTCCCCAAGGAAGACGTTCCTTGTAGTCTGAGCTCAGGTCTAGCCCCAAAGATAGAGATAAGACCTCGTACTGTTGGGAAATGCAGTTCATGCATAACACTTGAGACATTTGAAATGTGATGATTTTGTAGAGTTTATGTTTATTGTTGCCCTATTATATGTGCATTGCATCCGTCTGTTTTTCGCTACACTATCTGTTGCATGCTTTATTCACTGAGACCTTGTCTCACCACACGTTACGTGGACCACATTCTAGATGCGCAGGTACCTCCACGCACAGGCCTATGAACTAGGAGCTTGGAGCAATTGGTTTTGCTGGTAGTGGGCATGTTAGCCCTTTTTTATTTATATTAGACTTGGATGTATGCCTCTAATATATTCTTTTGGGAGGGGATATGATTGTACATGTATGCTCTTTTACCTTCTGCCTGATGAGGACACATGTATGGGGGTATACTCAGCTTGATATTATGTATTGGAGTATTGTAACCATTCTGGCAATATGATGTATCTTTATTCAGGTTCTATCTTCATATGTTGTTTAAGTGAGCGTTGATAGCTTGAATGATATATGGTTAAGTTACTCGATATCTAAATGGCGTGAAATGATTTCATAAATTCGGGATTTGGTTTCCAACGGATTAAATCCTCGGATTAGGAATTTGGACGTTACGTTTTGGTATCAGAGCAGTTCAATCCAATTGGACTGTGGCTTAGTGTTCCTGTAGTTTGTTATTATTCTTTTATGCATTATTATGTAAATTGAGAGACTGATCACCTCAATGTTTGCTTAATGATGTGTAGAGGATATGGCAGGCGGTAGGAGAGGTCGTCCGAGGACCAATCCCTCATCTTCCTCTTCACGGGATCCATCCCCTGATCCTGTGGCTGCAGCCCTGCAGATGCTTACCTAAATGATGGGAACTCAAGTAGAAACTAACCGCCAACAAGCCGAGGCGGCTCAGGAGGAGGCTGCCGCTAATGCGGCCGTCTTGCAAGAGCTTGTCCGAAGACCACCGGGAACACCAACTCCCACCGTGGTGGACCAGTTCGTCCAAGGATTGGCGGAGTTCCGGAAACATAACCCTCTACAGTTCAACGAGGTTTATGATCCGGACGTGGCGGCAAACTGGCTCCGCGACCTTAAGGGGCATAGATATCATTCTTGGCATGGACTGGTTATCTCAGAACCAGGTCATGCTTGATTGCTTCAATAAGGAAGTTGTCTTCCCGGTTCTCCCTCCTTTTTCGGGGGAGAAACCACCTGTGCTTCTGTCCAGTACCACCCAAGTGTCTAAATGCCTAAGTGACGGGAGTAGTTGTTTTATTTTGTTACTTTCCTCAACTGTAGGCTCCAGTATTGACTTGAGAAGCGTAGCCACGGTTAGGGAGTTTCAAGATGTGTTCCCTAGTGAGGTGATTACCTTACCTCCGGACTGAGAGATAGAGTTTACCATCGATTTGGTACCGGGCACAGGGCCCATTTCCAAGGCACCCTATAGGATGTCCCCACTAGAGCTTAGTGAGCTTAAGAATCAACTAGAAGACCTTATAGCTAAGAGATTCATTAGACCTAGTGTGTCACCCTAGGGAGCGCCAGTGCTCTTAGTGAAGAAGAAGAACGAGAGTATGAGGTTGTGTGTAGACTATAGGCAGCTGAACAAGGTTACCATTAAGAATAGGTATCCCTTACCTAGGATAGACGACCTCCTAGACCAACTCAGAGGGGCTTCGATCTTCTCTAAGATAGATTTGAGGTCTGGCTATCACCAGATCAAGATTAGAGGTGAGGATATACTCAAGACTGCCTTTAGAACTAGATATGGGCATTATGAGTACTTGGTGATGCCTTTTGGCTTAACCAATGCTCTTGCTGTATTCATGGACTACATGAATCGGATTTTCTGGACCTACCTTGATCAGTTTGTGGTTGTGTTTATCGATGACATTCTGATCTACTCCCAACGTTTAGAAGAGCATGAGCAGCACCTGAGGGTTGTCCTAGGAACCTTGAGGGAGAAGAAGTTGTTTGCCAACTCGGAGAAGTGTGAATTTTGGATGGACAGGGTCCATTTCTTAGGACATGTGATTTCTAGAGAGGGCGTTTCAGTTGACCCTAGCAAGGTAGAAGCCGTCCTTGATTGGGAAAGGCCTAAGACCATATTGGAAATTAAGAGTTTCCTAGGATTGGCCGGCTACTATCGGATATTCATTAAGGGATTCTCCCAGCTAGCCTTGCCCCTCACTAGATTGACTCGGAAGGGTCAAGCCTTTGTGTGGGATGAGAAGTGTGATCGGAGCTTCCTGGAGCTCAAGGAGAGGTTGACCACCGCCCCGGTACTTGTGTTACCGGATTTGTCCAAGACTTTTGAGGTTTACAGTGATGCCTCTGGGAAGGGGCTAGGTTGTGTGTTGATGTAAGAGAAGAGAGTGGTGGCCTATGCCTCCAGGAAGTTGAGGCCCCACGAGGAGAACTACCTTACCCATGACTTAGAATTAGCGGTCATGGTATTTGCCCTCAAGATTTGGGGGCATTACCTCTATGGTGTGAGGTTTAAGGTATTTAGTGATCATAAGAGTTTGAAATACCTATTTGATCATAAAGAACTCAACATGAGGCAGAGGAGGTGGATGTAGTTCCTAAAGGATTATGATTTTGAGTTGAGGTACCACCCCGGCAAGGCCAATGTAGTGGCCAATGCCCTCAGTAGGGAGTCCCTCCATGTATCCTCAATGATAGTACATGAGATGAGTTTAGAAACCTAAGCCTTAGTGTTGAGGTTGGTGAGTGTAGTTTCAGACTCTGTAGGTTAGAGGTCACTAGTGAGCTCAGAACTCTGATCAAGGAGGCCCAGGGTTCGGACCTAGACCTCCAAGGTAGGAAAGGGCAGCCAGGATTTTCTGAGTCAGAGGATGGGATGATTCTCTTCCAAGGGAGTCTGTGTCCCTAAGGGGGGGTAGTCTCAGGCTGCAGATTTTAGAGGAGGCCCACAGGGGCAAGTTCTCTATACATCATGGCACTACCAAGATGTATCAGGACTTGAAAAGGATGTTTGGTGGGATGGCATGAAGAGGGAGATAGCAGATTATGTCTCTAGGTGCTTAGTGTGCCAACAGGTTAAAATAGAACACCAGAAACCGTCAGGAACCCTTATGCCTTTAGAGATCCCTGAGTGGAAGTGGGAGAGTATAGCTATGGACTTTGTGGTAGGATTACCTCGAGTCCAAGCCGGGTTTGATGCCATCTGGGTCATTGTGGACTGGCTGACAAAGTCGGCCCATTTCCTACCAATTAGAAATACCTATACCGTGAGTAAGTTAGCAGGCATGTATGTCAAGGAGATCGTTAAGCTCCATGGCATTCCCTCTAACATCATATCAGATAGAGACCCTAGGTTCACCTCTAGGTTTTGGAGTGCGCTTCATCAGGCCTTCGGGACTAAACTCGGTTTAGTACCGCTTACCACCCTCAGACTGACGACCAGTCTGAGAGGACCATCAAGACCCTAGAGGATATGCTTAGAGCATGTGTGTTAGAGGAGTCAGGTGGTTGGGATAGGTACCTACCTCTCATAGAGTTTGCCTACAACAATAGTTTTCATAATAGTATAGGATAGCACCCTATGAGGCTTTTATGGTAGGAAGTGCATATCTCCTTTGTGTTGGTATGAGGTGGGTGAGAGAACCCTGTTAGGTCCGGAGTTGGTGCAAGAAAACCACGAATAAGATTAGGGTCCTTAGGGAAAAGCTTGTAACGGCCCAAAGTCGGCAGAAGAGCTATGCTGACAAGAGAAGAAAGGAATTAGAGTTTGAGGAAAGGGGCCATGTATTTTTGAAAGTAACTCTTGTCACGGGCATTGGACGAGCCATCAAGGCCAAAAAGCTCAATCCTAGATTCATTGTCCCGTTTCAGATCCTGCAGAGGGTTGGCCTTCTGGCTTACAGGATAGCCCTACCGCCTCATTTATCCGGGTAAGACGTCCGTGTTCTTTTTTCTTCATTTATGTACATAAGTTCTCTAGTGAGGTGCACTAGTAAGGCGCACAGATCCTCTGACTCAACTGTAGAGTGTCCAGTTTCCTTAATCAATGGTTATAAAATACTACTTGATTTTTTTTTATATTTTAATTTATATGTAAAATAAATGTTTTGAATGGTTGTGATACTCTCCAGTTTTTTCTAAACGGAAGAGAATCTCAGTCCACTAGTAAGGTGCACAACGGAGATGCACACATGAACCTCTACATAAAATCTTTATTTTCAACTCTTATTAGGGAAAAATTATTAAATAGTTCCGGAATGCCATATTAATCTATTGTCACAACATATCAAATTTAATAGAAAGAAATATGATATTCAAATTTTTCCACATAAAAAAGTTTATCCAATAACTTATATAAAAATGTTAATGGAGTTACTAATAGTCTCAGAATGCCATATTATCTATTGTCCCCGAATGCCATTTTATTAAGTCGCATATTCTCCTTTATGATGCATTTGATGATATCTTATGCGGGGTTTTACTTTTTAAATTGAGTTTAATAGATGTACACCATGAGTGTAAAGAAGTTTTACGTAGATATTCAATGACACATTGTCATATTATTTATTGAATTTAATAATATATGAGATGTCATATTCATTAAATAATATAGCGACACACTATTAAATATCGTAAAACTTCTTTACACACATGTTATATATTAATTAAATCTTTTTAAATTTACTAAGTGTAGTATTTTTCATAAGTGGTTTCCTATGTTGGCATTGGGAAGTATATGAAAATCTTGCTTATCGTCTTTTTTTTCTATATTTTAATGTTTGATTTGATTTCACTGGTTGATTAACGACAAAACAAAATTATGGTAGTTGACTAACTGGATTTGGGTCAGGGTGACGTTTGAAGTCTCGTTCTGTCCCCCATATCAGTGAGATAAAGGAGACACAACTGCATCAGCAATATAGAAAGAATGGTGCTGCGAGCAAAGATTAACATACCAAATAAGCTTTGGATTATGTTGTGATTATGCACTAAGTGAGCGTGCAAATGTTAACTCCTATAATTGGGACCATTATGTGTGGGTCAGCTTTGCTATTTTATTCTGTGAGTAGATTTTTGTCCATTACTATGATGATACTTTCTGGCTACACTTTGAAGCTCCTTTTGCTTTTTTCAATCTTTATGTGGGAATCCTCGTTACTGTTTCTTAGGGGTGTTCATATCCAATCCAATCCAATGCAAATCGCAAAAACCAAACCGAAAAACCGAAAACTGAATCAAACCGAAATCCAAAAAACCGCAAACCGCAAAAAACCGAAATTTTTTATTGGATTGGATTGGTTTTCGGATCCTATGTTGAAAACCAATCCAATCCAATCCAAACCGAACTTACATATACATATATTATTACTTATAAAATAATCATATATTTATACTTGTATACATATATATTGATAAAAATACTTATACTAATATATTTTTTATGATTTTATTATCTAATATCATGTTAAAATTTCTAAAAATATATCAATATAAAACTAGTTTTAAATTAGTTTTCATGTCTCATGTCATTCTTTTTATATAATTTATATTAATTTTAATAAATATAAGTTCCAATAAAAAAATGTTTACTATTACTTTAATATTTTATCAATTTTATCAAATATTTATTGTCGTTTTGAAAAACCGAAAATCGATCCAATCCAATTCAATTTAAATTGGATCGGATTGGAAAAAATATTAAAACCGATCGGATGATGAAATGATAAAACCGCAATGATCGGATCGGATAATTTTTTGCCTCAAAATCGATCCAAACCAATCCGCGAACACCCCTGCTGTTTGTAGTCATCATCATCACCTCTCACACGTTTCCTTTTAGTTCTATTCTTTAAAATAATGGATATTTGTCTAATGTAATTTTTTTTTTTTCTAAATTTTCACAAAATTTATTTTGTCCAAGGCCCATAATCAATCAATTTATTATTAAATATCTTTTCTATTAAATATTTCGATTTGAAAGTAAAGAAATGTATAATTTAAAACATTTTCAATTTATGATAATTGATTTGCTTTTATGCTTATATAAAAACTGTTTTATAATATTTAAATAATCGTTTATTCTTTTGATGGTATTAAAATTAATCATTTCAACAACTTCTGTTGTTGTTTCACTTAGATCATGAATATATAGAATAGTATACCCTCCTTAAATAATGAAATTTGGTCCTCCTTCTGCATTGTACCTTTTTGACTTGCTGGATTTCGTTGCTTTCTGCTGTAGTTTTCTCATAAAAAATCCTTTCAAACACATATGATTAAATATGTATTTAGTGTATTTAACAAGATATGAATGGATAAACCATAACGAAGTGGATTGAAAGTCAACATTCTTTAGCCACTCCTCTGGGATTCATTTTTTATTAAGGTTAGCAAAAGGTCCATATAGAATTTAAACATTTGCTTATAATTTGCAATTATTTTTTGCATATTTGACAATCTATATGTTATAGATATTCTATGATGCATCAATAACCCAAATCACTAGAGTAGCTTCACTTGTCCCATCAGTACCCAGAGCATTCTTTATGATCATTATTGTTGTTTTCCCTTTGCTGTCTCAGACACTGCATATTTCACAGTGACTAAGTGGATTCTGGTTGAGCATTAGTTCTTGGAATTTCACCGAGGATCTTCCACAAACAGGTGTGAGTTTAATAATTTGTTTAGTTTATCCTAAAATCACGTCTTAAATATGAATTTGAACAGAAATTATTTTTAAAACGTTAATTTAGATTTACATTTGAAACATGATTTTAAGGTAAATTAAACACACTATATATCTATTAATTCTTAGATTGTAAGTGATGATTAGGTAAAGTCTTTCTAAGAGTGATACCTCCGAAATTTGAATATCTAAGAGTCTGTTTGCTTTGCATTTTCAGTTTTTATTTTCATTACAAAGAAAGAACATGGAGAAAAATTGGAAATGTTGTTCCAATTTTTTCCTTATAAATTTTAAAAAATAGAAAATAGAATAAAAATGGAAATATGAAAATATAAACCAAATAGTTACTAAACTTGCAGGTAATCATAATCTGTTTCCACTATTACCAATAATATTTTTGGCTATGGATGAGCACTAGTTTATTATTGGGAAGTTGTCACACCGCAACAACATATTTCAACGTTGTACATAAAATCTGGGTCAGTTTCAGACCCAAAATCCTCTTGGCCCTACCTACTGCAACTTCATTAGTTTCACATGATATGGGCCCGGCCCTGGTAATCAAATTACAAGGGGTAACATTTTAAGATTGTGAAGAAGCCAAATCTGGTGGTGAGATTTATCAAGAAGAAAAAATTGTACTGATTAGGATCCCCCACCCCTTGAATTTGCAATAGTGCTGGGTGTACGGCACCAAATACCCCTTTTTAAGGTGCAGGCAGATTTTGTAGGCTGCTGGGCTTGTGGGCACATTGTGAAAGAAAGTTATGTGGGAGGGAATAGGGCGGGATCCTCTCCCGTTTTAAAAAAATTGGAGAGTGTCCTATTTCAGGATCTATGGGCTGTGATTTTTTACAACAGTTATTTATTTATATTTTTTTAAAAAATCAACGGCCGAGATCTCGTCCCATCCGTTTTCTTTTTACGGTGGACCATCCCGGACCGAGGGAATGAGGCCAGATTGGAAAGTTTTCCCTTCTGAGGGGACTTCCACGGGTCATGAAAGTCTCTGAATGATTTCTTGTGGGGTTGAATCCTTTCATAGCCTTTCATTGATGGTCCCATTTCAAAGAGGTTGCAAAATTTCAAGGTGACAGAAAGTGATGCCCCTCCACTTCCACTTTCATGAGAGGGTTGGTAGTGGTTTGGCTCTTTGCTATTGCTATGACGCTAAGATATGTCGCCTAGTTTGGATCTGGACAAGGTTGTTGCTTCTACTTTTGGAGATAACTTAGTATGAATGAAGGATTTTCTTTTCGAATATTTAATTTCTTTTAATTATGGAAATTTGTTGTTTATATTCATTCTGCCCTTTTCAACGGGTTGAGACTCTCTCTCATAAGGTATTAGGAGAGAAAGAGATAACCCAATGTGGGAAGAGGGGTTGGGATCTTCTCTAATATTAGAGAGTCTGCAATCACAATCGAATGGCTAGAAATTTTTATTTCAATTTTTTGTTTTTTATTTAATCCATCTAGTAAAATTTTGGATGGTTGAGATCTCATTCAAAACTAGAGAGGATCCCGATCGATAAGGAGAGGATTTTCTGCTTTTCATTACAAAAAAATTATTAGATTGCATGTGTTAACTTTTGGTTAACTTCTTTTCATTTAAAATAATATATTTATAATTTATTTATAAATTATATGCAATTTTAGATGAAGTGTAAAACAATTTTAATATACTCCATATAATGCAAGGGTGCAGGGCAGTAGTATGTACACAAACAAGTAGTGATATTTATGGAGGATTCTAAGGTGCACAAGTAAAATATTTGTGTATCGGGAATGATAGCATCAAGGATAATGAAGCACCAACAACTAAGGCATTAGGAGACTTAAGAGGAGCCATGACAAGAGGAAGGGCCAATAGGATCAAGAAGACCTCTCTAAACTAGTGTCCTATATTTTTAAGGATATAGACCTTAGGAAGGACACTAGTAACTTCATGGAGGATCATAAGACTCTAAGTACCACTTTAGGCTATGACTAGTTGATGGGTCATGGCCTAAATTCCATAATTTGATAGTTTTTATTTTATTTTGATTTGTATGTTTTTTTACCATATATTAGGCGCATACTTAGGCTTAGGACCTTGAGGTTGATGGTTCAACACCCAACTAGGATAGAATTTGAATTTTCCTTTCCTTAAGTGACCACCCCCCATTTGTTATTTAAAGGGCGGGCCTCCCTTTCTTGTACTCTTAATGTTGATTTGAATACACTTAACCTTTGAGCTATTTTTCCTCCTCATAGTGTGAATAGAGAATGTGTGATGGTGCTTCCCCAAACCATTCAAGAGACTCATCATTGGAACTTATCAGCTAGGGGAGTTGCCTCTACTGTGGCGTTCTCATCCATCTCAATTCTCTCCATGTTTTTCGAATTTTCTTCTTCATTTTCTCTCTAATTTTCGAATTTTCATTCTCATTGTTCCTGATCTATAAGCTAGCCCATTGCATTATGTCTTCAATTCTAGATCGAAAAATGTGTTGCTATCAGATGGTCATCAGAGTTTTGTTGAATTGAAGACAATTGAAGCAATGAGAGAGCTTGGGGCGTGAATTTGGGGATGCACATAGGTGCAGAATTTTTTGCCATTTTTCTTACCTTTTCCCTATAATCCATCTCAATTTCTGTGTAATTCTTGGACTGTTAGACTGTTCTGAGCCCAAGGTGCTTTTCTGCTGCTATTCAGCAATTGTTTGCCTATTTGTTTGCTTGATTTGAGCTAGTATAGGGGTCTGTATGTTGCGCTCAAAATACTCCCTCTAGGTGTTTGATTAATTGCTCATTTCTCATGTTCTTGCTTGTTCTTCACATTCTTCACTTACTTCTTTTGTTTGTGATAATTCTTGGTGGATTGTAGTAAGTGGAAGCATCCTTGCTTTCATTTTCCAAAGATCGTTCACCTACATTCTACCACGATCCAATTTACATTTCTTGCTCATCCCCATTAAATTATGCGCTTTAAGTTCTAGTTCATCCTCATCATTTTACTTTTTGCTCATCCCCTTTCAATTCAGTCATTTAAATTCTACTCTTCCCATCCTTTTAATTTCAGCTATTCCACTTTACATTCTGTCATTTGTAACACCCGCCTTTTTCCCGCTAATAACAATAAGATTAGGATATTAGCTAGGGGTGTGATTCCTAAGGATTTGAAGTCAAAGAAGTTTATATTCTTTGGTTTTATAATTTTTAGGATTTATTAGGAATTTTCTGAGGTAGTTAAGGAATAATGACAAAAATGCCCCGGAGGGTGTTTTGCAGGGAAAATTGAGTTTACACATGCAAAAATGAGATAATAATATCAAAATAGTGAATCTAAGATGGAAAACATATTTATGGAATAAAATAAAACTTTTGGAATTTTAATAATATTTAATAGGTGAAAAGACTAAAATATCCTTGGTTATTTTTTCTAAATGACCAAACTACCCTTATTCAGCCTCACACTAAAAAATTCGACTCTTATGACTAATTATAGCTAAATATGATTATTTTACTTAAAGCTTACATGTGTAAGTGAAAAGCTACTTTTCACTTTTTACTTTTTTCTAAAAGCAAGCAATTTTGGCCATCCATTTGATGTGGTGTCACAACCCTAACCCTTGTATCTTGGCTTCCTAAAATAATCATTTTCCCTTCCTATAACCATGCATGACCGAGTTTCTAGCACCCCATCCCCTTCATTAATAAATAAACACTTCAAACACTTGATAAAACTTCTATACAACCTTCAAGACTCAAGGAATCATCTTCATCTCTTCAAGGAAACTGTATGTATACTCCACCTACATCATTGTTCTTCTTGATTTTTCTAAGCTTTCATGGTACATCTTCATGGTATCACCATGAGAGGATTTGATGGTTTAACTTTGATGAAGGTTTTTGCACTTCTTGTCACTTGGTGGCTTGATCCCTGTTTTCCGCAATAACACCTTCATCACAATCACAAGGAGAAAACTTGGTAAGGAGGGAGAAGAAAAATTCGAACTTTTAGTGGAAAAAGAGATGAAACTAAGAGGGAGATTCCCCAACTCCTCATTTGTGTGCTTGTTGTGTTTGAAAACCCAACAACTACATGATGTAGTTAACCTTTGATTTTGGTTCGGCCAAACTACTTACCCAAATAGTTATGGTTTTAAAATTTATTTGTTTGTGGATTTGGCTTGATCTATGCATGCTATGGATTAGGTAAAAGTTTGGGTGTAATATTTGATGATTGGAGATGTTATATGCATATACTATGTTTAGAATGGTCTATTTTATATACAATTTATTGATTTGCATCAACTGGTTGATATATTTACAAAATATCTTCCTGAAGATAGATTTAATTTATTAATAATAATTTTGGCATGCATAGAATTTCAAACTAATTTGGTATATATCGTCTGAAGCCTTGAATATTCTTTAGTTTAGACTTATGTTTGAATTCAGTCTATAGACTATATGCTTTTTCACATGTCTTTCAATTGTAATTTCAAGTTGAAAGTATTTTAGTTTTGAGAACTCTCGAGCGATAGATTTATTTTTCACTAAAAAACAAAAAGCACTCTTTTTTGGAAATTAATGATGTCGTTACAACACTCAGAAGTACTCACACAACATATCATTAAATGATGTCCTTACAATCTTATGTATATAAAAAAGGCAATCATCACCCATTTTCTCTCAACCCACACATTAGTTTTTTTGAGAATCCTTTTTCCTTCTATCCTAAGCAACCTTTCATCTCTTTCTCAAAGCTACACCTCAAATAACCCTAATGGCTCATAATAAGATTGTCAGCGCTGCCTAGAAAGAAAGTTGGAGACTAGAAGAAATGAGAAGAACAAAAGAAGAAAAGAGAACTAGTTAACACAATGTACAACTAGAAATGCTAAACGAGGCAGGTAGCAATGTTGAATCAATTTTTATAATGTTGGATGGGAAGAGTTATTCTACCATAGCAACAATCCTTAATTAGAGCATATTCAATGGGGAGTGCTTACCCAAATCTTATTTATAAGAAACTTCAGAAGAATTTCACTCCCCTTTGGAGAGTGATGACCTGGAGTCCTTAAAAAAAAAATTAAAGAACCGGGATGGTTGTGGAAATAGTCAGATTAAGGGTCTTAGCAATAAAAACTTAATATTAAATTGAAAACTAATTGCATTAGAGGGTGGAATTCAACGACAGTTGATACACCAAATTAAAAAATTACATAGTTCTTATAGAAAATTACATAGCTCTTATAGAAAATTACAGAAATAACCAACCATCAGTAGAAAATTATAGAAAAATAATTAAACTACAAATAAATTACAAAAAAAAAGAACAAATAAAATAAACAGAAATAAATAAATACAAACCAGATTACAAAAAGAAAAACACAAAAATAATTACAGAAAAATTTAAAAAATTACAGAAAAAACAGAAAAAAATAACATAAATTTTGAGGAGGTGTTTTTAATGAACAGATCAACAATAGTAGGCATCCCAATCAACAAATCACAACATGCACCATGCAATTTGAGAAAAAATGGAGAAATTAATAGAAAGGAGGAAGACCAAATAGAGGGGAAAATGAACAGAAATGAGGGAAGAAAATAGAGGACTTATCGGATTTCGCACGAAATATAGAGGCATGGTGGAGAGGGGAGAAAGTTGTGGTCTATGGTGACCCAACTTGGACGTGACTCTGCAAAAGGTGGTGGTCTCTGGTGCTTGCTGGGACGAGGAGGTGGTCCCGCGCATCTTCCCTAATGCGACCTGGAAGAAGATGTAAGAGGGGTGGGGGGAGGAGAGATCCGTGAACAGGGGAGGGGAACGGGGGGAGAGGGGACAGGGAACAGGGTGGAAGGGGGTAGAAGGGGTGGGGAACACAACGAAGAGGAGGAGGGGGCGGGGAAGAGGGGGAAAGAAGAAGAAATCAACAGAAGAAATGGGGAGGAGAAGCTAGTTGTGAACAACGGGGAAGGGAGGAAGAAGAAGAGAAAGAAAGGAAGGGAGGAAGACGTGTGGGTTGGGAGAAGAGAGAGTGGTTGGGTTAGGAGAAGAGAGGGAGCCATGTATGTGTTGGGAGAAAAGAGGGAGTCGTGTGTGAGTTGGGAGATCGAAGAGTAAGTTTGGTGGGTAGAAAAGTGTGAAATGTGTGGGGAATTGAATAAAAAAAATTATTTATATAATGGTAAAAAATAGAAGAGTTTGTCTTTGATTTTTTTTTCTAAATAAAAAGAAGTATAATAAACTAATGAATTAATAAAAGTAGCCGACTATTGATTAATTTAATTTTATTTAAAAATTATTTGAAAAAGAGGACTGTTTAAATAATTATTCAAAATTTATTTAAAGTAATCATTATAAAAAAAATAAAATTATTTTATTATTAATTATTTCACAATGACTATTTTCAAACTAGCTGTTGTGAGGCAAAGTATTATATGTAATTTGGGAATTTTATCTCTAATTTTTATTATTATAAAATATTATATAATTAAAATATATATTATATGGTGTTGCTATTACATTTACATTTTTTTTATTAATTAGTTTAAATTTATCTACATTACTTACTTTTTATATTCAAATACAATAGTTTTTATCAACTGCCTTAAATTTTTTAGAAAATATTTTTATTTAATACATTTAAATTTGATTAGAAAAATAGTTTATATATATTACGTTTAAGTTATTTAGAAAATGCAATAATATTGAAATGCCTTAACTCGATCATAACGCCACTCAATCGGATCCAACTGGTATGAGTCGAAGAAAGACGAGTGCTGCTGAGTGCAAGTCAACGCGGGTCAACGCCTCCAGCTATTTGGGTATCTATTTTGAGTTATGTAAGTTGCTATGTGTTGGAATGTAGAGTTTGCTTAAATTATAAGAGTTGCTTAAAAAATAAAAAAAAATTATGTGTATAAGTAGACCCACATAAATAATAATAAACTATGTTTAAGCAACTTGATGGGGGTGCTCAATGGAGATGGTCTTAGCATCCTTTGTTGGTGTCACAAGCAGTGTTGTGAAAACCGATCGGACCAGCAGGTCGCACCGGTTCAACCGAGAACCCGGACTATCACCGGTCCTGTCTGGTAACTAGATCAGAAATGCCTTTAACTCGGTCATAACGCCACTCAATCGGATCCAACTGGTATGAGTCGAAGAAAGACGATTGCTGCTGAGTGCAAGTCAACGCGGGTCAACGCCTCCAGCTATTTGAGTGAGAAAATGCAAAATGTCCCCTCCATGGATAAAACACAAGTACCTGCACTTGGTGACGAGGAGGGCAACCACTAAACCAACACTTTTCTTTGTTAATAATATGCGTGAATTTATATGTATATCTAACCTATATAGTCTTATGATTTTAATTTTACACTATAAATATTTTTAATTGTATATATAATACAAATGTGTATTTAATTTTATAATATATATTAATATTAATACATGAATATACTTTTATATTATTTAATTATTAAGAAATCATAAATCACAAATTTTATTAATTTAATTAGTAATAAGATTTTTAAAATATTGATTTATATAGTAATATTTTTCATAAATCTCAAATTATATATAAAATATATAAATTTTAGTATTAACCATACCGGTTGAACCAGTGGACCAGTAACTCACTGGTTCGACCATTGACCCAGTAGCATGAGTCGATCACCCGGTTTGAGTTTAATAACATTGGTCACAAGTGTAATCTTCTAGAGGTGCTAAAGAATCCAACCAATATGTTATTGCTTTCATTGGAAATCTTGACGCAAAGTCTTCTTTTTTACTAAGGAGACTGTTGTTGTTGAAACCGAGTGCACTTCAGAAGGAAGGGGGTTTACAAAGATTGGATTGAGCAATAAGAGTTGACCAAGGAGGTTCTCTTAGGAGAGAGAAAACCTTCTAAGGGTGTTGAGATACTCTCCATTTCCTTGAGAAATGGAGATCTCCAGTCCTATTTGTCTTTCAATGCCACGTTGTCTATTAAATTAATTTAACGGCCCTGATTTGATTTCACTAAGACAGGAATTTAATTTAAAATTAAAAAGAAAAAACTTAACACGACGCACACCATTGCTACCAGAGAACGGAAAAGAAGAGATCCCCCCCCTCCATTATTCCACTTCCATAGCTCCTTCACTTGATCGCCACCGCTTCCCCTTCATGAGTCGTTGCCCCTCCCTGGTCTCCTTTCTTTGCTGCTATGCCACCTCTGTGCTACGTTTGTGTCCAAAATAGAGAAAAGGAATTCCGACCTAGTGACTGTCGTCGCCCCTTCTTGGTCGCCCTTCGCCTCCGTTGTGCAGTCGCGCCGCTGTGTAGTTGTTCCCCTCCACTTCTAGTTTGTATCACTCACAACACTCCCACCTTCTTCCCTCCTTCACCATCACCATGCCTTCCATTTTCTCTATCATCCAACACAAGTTTCAATCGCGTCATAATCACACCTTCGAACCACTTTGAGTTGCCGCTATGAATGGCATTTCTCTGAAATCCACCACACCAGATTTGCGCAACATCGTGAATCCCCAACCTTCTGCTCATCACACAACCCTTTGGCCACCACTGTCCTGATTGTTTACAATTTGTGCAAGTAGTCCAAAACGTAGATTCTTTCCCTATTATTTCAAATTGTTTCTGATTGCTTAGCTTTGATAAATCAGTTTTTATTTTGTTTTGTTTCTTATAGTCATAGATCAACAAAATGAGCAACACATCATTTAGCTACTTCAGCTTTCTCTTTTTCCAGAGGTAATTGCATATCGATATGATGCAAACAGGTTCAACTTTTTTTTAATTTCAAACTAAGTTATATTTTCAAATTCAGCCATTGATCATTATTGTACACACGTGTCGTTAGGAGATTTCAATAACTGGAGATGTCCATTTCCTTAAGAAATGGAGAGAATCTGAACTTCTTTTAAGGATGCTGCTTTAAAGATGAAGAACATCACCAAGATTTTGCATGCAATCCTATGTCAACTGGTGGATCCTGGAGAAAGTGGGAAAGACTATGTATCCATGTGGGATACAGTCAACTGTCACTACCATTTATGAAGGAAAATAAGATCAACCCTTTGGTGAATGCAACTAAGATCAACCTTCTATATCTCATCATGTGGTACTGGAAAAAGGTGTTGAATGACTCTAAAGGCTCCATATGCCCTACGACTTCCTAATCTCATACATTGTTAGTGATGGAAACAGGACGATTGACATAAATCTGGAGCAATAGAAAGTTGTTCACGGCCAAGGAGTAAAGTACTAAGATAACCAAAAGATCAAGAAAGGAGGATCAAAAGGAAACATGAAGCAACTAATGTGGAAGCAATAGTAGGCCTTTGAGATCAAAGCTTCCATTAAAAATGAAGTATGAAACCCAGGAGGAGTCACAAGTCTTAAATATGGATAAAATTTATAAGTTTGAAGATATCCCTATTATCAGACTAAAGTCTAGATTAGTAGTGATATCTTCTAATTATGACTTAGACACTACTATTCCACCCCTAAAAATTCTTACTAAAATCTACCACGGACAATGAGGGTTGTCAGGAAGCCAAAGCTTCAAACTGTTACTGAAATAGAAGTGACAGGATCCTTGCTAAAGCCTTGGTTAGAGAGGAAGTAGAGAAATTTGTTACAAGTGTTCTTGTAAACAATGAAGTTGAAGATTGGGTGACTACTGCTGATGAAGCTGATGTTGCTTTTCCTGGTCAATATGTAGAGAATCTGAGGCAAGTGACATGAAGAGCCCCAAGCATCATGATAGAACAACCTTTTCTGGATCTAGAATTGGAGCCAAGGACTGAAAAACAAGCAAAATCAATCGTGAAATTGACAAAAATGGTGCAGTAGGTCGTGACCTATATGGAACCAAAAAGAGAGAAATTAAAGAGAAAATGTAAGAGAAGAGATGGTGTGAACGCCACTGGTGCAGGCAACCCCACAGCAGATAAGTCCAAGTTCTAGACGCCACTGATTCAGGATAATCAGATAAGTCTCTGGTTGGTTTGAGCAAAGAACCACCAAGCCTTCTCTACTGACAACATGAGGAGGAAATTTGGCATAATGCCTTTACTATTCAAAATCAAAGGTACAGAATGAAGTGAGCTCACCCCTATTTATAACATAAGGGGGCGACCAAATGGAAGGAAAAATGAGGAAAATAAAAGATGAGTAAAAAGCTATCATAGGTGGGTGTTGAACCCCTAACCTTTGGCTAATGTAGCTTAGAAGCTACTTAGCCACTAAACCCACTAAAAGTAGCGCCCCTCTTAATGAGGAGGATTAGGAAAAAATTACAAAATTAATCCTATTACATTAATCCTAATTAAATGGTGTCTTGTAAGTTGACTTGGGTCCAAAGGTCAAAGTCAAAGGTTGACCATGAGTTGGTTGACCAAAATAAGGCTGACCCATTCCTGGCTCAGCTCCAAGCACTACTAGTAGGCCTAAGCTTTCCACCAGCTCACTAGCTCCCAACTGTCGGCTCAGAAGTCCACTGACAGATGCCATCATTCCCTCCCCTTAGAGAGGATTTGACCTCAAATCTTAAAATTCAGAGAGAAGCCTAAGGAAAAGAGAAAAATAGGGGAATGGATGGACAAAAGTAGAGAGATAGGTAGGAAATTCCCTTAGAAGATGCAGAGTCCTTGCTCGCTTCCTCAAACTAGGAGTATCTTCCTTGAACCTTAGTCAACAAAGAAGACCCATTAGTGTTATTCCCAAGCAACCTATCTTTAATTATCATAGCAAAAATACTCGGGAATCATGTAAACAGATGGAGTAGTAGAAGAAGTAGAAGAAGAAAGAGAGAGTGAAGACAAACTCCCTGAATTGTTGCGCCCTCTTTCTCCCTTGAGCAGGTGCTCCTCCTTTGTTTACCTTCAAAACAACTAAGGTCAACATTTTAAAAGAATGAATTAAGAGCATTGCTTCCCTTTTATTCTTTTGTTTTTCTTTGTTTTTCACCTTTTCCACCTTATTTTTTAATTTTCTTCCTTCTTTTTCTTTTTATCTTCACTTCCTATTTTAATTTCTTTATTTCTCAAGTTCAAGCTCTTTCCTCGTAAGAGCTTGGTCCTCACATTTCTCTTGGGTGACATAGGCATCAAAGTTAGTTTTACTCCTTCATTTTTAAAGTGATTTGATTAGAGTAAACATCATGGATGACTCTCTTATCAAATTTCCAAGGCCTACCCAATAATATATGTGTCACTTCCATAGGGATCACATCACATAAACATTATCATCATAAGCCCCTATGGAAATGAAGATTAGGACTTGTTTAGTTACTTCTCTTTCCCCATCATCGTTTATCCAAGATAACTTGTGAGGTTTGGGGTTGGGTGTGGTAGGTAAACCAAGTTTTCTACCATTCTTGCACTAGCTATGTTAGTGCAACTTCCACTATCAATTATAAGGGAACAAAGTTGCCCTTCAATTAAGCACCTAGTGTGGAAGATTGTTTCCCTTTGATCATCCTCCCTAACTGATTGACTTCCTAAAGACCTTTTGCAACGTCCTAATTTCTAGATTTAAGAATTAAGCTCGTTTTGAAGCCGAATTCCCAAATTCTGAAATTATTTCGCGCCATTTTAAATGTCGATATACAAAGACCATATAGCGTTAAGTTCCGCCCAACGAAAACTCAAACCATATATGGAGAATAACTAAAAACATTATTGCCTCATAGGCTCAAAAGAATATAATCAGCTTACAACCACTAGGATACCCTCATACATGTGCCCTAATCAAACAGAGCGGGCCTGAAGGTAGTACATGTACAATCATATCCCTCCAAAATAATACAACATGATTCTGATCATAAGGGTAATCCACTAAGATACAATAATATCTAAAGACATTGAAAACTATAGCTCCTGCAAGCCGCCGAGCTCACTGCACTGAATGGGGAGGTACCTGTCTGCATATAAAATATGGCCACAAAACGTGTGGTGAGACGGGTGTCTCAGTGAATATAACCATGCTCATGCAGTGTAGGAAAACAGGCAAATGATATGCAACAGTTAATTCAATATAGATCAAACAGATACAATCATTCTCATCTCAACATCTAAATACTCATAACCTGCATTTCCGGGCAGACGGGGTCTTTCCATTAATTCTAATGCTAGACCTGAGCTCAGACTACAAGGAACTCTTCCTTGGGGACGTATCCCACCACGTATCTGGACCAATGACGAATCCATTTTTATTCACACTTTGCATAATTAATCTCAGCTTTCTTGGACGGTAATTGTGATTAAATCCACTATTTTAATTGGAATTTACCGAATTGGGCATAATTGGGCTTTAACTGTAAATGTTGTTTAATTTCGATTTTTAAGCCTACTGACCTACCTGTCTTGTTTTGATGATATCTGGAGCTACAGGTATCCGATTTGGGTGATTCCAGTGACATTGGAAAACTAAGATCTGGGGTTTTAATTGATAGGCTATATAACTATATCCCATGAAGGAATTAGGAGCAGATGCAGATTTGAAGTTGGGCTACGGAAACTGACACAGGAACAAACATTGTTTTTAAGACTTATATTAGTGTATTGGGCCTGATACTTGTTAATCAAGGCCCAAACATCATTTACATCTGATTAATTAGGAGTAGATCTATAAATAGGGGCAGTTACTCTTTTGGAGGGAACTCTTTCTCATTTTTCTAAATTTCAGATTTGAAGTCTCTTCTTCTTATTCCCTTTTCGTTTTCCTCTTCAACCTCCATGGAAGGCTGAATTCAAGGTTGAATTCTCAAGTGTTCTTAGCATTGGATCTTGAGGTTTCATCTTTGCAATTTCATTTTACAATTTTATGCACATTTTCCCTTCTCCTAATCTCTAGAATTCTAGGATTTGAATCTTGAATTGGAATGCATGCTTTATGGTTCTTCTTCTCCTCTTAATCCTAAATTCGAATTTTAGTTTTGCTTAATTCTAAGATGAATCTACTATTGCTTATTCAGTAGGTTAGGGATTATAATTCTCACAACAAGTTTGCTTAATCCTTGTATGAGATAATTGATGAATTGATTGATGCTTAATTGGTTAATTCGAATTTGTGTAGGAATTGATAATTTTCTATAAATACAATGAAGATCCTATGTGATGACCTTGAGAATTAATCCATTTTCATATTTTCTAGAATTTCAAATTTAGATTTGTGTTTTGAATTCTAAAAAAAGAACTAAAACAAACCCCCTGCTTGCTTGAATCAACAATTCTTGAGAGTAAAATTCGGATTTGCTATTGAATTCCTTGAGAGACGACTTTGGTTAATTTTCCATTAACTACATATTCTGATATTAATATTTGGTTGAGTACGACCTCGATCAAATTTGGCGCCGTTGCCGGGGAATTCTATTCATTTTCGGATTCCTTCACATAACGTTGTAATTCTGTTTTCTGTTTGATTTTAGTTTCTGTTTTCGTTTTCGTTTTTGTGTTGGATATTGAGTCTTTGTTCTTGTAACAATATATTTTGTGTAGTCATAATATGTATTGAAAGATGTTAGGTGAAATCTGTTAGGTGATTCTGTTAGTGAATATGAAGTAGAGAGTGTAGAGTGAGTTTTTGAATTTCTAAGTTTGTATTTATTTTATTTTGAAATTCGAATCTGTATTGTGTTTTGAGTTTAGAGTTATTTTTTTTTCTAATATTGTGTTTTGTTCAACTAACATTCAGTTTGTGTAGATTTGAGAAAGGTTCCATAATGCAGTTCTTTGGGAAGAATTCGGTTACCAATTGTGCTGCTGAAACTGAGTTTATGAGCCTTGATCTGTAATCTGTGTTTGAGTCATTGTAAGTAGTTTGTTTAGTAATATAATGTTCTAACATCATTATAATTAAGTTAGAATTGATTTGGTAAGAATTGGATTGAATTGCATATGCTGAGATTACTTGCTGAACAATTCTGTTGACTTTTCTGTTGACTTTGTAGTATTGAATATGAGTTATTTGGTTAACATAGTTAGAGGTAGAATTTTTGCACAATTTTTTTTCCACACTTCTTTTAATTAATTATGAATTTTGGATACCCCAGCTGCACTTAGATAAGTCCAGATTGTTAGATTACACTTTGTATTGGCTTATTTTTACCTGTTGACTTCAATTGGACATAACTTGAGTTAGGAAAGTCAGAATTTCACATATTTTATGCTTTTGGGGTAGAATGAACTACTTAGGACGCCTGTCCTCATTATGTTGGGAAGGGGAACCCAAAAATCCAAAAAAGTATTTTTTCTATTTTTTATGGAATTTTTAAGTTTTTTATGGTGTATTTTAGCTTTCTTACCTTAGTTAATTTTGGTACTTAGGCTTTGAATTTTGTTTTGAAATTTTTTGTGGTTCATTCCTTTGATAATATAGTGTTTTCCATATATCCATCTCATCAGTTTCTACTCATTTGATATAGGCTGCCTTTATATGCTACCATGTTATATGCTTCATTTTGTGCATTTTATGTGCATTTAGTGTATGACTAGAGCAAACCTAGGTTTCCTATATTCATTTGATATAGAAATTGATAAGACAAATCATAGGAAAGTTAGGTAACGTAGGATTACATTTGTGCATAATTCTGTTAGTGATAGTGAGTCTTTGTCTGGTAGTGTCTAGTTTGTTGATTGTGATTCTGTTTGTGTTTGTGTTTCTATTTCTTTTTCCACATTTTCTTTTCATTCTGATTTTACTGATTCTAATTCTAACATTATGGCTGAATTGATTTTAAGGGAACTCATTGGGTGCATGGCTTCAAATAATCAATAATTTAGTACCAGAAGCAACTCGATGATTGTTCCTATAGGAGTTCATGAGGAGGAGACATCATATGCTATTGATCATAGACAAGTAGAGAACAAGAATGATTTAGCTTCTTGATCAAGTAGTTAGCAGTACCTCAGATACCTGTGAAGATGTGTGGGATTTGTACATCACTTGAGCACCGCACAGATTCCTGCCCTACTTTGCATGATTCTGAAGATTATTTTTCTCCTCAGGCTTATGCTGTAGATTTTTATGATAATTATGGACCTCCTCAACAACAGTTTTATGTGCCTAATCAGTTTCATTTTCAGGTTGCTGAGCCAAGCTGGCCATACCAGCCCCTACCATTGCAGCAACAACAGTATCCACCTCAAGCTGTTGCACCTTCCAAGAGTGAGCCTTCTCTGGAAGAGTTGATAAGGCAAATGGCAGTTGACAATCTTAATTTCCAGCAACATACAGAAGCAACATTTCTAAATCTGGAAATTCAAATTGGGCAGATGGCTACTACCTTGCATAAAATGCAATCACAGGATTCAGATGCTATGAGTTCATATTTTATGAGTGCAAATGTTTTGTGTTCAAATGCTATGAGTTTAGATCCTATTGAGGACCATTCTGTATTTCATAATGATTTGCATGTTGAACCTGTTGTTGATAAAAATTTACCTGAGTTTGTAGGAGAGTTTGATTTTCCTTTGTTGTCTGATTTTAGCGATGGTTACATATGTTATTCATGTACTGATTCTTTTATGGGTAGTGCATGTGATGAAATTGATAAGTTTGTGAATATTGATTGTGATTCTGCAGGTTTAGGAGTTGATACAGTATCTACTGATTCAATAGAGTCAGAATGCACAGGCTTTATTACAGCAATTACATATAAATCTGACTTTGTAGATGTGCAGGTTGCAGAATCACCTCCTAGTACCACATTGCTCCCTGTTGTGCAGCCACCATTATTGGAGAAGTCACTGCATAGCCAGTTCGAGCATGCAGGCGTGGAGGATGAACAAAAGGAGAACATTCTGCTGTAAGTAATTAGGGAGCTCACCAAGTTGCTGCACATTGGCATTCTTTATTCAATTTCAGACAACACTTGGATGAGCTTGGTACAGGTGGTACCGAATGATTCAAGGATTCCTAGGAAGGGAGTTGGTTGAAGGGGAGTTTCTCTTTTCTCACACTTTCATTACACTATGTCTGTTGATCCATAATTTGCTTACTTTTACATTGAGGACAATGTATGATTTAAGTGTGGGGGAGGAGATTTGTAATTTTAGGATTTTAATTTTTAGGTTGTTTAGTAATTTTAGGATTGTTTTAGGATTTAAAAAAATGCTTATTTTACTATTTACTATAGGTTATTTTACTGTTTTTCCTTTGCTGTTTGCTGTTTCATAGCTATTCTGTAGTTGCTATTACTGTTTTATGTTGTCTGTAATTATTGTAAACTGTCTGTTTTGCTGTTGTTGTTACTATTTATGCGTTACTGTAGCTGCTGTTATGTTTATATTATTGCTATTTACAATAGAATTTTATACAACAATATTTTTAAAGCAGAATTTTGGCAGTTATCCAAATTTTACTGCAGAAAACAGAATTTTTGATAGTAGGAAAAATAATGCATTTGGCATGTTTTTCATTGGAAACCTCACAAGACATACTCTCCAACTCAATTTCCTTCCATCCAATTCTACTTCCTTGTTACAAAACCTATTCCATTACTAATTTAATTTATAAAATGCTTCATAATTGGGGGATGTTACACCTTTTAATCTTCATAAGGTTGCCTTCAGGTCTATATACTTTTTATTTATCACTCTCCTCTTCACTACTTTCATTAGATGACTCTTGTGAACGTGCACTAGTATACACCCCATTTTCTTTTATCAACGTTGTCCTCTTGTTAGGACATTGGGAAGCAATGTGTCCCTTTCCAGCGCACTTGAAACATTTGATGTCTCTAGTGGAAGTTAAGGGATTTGCGCTTGGTGTTTTGGAAGGAGTAGGGTTCGAAGCAACCCTAGGGCCTTAGGCTCTTCCTTCTCTTGACTCTTTCCCTCATCTTTCTTTGGGACCTCCTTGTTCCTAGTTGAGTAACTATAATTGTTCCTTTTAAAACTTCCCTTTCTTTTAAGTTGGGTTTCTAACTTGATGGCTTGATGTACTAAGTCCTCCATTTCAACATAAGGATGCAATTCCACTATGTCCCTCATGTCAAAATTAAGGCCATTGATAAATCTAGCTGTAGTGGCTTCATTATCTTCAATTATGTTAGCCCTTATCAAAGCAAGTTCCATTTCCTTATAATACTCATCTACACTCTTAGAACCTTGCTTAAGTGTTTGGAGTTTAATGTCCAACTCCCTTGTGTAATGTTGAGGAATGAACCTATTACGCATTATAGATTTCATTTCCTACAAGAGGAAACCAAAGTAGCATTACACCTTCGCCTATCATCTTGAAGCTGATGCCACCTCACTAAACCATAATTCTTGAATTCAAGAGAATCTATCTTATCTTTTTCCTCTTCCCTATACCTATGGCAACTAAAGATTTGTTCAATTTTAAGTTCCCATTCTAGGTGTTGTTCTACATCATTCCTTCCATTGAAGGTTGGGACTTCTATCTTTACTCCTCTAAATCCTTGCTCCCTTTGAGGCTCTTCTTCCCTCCTATGCTCTCTCCTATGCCTCCTAGGTATTTCCTCATAATACTCCTCTCTATATCCCCTAGGTTCTTCTTCATAATACTCTTCCCTATGTCTCCTAGGTTCTTCACGCCTCCTAGGTCTCCTATGCCTCCTATTTCCTTCATCTCCTCTAAAATATGACTTGAATTCCTTTCTCCCTCACTACTCTCAGCAGGGTACCTATCCTCACTTCTAACCACACTATACCTACCTACCATCACTTCCTCCTTCACGAGAAGAATGTCTTCTTTCCCTCCTACTCCACTCCACTCAATTCTTGCCTAAGGGGGTATTTATTTCATTCCTCATCATTCTTACCAAGTTTTGAGACATAGTCTCTAACTCGACCCTAAACCTTAGAGTTCTAGGTGATGAAGGGGGTGAGTTCCTACTAGCCATTGTTTTTAAGTTGTTTTTATTTTTATTAAAGGACATTTCGACTTAACTTAAGTGTTTGCACTCAAGAATCTATCCACTCGTGTTTGTCACTCTTTTTGGCTTTTTCTAAAGATGAAGCACTCTTGCCTCTTCTACTCGGTTAAGGTTGGTTTGATCTTGCAAAAACCAACATCGAGACTCAAATTTAACTCTACCCAAATTGAATCACACGAGCACAAAAATTTATCTACTGGAAAGCTAGAAATTGCCTAAGACAAAATTAAGAATTGATGAGACAAGCAAGAAAGCAGACACTCAACAAAGCTTATACACAAGAATAGAAAGCAAACAAGATAAGACAGAAAGAAATTACAAAGAGAATTGTTTTTGGTTAAGTTTTGAAAAAGAGTTTCCAAACAATTGTTTTGGTAAAAACAACAGTCATAACTCAAAATACTGTATACAAGGAAATGAAATGAAAAATTACAGCAAAATGATAATTGTATTATTGGGCTATCTTTTTACTGTTTTTCTTTTTGTTTTTCTCTATTTCTTTTGAATTTTTGACATTTTGGGTGTCTTTTTGACTTTTTCTCTTTTTGTTGACTTTGCACCCTTTTTTCTTTTTACACCTCTTTTTGTATTTTTGGCTATGTATTTTTTTAATTCTTTTTGCTTCTTTCTTTTTCTTTTCTTTTTGCCCCAACAAAAAATTACATAAATTTGTACAAAATTACAAAAAATAGAAATCTACCTAAAATATTTTTTCAAGATTTTTGCCTAAAAATTGGTCCAAAACGGTACCAAAAAACAGAATGGATTGTCATTTTCTAAAAACTGTATTGAAAAATGGAATGGCAACCTGATTAAAAAATTGACCAAAAAAATTACTTAGCAGTTCCTTATTGATTACACAATCACAAAACGATGTTTCTAACGCGTTGGGTTCAATTTTAAGATTGGAATGAATTTTTGAAGGAAATTCAACAATTGAGTTTTGTTGAAATTTTTCCAACTTTTTGAACCAAAAATCAGTCTATCAGTGAGCGTTTTGTGTAATGAAACAAGGAATTCCCAAGGTAGGAATAGCAGTCAATTCAAATTTACAATCAGAATGCCAAGAAGACAAACAGAACATGAGTAGAAAATTGGACAAAACAGTGCCAAAGAAATGTGCAAAAATGGTAAAATTAAAGAAGTAAATTTCACAAAAATAAATGACAAGAACGTAAAGGGGGAAACTGAAATTAAAAGGATCGGGAATACAAAAAGTAAATGGCAGAAAGTAGAGGGGATGGCAGAAATTAAAAGGATGGGAGAAGCTGAAATTAAATGGCGGAAAATTAAAGCGGAATAGTAAAAAGATGAGTAAGATGAACAAAGATATGGGGATGAACAATTAGTAGTTGGATTGGGGGGAAAATGTAGGTGAACGATCTTTGGAAAATGAGGACAACAATGCCTCCACTTACCACAATCCACCACAAACAACAGTTATATCAATCAATCAGTTAATTTGCAAGAATCACCCATGAACAAATTATGAGCAATTAGAAGAGGCAATATATCAAACACTTATGGGGTGGTATTTAGCGCACCAAAAGCCTCTCTAAATCAAGCAATTGCAAGCAATCAAACAAGCTGAAAGCAGCAGAAAGGCACCTCGGGCCTATGAACAGTTCAGAGTCCAAATTATAAATGAAATAGGTGATAAATTACACAATTTTTGACCGAAAATTCTGCACCCAAATGCAGCGGCCAAACACCTCCAAAAAAGCCCCAAATTTGCTCAATCCAACAAAGCTCTGATGACCAATTGATAGCAGGAAGATTACAGATCTAGAATTGAGCAAAACAACCAGTTAGCACTCAAAATTCAATTAAATTCACGGCTGGGCAGCAAGGAATATAGTGCAAGAAAATGAAAGAAAAAGAGGGAAAGTGAAGAAAAAGTGGAGAGAAAAGAGATGGAAGAACGCCACTGGTGCAAGCAACTCCGACAATAGATAAGTTCAGGTTCTAGATGCCACTGATTAGGGAGAATCAGATAAGTCTCTGGTTGATTTGAGCAAGAACCACCAAGCCTTCTCTACTCACAAGATGAGGAGGAAATTGGGCAAAATGCCTTTACTATTCAAAACAAAGGTACAAAATGAAGTGAGCTCACCCCTATTTATAGCATAAGGGGGTGGCCAAATGGAAGGAAAAATGAAGAAAATAAAAGATGAGTAAAATGCTATCCTAGGTGGGTGTTGAACCCCTAACCTTTGGCTAATGTAGCTTAAGAAGCTACTTAGCCACGAAACCCACTAAAAGTAGCGCCCCTCTTAATGAGGAGGATTAGGGAAAAATTACAAAATTAATCCTATTACATTAATCCTAATTAAATGGAGTCTTGTAAGTTGACTTGGGTCCAAAGTGTTAGGACCACAAGAAACACTAGAAGGGGGGGGGTTGAATAGTGTTTTAAAATCTTTACAATTTTCAGGAAAACCTTTCGAAACAAGCAAAGCTGATCTGAGAATATTTTATCACCCTTCCGAAACTGGGAGTTCAGCAACTTGTTGATGCAACTCAGGAGGTTGAGTGAAAGCCTTTTTTAAAATATTTTCTCTTAAAGAAAAGATTATTTTTCTGCGCATATTATTAAAACAACTTTTCTTAAACCCTCCCTTGTTAGATAAAAACAGATAGCAACGGAAAGTAAAGAGTTGAGGGAAGAGAAAATAACACAAGTAATTTATACTGGTTCACCCACTAACCCAGTGAGCTACGTCCAGTCCCAGGGCAAACCTCCACTGGATTTTCCACTAATCCCATAATATTACACCGAGTATTATTTGCACATCTGGCCTCTCCAGGCCCGACGTATTCTTTGTTCTCAACTGCCTCTCCAAGCAACTCATGCAGTATTCTTTGTTCACCCAGCCTCTCCAGGCTGTACCAAGTATTCTTTGTTCTCAACTGCCTCTACAGGCAACTCATGTAGTATTCTTTTATAGTCAAGCCTCTCCAGGCTCAGCGAGTATTCTTTCTTCCACCAAGCCTCTCCAGACTCTCAACACTTGATAGTGTTTACAATTTAAACTAAGTTTAAGTTTCTAAGAAACATAAACTTAGGCGGAAGGACGCTAAGATCCTTTAGACTTCTCCTTTATCCCGTGGTGAGTTCAACTTTTCTTCTCACTTGAGGTGCACGCCTCTGCTAGTGTATTGTAGAGATGGTACAAGAGTAGGTGTTGCAGTAGCGTTGACTCTATATCTGACCTCTATTGCTTTTCTGCAGTAGGCTTCCTCTTTTGTGTCGGAAAATAAAGCTTGTATCAAAAGCCTTTGTTTCTTCTTGCACCGATTTAGCTTAGCCATTAATGTTTTTGAGACTTGAGTCTTTTAATGAGATATTCAGATTGACTCACAAGTCTTCAGAGAATAGCATAACGTCTCTGGCTTCTAATTCTTCAGAGAGTTTGAAATACCATGTAATCAAGTTCAGAGAGTATGTGTTTAGCAGGTTCAACTTCAATACGCACATACTTTCAGCAGGTTGGGTAGTTCCAGCATAAATAGGTTCTTCAATCATGGAAACGCTTTCAGCTGGTTCTATCTTTTTCAGATGGTTGCTGCACAGTTCTTCCTTTAGTATGTCTTCCTTCTTCCGCAGGTCTTGGCTCTTCAATAGGTGGATATTTTCAGCAAGTTCCTTCTTCAGCAGATTGCTTCTTCTTTGGTAGTTTGCTCAGACAGATATTAATTCTTCATTGATCTTCGCTCTTCTTTTGGTTGTAGTTCTTCCAGCATCTCTGATGGCTTCTTCATTACAGCTTGCACAGAAGAATCCATTTCTTCTTAGTAGATTGCTTTCTTCTTCTTTCTTCAGCGGGTTCTCTTCTTCAGAAGCTTGTACTCTTTTCTTCAGATGGTTGTTGCGCTGTTCTTCCTTTGCTTTTTCCCGATTCCTTTCTTTAACTTTGTCTTCATTTCAACTTGCGCAGTATACTTCTTCCCTTCAACAGGTTCAGGTTCCTTCAGTTCAACAGGTTGATTATCTTCTAAGAGTTGCTTCTTTATATTTCCTGAAATACATAGAAAAATACCTTGTTGGAGCCACAGGAACACTAGAAGGGGGGTTGAATAGTGTTTTAAAAAATTTAGGCTAACTTTCGAAAACCTTTTAATAAACTTCAATTAAACCTTTGCAGGTTATTATGAAAATTCTTTAGCCGATAATAAAGATTATCAGAGTTAGTTAAGGCTATGAAAATAAGTCTTTCAGAGACTTGCTGAATCTGATGAAACAGATAAGCTTTCTAAAATCACTTAAGAAGGTTCAATAAAAACGTTTTTCAAAGCTTTGTTTAAACCCGACTTTATTAATATTAACTTCAGAATATAAAACATGTTGTTCAAAATGTTTTACACTATCATCAATTGATTCAGTTTCTTGCTGAAAACTGAGTTATTAGAGAACTTGCTGAACCACTTCAGAGGGTTCAGTAAATCCCTTTTTCAAAAAGATTTGCTTAATGATGTTTCGGTGCGCTAGATATAAATTCACTTTTCAAGACCCTTCCTCGGTTAAAAATAAACAGATAATAGCGGAAATTAAAGAGGTAAGGGAAGAGAGAACTTAACACAAAGATTTATACTGGTTCACCCACCAACCCAGTGAGCTACATCCAGTCCCAGGGTAAACCACCACTGGATTTTCCATTAATCCCTCAAGATTACAACCGAGTATTCTTTGTTCTCAACTGCCTCTCCAGGCAACTGAATGAGTATTCTTTGCACACATGGCCTCTCCAGGCCCAATGAGTAATCTTTGTTTTCAATTGTCTCTCCAGGAAGCTCATGCAGTTATTCTTTTACAGACAAGCCTCTCCAGGCTCAACGAGTATTCTTTGTTTTCAACTGCCTCTCCAGGCAACTCTTGCAGTATTCTTTTATAGACAAGCCTCTCCAGGCTCTACACAAGTATTCTTTTTTTATCAAGCCTCTCCAGGCACTACACAAGTATTCTTTTCTATCAAGCCTCTCCAGGCTCTACACAAGTATTCTTTTCTATCAAGTCTCCCAGGCTCTACACCGAGTATTCTTTCTTCCTCCAAGCCTCTCCAGGCTCTCCAAGTATTATTTCTCTAAGCCTCTCCAGGCTCATAACCAAGTATTCTTTTCTATCAAGCCTCTCCAGGCTCTACACCGAGTATTCTTTCTTCCTCTAAGCCTCTCTAGGCTCTCAAACACATATTGTGTTTACAATGATGAATTTGAATTAAGTTTCAGAGTAACTTAAACTTCAGTTTTCTTGTACATAGGGATACTGAGTACAACTCAGAATACAAAGATAAAGTTCTAAGTACAAGGAATAACAGAGATACAATGTATAATTCTAAGCTCTAATTCATCTCTATAGAATTAGAAGGTTGGCTGGATATTATCTGTGTTGAGCATTGCCAATCTCTTCTGTGGGCTTGATAAAATGCCATGGTTAGGGATAGATGTTTAGGAGTTCTTGGCTGCCTATTTTTTCGATGCCTTATGAATATCATTTTTGGATTTGGCCGACTTACTCTCTTGACTACGACTTGCAGTCTCTGTCTAACTTTTTCTTCACGCTCTCTCTGCATTCAAAGTCATACTCGAGGCTATTTATATGTTCTGATAAAATATAGCCGTTGAGGAATGCTTTGAGTTTACCGTTGAGAAAATTTGATTGATGCTCTTAGAGCTGTTGTGATAGTAATTTCTCATTCGGTAGCTTCTGACTTTAAGCAGATTAGGTGTGTAGATAAATTAGTTCTGACACACTGCAGATAGGATAATAATCTTGCTTTTGTCTGAGAGATTTTCTTTGATCTTCAGCAGGTTGATCTTATTCTTCTTCTTCTTCTGCTTTTCTCTTCTTCTTTCTTTCTTTCTTTTTTCTTTCTTTCTTTTCTTCTTCTTCTTTCTTTCTTCTTTCTTCTTTCTTTCTTTCTTTCTTTCTTTCTTTCTTCTTTCTTTCTGTTCTTCTTTCTTTCTTTCTTCTTTCTTGTGTGTAAGGAGGTAGGATATAAGATCCGTTAGACTTCTCCTTTTGCCCGTTGTGAGTTAGCTCTCATAGCTCCTGACATAGAGCAAAGTAGGTGTGTAGATGTAAATATTGTTCTCACACCCAACTATTTTGCTCACATATATTTCTTTAGAGTATAGTTCATACTTCAGCAGGTTGGCTTTCTTCTCTCTCTCTTTTTTCTTCTCATTCTTTCTTCATAATTGGAAGTATTTAGAAATGACAACGTTAGACTTCACTTTTGTCCTGTTGTGCTTTCTGCTTTTCTTCTCACTTGAGGTAAACGCCTCTGATAGCGTATTGCAGAGTTTGTGCAGACGTAGGTGTTCAGCAGCGCTGACCTATCTCTGACCTCTATTTGCTTTTCTGCAATAGGTTTCTTCTTTCTCGAACAATGCTTCTTAAATAAGGAAAATAGCTTTTGTTACTATTTCCTTTGTAGATGAAGGAATAAGACATTTAGATAATTTTGGTGATTGAGCATGGTCTTTGCCTTTGTTGAGATTTCTCGACGTTGGAGATTTATCCACGTAATCATAGAGTTCAAAGAGTCTTCATATCTACAGAGTGTTACATGACGTGTCTGGCTTCTTTTTTTTGGATAGATTGAAATGCCACATCACTACGTTTAGAGAGTATGTGTTCAGCAGGTTCAATCTTTATTGCGCACATACTTTCAGAAGGTTGATTAGTTCCACCATAAATTAATTCTTCAATATGGAGACTTCTTCAGTGAGTTCTCATTTTTTCAGCATGTTGCATGTCTTCAGAAGGTTGGCCACTTCAGCATGTTGATCATTTCATCAGATTTGGACACTTCAGCGTGTTGAATGTTCTTCGTTCTTGATGTTTTCACATAGCTTGATTCTTCAGATGGCTTAACTTCTTCAGATAGCAAGACTTCTTCAGATAGTATGACTTCTTCAGATAGTTGCCATTGGCAGAAGATTGCTTTTCTTTTAATCAGATTTCTTTCTTTAGTGTTGCAGCTTTGAGAGTAATTAGGTTCAACTCTTGTGCTTTCTGATTGGCGATCTTCTTGAAGACTTTCTTCATTTCAACTTGCAGATTTCCTCTTTCTTCAGGACATTCTATTTCAATAATAAGATCAATTCTTCAGATAGTTTGCTGTAATGTTCTTTGTCGTTCTTTGTAATCTTCCATGAGTATTAAGTTTATCTTCATTCCCGATTTTCCCGGTTGTTCTTCTTCTTCTTCGGTAGCTTGTTCCAGCAGAAATTAATTCTTCATTTGCTCTGAGTTCTTCTTTAAGCCTGTTGCTTCTTCCTTCTCCTCTTCCATTTCTTTTAGTCTTTTTCTTTGGTTCAGTAGGTTGGACATCTTTAGATAGTTGCTTCAATGCTTTTCTCTTTTTCTTGGTATGCTGTTCTTCTTCAGTAGGATTCTTTCTTTCAGCAGGTTGTTTCTACGTGATTTCTTTCTTCATTTCTTCTTGCTCAGATATGCTTCTTCTTTTTCTAGGCTCAAACCCAAGTATGGTTTAAACACCAAGCCTTTCCAGGCTCAACAGAAAACTGTTTAGAAGAAAAAGGTTGCTTACGCTTTGAAACTACACAATTTTAAAGCCTAATCTGGGTAAGATGTACAAGCAACTGAGTATAACTCAGGATATAGAAGTTGTGTACAAAAGAAATGAATGAAAGTATTTACAGAAAGAGTTTTGCAGCAGTTCAGCAAGTTCACGTCTTCTGTTTTCTTCTTTGCATAAGGTCTTGTATTTATAGAGAGAAGGATCTTTAGACCGTTTAGACTTCTCTTAAAATCCCGTTGTGAATAGCCTTCTTCCTGTTGAGACACAAACTTTGATAGCTTGTAGCAGCAGCACAACAGGAGTAGGTGACAACAGCGCTGACTCTACTTTTCTGAGAAAGATGTATTTTTGCAATAGGAACTACCTTTTTGGTGAACAGTGATTTAAAATATACCAAAAAGCTTCTGTTATGCCTTCCCAGAAGGAGTAATGTGCAGACAACTTGTAGGAAGCTATAAAAGACTTGGGTCTTCAAAATGGATCATCAGAGAAACTCATTTCCAAGAAGACATGTTTTCAGTACGATGTTTCTCGACTTCAGAAGGTTCACAAGCTTTAGCAGGACATGATCCTTCAGTAGGCTCCTCCACTTCAGAAGGTTGCACCACATCAGAGGGTTGCATAACTTCAGAGAGTTACTTATTTAGAAGGTTGCTTAAACACGAGAAAGCCTTTAAGAGAATCTGTTCCTTCTTTCAAGAAACTTAACCAAATTTGTTAATCATTAAAACTCAGGGTTAAGAGACTCAAACATTATTAATCATTTAATAATATTTTGAGACTCAACATTCTCCCCCTTTTTAATGATGACAAATTTGCTTAAACTTGCAAATATCTGAAGGGAAATTAAAGAATTAAGGTTAGAGAATTCTCCCCCTTTATCAGATACTAAAATAAGTGCTTGCTCCCCCTGAACTGAAGATCTTTTCTCTGAAAAATGCTTACAACTTCAGATTTTTTTAGTTTATATTACTCCCCCTTTTGTCATCAATCAAAAGGGTTACCAGAACATGTTGAAGCAAAGAATGGGCATTAGAGCAATAGATATATGGTATTAAAGTTGCTGAAAAAAAATCATATAACAGAGATAGTGCAACAAAAACCAGAAAAGTTCAGCAAGTAGGCATATATCAGCAAGTTCAATTTTCAGATAATGCAAGAATGTGCAGATGATCTCTAATGAACCTAAATCTATCTTCAGCAAAGGGTTTTGTGAATATATCAGCCCATTGATGCTCTGTGTCAATGAACTTAATATCAAAAACACCTTTCTGATCATAGTTCATAATGAAATGATGTTTGATTTCTATATGCTTAGCCCTAGAATGCTGAATGGGATTTTTTGAAAGATTTATGGCACTTGTATTATCACAGAATACAGGAATAAATTTAACAGAAATGTTGAAATCTTCAAGATGATATTTTACCCATAGCAACTGTGAGCAACAACATGCAACAATATATACTCAGCTTCAGCAGTTGAGAGATCTATGGTACTCTGCCTTTTGCTTGCCCAACTAATCATATTTTCTCCAATAAAGTGACATCCTCCACTTGTTGATTTTCTTTCAACTCTATCTCCAGCAAAATCAGCATCACAATATCCTAATAACCCGTAGTCCTTACTCTTCTTATAACATAGACTAAGATTAGTAGTACCATTCAGATATCTGAAAATTCTTTTAACAGCCTTGTAATGAGTTATTCTTGGATCTGATTGAAATCTTGCACACATACACACACTGAACATAACGTCAGGTCTGCTTGCTGTAAGATATAACAGAGATCCAATCTTGCTTCTATACATGGTTGGGTCAACACATTCTCCTTCATCCTTACTTAATATTGATGGAGGGTGCATAGGAGTTGACATAGTTTTGCAATCATGCATGTTGAACTTCTTAAGCATTTCTTTAGTATACTTCTCTTGATGGATCCATATACATTCAGAATCTTGCTTAATCTGAAGTCCTAAGAAAAAGTTGAGTTCACAAATTAAACTCATTTCAAATTCAGATTGCATAAGCCTTGAAAACTCTGTGCATAAAGAGGAATTTGTTGATCCAAAAATATTGTCATCAACATATGTCTGAACCAAAATTAGATCTTTGTTAGACATTTTTCTAAAAAGAGTTGTATCAACCTTTCCTCTTTCAAAACCATTTTGAGAGAAAGTTGCTCAATCTGTCGTACCAGGCTCTGGGAGCTTGCTTAAGACCATAGAGAGTCGTTTTCAGTTTAAAAACATGATTTGGAAAGGTTAAGTTTTCAAAACCAGAGGGTTGTCTAACAAACACCTCTTCCTCAATGAATCCATTTAGGAAGGCACTCTTTACATCCATTTGATATAGTTTGATGCCATTATTGACTGCACAGGAAAGTAAAATCCTAATGGCTTCAAGCCAAGCTACTGGTGCAAAGGTTTTAGTGAAGTCAATATGCGACACCCCTAGTTACAACTAAGAATGCCACATGTGTTACATGTGACCAATGAAAGTACTATATACGAGTTGTTAAAAATGCGGAATTATTTTTTTTTGAAATGGATTAGTAGTTATCAACCTACTACATCTCTAATTTTTTTTAGTATTTATAAAATATCCTTTCCTTACTGGTGGAACTCATTTTCGAAAAGTGTCAAGAACAGTTACCACATCATGTACACATACAACATACATACGTTTACGAAATCGTCATGTGGAAATAAACAATACATGAAATTATATACATAACCAGTGTAGGTCTCGAGCCTTATAAAAGCAACATCAATTTAAGGGTTCTAGAAGTGAACTAAAATAAATAAGACCTCAATAAAATACAAAAGAGAGGTCGCCAAATCAGAGTTGTCACTACTAGACTCAAACAACATTGTCCTACTCGTCGCTAGAGGGATACTCCTCCGGATCCTCCTTCTCCTCTGACGTATCATCAATGATAATCAACTCTAACTCAAATGAGAGAGAGCGGCCTTGCGCATCAGCACGCAAATGTGTGAGCCTGAAGCCTCAGAAGTGGCGAGTATCTGGGGGAGTCTGGCCCAACCATGTCTGCCATCCGCGATGACCGAGATGACACCGAAGAAGCAGGACGATGACGAGAGCGACGAAAGGTAGTATGAGGCACTAATCCCGATGGTGTAGTAAACTCAAGAGTTACATGAATGGTGAAGTCTAACTCTGGGACTAACAAGAGGCTGTGGTGAGTAATGATGATACAAACCTCCCCGGTAAACACGCATCTACTGGGGATGTCAGTCACCTGCTAGGTACCCCTGGGCATCAATCTCAGCTGTACCCTCATCGACGACATAGTGAGGATCTCCAATGCCGGCTATCGACGTAGCGAAAGAGATACAATAACCAATACAGAAAGGGAGGGTGAGAACACATCACATGAACTCACACACATAGGATATAGTAAACTAGAGCACACACACAAAAATTTCACAAATTCAACCAATAAGTGAATACAATTCATATCATCATGATGCAAACAGACTAATGCATACTTGCAACTACAGTGTCATAACTAATGCATGAGGGCCCGAGGAAACATCACTATCCACAGTGCACACAACAACTGCCCGACCATATATGTACAACGTATCAGTTGTTAGAGTCTGTACTAGCACCGGTACAAAGAGCATTGCTCAATTTTGGCCAAATCATTTTATCCGTCTTCCAGACAATCTCAACTGACCCCGAAAATCATGAGAGAGACAGGAATAGCTAAACTGGGTTCCACGATCTCGACAGTAGGGAGCTAACCTACGTCCTCTGAGATCTTCCAGGAGCTAGGCTATCCTCAGGGCTGGCGTCCCTTTTTGAGACCCACTGGCGTTCTTTGCAAAACCCAGTGCACCCTTCCCAGCCAATTTCACACTGTACCAAGTGTCACTGTCATATAGGTCGTAAGGTTTTCAACCTTGAATAATATCAATGCTTTATGATGCATGTCACACAACAATGCTTCGCAGCATACATATCCTTACAGGCAAAGCCCATTGAATCATTCTACGTCACCACTTTCCCGTGGTACGGCCGGATTCAATGTCTTTCCTTCACAAGGAAAACTAAACCCCATCTCGGGTTAAGACCGCACTCTCTCACTAAGCTTCTCAAGTCTTATGCAGAAAGAGTGTGTTGGTTATAGACTTTTAAGTTAGTTTGTACTAAAGTTTTTCTTTAAAGTGATGATCACTTTTACTGAAGTCCTATGGCTTACTAAGACTTATGATTGTGTCTTATGAATAGTATTACCTATCTTAATTCTCCTTAATTAAGTCTTACTCTTTACTTAAGATTCTAATTAATCCTTAATTGTCCCTTAATCTCTTCCTTCCTTAGTCTTGAATTAAGTTTTTAATTACATTTGATTAAGGTTAATCATAATTAACTAGTTCTTAATCATCATTAAGGCTTAATTACTTTATTAATACTTCATTAGTGGTTAATGATTAAGATTAAGGTTAATCTTCATTAGAATTAATTAACTTCAATCTTAGTTAATTATTCTTGACTTGATTAACTTAGATGGATTGAATTAGTTAAGCCCACTAATAAACTTCTAAGTTTTAGTCTTGATGGGTTGGATTAGAGTTGAAGCCCAACTCTAATCTAAGCCTAAGTCTACAAAATATTTTTGGTTGACTTTTATAATAAATCCTTTGACTTTTTTGAAGGTTTTGGGCCTAAACCAAAGGCCCAAAGGTTAGACAACTCTTAGGAGTCCATTTTTGCGCTTTGCTATTCAAAATTTTGACTTTTAGAGTGACTTTTATTTGGGTACATTTTGGTACCCGAATTTGATTTTTAGAATTTTCCAAAATTCATTCTTATTTGAATTAGTTACCACTTTAGTTAATTATGCTTCTTAGCTTATTGGGCCACTAGGGCCCAAAAACACTTTTACCAATTTCTCTTGATCATTTCAAGATCAAAACAAGTTTTTTTTTAATTCTTCATGAACCACTCAAGAACACCAAGAACAATGATGAACATCTTGAATGTTCATCAAGAACACCAAAATTTCAACCATTTCCAAACTTCACCAAAATCAAGCATAACCACCAACAAGCATTTTAGTCAATCATTTTCATACCAATTCATCAAATACACACCAAACATCATCATAAAACTCATACATGGTTTATAGGCTCAAAACATCATTTTTCAAGATTTCAACATACCAATAAATTTTTTTATTTAAACCAAATACACACATACACTTATATTCATCATATAAACATGATTTAAGCATCAAATAAATTTTTGAATACATGCAGCCCAAAATTTTTCTTAAGGCCGAATGCCTTTAATGGAAAGAGAGAAATTTTTCCAAATCAATTTCATAGCTTGCATGCATCCAAAACCACCAATCAAACACATTTCAAGCATCAAAACAATTTTAGAAACACACATACAATCAAGGCATATACAAACCGAACCATTTCACTCAAGAAATAGGTTCCAATCCAAGAAATGATTTTTCAAAGGGAAAAAGGCTTAGGGACAAGGATCAAGGGCAATCCTTGGCTCTAGTCACCAATCCTACTATAGTTCAAGGTTCTCCCCCCCTTTACCTAAGGGAAATCTCCAAGAAAAAGGTGCAGCAACAGCTCCAAAACAGCCCCTCCTTTGAACTCCTTTGATCTCCAAAACAAGAATCTACATGGCTTGAAGGCTAGATTGTGAAGCTTAGGGTTCAAAAATGGAACCTTAGGCTTGAAAGTGTTGGGAGGAAAATGGAAGATGGAGAGAAGAGTGAGAGGAGTCTCACGGCAAAAAAGAAGAGGAAATGAGAAAGTGAAATTGCTATTTTCCTTTTTGCATGTTTGATTTTTTTGAAAAAGACAAGTGTAAGGTGGTTTAGGCATTTTGTGACACTTGTTTAGGAGTTTAAGTGTGAAGTGGACAAGTGTCCCACATGCACACACAAGGACATGCAAAGCTTCTCGGAGAAGGAAAAGGAGAATGGTGCAGATTTTCTGGCCCGGATCAAGAGTATTCGGGCTCGGTTCCAAGAAAAGCGGGGGTGAAATGGCAATTTTGCACCAAAATTCCAAAAATTCCCAAAAATTCTAGAAAAATAGGAAATTTATTCCTCACCTCATAAAAACCAATTTTGATGATTAAAAATAATTTTAATCACTCAAAATTCAATAAATCACACAATAACAGCATATAAGCAAAAACGCGGGTGTTACACAATACCTTCTTGTTGATTGTAGCCTTGAGCAACCAATCTAGCTTTGTTTCTGATTACTTGTCCATCTTCAAAGAGTTTGTTTCTGAACACCCATTTGGTTCCAATAAGTTGATATGAACCCTATGGTTCGAATTAAGGGACCTTTAGAAATATTAGGCTGAAAATTTGTACTTTCCTTTAACACTTGATTTTCTTTCTCTTACTTTTCTTGAATCAACGTATGTAACTTCAAAACTTTAGAATATGTAATATACTTGAAATAGAATCAAAATTCAGCCTCTAACTTGGTAAGTAATATGCGCATTCAAACAAGCTGTTTAGCAAAAATTAAAAAATAAAAGAAGAAGAAGAAGATAGGTGGACGTCACACTTTCAAGGATGAAAGATAAGTCCTTGAGATTACACACACAAAGGTGAAGAACCCTTGATAAACCTCACTCTTGACAAAGCAAGAAAATAAGAGAAACACTCTCTTTGATTGATAAAATTAGCATAAACATTCTAAACCATTTGCATGCATGAAGCATGGTATTTATAAGGATTACAAAGCACTTCAAAGGTCATGAAACCAGCTAGGGTTTACACGCCTTAAACATCCCCAAAATATCCCTCATGCAATTCCCATGCAACTCTAATTACAATACTAGAATTAAAATATTTTAAGTGGCAAAATTACTAACTAAAACTAGGCCTAATCCTAGCTTACTTGCCCGCAAAATCCAGCCAGCTTCTTTGGCACATGTTGCTGAAATAAACCTTGAAATGTAACCACCAAACAAGAAGTAAAATAGCCATTGAACCAGCCATGAAGTGGCCGCAAAAAACAGCCCCAAAGAATCAAGTTTGCATTCAATTTGTAACTCCCATCCCATGAATGTTGGCTGCGACTTTGATGGCAATTCACTCAGCCATTTACAACCTTGTTGGCCCCTCTTTGATGACATATTACTCAGCCAAATGAGCATATGTTGGCCGCAACCTTGGATTAGGTAAAAGGCTTCCATGTAGCTCCAAAGATGACTAGGTTCAGCCGCACCTAGCAAGCCTTCTCCAACGGCTAGTAGACAAGGTAATTAATGTATTTTAATCTCCTTATAACCTTGTCTTGTAACCATCAAAACCATTAACCAAAATGTTTATAACTTCCCTAACTTTATTGAAAACAATTAAACATAATAATTCAACAAAATAAACATAAAGTGGTCGCCCACTTGGCTAGCCTTCTTGCACATGCTTAGCCTTCACTTTGTAGTTGCTTTAATGGCAACTGAACTTTCATCAATGGCTTCATCCTCTTCAACTTGAGTTAAATAAATGAACTGGTCAGTTCCATTAATGCTCCTGGTGGCTTGAAGCGGAGAAGCATTTATTGCAAGCTGTAGAGCTTCCCTTGCCTTTTTAGTATGCGCCCTTGTCATAGGTCCACCAAGCCTTTTGAGTACTTCAAGTCCTTGATTTATGTCCTCATCACGCCCCCCTCTTGAAAAGGATTTGTCCTCAAATTTGAAGGTTCCTCTCCGGCATCAAAAAGGGTTAAGTTAGAAACATTAAAGGTAGCACTGACATTATACTCACCTGGTAAGTCAATCTTGTAAGCATTGTCATTTATCTTCTCAAGCACTTGGAAAGGTCCATCTCCCCTAGGTAAGAGTTTTGACTTCCTTTGTTCAGGGAACCTTTCTTTCCTCATGTGTACCCAAACCCAATCACTAGGTTGGAACGCCACCTTCTTTCTTCCCTTGTTGGCTTGCTTTGCATAGCCGTAATTCTTCTTTTCTATTTGAGCCTTTACTTTCTCATGCATCTTCTTGACAAAATCAGCCTTAGCATGCGCATCTTTATGCTTAAATGTAGGAATGTTTGGCAAAGGTAATATATCAAGAGGAGTTAAAGGGTTAAATCCATAAACTACCTCAAAAGGTGAACAATTTGTAGTACTATGGACTACCCTATTGTAAGCAAACTCAACATGAGGTAAACATTCCTCCCAAGACTTAATATTCTTATTTAAAATTGTCCTAAGAAAGGTACCTAATGTCCTATTTACTACTTCTGTTTGACCATCAGTTTGAGGATGGCAAGTAGTAGAAAACAGCAGTTTGGTTCTAAGCTTTCCCCACAAAGTTCTCCAAAAATGGCTATGAATTTTGTATCTATGTCACTCATAATGCTTCTTGGGAATCCATGCAGCCTTCCTATTTCTTTGAAAATAAATTTGCTACATGACAAGCATCATCCACCTTCTTGCAAGGTATAAAATGCGCTATCTTTGAGAACCTGTCAACCACAACAAAAACAAAATCTTTTCCATTCTTTGTTTTTGGAAGCCCCAAAACAAAGTCCATGGAAATATCAGTCCAAGGAAATTCAGGAACAGGTAAAGGAGTATGTAATCCATGAGGTTTAACTTTAGACTTAGCCCTTTTGCAAACAATGCAATAATCACAAAATTTATGAACATCACGTTTCATATTAGGCCAATAGAAATTATCCTTCAAAATTTCTAAAGTCTTTTGAACCCCGAAGTGTCCCATTAATCCCCCTTCATGTGATTCCCTCACTAGCAATTCCCTAATAGAACTCTTAGGCACACACAATTTATTTCCTTTAAACAAAAATTCATTATGCCTAAAATATCCATTTTCAGATTTTCTCTCACATGCAACATACAATTCAGCAAAATCCAAATCATCCTAATACATAGCTTTCAAAGATTCAGGTCCATACAACTTAGTTTCAAGCAAAGGAAGTAGAACATGTCTCCTAGAAAGAGTATCAGCAACAACATTTCCTTTCCTTTTTTGTGTTTTATGACGTATGGAAACTGCTCCAAAAATTCCACCCATTTAGCATGCCTTTTATTGTTTACCTTGGCCTTTCAAATACTTCAAAGATTCATGATCACTATGAATTACAAATTCTTTGGGAAGCAAATAATGTTGCCAAGTTTTAAGAGCTCTTACCAAAGCATACAATTCCTTATCATAAGTGGAATAATTAAGTGCAGGTCCACTTAATTTTTCACTCAAATAAGCAATTGGATGCCCATCTTGTAACAAAACAGCGCCTATGCCTACATTAGAAGCATCACATTCCAATTCAAAAGATTTTACAAAGTTAGGAAAGGCTAATATAGGCGCATGAGTGAGCCTATTTTTTAGGGCAGCAAAGGCCACCTCTTGCTTCTCCCCCGTTTAAATCCCACATTCTTTTTAACAATGTCATTTAGGGGTGCAGCCAAAGTACTAAAATCCTTAACAAATCTCCTATAAAAACTTGCTAAACCATGAAAACTTCTCACTTCACTCACATTTTTAGGCGTTGACCATTCTTGTATAGCCTTAACCTTTTCTTCATCCACTTGTACCCCTTTAGAACTCACAACAAATCCCAAGAACACAACATGAGTGGTACAAAAAATGCATTTATCAAGGTTGTCATACAAACGTTCTTTTCTAAGCACATCCACAACAGATTTTAAGTGTTCAACATGCATGTCCAAACAAGTGCTATAGATAAGAATGTCATCAAAATATACCACCACCAAATTTCCTAATAAAATCCCTTAAAACATGATTCATTAATCTCATAAAGGTACTAGGAGCATTAGTCAACCCAAATGGCATAATCATCCATTCATACAACCCATATTTAGTTTTAAAGGCTGTTTTCCATTCATCTCCCTCCCTTATATGAATTTGATTATAACCACTTTTAAGATCAATTTTAGAAAATATGCATGCACCATGAAGTTCATCAAGTAAGTTATCTAACCTTGGAATAGGATGACGGTACTTAATGGTGATGTTGTTGATTGCTCTACAGTCAGAACACATCCTCCATGTTCCATCCTTTTTGGGTACCAAAATGACTGGTACTGCGCATGGGCTCATGCTTCTCTCACCCATCCTTTGCTTATGAGCTCATTCACTTGCCTCTCAATTTCTTTGGTCTCTTGAGGGTTGCTTCTATAGGCTGGCCGATTTGGCAAAGAAGCTCCAGGAATGAGGTCTATGTGATGCTCAATTCCTCTCATGGGTGGTAAGCCATCAGGAACACTTTCTGGAAACACATCCTCATATTCCTGCAAAAGTGATTTAACAACAGAAGACAGCTCAAATTTATCAAATTGGTTAGTAGTTAAAAGATAACTTTGTTCAAGCAATAAGTAAAGATGTTGTCTTGTGCATAACACTCTCCTTACTTCTCTTTCTTTTTCTAAACACAACTGTTTGCCCTCAAGCGTTTCACTCTTTTTCTTTTGACTCTCTTCCTTCTCAAGTGTTTCACTCTTTCTCTCTTGAGCAATCTTTTATCTTAATTTATTTTGGTCCTCACTAACCTCTCTTGGACTCAAAGGCCTCAAAACAATTTTTTATCATGGTACATGAAAGAAAATTTATTTGTAAAGCCATCATGGATAGCTTTAGTGTCAAACTACCACGGCCTCCCAAGGAGAATATGGCTGGCCTCCATAGGTACCTACATCACAAGTCACCTTGTCTTGATATTTTCCAATAGAAATGGAATTTCAGCTTGCCTCTTCACATGCACTTCATCTCCTTCACTAAGCCATTGAAGCTTGTATGGCCTAGGATGTGGCTTTGTGTCCATATTCATCTTGTTCACCAATCTGGAACTAACCACGTTAGTACAAACTACCACAATCAATTATTACCAAACAAATCTTACATTGATAGAACATCTAGTGTGAAAAATGTTCTCTCTTTGGTTTTCTTTCCTTGGTCGTGGTTTGGCTTCCAAGAAGTCTCCTAATCATGTAGACTTCTCCAACATCAGCACCTTGTCATCATCACTAGGCTCCCTTTCATCTTCTGATTCACTTGTATACTCTCCATTGTCCTTAAGAAGAATGGTTTTCTTAGTAGGACACTCATAGGCATAATGCCCCAAGCCTTGGCATCTGAAGCATCTCAACCTCTCTTCCCTTCTTAGGAGCCTGTTCATCATTTTTGTTATGGTGTTTTACCTTGAGAAGATGATGCTCTCCCTGATTGGATGACTCAACTCCTTCCTTCTTAACTTTGTCCTTTCCAATTTGTAGGAAGGGTGGTTGGACTATTCCTTGTTGCTTCCTTTTCTTTTTAGCCGTTGCTCTATTTGAAGGGCTTTGTGCAAACAAATCATCCATCTCCACATATTCTCCTGCAGCTCTGCAATATTTCTAATGTCATGATTTAAACCACTAAGAAAACATGCCATAGTTACCTCAGGAGTCCTCTTCAATTTTGGCTTCCATCATGAGCACCTCCATTTTTTTGTAGAACTCCTCAACCCCCTTGCTTCCTTGGGTCAACTTTTGTAATTTCCGCTTCAAGTTTCTTTGGAAACTAGATGGAACATACCGTTTCCTCATGATTCTCTTCATGTAGGTCCCATGTCCTCCACCAATGGTCTTCATTTCCGAGCCTCTCTTTCTGAAACTTGTTCCACCAAATAAGAGCATAATCAGAAAATTCAGCAGCTGCAAGCTTTACCTTTTGCGCCCTCTGTATAGTTGCTACAGGAAAAGATGTGCTCAATCTTGAGCTCCCACTCCAAATAAGTTTCTGGTCACTATGACCTTTGAAAGGTGGTATAGTCAGCTTCACTCCTTCTATCCTTTCTTCATTCCTATTTGGTCTTTCCCTCTCCTCCTCAACTGGTTGGTCTCCAATTCATCCAGCCTGTTATGTAACTCATCATACTGTGCCTTTATCATTTTGTCCAAGTGTGTAGAAAGTGCTGCAATTTGTAGCTGGAGATCACGATTTTCAACAACCTTTTCTGCCATGAAGAAGAAAGTAAACAAAGTAACAAGAAATATGTGTTAACTGTTTAATAACCTCACCACACTCTAGTGTTTGCACTCAACAATTGCCTTTTTTTTAATGATGTAACTCTCTTGCCTTTTTCCACTCTATTCCTCTTGAATTCTTACCAAATCAAAAGGAGAAAAAAATCAAGAAGTTCACCAACCTGTGTGCAGTCAAGAAAATAAAACAAGAAAAGCTAAGAATAACAATAAGAAACAAATGTTAGAAAGAACAAAAATAGCCTTGAATTTCTAATAACCGGAGCTCTGATGACCAAATGATATGAACCCTATGGTTCGAATTAAGGGACCTTTAGAAGTATTACGCTGAAAACTTGTACTTTCCTTTAACACTTGATTTTTTTCTCTTACTTTTCATGAATTGTAACAACGTACGTAACTTAAAAACTTAGCATATGTAATATACTTTGAAATAGAATCAAAATTCAGCCTCTAACTTGGTAAGTAATATGTCCATACAAACAAGTTGTTTAGCAGAAATTGAATTCTTTTGATGGTTTACAAAGAAAGAAATAGAAGAAGAAGAAGAAGATAGGTGGACATCACACTTTAAAGGATGAAAGATAAGTCCTTGAGATTACACACACAAAGATGAAGAACCCTTGATAAACCTCACTCTTGACAAAGCAAGAAAATAAGAGAAACACTCTCTTTGATTGATAAAATTAGCATAAACATTCTAAACCATTTGCATGCATGAAGCATGGTATTTATAAGGATTACAAAGCACTTCAAAGGTCATGCAACTAGCTAGGGTTTACACGCCCTAAACATCCCCAAAATATCCCTCATGCAATTCCTATGCAACCCTAATTACAATACTAGAATTAAAATATTTTAAGTGGCAAAATTACTAACTAAAACTAGGGCCCAATCCTAGCTTACCTGGCCGCAAAATCCAGCCAGCTTCTTTGGCACATGTGGCTGCAATAAACCTTGAAATGTAACCAGCAAACATGAAGTAAAATAGCCATTGAACCAGCCATGAAGTGGCCGCACAAAACAGCCCCAAAGAATCAAGTTTGCATTCAATTTGTAACTCCCATCTCTTGAATGTTGGCCGCAACTTTGATGGCAATTCAATCAGCCATTTACAAACCTTGTTGGAACCTCTTTGATGACATATTACTCAGCCAAATGAGCACATGTTGGCTGAAACCTTGGATTAGGTAAAAGGCTTCCATGTAGCTCCAAAGATGACTAGGTTCAGCCGCACCTAGCAAGCCTTCTCCAACGACTAGTAGACAAGGTAATTAATGTATTTTAATCTCATTATAACCTTGTCTTGTAACCATCAAAACCATTAACCAAAATGTTTGTAACTGCCCTAACTTTATTGAAAAAAATTAAACATAATAATTCAACAAAAATAAACATAAAGTGGCCGCCCACTTGGCTAGCCTTCTTGACATGCTTAGCCTTCACTTTGTAGTTGCTTTAATGGCAACTGAACTTTCATCAATGGCTTCATCCTCTTCAACTTGAGTTAAATAATGAACTGGTCAGTTCCATTAATGCTCCTGGTGGCTTGAAGCCGAGAAGCATTTATTGCAAGCTGTAGAGCTTCCCTTGCCTTTTTAGCCTGCGCCCTTGTCATAGGTCCACCAAGCCTTTTAGGTACTTCAAGTCCTTGATTTATGTCCTCATCAATAGTTTTCCCATGGGGTTTAGGAACAAGAGTCCAGACATCACTCCTGGAAACTTGATTTAGCTCTTCCTACATGGCTAGGATCCACCATTCCTCATGCAGAGCTTCATCAATGTTCTTTGGCTCAATTTCAGAAAGGAAGGCAAGATTATTGACTTCTCGAAGTCTTGATCTTGTTCTTACACCTTATGAAGTATCACCAATGATTAGCTCTCGAGGATGATGAGTCCTGTATCTCCACTAATGTCTGGGAGGAAATACATGCTCAATCTGAGACTCAACATTTACTCTGTGAAGAGGATCAGTTTCAGCAGGTTGACTAGGGAGCTGTTCAGCAGGTTATTTAGAGGGTCCTTCAATAGGTGCTTCATTTTTTACCTTTATAGTCTCTGAAGTTGGATTCAGCTCCATTCCTGCAAAATCATCTTCTAGATCTGATAGTTCCCTATCAGTCTCTTTAGCATCATTAAATCTAACATGAATAGATTCTTCTACTATCAAGGTTCTATAGTTATAAACTCTATAAGCCTTAGATGTTTCTGAATAACCAATGAAGAATCCCTTGTCAGATTTAGAATCAAATTTACCAAGGTCATCTTTGGTGTTAAGTATGAAACACTCACAGCCAAAGATATGAAAATAAGAAATGTTGCCACAATTCATAAGGAGTTCTTTTGAGAATAGGTCTTACCAAAATTTTGTTTTGAATGTAGCAAGGTGTGTGAACAACCTCTGTCCAGAATGATCTTGGTAGGTTGCTTGAAATGAGCATGGTTCTACCCATCTCCTGCAAGCTTCTGTTCTTTCTCTCAACAACCCCATTTTTCTGGGGTGTTATTGCCACAGAAAAAATTGTGTGAGATCTCATTCTCATCACAGAACATGCTGAAGCTTGATGTTTTCAAACTTACCACCATGGTCACTTCTGATTGCAGATATGCAAAATTCTTTTCATTTTGCACTTTATTACAGAATCTTGTGAAATTCTCAAAAGTCTCATCCTTGCTTTTGAGGAATAACACCCATGTAAATCTAGAGTAGTCATCCACAATAACCAAACCATATTTCAGTTCTTGTAGGACCAAATAGATCAATGTGGAGCAGTTCTAAAGATCAGATTTGAAAGAGAGCTTAGGCAGTCCTTTTACAAGGTGGTACTTTATTAACTTTGCGATTAATCTCAAGCTGGCATGCCGATGTTTCTGATGCCAAATCTGTTTTTCATCTTTACAGAAAGTAGACAAGTCACATTTTGATATGCAAGTTCCTCAAGATCTATTTTGTACACATTGTTGTGTCTCTTAACAGTAAAAATGATTTGATCAGAAGAATCTTTGACTACACATCCATCCCTGGTGAAGGATACAACATATCACTGTCACATAATTGACTTATGCTCAGCAGGTTGTGTTCAAGACCTTCAAGAAGGAGAACATTTTGAATGACAGAGAGGGGGAGATACCTACTAAATCATTACAATTGATCCTTTCTTTCTGATTCCCTCCAAAGGTGACCAATCCTCCATCCTTAGGTCTAAGGTTTTGGAATAAAGACCTTTCTCCTGTCATGTGTCGCGATCAGCCACTATCCAGGTACCACTTGTGGTGTCTCCTTGTCCTATTAAACACAATTGCAATAGGAATAATCAGAGACTTAGGTACCTACATCTTTTTGCTTTTTCTTTTGTTAGCAACATGTTTTCATTTTCTCTTGTGCTTGCATTGAGACACATTATGTCCAGGCTTCCCACAATGAGAGCATCCCCTACCTTTCTTAGTCTTTTCAGCAGGTTTAAAACTTGAATCATGTGATGATTCACTGTCTGAAAATCCCAGACCACCTTTGTTCTTGGAGTTCTTTTGAACACCTAGCATTCTGTTGAGGTTATCAGTTCCATTAACAAAGTTGGCAAGGTCTTTAGTAAGTTCAACAACTTGTTTTTTAAGAATCTCATTTTCTTTAACTAAACCTTCTGAACTACTAGCCTAAGAATTTAAGAGTTTTTCCTTGAGCAAGAGATTTTCAGTCTCAAGAGCTTCATTTTTATCTGCAACTTCAGTATAAGCTCTAGACAAATCTTTGTACTATTGTAAAAGCTCCTTAGAACTTTCCAGCATATCATAATACATAAGTTGGCTTCTTTAGTAGATTCATCTTCCTCTTCCGAGGTTGAATCATCTAGGTCCTCCCAAGTAGCCATCAAAGCCTTTTCCTTTTTAAAGAACTTCTTCTTCTTAAAAGAGGGTTTCTTTAGCTTGGGACAATCAACTTTCATATGACCTGGCTATCTGCATTCATAACAAATTATTTTGTCAGTTTGAAAAAGATTCTTACCTGACTTACCCATTTTGGTTTCAGAGGATGAGTGCTTTCTGAACTTTCCCTTCTTCTGAAGTCTTTGTTACCTTCTGAAGTCTCCTGAGCTTTCATGGCTTTATGTGGGACTTGGCATTCAGAGTCAATGACTTTTTCTTAGGAGCATCTTCACCAAGTTCTAACTCATGAACTTTGATGGATCCCAAGAGTTCCTCCATTCTTAAAGTATTGAGGTCTTTAGCCTCTTGAAAGGCAATAACTTTAGGCCTCCAAGCCTTTGGTAAGCTCCTTAGAATCTTGCAATTGTTACCACCAGAATCAAAGGTTCTGCCTAAAGACTTGAGTCCATTAGTTATGGTTTGAAACCTGCCAAACATTTGATCAATGGTTTCAAACTCTTGCATCTTGAACATCTCATATTGATGAACAAGCATGCTGATCTTGGATTGTTTGACATTATCAGTCCCTTCATGGGCTGATGCCAAAGTATCCCAGATCTCTTTGGCTAAAGAGCATCCATGCACCTTCTCATACTCAGATTTACTCAAGGAGCAAACTAAGTAGAGTTTTGCTTTTGCATTGAGCTGTACACGGGCTTTCTGTTCACCAGTCCATTCTGCTTTAGGTATGAGCACACCACCATGTGTAGGAGTGTAATCACTATCAATGACTACATCCCATAGATCTATGTTGCTGCTCTCATTGAACAGCTTCATACGATCTCTCCAATAATGATAATCTATACCATTAAAAGTTGGGGGCCTTGAGGCACCTTCTGCTATGTAGTGAGGGTTTCTTGTTGAGGTTTCCATCTTGGATATTCTTCCTCAGTACTGTTAGATGCTCAACCCGAGGTTGAGCTCTGATACCAACTGTAGAAACCACAGGAAACACTAGAATGGGGGTTGAATAGTGTTTTATAATTTCAAACTGATTTTATGAAAACCTTTAACAAACAGATCTTTTCAAAAAGATATTTGAGTAACTTGCTAAAACAGAGAATAAGGTACTTGCTGAAGTTACTTCAGCAGGTTTAATAAAACTGTTTTGCAAACTTGTTTTTCGAAATGTTTTAATTTAATTTTCAGTTTCAACGTTATAAAATAGAATACTCAGAAACCTCCAAGTTAGCATAAACCAAATATAACGAGATAACGGTAAGAGAAGACTTAGCCACAGATTTATACTGGTTCACTCACTTCCATTGTGAGCTACGTCCAGTCCCAAAGCCAAACTAGCTATGGATTTCCACTAATCTCAGAGATTACAAATGTTCTTTTACAGGCAAGCCTCTTCAGGCTCTAAACCCAATCCAGGTACAAACCCCGGTCCATCGATTGGTGGGAGGATTTACATTCGTCATTCATCAAGAGATTCACCGTCGTGTCGGACGTGACCCACAACCAATTCACCGTCGCCACCCTGCAACAGGGTAAGGATGAATCACTTTGCAACTTCTTATCAAGAATTTAGAAAGAGTGCGCTCGTATCCCAGATTTGGCAGAAAATGTCCAACTCGTCTGTGCTGTCACAACACTCCTCCCCGGATCTCCATTCACAGTCTCCCTCTCTGAAGAATCGACTGTGACCATGGAGGAAATCAGAACTCGACCAACCAGTATCATCGGAAGAGAAATCCACCTCGAATGCACTCCTCCCAACCCGGTCCCACCAACGACCGACCGTGACCTACATTGTCGGGGGAACAATTGCCCATCACAGTACCAGGACCAACCAAGATGAAAGGAAAATACAATAGATACACACCTCTGAATTCCGACCCTGCACACATGATCAAGGAGGCCATGAATACTGAAGTCGGCAGGGCATCCAAACCACCCCTATTGTCTGACCGGGCACAAAAAGATAAAACCAATTACTGCGCATACGACGAAGGCTACGGTCACACCACCAACGAGTGCATCCAGCTCCGGGACACCATAGAACGATTGATACAGGATGACCGTCTCGTTAAAAACGTCAAACGCGACCGCAAACAAGGGGGTTTCAGGAAGGGCGATAACAAGAAGAGATCACCCAGCCCAGGGGGATGTGACCCCAACTCAAGTCACGATAAACGTAGACCCCATCCCCCTTCCCGAGATGACTCCAAACCCGAAGCCAAATCAAAAAAAGAATCCCATGACAATCCAGCCTCGACCTTGACCCCTAGAATTAGGATCAACATGATCTCAGGGGGCTTCACCGGCGGCGGGTCCTCCAACAACTCCTGGAAGAGACATCTTGTAACGTCCTAATTTCTAATTCAGGATTTAGTCCGTTGGAAACCAAACCCCATATTTCTAAAATTAATTCGCACCATTTTGATTATCAGAAACATTCACAACTTGCTAAGTAACCAACGGTAACTTAAACAATTTGTGAAAGTAAAACTATATATATACATAACATATACAGATATCCTGGTTTAACAACCACAACTCTCAACATCTCAAAGACAAAAGTTTATATATACAAATATACAAATAACAAAACTAAAAGACTAAGTCTTCAACTTAGGGCCAGACTCCTACTCCTAACTCAAGGATCCGTGCGAGACGGTACCTGCACACCTAGATTGTGTCCACAGAACGTGTGGTGAGACGATTGTCTCAGTGAAGTACAACTATGCAGATGCAGTGTAGGGCTTATAACCGAATGATATGCAACAATTACAACATAAGCATATACATCTCAATCAATTCAAATAAATGCAACTTATGATGCAACTCACTGTTGTGCCCAGCAGGTATGATCTTATCACTTAAACTGGAGTTAGAACTAAGCTTAGACTACGGAGAACGTCTCCTCCGGGGACGAATCCCACCCATTTCTGAACCGAAGTCAAGTTTTCATACAACTACTTATCTTAACTCACGGTCGAGGCCGACTTATATTAACTCACGGTCAAAACCGACTTAAAATAACTCAATACTCATAATCTCAATGAATTAACAAATAATAAGAATCATATAAACAAGAACATTAAATTCCCTAAGTTTCGTAACCTAGGGTTCCACATGATCATTGGATAAGTCTTCCTAATTCACCAAATACATACAATCTCTAACAATCAACATTTAAAACATAAAGAAGAGGAATTAAAAGAATTGGGATCATGCTCAAGGCTTACAACTTATGGAAGGTGAAAGTGTGTGAGTTGTACTCACCTCAAAATTGACAAAGAATAGAAAAGAAGAGATGGAAGGAGATTGGATGATGAGTTCCTGGCCTAAGATTCCTTCTCCAAGCTCTAAGGGACGTTTCCTCTCTCTAGAACCAGAGTCTTTCTCCCTAGAATTGAAGAAGAAGGAAGAAGAAAGTGTAAATTCTGAAACTGAATTAAGGGTTTTGATCCTATAAGTGACTTCTCGCTCAAGCAAGATGTAACACCCGCGTTTTACCATTTTTGTCGTTTTTGCCGTTTTGAGTGTTTTATTGGATTTTGAGTGATTAAATTATTTTTAATCATCAAAAATTATATTTTTGGATTTAGAATTAAATTTCCTATTTTTAGGGAATTTCTGGGAATTTTTGGGGTTTTTCTGTGAAAATGACCTTTTCGCCCCTCTCGTATCTTGAACCGGGCCCGAATACTCTTGATCCGGGCCAGAAAAATTGCACAATTCTCCTTTTTCCTCCTCCCAAGGCCGTGGGAGAGTGTGAAGTGTGCATGTGGAAAAGCTTTTCAATGCCTTTTTCCAAGGTCAAAAGACATGACAAAAAGCCTTAATTTTTCATAAGACTTATGCCACTTGTCCATTTCTTTCTTTTTCCCTACATGAAAAAAGGCTAAAGACCATTTTCATTTTTCATTCTCTCCTTCTCTCCTGCTGAAACAGAACCGTGAGACCTCTCCCTCATCCTCTCCAATCTTCCATTTTTCTTCCAAACACATTCAAGCTAAAGGTTCCATTTTTGAACCTAAGCTCAAACACCTAGCCTCCAACCTTGTAGAAGTCCTTGTTGGTGATCAAGAGGAGGATCTTGGAGCTGTTTTTGGGGCTGTTACTGCACCTTATTTTTTCAGAAAATTCCTTAGTTAAGGGGGGAGAACTTGAACTCTAGTAGGATTGGTGACTAGAGTCAAGGATTTGCCCTTAAGTCCTTGTCCTTGCTCTTGTTTTTCCTTTGAAAAAAATCATTTCTTTGAGTTTTTTTTTGAGTAAATGTTTTAGATTCTTGGAGCTTGGTTGTTTATAAGTTTTAAAGTTTATTTTGATGCTTGGCATGTGCTTGGATTGTGATTGTTGATGCATGCAAGCCAAGAAACAATCTTGGAAAAATTTTCCCCTTTTTTTTCTCTAATAGCTCTCGGCCTTGAGGGATTTTGGGGCTGCATGTGTTTCAAAATTTTTTTGGTGCTTGGAATGTGTTTGTATGATGAATCTATGAACATGCATGAAGTTGGTTGAATTTATACAATTGTTTTGGATGATTGATCCTTGAAAAATAGTGTTTATGAGCTTGAAAATGAAATTATGAACTTAAATGTGTATGTGGATGATTTTGGGTGAATTAGTATGATATTTGACATTTAAATTGTTTGTGGATGATTGTGTGAAAATTTGGTAAAGATTGGATGTTGTGGAAAATTTGAAGTTTTGATGAACATTCAAGGTGTTCTTGATGTTCATGAGTTGTTCTTGATGAAACTCATCAAGAATACCTTTTTGATCTTGAAAAGGGTCAAGGGTATGTTGAAAACATGTTTATGGGCTTGATGGTCCAAAAAGGACTAAGGAATAATTTTATAAGTAAAAGGGTTAAAATGCAAATGAAGAAAGTTTTTAAAATAGTAAAAGACTAAATTCGGATTCCTACTTTCACCAAAATAAAAGTCAACATAAAAGTCAACTTTTTGACTTATTATGAGTAAAGATGGGCTCCCATGAGTCATCCTACCTTTGGGCCTTTGGTTTGGGCCCAAAGCCTTCAAAAAAGAGTCAAAGACCCATTTAAAAGTCAACCAAAATTTATTTATGGATTTGGGTTTAGATTAGAGTTGGACTTAAACTCTAATCCAAGTAATTAAAAGTTAAAAACTTAGGATTAATTAGTGGGCTTAACTAATTTAATTACCTAAGTTAATCAACCTAATTCACTTAAGTTAATTAAGTAAAGAATGATTAATTAAGTCTAAAGTTAATTAACCTGAATAAAAGTATTAATTAAGTAATTAATCAATAACGATGATTAAGAACTAATTAATTATGATTAACCTTAATCAAACATAATTAAAATCCTAATCCAAGATTAAGGAAGAGATTAAGGGATGATTAGGAATTAATTAGGATCTTAAGTAAGGATTAAGACTTAATTAAAGAGGATTAAGATTAATTGCAATCCAGTTAATGAAGACTAGTTAAGATTAAAAGTTGAACCTAATCTTAATTAGCCACACAAGGAGAATTAGGATAAGTAATACCATCCATAAGATACAATCATAAGTCTTAGTAAATTATAGGACTTAAGTGGACATGATTATCAAAGAACGTTAGTACGAACTACTATAAAAGATTATAACCAACACCCTCTTCTTACATAAAACTTGAGAAGCTTAGTGAGAGAGCGTGGTTTCAACCGGGGATAGGGTTTGGTTTTCCTTGTGAAGGGGAGACTTTGAATCGGGCCGTACCACGGGGATGTGGTGACGTTGAATGATTCAAAGGGGCTTCGCCTGTGAGGAGGTGTTTATTTTGAAACCTCGTTGTGTGACATGCATCATAAGCATTGATGATATTCAAGGTGAAAGACCTTACGACCTATATGGCAGTGACACTCGGTACAGTGTGAAACTGGTAGGGACGGGTGCACTGGGTTTTGCAAAGAACGCCAGCGGGTTCTCGAGGGGGGATGCCAGCCCTGAGAGTAGTCAGGTCCCGAAATGGCTCAGGTGACGTAGGCTCGCTCCCTATTGTCAAGCAAACGGGGTACAGGCTTGACTATCCTATCGCTCTCAAGTTTTCAAGGTCAGTTGAGATTTTCTGGAAGTCGAGAAAAAAATTGGCCAAAAGAAAATTATAAGTACCGCGCTAGTACAGACTCTAACTCCTGATACGTTGTACATATATGGTCAGGCAGTTGCTGTTGTGCTCTGCGGATGGTGATGTTTCCCTAGGCCCACATGCATTAGTTCATATGCATCATTATGATATAAACTGTATTCTTGTGATTGAAAAGTGTGAATATCCTGTGTATGCTCTAGTTGCTGTATTCTACTTGTTATGAGTTCATGCGATGTTCTCACCCTTCTTTCTGCTCCTGTCATTTTCTGTTGTTGTGTTTCTTCGCTACATCGACAGTCGGCATCGGGGATATTCAGTATGTCGACCATGAGGATCTAACTACGATGGATGCCACGAGGTCAGTGGCAGGTGACCGACATCCCTAGGTGATGCGTGTTTACAGGGGAGGTTCGCCTTATCATTTCTCATCCTAGCCTTCCCTTGATTCCGGAGTTGGACTTCACGGTGCTAGTGACCCTCGAGTTCGAGACGCCACCAGGACTCAGACGCTATACTACTTTTCATAACCCTCGTCGTCGTCCCGCTCCTTCGACGTCATCTCAGTCGTCACGGATGGCGACTATGGCTGAGCTAGATTCCCCCAGATACTCTCCCTCTCCCGAGGCATCACCTTCTCAGCCTGTGCGTACTGATGCGCATAGCCGCCCTCTCCCGAGTGAGCCAGATTTGATCGTGATAGATGACACCACAGATGAGGAGGAGGAGCCAGAGGAGGATCCTAAGGAGGAGGAGCCAGAGGAGGACTCTTCGTGCGACGAACCCTCAGAGGATTTCGGGATGATCACTCTCGAAGGTGTTGGGAGGAGGAGTTGTGGATGGCTTCCTGCTGAGTCGGAGGATGATGAGTAGGACTAGTGTATTTGTGAGTCTAGGTTGTAGCAGTTCTGATCTAGCGACCTCTTGTTTTGTATTGTGTTGAGGCCTTATTTATTTTAGTCTACTACTGGAACTCATGTTTTGTATGGTTATCTTGTTGGCTCGAGAAGTACACTGACACTGTGAATGTATGTATATATTTATGATGTTTCTTTCCTTTTAATTGATTTTATAACTGCGTGTATGCTGTGTGTGTACGTGAGGTGATAATCGTCTAGATGTTTTCGGAAAACGAGTTTCGAACTTAAGGAAAGGATATTTCATAAATACTTAAAACGAAATTAGAAATGTAATGGTTTGATGATGACTAAGCTCTTTCAAAAAAAAAAATTTTTCCCTATTTTGACGTTTTAAAAACAGTAAGTTCGACGGTTACGTGTTATAATGTGATACTCTTAGTGGTATAACTAAGGGTGTCGCATTTAGGTGGTATCAGAGCTGTTCTTTCCTTTTTGGCCTCGGGTATGGTCTATGATACCCTTCTCTCTGTGTTTACTCTGTGTTGATTGTTTGTTTGTGTTGATTGTTTGCCTTGTGTGAATTGGTTTCTCTCATCTTACTATCTTAGTAATATGAGGATCTGTGTGTAGCGTTGCTTATTCTTGCTTGAATGGTTCTGCATGAACGGAAGAAGTTGACTTGTTCTGCGAATGCAGGATTTCGTGGCAGAAAGAGGCAACCCTGTGATGGGCAATCTCCTAGGAAGGAGACGGGGTAGCATAATATCACACCTCATAAAAGAATTAACTTAACACCCTAGTTAGAATTAAGGTAGTATGAATGAACTAAGTAATCAAGCTTCTAAAACGAGTTTGCTAAGACCTCTAGGTCCTGAGATTGTACATTAGTGTAGCCAATAGTTGATTTGGCTTGTGGTTTGAAGTGTTGAGTGTGACATTAAAAGTTAGAGTAGGATGACCACTAAGGTTAGGTTCCCAATCCTTTAGATGAGTAACCTAAAGGATCGACGATGAATTCGAGGTTGTAAATTCAAGGTTAAGATGATTGATCATTGAGGTTTAATTATTAAGGTTTTGAGATTAGGGGATTTGTACTAATAGCTCTTGAGGATTCAGTTATTGAAAATATATATACATATATATAATTTGGCAAAGCAAGTTAGAAATAATCGATGACTCAGGGTATACTCAGGATATATAATGATGGAGTTTAGGATAAGAATGACAAACACACGAATTGGGGTTTGATCTTAGCAGTTAAGGCATATTTGGATACCCTGTTGATGAACTTGAAGTCTAAAAGGGTTTGACTGTAGAATGAGTGCCATGATTGAAGTTTGATAGATACACTAGAGTATGATCGCTATCTATAACGGATTGATAAAATAAGGGTTTATAGAAAAAAGTGGAAAACTCGATTTGAGATAAAAGAAGTCAAAATATTGAGACCAATAGCACAAGATGTAATTGTTAAGCAAATTCTAGTTGGATAATTGGATATTACTAAGCAGAGGATCTATTAGTATCAAGATTACACAGGAGGTCGAAGAAAGAAATCATGTGATGGAGAATTAGGTGTAACAGTAAGCACTACAAGAACTACAATTGTAGGAGCTAAGTAAGGATAACACTTCCATAAGGTTAGTAGAAATAATAGAGATGACAAACAATGAGGGGTTATGGTATGTGTTGACCTTGATGATTAAGAGTTATGCTTGATTGTGTTTTTATAAATTGAAAGAGGTATGTGATTGGAATCTCATAAACGATTAAGATTGGAATTGGTAAGAGTTATGGTGCTTTGATTGAGTATGATCATACCAATTTATATGATTAGTTTATACATTAATCTTAATGGACTTAGACTCCCAAGGAAGAGAAATTCAATCGGTAAGTATTTAGGCAAGGTTTCGAAGGCTAGAATAATACTACGCTTAGGTGGGTAATGTTTCACGTAAGGATTCCCTAAGGTGTAATTGCAATCCGTGGGAGTAGGATAAGCATAAGGAATGATAATAATATTCCCAAAGATAGGTTTAAAGATAGATTGCCTCTATCTATATACCGAGACTATAGGTAACCTTACAATCTGCTTTGGACTTTACCACGGATGCTACAGGTGTCTAGTAATTCCATCTGGATTGGTTGTCATTGGTGTTCCTTTCCCTCCTTGGTGAACCCAGTTTTCTAGCCTCATTTAAGCCAACTTATCCTCATTCTTTCGTGCAATGTTCTCTCCTATTTCTCGGACCCAACGGGGAGTATAGAGTTCTTTGGAATAACCTTGAGGGATAGAAAGTTGTATGTTAAGCTATCTAAGTGCGAATTTTTGTTGAAGGAAGTGAACTTCCTAGGTCATGAGATCTCTACTGGAGGAGTTAGTGTAGACCCAGCTAAGGTAGAAACTGTATTACAATGGGAAGCACCTAAGACTGTAACGGAAGAGAGAAGCTTTTAGGGTTAGCAGGTTACTACCATAAGTTTATTGAGAATTTTTCTAGGATAGCAACCCCATTGACCCGTATGATTAGGAAGACCAACTTTTTGTGTGGAGCCAAAAGTGTGGTGATAGTTTTCAGGAATTGGAGAAAAGGTTAACTACGGCGCCTGTATTAGTTTTACCTGACCCATATGAGAATTTTGAAGTATATTGTGATGCTTCGAAACAAGGATTAGGCTGTGTGTTGATGCAAAAAGGAAAAGTAGTGGCTTATGCCTCTAGGCAACTGCGAACACACGAAGTAAATTACCCTACGCATGATTTAGAGTTGGCAGCCATAGTTTTTGCTCTGAAGATTTGGAGGCACCATCTGTATGGCACTAGGTTTGAAGTCTTTAGTGACCATAAGAGCTTGAAGTATCTGTTTGATCAGAAGGAGTTGAATATGAGGCAGAGACGATGGATGAAGTTTTGAAGGATTATGATTTTAGTCTACAATACCACCCTAGGAAAGCCAATGTAGTGGCTGATGCTTTGAGTAGGAAATCTTTGCATATGTCAGCAATGATGGTTAAGGAGCAAGAGTTGATAGAAAGGTTTAGAGACCTGAACCTAGATGTTGGATTTGGACCTAAGAGTATAAGATTGGGAACCTTGAAGATTTCAAGTGATTTCTTGAAGCAAGTTCGCGTAGCACAGGAAATGGATCAATCTTTGCAAGTTTTGAAGGATCTAGTTCCTAAGAAAGGAGAATATGAGTTTTGTAAGGGTACTGATGGAATTATTAGATTCAAAGGTAGGATATGTATACCTGGTGATAAGGAAATAAGGAAACTGATCTTAGAAGAGGCTCATAAGAGTGGGTTGAGCATTCACCCTGGAGCAACTAAGATGTACCAAGATCTGAAGAAGATGTTCTGGTGGTCTGGGATGAAAAAGGGAGTAGCTGAGTATGTAGCATCTTGTTTTGTTTGTCAGAAAGCTAAGATTGAACATCAAAGACCATCAGGAGAGTTGCAGCCTTTAGATGTCCCTGAGTGGAAATGGGATAACATATCAATGGATTTCGTGGTAGGTTTACCTAGAACTGCTGCAGGTTTTGATGCTATATGGGTAATTGTTGATAGGTTAACAAAATCTCCTCATTTCCTACCCATCAACATTAAGTTTTCTCTAGAAAAGTTGACCCAGTTGTACATTAAGGAAGTAATAAGGTTACATGGGATTCCGTCTAGCATAGTGTCAGATAGAGACCCGAGGTTTACATCCAGATTTTGGGGTAGTCTACAACAAGCTTTAGGAACCAAGTTGAGGCTTAGTTCGGCCTATCACCCTCAAACAGATGGTCAGTCTGAGCGAACTATCCAATCCCTAGAGGATTTGCTGAGGGCATGTGTGTTAGAACACAAGGGAAGTTGGGATAAGTTTTTGGCATTGATCGAGTTCACTTACAACAATAGTTTCCATTCTAGTATTGGAATGGCACCATATGAAGCCTTGTATGGTAAAAAGTGTAGGACACCTTTGTGTTGGTTTGAGTCTGGCGATGGCCTAGTGTTGGGGCCTGAGATGATTCAGCAAACCACGGAAAAGATCAAGATGATTCAGGAAAGGATGAAAATATCACAGAGCAGGCAGAAGAGTTACCATGATCGGAGGAGGAAACCCCTTGAATTCAAAGAAGGAGATCACGTATTTTTGAGAGTTACACCAACGACTGGGGTTGGTAGGGCAATACGATCTCGAAAACTTACACCTAAATTCATTGGTCCTTACCAAATTTTGAAAAGAATTGGTCTTGTTGCTTACCAAATAGCCTTGCCGCCTTTTCTTTCAAACCTTCATAATGTGTTCCATGTGTCACAACTCCAAAAGTATATTCCGGACCCTTCGCACGTCATAGAACCCGACATAATACAATTAAAAGAAAACATGACTTATGAAGTGTTACCTGTGCGATTCGGAGACCGAAGGATAAAACAGTTGAGAGGAAAAGAGATTCCGTTGGTAAAGGTTATTTGGAGTGCAACCGATGAAGGAAATGCAACCTGGGAATTGGAGGAACAGATGAAAAAGTCTCACCCTCAGCTATTTCAAGAAGGCACACACAAATTTCAAGGACGAAATTTCTTTTTAAAGGGGGAGAGTTGTAACACCCGCGTTTTACCATTTTTGCCGTTTTGAGTGTTTTATTGGATTTTGAGTGATTAAAATTATTTTTAATCATCAAAATTTATATTTTTGGATTTAGAATTAAATTTCCTATTTTTAGGGAATTTCTGGGAATTTTTGGGGTTTTTCTGTGAAAATGACCTTTTCGCCCCTCCCGTATCTTGAACCGGGCCAGAAAAATTGCACAACTCTCCTTTTTCCTCCTCCCAAGGCCGTGGGAGAGTGTGAAGTGTGCATGTGGAAAAGTTTTTCAATGCCTTTTTCCAAGGTCAAAAGACATGACAAAAAGCCTTAATTTTTCAAAAGACTTATGCCACTTGTCCATTTCTTTCTTTTTCCCTACATACAAAAAGGCTAGAGACCATTTTCATTTTTCATTCTCTCCTTCTCTCGTGCTGAAACAGAACTGTGAGACCTCTCCCTCATCCTCTCCAATCTTCCATTTTTCTTCCAAACACATTCAAGCTAAAGGTTCCATTTTTGAACCTAAGCTTAAACACCTAGCCTCCAACCTTGTAGAAGTCCTTGTTGGTGATCAAGAGGAGGATCTTGGATCTGTTTTTGATTTTGTTACTGCACCTTATTTTTACATAAAATTCCTTAGGTAAGGGGGGGAGAACTTGAACTCTAGTAGGATTGGTGACTAGAGTCAAGGATTTACCCTTAAATCCTTGTCCTTGCTATTGTTTTTCCTTTGAAAAAAATCATTTCTTTGAGTTTTTTTTTGAGTAAATGTTTCGGATTCTTGGAGCTGGGTTGTTTATATGTTTTAGAGTTTATTTTGATGCTTGGCATGTGCTTGGATTGTGATTGTTGATGCATGCAAGCCAAGAAACAATTTTGGAAAAATTTTCCCCTTTTTTTCTCTAATAGCTCTCGGCCTTGAGGGATTTTGGGGCTGCATGTGTTTCAAAATTTTTTTGGTGCTTGGAATGTGTTTGTATGATGAATCTATGAACATGCATGAAGTTGGTTGAATGTATACAATTGTTTTGGATGATTGATCCTTGAAAAATAGTGTTTATGAGCTTGAAAATGGAGTTATGAACTTTAATATGTATGTGTATGATTTTGAGTGGATTAGTATGATATTTGGCATTTAGATTGTTTGTTGATGAATGTGTGAAGTTTTGGTGAAGATTGGATGTTGTAAAAAAATTTGAAGTTTTGATGAACATTCAAGTTGTTCTTGATGTTCATGAGTGGTTCTTGATGAAACTCATCAAGAATACCTTTTTGATCTTGAAAATGGTCAAGGGTATGTTGAAAACATGTTTATGGGCTTGATGGTCCAATAAGGACTAAGGAATAATTTTATAAGTAAAAGGGTTAAAATGCAAATGAAGAAATTTTTTAAAATAGTAAAAGACTAAATTCGGATTCCTACTTTCACCAAAATAAAAGTCAACATAAAAGTCAATTTTTGACTTATTATGAGTAAAAATGGGCTCCCATGAGTCATCCTACCTTTGGGCCTTTGGTTTGGGCCCAAATCCTTCAAAAAAGAGTCAAAGACCCATTTAAAAGTCAACCAAAATTTATTTATGGATTTGGGTTTAGATTAGAGTTGGACTTAAACTCTAATCCAAGTAATTAAAAGTTAAAAACTTAGGATTAATTAGTGGGCTTAACTAATTTAATTACCTAAGTTAATCAACCTAATTCGCTTAAGTTAATTAAGTAAAGAATGATTAATTAAGTCTAAAGTTAATTAACCTTAATAAAAGTATTAATTAAGTAATTAATCAATAACGATGATTAAGAACTAATTAATTATGATTAACCTTAATCAAACATAATTAAAATCCTAATCCAAGATTAAGGAAGAGATTAAGGGATGATTAGGAATTAATTAGGATCTTAAGTAAGGATTAAGACTTAATTAAAGAGGATTAAGATTAATTCCAATCCAGTTAATGAAGACTAGTTAAGATTAAAAGTTGAACCTAATCTTAATTAGCCACAAAAGGAGAATTAGGATAAGTAATACCATCCATAAGATACAATCATAAGTCTTAGTAAATTATAGGACTTAAGTGGACATGATTATCAAAGAACGTTAGTACGAACTACTATAAAAGATTATAACCAACACCCTCTTCTTACATAAAACTTGAGAAGCTTAGTGAGAGAGCGTGGTTTCAACTGGGGATAGGGTTTGGTTTTCCTTGTGAAGGGGAGACTTTGAATCGGGCCGTACCACGGGGATGTGGTGACGTTGAATGATTCAAAGGGGCTTCGCCTGTGAGGAGGTGTTTATTTTGAAACCTCGTTGTGTGTCATGCGAGGTGATAATCGTCTAGATGTTTTCGGAAAATGAGTTTCGAACATAAGGAAAGGATATTTCATAAATACTTAAAACGAAATTAGAAATGTAATGGTTTGATGAGGACTAAGCTCATTCAAAAAAAAATATTTCCGTATTTTGACGTTTTAAAAACAGTAAGTTCGACGGTTACATGTTATAATGTGATATTCTTACTAAGGGTGTCGCACAAGATATTCTCGCTTGGGCGAGCGTGTCAGTTGCATACTTTTCATTCACATTGTCGCTTAAGCGAAATGTCTCGCTCAAGCGAGAATGGTACAGAAAAGACCCCCTTTCTGGACGATTCTCGCTTAAGCGAAAATTATCCAGAAAGCCCCCCAAAAACTCCCCTGTATCTCGCTTAAGCGAGCTGGACCGCTCAAGCGAGATATGCAGAAACTCAAATTCACCCTTTTTGCTGCATAATTCATTCAAGCGAGATATTCTCGCTTGAGATAGAATGCTAAAACTTCCAAACTTAGTTTTATTTCTGAGGCTTTCTTCTTAAGTCATTTTTACCCTTTACTTCATATCATTCTTAAAAGTCATTATCCTAATCTTTTATAAGATTTAATTAGTCTTAAGTATCGGGATGTCACACATCTACAAGAAATTTACACTGTGGAATCTGACATACCAAAGCAGTCCAGACAAACCAAGGACGAAGACCTCGTCATCTCTTTTTTAGAAGCCGACTTTGCAGCAAAAAAGAGGTAACATGACGACCCTATGGTAATGATAGCCCTTATTGACCACGCCGATGTTGGATGTGTCTTCGTCAACCAGGGTAGCCCCGCCGATGTACTGTTCCTCAGCACGTTAAAAAAGATGGAATTGTCCGAGGCGCAGCTCTCCCCTTACCAGGGGGAGCTAATCGGCTTTACCGGCGAGAGAATTTGCCCGAGAGGATACCTCGATATCCAGCTCTGTCTCGGAGATGAAGTAACCAACAGGGGGATAAATGCTAAGTTTATGGTGGTGGATTACCCCAACATCTACAATGCCATTCTGGGTCACCCTTCCCTGAACGCCTTCGGTGCGATTATATCTACTCGGCATCTGGCCTTGAAGTTCGGTTCCCGAGACAGGATCGTCATCACCATACACGGTGACCAGGAAGAGGTCAGGAAGTGCTACAATCTCACTCTCCAATGCAAGAATTCAGATCAGAACACAACAAGGTACATCCTGGATAAGGGGAAGGGCAAGATCGTTATGTTGATCGACCTCGACGCGCGAGCGGATAAAGACTCCGACTCTTCACCCCCGTCCAACCTGGAGTTGGCTAGGAAGCAAGTTGATCCCTATATGCAGTTCGGGCCCGTCCCGTGTTGTTAAGAACGGAGTGGAGCTCGGAGCGCCGACCGAGGCGAGATTAATCAAGCTTCTCAAAGATAACAAGGATCTCTTTGCCTGGATGGCAGCCGACATGCCTAGGATCGACCAGCACTTCTACAGTCACCATCTCTTAGTGGATCCTCGAGTCAAACCCGTTGCACAGAAAAAGAGGAAGATTGGGCCGGAGAGGCAGAAGGCCGCTGAAGAACAAGTTGACGAGTTACTCAAGGTCGGGTTCATTAGAGAATGTAATTATGTAACTTGGCTTTCCAATGTTGTACTTGTGAAAAAATCTAATGGGAAATGGAGAATGTGTGTTGACTATACTGATCTCAATAAGGCTTGTCCAAAAGACCCCTTCCCCCTCCCCAACATTGACAGGCAGGTCAATAACTCGACCGGCTACCAATGGTTATCCTTCATGGACGCATACTCGGGCTACAACTAGATACCTATGTCCCCAGAGAATGAAGAGAAAACAACCTTCATCATAGACCGGGGAATCTTCTGCTATCGCATGATGCTATTCGAACTGAAGAACGCCAGCGCAACCTACCAAAGAATGATGACAAAGGTCTTCACCGACATGCTAGTCGAAAAAATTGAAGTGTACATCGATGATATCATCGCCAAAACCCCATCCGAGAAGGACCACGTCGACGATCTGGCCGCGGTCTTCAATCGACTTCGCAGATACGACATGCGCCTCAATCCTCTCAAGTGCACCTTCAGCCCCTCCAGGCAATTCCTAGGATTTATGCTGGCCAGCTAGGGCATTGAAGCAAACCCGGCCAAATGCGAAGCTGTGATCCAAATGAAAAATACCAACATGCCTAAAAGAAGTACATAAACTAAACGGGCGAATAACCGCACTCAACCGATTCATCCCCCGGTCGCCCGCCCGTTCGATCCCCCTCTTTAAGGCCTTACAGAAAGGATCAACATTCGAATGGACACCAGAATGTGAACAGGCTTTTCAGGACCTCAAGTCGGCCATAACCTCCCCCCCGATCCTAGCAAAGCCCGTCCCGGGCGAACCCCTTATTCTTTACATCTGCGTAACCGATCAGGCAATCAGTTCCACGCTAGGCCGAGAAGAAGGGAAAGATCAGCACCCTGTTTACTTCGTAAACAAAGCCCTTCATGGACTTGAGATTCGATATAAAAAACTAGAGAAAGTCGTATTAGCCATCGTTACCTCGCCCCGACGGCTCCTCCATTACTTTCAATCTCATCCCATCATAGTCCGAACCTATCTCCCCATTCGGATCATCCTCCACAACAAGACTTATCTGGCTGGCTAACCGGTTGGGCCATCAAACTATCCGAGTTCGATATCTCATTTGAACCTCGACTGGAATTGAAAGCTCAGGTTTTGCCCGACTTCATCACCGAACTAAGTCCACCTGCCCCGAACCCGGGCGAACCACGGAGTTGGACGATCTTCGTAGACGGCTCATCAAAAAAGAAGGGCGGAGGAGCTGGGATAATGCTCGAAGACAAAGAGGGAATATGCTTGGTACAATCTCTCCGGTTTGATTTTAAGACATCCAACAACCAAGCCGAGTATGAAGCCTGTCTCGCTGGGTTATCTATGGCCCGAGAACTTGGGGGACAAAACGTCACACTTTGCAGTGATTCCCAACTGGTCATTTTGCAAGTCAATGGAGATTATCAAGAACGGGAACCCCTGCTTCCGATATCCCTGGATAAAGTTCGAGACCTGGCTTCGGCCTTCGATCAGCTCACATTCCAACACGTACCCTAGGAGAAAAACGCCCGGGCTGACATCTTGTCCCAGCTAGCCAGCACGAAGAAAGTGGGCAACAATAAAACTGTACTACAAGAAACCCTTTCCTCTCCGAGCATATCTCTCGACCACAGCACCTCGATCCGGGAAATCGGAGACCTGAACGACTGGAGAACATCATTCCAGCTATTCCTTGAAAAGGGAGAACTCCCGTCCGACAACAAAGACGCCAAGAGGATCAGGCACATGTCGGTCAAATTCACCATGATTAATGTGAACTTGTACAAAAGGGGGTTCTCCTCCCCCTGCTAAAATGCATAGTACCACCTCAAATCAGCTATGTCATGGCCTAATTGCACGAAGGAAGTTGCGGTAGCCACATTGAAGGTCGGTCTCTGGACCGAAAGGCATTACAGGCCGGCTACTTCGGACCATCCATGGGATGGCAATGCTAAGACATCGTCAAAAGATGCAACGCCTGTCAACGCCACCCTGACCACCAGAAGATCCCAGCTGAAGTCCTGACCATTACGACGACCCCCTAGCCCTTCCTTCAGTGGGGAATCGACATTCTTGTCCCCTTCCCTCTTATGGCCATGGATTATTTCACAAAATGGATCGAGGCTGAACCCCTCGCCACTATAACGTCGGCTCGGATCCAAAGATTCTTCTTCAAAAACATTGTTTGTCAATTCGGGATACCCCAATCAGTGATTACAGACAACGACACCCAATTCGTTGGCAAAGGTTTCAGAGAACTCCTGGCCAGCTTGAAAATCAAACAACACTTCTCCTCAGTTGAACACCCTCAGACCAATGTGCAAGCTAAAGCGGCCAACCGAGTCATCCTGCGAGCACTTAAGTGAAGACTAGAAGAGGCCAATGAGAAGTGGGCAGAGCAACTCGACCACTTTCTCTGGGCATATCAGACCACAACCCACTCATCAACCGGTGAGACCCCCTTTCGGCTCACCTACGACACCGAGGCAATGATCCCGATCGAGGTAGGGGAGCCATCATGGCGACACTCTAACTTTAGGCTGGCGGAGAACGTGGAAGTAATCAGGGAAGAACTCGACCTTTTTGGACGAAACTAGAGAAGTCGCCCACGTCCTCGACCGGGTCCTCAAGGAACGGCTCGCGCTCTGACACACCACCAGAGCTTTGGTTAAAAAATTCCAAGTCTCAAACCTGGTTTTACGAAGATCCGTCTGGGGTATATAAACTCGAAACCCTTAAAGGGGAACCAATTCCAAGGTACTGGAATGCAACCAACCTTAGAATGTATTACAGTTGAACACTATCAATAAAAACGGTTTTTGAACCGATATTTTGAAGAAACATCATCGCTCGCATTCCACCACGGCCCGAAGAGGGATCGGGGGAGATTATATCGTTGGCATGAAGAATGCCAAGCAAAATGCCCCCCATCCCAAAAAGAGGGCGAGAGAAGAAATAAAACTAACCCGACTTGAACAATGCCAGGACGATATCGCAATGTTAAATCTCGTTAAAATCCAGGACGATTTTAACAGGTAAAGTGCATTAAATTCGGGACGGTATCAATATCGTAAAACATGATAAAAGCCAGGACGGTATTAACATTGTTAAACATGATAAAAGTCATGGCGGTATTAACGTTGTTAAGCGTGTCAAAAATCGGGACGATATTAACGTTGCGAAGCATGTTAAAAACCGGGATGGTATTAACGACATGAAGCGTGTTAAAATTCGGGACGATATCAATATGATAAAGCGTTCTAAAAGCTGGGACGACATCAACGTTATTAAATTGCAGAATGACCAAACACTTTACACTTCAAAGAAACGATAGCAGAAAAGACTTTGATTATAGACATTGATTATAAACAGTCATCTATTACAAAATGCGCCCCGGTCGACCTTGACGACTAGATACAAAAGGAAAGAAACTTATACAATAAAAACTTAAACATATGAAAACTTGAGGAGCAACCACCATCTCAATCCTTGCGACACTCCCCCTACTCGTCCTAGTCGGTCACCTCCTCCCCGGAGTCCATGTTGAATAGCTTGCGGGCCGCCGTATGCACCCTACAAATATGGCCACACAAGGCCTCGTACTCATGGGACACACCATCCAGATGAAGTCAGGGTTCCTCAAAGAAAGCTGGGCCAGGGCATTATCAAACGATTCTTTTGCCATGTTATTGCCAATGTCCAGCAACCTGGCCTTCTCCTCCTCCCACTTGGCCTGGTGACGAGCAAGGTTATTCTTTATCAAAGCCGCCACGACCTGTCTATCCATCCCGACCGATGAATTCTTGGTCTTCTGCATTTGCTCCTTCCTGGCCCGGAGTTCTTCCGCCTCCTTCTTCGCCGCCTCCGCCTCGGCGGTCCTCATAGCCAGATCCTTCCTCAGCTTCTTAACCTCGGTCTTCAAAACAGACCTACTCTTCTCAGCCTTCTCTTTCGCTGTTTACAACGATTCATTCTGAGCCTTGTAGGACTTCAAACCCTTCCCCACCAGCTCCACTGAGGCTTTCAGACCATTCACCTCCCTTTCCAAATCGTCGTTCGAATCCTAGACCTCCTGAAAGTGAGGAACAACCGACCCACGAAGGAATTTCATGAAGGCAGCTTGCTGAAGGCATTGCTGCTCCACAACACGCAAGTGGCGGTTGAAATTGATCCGGACATGGACATGGGCAACTTCTTTATTTGCAAAAACCCCCATATGAGTTGGATGGTCGAGGTTGAAGTCAACATCATACAAGATCGGCTCCCCATCCTCCTCCTCACCCTCCCGGCTCTACTCCTCCAATTCGACGTCCTCCTGCTCCTGCTCCTCCTCTTCCTCATCCTAGGGGACCGCCTTCTTCTTCTTTTTTCCCTTGGGAGATTGCTTTTATTCTTCCTCCTCCTTCTCTTGCGAGCAACATCCCGACTCTTCCCTCCATCCGGGGTCTCAACATCTTCCCCCTGGACCTGGGGTGGGGGAACGGGGGACAAGCAGCACCACCATCATTATCATTTTCATACCGAGGTCCAGGTCAATCTCGGGCTCCTCGTTCCCGGTGACTGGCCCGACATTAACTAAGCTTGGGCGGCTCTCAATGCCCTCATCGATGCATTTGCCATGGAAGCTGAAAGGAAAAAGAAGACAATCAAACCTTGGAAAATTACACAAAAATGGAAGGAAAACAATCATGTGAACAAAGACTCCCATCTACGTATCCGAGATGCTACATTACGGTTGGGGCCCTCTATGATACTCTTGCTCTTAAAAGGGCCCATCTCGGCTAAAAAATCATTTAACAGTTTCTTGGCCGCCTTTTCAGTCAATGTTAGGCGTTCCGTAGGAACCTCGTAATGACTTAGTTCATGATCATAATGAATCGAACACCAATATATATGGATCCAAGGTACCATGTCGCCCGAATCACTGCGATTCCTCCAAAATGGCACTCGGCCCAGGGAAGGTTGAATCCTAAAAAACTCTTGTTTGAAGGAGATCTTCCCCCGTTTGGCCGAATGCACGAATGGCGTTATCAGCTTCGGTTCGTATGTGTGCGAAGGCTCACCCATGTCTTTAAAGTCTCCTCCTTATTCCCCTTCTCATACATTCTCAGCACTTGGAAATAATGAAAGAATGGGTTCAGGGTCGGTTCCAAGTGAAACTCATTCAATATTAACTCAAAACAGATAATAAAAGCCCAAGAATTCGAATGTAACTGAGAGGGCACCGTAAGCAAGTACATGAGAACCTTCTGTTGAAAATCGGATAAGGGAAGCAAAAGTTTTAGCTTTGAATGGTAATAATCGTACGAATACATAAACTGTGTATTTGTCTCGGACAATTCACACACTCGGGCCCCGGCCGGAGGAACGACAACATCGTAATCACGAGCATGCGTCTACTCACAAAATTCCAGGTTCACCAACCGCTCTTGGACCGTGACGGGTGCACCTGGCCTATATACTTGTGATACCTAGAACCTCGGGTGCCACCCAGGAATATTTGTCCGCCCATCTTGCCACCGACGGTATCTCTACTTGTCTGATGGGTCTCTGGCAAGCGAACCAAAAATCCAGTAGTATAATAGTAAGAAACGTATCGTATCCACAGGGAACAATCAATTCGCGTATAGTCGTGATCTATTTATCAAGGGAAGACAACAGATTTATAAGAGTATTGTTGCGTAAATTGTAAATAGCAAATAAATAATCAATTAAATTAGAATGGAAGAGTTAGAGACACTTTACTTGGATTAGGATTGAACTTCATATCATCACACCCTTTGTGCATGTAAAAACTATCTATTATTTTAGGTTTACTCTATAATACTGTAGACAAACTATATTGCTTATGACCCCGAGTTACCAGGCGCCACTCAGACTCAAAGATAATTCATGCGGGTTCTTCCAACCGACAGACTTACCTTCGACTTATTTTATTCTCTTTATTCTGTTTGTAAAAGAACTATTTGATAAACGAGGCCTAATCCTGTAGACGCACCTTCAATAGAGTACTCATCCTACCCATCACTCATAAGGATACATCTATGTGTCAGTCTTGGATTGACAATCAACTAATCCTTTGCTATCGATACTAAGACCTAATCCTGTAAACGCCCTTCGCTAGAGAACTGTCTCTACCCATCGCCCATTAGTAACGCTCATGTGTCGGTCACAGAGTACCGAGTCCTCTTATTCAATCACAGTTTGGGTTTCTTCAGAATCCGCTCCCCCATCCTCAATCGTATTCAAAATTAGCCTATAACTCCGGCGCAAGCGAAGAAGTTAGGAATTAAGCACAGAATAAGATTACCAATATTATAGACAGAGAGCTCAGGAAATAATAATATAGAGTTTACATACACTTTGGGATAGAATCAATTACATTCAATCCTAATGGAGAGTTAACTACATGAGATAGCCATACAAACCACTGAAGATACTGTCACCATCTTCAATCCTTATGAAGCGCTCCTCCTCTCCTACTCTAAAATTAGCTATGGTGCATTATCACTGAAATAAGACTGAATTACAATAATCGTGCACACCTTGATCTGGTGCAATGAGGTCCTATTTATAGTCTAAGGAAAGACAAAGGAAATTGGGGAGAAATCTATCTAAAAATGACAACAGGGCATGAATCAGCGTGATCTGCGCTTCACCCTGCGCTACAACGCAGGTTGCAGCGCAGGATCCAGAGAGCTGCGCTTCACCCTGTGCTACAGCGCAGGTTGCAGCGCAGGATCCAGAGAGTTGCGCTTCACCCTGCGCTACAGCACAGGTTGAAGCGCAGGATGCGTCCTACAGCTCAAACTTTCTCTTTTTAATTTTGATCTCTCCCCGAGACTGGTTTTGGCTGATTTGTCTTTCCTTGTTTCCCTTTTCTTGATGAGATCTTGCATTTATTGAGCATCTTGGATTTATGTGGGAAGGTTGTCTGCAGAATCCTTGTTTGATTGGCAGTGATATCTTCATTAATGGCTCTCAGATATTCTTCAAATCTTCATTATTGCCTTCAATCAAACTTCAAATCTTGCAGATATCTCCCCTATTCAATGTTATCTTTCCTTCAAATAAAATCCTTGCAATATTATGCAAAAATCAGCAATATTTCTATCAAAATAGCATCAAATTCAAATCTAAGATTAATAAATACAATTTATCTAATATTTAATAAAAAGGGATTAAACTGGGGCAAAAATACCATTTTATCCTTGATAAGTGAACTAAAAAGTGCTCTAATTTATCATATAATTTTCACTTATCAAAATACCCCCCAACTTAACTTCTTGCTTGTCCTCAAGCAAGAGACCTATTTGCAATCAAAAATCAATTCTATTCCCTGTGTAATAAAAAACAATTCAAAAACAAATTCAAGGAACTCTTCATCATCTCCTTGTTAAGCAGCAGTCACTTTCCAAACATAAGAAAAAATCAGGATTAAGAGATGTTACCAATCCTCAATCAGAATAGAACACAAACATCAGTCAAGCTTCTCAAAAATAGCAATTAAAGCAGTAAGTGATAAACCAATGAAATCTCTCATTCTCACGGGTAAGTGTTTCCCTCAATCTTTTTCACCACCGTTGAACAACTAGAATTGATAGTCGTGTCGAACATCTGAACCTGCAAGTAGTTAACATGGATCAAAAGGTCTTTTCCTTGGTTGTAATGAGTCTGGGCTATCAAGAAATTATGGTTTTTCTGGATATGCAAAGAACACTTTGAATAGAGAGCATCTTGTGATTGTATTTGGGAACTTCTCTCAATTTACCATGTCATTCTTGAATTGTCACCCTTTTTTCAACTTGGCCTCTTTGTTTGAAGAAGTACTCCCCCCAACTTATTCAATTCCACACTTTTGTGCAGATTTCTTTTTTTTTAGCACATAAACAATAACATAGAGAATTTATTTGTGGGGGAGTATCCTTCTTTGTGATTTCTTGTTCCTGCTCTTTGAATCTCTTTGACCTTTCAATTCACCAATCTTTTGTCCCATTTTGTTGTGTTGCACCTTGCTCTCTATCCCAAGTGTGAAGGGACATGGTATGATCATTAATCATGGTTGGGGTGCATCAAAGGAAATATTAAATCTCAAATGGGCAATCAAAAGTTGGAAAAATTTAATCAAGGTTGGCTATTTGGCACTGAGCACAATATTATAATCACAAAATATGCCTTTGTCACTTCCATATCTTCCACTAGCAAGACAAAATTCAGAAACTCAAGCAATAACAGTTGACAAGCAGTGGGGAAAAGCTCTCAATTTCAGTGTTTGGGCTCTCAGCTCACTGGTTATTGGCTAAAATTCCTTGATAAAGCACTTACTGGTTTTAATTAACTATCCTGATAGGTCATTCTGAGAAGCATCCTGATCCTAACTGATTATGGAGTTAATCACAAAACCCTATCATCTTTCCTAGTCTGGTTAGTTAAACTACTTAATTACAAAGAATTTTGAAAAAGTTGCCTTAATTCCTAATTTCCTAAGGTCCTAAAAAGTCCTAAAAATTTAAAAATTTAACAGAAAAACAGAAAATAACAAAATAAGTACTGCTTAATATAGATGATGTATCAGTGGTATACAGTACATATCAAAAGAAAATAAGAAGCAAAATAAGAAAATAAAATGAAAAAAGAAAAAGAAAAGAAGGAAAAGCACTAAATAGGAAAGAAAATAATCAGTCCTCATCCTGGTCCTGATCCATGTAAGCTGCTCCATCCCCCCTGGGAAAATAGGCCTGTCCCCAGGCCACTGTAAGTAATCATGAAACTGTGCAGGGGTCATGGGGTCCACACGAGTCTGATAATATCTACTCTGAAAATGAATAGCTGCTCGGTGAATAGTGGACATCTGAGCCATCAAATGAGTGTTTTGTGCCTCAAGTCGCTGGGCCCCGACTGGAGCGTCCGTGTCTGCTGGTGGTGGTGGTGCCTGCTGCTGCTGCTCCTCAACTTGTAACTCCTCAGCCGGAATACAGTTGGCTTCGATGTATGCTCTGGTCATGGGAAGTGTGATGCGAACCCTGGGGTTCACCTCTACACCCCTAGATCTGTAGAGTGAGGTGATGAGAGAAGGGAAGCCAAGCCTGATCTTGGAGTTAGGGGTCCGGCGCCCCATAGAAGATGCAAAGTCTGATATCTTCTGGGTGATGTCTCGTGAGACATCGATAACGGTGACGGTGAGGATAATGTAGATGAGCTGGGACATGGGCATAACTACATCAGAAACATGCCCGGTAGGATGAATGTTGGCCAGTATCAGTACTGTCCACATCTGAGCTATGCTCCTCATATCTTTCCTGTAGATCCTAGTAGCCTCCTGATATGCATTCCTTTCAAAGGAACACCCTGGTAAGCATAGCAGTTGAGCAATCTCAATGTCAAGGGGATCATTGCCATGAAGCCCCACAGCCTGCATCCTCTCGTGGTATTGGCACGCCACAAGGTCTCTGTCCTCCTCTATGGGATGTCCTAAAAGTGCATTGATTGCATCGCAATTAAATCTAATAACCTGTCCTCGAACATAGGACTCCCTCATGCAGTTAACGCCGTGGTCTCCGATGTCGTTAGCATAGAATTCCCTAACAATGTTTGGATCGAAGTAGGTGTCAGGGCGGCTGAGGCGGTTCCAATGCCTCCTGTGAATCTCAGTAGAGAACTCCTCATATTCCCCCTCCTGGAGGATGACTGGTCGATCCAGGATGAACTTGCAATCAGCAATGTCAGTGTATGCTTCAAAGGACTTGAGGTCCTTGAAGCGATGAGGGTCGAATTCAGGTTCCCTCTGGGGGGCCTTCCTCTTGGCACCCCCTGTGCCCCTCCCAGAGGAACTAGCACCACTGACATTCTTCGTGCAAACTGTCTGCAAAGTAAAAGCAACTCAAAATTATTTACGCATCATAATATTTAATTGTTCATAATTATGAAATAAATGGCCAATAAATTTCAAAAATTAGAGCAATCAATTAACCAAACAAATGTGCATAAAAATTTTGATTTTAAATATTACCAAATAAATGCCAATTAATTAAGACATGCTAAAGTGATCAGTTAAAGCAGGTCTTAAACAATTCTAAACAGGCAAAGTGAGAACCAAACTCATGCTCAAAAATCATGTCATCAGTAACATGCAATATTGCACAATCATATATGTATGGGCATGCCAAAAATATTAGAGCAATTAATTAAGCATACATGCACCAACAAAATAATTTGCAGAAATCATTGAACACTCAAAAACTACCACCTAAGCAAACATGAATAACTCAAAGAATCCTAACCACATGCAATCTAATTTAAAGCACTATGAACAATTATTTCTTTCCTAAAGGTTCCTAGAGTCCTAAGATTTCCATCCTAAGGTTATGCTCAAATAAAATAAAAATCAAAATTTCAATCGGTTAAAAAGAAAGAAAACTATAAAAACATACCTGGTATAAGCTCAGAAACTGAAAATGAAGGCTATATGAGTGAGAAAAGGCAAAACAAAGATTAGGAATATCAGAGAAAAGGCAAGGGAGAGAACGAAAGGAAGTTCAAAATGAACTCCTTCGTTCAAAATGGGGATATAAATATCCCGCTTCCTGCGCTACACCCTGCGCTATAGCGCAGAGTGGAGCGCGTACTGCTTCAGAAGTTGAAGCGTTCCGCTGCGCTGTAGCGCAGGGTGAAGCGCAAAAGTCAGAGAGTCAGGTTTTTAATTTTTATTCTGGGCTTCACCTGCGCTACAACGCAGGTTGAGGCGCAGATCTGTAGTATTCTCTCTGCTTCTGCTACTCCTAGTTGATTCCATGCAATCCTTTTAGATTTAGATCCCATTTTAACAATTTCCTAATTACACAGGTAAATCCTAAAACTAAAAATTACCAAAATGAAAATTAAATGAATTAAAAACTTACAAGGACTAGGTTGCCTCCCAGGAAGCGCTTGTTTAACGTCTTTTAGCTCGACGCCTGGTTACTCAACCCTTTTATGGTGGCCTCAAGTGGAGGATAATGTTTGACTCCATACTAGTTCTTCCTTTGAGCTCCCATCCTCCATGCCAATTTTTGATTCTTCCATCACTGTCACTATCTTCCTCAGTATCAGATGTTGACCTCCTTCTCCTCTTAAATCTGAACTCCCATATTGACTCTGGATGCTTTATCCTTATCCTAGGCTTCCTCAGAAATTCGGAGCCTGGAAACTTTGTTGGATTTTTGGAAATAGAATCAGTTTGTTGTAACTTGGGCTTACCTCTATGAAACGTAATACTTTCATCTTTTGAGCTCAATTCATATTTTCCTCGATCAACATCAATGATCATCTTAGCAGCTTTCATGAAGGGTCTTCCTAAAATTAGGAGGACTTCAGTATCCTCCTCTTCTGTCTTTGCAATGTAGAAATCTACAACATATGCAAATTTATCCACTTTGATTTGAATATCCTCTAATATCCCATGAAGGTGTTGAGCGGATTTATTTGCAGGAAGTAACCTCACATTTGCAGGCTTGACCTTCACATCACTCAACTTGTTAAAATACGATAGCGGCATCAAAATCATGCTCGCTCCAAGATCTAATAAAGCATGAGTAGGAGGTAGATTACCAATAGAGATGGGTATAGTAAACCTACCTGGGTCAAGTGACTTACTTGTGACTAAGACCTTCTCTTCATGATGTTCCTCTTGTGCTGCTTCTTTATCTTGTTGAACAACTTCCTCTTGAAGCAATTGTTCTTCAAAGATGATTTCTTCTTCCTCATCAAGTTCCTCCTCCTCTGACTTGTTGCCATCAGTAGCAATCAAGCTGCATTGTTCCTTTGGATTAGTTTGGTTCATAGCTGAGAAGTGTTGTTGCCTGTGCTCTACCATCTCAGTCGCTAACTGACCCACTTGACTCTCTAGAATCTTGATTGATGCCTCAGTAGTTGTCTTGAATCCACTAAATCTTTGCACAAGGTCATCAATTTTACCTTCCAAAGTGTTCAGTTTATCATATGTTGAGGGTTGCTGTTGGTAAGGTAGTTGTCGTGGTCCTCCATTCTGACTCCAACCTGAGTTGGTTTGGTTATTTCTCCAACCTTGTGAATATTGATTGTTGTTATTGTTGGAGTAATTCCCTTGCCTTCCCTGGTTACCCATGAAGTTGACTTGTTCTGGTTGTGTTCCTTGGTTAGCACATTGACCATTTAGATGGTCATCTCCACAGAAATCACAAATCAATGGTTGGGCTTGGATGGGTTGTGAGTGGACAGCTTTGAGTTGTTAAGGGAGTGTCTTCAACGTCTCAGTGAGTGCTTCTAGTTGACGTTTAATGAGGTTGTTCTCAGCTAACAGAGCATCACTTTGATTAAGTTCCAGCATCCCTTTCTTTGGTAATTGCGCGGGCTGTCTTCCACTTTGAGCTTGTTGATCGTTCTGTGCAAAGTGGTTGATGATTTCTAGCGCTCGATCAACTTCTGCGGATAAGATAGTTCCACCTGCTGCTGCATCTATGAATGACCTTGAATCTGAATGAAGTCCCGTACAGAATATGTTGAGTTGGGCTATATCCTCATAGCCATGGTTGGGACAGTTATGCAACATAGACTTGAATCTTTCCCAAGCTTCACATAGTGGCTCATCAATCCCTTGTCTGAATATGGAAATATTTGCCTTGGCTTTTATCTGCTTCCCTGCTGGGAAGAATCTTGTCAAGAATTTCTCCTCAACCACACCCCAATTGATTAGACTTTGATTTGGGTGTGATTGCAGCCATTCCTTAGCTTTACCTATCAAAGAGAAAGGAAACAAGCGTAAGTAAACAGATTCCAAATTATCTTCCTTGAATCCCATAGTACCAATCAATTCATAAAAGTTAGAGAGATGAGCATTTGGATTTTCATGATCCAATCCAGCGAATTGATGTGAACTAATGAGGTTGAGATGTGAAATCTTCAACTCCAAAACTCTTGCGTTTGGTGGTAACACAATGCTTGAGAAGTGACGTGGTCCTTGATGGGAGATATATCTCCTAACGTCCTTCTTGGACGTTCCTCTGCCATTTTTTGGGTTCCTCAACAATTGTCCTTCTTCTCCTTCATGAGTTTCTACCTCTGTTCTTTCGTGACGTCCTTTCTATTTCCGGGTCGAACTGTAATTGATTGGGGGACGCCTGACCTCTGAAAATCATAAACAAGAAACTTGAAAAAGGTAAGTGTTGAAGAGAATTAATAATAATAGAAAAACAATAAATTTCCTAAGATAATAATAGATCCTAAAAATAATAAGAGAAATAAATAGAAGAAATCCTAAGAAAACAAATAAACAAAATCCTAAAATAAAAACTTGATAACTAGACCGCCAAGGTCTACACGAATTGGAAACCGTTCCCCGGCAACGGCGCCAAAAATACTTGATGGATTTCTGGCAAGCGAACCAAAAATCCAGTAGTATAATAGTAAGAAAAGTATCGTATCCACAGGGAACAGTCAATTCGCGTATAGTCGTGATCTATTTATCAAGGGAAAACAACAGATTTATAAGAGTATTGTTGCGTAAATTGTAAATAGCAAATAAATAATCAATTAAATTAGAATGGAAGAGTTAGAGACACTTTACTTGGATTAGAATTGAACTTCATATCATCACACCCTTTGTGCATGTAAAAACAATCTATTATTTTAGGTTTACTCAATAATACTGTAGACAAATTATATTGCTTACGACCCCGAGTTACCAGGCGCCTCTTACACTCAAAGATAATCCATGCGGGCTCTCCCAAGCGACAGACTTACCCTCGTCTTATTTTGTTCTCTTTATTCCATTTGTAAAAGAACTAATTGATAAACGAGACCTAATCCTGTAGACGCACCTTCATTAGAGTACTCACACTATCCATCATTCATCAGGATACATCTATGTGTCGGTCCTGGATTGACAATCAACTAATCCTTTGCTATCGATACTAAGGCCTAATCCTGTAAACGCCCTTCGCTAGAGTACTGTCACTACCCATCGCTCATTAGTAACGCTTATGTGTCGATCACAGAGTATAGAGTCCTCTTATTCAATCAGAGTTTGGGTTTCTTCAGAATCCGCTCCCCCATTCTCAAACCTAGTCGAAACTAGCCTATAACTCCAGCGCAAGCGCGGAAGTTAGGAATTAAGCACAGAATAAGATTACCAATATTATAGACAGAGAGCTCACGAAATAATAATATAGAGTTTACATACACTTGGGGATAGAATCAATTACATTCAATCCTAATGGAGGGTTAACTACACGAGATAGCCATACAAACCACTGAAGATGCTGTCACCATCTTCAATCCTTGTGAAGCGCTCCTCCTCTCCTACTCTAAAATTAGCTTTGGTGCATTATCACTGAAATAAGACTGAATTACAATAATCGTGCACACCTTGATCTGGTGCAATGAGGTCCTATTTATAGGCTAAGGAAAGACAAAGGAAATTGGGGAGAATTCTATCTAAAAATGGCAACAGGGCAAGAATCAGCGTGATCTGCATCCTGCAGCTCCAACTTTCTCTTTTTAATTTTGATCTCTCCCCGAGACTGGTTTTGGCTGATTTGTCTTTCCTTGTTTCCCTTTTCTTGATGAGATCTTGCATTTATTGAGCATCTTGGATTTATTTGGGAAGGTTGTCTGTAGAATCCTTGTTTGATTGGCAGTTATATCTTCATTAATGGCTCTCAAATATTCTTCAAATCTTCATTATTGGCTTCAATCAAACTTCAAATCTTGCAGATATCTCCCCTATTCAATGCTATCTTTCCTTCAAATCAAATCCTTGCAATATTCTGCAAAAATCAGCAATATTTCTATAAAAATAGCATCAAATTCAAATCTAAGATTAATAAATACAATTTATCTAATATTTAATAAAAAGGGATTAAACTGGGGCAAAAATACCATTTTATCCTTGATAAGTGAACTAAAAAGTGCTCTAATTTATCATACAATTTTCACTTATCATTGTCCGCCAACCATTTGGTCACCTATAGAGACCTTATAGCAACTTCCTGAGTCAGAATGACCACCCCAGGATTGTGAGTCCTACAGGTTGAAGTCGGACCCAGATGACACACAACCAGTCCCGGTCACCATGGAGACTTCTCTTACAAACCAAGCGCGCCCCGGTTAGTTTCACCTTGAAACACCCCGGACCGACCCAACTACAGGGCGTCGAAGGACTGACCAGGCCACCAGTCAGGAGGCCCGAGCAAGATCGCCAAGGAGTCGTCACTACTTATTCCTCCCAATGAAAAGGAAAAAGCTAAGATAAGGAAGAGTACCTCGGTTATGAGTCACGAAAGGACTTGTTGTCTTGATGAAAAAAAGCTTAAGGACCGAGACAACTTGCTAACTTGATTTCAGCAGGACTTCAGTCACAGGAATACGTGATGAAGCTTTGGGGTCCACACTCCTTTTATAGAAGGGGGAGGAGGCACGACGAAGGTCACGGTCCATTGGGCCCTTAGCGAAAAGAATACGTTACGAATTTGAAACGACCCGAACCTTAGGAGGTAAAGCGTCACCCCCCGGGGAATCGAAGCAACGCGAACCCTAGAAGGCGAATCGATACACCTTCAACAGATTATTGAAACGTTCGACAAAACGTTTAGTGCATCAATCGTGACCCCGGGTTAATGTCTGAGATGACATCCCGCTAACTGGGTGAAGCGTAACTCGACACGACGGAATGGTCATCCCGGGCCACGCTGGGGGCAACTGTTCTGGCCGGGATAATTGGGCCCCATGCCTCGCAGGGTCCAACCCAATAAAACGACCCAAACCAAATTCGGATCCGGAGCCCCGACCCAGACCCGACTTCAGAGCATCTCCATACAACCTAGACGGATCACCAGGCGCACCTACCTGAGTCAACCCTGCTAGACGGGGCGGATGGCCCGGGACTCTTCTACAGGACCACACGCCACCTTTTACCTATATAACCCACTATTGGTAACCGTACAGGTACGTCATTAAGACTCCCGTAATTACTCTTCACCTGCCTTACACCCCGAATTGACTTGAGCATCGGAGTGTCTTCTGCAGGTACCACCATCTCGTCCCGGTCCGCACCTGAACACGAGACGAGGAAGCATTTCGGCTGCGGATATCTAGCCGAGACTAGTTCATCCCTGAACATGTTTGAATTAATTTTTTCTTTTCATGATTTTGATTTGGATTGATATCCCGGTATGTGGGTGATTGCTTGATGATGTGTTATGCATATATGTGTTGAATGAGGCTTGTGACTTTGGTACGTTAAGCTTGACTTGTTGATTATGCAATTGATTATTACACCCTTGCTATTTAGATTTGAATTGACTTTAGAATTAAATTGATTTTCGAGTTCTAGGAAATGATGTGGGAGCGGTGTGTGAATCGTTATTGTTTAGAATCCCTAAATACACATAAAACACTTAGATATGCTTGTGTTTCTTCATTGTAAGTCAATTATTCGGATTCTTATTCTTGAAGCTCTCTTTGTTGTTTTCTTTCATGAGCGTTTCTGCCATTCAAAACTAGTTGAAATAAAGAACTAACCAACTAGTCAACCTACTAAAATAAGTTTGCTAAGTCTTGTAGGTCCTGAGGTTTTACACTATTCTAGACAATAGTTGATTAGGATTATGATTTGAGGTGATAAATGAAATGTCAAATGTTAGAATATGATGGCCACTAAGGATAGGTATCCATTCCTTTAGATGAATGACCTAATGAATCAATGGTGGATTCGAGGTTATTAATTCAACGTCTAAGATGATTAATCATTAAGGTTTGATTATGAAGGAATCTTTTTGAGATTGATCGTCAAACTCCAAGCTATCGGGAGAGTCTTCACCCTCAGTGGTTAGATGACAGCTTCGACCGGTAACCTGATGCAAGGTACATGTGTTATAGGAGGTAGTACTTTAATTATGTTGTATCATTCAGGGGCAACCCATTCTTTTGTTGCTTTTGATTGTGTGGAGAAATTGAAATTGCATGTCACCCCTTTACCCTTTCATTTAAATGTCATCACCCCAGCAAAAGAGGCAATCCTCACTTCCTTTGTTTGTTCAAAATGCCAAATTGTGAAATAAGGGAGGGCCTTTGAGGTTGACTTGATTTTCTTGCCATTGAAGGGCATTGATGTGATTCTTGGAGTAGTTATTTTATTTTGTTGCTTTCCTCAACTTTAGGAACCAGTTCCGACTTGAGTAGTATAGCCATGGTTAGGGATTTTCAATATGTTTCCCTAGTGAAGTAACCACCTTACCTCCGGACCGGGAGATTGAGTTTTCTATAGATCTTGTGTCGGGCACAAGACCTATATAGGATGTCACCACTAGAGATGAGTGAGCTTAAGGCCCAATTAGAGGAGTTAATTGAGAAGAATTTTATCCGACCTAATGTGTCACCTTGGGGAGCACTAGTACTCTTGGTTAAGAAGAAAAATAAGAGTACGAGGTTGTGTGTAGACTTGAGGCAGTTGAACAAAGTTACCATTAAGAACAAGTATCCTTTACCTAGGATAAATGACCTGTTAAATCAGCTTAGGGGAGCGTTTATTTTTGTAACATCCCAAATTTTATAAATCATTTTCATAAGAAAAATAGGATTAGAAAGGTATTTTTATAAATGGAACTAGGAAAAGAGGGTAAAATGTAGTGGAGAAGGCTTGGAATGGAAATCCATAATTTCCATTTTGCAGCATTCTTACTCAAGTGAGGATGATGACATCTGTCAGTGGACTTATGGGCTGACAGCTAGGAGCAAGTGAGCTGGTAGCAAGCTTGGGCTTGCTAGGAGTGCTTGGAGCTGAACCAGGCATGGGTCAACCTCATTTTGGTCAACCCACTAATGGTCAACTTTGACCTTTGACCTACATACAAGACTCCATTTAACTAGGATTAATGTAATTGGATTAATTGGGATTAATGTAATAGGATTAATTTTTGTAATTTTCCTAATCCTCCTCACGAGGGGGGGCACTACTTTTAGTGGATTTAGTGGCTAAGTAGCTTCTTAAGGTACATTAGCCAAAGGTTAGGGGTTCAACACCCACCTAAGATAGTGATAAGTGAAAATCATTTGATAAATTAGAGCACTTTTTAGTTCACTTATCAAGGATAAAATGGTATTTTTGCCCCAAATTAATCCCTTTTTATTTAATATTAGATAAATTGTATTTATTACTCTTGGATTTGAATTTGATGCTATTTTGATATAAATTGTGCTGATTTTTGCAGGATATTGCAAAGATTTGATATGAAGGAAATATAGCATCAAATAAGGGAGATATCTGCAAGATTTGAAGTTTAATTGAAGACATTTAATGAAAATTGGAAGATTATTTGAGAGCAATTAATGAAGATATCATTGCCAATTAAACAAGGATTCTGCAGACATCCTTCCCAATTAAATCCAGGATTCTCAATAAATGCAAGATCCCATCAAGAAAAGGGAAACAAGAAAAGACAAATCAATCAATACCAGTCTCGGGGAGAGATCAAGTTAAAAAGAGAAAGATTGAAGCTGTGCAGAACGTGTTGCGCGCTTCAACCTGCGCTGTAGCGTAGGGTGAAGAGCAGAACACGTGATTCTTGCCCTGTTGCCGTTTTTAGATAGATTTCTCCCCAATTTTCTTTGTCTTTCCTTAGCCTATAAATAGGACCCTCTTGCACCAGATTAAGTGTGCACGATTATTGTAATTCAGTTTTATTTCAGTGATAATGCACCAGTTCTAATTTTAGAATAGGAGAGGCAGAGCGCTGCACGAGGATTGAAGATGGTGACAACATCTTCGGTGGTTTGTATGGATACCATGAGTAGTTAACTCTCTAGTAGGATTGAATGTAGTTGATTCTATCCCCAAGTGTATGTAAACTCTATCTTATTATTTATGAGCTCCCTATCTATAATATTGGTAATCTTATTCTGTGCTTAATTCCTAACTTTCGCGCTTGCGCCGGAGTTATAGGCTAGTTTTGACTAGGATTCAGGATGGGGGAGCAGATAATGAAGAAACTCATTCTCTGAGTGAATAAGAGTACTCGATAATCAGTGACCGACACATGAGCGTTACTAATGAGTGATGGGTAGTGTGAGTACCATAATGAAGGGTGTTCACAAGATTAGACCTGTTTATTGATAGCAAAGGTTAGTTGATAGTAATTCCAGATTCTGACATATGGCCGTATCTAGGGATTGATTGATAGTGTGAGTATCCTAATGAAGATGCGTCTACAGGATTAGGCCTGGTTTATTAATGAGTTCCTTTACAAACGGAATAATAAAAGCAAAATAAGTCGAGGGTAAGTTTGTCGCTTGGGAGAGCCCGCACGGATTACCTTTGAGTGGTGAGGCTGCTGGTAACTCAGGGTCTTAGCAAATTCGTTTGTCTATAGTATAATAGAGTAAACCTAAAATAATAAATAGTTTTTACATACACAAAGGGTGTGATGATACGAAGTTGAATCCTAATCCAAGTAAAGTGTCTCTAACTCTTCCTTTCTATTTTTATTGATTATTAGTTTGTTATTTACAATTTCCGCACAACAATATTCTCACAAAACCTGTTGTTTTCTCTTGATAATTAGATCACGATTATACGTGAATTGACCGTTCCTTGTGGATACTATAACTCTTCTTACTATTATACTACTGGATTTTTGGTTCGCTTGCCAGAAACCCATCATATAGCTTTTACTTATCTTTTATTTCTCCTCAATTTCCTTCCTTTTTGGTCGCCCCTTCATGCTATAAATAGGGGTGAGCTCTCTTCCATTTGTACCTTTGATTTTGATTAGTAAAGGCACTATGCCAAATTTCCACCTCATTGTGAGTAGAGAAGGCTTGGTGGTTCATGCTTAAACCAATGAGAGACTTATCTGATTCTCCTGAATCAGTGGCATCTAGCTCCTGAAGTTATCTGTTGCGGGGGTTGCCTGTACTAGTGGCGTTCACACCATCTCTTTCTCTTCTATTTTCTCTTTTAATTTCTCTCTTTTGGTTCCCTACAAGGTCGCAGCCTTTCTGCAATTTGTGACCCATTTTCATCATTTGTTTTGCTTGATCACAGTTCCTTGGCTCCAATTCTAGATCCGGGAAGGGAGGTGCTATCAATTGGTCATCAGAGCTTCTTGAATTTGGAGTTATTTGGAGTCTTTTGCACCACTTTTGGCCGCAAGTTTTGCATCAAAATAGCTGCAGAATTTTTGGTTTTCTTCTTACTTTTTCCTTGTATTCAAGCTCAATTTCCATGTAATTGTTGGACTTGTGGACTATTCTGAGCCCAAGGTGCTATTCTGCTGCACTGCAGTTTCTGTTTGCCTGCTTGGTTGCTTGATTTGAGCTAGTATAGGGGGCTGTTTTGGGCCGCTAATCCCGCCCCTCTAGGTGTTTGATTATATGCTTGATCAAGTTTTCCATATGTGTTCATAATTGTTCTTGAATTGCTTAAGTATTATAACTGCTGTTTGTGGTGGATTGTGGTAAGTGGAGGCATTGTTGTCTTCATTTTCCAAAGATCGTTCACCTACATTTTCTCCCCAATCCACCTACTAATTGTTCATCCATATATCTTGTTCATCTTACTCATCTCTTTACTATTCCATTTTTAATTTTCCGCCATTTAATTTCAGCTTCTCCCATCCTTTTAATTTTTGCCATCCCCTTTACCTTTTTCCATTTATATTTTGCCATTTACTTTCTGTGTTAAGACAAACTCACTCCTAAGAGTTTTTAATGAAATCAACCATCAAAGTAAATATACAACGAATAAATATTTGAGATGCCTTGCTATTACTGATTGTGTGCTCAAGTGTTTACAGAATTTTAGCTTCTGAATTTGCAGGATAATTTTATCATATTAAGACAAGCTGAGATGCCAAGGAAATGGACAATCCGAAATTAAAACTTGAGGTATACAATGTAACACCCGCAATTTTTCTTACTGGTGTATAAATAGAATAAAGAAAATTTTAAAATAGTAATAATCATTTAATTATAAAGTATTTAGTAGCTTTTAATAGACAACCAAATTTATAATACCCAACCACAATTATGAGTAAATTTCTCTAGAGAGGTGTTTGAGAAAATAACCTAAGACACCTTTGGTAATTATACAGTTAAGGAAAATATAGATTTAATTATTAAAAATAGCTAAAACTCTAAGGTATCTATACCTTTATTCAAAATACTCTTAATATAATTAGTGATGAGTTTTAGAAAATTATTTAGAATTTTTCTAGCACTTCTGGGCAAAAAGATCAAAATGCCCCAATTAACAGTATAACCATAGCCAGCATATGAAAAAAATTGTAGAAAAATATGGAAGATATATTTTGAACCTTAAAAGATGATTTAAAATTATAATTATAATTCTATACAATCTCTGTAAATAAAACCTTAATTTTCTCTCTCTGCTTACTGTAACGCCCGCTTCTTACCATTTTACCGCATTTCGTGTTTTATTGAATGGTTAAAATTATTTTTAATCACCAAAATTTATATTTTTGGATTTAGAATTTAATTTCCTATTTTTAGGGAATTTCTGGGAATTTTTGGGGTTTTTCTGTGAAAATGACCCTTTTGCCCCTCCTGTCTCTTGAACCGGGCCCGAATACTCTTGATCCGGCCAGAAAATTTGCACAACTCTTCCTTTCCTCCTTCTAGAAACCGTGCATGTGTGTGTGTGTTGCATGGGAGACACTTGTCTCTTCCTTCCTTCCTTCCAAGACAAGTGTCTAGCTTAGGAAAATTATGGTATTAAACATTAAAACATTTATTCATTTTCCTTTCCTAACATGCAAGGTCTCCATTTCATTCTCTCATTTCTCTCTTTCTCTTCCTCTTGAAGCCGTGAACTCTCTCTCTTTTCTCTCAAATCCTCCATTTTTCTCCAAACACTTTCAAGCCTAAGGTTCCATCTTTGAACCCTAAGCTTAAACACTAAGCCTTCTAGCCTTGCAAAACTCTTGTTGGTGACTCAAAGGAGGGATTTTTGGGCTATTTTGTGAGCTGTTTCTGCACCTCATTCTTGAGGAAATTTCATAGGTAAAGGGGGGGAGAACTTGAACTCTAGTAGGCTTTGTAACTAGAGTCAAGGATTTACCCTTGAATCCTTGCTTTTCTAACCTTGTTTTTACTTGAAAAATCATCTTTTTGGAACTTCTTTTGAATGTATATTTTCGGATCTGTTGAGCTGCGTTGTGATTGATGTTTGCATGTTTGTTTTGATGCTTGAAATGTGTTTAATTGATGGATTTGGATGCATGCAAGCCAAGCTAAAATTTTTGCAAAATTTCTCCCTTTTTCCTTGATGCTTTCGGCCAAGAGAGTAAAAATGGGGCTGCATGTATTCTAAAATTGTTTTGATGATTGTAATATGTTTAGATGATGATTTGATGAACATGCATGTGGTTGGATGGATTTACACAATTGTTTGATGATTGATATTGTGAAAGATTGGTGTTTTGAGCTTGAAATTGGAGACTATGAACTCAAAATGCATGTGGATGATCTTGGGTGATTTTTTTGTGATACTTGGCATTTAGATTGTTTATTGATGAATGTGTGAAGTTTTGGTGAAGATTGGATGTTGTGAAAAATTTGAAGTTTTGGATGAACATTCAAGGTTGTTCTTGATGTTCATGAGTGTTCTTGATGAAACTCATCAAGAATGTCCTTTTGATCCTAAAAAGATCAAAAGGATGTTTAAAACATGTTTTTGGGCTAAATTGGCCCAAAAGGACTAAAGAATAAATTTGTAACAAAAAGGACTAAATTGCAAATAAGATAAGTTTTTAAATTAAGTAATTAAATTCGGATTTTTATTTTAACTAAAATAAAAATCTATTTAAAAGTCACATTTTTTATTTATTATGAATAAAAATGGGCTCTCATGAGTCCAATAACCTTTAGGCTTTTGTTTAGTCCCAAAGCCTTCAAAAAGAAAGTCAAAACTCAATTTAAAAGACAACTAAAAATAATTCATGGGCTTAGGTTTAGATTAGGGTTGAACTTCAACACTAATCTAAGTTGTGAAAATTAAACTTAGGATTAATTAGTAGACTTAACTAATTTAATCACCTAAGTTGATTAGCCTAAATTACTTAAGTTAATTAATAATTAATTAAGTCTAAAGATAATTAATATTAATATAAGTGTTAATTAAGTAATTAATCTCTAACGACGGTTAAAAACTAATTAATTATAATTTAACCTTAACCAAGCATAATTAAAAACCTTAATCCAAGATTATGGAAGAGATTAAGAGATAATTAGAAATTAATTAGGATCTTAAGTAAGGATTAAGACTTAGTTAAAAAAAAAGATAAGATTAATTGAAATGCGATTAATGAAGACTAGTTATGATTAAAGGTTAAGCCTAATCTTAATTAGTCATACAAATAGAATTAGGATTAGTAATGCCTTTCATAAGACATATCCGTAAGCCTTAGTAAATTGTAGGACTTAAGTGAACATGATTATCAATAAAGCTAGCACAAGCCACCTTAAAAGATTATAACCAACACTTTCTCTCTACATAAAACTTGAGAAGCTTGGCAAGAGAGTGTGATTTGGTTTTTCTCAAAAGAAAGACCTTGAATCTACAAGGTTGCACCACGATAAAAGTGGTGACGTAAAAAGATTCAATGGGCTTGTCTGAAGGACATAATATTGTAAGTGTTTGCAGTGTGACATACATCATGTGCATCAATAATGATTAAGGTTCAAAAGCCTTACGACCTATATGGCAATACCACTCTAGTACAGTGTGAAACTGGATGGGACGGGTGCACTGGGTTTTGCAAAGAACACCAGCGGTCCAGTAAAGGAGACCAGCCCTGAGGATAAGTCAGGTCCCGGAATGGCATAAGTGGCATAGGCTCGCCCCCTACTGTCGTGCAAACGGGGTACAAGCTTGACTATCCTGTCGCTCTCAAGTTTTCATAATCAACGAGTTTGTCTGGAAGTCGGAAAATCGTCTTGGCCAGAGATTGAGCAATGCTCTTCGTACTATTTGCTAGTACAGACTATACTCCTGATATATTGTACATATATGGTCGAGCAGTTGCTATGTGCTCTGCTTTTGGTGTTGTTTTCCCGGGCCCTCATGCATTATATATATGTATAGCATGGTAGCATCAGCTGCATACTTGTGATTGAGATTATGTGGATGTTTGTGAATATTTTATTGATGCTCTAGTTACTATGTCCTACTTGTTGTGAGTTCATGCGATGTTCTCACCCTTCTTTTCTATCTCTTCTTTCTATGTTCTTCTCGTCACGTTGACAGTCGGTATCGAGGACTTCCGTCATGACGTCGATGCAGGAGCGAATCAGATGGTTGCCAAGGGGCACCCGGAAGGTGACGGGCTTCCCGCACATGTGTGAGTTCTATGGGGGGGGTTTGTGTCACCATCACGCACCCCAGACTTCCTCTTGTACCTGAAAAGGACTAGGTTGTGTTGAGTCTAGGTAGTACGCAGCTCTGATTTAGGAATCTCTCCTTTTGTATTCTGTTAGAGGTCTCATTTATTTTACTACCGGAACTCATGTTTTAAGGTGGTCATGTGGGTATTGGAGAGGTACATCGATGCTACTTAATATGTATGTATGTATTTATGTCACACTGTTTTATGTTATCTCAAGGTCTTTAACCATGTGTATGTTGTGTATGCGCGTAAGGTGTAATTCTTTTGACGCTTATGGAAAGATAAGTTTTTTTGAAAGTGAAGGAAAGGATATTTCATAAGTACTTAAAATAAAGCTAGAGAGGTAATAGGTCAATGACACCTAAATCCTTTTCAAAAAAAAAAAAAAAAAACTTCCGCATTTTTTTGACGTTCTACTTCGTTGGTCACGTGTAATGCATGTGGTACTTTTAGTGGTAACTAGGAGTATCACATACAATGTTGAAGTGCTAAAGGCAATAAAAATAAAATTGTGTCACATTCAGAAACAAGATCAAGAGTTGCTAAGAAGATCAGACTCAGACTCAGATCCACTAGTCATGATGCAACCCAGATGAAGAACAAGAGATTGTGTTGAATGTATAAGACTGAGACCCAGATGAAAGACTAAAACAGAGACTGAGACTCAGATGCAAGATCATCTTGAGATGAAAGACAAGACTAAAACTCAACTTGAGACACATGCTCAGCAGAAGCAACAAAAGTCAAGGCAAGTACACTGGCAACGCTACAAAGTAGACCTGAGCACAACAGAGCAAGTGCTGAACAGTGTCAGCAAAAGGCACTCTCTCTTGTAACGACTAGAAACGGCTAGTTTGTTTGAAATAAAAGACAGAAACCAAGACAAGACTAAGTGAGAGACTATACTGAATTTTCCAAATCCCTGTGTCTCAACTGCATCTCAACTCAATCTCAAGTCAATCTCAACTCAGTCTCAGTTACACTTGAGAACATCTTTAGTTAGTCTCACCTATTCTCTTTCACATTATTACTATCACTTGCTTGTAACTCTTAGAAAGAGAAATCACCTAGCTGACCACACTGTATATCCGTACCTTGTACAAGCTAGTTCATCTTCACTTTCATTCCATCCCTGTAAAGAATCTAAGCTGAGTTAGGCTAAAGCCTAAACTCAATGTGAGCTGTGTAAGAGCCTGAAGAGGCTAAGTGAGGAATACTTGGATCTGAGCCAGGTTATGAGTGCCTAAGCTTGGTGTAAGGGTGAAACCTAAAGAGGCAGGAAGAATAATTGTATTTGACAAGGTTGTCATAGTGGAAATCTCACAAGTTTGTGAGGACTGGACGTAGCCCAAGGAGTGGGTGAACCAGGATAAATCAGTGTGCATCTCATCTTCCTATCTCTCTTATTTACTTTCACTCTCAAATACGTAAGATAGATTTACTTACTTGAATTACTCAACTGGGTTTAAATTCAATTAACAAATTGAAGCTTATCTATGAAGACTCTCACTCACGTATTGGTAATCATTCTGAGATTCACTAACCGTTTGACTGACCTCATTGAGTTTCCATGTCACTAGACATGAGAATAAATCTTTACTTGATCTTAAGAAGTTTCAGGACTAAAATTTTGAAAAGTCTCTATTCAACCCCCCTTCTAGAGACATCCAGCCAACTTCAGTTGGTATCAGAGCGCGACCTCTTGGGGTTGAGCACACCTACGTGTGAAGAGGACAAAGATCCATGGCTGGACTAAGCACAAGTCTTTTCATTCCTGAAGGAGCATCCTCCAATAGGCCACCTGCCTTTGAAGGAACTGATTATTATTTCTGGAAGGACAGGATGAGACTTTTCATTGAGTCTCAACATGCTGATCTGTGGGAAATCATTGAGGTAGGTCCTTATGTGCCTTTTATTACTGATGAACTTGGTTTGAGAGCAGCTAAGCCTAGGGAAACTTGGACTTAAGATGAGAAGAGCATATACGTTCTCAACTCAAGAGCTAAGTATCTACTCACCTATGCACTAAGCCATAGTGAGTATGACAAAATAGTTGGTTGTGCATCAGCAAAGGAAATATGGGATGCACTTGAAGTTGAGCATGAAGGAAAAAACCAAGTTAAAGAAGCTAAGATCAACATACTAGTCAAACAATATGAGCTTTTCAAGATGAATGAGGATGAAGGAATTGAAGGCATGGTGAGACGCTTTACAGTCATCACCAATGATCTTAAATCCTAGGGAAGAACCTATTCAAACCAAGACATGGTGAGAAAGATCCTCAGAAGCTTGCCCAAACCTTGGAGGCCTAAGGTCACGGCTATACAAGAAGCCAAGGATCTAAGAACACTCAGATTGGATGAACTACATGGATCACTCAAAGTACATGAACAGGAGCTGATGGAAGAACTCATCAGACGACCAAAGACAATAGCCTTAAAAGCCTCGTCCAGCAATTCAAAAGGTAAGAAGGTAAGCTCATCTCATCAGGTTTCACTAAATTCATCTCATGACACAGATAGTGAAGGAGATGAAGATAATGATGATGATACTAAGATGGATGATGAGATAGCTTTCATCTCATGAAAGGACAAATCATATGCTATGAATGCAACAAGCCTGTTATATCAAGGCTGAGTGCCCCCAATTGAAGAAAGACACAAAAAAGAGTCCAAAGAAGAAGGTCATGATGGCTACTTGGGATGACACAGAGGAAGAAGAAAGCCAAGATGATGAATCAACTAATCTATGCCTGATGGTTGATGGAGATTCCTCAGATGAAGAGACTTGCTTGGCAGCAGCAAGAAGAAAGACTCTGTGGGTGTTGGACAGTGGGTGTTCAAGGCACATGACAGAGGACAGAAGCAAGTTCTCAACACTTGAAGAGAAAGCTTCTGGACCTGTCTCATTTGGAGACAACAGTAAGGCTAAGATCAAAGGGATATGTAAGATGGGTAAGACAAACTCAGCTCAGATTGAAAATGTCTACTTTGTTGAGGGTTTGAAACACAACTTGCTTAGTATCAGCCATTATGTAATAATGGTTATCATGTTAATTTTCAACCTGCATTCTGTGAGATCATAGACTCTGAAACTGGAAAAACAATTTTCTCAAGAGAAAGAAACAAAAATCTCTACTCAGTCTCTCTTGAAAGTCTATTTGATCTCACCTGTCTTGTGTTTCATGACAATGAAAAATGGTTATGGCACAAAAGAGTTGGACACATTAACATGAGAACCATAAATCAACTTGCAAATCAATCTCTTGTCAAAGGATTACCTAAAATCAAGTTTGACAAAGATATGATATGTGAGTCTTGTATAAAAAGCAAACATACTAAGACAAGTTTCAAACCTAAGCCTCATGTAAGTACCACCAGACCTCTTGAGATGCTCCACATTGATTTGTTTGGACCTACTAAGACTGCTAGTCTTAATCGCAAAAAATATGGTTTTGTAATAGTGGATGACTTCTCAAGATTCACCTGGGTTCTGATCCTATCTCAGAAGGATGAATCTTATGAAAATTTTAAAATATTTTGCAAAAAGGTCCATTATGAGAAAGGGTATGGAATTGGTGCTATGAGAAGTGACCATGAAGGAGAATTTGAGAATGCTAAATTTAAGAACTTTTATGATAAAAATGGCATTACTCACAACTTCTCTTGTCCTAGAACACCCCAACAAAATGGTGTAGTTGAAAGGAAAAATTGAACTCTCCAAGAGATGGCAAGAACTTTGTTATATGACTCTAGAGTTGAGAAATATTTTTGGGCAGAAGCTGTAAACACTTCTTGCTACATCATCAACAGAGTTACCATAAGGAAAATCTTAAATAAAACTCCTTATGAATTATGGAAAGGGAGAAAACCCTCTATTTATTACTTTCATGTGTTTGGATGTGACTGTTACATTCTTAACACAAAGGAATTGTTGGGAAAATTTGATACAAAATCTGACAAAGGAATTTTCCTTGGCTATTCACTAACATCAAAAGGTTATCTGTATATAGTCTAAAAACTAAAATTATTGAAGAATCCATGCATGTAGTGTTCAATGAGATACAGGGAATCCCAAAGAAGAGAGTAGAAGAAGAAATAGAAGAAATGATGGGGGACTTGAGAATCTCAAGCAAAGAAGATGAAGAAAAGGAAAGACTCCACAAGAATCAAAAGATGTAAGGTCACCTCAGACTGAGCTCAGAAGGGGATCTCGGGCTGAGATCAGGAGGACACCTCAAACTGAGTTGAATAGACATCCTCGGCTTGAGACTGAAGATCACTCTCAAGCAGAGAAAGGATTGAGGATCAAAATGAGCTGGAGCTAGTAAGACAAACTGTACCTCAGACTCAACATGAGCATGCCTCTGAGATGCCCAGAAGCTGGAGATTGGTCAGGTCTCATCCAAGAGATCAAATAATTGGAGAGACCTCAGACAGAGTCAGAACAAGATCATCCTTCAGAAATAATGAAAATATGATGGCTCTCTTATCTGAGATAGAGATAAAAGACATTCAAGAAGCGCAGAATGATGAGTCTTTGTGAGGACTGGATGTAGCCCAAGGAGTGGGTGAACCAAGATAAATCAGTGTGCATCCCATCTTTCTATCTCTCTTATTTACTTGCACTCTCAAATACGTAAGATAGATTTACTTACTTGAATTACTCAATTGGGTTTAAATTCAATTAACAAATTGAATCTTATCTATTAAGACTCTTACTCACATATTTGTAATCATTTTGAGATTCACTAACTGTTTGACTGACCTCATTGAGTTTCCATGTCACTAGTCTTAAGAATAAATCTTTATTTGATCTTAAGAAGTTTCAGGACTAAAATTTTGAAAAGTCCCTATTCAACCCCCCCCCCTTTTAGAGACATCTAGCCAACTTCATTCTATCCTCCCCATCCTTTTAATTTCAGTTTCCCCCTTGTCATTTAATGTTGCGCAATTTTTCTTCTATTTTTTTGCCATTTTTGCGCATTTCTTTGGCCTTGTTTTGTTCAATTTTCTACTCATGTTTTGTTTGTCTTCTTGGCATTCTAATTGCAAATTTGAATTGACTGCAATTCCTACCTTGGAAATTCCCTGTTTGATTATGCAAAATGCTCATCGTTAGGCTACTTTTTGGTTCATAGAGTTGGAAGAAGTTCAACAAATTCTAATTGTTGAATTTCCTTTAAAAATTAATTCCAATCTTAAAATTGAACCCAACGTGTTATAAACATCGTCTTGTGATTGTGTGATCAATAAGGAACTGCTAAGCAATTTTTTTGGTCAAATTTTGAATCAGGTTATCATTCCATTTTTCAATACCGTTTTTAGAAATTAGACAATCCTTTCTGTTTTTTGATACTGTTTTAGACCAGTTTTTAGGTAAAAATCTTGAAAAAAATATTTTAGGTAGATTTCTATTTTTTGTAATTTTGTATAAATTTCTGTTGAGGCAAAAAGAAAATAAAGAGAAAAGAAGCAAAAAAAATTAAAAAATAATATATACTGCCAAAAATATAAATAGAGGTGTAAAAAGCAAAAAGGGTGCAAAAGTCAACAAAAAGAGAAAAAATCAAAAGGACACCCAAAAAGTTAAAAATTAAAAAAAAACAGAGAAAAACAAAAGAAAAACAGTAAAAAGTAGCCCAACAATACAGTTCATCATTTTACTGTAATTTTTCATTTCATTTCCTTGTATACAATATTTTGAGTTGTAATAGTTGTTTTTACCAAAACGACTGTTTGGAAACTCTTTTTTAAAAATTAACCAAAAACAATTCTCTTTGCAATTTCTTTCTGTCTTGCCTTGTTTGCTTTCTATTCTTGTGTATAAGCTTATATGAGTGCCTGCTTTTCTTGCTTGTCTCATCAATTCTTAAAGTTTTGTCTTAGGGAATTTTCTAGTTTTCCGGTAGGTAATTTCTTGTGCTCGTGCGCTTCAATTTGGGCAGAGATAAGTTTGAGTCTCACTGGTGGTCTTTGCAAGATCAAACCAACCTTAACCGAGTAGAATAGGCAAACATGATTGGATACATTCTTGAGTGTAAACACTTGAGTTGAGTGGAAAGGTCCAAAAAAATTTAAAAATTAAAAATGACAAGTAGAAACCTATCCCCCAAACACCTCAAACTTTGAGGCATAGGGCCGAGATAGAGGAGTTGATTCAAAGGTTTACCAATATCATGGATGATAAATTAGCTAATATGAGGAGAGAAATCAATCCTAGGAGGGAGAGAAGACATTCTTCTCGTGAAGGAGGAAGTGATAGTAGGTATAGTGTGGTTAGGAGTGAAGATAGATACCATTCTGAGAGTAATGAGGGAGAAAGGAATTCAAGTCATACTTTTAGAAGAATAGATGAAGGAAATATAAGGCATAGGAGGCCTAGGAGGCATGAAGGACCTAGGAGACATAGGGAAGAGTACTATGAAGAAGAACCTAGGGGATATAGAGAAGAGTATTATGAGGAGATACCTAGGAACATAGGAGGGATCATAGGAGGGAAGAAGAGCCTCAAAGGGAGCAAGGGTTAAAAGGAGTGAAAATAGAAGTCCCAACCTTCAATGGAAGGAATGATGTAGAACAATACCTAGAATGGGAACTTAAAATTAAACAAATTTTTAGTTGCCATAGGTATGGGGAAGAGGAGAAAGTTAAGTTAGCTTCACTTGAATTTATGAATTATGCTTTAGTGTGGTGGCATCAACTTCAAGCTGATAGGAGAAGGTGCAATGCTCCTTTGGTTTCCTCTTGGGAGGCAATGAAATCTATAATGTGCAAGAGGTTCATACCTTAACACTACACAAGGGAATTGCACATTAAACTCCAAACAATTAAGCAAGGGTCTAAGAGTATAGATGAATACTTTAAGGAAATGGAACTTGCTTTGATAAGGACTAACATAATTGAAGATAATGAAGCCACTATGGCTAGATTTATCGATGGCCTTAATTTTGACATAAGGGACATAGTGGAATTGCATCCTTATGTTGAAATGGAGGACTTGGTACATCAAGCCATCAAGGTAGAAATCCAACTTAAAAGAAAGGGAAGTTTTAAAAGAAACAATTCTAGTTACTCAACTAGGAACAAGGAGGTCCCAAAGAAGGATGAGGGAAAGAGTCAAGAGAAGGAAGAGCCTAAGGGCCCTAGGGTTACCTCGAACCCTACTGTTTCCAAAACACCAAGCGCAAATCCCTCAACTTCCATTAGAGACATCAAATGTTTCAAGTGGGCTAGAAAGGGACACATTGCCTCCCAATGTCCTAACAAGAGGACAATGTTGATAAAAGAAGTGAAGAAGAGAGTGAGAAAGAAAAAGTGTATAGACCTGAGGGCAATCTTATGATGATCAAAAGGTCTTTAGGAAGTCAATCAATTAGGGAGGATGATCAAAGGGAAACAATCTTCCAGACTAGGTGCTTAATTGAGGGGCAACTTTGTTCCCTTATAATTGATAATGGAAGCTGCACTAACATAGCAAGTGTAAGAATGGTAGAAAAACTTGGTTTATCTACCACGCCCCGCCCCAAACCTTATAATTTATCTTGGATAAGTGATGATTGGGTGGGACACACAACCTCATCCTAGGCCATACAGGCTCCAATGGCTTAGTGAGGGAGATGAAGTGCACGTGCGCAGACAAGCAGAAATTCCTTTTTCTATAGGGAAATATCAAGACGAGGTGCTTTGTGATGTGGTACTCATGGAGGCCAGCCACATACTTCTTGGAAGGCCGTGGCAATTTGATACTAAAGCTATCCATGATGGTTTTACCCATAAAATCTCTTTCATGTACCAAGATAAAAAAATTGTTTTGAGACCATTGACACCTAGAAAGGTTAGTGAGGATCAAAATAAATTGAGAGAAAAGATTGGTCAAGAGAGGTTGAGTGAAACACTTGAAAAAGAAGAGAGCTAAAAGAAAAAGATTGAAACACTTGAGGGCAAATAGTTGTGTTTAGCAAAAGAAAGAGAAGTGAGGAGAGTGTTATGCACAAGACAACCTCTTTACTTATTGTTTGATACAAATTTTCTTTTAACTACTAACCAATTTGACAAATTTGAGTTGCTTTCTATAGTTAAATGTCTTTTGCAGGAATATGAGGATGTCTTTCCAGAAAATGTTCTTGATGGTTTACCACCCTTAAGAGGAATTGAGCACCATATAGACCTCATTCCTGGAGCCTCATTGCCAAATCGGCCAGCTTATAGGAGCAATCCTCAAGAGACCAAAGAAATTGAGAGGCAAGTGAATGAGCTCATAAGCAAAGGATGGGTGAGGGATAGCATGAGTCCATGCGCAGTACCAGTCATTTTGGTACCAAAGAAAGATGGGTCTTGGAGAATGTGTTCTGATTGTAGGGCCATAAACAACATCACCATCATGTATAGACATCCAATTCCCAGGTTAGATGATCTTCTTGATGAATTGTATGGTGCATGTGTGTTTACAAAAATTGATTTAAAAGGTGGCTATAATAAATTAGAATTAGAGAAGGGGATGAATGGAAAACAACCTTTAAAACAATATATGGTTTGTATGAATGGTTGGTTATGCCTTTTGGTTTAACTAATGCTCCTAGCACTTTCATGAGATTAATGCACCATGTTTTAAGGGAAATCATAGGAAAATTTGTGGTTGTGTATTTTGATGATATTCTTATCAATAGAATCAATCTTGAAATTCATGTTGAACACTTGAAATCTGTTTTGGATGTGCTTAGAAAAGAAAATCTGTATGCCAACCTTGAAAAATGCATCTTTTGTACCGATAATGTTGTTTACTTGGGATTTGTTGTGAGTTCAAAAGGGGTACAAGTAGATGAAGAAAAGGTTAAGGCCATTCAAGAATGGCCAACTCTTAAAAATGCTAGTGAGGTGAGAAGTTTTCATGGCTTAGCAAGTTTCTATAGGAGATTAGTTAAAGATTTTAGCACCTTGGCTGCACCCCTAAATGATATTGTTAAAAAGAATGTGGGATATAAGTGGGGGGAGAAACAAGAGGCGACCTTTGCTGCCCTCAAAGATAGGCTCACTCATGCGCCTATTTTAGCCTTACCAAATTTTGCAAAATCTTTTGAATTGGAATGTGATGCTTCTAATGTTGGTATTAGTGCTGTTTTGTTGCAAGAGGGGCATCCAATTGCTTATTTTAGTGAAAAATTAAGTGGACCAGCACTTAATTATTCTACTTATGATAAGGAATTATATGCTTCGGTAAGAGCTCTTAAGACTTGGCAACATTATTTATTTCCTAAAGAATTTGTAATTCATAGTGATCATGAATCTTTGAAGTATTTAAAAGGCCAAGGAAAATTAAATAAAAGGCATGCTAAATGGGTTGAATTTATGGAACAATTTCCATATGTCATAAAGCATAAAAAAGGAAAAGGAAATATAGTTGCTGATTCTCTTTCTAGGAGACATGTCTTGCTTGCTATGCTTGAAGCTAAATTGTATGGACTTGAATCTTTGAAAAGCATGTATTGTGATGATATGGATCTTTCTGATTTGTATGTGGCATGTATAAAAAAATCAAAAAATGGATTTTTTAGGCATAATGATTTTTTGTATAAAGGAAATAAATTATGTGTGCCTAAAAGTTCAATAAGAGAAATGCTTATGAGGGAGTCACATGAAGGAGGACTAATGGGACATTTTGGAGTGCTACCTTTAATTTTTTTGACTTAACTCTTTTTGATGTAGGTTAGGACCCTTCAAATTTGAGAAAAAATCCTTTTCAAGAAGTGGGGCGTGATGTGGACATCAGTCAAGCAGTCAAAAGGCTAGGGAGACCCATGACAAGGGCGCAAGCTAGGAAAGCAAAGGAGGTTGTGCAACTTGTAATAAAAGATGCTCAACTTCAAAACAGCAAGAGCATCAATGAAAGTGATTAGTTCATTAATTTCATTCAAGTTGAAGAAGGAGGAGCCATTGATGAAGTGACAGTTGCCATTAATGCAACTACAAGTTGAAGAACCATCGAGAGCTTTGGAGGAGGCCATGTGGGCGGCCAACTCATCTTTAATTTGCTGCATTATGATTTTTATTTGCTTCCAATAAAGATTAGGGGGTTACAAAGACAAAGAGATAATTTATTCTGGTGGTTACAAACAAGGTTGTAATGTAGTTTTAATTGCATTAATGCTTTGTCTACTAGCAGTTGGAAATGGCTTGCTAGGTGCGCATGAACCTAGTCATTTTTTGGAGCAACATGGAAGCCTAATTCATCACATCATGTGCGGCCAACATGTGCATAATTGGCTGAGTAAAGAGTCTTCAAAACGGAGCCAACAAGCAAATAAATTGGAGAATGAAGTGCTATTAAGGTGGCGGCCAAGTCATGAAGAGGAAGGTTACAAAACGAATGGAAAATTGATGAATGGGGACTGTTACATGCGGCCACTTATTGGCTGATTCATTAGCCATTTTAATCCATGTTTGGTGGTTACAATTCAAGAATTCAATCATCCACATGTGGTCAAAATTCTGGTTGGAAATTGCGGCCAAATAAGCTTGTTTAGGTTGAGTTTTATTAGCTTGTTTTATTTAATTCCTAGTAATGTATTTAGGGTTGCATGGGAAGTGTGTAAAGGGGTATTTTGGGCGTGTAATGCAGCTGGTTGCATGGCCCTGATTTACCCTGTAAACTCTTATAAATACATGCTTCATGCATGCAAGAAAGTTTAGAAGTTTAATACAAAGAAATATTTTATACTTTGAGAGTGTTTCTCTTAGTTTCTTGCTAGTCAAGAGTTGAGGATTATCAAAGGATCCTTCCTTTGTGTGTGTGTCCTCAAGGGCTTACCTTTCAAGTCTTTGAAAGTGTGACGTCCTTTTCCTATCTTCTAATCTTCTTCATCCTTCTTTTTCTACTACGTTTGTCTTGAACAAAAACCTATTTTTCTTCATGTGGTTGCTTGAAATATATGTGATATATTTTTCAAGAATTCAAGGTTGATTATACATTTTTGACAAGGAATTTTTGGTTATCATTACTTCTTGATTTTAGTATCAAAAGAAAAGAAAGAAAATAGAAAACGAAAAATATTGAAAAGAAAAGAAACAAGATTATTATCAAGAAGAGTGTTGAATATTCAGAAATTTCTAAGGTCAATGCAAAATAGAACCTTAAGGTTCATATCATTTGGTCATCAGAGCTCCGGTTATTAGAAATATTCTGAATTCTACTATTTCTTCCTAGCTTTTCTTGTGTTATTTTTTTTCTTGACTGCACGCTGGTTGGTCAATTATTTGATTTATTCTCCCCATTGGTGTGGTAAGAAATTCAAAGAGAAAGAGAGTGGAAAAAGGCAAGAGAGTTACGTCATAGAAAAAGCCAAGTATTGTGTGCAAACACGAGAGTGGTGAGGTTTCTAAATAGTTAACATTGTCTTTCTCTATTACGTTTTTTTTTCTTTTCCTTTACTATGGCAGAAAGACCCGTGGAGAACCGTGATCTTCAGGCAAAAATTGCTGCTCTTTATCAACAATTAGAGTTAGCAATGAAAACACAGTATCATGAGCTGCATGCTAGGTTGGATGAATTGGAGGTCAAACCAACGCCTGATGCAGAAGAAGAAAGACTACCAAGAAATGAAGGAAAAATACAAGGTGTAAAGCTGACTATTCCATCCTTCAAAGGTCGTAGTGATCCAGAAGCTTACCTAGAATAGGAGCTCAAGATTGAGCATATTTTTGCGTGTAACACCTATACAGAGGCGCAAAAGGTAAAGCTTGCTGCAACTGAATTTTCTAACTATGCACTTGTTGGGTGGAATAAGTTACAGAAAGAGTCAGAAATGAAGAACCTATGGTGGAGACTTGGGATGAGATGAAGAGGATTATGAGGAAAAGATATGTTCCCTCTAGTTTCCAACGTGACCTGAAGCTGAAATTACAGAAACTGACTCAAGGAAGTAAAGGAGTGGAGGAGTACTATAAGGAGATGGAGATGCTGCAAATTCAAGCCAACATAGAAGAGGACCCTGATATTACTATGGTACATTTTCTTAATGGTTTGAGCAGTGACATTAGGGACATTAATGAGTTACAGGAGTATGTGGAAATGGAGGACTTGTTACATAAGGCTCTTCAAGTGGAGCAACAGTTAAAAAGAAAAGGAGCTGCTAGGAGGAGTTCTACTAATTTGCCTGCAAATTCGAAAGACAGAATTAAAAAGGAGGTGGCTGAATCCTCAAGCCATGCAGCGCCTAGTCCTCAAGGTAAATCCACTAATAAAATTGTTGAACAGGTTGCAAAGAAAGGAAGGGATGTGAAGTGTTTCAGGTGCCATGGCATGGGGTACTATGCCTATGAGTGTCCAACTAAGAAGACCATTCTTCTTAAGGACAATGGTGAATACACAAGTGAATTAGAGGATGAGAGGGAGGAGCCCAGTGATGATGATACAGGTGCTAATGTAGGAGAAGTCTATATGATTAGAAGACTTCTAGGAAGCCAAACCGTGGGCAAGGAGGAAAACCAAAGGGAGAACATCTTCCACACTCAATGTTCAATCAATGGTAAGATATGCTTGGTGATTATTGATGGTGGTAGTTGCACTAATGTTGTTAGTTCCAGATTGGTGAATAAGATGGGGTTGGACACACAGCCCCATCCTAGGCCATACAGGCTCCAATGGCTTAGTGAGGGAGATGAAGTGCACGTGCGCAGACAAGCAGAAATTCCTTTTTCTATAGGGAAATATCAAGACAAGGTGCTTTGTGATGTGGTACCCATGGAGGCCAGCCACATACTACTTGGGAGGCCGTGGCAATTTGATACTAAAGCTATCCATGATGGTTTTACGGATAAAATCTCTTTCATGTACCAAGATAAAAAAATTGTTTTGAGACCATTGACACCTAGAGAGGTTAGTGAGGATCAAAATAAATTGAGAGAAAAGATTGCTCAAGAGAGGTTGAGTGAAACACTTGAAAAAGAAGAGAGCCAAAAGAAAAAGAGTGAAACACTTGAGGGAAAACAATTGTGTTTAGCAAAAGAAAGAGAAGTGAGGAGAGTGTTATGCACAAGACAACCTCTTTACTTATTGTTTGATAGAAATTTTCTTTTAACTGCTAACCAATTTGACAAATTTGAGTTGCCTTCTGTAGTTAAATGTCTTTTGCAGGAATATGAGGATGTCTTTCTAGAAAATGTTCCTGATGGTTTACCACCCTTAAGAGGAATTGAGCACCATATAGACCTCATTCTTGGAGCCTCATTGCCAAATCGGCCAGCTTATAGGAGCAATCCTCAAGAGACCAAAGAAATTGAGAGGCAAGTGAATGAGCTCATAAGCAAAGGATGGGTGAGGGATAGCATGAGTCCATGCGCAGTACCAGTCATTTTGGTACCAAAGAAAGATGGGTCTTGGAGAATGTGTTCTGATTGTAGGGCCATAAACAACATCATCATCAAGTATAGACATCCAATTCCCAGGTTAGATGATCTTCTTGATGAATTGTATGGTGCATGTGTGTTTACAAAAATTGATTTAAAAAGTGGCTATAATCAAATTAGAATTAGAGAAGGGGATGAATGGAAAACATCCTTTAAAACAAAATATGGTTTGTATGAATTGTTGGTTATGCCTTTTGGTTTAACTAATGCTCCTAGCACTTTCATGAGATTATGAACCATGTTTTAAGGGAATTCATAGGAAAATTTGTGGTTGTATATTTTTATGATATTCTTATCTATAGAATCAATCTTGAAATTCATGTTCAACACTTGAAATTTCTTTTGGATGTGCTTAGAAAAGAAAATTTGTATGCCAACCTTGAAAAATGCATCTTTTGTACCGATAATGTTGTTTTCTTGGGATTTGTTGTGAGTTCAAAAGGGGTACAAGTAGATGAAGAAAAGGTTAAGGCCATTCAAGAATGGCCAACTCTTAAAAATGCTAATGAGGTGAGAAGTTTTCATGGCTTAGCAAGTTTCTATAGGAGATTAGTTAAAGATTTTAGCACCTTGGCTGCACCCCTAAATGATATTGTTAAAAATAATGTGGGATATAAGTGGGGGGAGAAACAAGAGGCGGCCTTTGCTGCCCTCAAAGATAGGCTCACTCATGCACCTATTTTAGCCTTACAAAATTTTGCAAAATCTTTTGAATTGGAATGTGATGCTTCTAATGTTGGTATTAGTGTTGTTTTATTGCAAGAGGGGCATCCGATTGCTTATTTTAGTGAAAAATTAAGTGGACTAGCACTTAATTATTCTACTTATGATAAGGAATTATATGCTTTGGTAAGGGCTCTTAAGACTTGGCAACATTATTTATTTCCTAAAGAATTTGTAATTCATAGTGATCATGAATCTTTGAAGTATTTAAAAGGCCAAGGAAAATTAAATAAAAGGCATGCTAAATGGGTTGAATTTTTGGAACAATTTCCATACGTCATAAAGCATAAAAAAGGAAAAGGAAATATAGTTGTTGATGCTTTTTCTAGGAGACATGTCTTGCTTGCTATGCTTGAAGCTAAATTGTATGGACTTGAATCTTTGAAAAGCATGTATTGTGATGATATGGATCTTGCTGATTTGTATGTGGCATGTATAAAAAAATCAAAAAATGGATTTTTTAGGCATAATGATTTTTTGTTTAAAGGAAATAAATTATGTGTGCCTAAAAGTTCAATAAGAAAAATGCTTGTGAGGGAGTCACATGAAGGAGGACTAATGGGACATTTTGGAGTGCAAAAGACTTAAAAAATTTTGCAAGATAATTTTTATTGGCCTAATATGAAACGTGATGTTCATAAATTGTGTGAGCAATGTATTGTTTGCAAAAAGGCTAAGTCTAAGGTTAAACCTCATGGTTTATATACTCCTTTACCTGTTCCTGAATTTCCTTGGACTGATATTTCCATGGATTTTGTCTTGGGACTTCCAAGAACAAAGAATGGAAAAGACTCTGTTTTTGTTGTGGTTGACAGGTTTTCAAAAATGGCTCACTTCATACCTTGCAAAAAAGTGGATGATGCCTGCCATGTAGTAGATTTATTTTTTAAAGAAATGGTCAGGTTGCATGGGATGCAAAGGAGCATAGTGAGTGATAGGGACTCGAAATTTTTGGGTCATTTTTGGAGGACCTTGTGGGGGAAGCTTGGAACCAAGTTGTTATTTTCTACTACTTTCCATCCTCAAACTAATGGTCAAACAGAAGTAGTTAATAGGACACTAGGTACCTTGCTTAGGACCATTTTGAACAAAAACATTCATTCTTGGGAGGATTGTTTGCCTCATGTTGAGTTTGCTTATAATAGGGATGTCTATAGTACTACAAACTGCTCACCTTTTGAAGTAGTTTATGGATTTAACCCCTTAACTCCACTTGATATATTACCTTTGCCTAACATTTCTGTATTTAAGCATAAAGAAGCGCAGGCTAAGGCTGATTTTGTCAAGAGGATGCATGAAAAAGTTAAAGCTCAAATTGAAAAGAAAAATGAGAGTTATGCCAAGCAAGCAAACAAGGGAAGGAAGAAAGTGGTGTTCCAACTTGGAGATTGGGTGTGGGTACACATGAGGAAAGAGAGGTTCCCTGAGCAAAGAAAGTCAAAACTCTTACATAGAGGAGATGGACCTTTCCAAGTGCTTAAAAGGATCAATGATAACGCTTACAAAATTGACCTACCTGGTGAGTATAATGTCAGTGCTACCTTTAATGTTTCTGACTTAACTCTTTTTGATGTAGGTGAGGACCCTTCAAATTTGAGGACAAATACTTTTCAAGAAGGGGGGCGTGATGTGGACATCAGTCAAGCAGTCAAAAGGCTAGGGGGACCCATGACAAGGGCGCAAGCTAGGAAAGCAAAGGAGGATCTACAACTTGTAATAAAAGATGCTCAACTTCAAAACAACAAGAGCATTAATGAAAGTGATCAGTTCATTAATTGCATTCAAGTTGAAGAAGGAGGAGCCATTGATGAAGTGACAGTTGCCATTAATGCAACTACAAGTTGAAGAACCATCAAGAGCTTTGGAGAAGGCCATGTGGGCGGCCAACTCATCTTTAATTTGCTGAATTATGATTTTTATTTGCTTTCAATAAAGATTAGGCGGTTACAAAGACAAAGAGATAATTTATTCTGGTGGTTACAAACAAGGTTGTAATGTAGTTTTAATTGCATTAATGCTTTGTCTACTAGCAGTTGGAAATGGCTTGCTAGGTGCACATGAACCTAGTCATTTTTTGGAGCAACATGGAAGCCTAATTCATCACATCATGTGTGGCCAACATGTGCATAATTGGCTGAGTAAAGAGTCTTCAAAATTGATCCAACAAACAAATAAATTGGAGAATGAAGTGCTATTAAGGTGGCGGCCAAGTCATGAAGAGGAAGGTTACAAAATGAATGGAAACTTGATGAATGGGGGCTGTTACATGCGGCCACTTATTGGCTGATTCATTAGCCATTTTAATCCATGTTTGGTGGTTACAATTCAAGAATTCAATCAGCCACATGTGCTCAAAATTCTGGTTGAAAAATGCGGCCAAATAAGCTTGTTTAGGTTGAGTTTTATTAGCTTGTTTTATTTAATTCCTAGTAATGTATTTAGGGTTGCATGGGAAGTGTGTAAAGGGGTATTTTGGGGATGATTTTGGGCGTGTAATGCAGCTGGTTGCATGGCCCTAATTTACCTTGCAAACTCTTATAAATACATGCTTCATGCATGCAAGAAAGTTTAGAAGTTTAATACAAAGAAATTTTTTATACTTTGAGAGTGTTTCTCTTAGTTTCTTGCTAGTCAAGAGTTGAGGATTAATCCTTCCTTTGTGTGTGTGTCCTCAAGGGCTTATCTTTCAAGTCTTTGAAAGTGTGACATCCTTTTCCTATCTTCTAATCTTCTTCATCCTTCTTCTACTACGTTTGTCTTGAACAAAAACCTATTTTTCTTCATGTGATTGTTTGAAATATATGTGATATATTTTTCAAGAATTCAAGGTTGATTATACGTTTTTGACAAGGAATTTTTGGTTATCATTACTTCTTGATTTTAGTATCAAAAGAAAAGAAAGAAAATAGAAAAAGAAAAATATTGAAAATAAAAGAAACAAAATTGTTATAAAAAAAGTGTTGAATATTCAGAAATTTCTAAGGTCCATGCAAAATAGAACCTTAAGGTTCATATCACTTTGTGACCAATTTCACCGATTATTTTGCTTGATTATAGTTCCTTGGCTCCAATTCTTGATCTGGGAAGGGAGGTGCTATCAGAGGATTACCTCGCTTAAGTAAGAGGGAAGCTCACTCAAGCGAGAGCGACCTCACTTGAGCAAATCTATCAATAAAATTGGGCAAAAAGTTTCTGGTTTTTTTCACTCAAGTGAGTAGCCTTTCGCTTGAGAGAAATTGGGGGGGGGGGGGATTTCCAGAGTTTCTCTCTGGATAATTCTCGTTCAAGCGAGGTTACTCTCGCTTATGTGAAATTGCCCCTAATTCTAGAGTTGCTCTCTGGAATTGTCTCGCTCAAGCGAGCGGGCCCTCGCTTGAGAAAGAACGTGAGTTGAGAAGGATTTAGTTTTTCTCTTGCTCAAGAGAGAATATGTAGATTCAGTTTTTTAAAACAGAACCCTTAGGGCTTTTCCCTCATTTATTGTTGCATTCTCTCACCCTAGAGAGAAAAGTTAGAGAGAAACGTGAAGCTTGAAGAAGAAGAAGGAGATCAAGGGAGCTTGCTCATCCACACCCCTCATCACCCTTTTCATCTACATTCTTGAGCTACCTTAGGTGAGTATAACTCACGCACTCTCACCCATTCTTGCTTGAATCTCTCCAATGAATCCTACTCTCCCTGTTTACTTGCTTATGCTTTCAATGTGAATAGCCTTATTAATATTAAATACTTTTGGGTTCAACCCTAGTATCTTGAAAAATGAATTTAGCCTCGTCCTGGAAAACCCTAAGTTAATCAAGCTTGACTTCAGTCTAGAATAAAAAGGAAATGAGTTTGGCTTCGACCCAGATTCTTTGGCTTCGGCCCAGAGTATTTGGCTTTGACCAAGATTGTGGGTAACGGCTTTGGCCCAGTTAACTTATGTTAAAACTTGACTTCGGTCCAAAATAAGTGGCGAGTATTAGTCTCCAAGGGAGACGTTCCTTGTAGTCTAAGCTCAGGTCTAGCCTTAGAATTAGTGAAAAGACCCCGTCGGTCATGTAATGCAGGTCATGCTTATCATGTATGGTTATTGAATGAGTTATAGCCTGAATATGAATGTTATACATAATTCTCTTGCTGCATAGCATCTGCTTGACTTCCTACACTACTTGTTACATGTTATTCTCATTGAGACTCTAGTCTCACCACATGTTTTGTGGCTTTTATTTACATGCATAAGGACCTCCTCAAGCTGAACAGTGAGAGTGTTCGAGCTTGGGAGTTTAGATTCATTTTGATGTTGTTAAAACTTATGTATGGAAATATTTGTGACTTGAATTGTTACTCTTTTGTGGGACATAGTCGTACATGCGTAGCCTTAGGGCATTCTATTTTGCTTAGAGCGCATGTATAGCGGTATCCCACTTATGGTGATATATAACTGTTATTGTAGTGAGCCACTGATGGCAATTATATATGTATGGACTCAGTTCATGTAAATGTGCAAGCTTAATTAACGTTGGATTGCCTAAGCGTTGTATGTTGTGTATGTAATGAAATCAATAATGCGCGAAATAATTTGGCAGACTTGGGAATGTATCTCCAATGGACACTATTCTTAGGTTCACGGAATTAGGATGTTACAGTTTTCTCTAAGATAGATTTGATGTCAGGCTACCATCAGATTAAGATCAAGAGTGAGGATATCCCAAAGACTGCCTTTAGGACTAGATATGGACATTATGAGTACTTGATGATGTCATTTGGCCTAACAAATGCTCCAGCCGTGTTCGTGGACTACATGAACCGTATTTTCCAGCCATACATGGATAAGTTTGTCGTTGTGTTCATCAATGACATCCTTATCTACTCCCAGACCTTAGAGGAGCTTAAGCAACATTTTAGGATTGTGTTAGGGGGTTTTGAGGGAAAAGAAGTTATTTTCCAACCTCGAGAACTGTGTGTTCTAGATGGATAAGGTCCATTTCCAAGGACATGTGATATCTAGAAAGGGTGTGTCGGTTGACCCTAGTAAGATAGAAGTCGTCCTTTAGTAGGAGCGACCTAAAACCATAATAAAGATTAGGAGTTTCGTAGGATTGGCTGGGTATTATAGGAGATTCATTAAAGTATTCTCCCAGTTGGTCTTGCCCCTCACCAGGTTGACCCAGAAGGGACAATCCTTTGTGTGGGACGAAAAGTGTGAGGGGGGCTTCTCGGAGCTCAAGGAGAGGTTAACCACTACCCCGATGCTAGTGTTGCCACACATGTCCAAAACTTTTGAGGTTTATAGTGATGCTTTAGGAAAGGGATTGGGTTGTGTGTTGATGTAAGAGAAGAGAGTAGTGGCCTATGCCTCTAGGAAACTTAGACTCCATGAGGAGAACTACCCTACCCATGACTTAGAGTTAGTGGTTGTGGTATTTGCCCTCAATATTTAGAGGCATTACTTGTGTGGGGTGAGATTTGAGTTGTTTAGTGACAATAAGAGCCTTAAGTATTTGTTTGATAAGAAGGAGCTAAACATGAGACAAATGAGGTTGATGGAATTTTGGAAGGATTATTGTTTGAGTTGAAGTACCACCGGGGCAAGGCTAATGTGGTAGTTGATGCCCTAAGTAGGAAATCCTTGCATGTGTCATCCATGATGGTACATGAGTTGGAATCGTTGGAGGAGTTTAGGAACCTAAGCCTAGATATGAGTGTTGTCCAGGAGAGTTTGAATCTACATAGGATAGAGGTCACCAGTGACCTTAGAGACCAGATTAGGGAGGCCCGGGATTCAGATGTAGACCTCCAAGCAACAGAGCATCAAGGTTAGCTCTTCCCATTGTGAATCTCGATAATGCTTTTGTAAGGTCAGCAATTTTAGATTCAAGCATCATACAAGTTTCACAGTTGGAAGGTGAAGCTATAGTACAACAAGAAATGTTTTTCAAATTTTCATTTTCATTTTTAAAAGCATCCATTTCCTTTTGTAAATCATCTACTTTAGCTTCAAACCACTTGATTTTCTTTTTGTAATTACTATTGAAGAAACTCAATTTCTTAGCTTCTTCAATTCAATAAAAGCATCTTGTAATTGATCATAGTTAGTGTCAATAGAATAGTCAGAGTCACTTACCTCACTTTCGGAGTCAATCTTTGTCATGAGACAAAGGTTTGCTTCATGATCACTTTCACTTTCACTTAATGTGGTTGAGGCATTGTCTTCCCATGCAATGTAAGCCTTTTTCCTTCTGTTTCTCAATTTTGATTTTGACTCATCATTGCCTTGCTTCCGTTCTAAGGTAGGACAATTCGCCTTTATATGACCAGTTTTGCCACATTCAAAACAAGTGAATTTAGGTGAGGAGGATTCAACTTTCTTTGTCTGTTTCTTTCCTTGGAATTGCTCACTCTTTCCATTTTTCTTCTTAAAAAATTTTCTGAACTTCCTTACGATCAAATTCAGATTTTCTAGTTCAGAGGCTTCATTACTAGTGCTATCATCACTACTTGACTGCTCATTAGTTTTTAGAGCTAATCCTTTGACTTTCTTATATTTTTGTTCTTCTTCCACCATCCTATTCATATCCATCTCATACTCTCAATTTCCCAAATAAATCTGCACTTGTCATGACTGCCAAATTTTTTGATTCGGTAATTGCTATCACAGTTGGCTGCCACTTTCTGTTTAGAGACTTGAGAATTTTCACATTCAGCTCCTCTTCATCAAAAACATTTCCAAGACCCTTAATATGATTGACAATGTGTGTTAATCTTTTCTGGACATCCATAATGGTTTCTCCTTGTGCCATCCGGAACATTTCATACTCTTGAATCAATGTATTCTTTCTTTCTCTTCTAACTTCAAGTGTTCCTTCAAGTGTCACTTGAATTAGATCCCATGCTTCTTTGGTTGTTTTGCATGCATAAATCTTAAAAAATTCATCACTGTTTAAAGTATAATGTATGATATTTAAATCTTTAGAATCATTTTTAGCACGCTTAATTTCATCTTGATTTCATAGTTCAAAAGATTTTTCAGATATTGAATCATTTATCATTTGAGTAGGAACCTTGTAATAAGCTACCACATCTTGCCAAATGCCTCTACTAACAGACTCCATAAAATTTTCATTCTAACTTTCCAAAATGGATAGTTATCTCCACAAAAAAGAGGTGGTCTGTTAATTGAAGCACCTTCAGCAAAAGGCAATTGATTCTGTCATTTTTGCAAACAATTTGCTAAAATCTTGAATAACTTTCAAGATTCCAGCTCTGATGCCAATTATTGGTCCTAGAGGGAATCTAGAGGGAGGGTTGAATAGATTCACAAAAACTTGGTACTTTTTACAAATTCAGAAATTGTTTTACCCCTTTCTATTTGCTTTCGAAATTCTTTCAAATTAAGTTTTCAAAAGATAAATTTTCAGAGTTTAGAGTCAATAGTGCAGCGGATCAATATGTTGCTAAGGGTAATTGATTACCAAGATTTATTACTCAAATTTCATAATTCAATTTTCAATATTTAGTTTTTACTATTGCAGCAAGAATCAATTTACAATTTACAATTCACATGCAGATTAAGATTCTGATTTACAACCCAAGAAACTGAAATCAAATAGAGTAGGGAGAGAGAAAATGACACTGTTGTTTATACTGGTTTAGCAACTAAAAGGGGCCTACATCCAGTTTAGATTTAGCACACCACTAAACCTGCTTTCACTATAGAATTGATTACAAACACCATGCACGTACAATCCTAAAGAAAGACTTACTAACAACAATCAAAGGTTTGACTCTTGCACCCCACAAGAGCATATTCTTCAATGACACCCCGCCATATGAACATCAACCTTACTCATGACACCCCGTCACAAGATTTCAAATAATCTCTATGAACAACCTATTCAAGAGATAACATAATTCAGAAAAATTAAGAAAGAACAGAGTTTAGAACAATAGTACCTTGTTTATGCAGATAAACTTCAAGAATAATATCAAACACTTTCTTCCATTAGTCTAATCATCTTGAGTTAAGAGTTCTTGGAGCTGCAGAATTTCTGAGATTTTTCTAAGTAATTTCTTGGAGAGATTTTCCTAATAGATTCTTGTAATTGTATTTGAAAATTGAGCTCTTCACATTAAATTTCGAAAATCATAGATATAAATTAATTTTAGTTAGTTAGAAACTAAAAAAGTTGGTTAAAAATCAGTTACAAGTTGTTTAGAAAATGTTCAGAATTATGCAGACTTTGTGGTAATCAATTACTAGCTTTGGTAATCAATTAAACCAGAGTGAATCAACAAAGAACTCTTATCAGATTATGTAAGTGATCGATTAACCATATCAGGTAATCGAATAAATCGATCCTAATCTTGAATTCAAGCAGTTTTCAGCTTTGGGTCAACTTGGGGTCCATTACCAACTGAAGTAATCGATTAAACCAGAGGCAAATCAATACTAAGTTGAGAAATTTAGCTACCAAGCTATCCAAACTTGAAAACTTAATTATGAATTCAATTTGCATAAAGAAAGATCAATCAAGGAAGAATAATCAAACACACATATTGCCTAATTCTAAAAACAATCAATACAAGTGCCACATCTATAGAAACGTGTTTGGCACTGCAAAATGAATAGAAATTAAAGCACCTACATTCTACAACAAAACCAAAACATTCAATACATGAGAGATTTAAGGAGTGACTTGTATCTTCCATTTGTAGCTTAAGTCCAACATACCAAACACCCACAACCTTACACAGTTCAATGGGTGTGTGAAGAGGAAGAACTAGTGGTTGATAGGCAAGTGAGTATCAAATTTGCCATAGGAAAGTATGAAGATGAGGTAACCTTTGATGTAGCACCTTTAGATCATACCCATATCTTTTTAGGAAGACCATGCAATATGATAAAAGGGCTAAACATAATGGGTTTACCAACATCATCAAATTTCTTCATAATGGTAAGAAATTCATCCTTGAGCCTATGACCCTTAGAGAAGCTAGAGAAGACCAAGAAGCTCTTAGGGAATCCATCAAACAAGAACGATTAGAAAAAGCCAAATTAGAGGAAGAATCCCTAAAGGAAATCAAGTTTAAAAAAGAAAAACAAATAAAGGAAAAGGAAAGGGAAATCCTAAGGGAAAAAGTAGAAGTTGAAACTAAGAAAATTTTGAAAGAAAACAAAATAAAAAGAAAAAAAAGTGTACTTGGGAAGACTACCTACCTTATCTTGTAAACATTTGGATGCTAACCCTTTTAGTGATGACGTGGATAGGTTGATGGCGACTGAATTTAATAGTGAAAGAAGGAGAACTCAGACTACTGAAAATGAGTTCCCTAAACTAACTTTCTTTATGCATGAAATGCCTCTTTCTATGCACAATTATATGCCACAAAACATTGCATGTTTGAAAGAAATAAACAATGTTTATAGTGATTTAAAACCTATTGCATGTCTAGGAAAACCAATTCAGTTTAAGAGTACCTTGGAACCTATTGATGTTGCATGTTCAATGTGCACGATGGATTACAAATGCAACAAAAATTGGTTTGTATACATGACTTGCATACACATTCCATATTAATCTTTTTATCTCATGAAGATATGTATTATGCTCTTGAACTAGTTTTGGAAAAGGATAAAATTGTGGATAAGGCTATCACATGTAGAAATACTTGTTTAATATTTGCATCACATGATGACAGGTTTCATGACATGCTTACATTTTATAATTCATTAAATATTTTATAATACATGCAAAACCATGAATCATACATGAGTGAGAGTGTAAACATGACTATTTTAACTTGTAAAACATACTTCATGTCATGAACATGTGCAATATGTTCCTAAACAAGATGCATTTGGTAAAATCGTAGGGCATGTTGGGTTGTTATTGAAAAATATTAAGACATTTATGCCACATAGTTAAACATGTGCCTTTATTTGGGAACATAGTGCAGAACATTTTGATGAATATTGCACATTGAAACACATTTGGTATTTGTGTGGAACTTATTTCTTAAGTCTTCTCTATGACCACTTACTTGTCTTACTTGCAAGGGAGGGCTTCAAAAGATTAGTCTTTGATCCAGGATCTAATACCACAGAGTACATGAACAAGATGATTCCAACTTCAAAGAGGGAGTTCTCTACCCACTACTTTAAATACCTTTTGTTCATAACATATGTTTTTCTATCACCAATCTTTATGATCCCTAAGTTCTCTTTCTATGACTCCTTGGTTTTCTATGTTTGGAACTTATGGATTCTTACTTGTGCCTTAGACTGCGAGGAGCCTGTTAGGGGAGGACAACCTAGGTTACCTGTTGGAGACACTATTCCCAAATTCGTGAAATTAATTCACGCCATTACTGATATCATGATATACACACAATCACATAAAGTTGCTTAAGTAGTCCAACGTTTACATAACCGTAGTCAACGAGACAAAATTCACTAATTACAATTCAAATGCCAACCAGTGGCCTAAATCAAAACACACTTAATATCTACGAAACTCAACCTACAGTTACACATGTACAAATTCAAAAGCCTCCAATTAGGGCAATGCCAAAAGCCAAGCTACTAATCCTCCATATGAGTCCTCAAGTCATCCGGCCATAGATCAGGTACACAAGGTCCTGCACATCTAAAATGAAATCCACATTGCGTGGTGAGACTTACGCCCCAGTGAATGTGATCATGCATATAGTGTAGGGATTTCATGCATATAGTGCATAAGCCACACCCAGGGTGTCTTTTCACTATAACGTATTTTGAGCGCTCTGCATCGTGACCAAGGACCGTCGTCTAGGGACACTTATATGATTCAGTCTTATTATCAAACAAGGATGATATGCATGCGGTTCATTATAATTGAGGAACCCCATTTACCCCTTGGCCTAGGAGTAAATGTGATTACCTCGTTCCTCTTTTACCTCTTTGGTCCGAAGACCACTCTTTGGTCAGGAGACCCCTCTTTTGTCCGAAGACCCATGAAATTCCTCTTTAAGCATGAGGTCAAACACCCAAATCCTTTCTTTAACATGAATGAATTAAGGACATAAGAGATGACAATAATTTCATGAGCATGAGTGATCGAGGCCGTACCCAATCAAATAATAAGAATTAAAGTGTAGTGAGGGTTAGACAACCCAAAGTCGTCTCTCAAGGAATTCAATAACAATTCAGAATATCAGATTTCAGACCAAAAATTTAGAACCAGAACTTCAGATTGAACTTAAGACAAATGACTTAAGACGGTCTTAAGACAGAACTTCAGACGGTCTTATGACTTCAGACGGTCTTAAGACTTCAGACTGTCTTAAGACAGGGATTGTCTTAACAGTGCAGAATTTCAGAACGTAACAGAAAGAGGGGTTTTTGGTTGTTTGTTTAGAAACAGAGTTTCGCACGTAAAGAAGAGGGAATAAAACGATGTAAGAAAACAGATTGATTCTCTTGTTCATTCACAATTGGATCCTTCATCGGTTAAAAATACATCGAACTCAATTTCAAGAATAAATTCGAATTAACCGAACAAGCGTCAATTAATTCAACAATAATCTCACTCAAGAACTAAGCGAACTTGCTAAACCAGACTAAGCGTACTGGTGACCAGACTAAGCGTACTGGTATGAGATTTCTAATCCTTTACCTCCTGAATTAAGCAAACAGTTGGTTGTTTAGAATGAAGCAAACTAAACTAGAATTCTTAGTGAAGAACATAATTGAATCATCAACAAGCGTTCAAATACAACTCAAGATTCAAAACCAGAATTCTAAAGGAGAAGATGAAATTGAATTTACTGCAGAGATTGAAATACGAATTTGAGTTAAAATGAACCTCAAAATCCAATGTAAAATCACTCAAGAATCAATCCTCAAGAGTTTAGCAATCCATAAGAGGAAGAACAGCAAAATGAAAATGCAGAAAAAGAAGAAGAAGAAAACCTAGAAAAACAGAGAGAAGGGAAAGAAAGCGTCTCCTTAACTTCAATTTGTGTAAAGGCGAAAAATACGAAAAGTCTCCCCTCAGAATTCTAACAGCCCCTATTTATACTAATCCCTAAACCATAAGATTAACCTAATGGATGGGGTAAAATGGGTCCAGACTAACAAGTTTCAGGCCCAAAAATACTAAAACTACTTCAGCAACTACTTAAGAAACTTGCTGTTCCCGCTCAAGTTCTGACAGCATCTAAACGTCAACTTTAAACTGAAAACTGCACCTCGTCTCTCAGTGGAATATAGCCATATAGCATATCAAATTAAAGCCCCAGAAGTTAGCTTTCCAATGCCATTGGAATCACCTCAATCGGACACCTGTAGCTCCAAATATCATCAAAACAAGACAGGTGGGTCAGTAGGCTTAAAAATCCGAATTTAAACAACATTTCTAATTAAGGCTCAATTAAGTCCAATTTGGTCAATTCCAACTAAAATAGTGGATATAATCACAATTAGAGTCCAAGAAAGCTAAGATTAATTATGCAAAGTGTGAATAAAAATGTGTTCATCAAATTCCCCCACACTTGCCCTTTTGCACTCCGGGCAAAACACCACATGAAACCAAAGATTAATTAGGAGCAAGATGCAAATACAGATGACATAGTTATCAAGAGATCCAAAGAATGCATAGGATTAGGCAAAATACAACATCCAAGGAATCATGGAGTCAAGAAATATATGAATGGAATTCCCAATAATTTAGCAAACAAGAAGGTGAATCAAATCAAAGGGTTGAATCAAGAATGATAGATTCCTCACAAGACAAACTCTCTAACTCTCAAGTGTTTAGGCTTGTGTATACACTCCTGCAAGCAAACACTACCATAGGCTTGGCAAGACTCTAATATCCACAACATTTGAAGCACAAGCAAGCAAAGATCAAGAGGACTTCAAATAGGATGAAATGGGGCCATGGTAAAGGTAGGGAAAATGAAGGATAAGAAGCTATAAACCAAAGAGAATAGAGGAGCAATGGGGAATAAACTCATGAATGCAAGTAGCATACATCTCAAGATTACAATTAAACTCCTCTTTTTCACCTTTTGACCCAATTTTTTTATTTATTTCAAGCACACTTTATTTCTTTGCTTTTTTATATACTTTTCTTTTGAGCTTTTCTTTTCTTTTTTTTTCTTTTCTGTTTTTTTTTTTAATTTTCCATCATTCCTTTTCCAATTTTTTTAAACTAGCCAAGGTCACAATATGATATCCACTTGAGGAGATAAGATAAGAGATTTAAGTACACCTGCACACTGATTCAAGAACCTATTCCCAAAACAATTCCAAAGCTCCTTTATCCTCTAAGGTAAGGACAATCATGGTCTTTCACTTTCAAGGCTTGTAATGAGCTTTTAATAACAAGAAATGGAATCCATAGGCTCAAAGGGGTTAACAAGTGGAAAATCATCAAGGTAGGCTAATATGGCTAGTAGCTCAATTATCAACAAAAATGCCTCAATCATCTCAATTCATGCAAGAGAACAAAGTTGCAAATTAAAGAGTCAAGCCAAGTTCTAGAGCACAAGCAAACATGAGTGAAATCACACAAGAAAAAGAGAGGATGACATAGAATGGTCCATCCATCAATAAGGCTCAAAATCTCACCAAGGACAACTCCATCACAAAAGATTCAACCCCATAATTATCAAAACCAACTTATTCACCAAATTACGAGGAATTCAATCAATATAAATCAAGAAACCAATTATCCAAGAATGATGAAAATGCAGACTACCAACACAAATCCTAAAAATCCAATGAAAAACATGCCAAATGTATTTTTCTACTGTTAGAAATCTGTTTTTTGCTGTTAAAATAAATTCTGCTGTCAAGGAAAAACGTACTGTCTAAAATTCTACTGTAAATAGCAGCAGAAAAACGCACAAACAGCATACAGTAACAGTAAACAGCACTTTCAGACCGTAGACAGTAAAATTCAGACAGCAGTAGCTACAGAATAGCTACGCAACAGCTAACAGCTTCAGAAACAGCAAATTCAGCAAGTAGTTTCAGACAATAAACAGTAAATTTTCAGCAAACAGCATACTGTCTGAATTTTTTTTTTATATCCTAAAAATTGCTAACACAAATCAATTAAATCCTAACCACAAACTAATTCCTAAAATCAATTCTAAAGTCCTAAAACTACAATTCTCCTCCCCCACACTTAAATCACATATTGTCCTCAATGTAAAAATAATGAAATTAGAGAATAAGAGACATAGTATAATAAAAAAGTGGGGAAAGAGACTCCCTCATCAAGGTGGAAATATTTGCACTTGAGGGAATTGGGGAAGCTGCAAGCCAAGCTCCTCAACCGTCTCATCAACCAAAGTGGGGCTCTCATGAAACAGCTTAAGACGGTGGCCATTGACCTTGAAGGTCTTATTGGTGGACTCACTTTTCAGCTCTACAACCCCATAAGGATAAACATGAGTAACAAGAAAAGGTCCAACCCAACGAGAGCGAAGCTTACCAGGCATGAGCTTAAGTATAGAATTGAACAACAAAACCTTTTGGCCTACAACAAAATCTTTTCTAGCAATAGACTGATCATGAAATTTCTTAGTCTTCTCCTTGTAGAACTTAGAGTTCTCATAGGCCTCCAGGCGAATCTCATCAAGCTCCTGCAAATGAAGTTTCCTTTGTTCCCCTGCCTGGTCGCAATCTAAGTTGCAAGCTCGTACTACCCAATATGCCCGATGCTCTATCTCCACAGGTAAGTGGCATGCCTTACCAAAAACAACTCTGAAGGGAGACATCCCAAGAGGTGCTTTGTAGGCAGTCCTATGAGCCCAAAGAGCATCATCAAGGCGGCGGCTCCAATCTTTCCTATTAGGCTGCACCATCTTCTCGAGAATCCTCTTAATCTCTCTGTTGGAGATCTCAGCCTGTCCATTAGTCTGGGGGTGGTATGGTGTAGAAACTCTATGCACCACCCCATACTTCTTCAGCAAAGCCTCCATGGACCGGTTACAGAAGTGGGTCCCCTGATCACTAACAATGGCTCGAGGCACTCCAAACCTGCAAAAGATGTGAGACCTGACAAAATCCACAACAACTCGAGCATCATTAGTACTTGTGGCTATAGCCTCCACCCACTTGGAGACATAGTCCACAGCAAGCAAGATATATATAAAACCAAAAGAAATAGGAAATGTGCCCATAAAATCAATACCCCATACATCAAAGATCTCACAAAACAGCATAGGTTGCTGGGGCATCTGCTGCCTGCTAGAAATGGCCGCTCCTGCTCTCTGACATTGCTCACATGTAGAAGAGACTCTCCAGGCGTCTCTAAAAGTAGTAGGCCAATAAAATCCACAATCCAACACCTTCCGTCCTTTCCTCTGAGGTCCAAGATGTCCTCCAACAGGTGAGGCATGACAGAACTGAAGTACAGATTGGATCTCATGATCTGGAATACACCTACGAATCATCTGGTCACTGCAAAAACGCCACAAATAAGGGTCATCCCATACATAACACTTGGCATCACTCTTAATTCTATCTCTCTGAGCTCTAGATGCCAAAGGTGGAAAAACTAATGTAACAAGATAATTACCAATAGTAGCAAACCAAGGGGTAAGGGGAGGGGAATGGGAATCATGTAAAACCAATAGCTGCTCATCCGGGAAGTCATCCCGAATAGGAAATGCATCCTCTTCCCTCTCAATGCGGCTCAAATGGTCTGCTACTAGATTATGTGCACCACTCATATCCTGGATATCCAAGTCAAACTCCTGGAGTAGTAGCATCCACCTAATTAACCTGGGTTTGGAATCTGTCTTTTTCAAAAGAAACTTCAGAGCAGCATGATCAGTAAAAACAACTACCCTAGACCCAAGCAAATAAGATATGAACTTATCCAATGCAAAAACAATTGCTAAAAGCTCTTTCTCAGTGGTAGTGTAATTTACCTGTGTTGCATCCAATGTTCTAGATGCATAGTAAATCACATGAGACAGCCTACCAACCTTCTAAGCCAAAACAGCTCCCAAAGCGTAGTTTGATGCATCACACATCAACTCAAATGGAAGAGTCCAATCTGGTGGCTGAATAATTGGAGAGGTGGTGAGAGCTCTCTTGAGGCGATCAAATGCCTCTCTGCACTGCTCTCCAAAATCAAATATCACATCCTTCTGAAGCAAGTTGGACAATGGAAGAGCTATCTTGCTGAAGTCATGAATAAACCTGCGACAGAAACCTGCATGTCCAAGAAAAGATCGAACCTCTCGCACGCAAGAGGGGTAAGGTAAGTGTGAAATAACATCTAATTTCACAGGATCTACCTCAATGCCCTTCCTAGAGATAATGTGGCCTAAGACTGTACCATGCTCTACCATAAAATGACACTTTTCATAATTCAGAACAAGGTTAGTCTATATGCACCTATCAAGCACTCTAGTCAAGCTATCCAAACATGCATCAAAGGAGGAGCCATACACACTAAAATCATCCATGAAAACCTCTATGCAATGCTCGAGTAAATCAGCAAATATACTCATCATGCATCTTTGGAAAGTACCAGGAGCATTGCATAGACCAAAAGGCATCCTCCTATAAGCAAAGGTACCAAAAGGGCAGGTAATATAGTCTTATGCTGGTCCTCTGGTGCAATACAAATCTGAAAATAACTAGAGAAACCATCTAAGAAACAATAATGTGATTTACCTGCCAGGCGCTCTAGCATCTGATCAATGAAAGGAAGTGGGAAGTGATCCTTCCTGGTCGCCTGATTGAGCCTCCTATAGTCAATGCAGACTCTCCAGCTGTTATGCACTCTAGTAGGAATCAACTCATCCTTCTCATTCTTTACAACTGCAATCCCAGATTTCTTTGGTACCACCTGTACCGGGCTCACCCAAGTGCTATCTGAAATGGGATATATGATACCAGCCTGTAGCAACTTGGTGACCTCCTTCTTGACCACATCAAGAATCTGGGAATTTAGCCTTCTCTGAGGCTGTCTCACAGGTTTAACCCCATCCTCCAACAAGATACGGTGCATACACATGGAGGGGCTAATACCCCGGAATATCTGCCAAGGTCTAGCCAAGAGCTCTCTTGCACTCTCTAATAACATGTAATAATCGTTGCTCCTGATCATCTAAAAGAGCAGTGGAGATAATCACTGGAAGCTTCTGCTCATCCTCCAAATATGCATACTTGAGGTGAGAAGGAAGTGGCTTCAGCTCCAATGATGGGGGCTGGACAATGGAAGGCAGCAATCTAGTACTGGTAGAAACCTCTGCAACCTTCAAATCAACCAAGTCAGATGTATCTGTAATTGCTGTAATCAAGCCTGTGCATTCTGACTTAGTTTGCTCTGTTGGTGTATCAATACCAGAACCTGCTGAAAAATCAACATCATTAGAACCTGCTAAAAAATGAACACAATCAGAACTATCAGCATATATGAACTCATCTATCTCAGCACACATACTACACTTGGAAGAATAAGAACATAAATCACAAGTGTAAACATCATTGAAGTCAGACAAGGCAGGAAAATCCAACTCTTCTATAAACTCTGATAGACTATTATCTACAAGTTCAGCAAGCATATCAATGTGGAAAGTAGAATGGTCCTCAATGGGATGCTTCATAGCATCTAAAATGTTAAAATGAACCACACTATCTCCAAACTCCATGGTAAGTGTGCCTGCATGAACATCAATCTTAGTCCTTGTTGTCTTCAGGAAGGGCCTGCCTAAGATGATGGGGGCTGCACCAGTGAGTGAATCTCCTCCCTCCATATCCAATATATAAAAGTCAGCAGGGAAGATGAGGTCATTCACACGAACCAGTACATCCTCTATAAGACCTGCAGGGTGGGCAGTGCTCCTATTTGCCAACTGAATGACAACACCTGTAGCCTGCAAAGGACCAAGGGACAATGAGGTGAAAATAGATAAGGGCATAACATTAATAGATGCTCCTAAGTCAAGCATAGCATTATCAAATATGTTATTGCCTATAACACAAGGAATAGAAAATGTCCCTGGATCTTTGCATTTTTCAGGAATAGTAGTCACTGGTCTCTTAATGAGTGCAGAGACATTCCTTCCCATACTGATCCTCTCATTGCCCTTCAGCTGCCTCCTATGAGTGCACAAATCCTTCAGAAACTTGGCATATCTTGGAATTTGCTTTATGGCCCCAAGTAGGGGTATATTGACCTCCACTTTTCTGAAAGTTTCCAAGATTTCCTTGTCAGCCTCTTCCATTTTTTTACTCTTCTGCACAACTCTCTGAGGGAATGGAAGAGGAATAGAAGGTTGTACATTGCTTGAAGAATTGGGGCTGCCCAAAGGACTAGGACAAGCTCTCTCATGTATAGGGTTGTCTGAAGTTGTACCTGCTGAGACAGTACTGTCTGAAGCTGTAATAATCTCATTTTCTTGCTCAGACTGTTGCCTTTCAGACACTTGTAGACTCTTACCTGATCTCAAGGTGATTGCACTAACATTCTGCTGAGGGTTGACAACTGTCTGAGCAGGAAGCTTGTCTGAACCCTGGGACTACAGCTTATTAATAGTGGTGGCCATCTGACCAATCTGATTTTCCAGGCTTTGAATAGTTGCTTCGGTCCTTTGCTGGAAATTCAGATTGTTGACTGCCATTTGCCTCATTAATTCTTCCAAGGAAGGCTCACTCTTGGAAGGTGCAGCAACTGGTGGTGGAGGTTGCTGCTGCTGCTGCAAGTGTGGAGGATGGTAGGGTCTACTAGGACCAGCAACATGTGACTGATGGGGTACATAAGACTGTTGTGGTGGCTGCTGCTACTGAGAAGAATTCCCCCATCTTAAATTTGGATGATTCGTCCAACCTGGATTATACCTTTTGGAAGAAAGATCTTGATTATATTGTTGCTGCTAAGGGGGTCTGCCAGAACCATATATTTACTGCATAAGCTTGAGGAGGAACAGGAACAGCATCATCTCCTTCAGACTCATGTAAGGTGGGACAGGCATCAGTGGGATGATCAGCAGAAGTGCAAATCCCACATAGCTTAGCAACCTTCTGAGACACCGCCATCTGCTTGACCAAGGAAGCCAAATCATCAAGCTTACTTTCCAACTTCCTATGATCAGCAACATAAGTGATCTCCATCTCATGAACTCCTCTGGTCAAGGCTACTGAATTGCTTCTAGTATTGAACTGTTGGTTATTAGAAGCCATATTTTCAATCAATTGCCTTGCTGCAACTGGAGTTTTATCCACCAAAGCTCCTCCACTAGCTGCATCAATCATCTGCCTATCCATGTTTAAAAGGCCCTCATAGAAATACTAGATGAGAAGTTGCTCATGTATCTGATGATGTGGACAGCTAGCACAAAGCCTCTTAAATCTCTCCCATACTCATATAAACTTTCTCTATCCATTTGCCTTATACCACAGATTTCTTTTTTGATTGATGTCACTCTGGATGCAGGGAAAAATTTCTCAAGAAACATCCTTTTCAGATTGTCCCAGCTAGTAATGGATCCAGGTGGAAGGTAGTACAACCAGTCCTTTGTTGTATCTTGCAGGGAGAATGGAAATGCCTTCAGCTTAATATGATCCTCAGGAACTCCAGGTGGTCTCATGGTGGTACAAACAATATGGAACTCCTTGAGGTGTTTATGTGGATCCTCACCTGCAAGACCATGAAACTTGGGCAACAAATGAATCAATCCAGACTTTAGCTCACAAGGTACATCTAAATCAGGATATTGAATGCATAAAGTCTGAATATTAACATCAGGTGCTGCAAGCTCTCTCAAGGTCCTCTCAGCCATGATATCAGAATTAGAATCAAAATCAATAAAAGTAGAAGAAGAAACAGAAACAGACTCACTATCACTAATAGAAACAGTAGAATACACACTATCAGAAAATGACTCACTATCACTAACATAATTATGCACTAATGAATTCCTAGACTCTCTAACTAACTTATGATATGTCCTATCAATTTCAGAGTCAAATGAATGTAGGATACCTCGGTTTGCTCTAGTCGAAAACCAAATGCATACAAAAATGCACAAAATGAGGCATACAACAGCATGTTAGCATATAAAGGCAGCCTATATCAGATGATCAGAAACCAATGAACTGGGTACATGGAGACAGTAGAAATAGTAAGTGAGGAGGGTGAAGTGTGTTACCAGAATCTGAATAATGGAGATTCACTACAAGCTGCACAAACCAACTGTTAGCTGAACAAGAACACAATATTAAAAATGACTCTAACCTTATAAACTCAGAACAGACAAAAAAAAAATTACACAAAACAGAATTGAAAAACTAAGAAAAACAAAAGTTCAGAAAGTTCAGAAGGTTCAGCAGGTTATAAACAGAACTGAAAACTGAAAAGAAAAATTGAATTGAAGTCCCCGACAATAGCGCCAAATTTGATCGAGGCCGTACCCAATCAAATAATAAGAATTAAAGTGTAGTGAGGGTTAGACAACCCAAAGTCGTCTCTCAAGGAATTCAATAACAATTCAGAATATCAGATTTCAGACCAAAAATTTAGAACTAGAACTTCAGATTGAACTTAAGACAAATGACTTAAGACGGTCTTAAGACAGAACTTCAGACAGTCTTAAGACTTCAGACGGTCTTAAGACTTCAGACCGTCTTAAGACAGGGATTGTCTTAACAGTGCAGAATTTCAGAACGTAACAGAAAGAGGGGTTTTTGGTTGTTTGTTTAGAAACAGAGTTTCGCAAGTAAAGAAGAAGGAATAAAACGATGTAAGAAAACAGATTGATTCTCTTGTTCATTCACAATTGGATCCTTCATCGGTTAAAAATATATCGAACTCAATTTCAAGAATAAATTCGAATTAACCGAACAAGCGTCAATTAATTCAACAATAATCTCACTCAAGAACTAAGCGAACTTGCTAAACCAGACTAAGCGTACTGGTGACCAGACTAAGCGTACTGGTATGAGATTTCTAATCCTTTACCTCCTGAATTAAGCAAACAGTTGGTTGTTTAGAATGAAGCAAACTAAACTAGAATTCTTAGTGAAGAACATAATTGAATCATCAACAAGCGTTCAAATACAACTCAAGATTCAAAACCAGAATTCTAAAGGAGAAGATGAAATTGAATTTACTGCAGAAATTGAAATACGAATTTGAGTTAAAATGAACCTCAAAATCAAATGTAAAATCACTCAAGAATCAATCCTCAAGAGTTTAGCAATCCATAAGAGGAAGAACAGCAAAATGAAAATGCAGAAAAAGAAGAAGAAGAAAACCTAGAAAAACAGAGAGAAGGGAAAGCAAGCGTCTCCTTCACTTCAATCCGTGTAAAGGCGAAAAAATATGAAAAGTCTTCCCTCAGAATTCTAACAGCTCCTATTTATACTAATCCCTAAACCATAAGATTAACCTAATGGATGGGGTAAAATGAGCCCAGACTAACAAGTTTCAGGCCCAAAAATACTAAATCTACTTCAGCAACTACTTAAGAAACTTGTTGTTCCCGCTCAAGTTCTGACAGCATCTGAACGTCAACTTTAAACTGAAAATTGCACCTCGTCTCTCAGTGGACTATAGCCATATAGCATATCAAATTAAAGCACCAGAAGTTAGATTTCCAATGCCATTGGAATCACCTCAATCGGACACCTATAGCTCCAGATATCATCAAAACAAGACAGGTAGGTCAGTAGGCTTAAAAATCCGAATTTAAACATTTCTAATTAAGGCTCAATTAAGTCCAATTTGGTCAATTCCAACTAAAACAGTGGATCTAATCACAATTAGAGTCCAAGAAAGCTAAGATTAGTTATGCAAAGTGTGAATAAAAATGTGTTCATCAATGAGCAATTGCATGAATGTATATCTCCTCTAGATTTGCATCATCAATATACAGCAATTTCACAAAATCCCAAATCTCCTATCCTAGGGCCAGTTTGAGCCATAAGAGCATACAATCAATCAATCCAACTATCAACCCTAGATTCATCTCTAATCAACCACAATCAAGCAATGTAAGCAAGGGAAGTGAGAATAGGGAGCATACATGGGTTTTCATTCAAAATGTAAGTGAGTGGGTGAACCACACTCACCTCTAATGGAGGAAATAGGAAGAATGGAGGGATAGGGATGAAAATCTAAGCTCCTTGAACGGTGTGGGTGGCTTCAAACCAAGCTTCTTCTTTCAATCACCCCCTTCTCTCTCTAGCTTCTATCTTTAGAAAGAGAGAAAATGGAGGAAATGAGGGCTAGAAGCCCTAACTCTCTATTTTTAAAAACTGAAATCGCGCGCTCGCTCAAGCGAGGATACGCTGGCTTGAGCAAGTAAAACAAATAATTCTCAAACCGCTCCCACACTCAAGCGAGCCCAAAGTTAGAGAGCACCCCCTGGAGATCTCCTCTCTCTCGCTCAAGCGAGGATCCGCTCGCTTGAGCGAGCCCAAAGTTAGAGTGCATCTTCTGATGCTGCAAGGGTTCTCACTCAAGTGAGCCTTTGCTCGCTTGAGCAAGCCTCAACTAAGAAACTCCCCTCCTCTCTGCCCTGTCCCTCGCTTGAGCGAGCCTACCTGAACTCAAATCCTTCCTTTCTTCACTCTTACTCCTTCCTCCCATCTATTCCTAGTGTATTAACTTCCTTCAAACTTAGTTCCTTTCATCTGAATCTCTTCCCTCATTTCTGTCAATCCTCTAACTAATCCCTTCCTCGTATATCTAGTTCCCTCGTTCTACGCCCCTACTTTCGGTCTCATCTTTATACCTATAATCCTCTCCATCCTAATGAGTGATTTCTTCTAAGTTAGTCTACAGTGGTGTTTGACTTAATACCTGGTTTCCCTTCTAAATCCTCTCAAAACTCTTAGCTCTTAATAAATTCTCTACTTATCAAAATTCACACTCAAGTCCCCAAGTTTTCATACTACTTCTAATCTCCCTTTCCTTTTCCGAACTCATAGCCTAAGTTATGTGAATCCAACCGGGTAAAATTAAAGAAAATGGTGACATGATTTTAATTAAAGCCCAGTTATCTTAATTCCAAAAGAACAAATCAAGGGGATGATCGGCCAACAACATACTTTCTTTCAATAAGTTGGCTAAGTTATTTTGTTTGAATAAAAACATAGGAAGGCTACGCATTTGGCTACATGTGGGTGGCCAATTTGAGAATTATTGGCTGAATTATTTTGTCTGGACTGTTACAAAACAATTGCGGCTGAATTAATGCAAGGGACAAGGCAATTACAACCATCAAAGAGAGAGAGTTGTTACAAATTGAAGGAGGGGGACAACATTACAATGCAGGGTTGTTATGAATTAAAGGGAGCAGCCAACAATTGATTTTGGAGCCGTTATGTCTCTTCTCAAAGGCGGCCAATTGATGGCTGAGTTATACAACTTTTAATCCTTGTTGGTTGTTACATAATCCATGTTGAATGTGCGGCCACATGTAGAGAATTGTAGGCTGAATTTTATTAGTTTTATTTCCTAAGTTTAATATCTTTTAGTAGGAGTTAAGTGGGTTGCATGGTAGCTGAATAGGGGGAATTTTAGGAAGAAATAGGCGTGAATTGCATGGCTGCATTCATACCCTATTAGACTTGGTTTGTAAGGATTATAAATACCCATGTACATACATGCACAAAGTTCAACTTGGAATTCAGAATTTATAAAATTGAGAGTTTGATTCTCTTGGTGTTCTTGTTAATCAAGAATTTGAGTTTTATCAAAGGTCCTTCATCCCTTTGTGTGTATAACTCTACGGCTTATCTTCCATCCTAGGAAGTGTGACGTCTATCAATTTCCACTCCATTTTCTTACCTTTTTTCCATTTTCTCGTTTAAACAATTTCCCAAATTTCTTAATTATGAGCATTCCAACCTAGATAGATCCGTAAAAGAATCCACCCCTCCGGATTCTCGTCACTAAGGCTTCCACGGTATTTCTAGATTCTAATTTTCGGTATGTTACAACTTCCTCACAATCCTATATCTTTTCATCCATCTCACTCTTCTACTTCTTTCTTTCTCATCTTCCACTTTATACTTTTCAGACCCACTTTAATCTGATTTGAGGTCAAACCCTTCGCAAGGGGGAGGGGATGATGGCATGTTGTTAGAAGGGAACAAGACTGCTTGGGCTTCCAAGATCAATACTAAGGAATATAACCCAGCTTCAAGCAAGGAAGAGATGAAGAAACTAGTGTCCTACAGTTTTAGGGACACTACCCTTTGGAAGGGCACTACCCTACAGGAGGACACTCATGATCCTGGATAGGACCCTAGTCCTATGTAGCACCCTTAATTACGACTCTCTTGTATTTTCTTTTTTATTTTGTAATTTTTCCGTTTATTTTTCGTAAGATAGGCGCTAATTTGGTAGCTTTATTGGCTAAGGCTTAGTTTACCTAAAAGTCTGGGAGGTCATGGGATCAAATCCCATTAGGAGTAGGAATTCTAATCTTTCTTATTTTCCCTTATTTTGGCCTCCCATGTGGTTATATAAGGAGGTCTCCTCCTCATTTGTAAGCTAATCAACATTTTTAGTAATAGAAGCATTGCTTTATTTCTCCCTTGTGAGGTTGAGAAGCTTGATGGTTCTTGCTCAAACCATTGTGATTCTTATCTTGCTCTATGAGCCGGTGGCGAATCAACACTACTAGCTTATGGGTTGAAGGTGTTGCCTTCATCAGTGGCCCCATTCCACCTCCTTTTCTTTTCCATTTTTCATCTTTTATTCTTTATTTTGCTGCATTTAATTCTCTATTTTTACTGCTGGAAAACCAAATTTGATTTGCTTTCTAACAGTTCTCTTTACTTATTTCAAGATCACCTATGTGTGTGCTATCAGAAGGATTAGGGAAATTACAAATTAGTCCTATTACTATTAAATCCTAATTAACTCCTAATTAAATGAAGTCTTCATGTTGACTTGGGTCAAGTTGTTCAAGGTTGACCTAAAGCTTGGTTCAGCTCCAAGCATCCCAGACAGGTCCAAGCTTTCCTCTAGCTCAACATCTCTCTACTTCCAGCTCAGAGCTCCACTAGCAGTTGCCATCATTCCCTCCCCCTTAGAAAGGATTTGACCTCAAATCTGAAAAATTCAGAAGGAAGCCATAAGAAAAAGAGAATTTTGAAGAAGGAGATGGATGACAATGGTGGAAAGTAAGAAGGAACTTCCCTTAGTAGATGGAGAGTGTTTGCTAGAGTTCCCAAGCTGTGAACATCTTCCTTGAGCCTAATCGACAAAGAGAAGACCCATTAGTATTATTCCCAAATAGTTAAGTTCAAAGCTCATAACAAAAATACTTGGAAATCATGTAAACAGAAGGAGTAGAAAAAGAAGAAGGTGAAGAAAACTCCTTTGAAGTGTGGCGCCCATTTTCCTTCTTGAGCAAGTGCTCCTCCTTTTGCTTACCTTCAAAGCAGTCAAGGTTAGAATTTTTAAATGAATGCAGCAAGAGCATTGATTCCCTTTTATTTATTTTTTGTTTTTCTTTTTCTCTATTTTATTATTATTTGAAGTTTCTCCCTTCTTTTTCGTTTTCTCTAAATTTCCTATTTTTAACTTTTCTATTTTCTCAAGTTCTAACCCTTTTCTCATGAGAGCTTGGTCCTCACATATCTCTTGAGTTGACATTGGCATCAAAATGATTTTTATTCCTCTATGCTTAAAAGAAATTTGATTAGAGTAGACATCATGGATAACTCTCTTATCAAATTTCCAAGGTCTACCCAATAGAATATGTGTAGCTTCCATAGGGACTACATCACACAGGATCTCATCTTCATAAGCGCCTATGGAAAGAGCTATAAGGACTTGTGTGTTAACTTTCCTTTCCCCATCATCACTAACACAAGAAAGCTTATGGGGTTTGGGGTGGGGTGTGGTGATCAATCCAAGTTTTTCAATCATCCTAACACTAGCTATGTTTGTGCAACTCCCACTATCAATGATAAGGGAGCAATGTTGTCCTTCAATTAGACATCTAGTGTGGAAGATTGTTTCCCTTTGGTCATCTTCTCTTATGGATTGACTAGCTAAAGACCTCTTGACCATGAGAAGGTGTCCCTCGTGTCTTTAGACTTCTTCCTTCTCCTCACTTTCCTCTTCACTAATTTTGTAACGTCCTAATTTCTAAATTCAAGAATAATGCTCGTTGGAGACACTATTCTCAAATTATGAAATTATTTCGCGCCATTACCGATATCTTTACATACACACTCATCCAACCCTTAAGTAATTCCAATGCTTACCCAAGCCAAATACATTACACAGTTACATACATTCCATAATCCATCTGCCACTCAGTGGCTCAACATAAATAATTTTTCCTAAATACATGAATCCTAGCATAATGCAAAACACATTCAACTACACTAAAACAAATCCAGGCTAAAATCTGGGAGGAAGGTGACTCGCACTCAGAGCTTCACTCATTCCTTTAAGCGATCACCAAACCAACCTACATAACTGAAATGTATCCCCGCAACGTGGGGTGAGACTATGGTCTCAACGAGTATAGCTATGCATGTAAGCAGTGTGGGAAGGTAGTCATATGAAATGCAACATACAGCTCAAACGTCATGTCATACATATATACATATATAAATCACTATTCTATTTACTATACATCTTGATGTCACATTTTAACTCATCTGAAATCTCAAATAAATGCACTCAAACTGAACATGATATGCATAACCTGCATTACTCGGCAGACGGGGTCTTTTCACTATTTCTGTGGCTAGACTTGAGCACAGACTACAAGGAACGTCTTCCTCGGGGACGTATCCCACCATTACATTGGGGACCAAAGTCTAAGTTTTAAACTATTAATCTGTTGGTCCTATAAGGCGTCACTGTGATTAATACTCAAATCCCGACTACGACCACTACCTCTTGGCCCATGTCCGGATTGGAGTATTAATCACTTGAGCTTCTCCACCCCACCAAAGGTGAGTTATTCTCCGAAAAGAACCTTCTGTGACCAGACTCAAAGACCTATTGGGACTCGACCTTTGAATCCTCTATTAATCTGATGGCCTAAAAAGGCGTCACTGTGGTTAATACTCAAATCCCGACTACGGCCGCTACCTCTTCGTCCATGCCTGGATTGGAGTATTAACCACTTGAAGATGTCTCATCCCCATTTATTCCAAGAAGGTACGCACAAATTTCGAGGACGAAATTTCTTTTTAGGTGGGGAGAGATATAACACCCACATTTTTGCTTGTACGATTTCCTATTGTGTGATATGGTGAATTTTGAGATATTAAATATTTTTAATCATCAAAATTGGTTTAAATAAGATTAGGAATGAATTTCCTATTTTTCTAGAATTTTTGGGAATTTTTGGGAATTTTGGTGCGAAATGACCTTTTTACCCCTACTATTTTTGGAAAAGGACTAAAATGCCCTTGATTTAAATCAGAAAATTCTGCAACATTTTAGCAAGTTCCCTCACTTAAACTCTCTAAAAAATGTGAGCATGTGAGGAGAATGACTTAAACTCTCTCCATTTTCTCCATTTTTCTCCATTTCACTTCTTGATTAAAGGTTCCATCTTTGAACCTTTAACTCAAAATTTCAACCTACATCTTTTAGAAAAATTGTTTGGGAGATCAAGAGGAAAGTAAAGAGGGGAAAATCTTTGAAGTTGGTGGAGTTTCTCAAAGTCATCCTCCATTGACAAAGCTTGGATTTCATTAGGTAAAGGGGGGAAGAACCTTAAACTCTAGTAGGATTGGTGGCTAGAGTAAAGGATTACCCTTGATCCTTCTTCCCTCTCCCTTTTTCTTTATTTGAAAATGAATGTTGGAACCTATATCCTCAAGGAAATGGTTCGGCCAAGCTTGCTAAAGTATGGTTGCATGTTGCTAAAAAATGGTCTGATGGTTGAAATGTGTTGATGTTTCGGTTTTAAATGCATGCAAGCTATTATTTTGATGTTGGAATTTTATCTTTTCTTGTCAACATGGTTTGGCCATGATCATTTAAGGGTGTTAGTATGTTTATAAAATTTATTTGATGCTTGGAACATGTTAATATAATGATTATAGATACATGCAAAGTGTTACTTGAGTTTTGAAATTTTTGAGAATTTATTGGATAATGATGTTCTTCATTGTGTTCTTGAAAAAGATTGTGTTTGATCTTGAAAAGTGGATGAATTGGGAGTTGATGTGTTTATGGGCCTTAGTAGCCCAATAAGTTAAAAAGACTTAAAAACTTAAAGTAACAAGTAAAGGTAAAAATGACAACTTCCATGGTGAATTGATAATTCAAATTCGGGTAAAAAATAAACCCATGATAAAGTCACCACAAAACTTATGTTACTTGGTAGAAACTTCATAAAATGGACCCTTATGAGTTACCTAACCATTGGGCCTCTAGTTTAGGCCCAATACCTTCAAAAAAATTCATAAGACTCAATTTTAAGTTTAGTAAATCCACTAGTTCAACTCTCTTAAGTTAATAGATCAACTCTCTTAAGTTAATAGATCAACTCTCATAAGTTAATAGATCAACTCTCTTAAGTTAATAGATCAACTCTCTTAAGTTAATGGATCAAGGCCTAAACTAATTAAGTCTTAATCACCCAAGATCATAAATTAATCTTAATTATTAATCATTAATGAGGTGTTAATAACATGATTAAGACTTAATTAAGAAGGATTAGCCTTAATTATAGTCTAAGTAATGAAGATTAACCATTATTAAGAATTAAACTTAACCCTAATCATACACACAAGATGAATTAAGTTGTGAAGTGCTATTCATAAAACACGCCCATAAGCCTTAGTAAGTTATAGGACTTAAGTGGAAGTGATCACTAGTCTTAAAGACGAGAAAGTACAACTTATCATAAAAGTTTATAACCAACACACTCTTCTTGCATAAGACTTGAGAAGCCTAGTGAGAGAGTGCGGATTAACCCAAGATGGGGTTTGCTTTTCCTTGCGAAGGAAAGACATTGAATCGGTGTCGTGCCGCGAGGAGTGGTCACGTGGAAGGATTCAATGGGCTTTGCCTGTGAGGATGTGTATGCTGAGAAGCATTGGATGTGTGACAAGCATCATAAATAATTGATGATATTCAAGGTTGAAAAACCTTACGACTTAATATGGCAGTGACAAGTTGGTACGGTATGAAACTGGTGGGAAGGGGTGCACTGGGTTTTGCAAAGAACTCTAGCGGGTCCTGAAATGGGATGCCAGCCCTGAGGATAGTTGAGTTCCAAACGGAATATCAGGAGACGTAGGCTAGCTCCCTACTGTCGAGTTCCTGGAGATCGAACTTAACTATTCTGGTCACTCTCAAGGTTTCAAGGTCAATTGAGATTGTCTGGAAGGTTAACAAAAGAAAATTTGGCCAAAAGGAAATATGAGCAAGGCTCTTTGTACCGATGCTAGTACATACTCTAACTCCTAATACGTTGTACATATAGGTCGTGCAGTTGCTGTGTGCACTGTGGTGGTGATTTTCCCGGGCCCTCATGCATAAGATATAGTATTACGATTGCAAAATATGCAATAGGATGTATGCATCATTGTGACTATGGGTGTATGTGCTTGTTTGGTTGGACTGCGTGAATTTTCCTTGTGTGTGTGCTCTATACACTATTTCCTATACCACGTGAGTTCATGCCATGTGTTCTCACCCTTCCTTTGTTTTTTGTTTTTTTGTTGTTTGGCTGTGCCTTTTCTTTTACGACGTCAGCTGGCATCGGAGATATACAACATGACTTCTATGCGAGTGGAGCTTCGATGGATGCCGAGGGGCACATGGAGAGTGACGGACATACCTAGGAGGTGTGTCTTCACTGGGGAGGTTCGCGTTATCATCACTCACCCCGGCCTCCCTTTACTGCCAGAGATAGATTTTGTTGTTTCGTTAACGTTGGAGTTTCAGACGTCGCCAAGCTTGGTGCGCTATACCACTTTTTGTCGGTCCCGTCGTCGCCAGGCCTCTTCTGTATCATCCCGCTCGTCACGTGTAGCAGATCTCGTTGGTTCGGATTCCCCGCGATACTCGCCTGCTTCGGAGGCATCTGGTTCCCGATCCTTACATTCTGATGCGCGAGATTGCCCTTTTCCAGATGCGATGGGGATGATCATCATTGACGACTCGTCAGATGAGGAGGACCCGGAGGAGGACCCAGAGGAGGATTCCTCTCTGCCGAGCGACGAGGAGTAGAGTAGTTGTACCTTGAGTCTAGTTGTGATCAGCTCTGAGTTTTGTGATCTCTCTTTTGTATTTTTGTATTAAGGTCACTTTGATTATTTAATTCACTTCTAGAACTCATGTTTCTATTTTATGGTCTGTAAGCTTCATGCGTACAATGATTTCTATTTGTAATTAATGCACTGTTTATTTCCTGCATATGATGTTATGTCAAATGAATGTATGTGTATACAACGTAGCAACGCTTCGACGCTTTTCAAAAATAAATTTTACAAGTAAGGAAAGAATATTTCTTAGCATTTAAAAAAGAGACTAAAAAATGGTAGGTTGATGGCTACTAATCTATTTCAAAAAAAAAATATTCCGCATTTTTACCGATTCGTATAATATTCTCGTTTGTCACATGCAACACATGTGATGTTCTTAGTGGTAACTAGGAGTGTCACATTAGGTGGTATCGGAGTTGTTTTTTCCTTTTGGCCTCGGGTGTGGGCTACGATGCTCTTCTCTCTGTGTCTACTCTGTGATTGATTGCTTGTTTCTGTAAGTTGGATTGCCTTGAGTAAAATGTTTGCTCTTGTAATCCTAGTTGTATAAAGGTAGTAATATGAGAATCTGTGTAGCGTTACTTGTTCTTGCTTGAATGGTTCTGCATAAAGCAGAACAAACTTACTTGTTCTGTGAATGCAGGATTTCATGGCAGGAAGAGGTAACCCTGTGATGAATGATCTTCTAGGGAGGATTGTTAACGTGTTAGAAAACCAGCAGCAGACATTGGACGAGATTAACCAGGGTCGTAATCAGAACCAGAACAATATTCCCGATGCGTACCGTGGGCTATCCACCTTTAAGAAGAACAATCCACCATAATTCAAAGGGGGTCATGATCCTGATGGATCTCAGTTATGACTAGAAGAGCTAGAGAAGATTTTATTGGCAATGGGCTATCCTGATGAGCAGAGGGTGACGTTGGTCATTTTTATGTTGGTTGGAGAGGCTCAGCATTGGTGGGAATATGCTAGGCGTCAGTTGGAAGCCACGGGAGGCTAATCACTTGGAATTTGTTCAAGGAGACTTTTCTCCATAAATATTTTCCTACTGATCCGAGGAAGAGCAAGGAGGTGGAATTTCTGAAGTTAGAGCAAGGAAGTATGACTGTTGGGGAGTACGCTGCTAAGTTCGAAGAGTTGTCTAAGTTCTGCCCATACTTCCAGAATATTGTGGATGAAGGATCTAAGTGCTCAAAGTTTGAAAGTGGACTGAGGCCAGAGATTAAGCAAGCTATTGGCTACCAGCAGATTACCGAATTCTCCAAGATGGTTAATATGTGCCGCATTTTTTAAGATGATACCAAGGAAAGGCAGGCTCACTGGAAGAACTCCGGCCCGCAGAGGAACAAACCCAAGGTCACACAAGAAAGGAGGAAGCCTTACTTTGTTCCTAGGAACTATGGCTCATCATTTGGGAGCATTGGAAGGCCGCAATCCATGGTTTCTAGTAGGGGAAGTCAAACAAGCAGTACTGGCAACAACTATGTTAGTTGTCCACGCTGTAAGAAGAACCATCTTCTGAAGGACTGTCCGATCAAGAACCAGCCTGCAACCCAGTCCGCCGGACCCACATGTTTTCATTGCGGACGAGCTGGCCATATCAGGAGGGACTTTCCAGCATTGAAGGGAAGCGGTGGTAGTGTCGCAAGTGCACCTGTTACAAACCTGAATGCACAAGCTGGAAGGCCCATAACTAGAGGTAGAATGTTTACCAAGAGTGGAGCTGAAGCTGCTGAATCTGAGGATCTGATCCAAGGTAAGTGTGTCATAAGTGGAACTCCTTTAATTGTATTATATGATTCGGGTGCGACACATTCTATCATATCTCTGGATTGTGTGAAACGATTGAAATTGCCTGTTGTTAAATTACCTTACGATCTCATTGTTTCCACTCCTACTACTAAACCTGTGACTACTTTTTTAGCTTGTTTGAATTGTCCAATCACCATCGGTGATAAAACTTTTTTTCTGCTGATTTGATTTGTTTGCCTCTTTCTCAACTTGATATTGTATTGGGAATGGACTGGTTATCTTCCAATCGAGTCCAACTAGAATGTTATAATAAATTTGTTGTATTTGATTCTTCTTCTCCCTCTTCTCTCAATTCTGTGAGTCCGAGATTCTTGTCCGTCAGCCAAGTGAATGCTTCTTTGAGAGAAGGAGCGCAGATCTACTTGATACTGTCTTTTGTAGAAGTAGAGCGGGAATCTGATCTTAGTAAGTTGCCTGTGGTGATAGAATTTCCTGAGGTGTTTCTGGAAGACATTCCTGGTTTACCACCTGAGCGAGAGATAGAGTTCAACATAGAGTTGGTACCTGGAACCAGACCTATTTCTATAGCTCCGTATAGGATGTCTCCATTAAAATTAGTTGAGTTGAAGAAGCAACTAGAGGAGTTGTTGGAAAAGCAGTTTGTTAGGCCGAGTGTGTCTCCTTGGGGAGCGGTCGTTCTTTTGGTTAAGAAGAAGGATGGAAGTATGAGACTATGTGTGGATTACCGTTAGCTAAACAAGGTGACGGTAAAGAATAGGTACCCCTTGCCTAGGATAGATGACTTGATGGATCAATTAAGAGGAGCGACTGTATTCTTGAAAATTGACCTTAAGTCAGGTTACCACCAGATACGTGTTAAGTATGAGGATATTTCGAAGACGGCTTTCAAAACACGCTATGGGCATTATGAGTACTTAGTGATGCCATTTGGTGTAACCAATGCACCCGCAGTTTTCATGGATTATATGAACCGAGTTTTTCATCCCTATTTGGACAAATTCGTTGTGGTCTTCATAGACGACATCCTCATATATTCCAAGAGTGAGGAAAAGCATGCAGAACATCTTAGAATAGCCTTGCAAACCCTGAAGGATAGAAAGTTGTACGCTAAGCTGTCTAAGTGTGAATTCTAGTTGAAGGAAGTGAACTTCCTAGGTCATGTGATCTCGAGCGGAGGGGTAAGTGTAGACCCAGCTAAGGTCGATACTGTGTTACAATCGGAAGCACCTAAGACTGTGGCGGAAGTAAGGAGCTTGTTAGGGTTAGCTGGTTACTATCGTAAGTTTATTGAAAATTTTTCTAGGATAGCAACACCATTGACCCGTCTGATCAGGAAAGATCAACCTTTTGTGTGGAGCCAGAAGTGTGAGGATAGTTTTCAAGAATTGAAAAAGAGGTTAACTTTTGCGCCCGTCTTAGTTTTGCCTGACCCGCAAGAGAGTTTTGAAGTATTTTGTGATGCTTCAAAGCAAGGACTAGGTTGTGTGTTGATGCATAAGAGGAAAGTAGTGGCTTATGCCTCTAGGCAGCTGAGAACGGACGAGGTGAATTACCCTACTCATGATCTAGAGTTGGCTGCTATAGTTTTCGCTTTAAAGATTTGGATACATCATCTGTATGGTGCTAGGTTTGAAGTCTTTAGCGACCATAAGAGTTTGAAGTACTTGTTTGATCAGAAGGAGTTGAACATGAGGCAGAGACGATGGACGGAATTCTTGAAGGACTATGATTTCAGTTTGCAGTACCACCCAGGAAAGGCAAATGTAGAGGCTGATGCACTAAGTAGAAAGTCTTTGCATGTGTCGGCAATGATGGTTAAGGAACTTGAGTTGATAGAGAAGTTTAGAGACCTAAACCTAGTTACTGAATTTACTCCTAGGAGTGTGGGACTAGGAACATTGAAGATTTCAAATGATTTCTTGGAACAGATTCGTTTATCCCAAGAGGTAGATCAACCTTTGCAAGATATGAAGGATCTAGTACCTAAGGAAGGAGAATCTGAGTTCAGTAAGGGCACTGATGGGATTGTTAGATTCAAGGGTAGAATATGTGTACCCAATGATAAGGAAGTAAGAAGACTGATTCTTGAGGAGGCCCATAAGAGTGGATTGAGTATTCTCCCTGGAGCGACTAAGATGTATAAGGATTTAAAGAAGATGTTTTGGTGGTCTGGAATGAAAAAGGAAATAGCTGAGTATGTAGCCTCTTGTTTGACTTGTCAGAAAGCTAAGATTGAACACCAGAGACCGTTGGGGGAGTTACAGCCTTTAGATGTCCCTGAGTGGAAGTGGGATAGTATATCGATGGATTTCGTGGTAGGTTTACCTAGAACTCCTGCAGGTTTTGATGCTATATGGGTAATTGTTGATAGATTGACAAAATCTGCTCATTTTCTACCCATTAACATTAAGTTCTCCTTAGAAAAGCTAACTCAGTTGTATATCAAGAAGTGATAAGGTTACACGGGGTTCCATCTAGCATAGTATCAGATAGAGACCCTAGATTTACATCAAGATTTTGGGGTAGTTTACAGCAAGCATTGGGAACCAGGCTAAGGCTTAGTTCAGCTTATCACCCACAGACGGATGGTCAGTCTGAGCAGACTATTCAATCTTTAGAAGACTTGTTGAGAGCATGTGTGTTAGAACATAGAGGAAGTTGGGATCAGTTATTGCCACTGATCGAGTTCACCAATAACAATAGTTTCCATTCTAGTATTGGAATGGCACCATACGAAGCCTTGTATGGTAGGAAATGTAGGATGCCCTTGTGTTGGTTTGAATTTGGTGATGGCCTAGTGTTAGGACCTGAGATGATTCAACAAACCACAGAGAAGAATAAGATGATTCAGGAAAGGATGAGGATATCCCAGAGCAGACAGAAGAATTACTATGATCAGAGGAGGAAACCCCTCGAATTCCATGAAGGAGATCATGTATTTTTGAGAGTTACACCAACGACTAGGGTTGGTAGGACAATGCGATCTCGAAAGCTCACACCTAGATTTATTGGTCCCTATCAAATCTTGAAGAAGATTGGTCTTGTTGCTTACCAAATTGCTTTACCACATTTTCTCTCCAATCTTCATAATGTATTCCATGTTTCACAACTCCAAAAGTATGTTCCTGATCATTCACACGTCATAGAGCCCGACATAATACAATTAAAAGAAAATTTAACTTATGAAGTATTATTACCTATGCGCATCGGAGACCGAAGGATTAAGCAGTTGCGAGGAAAAGAAATATCGTTGGTCAAAGTTATATGGAGTGCAACTGATGAGGGAAATGCAACTTGGGAATTGGAAGAGCAGATGAAGATGTCTCATCCCCATTTATTCAAAGAAGGTACGCGCAAATTTCGAGGACGAAATTTCTTTTTAGGTGGGGAGAGATTTAACACCCACATTTTTGCTTGTATGATTTCCTATTGTGTGATATGATGAATTTTGAGTTATTAAATATTTTTAATCATCAAAATTGGTTTAAATAAGATTAGGAATGAATTTCCTATTTTTCTAGATTTTTTGGGAATTTTTGGGAATTTTGGTGCGAAATGACCTTTTTACCCCTATTATTTTTGGAAAAGGACTAAAATGCCCTTGATTTAAATCAGAAAATTCTGCAACATTTCAGCAAGTTCCTCACTAAAACTCTCTCAAAACCGTGAGCATGTGAGGAGAATGACTTAACTTTTTTTACACACTTTCTAAAGTCAAAAAGTAAGTAAAAGTCTTACCTTGTCATGAAACACCTTACACTTGTCCATTTTTTTCTTACTTACATGCAAAACAATTCTTTCTCTCTTCATTTTTCTCCAAACAGTCGAGTTTATCTCTTCCTCACGCTCTCCATTTTCTCCATTTTTCTCCATTTCACTTCTTGATTAAAGGTTTCATCTTTGAACCTTTAACTCAAAATTTAAACCTACATCTTTTAGAAAAATTGTTTGGGATATCAAGAGGAACCTAAAGAGGGGAAAATCTTTGAAGTTGGTGGAGTTTCTCAAAGTCCGTCCTCCATTGACAAAGCTTGGATTTCATTAGGTAAAGGGGGGGAGAACCTTGAACTCTAATAGGATTGGTGGCTAGAGTAAAGGATTACCCTTGATCCTTCTTCCCTCACCCTTTTTCTTTCTTTGAAAATGAATGTTGGAACCTATTTCCTCAAGGAAATGGTTCGGCCAAGCTTGCTAAAGTATGGTTGCATGTTGCTAAAAAATGGTTTGATGGTTGAAATGTGTTGATGTTTCGGTTTTAAATGCACGCAAGCTATTATTTTGACGTTGGAATTTTATCTTTTCTTGCCAACATGGTTTGGCCATGATCATTTAAGGGTGTTGGTATGTTTATAAAATTTATTTGATGCTTGGAACATGTTAATATAATGATTATAGATACATGCAAAGTGTTACTTGAGTTTTGAATTTTTTGAGAATTTATTGGATAATGATGGTCTTCATTGTGTTCTTGAAAAAGATTGTGTTTGATCTTGAAAAGTGGATGAATTGGGAGTTGATGTGTTTATGGGCCTTAGTAGCCCAATAAGTTAAAAAGACTTAAAAACTTAAAGTAACAAGTAAAGGTAAAAATGACAACTTCCATGGTGAATTGATAATTCAAATTCGGGTAAAAAAATTAACCCATGATAAAGTCACCACAAAACTCATATTACTTGGTAGAAACTTGATAAAATTGACCCTTATGAATTACCTAACCATTGGGCCTCTAGTTTAGGCCCAATACCTTCAAAAAAATTCATAAGACTCAATTTTAAGTTTAGTAAGTCCACTAGTTCAACTCTCTTGAGTTAATAGATCAACTCTCGTAAGTTAATAGATCAACTCTCTTAAGTTAATAGATCAACTCTCTTATGTTAATAGATCAACTTTCTTAAGTTAATAGATCAACTCTCTTAAGTTAATGGATCAAAGCCTAAACTAATTAAGTCCTAATCACCCAAGATCATAAATTAATCTTAATTATTAATCATTAATGAGGTGTTAATAACATGATTAAGACTTAATTAAGAAGGATTAGCCTTAATTATAGTCTAAATAAGGAAGATTAACAATGATTGAGAATTAAACTTAACCCTAATCATACACACAAGATGAATTAAGATGTGTAGTGCTATTCATAAAACACATCCATAAGCCTTAGTAAGCTATAGGATTTAAGTGGAAGTGATCACTAGTCTTAAAGACGAGTAAGTACAACTTACCATAAAAGTTTATAACCAACACATTCTTCTTGCATAAGACTTGAGAAGCCTAGTGAGAGAGTGCGGATTAACCCGAGATGGAGTTTGCTTTTCCTTGCGAAGGAAAGACATTGATTCGGTGTCGTGCCGCGGGGAGTGGTCACGAGGAAGGATTCAATGGGCTTTGCCTGTGAGGATGTGTATGCTAAGAAGCATTGGATGTGTGACATACATCATAAGGCATTGATAATATTCAAGGTTGAAAAACCTTACGACCAAATATGGCAGTGACACGTTGGTACGGTGTGAAACTAGTGGGAAGGGTGCACTGGGTTTTGCAAAGAACTCCAGCGGGTCCTGAAATGGGATGCCAGCCCTGAGGATAGTTGAGTTCCAAACGGAATATCAGGAGACGTAGGCTAGCTCCTTACTGTCGAGTTCCTGGAGATCAAACTTAACTTTTCCTGTCGCTCTCAAGGTTTCGGGGTCAGTTGAGATTGTCTTGAAGGTTCACAAAAGAAAATTTGGCCAAAAGAAAATATGAGCAAGGCTCTTTGTACCGATGCTAGTACAGACTCTAACTCCTGATACGTTGTACATATAGGTCGTGCAGTTGCTGTGAGCACTGTGGTGGTGATTTTCCCGGGCCCTCATGCATAAGATATAGTATTACAATTTCAAAATATGCAATAGGTTGTATGCATCATTGTAACTATGGGTGTATGTGCTTGTTTGGTTGGACTGCGTGAATTTTCCTTGTGTGTGTGCTCTATACACTATATCTTATACCACGTGAATTCGTGCGATGTGTTCTCACCCTTCCTTTGTTTGTTGTTTGCTTGTTATTTGGCTGCGCCTTTTCTTTTACGACATCAGCTAGCATCGGAGATATACAACATGACTTCTATGCGAGTGGAGCTTCGATGGATGTCGAGGGGCACGTGGAGAGTTACGGACATACCTAGGAGGTGTGTCTTCACTGGGGAGGTTCGCGTTATCATCACTCACCCCGGCCTCCCTTTACTGCCAGAGATAGATTTTGTTGTTCCGTTGACGTTGGAGTTTTAGACGTTGCCAAGCTTGGTGCACTATACTACTTTTCGCCGGTCCCATCGTCGCCAGGCCTCTTTTGTAGCATCCCGCTCGTCACGTGTAGCAGATCTCATCGGTTCAGATTCCCCGCGATACTCGCCTACTTCGGAGGCATCCAGTTCCCGTTTCTTACGTTTTGATGCGCGAGATTGCCCTCTTCCAGATGCGATGGGGATGATCATCATTGACGACTCCTCAGATGAGGAGGACCCAGAGGAGGATCCTCTCTGCCGAGCGACGAGGAGTAGAGTAGTTGTACCTTGAGTCTAGTTGTGATCAGCTCTGAGTTTCTTGATCTCCCTTTTGTATTTTTGTATTGAAGTCACTTTGATTATTTACTTCACCTCTAGAACTCATGTTTCTATTTTATGGTCTGTAAGCTTCATGCGTACAATGATTTCTGTTTGTAAGTAACTAGTATTCAACCCGTGCGATGCACGGATTTATTATTTAAATAAATATTTATATATAAATTTTAATAATATATTTAATTATTTAATATATATATAAACATAAATTATAAGATTAATTAATTTTTAATATTTAATTTGATACTTGTTAGTAGATTAAGAATATAACATACTAACAAAGTAAAATGAATTTGGAAACATGAAATCGTCACATCTAATAATTACAAATGAACACTTTCAGCAATATTGCTTCATTTAAATTTTTTGAAACACTTTCTTGTAGACAATATTTTTTGTAACATTACAACACTTAAGGTTATCATCACATATAAGAAAATCTTAAGTTTTTGTTGAGACTTAACCCTAGATACAACAACATATAATTGGCCATGAGAGAAAACAGACCTTGGTAAATATACACCAACATATGACAATGTTTGGCCTTGACTTTTATTAATGGTCATACTAAAGCAAAGAAAAATGGAAACTGTCTTTGTTGAAACTTTAATGGGTGAGATTTTCAGATAAAATTAAATTCATTCGATAAATGAATACCTTTGTTCTCAAATGTGTTCCCTTATATAATAACTGTTTCTCCAATGACATTAGAGCCTAACTAATCAACTATTAATCTAGTTCCATTGCAAAGTCCAGCGGATATATCAAGATTCGTCATTAAGATAACAGTCACTTCAATCTTTAACACCAACTTATGATCATGGAGCCCATAGCACCTAATATCATTTAAGAATTTAGTTGTAAACCAATCAACTTAATTCAATACCAACTTCCTCATCCATCTTCCATATAGTATCAGACCTCAAGTACTTCCATTCTTCTCCTAGAAATAATGCCATGACATATTCATTGATGGAGTAAACAACATTCAATGTAGGAGCAAGAATTGTTTTATCTTAAAACAATTTTATATTTTCAAAATTTGATAGCAAATTAGGATAGCCAAAAAAAAACTATATATCCAATTATATTACCTCTAGACTTTATCGGTAAAGCCTCTAGTACTTCATATTAGTTTGACCATCAATCATTCATATCAATATTAATATGACATGTAATCTTGTTCAATATAAATTTAATACTACATATCGATTTAAAGTTAAAGGTTTATTTCATCTATCACATTTTAAAATTATTTTAATTTAAAAATGAAATATTCATCCATTTAGAGTACTTAGAGTTTAATACGATGTCTAAAAGAATAAAAAATTATATTCTAATAATAAATAAATTGATAAAAACAATTGGGAAGTAATCTTTTTGTTAATTTATCATCTAACATGTTTCTTACTTGATATGTATATAAATGATCTTTAATTGTGACCACAATTGTAAAGGTTTGACGCTAAATCTAACTCATTCATTTCAAGTTAAAGCTCGTGCGACATTCATTAATTACAAAATAAAAATATGTCATTAGAAGAAAGAAACATTGAAAAGGAAAATCACAAAATCTTATCAAATGAAGAATAAATAAAAAATAGAATGTTGTTATACGATCTACAAATATTAACACAAATATTATTTTTAAAATTATATTAACAAATAGATCTATTGACATTTGTTGCACGGGTAACACGATTTTTTAATTTTCATATATAATTTAAATATTTAAGTAATTATTTTTATAAAATAATGAATTTGTAAGAAATATAAATTAAAATTAAATATATTTCTATCTTAAAAATATTATTTTTTAATATTAGATAAATTATATTTTTCGTTCACGTTTTTTTGTTAACTTTAGACTTTGTCCATGACTTTTACAACCTTTTATTTTATATCTTTATACTTTTAAAATATTGTAATCACATATTCGTAGTGTCTAACATTGGGTTCTGGGTTATATTCATTTTTACATATATTACTAAATTTTTATATAAAATTAATTTATGATATAGTCATATACATCAATTAGTAGAATGTGAATATCATATTGTTGTCATGTTTATAGAAAATAATAAGAAATACATCATTAATATAATAAATTTAAAATATATTCACATTTGAGATCTCACAATACAATCATTTCAAAACTATATAAAAGTGTGTGGAAAACACCATTATTGGGAGAGCTAACCCCACTATGATATCGATATTCATGACCGGAGCAGGACTAACTCCGTGGAGGGTATTTATAATTTATTAAAAAAACACTTTAAACTGATATATAATTGAAAATTTTGCTTAACTTTTAAATGTATTATATTAAATATATAATAAATCAAAATACAATATAATAATTTTATTCAAGTAAAAGAAAAGAAAATAATTTTAAATTTTATAATTCTAATTTAAAATTTTGTCCATAAAAATTATAATCAAGACATCATAAAAGTAATTATAAATTTAAATTATATTGGTATTTGAGATCTCTCATCGTAGTCATCTAAAAGCTATATAAAGTGTATGGACAAAATCGTTGTTGGAAGAGTTAGTATCACCATTATATGAATGTTCATTGAAGGAACACGACTGCCTCATGTGGAAGGTACTTGGAGTTATAAAAAAATCACTTTATTGAAATAAGAATAAAAAAATATAAAAAAAATATAAATAACGAATGTGAGAAAATGTGACATATGTGCTGAGCGAAAAAATTTAATACAGAGTAGATAGAATAAATAAGAGAGATAATAAGTGAAAACATTAATGAATAAAGTAGAGAGATAATTATTTTAATATAATAAAAAATGAAAATGAAAATGTGATAAAAAAATAAAAAGAAAAATAGAAGAAACCGGTTGGAGAATGATTGTCTCACATAGAAGATAGTTGTATGGTTCGTAAAAAAATCACTTTACTGTATTGCTAATAAAAAATTAAAGAAATGCAAGTGAGAAAACATGACACGTGTTATGAATAAGCAATTTTAATATAGAATAAATAGATAAAGAATAGATAAGTGAGATAATAAATGAAAATATTAATGCATAAAATAGAAACATAAATGATATATTGAAATATCATGTTAAATTTAATGTAAATCAATATATTTATGGTATTGCTTAATGTGAGTTTTCATGTAACGAAACAGATAAATAGAAATAAATAATGACAAAAATTATTTTAAGATAATAATAATAATAAAGAAAATTAAAGTGTGATAAAAAAACGAAAAAATGTAGGAGAAAACTGTTTCACATGGAGGATAGTGGATACCCATGATTTATCAAAATATCACTTTTATAATGAAACCAATTAATATGAACGGATAATGAGAGGAAATGTTTTAATATAATAACAATAAAAAATTAATTTGTGAAAAGAAAAAGAAAGAAAAAGAAAAAAAAACATTAGCAAAACTTTCTACCGTGAAGGATAAATGTGGTTCGTAAAAATATCACTTTACAGAAAAGAGAATGAAAAACTTGAGAAAACGCAGATGAAAAAATAACACATGTATTGTGGGAATAATTTTAATTTAGAGTGAATGAAAGTAAATTGAAAGATAGAATAAATAAGAGAGATAATAAGTGAAACATTAATGAATAAAACAGAGAGATAAATAATATATTGAAAAAAATACATTAAAATTGATGTAAATAAACTCATATTGTATTTCTTTATGTGAGTTTTTATGTAATGAGATAGAAAGACATAAATGGATAATGAGAAAACTTGTTTCAATATAATAATTATAAAAACTAAAAATTAAAATGTGATTAAAAAAGAAAAAGAAAAAAAGACAGGAGCTAGACTGTTTCCTGTGGTTTATAAAAAAATTACTTTACTGAAATGAGAATAGATATGAATGAATAATGAGAGAAACTAATTTGATATAATAACAATAAAATTAAAGTGTGATAAAAAAGAAAATAGTATAAGCAGGAATGTCTCCCGTGAACGATGCCCGTGATTTATAAAAATATCACTTTTATAATGAAACAAATTAATGAGATCAAATAATGAGAGAAAATATATTAATATAATAACAAAAAACAAAAAATTAAAAGTGAGGTAGATAGGAATTTTAACATAGATTAAATAGATAAATAGAATAGATGAGTGAGATAATAAATGAAAACATTAATGAATAAAATAAAAAGGTAAATGATATATTGAAATATCATGTTAAAAGTAATGTAAATCAACACATTTATTATATTTCTTAATGTGAGCTTTTATATAATGAAACAGATAAACATGAATAAATAATGAGAGAAATTATTTTAATATAATAATAAAAAGGAAATTAAAGTATGAAAATAAAAAGAAAAAAATGTAGGATCAAAACTGCTTCATGTGGAGGATACACATGGTTTATAAAATATCACTTTTATAATGAAATAAAAATAATATGAACAATAATGAGAGAAAATGTTCTAATATAATAACAATAAAAATTGAAATTGTGAAAAAAAAAACAAAAAGAAAAAGAAAACAATAGGAGCAAGACTGTCTCCCGTAAAGGATAAATATAGTTTATAAAAAAATAACTTTATAAAAAATTTTGAAAAAAATGCAAAATGGTACATGTTAATAAGACTGTCTCGTAAAGGGTACATGTAATTCATAAAGTCATTACCAACAACGTATATGAATTGGTCCAACCTAGACCCAATAAGCCAACCTAACAGCCACTATGCTATGAAAGAATGTGAATTGACCCCCACATGGACTCAACTAAGTCTTTCTAAAGGTCTCCAAAATTTGGGCCGAAAATTCAAAGACAATGGCCCAACAATGACAAAAAAATAACAACTTGAATGAACAGTACTTAAAAAACTTCTACTTTATTATAGTATAGATGCACTATTTATTTCCTACATATGATGTTATGTCAAATGAATGTATGTGTATACAACGTAGCAACGCTTCGACGCTTTTCAAAAATAAATTTTACAAGTAAGGAAAGAATATTTCATAGCATTTAAAAATGAGACTAAAAATATGGTAGGTTGATGGCTACTAATCTATTTCAAAAAAAAAAATTATTCCGCATTTTTACTGATTCGTATAATATTCTCGTTTGTCACATGCAACACATGTGACGTTCTTAGTGGTAACTAGGAGTGTCATAACTGGGACTCGGCCTTGGATCCACGTAAATTTAATATTGATTACTTGAGTGATTTTCTTGACAAGGAGCACGAATATAAATCATAATCTATAAAAACAACAATAACAGAGAATACGAGAACCCTAACATACATTACACAAATTCATATTCTTCAATCCTAACATCAAATCAACATTCAAGCACAAAATATCAACAATCACTTAAGGACATACATAACTATAGAAGGGGAAAGGAAGGATTAGGGATCATTCAGGAGATTCAAGCAAGAATGAGAGTGGGTGTGTGAGCTACACTCACCTCCACGAAACTCATGGAGAAAGGGGAAAGACATTGTGGAAGACTGGGGCGGAGATTCTAGCTTCTCCTACTCCCTCTGGCTCCAAAAGCTCCTTATCTCTCTCTATAAATCCCTCTCCCTCTCTCTAAGAATAAAGGAACGGATAAGAATGGGGAAAACAGCCCTAATTTTATGTTTTAAAGTCGGGGACGCATGGTCTCGCTCAAGCGAGATCTTTTCGCTTGAGCAACTGCACAGAGAATTTCCTGAAATCGCATTCTCGCTCAAGCGAGTAGCCTCTCGCTTGAGCGAGAATTCTCCAGAGAGCATTCCCCCTCTCTGGATGAATTTCGCTTGAGCGAGACCTTCCTCGCTTGAGCGAAATTCTTCCAGAGAGTGCCCCTTCTCTGAATGAATTTCGCTTGAGCGAAACCCTTCTCGCTCAAGCGAAATTTTTCCAGAGAACACTCAATTGCTCCCCCTGCTTCTCGCTTGAGCGAGAGCATCCTCAAGCGAGAAAACCAGAACTCATATTTTGCAAATTTTATTGATATGCTCATTCAAGCGAGATATTCTCGCTTGAGCGAGAACATCAGAACCCAAAGTCCTGATTTCTCACTTAACCCATTCTAACTCAATTCCACCTACCTTTTCCCCTAATTCTTTCTGACACAAACTTTTCCTCATCTTTATACCTTATAATTCTCCCCGTCTCAAGGTGTGATTGTCTCTAAATTCGGTCTACAGACGATTGACTACACTTGGCTACTCTTTCAAAAATCTCTTAAGACTCATTACTCTTAGTAGATTTACCAAATTCTTATTTAGATTCACACTCTAATCCCCCAACTTCTCCACCTACTTCGAACCTCCCTCTCTTGGCAGGATTCACAACCTAAGGCTTCTACTATATTTTCTATGCCCTACTTTTCGAGATGTTACAAATTTCATGTGTTGACTCTTGTGAGCTTGCACTAGTATACTCCCCACTTTCTTTTAAAAGCATAGTTTTCTTGTTAGGACATTAGGAAGCAATATGACCCTTACCAAAACATTTAAAAATTTAATTTCACGAGTATGAGAAGAAGAAGCAACATTAGCGTTCACATTGGTAGAGGGAGATGGGTTAGAATTTACCTTTGAACCTTTCACTACCTCTCTCTCTTGGGGTTTGCTATCTTCCTTTCTTACTACCTCTTTGTTGGGTTTGTCTTGGTAAGTTGAAGTTGAACTCCTAAAACTTCCTTTCCTTTTAAGTTGGGTTTCAAATTTTATGGCTTGGTGAACCAAGTCCTCTATTTCAACATAAGGATGCAATTACACTATGTCCCTTCGTGTCGAAATTAAGGTTGTTGATAAACCTTCCCATAGCGGCCTCTCTCTCTTCAACTATGTTGGCCCTTGTTAGTGCAAGTTCCATTTCTTTATAGTACTCATCAACACTCTTTGACCCTTGCTTATGTATTTGGAGTTTGGTGTACAACTCCCTTGTGTAATGTTGAGGTATGAACCTCTTACGCATTATGGACTTCATTTCCTCCCAAGAGGAAACCAAGGATGTAACATCCCAAGTTTCAATCATATTATGTGTTAAAATGATAATGAAATAGGTTTTGAGAGGAAGGGAATTGATTTGGTAGTGGTTGGGTGTCAAGGGGTTGGTTTTTGCAGCAAACCAGAAAATTGCATTTTGGTATGATCGCTCAACCGAGCAGGGAATTGGAATTTAGGGGTCTGGCCGAAAGTTTGCTCGCTCGAGCGAGCGAGTACTTTTTGTTAATGGCCCATCTCAGAGAGTTTGCTCGCTCAAGTGAGCGAACGCGTTCCAGTTTTTATAAAACACGCAAAACCCTAACCCCCACCATTAACACACTCATCTACCACCTTAGAGAGAGATAGAAGGGTTCTAGAGAGAGAAGCAAGTCAAGGGCAAGGGGGAAGCTCTCCAAGCCAACGATTTCACCACCCAACCTTCTTCAACCTCATTTTCCTCCTCCATTTTAGCTCCTTTGAGGTGAGTAAAGCTCGCACACCACCACTTCAATCTTGTATGAGTAATACCCAATGTGCCTACTTCCTTCCCTTCCCTTTCTTGAGGTTGTATGTGATTGTTTATGAATATTTATCAATTGATTTTAGATGTATTTCATGTTTTGGTGGTTATTGGACTAGAAGCTCTCACCTAGGGTTTGAGTTTGTATTATTGCTAAGATTGGGCACTAATTGTTGTTCTTGTTGATTATTTTGACTATGTTGGTTATATTTAATATGTTGATGGTGATTAAGCTAGAAATGCTCACTTAGGGTTTTGTATTGGAACTATTGCTAAGTTAGGACACTAGTTATTATGTCTGGCTAAGTTTTATGATTATGTTGTGCATCCAAATCAAGTTATGAGTTGTGCTATGCCAATTTGTGATGGCAACTGCCAGTGGAACTCTGAGCTGGCAGCGAAACTGAAAGGGAGCCTAGGCCTAACTTGGGTGCATGGAGCTGGACCAAGCCTTGGTCAACCCTTCCATGGTCAACCTTTGACCACCCTTGACCGAGTCAACAAGAAGACTTCATCTTAATTAGGAAAGATTAAATAAATAATTAGGATTACTTGTTGCTTAATTAGTTTTAATTGTAATTAGGACTTATTTGTAATTTTCTTAATTTTGTACTCATGCGGGGCATTAATTTGTATGGGTTTATTGGTTAGGAGATTGCCTTGCTAGAGGGCTTAGGAGTCATGGGTTCAAGACTCATTTAGGAGAGTTTTTCACTCATCTTGTATTTTTCCTTTCCACTACCTAGCCACCTCCTTTTCCTATAAATAGGAGGCCACCCCCTTGTATTACAAGCTTGATTTTGAGTAAAGGCATTATGCCAAAATTGCTCCTCATTGTGAGTAGAGAAGGCTTGGTGGTTCTTGCTTAAAACAACCAGAGACTTATCTGGTTCTCCTTAATCAGTGGCGTCTAGCACTTGAACTTATCTACTGTGGGGATTGTCTGCACCAGTGGCGTTCTACCATGTCTTTTCTTTCCACTTTTTCTTTCATTTTCCCTCTTGTTTTTGTCATTTTGGGCGTGAATATAGCTGCTGCCCAGCTGCTATATTTCTCTTATTAACTGTTTGTTCTTGATTCTAACCGGTTGTTTTTTCTCAATTCTAGATCCGTACACTTCCTGCTATCAATTGGTCATCAGAGCTTTGTTGGATTGAGCAAATTGGGGCTGTTTTTGGGGCTGTTTGGGCACTGCATTCATGGTTGTTTGGTGTAGAATTTTTGCTCAAATTCTTGTGTAATTCTTGATTTATTTCATTTGTAATTTGAACTCTGAACTGCTCTCAGGCCCGAGGTACCTTTCTGCTGCTTTCAGCTTGGTTGATTTGCTTGCAATTGCTTAAATTAGAGGGGCTTTTGGTGCGCTAAATACCACCCCATAGGTGTTTGATGAATTGCCTCTTCTATTTGCTCATTCTTCTTCTTGAGTGATTCTTGCAAATTAACTGCTATAACTGTTGTTTGTGGTGGAGTGTGGTAAGTGGAGGCATTGTTGTCTTCATTTTCCAAAGATCGTTCACGTACATTTTCTCCTCATTCCACCATTAATTGTTCATCCCCCATATCACTTGTTCATATTCATCTATTTACTTTCCACTTTTAATTTTCCGCCATTTATTTTCAGCTTCTCCCTATCCTTTTAATTTCTGTCATCCCCTTTACATTCTGCCATTTACACTCTGTCCTCCCCATCCTTTTAATTTATGCCATCCCCTTTACATTCTGCCATTTACTTTCAGTCCTCCCCATCTTTTTAATTTCTGTCATTCCCTCTACATTTCTGCCATTTACTTTTTGTCCTCCCCATCCTTTTAATTTATGTCATCCCCTCTACTTTTTGCCATTTACATTCTGCCATTTACATTTATGTCCTCCCCATCCTTTTAATTTCAATTCCCCCCTTTACTTTCTTGTCATTTATTTTTGCAAAATTTTCTTCCTTATTTTTGCCATTTTTGCACACTTTTTGGCACTATTCTGTTCAATTTTCTACTCCTGTTATGTTTATCTATTTGGCATTCTGATTGCAAAATTGAATTCACTATTATCTTTACCTTGGACTTTCCCTGTTTGATTGTGCAAAACGCTCACCATTAGGCTACTTTTTGGTTCATAAAGTTGGAAGAAAATCAATAAATTCCAATTGTTGATTTTCCTTCAAAAATTAATTCCCATCTTAAAATTGAACCAAGTGTGTTTCCAACACTGTTTTGTGTTTGTATGATCAACAAGGAAGTGCTAAGCAATTTTTGGAATTTTTTGAAATCAAGTTGCAATTCCGTTTTAATTTACAGTTTTTAGAATTCAGCCTGTTTGTTTTGTTTTCTGGTATCATTTCGGACCAATTGTAATTCAAAAATCTTGAAAAAAATATTTTAGGTAGATTTCTATTTTTTGTAATTTTGTACAAATTTTTGTAATTTTCTGTTGGGGCAAAAAGAAAAAAAAAAGAAAATAAGCAAAAGAAATTCAAAAAAAATTATATTGCCAAAAATACAAAAAGAGGTGCAAAAAGCAAAAAGGGTGCAAAAGTCAACAATAAGGAAAAAGTCAAGAAGACACCCAAAAAAGTCAAAATTTCAAAAAAAATAGAGAAAAACAACAAAAAGAAAGCCCAACAATACAGTTGACATTTTACTGTAATTTTTCATTTTATTTTCTTGTATACAGTATTTTTGAGTTGTAATAGTTGTTTTTCAAAAATGACTGTTTGGCAACTCTTTTTCAAAAAAAAAAAAAAAAAACTTACCAAAAACAATTCTCTTTGAAATTCTTTTGTCTTGTCTTGTTTGCACTCCATTCTTATGTATAAGCTTTCTTGAGTGCTTGCTTTTCTTATTTGTCTATTCCTTGTTTTGTCTTAGGCAAATTCCTAGTCTTTCAGTGGCTATTTCCTTTTGCTCGTGCGCTTCTATTTGGGAAGGGTTAAGATTAAGTCTCATTGTTGGTCTTTGCAAGATCAATCCAACCTTACTTGAGTAGAATAGGCAAGAGACACCCTTGGGAAATGAAGGAGAGAGCCAAAGAAGAGGCAACTGCCAGTGGAACTCTAAGCTGACAACGGAGCTGAAAGGAAGCCTGGGCCTAACTTGGGCGCACGGAGCTGGACCAAGCCTTGGTCAACCATGTTTTGGTCAACCCTTCCATGGTCAATATTTGACCACCCTTGACCAAGTCAACAAGAAGACTTCATCTTAATTAGGAAGGATTAAATTAATAATTAGGATTACTTGTTGCTTAATTAGTTTTAATTGTAATTAGGACTTATTTGTAATTTTCTTAATTTTGTACTCATGAGGGGCACTAATTTGTAAGGGTTTATTGGTTAGGAGATTGCCTTGCTAGATGGCTCAGGAGTCATGGGTTCAAGACTCATTTAGGATAGTTTTTCACTCATCTTGTATTTTTCTTTTCCACTACCTAGCCACCTCATTTTCCTATAAATAGGAGGCCACCCCCTCCCTTGTATTACAAGCTTGATTTTGAGTAAAGGCATTATGCCAAAATTCCTCCTCATTGTGAGTAGAGAAGGCTTGGTGGTTCTTGCTTAAACCAACCAGAGACTTATCTGATTCTCCTTAATTAGTGGCATCTAGCACTTGAACTTATCTGCTATGGGGGTTGCCTGCACCAGTGGCGTTCTACCATCTCTTTCATTTTCCCTCTTGTTCTTGTCATTTTGGGCGTGAATATAGTTGTTGCCTAGCTGCTATATTTCTCTTATTAATTGCTTGTTCTTGATTCTAACCGGTTGTTTTTGTTCAATTCTAGATCTGTACACTTCCTGCTATCAATTTGAGAACAAAAAAGACATTTGGGCTTTAGCCCCCATAGATTAAGAAAGAGATAATGGACTTCGATCCCCAGAATAATTGGACTTGGGTCCCCAGAGTAAAACTTGGACTTCGGTCCCCAGTGTAATGGTAGGATACGTCCCCAAGGAAGACGTTCCTTGTAGTCTGAGCTCAGGTCTAGCCCTAGAGATAGAGATAAGACCTCGTACTGCCGGGAAATGCAGTTCATACATATTATTAGAGATTTTCAGAGTATAATGTATATGGTAGAACTTGTGTTTTGTGTTATATTATTATATGTTGTATTGCATCTGCTTGTTTCCCTACACTACCTGTTGCATGCTTTATTCACTGAAACTCTGTCTCACCACGTGTTTGTTGATTACTTTTTAGATGCACAGGTCCCGCCTCGTACTGGCCAGTGAGCAAGAAGTTTGGGAACATGTTTTGATGAGTATTTTGAGAAAAGGGATTTAGAATGTATTTAATTGATAGTAGCACTTTATGATTGGATTGTATATTCTTTTGTGGGAATATGATTGTACATGTGATTCCTTCTGGTCTTTTGTTAGGGCACATGTATGAGGGTATCCTTAGATGAATATTGTAGTCAGAATGATTTGTAGCCTTGATGGAAATTTTTATGACTATACATTCCCATTTGATGATTGTTTCCATATATTGTTTGAGTTTTTGTTGGACGCTTAAACGTTATATGATTTGTATGGCGATATTTAAAATGGTATGAAATAATTTCAGAAATTCGAGAATTTGGCTTCCAACGAGGTAGATTCTAGGATTTAGAAATTAGGACGTTACATTTTGGTAACGGAGCCGTTCAATCCAATTGGACTGTGGATTAGTTAGTTCTTCAAGTTTGTTAATATTCTCTTATACATTATTATGGAAATTGAGAGACTGATCACCTCGATGTTTGCTTAATGATGTGTAGAGGACTATGGCAGGCGGCAGGAAAGGTCATCCCCGGAACAACCCACCTTCTCCACCACGAAACCATCCTGAGAATCTTGTGGCGTCAGCTCTTCAAATGCTCACCCAAATGATGGGAGAGCAGGTAGCGTCCAACCGGGCGCAAGTGGAAGCCAACCGCTAACAAGCCGAGGCGGCTCAGGAGCAGGCTGCTTCTAACGCGACCGTCTTGAAGGAGTTTATCCGAAGACCAATGGGGACACCACCCCCTCCTATGGTGGACCCGTTTATCCAAGAATTAGCAGAGTTCCAGAAACATAACCCCCCTAAGTTCAACGGGGTTTATGATCCGGATGTGGTGGCGAACAGGCTCCGTGACCTCAACTGGATCTTCGAAGTGATGAGGTGCTCTGATGACTCCAAGGTGGGCTTTGTGGCGTATATGCTTAGAGGAGAGGCGAAGGATTGGTGGAAGACGGCGAGTGTCCGAGCCACTATTGCAGAAGCCCCGATCACCTGGGGGTATTCCAGACTATATTATTAGAGAAATATTATCCGGCTTCAGTGCGGAGGCAAAAGGAAGCTGAGTTCCTTCAATTTAAACAAGGGATCATGACCATGGGCCAGTATGTGGCCAAGTTTGAAGAGTTAGCCAAGTACTCTAGATACCTTCAGACTGTTCCTGATGAGGAGTGGAGGTGCACTCAATTTGGGGGAGGACTAAGACCTGAGATCCTGGATCTGGTCGGGACACTTTAGATCAGGGACTTCCCTACCCTAATCAACAAGTGCTACATTACTGAAAAGAATCTGAAGAGAGCTGCACCACCCCCACGTCCAGACCACAAGGGGAAGAGGAAGCTAGAGGAGCCCAACCAGGGTAAGGGCTCTAAGCCCAAATGGAAAGGAAACACCGCTCTGGTCACTCGGCCAGCCCAACGCCAAGGGGACACTCCCACGTGCCACAATTGCGGAAAGGAGCGTCGAGGGGAATGTCACTTGGGTCAGATGGTATGCTACTGGTGCAGGGAGCCCGATCATATGAAGAACGAGTGCCCAAAGAAGAGGGATGCTCTAAAACCCCAAGCCACTAGGAGAGTCTTCACCCTCAGTGGTGAAGTGGCAGCTTCTGTTGATAACCTGATGCGAGGTACATGCACCCTAGGAGATAAGACCTTAGTTTTATTGTATGATTCGGGGGCAACCCATTCTTTTGTTTCTTGTGATTGTGTGAAGTAGTTAGAATTGCATGTAACTCCTTTACCCTATGGCCTGAATGTAATAACCCCTTCCAAGGAGGCAATCCCTACTTCCCTTGTGTGTCCTAAATGCCCTATTGTTATACAAGGGAGGGCCTTCGAGGTCGATTTGATTTGTTTAACACAAAGGGGCATAGATATAATCCTGGGCATGAACTGGTTATCTCAGAACCAGTTCATGCTTGATTGTTTCAACAAGGAAGTTGTTTTCCCAGTTTTCCCTCCTCTTCCGGGGGAGAATCCACCTATTCTTTTATCCACTGTCACCCAAGTGTCCAAATGCCTGCTTGACGGGAGTAGTTGTTTTATTTTGTTACTCTCCTCAACTCTAGGTCCTCGTATTGAATTGAACAGTGTAGCCACGGTTAGGGAGTTTCAAGACGTTTTTCCTAGTGAGGTAACTACCTTACCTCCAGACTGAGAGATAGAGTTTACCATTGACTTGGTACCCGGCACAAGGCCCATTTCCAAGGAACCCTATAGGATGTCTGATGAACACATTTTATTCAGGCTTAACACCTTTAATCTTAGCTTTATTGGAGTGTAATTGTGATTAAAGCAACTGTTATAATGGGAATTTACCTAATTGGGCTTTTTTGGGCTTTAACTGTAAATGTTGTTTAATTTCGAATTTTAAGCCTACTGCCCTACCTGTCTTGTTTTGATGATATCTGGAGTTGTAGGTGGACAATTTGGGTGATTCTAGATGTGTTGGAAAGATAACATCTGGGGCTTTAATTTGTTATGCTATATGAGGGTATTCCCACGAGGGAATTAGGAGCAGTTTAATTTTGAAGTTGGGCTACGGAAACTAACACAGGAACAACATTCTTTTAAGACTTGTATTAGTGTATTGGGCCTGATACTTGTTAATCAAGGCCCAAACATCATTTAGATCTGATTAATTAGGAGTAGATCTATAAATAGGAGCAGTTACTCTTTTGAAGGGAACTCTTTCTCATTTTCTAAAATTCAGATTTGAAGTATGCACAGGCTTGATTACAACAATTACATATTACTCTGACTTTGTTGATGTGTGTTGAGAATCTGGCAAGCGTACCAAAAACCCAGCAGTATAATAGTAAGTAAGAGTATCGTATCCACAGGGAACGATTCAATTTATAAAAACTAGTGGTCACAACTATCAAGTAAGAGAATACGGTTGTTGATTGGTCAGAGTTGCAATTGTAAATAAAAACGGAAAATAAATTGAGATAGGTTGAGCAAGATACTAGAACTAGGATTGAACTTCGTCTATCGCACCCCTTTTGTATTTAAAAACCAATAATATTTATGAATATACAATTATAATATTGAAGCATAAATTAAAGTTATTTTAAAAAGGTCTCCACAAATATGAAATACTCAGAAATAATCTACCCTGGTCTCCACAGTGATAAACTACCCCGGATTAAAGATCTATTTGTTTAAGCTATCAATTCACCCTGGTGTCCACAGTCGTGAATTGAGTGTTTTTACCATTCAGAATTCAAGTTTCCTATGTCTAGGCTCCCCCAAACTTGCTATTGATTTTATAGAACCACCTCTCAAATGCGCCTCATAAAACCAACCTATAACTCCGGCACAATGGCGGAAGCTAAGCATTAAGAACAGATTAAAAACACCAATATTATAAAAATAGGGATTCATAAATAATAAAGAGAATTCAAATACAATTGGGGATTGAATCGACTACATTCAATCATATCGAAGAGTTTAGCTACTCATGGTAGCCATTACAAACCAATGGAGAGACTGTCACACTTTTCTCCAGCTCTAGCTCTGCTTCGCCGTCTCTCCCTTGATCTATGCAAAAGGTCCTTTAAATAGAAGTTGGAAAGCTATTTGAAATCTGGAAGGAATCTTGTTTGAAATCCTTTGAAAAACTGATTTTGTATTCCTGCGCTCAGCGCAGATCAAGCCCAGGAAAAAGAGAGCTATTTAATTGTTGCGCTCCACTTGTGCTCAACGCAGGTGGAGCGTGGTTCTCGTTCCAGCTTTTCCTGATTTCCTCCTTTTCAGCTTGATCTCTTCCTGATCTTATCTTTGTTTGCTTTGCTTTGCTTATTTCCCTCTTTTTAGCTTGATCTTGTGCTGATTTGATCTTCAAATTCAAATTGAGAATTTTATCTTCAGAATCCTTATTTAAATAACTGTTGATTTTATCTTGATCTGCTGCCATTAAAAATTTCTTCTGCAGATTTTCTCTTCAAATAGATGCTATCTTGTTTCTCCATTTAAAACTTTCCCTTTTATCTGCAAAATCAACAAATTTTCTATTAAAATAGCATCAAATTCAAAGTTGAATTAAATAATTACAAAATATGCATTTATTACTAAAAAAAGGTAATTTGGGGAATAAATCTAACATTTTACCCTTGATAAGTGTTGTAATTTTATACAAAATTATCATATTTTCAGCCCTTATCAATGTGCAGGTTGCAGAATCACCTATTAATACCACATTGCTCCCTGTTGTGTAACCACCATTATTGGAGAAGCCACTGCCTAGCCAGTCGAAACATGCGCGCGTGGAGGATGAACAAAAGGAGAACATTCTGCTGCAAGTAATAAGGGAGCTCACCAAGTTGCTGCACACCGGCATTTTATATTCTATTTTAGACAACACTTGGATAAGCCTGGTACAGGTGGTACAGAATGATTCAAGCATTCCCAGGACGGGAATTGGTTGAAGGGGAGTTTCTCTTCTCTCACATTTTCATTACACTATGTTTGTTGATCCATAATTTGCTTATTTTACATTGAGGACAATGTGTGATTTAAGTGTGGGGGAGGAGATTAGTAACTATAGGATTTTAATTTTTAGGTTGTTTAGTAATTTTAGGATTGTTTTAGGATTAAAAAAATGCTATTTTTACTATTCATTGTAGGTTATTTTGCTGTTTTTCCTTTGTTGTTTGTTGTTTCGTAACTATTCAGTAGTTGTTGGTACGTTTTTATTGTTGCTGTTTACAGCAGAATTTTATACAACAGTATTTTGACAGTTATCCGAATTTTGCAGCAACAACGAAATTTTTGACAGTAGGAAAAAATACTACATTTGGCATATTTTTCATTGGATTTTAGGATTTGTGTTAATGGTTGGCATTTTTTATCATTCTTGGATAATTGGTTTCATGACTTATATTGATTGGATTCATTGTAATTTGGTGAATAATTGGGTTTTGATAATTATTGGGTTGAATCTTTTGAGATAAAGTTTCCCTTAGTGAGATTTTGAGCCTTATTGTTGGATGGACCATTCTATGCCATTCTCTCTTTTTCTTGTGTGACACTCTTGTTTGCTTGTGCTCTAGAACTTGGCTTGACTCTTTAATTTTCAACTTTGTTCACATACATGTATTGAGATGATTGAGGCATTTTTGTTGATAATTGAGCTACTAGCCATATTAGCCTACCTTGATGATTTTCCACTTGTTAGCCCCTTTGAGCCTATGGATCCCATTTTCTGTCTTGAAAAGCTCATTACAAGCCTTGAAAGTGAAAAAACATGATTGTCCTTGCCTTGGAGGATAAAGGAGCTTTGGAAATGTTTTGAGAATAGGTTCTTGAATAAGTGTGGGGCTGTACTTCAATTTCTTATCTTATCTCCTCATGTGGATATCATATTGATGACCTATGGCTAGTTACAAAAAGAAAAAAATAATGGAAAAGGAAAGAAAGGAAAGTAAAAAAAAATAAAGAAAAAATAAAAACTCAAAAGAAAAGTGTATAAAAAAAAGCAAAGAAATAAAGTGTTCTTGGAATAAAAAAATGGGTCAAAAGGTAGAAAATTGGAGTTTAATTGTAATCTTGAGATGTATGCTACTTGCATTTATTCTTGAATTTATTCCTCATTGCTCCTCTATTCTCTTTGGTTTTTAACTTCTTATTCCTCATTTTCCCTACCTTTACCTTGACCCCATTACATCCTATATGAAGTCCTCTTGATCTTTGCTTGCATGTGTTTCAATTGTTGTGGATATTAGAATCTCGCCAAGCCTATGATAGTGTTTGCTTACATGAGTGCTTTGAGTGTATATACACAAGCCTAAACACTTGAGAGTTGGAGAGTTTGTCTTGTGAGGATTCTATCACTCTTGATTCACCCCTTTGATTTGATTTACCCTCTTGTTAGCTAAATTATAGGGAATTCCATTCACATTTTTCTTAATTCCTTGGATGTTGTGTTTTTCCTACTCCTATGAAATCCTTGGATCTCTTGATAATTATGCCATTTATATTTACATTATGCTCCCTAATTGATTCTTAACTTCATGTGGTATTTTGCCCGGAGTGCAGAAGGGTAAGTGTGGGGGAATTTGATGAGTGTAACATCCCGGAAATTTAGGCCTAGAAGATACGAGAGAAACCTTAGGTGGTGAACCTAGCCTGGAGAGGGAAGTTAAAAGTAGGATGTGTAACGTCCTAATTTCATAATTCAAGAATAATGCCCGTTGGAAGCACTTTTCCGAAACTCCGAAATTATCCCGCTACCTTATCGATATCGCCAAACAATTTCATACAATTACTTAGGCAATTCCAACGCTTGCTTAAGTACACATATAGTCATACATCCCTCAATTTAGATAATTAACCTACAACATATATCCTAAAACCTTACAACACCCCTACCGAAATTTCCGACAGAGTCTCCCGTGAAAACGGAGTTTTTACCAAATTCTAAATATCTTGAAACCAGGAGATAATACCCATACAGTTTGTGATTGTTCACTAAAATGGAAATCCCTAACCAAGCCTTCATGGCCAATATAATCCTAACTCGATTACATGAAAAAGCGTTTGAATAACAATTCTGAATCTTTCACACTCCAACATGATTACATTACAACTAAAACACTACTCATAAGAAAACACTAGCTACAAAACCAAAGGCATGCCATTAAAGTCTAAATACAATCAAAGAATTCCACCAAGAGTCAGGAGGGTTAGGCCTTCACAAGACCCACCCTGCAGCTACCACTCCCGATCAAGCCTCTGAAGGACCTCCTGCACAACTTAACATAAATCCCCATAACATGGGGTGAGACTACGTCCCAGTGAATAAGGTAATAGTGTGTGCGGTGTGGGGAGTCAGACAATAGAAATACAACACATATACGTATGCATCCCATAATTTCCTCAAAAGTACACAGACATGAGAGTAAATAAACATATACATAAATTCAAGTATACAATGTCTATGAAATGATGCAGCATGATTGTGATGTGTTGTTACCCGACACCGGGGTCTTTCCACTGTAACGTAAATTGTGCTTGAGCCCTCAGCCATGTGACCAAGGACCGTCGTCCAGGGCCACCTATGATTAAGTTTTATTAAGCATGTATAGATCATATCTGTGATAATTTTTAGGGTGAGGATCCCCCATCTTCCCCTTGGCCGAGAGGTCGATGAGATCACCTCGTCTTTCTTAAACATAATTGCCCGAAGGCCTGTGATGGTCCGGAGACCCTGTAATAGCCCGAAGGCCCTGTAATGGTCCAAAGACCCTGTAATAGCCCGAAGGCCTTGTAATATGTTCAATGATGGCCACAAGCCCATGAATGCTTATGAATACAATCAATAGCTCAATGTAATATTCACAATCAATTGTATTTCTTTAAATTTCTTTACACAAAGGGGAAAGATAGATAGGGCTTATGACATTCATCTCTTTCAATCAAACCCTAACCATCCCAACCCTACATGCTCCTTAAATTATGAAATGAGAGTAATTTTGACTACATATAAGTATAAATTCCCATTAACATGCATTTAAGCCTTTTCCCAAAATTCCCCAATTATCCTAATCTAGGTTTTGAACATATTAAAGTAATACATCAAGCATTCCACTACACCAAGCATATACCTATTGGTTCCAAGTATAATAATTAGGAAAGGGAAGGGATCGAAGAGGTGGGGTCATGCAAGGGATACACATACTCAAACATTAAGTGAATGGAAACCCCACTCACCTCTTGGGCTGTCCAAACCCTAGGAGAATAATTATTGGTTCCAAGTATAATAATTAGGAAAGGGAAGGGATCGAAGAGGTGGGGTCATGCAAGGGATACACATACTCAAACATTAAGTGAATGGAAACCCCACTCACCTCTTGGGCTGTCCAAACCCTAGGAGAACACAAGGAATGGTTGGGAGAAAGAAGAACTTGAAGTGGAGGACCTTGAAGAGGTGTGGGAGCTCCTCCTTCTTCTCAATCTCCAAGCCCTAGCACTCCTTCTCTCACAAAGCTTTGCCCCTTCTCTCTCTAGGAAGTAGGAAAATGAGGAAAACAATCTAAAATAACACTCAGACTGAGTGTTTTAGTAACAAGCGCGTGGCTGCGCTTCATCTGCGCTCAGCGCAGATGAAGCGCGTGTTCCCTAAAAACTCTCTGATACCTGCGCTTCAATTGCGCTCAGCGCATGTTGAAGCCAAGTTCCCTAAATTCTCTCTATTTCCTGCGCTTCACTTGCGCTCAGCGCAGGTTGAAGCGCAGAAACCAGAGAGCTCCTCCTTTACATTTCTAAGCACAACAAAAGCCACTAAATTCTTAATTCCTCCCTTCCCCACATTTCCCTACCTTTCAAACCCATTTTCTTCCTAACAAGACCTCATCTTAAAGATTACCCTCCCAGCTTCTCCTTTCTCCCTAAAGTCCCATAAGTTCCTACCAAAATCCCTTTAACTTCGCTTCCTTTACCTAACTTCAATTTCTCACTCATGCACCTTTATACTTCTTTTGATACAGGGTGTGGTTCCTTCTAAGTTTGACCTACAATTTAATTGGCTTAACCTTTGGTCTATCTTATAAATCCTTTCAAAGCTCATGATTTCTAATGGATTCCTTTAATTCCCTGTTTGACACACTCTTGACCTCTGAATTCTTATCCTACATTTGACCTCCCTCTCAGGGCTTGGCTTACCACCTAAGGTTTTCTAGTATCTTCCTAGGTCTCAATTTTTCGGGATGTTACACTCCACTCCCCTTAAATAAATTTTGTTCTCAAAATTTGCTCCCAATACCTCTTGCACTGGCTGCCCTTTCTATTCCTTACTATACTTGAGTGCTCGAAAACCCTCCCGAACCAATACTTGGTAACAAATACTTCTATTCCTCAAGGTTCCCAATAAGAATAAGGGTTGATAACAATTCTAAACTCGTTTCCTAGGCTTTTATTTCGCTCTAACTTCCAAGGTTACCACTAGGATGACAACACTTCCTAGATGGTTCTATGTCTAACCCATGTTAAATTCGTTAATCTTTTGCTCTTTGCTCACAATCTTGATAGGTACTCCTTACTATAGGTTGATTTTCCTTACCCTAGAAGGGTCCGACTACCCGATATCCTTAACCTCCTAACAACAAGTTAAAATGCTCTAATCAAGAGTTAAAATAGTGTTTGTCTCTCCTCCATCCTATCTTATGCGGATTCTCCTACGCTATCGTCGAGGTCACAATATAGGTGAGGTCCAAGAACATCTAAGGATAGTCTCTAACCTAATTTAGACACATTCTTTACCTCATTCACCCAACTTGCCATCCTCAGATCACCACTCCCCCTGACTAATCTAATTTGAAAAAGTGGACAATTTCAATCAATACCCTAACAAACGCAAGCCGAAGGAGTTAGATCTATCCATTTGTCACTAAATTCCAAACTTCATTCGTGCTAAGGTCATAGTTCTAATTACACTTAAATTACCAGACCATTCTAGTGGAGTTAAGGGAGACCTTAACTATCAACCCAAAAGTCTACCATCAAGCCCTAATACACTGTTCATACATTTTAAAGATTGAAAAGGATTCTAACGCTACCAGTTCACTCATACCAGTAGGAAAAGTAAGGGAAAGCTACAACCTCAATCCACTGACAAGACCTACTACTCCCATAAGATAAAGATTTCCAATTTGGTTTCTAGACTAGGAAGTCCTCAAATAGTTCATATAGTAGGGATACACTAAATAGCTAGATGATTAGCACGTACCTACAGGGATAAAACTACTTACAAGAATGTTCCTATTGATTTGGTAAGGTAACCAGGGATTACACTTTCCCATCAAAACACATAATCGAACCTACCGGTTACGGATCTAAGGACCAAGTAAGGATTCCAAAATGTTATACTAACATCTTAGGGAATTAATGGTTGGATCTCACCTTTTGCATGATAAAACCAAACCACCGAACACACCGACTTGAAAAATCTCACCACCGTCAGTTTAAAATCACTGATCTCCGAATGCGATATCTAACTGGATCATAACATGACTTAGGTTGGCTAAGAAGGTTTTAGGATTTAGTTATCAACAATCATCCACAATCATTCTCACACCTAGGGCTTTAATTCCTCTATACTCTCATGAGTTCTACCGGTCCATTACAATCTAACCAATCAAGGAATCCTAAATTCGGGAAAACTCAATTCTAAAATTATTCAATTCTTACCCTGGCTCACAAAACTTACAAGCAAAACAATTAAGGATACAAATCATACAATCGTTTCAGCGAAAACAAGCATCCTTATTAATTAAGTAAATTATATCACCATGGTTCAACTACAAGTAACTAGCACTCTCCCAACTCACTAGGGATCCTACTCCTCGTCCCCTCTAAACTACTTCCCACTCAACTCTTGCACTTCACTCTTCCTTCTAAATATGTCTTAAACTAGCTCCTAGGAACTAAGGGTGTGATCTAGGGATTTCCGGCTAGTTTACATAATAACTTGTACAACTACTATAGAAGTCAAGATTGAATAACTACAACTGTCGATATCAAAACACACTAATAGGGGTTTAGAGAAAGTAAGACAAAATAAGAGTTTAAAGGTCCTAATTCCATTCATCGGATTATCCATAAATCATTCTTACCTCATGGTGAACAAATTAATCAAGGGCTATGTTTACTCCCTCTCACCAATGGCATTAAGTTCCTATACCTTCCATAAGTCCCAAACTTCCATCCTAACTTCTACCTGTCCTGGAAATATTAATCTCTAGATATCTATAACTGATTCCTACATATCAGACATTCAAATAACACAATCAAACAAACATGTCACTCAATCATTCAATCAGAAATAAGTATTATTATCAATCCAACAATTCACACCACCAAAGTGTAAACACAAGCATCCAATTAAACATACAAGTCAAACAATCATTTAACAAACGAAAATATCACAACTCATCAATCACACCTCAACGTAAGCACAAGACACAATTATTCAAGCAGTCAAACATTACCTTCAGTCAAACAGATCAAACAACTTTCATTGACAAGACTCCAAGTTAAACCACAACCTACTCTTCACTTAACAAAGGGGTCTATCTAAGCTAGTGTCCTTAGGTGTGCCAAATGTTTACTAGGAACAAGGGATGACATTCCATAAAGTTTCTAAGATGAAAATATTACTTTTAAAAAGGAACCTATATCATTCTCCCTTTATCCAACAAGTGGGTGGCTCTAACCTTGTTAGGGAAGTGTCCCAACTTCCTAACAAGGCATCTAGTTCACGTCACCAACCACGATCCTGTGTACCACGCATCCAATAGAAGGGTGATCAGTCCCTATACTGAGTACAAAATACTGTAGGATCATGGTAGGTCACGGGCAGCTAACCTAACCACAGTCCAATTGGATTGAACTGCTCTGATACCATAATGTATCGTCCTAATTTCAGAATTCAAGAATAATTCCCGTTGGAGGCACTTTTCCGAAACTCCGAAATTATCCCGCTACCTTATCGATATCGACAAACAATTTCATACAATTACTTAGGCAATTCCAACGCTTGCTTAAGTCCACATATAGTCATACATCCCTCAATTTAGATAATTAACCTACAACATATATCCTAAAATCTTACAACACTCCTACTGAAATTTCCGACAGAGTCTCCCCTGAAAACGGAGTTTTTACCAAATTCTAAATATCTTGAAACTAGAAGATAATACCTATACAATTTGTGATTGTTCACTAAAATGGAAATCCCTAACCAAGCCTTCATGGCCAATATAATCCTAACTCGATTACATGATTAAGCGTTTGAATAACAATTCTGAATCCTTCACACTCCAACATGATTACATTACAACTAAAACACTACTCATAAGAAAACACTAGCTACAAAACCAAAGGCATGCCATTAAAGGCTAAATGCAATCAAAGAATTCCACCAAGAGTCAGGAGGGTTAGGCCTTCACAAGACCCACCCTGCAACTACCACTCCAAATCAAGTCTCTGAAGGACCTCCTGTACAACTTAACATAAATCCCCATAACGTGGGGTGAGACTACGTCCCAGTGAATAAGGTAATAGTGTGTGCGGTGTGGGGAGTCAAACAATAGACTTCTTCTTCTGCTGCAGCTTCTTCTTCCTTTTCTTCATCAACTTCTTCTGCTACTCTTTCTTGTGCATCTTCAATTTCATTTTCTTCATCAGCCAGATTGCCATTGGTTTCCTCCCCTATCAGCTGAACAATGTTGACACACTGTTCTTCAGGGTTGGGTAATGCATTTGTTGATTGCTTGATCATATTTTCTATCTCATTTAGTGTGAGGTCAACGGTTAGTCCTTCTCTTTCACAATACAACTTAAATTGTATAAATCCCTCCCACTTTTCTTCAATAAAATCGTCACTATTTGAATGCCTTGCTGAGATTTGTCCTGACTGTTGTTTGGCTTCTGTTTCTGTTAATTGCTCCAGCAAGGTGTCAGTGTTTCTTCTTGCTTCTTCTCTTTCCTTCTGAAGTCTTAACTCCCTTTGTTCCGCCATCTGCTTTAACAAAGCGTCAGTGTTTCGCCTTCGCTCTTCGCTCTCTTTCTGAAATTGTATACTGCTTTGATCGAATTCTTCCAAAAACTCATTAAATTGTGAGTCTCTTTGTTGATAGGAAGAGTAACTTTGCTGCTGTTGAAGAGAAGGTTGCATACGGAGTGAAACATCATCTTGGTGCCATCCAAAATTCTGATTCTGGTAATTTCTCCAATCCTGTGAAAAATTGTTAGAATAATTGTTGTAATTAGAGAAGTTACCTTGAATCGGTGTATGGGAGAAATACTCTGGTGCTTGCTGTCTAACATAATCCCCAAGGGTTCTCCTTGGTTGATTTTGTCATTCATAAGCCATTTAGCATTTACTTCACTTGGGGTGGTTGAACAGAGAGTGTTGAAATTGTCTCCTTGAGCTCTGCTCCTTTTCCTGTTACCTGTCCTCTCAAGAGAAATAATCAAGGAGCTCAAACATAGAGAAGAACAAAATAACAAAAAATAATATTTTTTTATAAAAAAAAAATTCCTAATAAAGTAAAATATTTTTGTTTTCTTCTTGACTTCTCCCTTGTCTCCTTTTCTTGTTTCTGCTTCTGTTCTTCCTTGATGTCCTTTCTATTTCTGGATCAAATTGTAGTTGATTTGGGGACACCTGGCCTCTCAAAAGAATAAACAAGAAAACTTGAAAAGGGTAAGTGCGGAAGAAAAATTAATAAAAATAGAAAAACTATAAATTTCCTAAAAATAATAAAAATTTCCTAAATTATGGAGAGTCTTGAATTTGTCTCCCTTGCCCTTCTTCTCTCTCTCTCTCTATTTGGTCCCTTCTCTCAATTGATTTTGAGACACCTGTCTTTCACAAGAACACTATTCAAGAAGCTCAAACAGATGTTAGCTCAGGAAAGAGGAACAAAATAATAAAATTTATTTTTTTATTTTTATTTATTTATTTATTTATTTTAAATAATTTTTTTTTAAAAAAGAAAATAATTAAAATAAAATAATAAAATATAATAGGTAAAAATAAAAATAAAGTATAAATTTCCTAAATAAAAATTTCCTAAAATAATAAGAATAATAAATAAAAGAAATCCTAAGATAGATATCCTTGATAATTAGACCTCCAAGGTTTACACGAATTGGAAACCATTCCCCGACAACGGCGCCAAAAATACTTGATGGGTTTCTGGCAAGCAAACCAAAAATCCAGTAGTATAATAGTAAGAAAGATAGGGAACGGTCAATTCACGTATACTCGTGATCTAATTATCAAGGGAAATAACGGTTTTGAGAGTATTGTTGCGGAAATTGTAAATAGCAAATAAATAATCAATTAAATTAGAAAGGAAGAGTTAGAGACACTCTACTTGGATTAGGATTGAACTTCATATCATCACACCCTTTGTGCATGTAAAAACTATCTATTATTTTAGGTTTACTCTATAATACTATAGACAAACTATATTGCTAAGACCCCGAGTTACCAGCGGCCTCACACACTCAAACATAATCCATGCGGGCTCTCCCAAGCGAAAGACTTACCCCCGATTTATTTTATTTTCTTTATTCCGTTTGTAAAAGAACTAATTGATAAACGAGGCCTAATCCTGTAGACGCACCTTCATTAGAGTACTCACACTACCCATCACTCATCAGGATACATCCATGTGTCGGTCCTGGATTGACAATCAACTAATCCTTTGCTATCGATACTAAGGCCTAATCCTGTAAACGCCCTTCGCTAGAGTACTGTCACTACCCATCGCTCATTAGTAACGCTCATGTGTCGGTCACAGAGTATCGAGTCCTCTTATTCAATCAGAGTTTGGGTTTCTTCAGAATCCGCTCCCCCATCCTCAATCCTAGTCGAAACTAGCCTATAACTTCGGCGCAAGCGTGGAAGTTAGGAATTAAGCACAGAATAAGATTACCAATATTATAGACAGAGAGCTCAGAAATAATAAAATAGAGTTTACATACACTTGGGGATAGAATCAATTACATTCAATCCTAATGGAGAGTTAACTACACGGGGTAGCCATACAAACCACCGAAGATGCTGTCACCATTTTCAATCCTTGTGAAGCGCTCCTCCTCTCCTACTCTAAAATTAGCTTTGGTGCATTATCACTGAAATAAGATTGAATTACAATAATCATGCACACTTTGATCTGGTGCAATGAGGTCCTATTTGTAGGCTAAGGAAAGACAAAGAAAATTGGGGAGAAATCTATCTAAAAACGGAAACAGGGCAAGAATCAGCGTGATTTGCGCTTCACCCTGCGCTACAGCGTAGCTTGCAGCGCAGGTTCCAAAGAGTTGCACTTCACCCTGCGCTACAGCGCAGGTTGAAGCGCAGAATGCGTCCTACAGCTTCAAACTTTCTCTTTTTATCTTGATCTCTCCCCGAGACTGGTTTTGGTTGATTTATCTTTCCTTGTTTCCCTTTTCTTGATGAAATCTTGCATTTATTGAGCATCTTGGATTTAATTGGGAAGGTTGTCTGCAGAATCCTTGTTTGATTGGCAGTGATCTCCTTATTGATTGCCTCAAATCTTCTATAAATCTTTTTTAAATGTCTTCAATCAAACTCAAATCTTGCAGATATCTCCCTCATTTAATGTTATCTTTCCTTCAAATCAAATCTTTGCAATATCCTGCAAAAATCAGCAATATTTCTATCAAAATAGCATCAAATTCAAATCCAAGATTAATAAATACAATTTATCTAATATTTAATAAAAAGGGATTAAACTGGGGTAAAAATACCATTTTATCCTTGATAAGTGAACTAAAAAGTGCTCTAATTTATCATATAATTTTCACTTATCACTCTTCTTGCATTTTCGAATTCCTCCTCCATGGAAATGGAAGGCTAAGCTTCAAGGATTGTTTCTCTACTGAATTCACAATGGAAATTGAGGTTCTATTTTCGGTTTTAATCTTCTACTTTCTTGACAGATTCATGAACTCTTCTCCTAGTTTCTTGATGTTTAGGTTTGAATATGAAATTGAGTTGCATGCTTTGTGAAATTCGAATTCTAATCTGAATCTAAACTCACATTTTAGGTTTCTTAATCTGAAATGAATTCATGGTTTGCTTGATTCCTAGGATTAGATATTAGAACTCATGCTAGTTTGCTTAATTCTAGTGTGAAAATTATTGAGGAAGCTTAATCTAAATTTATTTCTGTCAAGGATTTGAGGAAATTTTTATGAATCAATGATAGATCCAATTGTGAATGAGGTAGAGAACCAATCCGTTTTTCTTGAATTGTTTTCTGAAATTTAAATTATGTTTTGGTGATTGAAGATTAGCATAATGAACAAACAAAACCCCTGAGTGTGTGTGTGAGTTGCTTTGAATTTGAAACATTGAATTTGTAATTGAATTCCTTGAGAGAGACGACTTTGGGTTAATCAACCTACTGCACTTTAATTCCTTTTATTTGATTGAGTATGGCCTCGATCAATGTCCCCACTAGAGCTTAGTGAACTTAAGACCCAATAGAGCAAGATACTCTCTGAAGTTCTTGTTCAAACTATCTTTCTTATCTAAGATTATTTTTTAGGCTGAAGAGGCTAGGTAGAAAGGAATACTTGTAAAGTTAGTATTGAGTTCATATTGGGACTAGACGTAGCTCACAAGTGGTAGTGAGTGAACCAGGATAAAATTCTATGTTAAGTACTCTAAACCTTAACTTTCTAAATTTAATTTACTTTCTAACCAAAGGGGTTTAATAGTGCTTCTGAGACTTTATTTTTTGTAAAACTCATATTTCTGAAAAACTCTTATCTGAAACTTCAGATAAAAGAACCATACTTCAAACAATCATCCTAGAATATTTGAAATTTGTTATAAGAAAGTTTTTGATTCCATTTGAAAAATAAAAGTTTTCAAAAACACAATTCAACCCCTTCTTCCCATGTTTTCCTATGTTTTCAACAGACTCATCCCTGAAAAAGATTCCATTACATTATATTAAAAGCCCTAATGAAAACCAAATCACGAGTACCCTTAATCCAAGCCAAAAGTGGGTGAACCTGAAGGAAAAAACGAATAAATCGATTCTTCTTGTACCACTATGCATAACACATAGTGATAGTCTTGCTAGATTGTCATTATGCATTTTTTTTTCAAGAAAAACTTTTTCTTTCCTTGAAAACTTACCAAGAGAAAGCTAACACTTTGATGGTGTTGGACATTTCCAAAAGTTCCTAAAAAATTTTAAATAATCAAAGTTTGATAAATGTGAGGAGAACATACATATTTGATTTTGCAATATCAAGCAGAGAGGCGGTCCTTTTTTAACCAAGACTATCCCCGTTGATAGTTATAGACTAATGTCTTTCAATGTGTAGAGATCACTAAAGTACACTTTGTATTCTCAGGTCGATATTTGAATATAACATTTTCACTATGCCATACACCACAAAAGGGCGCTTCTGTGCGCATTAATAAAAATTGCTCTTGTATGTTCGTTGAGAGGAGGGCGTGTCTGGAAACGCCCTGACGAAAGACATTTAGGGCGTTTAAAAAAAAGCACGGAAGCGCCCTCAATGTTTTGGCGAACAGTGCCTCGTGGGAGCGCAGTGGGAAGGCCTTATTTTTGTAAACAAAGGCACTCCTGGGAAGCGCCCTGATACTATTTAGGGAGGGCGCTTCCAAGAGCGCCCTCGTACTATTTTTTTTTTTCGGGCAACTTCATTCTAATCCTAATATTTTTTAGCATACTATTTTTAATTGTTTTCATACCAATGAGGTACCTCTAAAACCATTCCTTATCATTCAAACAATTATTAGATGTATGAAGAACCTTTTCATTCCATTTACACATTCACAACACAAACACAAGTAAGGTTATCATCAATACTCCATATTAAGAATTCAAGACATGTAATACTTTGAATAGTTTCCTATATATATTTTTAACTTTTCTTAAAGTATGAAATACCTATACAACTACATAGAAGCAAACCACAAATCATGACATAGAACAATAACTCAATTGGTAAATATATAACATACATGACCTGTAAAAATGTTGGCAGAGTTTCCTCTGTTTATTCAAGTTTTCTCAATTTATCAAACACCTGTAAACATCCATACCAGCAGCCAGAATTTATCATTCAAACAGTTCTAAAAAGTTTTGAATAGAATATGTTTAACAACATCCATTATCTAGATTTTTACGTTTATAACACTACTAGGCACTCATCTAAATTTACCTATAAAAGTTTCGGCAGAGTTTCCTCTATTTATTCAACATTTCCCAATTTAACAAACACTTGTAAAACTCCATACCAGCTGTCAGAATTTATCATTCAAAGAGTTATAATCAGTTCAAAATAAAACATCAAAGTATACCAATTTTATAAAACTTATCATTAATACACAACTTTGTAGAACATTAAATGATAATGAGATGTGACGGACTGACAACACATTCATTATTAGATGATCGATAATGTAAAAATATTTTACATTAACAATGTATTCTCATTAATATTTTTAATATGTAACAGTGATAATGAGATTAGTCAAATATTAAATCGAAGAAAAGAATTGCACGAAGTCTAGGCAAAGGATTAGTCAAATAGATATAACTCTAAATTTTATAATAATTATCACTTTATATTTTTATAATTCCACTAATTGAAACAAAAAATACTATTGAATTAAAAAATATATCATTAAATGAATTTATATTTTTAAAATTAAAAATATTTAATAACTTTTAAATTCTAATATATATTTTAAAAGAACAATTCTTTGAAATGTATATATAAAATAACTTATTATCGCATAATTAAATAAATCCAAAAGATTTTTTTTTCATGCATCACTTCGATACATATCAGAGTCCCTTAATATTTCATTATTTTACACTTTAAGTATAAACTAGCAGGTGACCCGTGCGTCCGCACGGGTATATTGATAGTATGATATATATTTTTCGTGCTTCGCACGGGATAAAATTTTAGTTATTATAAATACTTATATATTAAGAGAATATGTTTTAATATAATAATAAAAAAAAAGTTAATGTATAAGAAAAAAAGAAAAAAATGATAAAAGCAAGACTGCATCCCGTGGATGATATTTGTGATTCATAAAAAAATCACTTTACTAACGTGATAATGAAGATGTATGATATTATAAGTGAATAATTAATTAAAAATAAACAAAAAGAAGGAAAAAAACACTACAATAAAAGCAAAATAAATGAAGATACGATTTTGATAAAAAAATGAAAAGAAAATAAAAAAGATGATACAACTTTCGTCAATGTCCATTTCAGTTTTTTTTATTACATAAAAACACACTTTAAAAAATATAATAAATGTGTTGATGTACATTAAATGTAATATAATAATAATAAAAAGAGAAAATTAATGTGTGAGAAAAATATAAAAATGGTAGGAACAGGACTATCTCCCATGGAGAATACCCACAGCTCATAAAAAGATTTCTTATGTAATGAAACATATTAATAAAAACGAATAATGAGAGAAAATATGTTAATATCATAATAAAAAATGAAAATGAAAGTGATAAAAAATAAAAGAAAAAAGAAAATGAAAGGATTAAGACCGCCTCCCCTGGAGGATTCCCGTGAAAAAAAGAAAGTAAAAAGTATAATAAAAAAAATCATTAATGTGTGAAAACAAATAAAATGGTAGGAACAGGATCGTCTCCCGTAGAGAATACCCACGGTTCATAAAAAAATTCTTATGTAATGAAACATATTAATAAAAACAATTAATGAGAGAAAATATTTTAATATTATAATAAAAAAGAAAATGAAAATGAGATAAAAAAATAAAATAAAAAAGAAATCGACGTGATTAAAACTTTCTCCCGTGGAGGATTCTCGTGATTCATCAAAAAAAACACTACAATAGAAGCTAAATAATTGGAGATATAATTTTGAAAAAAAATAAACAGAAAGTAAAAAGGATAATAAAAAAAGAAAATTAAGGTGTGAAAAAAATGATAGGAACAGGACCGTCTCCCGTGGAGAATACGCGCAACTCATAAAAAATTTTCTTTTATAATGAAACATATTAATAAAAAATAATGAGAGAAAATAAAATGGTAGGAATAGGATTGTCTCCCATGGAGAATACCCGCGGTTCATAAAAAAATTTCTTATGTAATGAAATATAATAATAAAAACGAATAGTGAAAAAAAAATATTTTAATATCATAATAAAAAAGAAAATGAAAGTGAGATAAAAAAAATAAAAGAAAAAAAGAAATGACAGAATTAAGACTACCTCCAGTGGAGGATATTCGTGATTCATTAAAAGAAACACTATAATAGAAGGTAAATAAATGGAGATATAAATTTAATAAAAAATAAAAAGAAAGTAAAAAGGAGAATAAAAAAAGAATATTAATGTGTGAGAAAAAATAAAATGGTAGGAATAGGACTGTCTCCCGTAGAGAATACCCACGGTTCATAAAAAAATTTCTTTTATAATGAAATATAATAATAAAAATGAATAGTGAGAGAAAATATTGTAATATCATAATAAAAAATGAAAATGAAAGTGAGTTAAAAATAGGAAAAAAGAAAATGACAAAATTAAGACTACCTCCATGGAGGATACTCGTGATTCATTAAAAAACACCACAATAGAAGGAAAATAAAAGGAGATATAATTTTAATAAAAAATAAAAAGAAAGTAAAAAAGAATAATCAAAAAAGAAAATTAATGTGTGAGAATAAATAAAATGGTAGGAATAGGACCGTCTCCCGTGGAGAATACCTGCAGCTCATTAAAAAATTTCTTTTACAATGAAACATAATAATAAAAACGAATAATGAGAGAAAATATTTTAATATCATAATAAAAAAATGAAAGTGAGTTAAAAAAATAATGGAAAAAAACGACAGGATTAAGACTGTCTCCCGTGGAAGATACTCGTGATTCATTAAAAAAACACTATAACAGAAGATAAATAAATTGAGATATAATTTTAATAAAAGTAAAAAGAATAATTAAATGAGAAAATTAATATGTGAGAAAAAAATAAAATGGTAGGAATAAGACTGTTTCCCATGGAGAATATCCGCAGCTCATTAAAAAATTTCTTTCTAATGAAACATAATAATAAAAACGAATAATAAGAGAAAATATTTTAATATCATAATAAAAAAATGAAAGTGAGATAAAAAAAATAAAGGAAAAAAAGACAGGATTAAGACTTTCTCTCGTGGAGGATACTCGTGATTCATTAAAAAAAACTATAATAGAAGGTAAATAAATGGAGATATAATTTTAATAAGAATAAAATGAATAATTAAAAAAGAAAATTAATTTGTGAGAAAAAAATACAATGGTAGAAATAGGACTGTCTCTCGTGGAGAATACCCGCAGCTCATTAAAATTTTTTTTAATAATAAAACATAATAATAATAACGAATAATTAAGACTGCTTCTCGTGAAAAATACGCGTGATTGATTAAAAAAATATTATAATAGAATGTAAATAAATGAAGATATTATTTTAAAAATATAAAAAGGATCGTGTGGCAAGGATGTGGAGAATTGATTAAAAAAATATTATAATAAATGAAAATATTATTTTAAAAAAATAAAAAAGTGAGAATGGAAATGTATAAAAAGAGAGAGAAAGGGAGAAAGAAAAAAATTGAGTGGGAAAACAAATTGCTATGGAGCTGACACGTGTCAATGAACGGATTGATTTTAATAATAACGAATAATTATCACTCCTTCTCGTGGAAAATACGCGTGATTGATTAAAAAAATATTATAATAGAATGTAAATAAATGAAGATATTATTTTAAAAAAATAAAAAAGGATTGTGTGGCAAGGATGTGGAGAATTGATTAAAAAATATTATAATAGAATGCAAATAAATGAAAATATTATTTTAAACAAATAAAAAAGTGAGAATGGAAATGTATAAAAAGAGAGAGAAAGGGAGAAAGAAAAAAATTGAGTGGGAAAACAAATTGCTATGGAGCTGACACGTGTCAATGAGGCGGATTGATTTTATTACGATAGAATCCACAAATTATTTTTATTTCCATTAACGGATTAATTTCAGGGAAAAATGGAATGTTCTTTTTTCAGAATTATCAAAGGCAGATCTTATATATGCAAAGGATTATTTAATCGTGTATGTTAAAAATTGTAATATGAAAACTTTAAAATACAATTACTGAACAATTAGTACAGGTCTATTTGGAAATATCTAACAGTAGGACTGAATAGCAAAAAAATAGATTTTATTTTGTTAAAAATTGCAATGTACGTAAGTGGTCGCATAAATCGGGTACTAGAGGTCTGAAACCGGTTGTAAGTTACAACCTCCTCTCCAAGGATGTATAATAGTTGTCACCCCTCAATCAAGATCATAAAAACCATAGCATTCAAGACTCCTCATATAACAAAAAAAAAACATATAACTTAACACTTTTTCATATTTCTTTTTCATATCATCTATATTTCACATCTCACATTTCTATCTCTCCTCTCTTTCTCTCTATGTTGTATGTTGTATTTGTACAATTAACATTACTAATTGAGAAAGTAAGGATAATGATACACTTAACTTCTCTAATATACATTCTTCATTTTTTATCCATGTTTCTTTTCTAACAGATCAAATCAGATCTCTGACTTTCTGTTTTATCTCTCATTGTTTTTTTGGTGTATCCACCTCTCATTGAGTGTACATTCAACCTTTTCCTAAAGAAATTTCTCCACCATATTAGAGAGACCAAAGTCCAACCTTGCTCCATCAGTCTAACAAACCCATTTCAACAATTGCTTTTATCTTTAGAAACCAAGAAAAGTGTAGGAAATTAGTCTTTTTTTAAGACTATGACTACCATCCATGTTGGCATTTACGCATTTTTTGCAAAACAGAGCGGCTATCACATAGCCGTTAGCAAAACAGAGTGATGGCCTCCGATTTTCATGGCCATATCCTCTCCCTGTTTTCTCTCTTCAGCAGTTAGCATCTTCTTTGAATGTGGTCCATTTTCTTGATTATTCAAACCAGTTTCAAACGTGCGTGGATAGGTGTCGTGATTCCCGCAACAAGCTTCTCCAACGTTCAAACTCTGTGATGGTTTTGGAGTTCTATAAATTGGATATTCTTCTCTGCTTTGGTCACTGAGCCTACTCTTCACTTCAGAATAATACATCACCATCGTGTTTTGAGAGCAAGGGTTCAGAAACCAGAAGCTAAGCGAGTAGCGAAAACAATGGCTGGAGGTTGGTCTTTCTGCTTCCGCATTTCATATAATCTGAATGTGTTCTCTTGTATTTGTTTGACATATTTAGATTATTGGAGCCTGGAGTTTTTCATTTGGTATCAGAGCATGCGTTCATCCTCTGCCTTGTCTTGTTCTTTTTTTGGGTATTGCATTTTTTAATCTTGATAATTGTTTTTGAAACTGGGAGGAAGAAGAAAAAGATTTTCTGAGGTTTCTGTGATTAAAATGATGCTTTTCCGAGTTCAAAACATGCTAAAACCATCGGGTATTCGTTTCGGGTCCGCGGGTCGTAAACCTTTTTTTTAGACCCGGCTGAAGGTAGAAGATGATGGAAACGCATTCTGTTTTCGCGTTTCATTTTGGGCTGTTAAAGAAGCGAAGGGTTTATATTCTCTTAAATGCGTTTCATTTATAAGAAATTGCGTTTTGGTTTTGCGCGTTTTGGTTTTATTCTTCTTCCCCTGCATCAACCTGAAGGGGAACAACGCGAATGGAAACATTTGTGAAAACAGATTGGCAATATAATTTTCAATCTATGCTGGTAAATAGAAATAGTCCACCTATGCTTTTGGTTTTCTAATTTGCGCTTGCTTTTCCTTTATTTTATGCACATATATAAATTGCCTTATATATACTGTTTGCGCACTCTTATATGTATATATATCTTGTGATAGGCATTTTCTTATTGTTATGGTTGGAACACATGCAATTAAATTAAATTAAAATTAAAATTAAAGGAAGGCATGTGTATTTTATGATAATATTTAATGTTAGTATAATAAATTTGAATATTATATGTTTATCATATGATTCTTATATTTATTTATTTATTGCGCTCCTTATAAATATAAGATTTTTAAAGAATATTAATGTTTAGTGATTGACATAATTTTAACAAATTAGAGAGTAGCCATAGCATTTTTTATTAATTAAAATTATATTAATTATAAAGGTCACATTAATAAAACATTAATTGTAATTGATTATATATAATGTGATGAAATATACCCACGGGAATTTTCTTACATTTGTATGATTAATTAAGATAAAATATTATATTATATTTCTTAATTTACCCACAGGAATTAGGAAAGGGAACATAATTTAATAGTTTTATCATAAGGTTACATGAGTCTAATTGAGTAGGACTTTAGCCCACAGGCAAGTTTTATGTTAATAGATTCATTAATAAAGACATGTTTGCATTGGTAAAACATGATATTTATTTTAGTCTCAAATTATGATAATGAACATGATTTTTGAACTTGTAGTTTTTCAATCTGTGAATATTTCTGATATCAAGTATGGTATTCCTGAGTTGAAAGATGATAATTATAAGGTTTGGAAGGAGAGAGTTCTTCTTCATTTAGGCTGGATGGACATTGACTATGCTATTAGGAAACCAGAACCACCGGGTATTACTGAGACCAGCACTCCAGATGCAGTTGATCTTTATGAAAAATGGGAGAGGTCAAATCGTCTCTCCGTAACGTTCATAAAGACCAACATTTCTGCTGGGATCCGGGGTTCAGTTGACCAGTATGAGATTGTCAAGGATTTACTAAGGGCTATTGATGAGCAATTTACCACATCTGATAAATCTCTTGTCAGAACCCTTATATTGCAGTTTTCATCCTTAAAGCTCACTGGAATTAAAGGAGTGCGTGATCATATCATGCGCATAAGGGACATTGTGGCTCAACTAAAAGCTTTGGAAGTTACCATGTCTGATTCTTTCCTGGTACACTATATTTTGTGCACCTTGCCTCACCATTATCCCCCCTTTAAAATCTCTTACAACACACATAAGGATAAGTGGTCTATTAATGAATTATTGACCATGTGTGTTCAAGAAGAAGAAAGGCTATTGATGGAAGAAGGGGAGAAGGTGAACTTGACTACTTCTTTTAAGAATAAGAAGAACCAAGCTAATAAGAAGGGAAAGATTCCTGCTCAGCCAGTTATTAAGAAGGAGTCCAAGTGTTTCTTCTGTAAAAAGAAAGGACACATGAAGAAGGAATGTCCAAAGTTTAAGGATTGGCTTGAAAAGAAAGGTAATTTATTTGCTTTTGCCTGTTATGAATCTAATATGACTAGTTTTAATCATAACACATGGTGGATTGATTCTGGATCTACAATCCATGTTTCTAATACCTTGCAGGGTATGGAAAACCTAAGGAAACCGATGGGAAGTGAGCAATGCATCTATTCAGGAAGCAAGATGAGTTCACGTGTAGAAGCCGTTGGGACATGCAATTTAATTTTAAGCGGTGGTTTTATTTTATGTTTAGAAAAGACTTTTTACGTTCCTAGTTTTAGCAAGAACTTGATTTCTATTTCGCAACTTGCACCTTTGGGTTTTTCTTTTAATTTTATGGATTCTGGTTTTACTTTATTGAATAAATCCGAAGTTATTGGCTTTGGTGAATTATGCGACGGTCTTTACTCTATTAAATTACAAAACAACGCTACTTATAGTTCTATGCATGTTTCTGCTGGGTTAAAACGATGTGTTATGAATGAGGATTCTTCTGTATTGTGGCACCGGAGATTGGGACATATCTCCATTGAGAGAATTAAACGATTAGTAAATAATGGAGTACTTAGTACTTTAGATTTTGTTGATTTTGGGACATGTGTGGATTGCATTAAGGGAAAGCAAACTAACAAGTCCAAAAGAGGTGCTAAGAGGAGTTCAAGTTTACTAGAAATTATTCATACAAATATTTGTTGTCCGGATATGGATTCAAGTAGTCCAAAATACTTTATCACCTTTATAGATGATTACTCACGATACATGTATCTTTACTTACTTCGTTCTAAGGATGAAGCCTTGGATGCCTTCAAAGTTTTTAAGGCTGAAGTAGAGTTACAATGCGGAAAGCAAATTAAGATTGTGAGATCAGATAGAGGTGGAGAGTATTATGGTAGATACACGGAGAATGGACAAGCACCTGGTCCATTTGCAAGATTTCTTCAAGAACATGGGATTGTTGCCCAATACACCATGCCTGGCTCTCCAGATCAAAATGGTGTGGTAGAAAGAAGAAATCGTACCTTAATGGATATGGTGAGAAGCATGAGGAGTAATGCAAAACTTCCTCAATTCTTGTGGACTGAAGCACTTAAGACGGCTGTGTATATAATAAATCAGGTCCCAACTAAGGCTGTTTTAAAAACACCTTTTGAGTTATTTAAAGGTTGGAAACCTAGTTTGCGACATGTACGCGTTTGGGGATGTCCGTCTGAAGTAAGGATCTATAACCCACAAGAAAAGAAATTAGACCCAAGGACTATTAGTGGGTATTTCATTGGATATGCTGAAAAGTCCAAAGGGTATAGATTCTATTGTCCAACTCATAACACTAGAATTGTGGAATCAAGAAATGCAAAGTTTCTTGAAAATGACTTGATTAGTGGGAGTGATTTAATTCAAGATGTTGATTTTGAAAAGGATCACTATGAAGTTCAAACCTCTCGATCAAATGATAGATTGGTAGTTATTCACGCCCCTCCAGTTCAAGAGCGTATTAGACAACTAGTAATTCAAGTTCCACAAATTGCTGAGAATGATAATGTAGATCAAGTTATTGATGAGGAGCAACAAGTAAATGTTGAACAACCGGTTGAACAACAAGTTTCTCATCAAGATGTTGAGACAACATTAAGAAGATCTACTAGAACCAAAAGACCAGCAATTTCTAGTGATTATGAAGTGTATTTGCAAGAATCGGATTATAACATTGGAGCCGAAAATGATCCTGAAACGTTTTCACAAGCCATGAGTTCTAAGGAATCGAATTTGTGGTATAATGCTATGAAAGATGAGATGGATTCTATGACATCTAATCAAGTCTGGGATCTTGTTGAGTTGCCTAATGGTGTAAAACCCATTGGATGTAGATGGGTCTTTAAAACTAAGAAGGACTCACAAGGTAACATTGAGAGACATAAAGCAAGACTTGTTGCCAAAGGATTCACTCAAAGAGAAGGGATTGATTATAAGGAGACATTTTCTCCTGTATCTAAGAAGGATTCTTTACGAATAATCATGGCATTGGTAGCTCATTTTGACATTGAGTTACATCAAATGGATGTGAAAACAGAATTCCTTAATGGTGATCTAGAGGAAGAGGTTTACATGAAACAACCTGAAGGATTTTTCTCTAGAAATAGTGAGCACTTGGTATGTAAGCTTAATAATTCCATCTATGGATTAAAACAGGCTTCACGCCAATGGTATTTGAAATTTCATGAAGTTATCTCTTCTTTTGGTTTTGAAGAAAACATCATGGATCAATGTATATACCAGAAGGTTAGTGGGATCAAAATTTACTTTCTTGTTTTATATGTGGATGACATTTTGCTTGCAACCAACGACAAGGGTATGTTATATGAGGTGAAACAATTTCTCTCAAAGAACTTTGATATGAAGGATATGGGTGTGGCATCTTATGTCATAGGCATTAAGATCCATAGAGAAAGATCTCGAGGTATTTTGGGTTTGTCTCAAGAGACCTATATCAACAAAGTTTTAGAGAGGTTTAACATGAAAGATTGTTCACCAAGTGTAGCTCCCATTGTAAAGGGTGACAAACTTGAATTAAGTCAATGCCCGAAAAATAATCTTGAGCGAGAACAAATGAAAAATATTCCATATGCTTCAGCTGTTGGAAGTCTTATGTATGCTCAGGTTTGTACTAGACCTGACATTGCATTTGCAGTTGGAGTTTTGGGAAGATATCAGAGTAATCTAGGTGTTGACCATTGGAAAGCTGCAAAGAAAGTAATGAGATATCTTCAAGGAACAAAAGATTTCATGCTCATGTACAGACGGACTGATAATTTGGAAGTGATAGGCTACTCTGATTCAGACTTCACTGGTTGCATTGATACTAGAAAATCTACATCTGGCTATGTTTTCATGCTGGCTTGTGGAGCTGTATTTTGGAGCAGCAAAAAGCAGACCTTAACTGCTACTTCTACTATGGAGGCTGAGTTCGTTTCTTGTTTTGAGGCTACTTCACATGGTGTATGGTTGAAGAGTTTTATATCTGGGACTAGAGTTGTGGACTCAATTGCTAGGCCATTGAAGTTGTATTGTGATAACTCTGCTGCTGTTTTTATGGCTAAGAATAATAAAAGTGGAAGTCGAAGTAAGCACATCGATATTAAATATCTAGCCATAAGAGAACGTGTTAAAGAAAAGAAAGTGGTCATTGAGCACGTTAGCACTGAGTTGATGATTGTCGATCCTTTAACTAAAGGCATGCCACCAAAGAATTTTAAGGATCATGTAGCGCGAATGGGACTTGTTTCCATGATATGACAATCATTGTAAGTACTTTCATTTTGATAAAACTCTTATTCAGTTTAATGTTTTCTCATTTATTTTGTGCACATAACTACTTACTTTGAGAAAACTCATTTAATTGTGACCTAGAATAGACATATGGTTTATTCATTAGAGCTAAGAGCTTATGATGTGAGACTTAATATATTGTGATACATGGGAGATAATACTCATTATCAGAGGAACTATCACCATGATTCATATATTTGGTTTCTTATTAAGTTTGATGGCTGGATAAAATGGACCAAGTGGGAGAATGTTGGCATTTACGCATTTTTTGCAAAACAGAGCGGCTATCACATAGCCGTTAGCAAAACAGAGTGATGGCCTCCGATTTTCATGGCCATATCCTCTCCCTGTTTTCTCTCTTCAGCAGTTAGCATCTTCTTTGAATGTGGTCCATTTTCTTGATTATTCAAACCAGTTTCAAACGTGCGTGGATAGGTGCCGGATTCCCGCAACAAGATTCTCCAACGTTCAAACTCTGTGATGGTTTTGGAGTTCTATAAATTGGATATTCTTCTCTGCTTTGGTCACTGAGCCTACTCTTCACTTCAGAATACATCACCATCGTTTTTTGAGAGCAAGGGTTCAGAAACCAGAAGCTAAGCGAGCAGCGACAACAATGGCTGGAGGTTGGTCTTTCTGCTTCCGCATTTCATATAATCTGAATGTGTTCTCTTGTATTTGTTTGACATATTTAGATTATTGGAGCCTGGAGTTTTTCATTACATCTTTCCAAACATTAATATGGAATTACCTTTTCTTAGCTAACTTTTTCTTCTCCTCTCCCTCTCACCAAATCCAAAAAATCCCATCATTTGACAACAAAAAACAGAGTGAGAAATCCCCCGATTTGGCTTGTCTCCAGCGTTCATTTTCCTCCTGCACGTCTCCAGTTCCCCTCCAAATGACACCGCTTCTTACTTTTTTTTAAAAGATAATCTTGGTCACTATTATTCCATTGATTTCTTATTCGTAATATAATTTATTTTTCCCGCTGAAACAAAACTTGCGAGAAACGAACTCCTCTTAACTTGTCTCAGTTGATTTCCTACACACCCACTTTCAGTCTTCTCCTCGAGGATGTTTCCTTAAGTTCCCTCCACAAAGACCACAACTGATGTTGAAGGATGCATATAGACATGCTATAAATCAGCAGGGCATCATATCAAATCATATTTTTGGTCAAAAGTAGCTATTTTCATGTCATTTAATTTGTCATATTTCCTAACTAGTTCAAGTAATGCGTGCATGATTGCATAATAGCTTTAATGATAATGTTATATACTAGCATTAAGGAACAAAACAAATAACAAGATGAATGTTGAATCCTGTGAACCTGGATAGCTAGGCTTTATAGTATCTTATCTTCAACCTTATTATGAAAGAAGGAAATTTAATAGTAGTAGCATGAGACCAAAATCTTTCTCAATCCCCAGTTTATCTAAAGTGATAAAACCTGATAACAGATAATGGAAAATTTAGATGAAAATCCAATCTATTAAGCTTGTAGTGCAAAAAACATTTTAGGGGCTATGAGAAGTTTTACCTATTAAAATTAAAATTTCCCCCTAAGGTCATGTGTTAGGCAAATTCAACCTAACTAGTAGCTGTCCATAGGCCATCTTTGTATGGTATCCTCCTCCAAACTTGAATTTATTTGGCCGTAGTACCTTTTTTTACTAAGTATTAAATGCAAATGCATGGGAAAGCAATGGAATATACAATGAAACAGAACCTTTAAGAAATTATTCATAACTGGACCATCATCTGCATGAAAATACACCAAGAAGTTTTCATGAAATGAAAACATAGTACAATCATTCAATGCAATCTGTATGCAGGGGAATATTAAGAGATCAAGACCTTTACAAGCTTCATTTTAAGTAAACCCTTCTCAAAATCAAAAGTATCAGGCTGTAAACAATACAATCTACTCTACATGAAGTGTTCATGAAATGAAAACATAGTCCAGTCATTCAAAAAATACAGGGGAATTTTCAATAGTATATCATATTCAATGCAGTCTAGAAGTATCATCTTTATCTTCAAAAATCCATCAATGAAGAGTATAATTCCTGTAACAATTGGTGAAACCATTGCAGTGAACCACTCACCAGCAGCCAACTCTACACATTGAAGTTCATATCAAAACAAGCAAATTGATAAATTTGACAAATTCCATTCTTACCACCACAGATTCAGCTCATCTAAAGAGAGCGGTACACTTTAGAGGGTGAATTGCAAAGCGGGCAGAGGGCGCGGAGGGCGGCTGATCGTGGAGGCGCGGAGGGGGCGCTGATCATGGAGGCACGACTGGTCGTAAAGGGCGTGGAGTGTGCTGGGCGGAGGAGAAGGTTTCACGCTGTGAAGGAGATTTAATTTTTAAAATAACGTGAAACGATGCGTTTTGAGGAACAGAAGACGCGTAGCAGGGAAGGCGCTGGAGAGAAGCCAAATTAGAAATCCCCATATTATATACGAGAGACCTCACAACAATGTTGGACATATGCTCCTCATTTTTTTAACCTCCACCTCCATTTTCTAATAAGAGATAAATAATAGCATTCTAAATTTTTACTAGAATGTGGTGTCATAATCATAAATAATTTTATATTTTATAAAAATGTGGTGTATTTAACAAAAATAATAATAATAATAATAATAATAATAATAATAATAATAAGGGTCCTGCTAATGAGTGCCCTAAGAGCACTGGTTAAGGATCTATATAAAGAAGGTTTTTGTTGGAAATCACAGCATTGATTGCATTTGCAACATTCAATGCTGCACACTCCAATAAAACATTTCTATTTTTGAATCCTTAACAAGTACCCTTAGGACACTCGTTAGCATTTTTCTAATAATAATAATAAAAAATATAAAACAGACAACGAACGTGAATCAACTAAATGGCCAAGAAGAATTCCTTGACATGAAAAGAAGCTATATGGCACGTGCATCTGTTTATTATGGGGGGATATAGTATACACAAAAATAAATTAAAATTGTCAAATGAAAGGCAAAAGAGAATCTAAGTGGACAGTGGTCTTCAAGTCAACGATATACACAGTGCAGGATTGTCAGAATCACGAGGTAGCACGTTAAAGTTGACCGAGTCTAACCATAAATGTGTGCCTGTGCTTGCTTACAAGGTAGGTGACAACAACCTTATTATTCAAATAGGTTAGTTATAGCACATGAACTTATAACTCGCTGATGCATAATATGGCTTCGGCGTTCGGTCCCTACCTTACGCTCACGCATCTTCCCATTCCTTATCTCCTTTCCACTCGCTGTGGGGCATCGTTAAATCCTAACATCTTAACTCATTGAGCTCCCCTAACATCTTTTATTTTATGTTTAACTAGTGTCGTTCAAATAGATTATTTATACTAAATTCTATAATATATTTAATTTAATTAATATAAATATATAAATTTTAAAAAATAATAATGATTAGTAATTTTTTTTCATATTAAAATTTATACTTGTTTATATAAAAAGAATTAAAAAAATTTAAAATATAGAAAATTTATTTGAAACAACAAATTTCAAGCATTAATAATTATAAATGTAAAATATACCATATCATATCATTTATATTTTTTGAAATATCCCTTTATACGCTATATTTTTCATCAAATTATAACGTTTAAAAATATAATTACATATATGAATCATAAGTCTTTGTCGAGACTTCACCCTAAATATAGCAACATATATAATTGACCATGAGATAAAACGATTTTTGGTAAATAAACATCAACGTGTGACAATGTCTAGCTTTGACTTTTATTAATGGTCACAACAAAACAAAGAAAAATGAAAATTGTGTTTTGAAACTTTAATGGAGTGAGATGATCAAATAGAATTAAATTCATTCGAGGTGTTCCCAAATGTATTACGCATTTCTTATTTTTTTTGGAAAAAATGAAAATTTAGTTATACATTTAAATGTAAACAAATATAATATATTCCCTTCATTCCTTTTTATAAGGCACACTATATTGAATCACAAAGACCAATAAAAGTAATTAAAGTTAATTAATTATTTTATTTGAGTTTTAAAAAATAGTTTAACTTTCTAGCTAGTTTTGCCCTTATTTAATATTATTAACTAACTTCACAGTCATTTGATAGTTGGAAAAACATTAAAGTTAATAAGGGAAAATAAAGAAAATTATAATAAATGTTTTCTTTAAATTATAAAGTGATTTATAAAAAGGAACACAAAAAATTCTAAAAGGTGCCTTATAAAAAGGAATTAAGGGAGTATGTATTTAGGTGATTTCAATTCCTATTATATTCATTTCAAAATATTTAGTGTTGTCTTGTCATTTGTGTTTACTTAAATTCCTATTATTTATATATATTTTCGATTGCAACATATATGTAATGTATTTATGTATTTAATAGTTTAATTTTAAAATATATAAGATTTTTCACGCCTAATTTTTTTTCTTTTTATTTCTCTTTCTTTCCTATCACATCAATTGTCATTTATTTTATACTCTCTCTTGATTTGTTTATTTTTATCTTTCTTTTTTCTACTTTCAACACCCAAAAGTTAACTATCAAAGTTTTAATACTTTTAAAAAAGAATAATAATTTTTTCACAATTTTTTGTTTTACACTTCATTTAACACCTTAATTTTCTTTTCATTTTTCTCTTCATTTCATATTACATTTTTCACATTTCTTTATTATTTTTTCTTTCTATTTTTCTCCTCCCTAAACTTTCCATATTTATCTACCAACTATCTATGTATCTAATAGGTTAGGCTAGATTTAGAACTCTTAACTTTACTACTTATAGGAATTAAAAAAAATTAACCCCCAATGAATAGTGATAAAAAAATCTAGTCAATTGTAATAGTATAGATAGATAGATATAGATAAGATTGAATGTGATAATTAATGTATCATTAAATGACAATTCAAACTTTTTTAGACTTATAATATACACTCAGGATTTAATTTATTCAAGAGAGTATATATGTTTAGGGCCATAAACCTTTGTGACAACAAAAATTGAAAATATATAGAGATCTTCTACAGTATACATGTAATTTTAATTTTCATTTTCAAATAATTTGTTTTTTTATTAATTACAAATATCCCCCATAATTAGGCCGTCCTACTTAATCACTATTTTTCTAATACATAAGGAAGATGATTTAGTGCCGATTTGATTTACACTTGAGTAGAATTGATTCTGGAAATTAATGGTTGAGATAAATGATATACGATTTACGAATTACGTTGGATGAAAGTAATTTAAAATTAATTTTGCAGAACCATGATTTTATATTTTTAAAAGTTAAAACAAACGGACTATTAATTTCTGTGAAAAAATTGGAAAAAAAAAATATACGAAGCTAGCTACTACCTACCTTTTTCCGAATTGGATACAATCATTACTGCTTATATTTTTTTCAATTCATGATATATTTTTGTAGAAGGGTCTAGGCACTATGCATATATATCAGTCTTGTCTATAGGGAAGGCAACGTTATAGCTGATAATTTCCTTTCCTCGCAAAGGAAGGGCTTTACAATGCTGACGAGTTAAGTTTGTGGAACTCTCCACCTACCGGGATGTAGCTTATGTTGTTGGATGATGCCATTGCTATTGCTTCTTATAATGATTTTTTTAACATGTACTATAATGTTACAAAAGTTAATATTATCAAAAGTGAAAATGTTTTATTAGAAATTATAATTATCAATATATATATTTAATATTTTGGTAATATTAAATGTTACATTTTTTTAAAAAAATATTTTTATTTTTAATTTATTATCCCATACAACATTTCATATCAGGGGCGAAGCCAGAAAATAAGAGTAAGGAGGCCGACAATATAAATTATATTTTTTCTTAATTAATTACTTCATCCCAAATACAATTTTGTAATTATATATAAATTAAAAATAAAAATAGGAATTAAGATAAGCACTCATAATTCATGTATATATAATGTAAGTAATTAATTTAAAACCTTTATGAATTATTTTAATTATTATTCTATTTTTATTATTTAATTTAATTATTTAACTATTTATTTTAATTTTTAGTAAAATATTTTATCATTTAAAAATTAATAAAACTTTAAAATTTTTAATTTATAAAAAATATAAACTTATAATTACCTAGCATTATATTTTTATCTAGAAAACAAAACTATAATTTATATGATATAAATTATGTAAATATGTCTTTTACTGTACAAATGTAGTCTATATCTACTTCTATATAGGCTTCCACTATATAAATTTGTCCAAAACTATTTCGTTCTATTTATTTATCTCATTACCACAAAAATTAAAAAATACAATAATAAGTTGATTTACATTAAATTTATTGTGTTTTTCCAGATATATCATGTTATCTTTCTATTTTAATCACTAATTTTCTCCACCTAATTATTATCTCTTTTATTAAGACTAAAAGTGAAAAATTTGTAATTAGTATTCTTGAATTTCTAAATATGACGGATAATTAAACATAAAAAATTTCTTTAAATAGAACTGATAAATAAGAATAAAAAATAATAATATCAATATATATATATATGTATATATTACAAATTTTAAAAAAATTATGGGGGGGCCATGGCCCCCTTTGTCACAACATACCCTCGCCCTGTAGCACATGTAGACAAACCCTAAAAGTTTATAAATGATCTTATAAAAAGTCAAAAGTCAAAACAAATTTCTGAAAAAGTATATTATAAAAGGACCAAAGGTAGTGTGTGTGTATATATAAAGTGAGTCAAGTCAGGTTAGTTCATTTGTTCTATGAGCTGAAAATATATCAACCCGACTCGACTCACCACGAGACGGTGGGTTAAGCGGGTTGGCTCACCATATTAAAAAAATTAAAAAAGAAAAATTACAAAAAGTAACAAAAATAAAAAAAATAGAAAATTTGCAAAAATGAAGAATAATCAAAGAAACTATTTTTGAACACACACCAAAATATATCAGATCACAGACAATCAAATCACCAACACACAGTTCTCAGACAAAACAGAATGGAGATCACGAATTCGAACTGTTGAGTCTCAAAATCAATTATGCAAGACTCATTACCCTTAGTTTTAATGAGTAACAAATTTGGTCATTATAATCTGATTGAGAAATAGATTTTACTCAGATAGTTGTTCTTTGTGTTGCGATAAACTACTGATATCTTGAACCTGCTAAAAGAAATGCAACCTACTGAAGAAAAAGCTTGCTGAAAGCGTCTTCCTGTTGAAAAGCTAAGACTTGCTGAAGTATGACAACCTTCTGAAGGGATTGGTCTCTCTGAAAGATTAGAACCTTCTGAAGTCTGAGATGTCATGCTGCCTTCCTAAGACTTGGTGAGTCAACCTGATAAATGTATTAAAAGACTCAAGTTGTAACACCCACATTTTTGCTTGTATGATTTCCTATTGTGTGATATGGTGAATTTTGAGTGATTAAATATTTTTAATCATCAAAATTGGTTTAAATAAGATTAGGAATGAATTTCCTATTTTTCTAGAATTTTTGGGAATTTTTGGTGCGAAATGACCTTTTTACCCCTATTTTTTTTTTGGAAAAGGACTAAAATGCCTTTGATTTAAATCAGAAAATTCTGCAACATTTCAGCAAGTTCCTTCACTTAAACTCTCAAAATCGTGAGCATGTGAGGAGAATGACTTAACTTGTTTTACACACTTTCTAAAGTCCAAAAGTAAGTAAAAGCCTTACCTTATCATGAAACACCTTACACTTGTCCATTTTTTTCTTACTTACATGCAAAACCATTATTTCTCTCTTCATTCTTCTCCAAACAGTAGAGTTTCTCTCTTCCTCACACTCTCCATTTTCTCCATTTGACTTCTTGATTAAAGGTTCCATCTTTGAACCTTTAACTCAAAATTTCAACCTACATCTTTTAGAAAAATTGTTTGGGAGATCAAGAGGGACCTAAAGAGGGGGAAATCTTTGAAGGTGGTGGAGTTTCTCAAAGTTCATCCTCCATTGACAAAGCTTGGATTTCATTAGGTAAAGGGGGGAGAACCTTGAACTCTAGTAGGATTGGTGGCTAAAGTAAAGGATTACCCTTGATCCTTCTTCCCTCACCCTTTTTCTTTCTTTGAAAATGAATGTTGGAACCTATTTCCTCAAGGAAATGGTTCAGCCAAGCTTGCTAAAGTATGGTTGCATGTTGCTAAAAAATGGTTTGATGGTTGAAATGTGTTGATGTTTTGGTTTTAAATGCATGCAAGCTATTATTTTGATATTGGAATTTTATCTTTTCTTGCCAATATGGTTCGTCCATGATCATTTAAGGGCGTTGGTATGTTTCTAAAATTTATTTGATGCATGGAACATGTTAATATGATGATTATAGATACATGCAAAGTGTTACTTGAGTTTTGAAACTTTTGAGAATTTATTGGATTGTGATGTTCTTCATTGTGTTCTCGAAAAAGATTGTGTTTGATCTTGAAAAGTGGATGAATTGGGAGTTGATGTGTTTATGGGCCTTAGTAGCCCAATAAGTTAAAAAGACTTAAAAACTTAAAGTAACAAGTAATGGTAAAAATGACAACTTCCATGGTGAATTGATAATTCAAATTCGAGTAAAAAAATAAACCCATGATAAAGTCACCACAAAACTCATGTTACTTGGTAGAAACTTGATAAAATGGACCCTTATGAGTTACCTAACCATTGGGCCTCTAGTTTAGGCCCAATACCTTCAAAAAAATTCATAAGACTCAATTTTAAGTTTAGTAAGTCCACTAGTTCAACTCTCTTAAGTTAATAGATCAACTCTCTTAAGTTAATGGATCAAGGCCTAAACTAATTAAATCCTAATCACCCAAGATCATAAATTAATCTTAATTATTAATCATTAATGAGGTGTTAATAACATGATTAAGACTTAATTAAGAAGGATTAACCTTAATTATAGTCTAATTAAGGAAGATTAACCATGATTAAGAATTAAACTTAACCCTAATCATACACACAAGATGAATTAAGATGTGTAGTGCTATTCATAAAACACACCCATAAGCCTTAGTAAGCTATAGGACTTAAGTGGAAGTGATCACTAGTCATAAAGACGAGTAAGTACAACTTACCATAAAAGTTTATAACCAACACACTCTTCTTGCATAAGACTTGAGAAGCCTAGTGAGAGAGTGTTGATTAACCCGAGATGGGGTTTGCTTTTCCTTGCGAAGGAAAGACATTGAATTGGTGCCGTGCCGCGGGGAGTGGTCACGTGGAAGGATTCAATGGGCTTTGCCTGTGAGGATGTGTATGCTGAGAAGCATTGGGTGTGTGACATGCATCATAAAGCATTGATGATATTCAAGGTTGAAAAACCTTATGACCTAATATGGCACTGGGACTTGCACTGGGTTTTGCAAAGAACTCCAGCGGGTCCTGAAATGGGATGCCAGCCCTGAGGATAGTTGAGTTCCAAACAGAATATCAGGAGACGTAGGCTAGCTCTCTACTGTCGAGTTCCTGGAGATCAAACTTAACTATTCCTGTCGCTCTCAAGGTTTCGGGGTCAGTTGAGATTGTCTGGAAGGCTCACAAAAGAAAATTTGGCCAAAAGAAAATATGAGCAAGGCTCTTTGTACCGATGCTAGTACAGACTCTAACTCCTGATACGTTGTACATATAGGTCGTGCAGTTGCTGTGTGCACTGTGGTGGTGATTTTCCCGGCCCTCATGCATAAGATATAGTATTACGATTGCAAAATATGCAATAGGCTGTATGCATCATTGTGACTATGGGTGTATGTGCTTGTTTGGTTGGACTGCGTGAATTTTCCTTGTGTGTGTGCTCTATACACTATATCCTATACCACGTGAGTTCATGCGATGTGTCCTCACCCTTCCTTTGTTTGTTGTTTGCTTGTTGTTTGGCTGTGCCTTTTCTTTTACGACGTCAGCTGGCATAGGAGATATACAACATGACTTCTATGCAAGTGGAGCTTCGATGGATGCCGAGGGGCACATGGAGAGTGACGGACATACCTAGGAGGTGTGTCTTCACTGGGGAGGTTCGCGTTATCATCACTCACCCCGGCCTCCCTTTGCTGCCAGATATAGATTTTGTTGTTCCGTTGACGTTGGAGTTTCAGACGCCGCCTGTAACACCCGCGTTTTTACCGTTTTGTCATATTGTGTGATTTATTGAATTTTGAGTGATTAAAATTATTTTTAATCATCAAAATTAATTTTTATGAGTTTAGGAATGAATTTCCTATTTTTCTAGAATTTTTGGGGATTTTTGGAATTTTTCTGTGAAAAATGACCTTTTTGCCCCTACTGTCTCTTAAACCGGGCCCAAATACCCTTGATCCGGGCCAGAAAAATTGCACAACCCTTCCCTTCCTTCTCATGCAAGCCGTGCATGTGAGAGTATGTTGCATGGAAGACACTTGTCTCTTTCTTTCTTTCTTCCATGACATGTGTCAAGCTTAGGCCATTATGGCAATAAAACACCAAAACACTTATTCTTTCTTTCTTCCTCACATGCAAGCCTTGAGATTTTTCTCTCATTTCTCCCTTTCTCTCCAAGAGCAAGTCGTGAATCTCTCTCTTTCTCCCAAAAGTCTTTCAATTTCCATCAAACACTTTCAAGCCAAGGTTCCATTTTTGAACCAAAGCTTAAACACCTAACCTTAAAGCATTGTGAAATCTTGTTTGGTGATCAAAGGAGGGATTTTTGGGGCTGTTTTGAGAGCTGTTGCTGCACCTAATCTTTGAGGGATTTCTTTAGGTAAAGGGGGGGAGAACTTGAACTCTAGTAGGATTGGTGACTAGAGTCAAGGATTACCCTTGATCCTTATTTTTTATCCTCTTTTCTCTTAAAAAAAATGAGTTGTTGGAACCTATCTCTTGAGAGATTTGGTTGGCTATTTGGTGGTGATATTGTGTGGTTGATTTAAAATGTTGTTGTTGGTTAAAATGTGCTTGGATGATGTTTTGGAATACATTCAAACCATGATTTTGATTGAAAATTTTTTTCCCTTTTTCCTCACAATGGTTCGGCTATTTTCTTCAATAGGGGCTGCATGTGTTTAAAAAAAAATTTGATGGTTGTAATGAGCTTGGATGATTGATCTAAGAGCATGCATGTGGTTGTTTGAGATTATAGAATTGATTGGGTGCTTGATTTTTGAAAAAAATGGTATTTATGAGTTTATAAATAAAGGTGTGAACTAGAAAATGTTTATGAATGAATTTGGGTGAATTAGTATGATATTGGTTGATTAGAATGCTTGTTGATGATTGTGTTAAATTTTGGTGAAGTTTGGAAGTTGTTGGAATTTTGGTGTTTTGATGAATATTTAAAGTGTTCATCTTTGTTCTTGAGTTGTTCATGAGGAAACTCACCAAGAACTTGTTTTGATCTTGAAATGATCAAGAGAAGTTGGAAAAAGGTGTTTTTGGGCCTTAGTGGTCCAAAAGGCCAATAAACTAAATTAACTAAAAAGGTTTAAATTTCAATAGGAATAAATCTTTAAAAATACCAAGAGGGCTAAATTCGGATTCCAAGCTTAACCCAAACAAAAGTCACCATAAAAGTCAAAATTTTGAGTGGTATTGTGTAAGAATGGACTCCTAAGAGTCATCTAACCTTTGGGCCCTTGGTTCAGGCCCAAAACCTTAAAAAAAGAGTCAAAGGACTCATCAAAAGTCAACCAAAAACATTTCATGGATTTGGGCTTAGATTAGAGTTGGACTTTAACTCTAATCCAACCTATCAAGACTAAAACTTAGAAATTAATTAGTGGGATTAGCTAATTCAATTTGTCTAAAATTATTAATTCAATCCACTTAAGTTAATTAAGTGAAGAATAATTAATTAAGGCTAAAGTTAAATAACCTTAATGAAGATTAATCTTAATCTTAATCACTAATCACTAATGAGGTATTAATTAGGTAATTAAGCCTTAATGAAGATTAAGAACTAATTAATTATGATTAACCTTAATCAAATGTAATTAAAAGCTTAATCCAAGATTAAGGAAGAGATTAAGGGATAATTAGGAATTAATTAGAATCTTAAGTAAGAATTAAGATTAATTATAATTTAGTTAATGAAAACTAATCATAGTTAAGGGTTAAACCCAGTCTTAATTAGACATACAAGATGGATTAGGGTAGGTAACACTATCCATAAGACACAATCATAAGTCTTAGTAAATTATAGGACTTAAGTGGAAATGATTATTGATCCAAGAAGAACATTAGTACAAACTACCTTAAAAGATTATAACCAACACACTCTTCTTGCATAAAATTTGAGAAGCTTAGTGAGAGAGTGCGGTTCCAACCCGAGATGAAGTTTGGTTTTCCTTGAAGGGAAGACATTGAATCGGGTCGTACCACGGGTAAGTGGTGACGTAGAATGATTCAATGGGCTTTGCCTGTAAGGATGTGTATGCTACGAAGCATTATTGAGTGACATGGATCATAAAGCATTGATGATATTCAAGGTTGAAAACCTTACGACCTATATGGCAGTGCCACTTGGTACAGTGTGAAATTGGTTGGGAAGGGTGCAACTGGGTTTTGCAAAGGACGCCAGTGGGTCCTCAAAAGGGACGCCAGCCCTGAGGATAGCCTAGCTCCTAGAAGATCTCAGGTGACGTAGGTTAGCTCCCTACTGTCGAGATCGTGGAACCCAACTTAGCTATTTCTGTCGCTCTCATGATTTCGGGGTCATTTGAGATTGTCTGGAAGTCGGATAAATGATTTGGCCAAAATTGAGCAATGCTCTTTGTACCAGCGCTAGTACAAACTCTAACTCCTGATACGTTGTACATATATGGTCGGGAAGTTGCTGTGTGCACTGTGGATGGTAATTTTCCCGGGCCCTCATGCATTAGTCTGTATGCATCATGATGATATAAATTGTATTCATTTGTTGGTTGAATTGTGTGGAAATTCTATGTGTGTGCTCTAGTTCACTATATCCTATGTGTTGTGAGTTCATGCGATGTGTTCTCACCCTTCCTTTCTGTCTTTGGTTGTTGTGTTCTTCTCGTTACGTCCATAGCCGGCATTGGAGACCTTCACTATGACATCAATGAGAGTGAAACTGCGGTGGATGCCCAGAGGAACCTGGAGGGTGACGGACATTCCTTGTAGATGTGAGTTTACTGGGGAGGTTGTAATGTCCTAATTTCTCAATTCAAGAATAATGTTCGTTGGAAACATTATTCCGAATTTCTGAAATTATTTCGCGCATTTCATGTATCGACATACAAATCACGCAACGCTTAAGCGATCCAACGTTTGCTTAGGCTTCCACAAAAAAAAATCATACATCATTATTTTCCATATTATTTCCTAATTAAGAACCTATGGGATGAACCTACACTTTGAGTGTATGGCTCATAAAACTCCTACCGGAAATCCGGCAGAGTTTCCCCTGAAAATTGGACATTTCCCAATTTTGCAACTTCACCTGAAACTCAGAAATGTACCAGTACAGTTTATAATACCACCATATAGCATCAATCTACAATAAGGCCTCCATGGCCAAATAAAAAAAAAACAATACCTTAATACATAACAAATCTTCTAATCTACAAATACAATTCTTGACATTTATTTCAATTGAGTTCCCTACTCTTCCGCCATCAGCCTATTCAAAAACTTGCACAACTAAAAGTAATTCCCACAACATGGGATGAGACTACGTCCCAATGAGTGAGGTAACAGTGTGTGCGGTGTGGGGAGGCAAGGCACGAGATATAAGGTAGCATAACATCACTTGAAAAATTAATAAAACATTCATAATCACAATTAATTCATTCTAATGCACATGAACACTTCTTTTATTCTCAAATTAACTAAACACAAGCATATCACATATCTAATGTCATAATCTCAAGTAAATGTGCTATACATGAATGCATGACCTGCATTACCCCGGCAGACGGGGTCTTATCACTATCTGGGGCTAGACCTGAGCTCATACTACAAGGAACGTCTTCCTTGGGCATAACACAGTCAATTAACTGGGGGCCGAAACCCGTGTTTTAACTAGTGACCGAAGTCCAATTAACTGGGGACCGAAGTCCAATTAGCTGGGGACCGAAGTCCAATCTTGATTAATTAAGGTGAACTGGGGCCGAAGCCAAATTCATTTTAATCTGGGAGCCGAAGCTCAAATTCTCGTTTCCAATTAACTGGGGCCAAAGGCCTTTATGCAAATGCTCAAACATCACAAATAGCACATGTCTCATAATAGACCTAAATATTCTTATGATAATTATATCACCTCAAGAATGTCAATCTGAAATTACGTTCTCATTTAGCAGCCTTGAAAGCATATTTTATATTAAATTCTAACCTATAATCATACATCTTCATACAACAAAATCATCTTAAGGCGTAACGAAATCATCAAGAGAATCAATCCATTCAATTAATCTAACAATCCACCTTAGTTTTGCATAAAATCAACTCTAATCCACAATAATAGCAAGGGAAGGAAGAATAGGGAGCATACATAGGAGAACAATTACGAAAGAGTGAGCGAAACCACACTCACCTCCGCTCCTCCGCCACCAATTCACTCCGCTCGAGCCAACGTCGCCGGAGTCGCGGTTGTTCAGTCAAACCCACCGTCGTGTGAGCCCCTGTGGGCTGTTCTCGCTCACCTCCCTGCACTCTCCTTCTTCCCCTAGCCGCAGCTCCGCTCCACCGCGCAGCCACCACCGGTCCCTACTGTTCGTAGCCGCATGTTACTCCCCTCCCTTTAGCTCCGCCGCTGAGCGGCCGTTCCAGCCACCTGCAGCCATCGACACTGTTGCTGCCTCCTCTCTTCTTCCTTCCATGGCCGCCGTTGTTGCGGCCAGCAGCCCCGGATCCTCCACGCCGCGCCTCCGTCCTCGGCCGCGCCGGATTCCCCCTCCGTCCCATAGCCGCTTCGCGCGCAGCGGCGCATCTTCCATGGCCACCGCTGTTTCGCGGCTTCCCCATCACCATCGCCGATTCGAAACGGCCGCGAGCCACCACCGGAGTTGTCGTCCCTCTCCTCCCTTCCTTTCTTCTCCGCCGCATCTCCTCCCTTCTCCATGGTCAACCCCCTTCTTTGTCTCTCAATCCCTCACTCTCCGTCTCGATCTCTCTGTCTCCCTTCCTCTCCCTCAATTTCTTTCTCTTTCTCCTTCTTCTTCCTCACAGCCGCCTCCCCCTCCCCTTCTTTCTCCTCTTCTCTTCTTTCCCTTTTTCTCAATTTCCAACCCTAACCCTAATTTACTTCTTTTCTTTCCCTACATAATTAATTAATACTAATAATAATAATACTAATAATAATAATAATAACACAAAGAATTATATAGCCATAACAATAAAAATGGGATTTAATTTGACTCTAATAAAATTTAGGTTTAAATACTCCATTTTTATAAATATTGTCTCACCTCATAATTCATTTATTTAACATATTTCTAACCTACTATTATTATTAGAATTAAATTATACTATTCTTATTATTTTATTAATTACTTGCATAAAAATAAATTATAGGTACTTTAATTCTAATTCTAGATTCTTAAATTTTGGGATGTTACATTTCTACCCCCCTAAAAATGAATTTTGTCCCCAAAATTCGCTCCAATTATTCCAATGTCAGATCACACTTCTATTCTTAACTACGCTCGGTACTTTCGACATCTCCTAATTTGTCGCTCAACAACTAATATCTCTATCCCTTAAGGCGATTAAGGGAATTTTAGGTTTGATTTCACTCCTAAACTAGTCTTCTCCGTCCCATCTCCTTAGGCTACGTCTTATCTGCCACCATTCCTTAACGGTCTCTTGCCTAACTTATACCTAAACCAATTAAATCTCTCATCCCTCCTTTTATCGACACCCAATCACTTACCATCCTAGCATGGATTTCCAAGGAATCCCGTACTTTGGGATGACTTAACTACTTTAGGTAATTAAACGATCTGAGTTAAGATACCCAAGGGTTGTACAATACTCTTGGTCATGGCCACTAACTTACTACTAGATCTGCATACGGCCTTGGGGAATTTCCTGAAAGTTGTCTAAGTTGCTGGGGAACCTGACTTTTGGCAGCTACTAGTTGAATTAAACCTTGGTTTGATAACAATCTAGCTATGCTCAGGATAGTTCTAAGTGGTCTTCTAGGTCATACTATGTGTGTTTGTATTTTTCCCACAAGGATACCCCCATAGGGCTTGGCCCTATCTAACTAACCTTAAGGTTCAAGTCTACTACATGAAACTATGTTGTGACTTCTAAAGCTATCTGGTCTGAAACATAATCTTATGAACAACATCCTTTCATAACTGGTTTCTAAAACAACAACACACAGGTCTCAAATGAAAGAATATAAAGTTGCAGCCAAGTGTGCATGGCATACATAGCCACGATCAAGGCAACAACGCTTCTCTGATACAAATAAGATAGAGAATGGACAAACTCCTATAGTTCATCCGGGAAACCAAACTCATCATACATAACACGATAGTGTGTAGGTCTACTAGTACCTATCACTCCCTCATGTGCACAACGTGGAAAACATAACTATCTATCGATCCAACCTAGGAGTCTGAGTACGGACGCATGCCTTATATAAGGGTATCAACAAATATTGGCTAAAGCTTGCAACCGTAATAATTAAAGGAACCTCCAATTGCCTTAGTGACCAAGGGACACATACAAACTTGAATGATGGCCGAAACCTTAGAGACAAGAGGAATTGAAGAAGAATGTTCAACACCTAACAACGAGTTCAAAACCAAGCTTAACACTAGTCTTTAACAAAACACTAACTAGATACTGATTGTTGACCCTCGTAGGAGTTATGCACTGAGTAACAATTCTAACTTCCACAATATTTTCCTTTTTCCAGGAACTATAAAGGCCAAAGTATTACAGCTAAGGAATCAAAAGAGAAAGAGCCAAGAGGCCTAACCTGTAGACTTAGCTCTACCACAGATAACTTAGAAAGCCGGTAACAGGAGTGCCTACATCCTGAAGAACCGACAATGATGTACTGGGTACAAAAACTTGATAATTATGAGACGTATGCTTTATATACTTTGACCAAACAACAAGGGATCCTATCCTTCAGGTGCTAGCCATGGAGTGAACCTCGAACCGAAAGAAATCGATCATGATTGCAATTTTCTAAGTACCTCTACCCATCCGAGTTCTCAATATCACTTATCCTCTTTATCAACTGGGGTTGTACCCTCTAACATGACCGAACTAGTCATGGGGTCTGCACTAAGCGATGATGCCCAACCATAACTCAGATATGGCTAGTAAGGTCCTACACCACAAGGGACCTAAGGCAAGAAGGGTGCTCTAAGGTAGAACAGGGTGGTTAAGGAGTCATGGTCTACATACTTAAACCCCCCTAATGGTCCAAGGAGTAAGAACACACTTAGGTGACTAGTTGGTTAAATTATGCCTTAGTGAACCGAAACTACATCTAAGAACTCTCAGATTGATTTGTTAGGATGCCAAAGGTTCAGACCCTTCCCTTAAGAAGGAGAACTAGGTTCTCCGGCACATCGACCTAAGGAGTCGGTAAGGACTCTAAAGAATCTATCTAATACCCCGGAAACACAAGGTTGGACATGCTCCTTTCACGCTAAAACCAGTTATCCGTACATAAGACTTAGGTATTCTCATCACTAACAAATATTAAATTCACTGACTACTTAATTGACATCTATCCATAGTTATAGAGCCTAAGACAACTACAAGTAAGGTCAAGGCCCTAATTCGATTTCTCAAGTCGTATCCAGGGTTACATCCGTCCATTGGCACGAAACTTGACTAAAGAACTAGGGTTACTCTCCCTTACCGGGGGTATTAGGTTCCTCTAACTTCCCATGAGTCCTTCCTACCATTACCAACCCACCGAGTATAAAATCCTGAATCCGCAAAATTCCAAATCCTAAGATCATTCAGCCCTTGCCCGAAAAGTGTACCATTAACCCTCTGCCTACACATCCTTCTAAGTCAATCAACTTAACATACAAGTTATGCAAACGACATCGTAACTCATTCCTCAAATCTTCACCAAGTATACAGGACAACAAAAAAAATTCAGGCAACACAACAACAAATATGTCATGCAATCATTCATACAGAAATGAGCATCATAATTAGCCAAACAACTCACACCATCCAAGTTCAATTACAAGCAACCGACCTCCCCCTAGCCCACTCGGAAGCCTACTCATCAAGCCCTCTAGTCACTCTCTCTTAATTGTATACCGCAACTAATTATGCACTCTATTCCAATGCTTACCCTTTACCTTTCCTTCTAAGTGTGCCTCAAGTCCACTAGGGATTAAGGATAGGTCCTATAAAATCTCTAAGGAGAAGATCTTACTCTTGGGAATGGATCTATGTCACTCTCTCCCTCTAATTGTAAGTGGGTGGCTCTAACCCTGTTGAGGAGGTGTCCCAACTCCCTTAACAAGGTATCCTGTTTTCGTCACTAGCCATAATTCTGTGTACAACGCACCCAGTAGAGGGGTGATCAGTCCCTATACTGAGCATGAGGCACGGTGGAATTACGGTAAGTCACGGGCAACTAACCTAACCACAGTCCAATTGGATTGAACTGCTCTGATACCAAAATGTAACGTCCTAATTTCTCAATTCAAGAATAATGTTCGTTGGAAACATTATTCCGAATTTCTGAAATTATTTCGCGCATTTCATGTATCGACATACCAATCACGCAACGCTTAAGCGATCCAACGTTTGCTTAGGCTTCCACAAAAAAAAATATACATCATTATTTTCCATATTATTTCCTAATTAAGAACCTATGGGATGAACCTACACTTTGAGTGTATGGCTCATAAAATTCCTATCGGAAATTCGGCAGAGTTTCCCCTGAAAATTGGACATTTCCCAATTTTGCAACTTCACCTGAAACTCAGAAAAGTACCAGTACAATTTATAATACCACCATACAGCATCAATCTACAATAAGGCCTCCATGGCCAAATAAAAAAAACACAATACCTTAATACATAACAAATCTTCTAATCTACAAATACAATTCTTGACATTTATTTCAATTGAGTTCCCTACTCTTCCACCATCAGCCTATTCAAAAACCTACACAACTGAAAGTAATTCCCACAACATGGGATGAGACTACGTCCCAGTGAGTGAGGTAACAATGTGTGCGGTGTGGGGAGGCAAGGCACGAGATATAAGGTAGCATAACATCACTTGAAAAATTAAGAAAATATTCATAATGACAATTAATTCATTCTAATTCACATGAACACTTCTTCTATTCTCAAATTAACTAAACACAAGCATATCACATATCTAATGTCACAATCTCAAGTAAATGTGCTATACATGAATGCATGACCTGCATTACCTGGCAGACGGGGTCTTATCACTATCTGGGGCTAGACCTGAGCTCAGACTACAAGGAACGTCTTCCTTGGGCATAACACCGCCAATTAACTGGGGGCCGAAACCCGTGTTTTAACTAGGGACCGAAGTCCAATTAACTGGGGACCGAAGTCCAATTAGCTGGGGACCGAAGTCCAATCTTGATTAATTAAGGTGAACTGGGGCCGAAGCCATTTTTACTGGGGCCGAAGCCAAATTCATTTTAATCTGGGAGCCGAAGCTCAAATTCTCGTTTCCAATTAACTAGGGCCAAAGGCCTTTATGCAAATGCTCAAACATCACAAATAGCACATGTCTCATAATAGACCTAAATATTCTTATGATAATTATATCACCTCAAGAATGTCAATTTGAAATTACGTTCTCATTTAGCAGCCTTGAAAGCATATTTTATATTAAATTCTAACCTATAATCATACATCTTCATACAACAAAATCATCTTAAGGCGTAACGAAATCATCAAGAGAATCAATCCATTCAATTAATCTAACAATCCACCTTAGTTTTGCTTAAAATCAACTCTAATCCACAATAATAGCAAGGGAAGGAAGAATAGGGAGCATACATAGGAGAACAATTACGAAAGAGTGAGCGAAACCACACTCACCTCCGCTCCTCCGCCACCAATTCACTCCGCTCGAGCCACCGTCGCCGGAGTCGCGGCTGTTCAGTCAAACCCACCGTCGTGTGAGCCCCTGTGGGCTGTTCTCGCTCACCTCCCTGCACTCTCCTTCTTCCCCTAGCCGCAGCTCCGCTCCACCGCGCAGCCACCACCGGTCCCTACTGTTCGTAGCCGCAAGTTACTCCCCTCCCTTTAGCTCCGCCGCTGAGCGGCCGTTCCAGCCACCTACAGCCATTGACGCTGCTGCTGCCTCCTCTCTTCTTCCTTCCACGGCCGCCGTTGTTGCGACCAGTAGCCCCGGATCCTCCCCGCCGCGCCTCCGTCCTCGGCCGCGCCGGATTTCCCCTCTGTCCCGTAGCCGCTTCACGCGCAGCGGCGCATCTTCCATGGCCACCGCTGTTTCGCAGCTTCCCCATCACCATCGCCGATTCGAAACGGCCGCGAGCCACCACCGGAGCTGTCGTCCCTCTCCTCCCTTCCTTTCTTCTCCGCCGCATCTCCTCCCTTCTCCATGGCCGACCCCCCTTCTTTGTCTCTCAATCCCTCACTCTCTGTGTCGATCTCTCTATCTCCCTTCCTCTCCCTCGATTTCTTTCTCTTTCTCCTTCTTCTTCCTCACAGCCGCCTCCCCCTCCCCTTCTTTCTCCTCTTCTCTTCTTTCCCTTTTTCTCAATTTCCAACCCTAACCCTAATTTACTTCTTTTCTTTCCCTACTTAATTAATTAATACTAATAGTAATAATACTAATAATAATAATAATAATAATAATAATAACACAAAGAATTATATAGCCATAACAATAAAAATGGGATTTAATTTGACTCTAATAAAATTTAGGTTTAAATACTCCATTTTTATAAATATTGTCTCACCTCATAATTCATTTATTTAACATATTTCTAACCTACTATTATTATTAGAATTAAATTATACTATTCTTATTATTTTATTAATTACTTGCATAAAAATAAATTATAGGTACTTTAATTCTAATTCTAGATTCTTAAATTTTGGGATGTTACAGAGGTTCGTGTCATCATCACCCATCCCGGCCTCTCGCTCGTTCCAGAGATAGATTTTATTGTACCAGTGACCCTCGAGTTTCCGACTCCACCTAACTTGGTGCGCTATACCACTTACCGTCCTTCACGTCGTCGTCCTGCTTCTTCGTTGTCATCGTGGTCATCGCAGATGGCGGATATGGTTGGGCCAAACTCCCCCAGATACTCACCCTCTTCCGAGGCATCGGATTCTCAGCCTATGCATCCTGACGCGCAAGGCCACTCTCTCTCGAGTGAGTTAGAGCTGATTGTTATTGATGATACGTCGTCGTCGGAGGAGCCCGAGGAGGACCCGGAGGAGGATTCTTCCAGCGGCGAGTAGGTTTAGTATGGTTTGAGTCTAGGTAGCAGCAACTCTGATTTGGCGACCTCTTCTTTTGTATTTATCTGAGGTCTTGTTTATTTTGGCTTACTACTAGAACTCATATTTTGGTGTAGATATTCAAGTGACTCGAGAGGTACACTACTTTTATGCATGTATGTATATATATCATGATGTTTCTGTTTCCTTATGCTGATTCTATAAATGCGTGTATGTTGTGTATGTGCGCGAGGTGATAACCGTCTAGACGTTTTGGAAAACAAGTTTCAAAATAAGGAAAGGATATTTCATAAATACTTAAAATAAAATTAGAGATGTAGTAGGTTGATAATAACTAAATCCTTTTCAAAAAAAAAAAGAAAAAAAAATAATTCCACATTTTTAACGTTCCTAAAAACAGTAATTTCGTTGGTCACGTGTAACATATGTGATATTCTTAGTAGTAAAACTAGGGGTGTCGCGCCGCCAAGCTTGGTGCGCTATACTACTTTTCGTCGGTCCCCGTCGTCGTCAGGCCTCCTCTGTAGCATCCCGCTCGTCACGTGTAGCAGATCTCGTCGGTTCGGATTCCCCGCGATACTCGACTGCTTCGGAGACATCCGATTCCCGTTCCATACGTTCTGATGCGCGAGATTGCCCTCTTCCAGATGATCATTATTGACGACTCGTCAGATGAGGAGGACCCAGAGGAGGATCCCTCTCTGTCGAGCGACGAGGAGTAGAGTGGTTGTACCTTGAGTCTAGTTGTGATCAGCTCTGAGTTTTGTGATCTCCCTTTTGTATTTTTGTATTGAGGTCACTTTGATTATTTACTTCACTTCTAGAACTCATGTTTCTATTTTATGGTCTGTAAGCTTCATGCGTACAATGATTTCTGTTTGTAATTAATTCACTGTTTATTTCCTACATATGATGTTATGTCAAATGAATGTATGTGTATACAACGTAGCAACGCTTCGACGCTTTTCAAAAATAAATTTTACAAGTAAGGAAAGAATATTTCATAGCATTTAAAAATGAGACTAAAAATATGGTAGGTTGATGGCTACTAATCTATTTCAAAAAAAAAAATTATTCCGCATTTTTACCGATTCGTATAATATTCCCGTTTGTCACATGCAACACATATGACATTCTTAGTGGTAACTAGGACTGTCACACAAGTCTCTGCAAAGCCTTTTGGTTAGCTGAACCGGTTGCAAGGTGAAACAAAGGATTTCTGGCACAATTTTCATTTCCTGACACAAAAGAGGAAACCTGCTGCAGAAAAGCAAACATAAGTCAGAGATAGAGTCAGCGCTGCTGCACACCTATCCCTACCCCGTCTCTGTGGTACGTTATCAGAAGCATGCACCTCAACGGAAATAAAGCTATTAGACAACGGGACTCTGAAGATTTCTATCCGGTCTACAGATTCCGTTTCTCTATACAAATGAGACTCATGCAAAGAAAAAAGTGAGAGGAAAAGAACATCAACTTGCTGAAATGCTAGAAAATCTCTCAAGCAAATTCAAGAGCCAAACTGTTGTGTGTCAGAATTGAATCATTACTACACACCTACACTGCTCAAGTCGGAAGCTATAAGAAGATTGTCTCGCAACGGCTATAATTCTATTTTCTCAACGGTAACCAAGCAATCTTCAACGATCAAATTTCAAGTCTCTATATATAGCTTCATGGAAGACTTTGAAGGTGGTGAACCGCTGGTGAACCCCTGGCGAAGCCCAAGAGAGAGTGGTCATGTTCTTCAAAGAAATTTATCAAGCCAACACGTTGCTGAAATTATCTATGATTTCCTTGTACTTGGAATTTCATCTCCGTATCCTGAGTTTTACTCAGTTATCACTTTGTAGTACAAGTTCATTTGAGTTTAAGTTTCTCAGAAGCTTAAACAAACACTTATTGTAAACACTGTAAAGTTTCTGAGAGCCTGAAGAGGCTTGGAGGATCAAAGAATACTTGTTTAGCCTAGAGAGGCTGTGTCCAAAGAATACTTATTTAGCCTGGAGAGGCTGTGTCTAAAGAATACTTGTGTTTAACCTTAAGAGGTTGTGTTCAAACAATACTTGTAATCTTGCGGGATTAGTGAAAATCCAGTGGTGTGTTTGCCTTGGGACTGGACGTAGCTCACTGAGTTGGTGGGTGAACCAGGATAAATTTCTGTGGCTAAGTTCTCTCTACCCTTATCTCTTTACATTCAGTTTTTAACTAACCAAGGAGGGTTCTGAAAAAGTGCGTTTATAAATCTACGCAGAAAAACAATCTTTTCATCACGCAAAATCAATTTTACTCAACCTGCTGAGTTGCATCAGCAAGTTGATGAACTTCCAGTTTCGGAAGGTTGCTCAAATATTTTCTCAAACAATTTGCTTGTTCGAAAGGTTTTCAAAAAAATCTTTAAAGAATTATAAAACACTATTCAACCCTCCCCCTTCTAGTGTTTCCTGTGGTTCTAACACGAACAACATATGAAGCGAAGATAAATTAATACAAAGCAGGATGCAGATCTTGAAATCAAACAGATTCATAACCTCACAACTTGAACGTCTGAGACTCGCCAAGTCACCGTTGAATGACCAAGCAAGGTGGTCGTCATCGGTGGCCAAACACACATAGGCAGACACAAATTGAAGAAAGACAACACACAACGAAAGGTGGTCGTCGTCAGGCAAAACAAGGACAAGATGTTGATTGAAGGAAGACAAGAATGAATGAGTCGGGTTTATACGAGTTGGCTCACTGAGTTGGACTCATTTTGACCATTTTCTTTCATATTTTTTTATTTTTTCAGTTTTAAATATATTCTAACTTTGTGTTAACATTTTTCTGAAATTCAAAAAAAAGGGGCTCACTTTATTTTTGGGTTTTGTGTTCACTGAAGGTATTTTGTTTTAACGGATACATCTCGACAAAATTACTTTATTCATAACATAAAAATGCATTGTGCAAGAATCCATAATTCCATTTTTTTTAGATATTTTAACAGAAAAAAAGGAGTAATAAAAAATGACATTTTTATCTTATAAGATTTTCACTCTATAGCAAAGGAATCAAGAAGTTCTTTTTTTTTTCATTTATGTTTGATCACATTTAAATTAAGACTTTGTCTAGAGTGTTTCATCTCATGGGTGAAACACCAGTGTTTCACCCTTTTTTAACCGTAGGATTTAGTATTTATTGCATGAATGGTCCAGATTAATTACCTGCTACCTGTAGCTATACATTTATATTTATTATCAATTCGTCCCTCTAACTTTTATATTAACAATTGTGAAATTTAACAGAAGACCCACTTCTTCAAATTTTCATAGAGTTTTAGAAACTTGAAAGCCACTCTTTCATCTCTGTTTGTCTCTGTTCATCCATCTAGAAACTTGAAAGCCACTCTTTCATCTCTGTTTGTCTCTGGCTTTAATCCCATCAAAGCTCCCTTCGAGTTGCATTAATAATCAAGTAATTAAATATGAATAAAAAAATTCTTCTGCATTTCAAGAATAAAAACGGCAAAAATCTTTTATCTTATCTCCAAGGAAGGTAAATCAGGGAGAAATTTTACATCCAGCATTCTTTATTTACTTACGTGTCCATTCTCAAAATTATTCTTCCATTTTAATTACATAATTGCAAGCCAAATTGCTAGCTAGCTTTAAAATTCCCATAAATTATTTGGTGTTCTCTCTATCATCACCAGGAGATGCAGATGCATTTTTAGTGCTAGAAAATGGCAAAGTTGGCTGTAGAAACATCAAACTTCCACTCCGCAGCTCTGCAATAAGACTAGAAAACCAATAAAGACAACCATGGACCCTTTGCAACTCCAAGCCAGTAAAGACAATCATGTGCTGCATGTGTATCGCATACTGTTTATAATGTACAACTCGAAGAAGAAAAAACATGAGGTCCCAATCAGCAAAATACGTAAGTTTTGTTAATAGGTAAAATTACCTATCATAACGAGCCATTCATATAAAGAAAAGGTGAAATGCCGGTATTTCACTCATGAGGTGAAACACCCTAGAATGACCCTTAAATTAAATACAATTACATGTTGTTTTTCAAATCAAATACATTTTAAATAAATAAATCATTGTTATCCCGGATTTATGGAATAAAAAAAAGAGCCTAGTTAGACTAGTACCTAGTCAGGCTAGTGTCCATTCTCTTTACAAATAGGAAAAATTAATTTTAAAATTAATAATTGAAAATAAGTTATACACAAATTTAGGGTCTGTTTGGTTTGCATTTTTATTTGCTGTTTCCATTTCCTATTTTAATTCTGTTTTCTGTTTTCTGAAATTTTACAAAGAAAAAACTGGAAATACTGGAAATAACGATTTTTTATTTTCAGCATTTCTAGTTTTTCCTTTATAAAATTCTAAAAAAACAGAAAACAGGAAATGAAAATGCAAATCAAACATGCCCTTAAGATTTCAATTTTTTGTAACTCAATTTTCACGGTTTCAACTTTCAATATGGAAAATGTTTAGCTACCGCATACCACTGTTTTGGTTTATTTTGTCTTTTAGTGATTTTTTCTTATTTTTGTTTTTTTTTTTATTTTTATTTTTTTTATAGTTTTTATTTACTTTTTATTTTATTATTATATTCTTTTTTTAATTATTTTTATTATTATATGCATTTTTATTTATTTATCTCATTAAAATAAAATATATATTAAGAAAAACAATAAATGATCACATTAAATTTGTGTTAACCATTCCTGTTAACACGATGTTAATTATGTGTTCAGAAATGGTGAACATATTTTTAAATGAGGTTAATGTTGTATCTATTGGCGGTTAACATAATAGGATATTTGGTTATTTGAATTTGTAAGGTTAATTGCATATCCATTAACGATTAATGAAATAGTAAATTTGATAATTGCATCAACATTATCACATGACCCTTGGTGAAATGTAATATTATAAACATGAGGTTAATTGTGTGTCAATTAAGGGTTAATGAAATAATAAATTTGGTTATTTACATCAGAATGACATGAGGTTAATTGTATGTCCAGAAATGGTGAATGAAATAATATATTTGGTTATTATCATCAAAATAGAATAATGATGATAAAAAACTTATGTCAACCCTTCCAAAAATACACATTTATTATATTTCTTAATCTATATTTTTATTTAATGATATAAATAAAAAAATAAATATAATAATAAAATAAATAAAAAAATTATAAAAAAACGTAACAAACTCTAAACACAAAGCAGTACTTGCGGGACATATATCACGACCCTTTCAATATAAAACCAAATGAGCTTTAATCTATTTTTTATAGACTTTAACTGGGTTTAATCCCTAGTCGCTTCTTAATTGATGTAAGAACTCCCCCGCACGTCTTAGTTTGCATATTGTCCATCCATTATAGGGATGATCAAGGGTTGGGTCAACCCGACCCGATTTGATAGGTCCGGGTTGACCGGGTTCTTGAGTAGATCCGGCCCGATAAAAATGGAACCGAGCACGGATGGTTCGGGTAACGGGTTTGGGTTTTGCCAACCCGACCAACCCGATCCGATCCGACCCGAGATCACCCCTAATGTATTATGATATTTAAATAATTACATTTTTAATTAACAAAAATTTAAAATGTTTACCTCCATTCCACTCCACCATATAAGATATGTTTTGAGCGTTTTCTTCCAACTTAAAATTGTGTTTAATACATACCATCTAATAATTAATCTTTTATAAATTGTGAAATTAACCTATTCAATCAAGATTAAATTTTTTTATGAAATAAGCCAAGTTTATAAATTTTCATTTAGATAGAAAATATTTAATGATATATTGCAATACTTTATTCTAATGTATATATATAATATGTTATATATTTAAAATATATATACATATATATATATATATCTATTATTATATTATAAAATTTACGAATATTTAAAATTTGATATATATCATCTCAATGATAATATCATACGATTTGTGTAAAATTAATTGATTTCGCATTTTATAAAATGCATAAGGGTAACATCTCACATCTGAGATCAATTGATGATCCATTGATTGATGTTAACCCTACAAGTGTAAATTATCTTCTTCAACTTGAAGTTGATTTTGATGAGTGTCAGCATCAGAACCAAAGGATTTGGCTTTCGGTATTTCTCAATATCTCTCCGATGGTGTCGTCGTGGCATTATAATTTGAAAGGATTTGCATATATCTATCTGTGATGTTGATGAAGTTGCGGCAAGTGGTTTGGAGCTACGTCTCTGATAGAACATCTGTTTCAAGCCAAGGGTTCAAGATATATATGTCTGTTGTTGGCCATCGATGTGCTGATTTCACTGTCACCATTGGCATCCAAGTTGGACTCTTGGAAATTGTTTTCTCCATGTCTTATACATGCACTCTGGAATATAGGTTGGGTTTGACATTTAATTTGTAGGTCCAGTTAATATATTAGTTTTATTTCCATTGTTCAACTTCTTTTAATTTAATTATGCGCGTGTGATGAGAATCAATTGATATCAATAATTTAGAAATTAATAGGATACATTTCTTAGATATATTTATTTATATATCCTCCGACTAAAGAATAAGTTTTTGGAATAAGTTTTTGAGATAATTATTTCATAATATATTATTAGAGCTTCTATAACTGAGTGTTGTTGTTTCTCTCAATATTTGCATAAAAAATTTAATTTAAGCATAAAGTATGTGACGTGTGCATATTAACCTACTTCCAGTCAAATGGGCTCTTACATGAAGTGAGATGTTAAGATAATTGGTTTACAAGTAGAAGTGTAATATATTAAGAGCTAGGAAAAGTGAAGTGATCGATAAAGGTGATGTAATAAAAAGGAAGCTGGCTATAGAGTGAGATGAGTAGGTGTGAAATACATGGTGACATATTGGGGTATAAACCTATATCATAATTTGAGTTGTTATTACGTGTAATTACTTAATTACTATGTATAAACAATTATTTTAACAATTAAATTTGTTCGCTTATGATTTATTATATAAAATTTTATGTAATCTTAATAAAAACAAATATATTATGATTAAATGGTTTTTGTTTTACTTTATGGGAAAAATATAATAAAATGAAATAATAAAATGATTAAATAAAAATAGATTAAATTTGTTTTTAATCCCTGAAATATGATCGAGATTTGATTTAAGTTTCTGTAATTCAAATCCGATAGATTTGGTTCCTAAAAAGTGAAAATATTCTTTTTCAATCATTGATCAATAAAAATTTGTACCTGGTCATAATAAAAATATGTGGTAAAACTATGCAATAAGAATTGGTGTATTTTCAATTTTTGAATGATCAAAACCGTCAGTTTTAAATCATAGGAACTAAATCTTAACTATTTTTTAAGGACTAAAATTGTATTTAAACCAACAAAAATTTTAATATAAATAATCTTGTTTAGCTTGAAAATTTAATTGTTTTTTATTGATATTTAATCAACTCATTTTCTTTGTCTAGTTTTATTTAAATTAGGGTAGTAAAAGTTGGACGATTCTAGAGTGGACTAAATAAAATTTGATCCACCTAGTCCAACCTACATCTTGTTGGTCATTAAAGGTGAATGAATAGTTTTTTTCTTATTAAATGATTATTATATGACTATTTGAATTTAAGTTAATGAAAAATCAGAATTTATAATACAACCTATGTTAATTTTGTTGAAGATCTATATATCAATTTAAAGTTGAAAGGAGAAACTTCTACATGACACGGTACGTAGTGTCAATTTGAAATTTTTGTCTTTTCAACCAATATTTTATAAAAATAACTAGAAGCTGATTTAATATCAATCATTAATAAAATAAACATATATATATATATATATATATATGAAAATAATGATTAAGAATTTAAATATATTTTTAGATTTTGAAACACATGTCCTGGGTCCCCTAAAGAGACCCGGTACAAGGATTTGCTCTTTATTGTATATCTTTTGATGTATTAGGGTATAAAGTGTTCTTACGTTGATATGAGGTGAAAAAGATATATTTAAGTAAAACATAATCAGCCTTTATTGTGTTTTGGATTGTCATTGACAAACACCCAAACGCATAAATCTACTCAGATTAACAAATTGTTGCTTTCCAAAATGAAAGTTTGTATATATGAGTGCTTCTCAATGGGAATTAAGTTGAGTTTGAGATAAAGAGTATAATATTTAGCATTCTAATGTGATAAATTTTTGTTTCTAATGTTATAAATAGTTGTATTAAGATATATAAAATTAAGTTTCATTATTCAACCCCAAATCAATAACATACACTAAGAGCCCGTTTTGATAATCTTCTCCCATAGAGAAGTTAATTAGAATCCCAAAAGTGCTGCAATTTGAGATATAAGTATTTGGCAAAAACTGAGTTTTGCATCCGGCTATATCATTGTATTTATTCGTTTACTTGCTATACACGTGAGTTGTTAAAAAAATCATTTCTTTTTTGCTGTGTATATATAAGTTAATTAATTTGCTAATGGCTCTTTTAATCAAATAAAAAAAATGCAAGAATATATCTTATTGAAAAACTTTTTAACTGTTATTGAGGATTAACGATCTATTTCCTATAAAAACAATCAACGATCTACTGGTTAAGAGTATTTGTACGAGACTACATTTTAAATTTAACTTTGGAATAATGTAGATTTGTACGAGACTACATTTACTCTAATTAACTAAATTCAAAATTTTCTTAAGCTAGATAATTTATTAACAATTTTCTTAAATCACTTTCCACAATCCTTTTAAAATTGGTAGTTAAGTGTGGGTGAATTGGTGGTTCGCTAAAGTGATATGTGAGATGGTGTGTTAGGAAGTGAGTAATATTATATATATTTTTTATAAAATCATTTATTAGAGATAATTATGTTCGAGCCGTTAACATTCATATTATATATAATAAAGTTAACTTTTATTGAGATTTTTTTTTTCAATTTATAAGACTTAGACATGAGATTTATTTAAGGAAAATACAATATATATCACTTGAACCGAATCAATTAGTGCAACAATATGAATATATAATAGAAGAGAAATTATTGATTAGAAAAAGACCTTTTGAAAAGTTCCAAACGTGATAATTGCTAGGTTTTGTGATTACTACATTAATTAGAATTCTTATTTGACTCGAGGTAAATTGTCGCGATAAAACTAAAAAATAGAGAGATAAATTATTCATACAACTAAAATATATATTCTATATAACATATTTTTTTCTCTATCTCTCTATTATATCACTTATCACATTTCACACTTCTCTCTCTTTTCATTCTTTCTCTCTCATAGTTGTAGAGTCATGTTGTCCATCATTGATGTAAAAGAAAGGAAATGGTGAAGAAAGAAAAACAAATTAAAGTGAAAAAAATTACAATTTTTATGTAAGTGCATGTTTGGTTTTTTATTATCGTTAAGTAGAATTGTTTTTAAAATCAATAATTAAGAATGAGTGATGCATGATTTATAAAACATTTTTAAAAAGAATGATTTAAACTTATTAGCTAACTACAAGCAATTTATATTAAAATTAAGCATGACTTTTTTGTACTAAATTTCTTTCTCTAATATGAAAATTTTTATTTTAAAAAAATTATTACACATATATATTTAATGTAAATTTTTTTATTATTTTTATATGTTTTTCAGATTAGTGTTTCATTTTTAATTATATATGTTGGGTTGGGTGTGGTAGCGGCATAGAATGTGGTGTGATTTGCGCGTCTCACACGTAGAGGAAGATGAGGAGCGTGGAAGTGAATTAGTCTTGGCTACAATACAACCTCTGATAGCTAACTTACCAATTTTATATGGCAATTCCGAAAAGCCACAAACCGGACAAAAGCTGTTGAAAAAGAAAGAAAGAAAAACATAAAAGAATTGGTAAGAAAGAAATGATAATCAAGCAACCTAAGCCTTGGCTGCCTTGGGTCTTAACTGTCTTTTTCCTCCCTCACTCACTCTCTCTCCTATTCTCTGCCCTGCCCTAACTGAAAATGACTGCAAGCAAAGCAACCTGTGGTTGTGTGTATATATCCGCTAATATAATTAACTTTAAAAAATTAAAAATAAAAAATATGCATCAGATTCACACACCGACTCAAATACCCACTACTCCTCTTCTTTCTCTATATAAAGTACAAACCCGCTCCCTCTCCTTCTCTCTCTCTCTTTCCATATTGGGTTTCTCTCTTACCTCAGTGATCGATCATATTCTCTCTTCTTTCTTTGTGTTCAAGGTGTGCTCTCTTTCTCTCTCTCACCTTCCAAATTTTATCCTCAGTCACACCACTGTGAGTCTCTTTTTCTCACAGCACACCAAAACAATGGTTGATCTTCCAACCGTTTGCTGCATGTGCGGTGACGTTGGTTTCCCTGACAAGCTTTTCCGTTGCAACAAATGCCGCCATCGATTCCAACACTTGTACGCCTTCTTTCTCCTTCCTCTCCTCCTCAATAATCATTCGCTTTGTTTTAACACTCCAAATCATCCACATACATGTCCATCTTCACACATACATGCGAACATACACATACATACATACATCTTTCTTTATCATAATAGAATCGTCTTTAATTTGATAGATACACAGCAACTATTAACCATCATATAAAACGTGATCATGTATATATGTAGCTTCCTAGAACATCTAACATATGATGTGAATATTTTAGGTGTGAATTATTAATTTAGCTTAAAGTTTAATTAATTAATGATATTTAATTATTTTTCAGGTATTGTAGCAACTACTACGGAGAATTAGCGGAGATAGAACTGTGCGATTGGTGCCAGAGTGAGGAGAAGAACGTTAACTCAAGACATATAGGCTCCAATTCAAAGAAACCGGTGGCCGGAACCGCCGTCCGTTCGGAATATTCCGGCGAGAAAATGATAAAGCAGCATGATCGTGAAGAGAGTGGTTCGGAGAAGGGGAAGAGTCCCACACCGTCTCCACGACCCAGCACACGCAGGTACAAGCTTCTAAAGGATGTAATGTGTTAAAGAGAGGAAAACAAAACAAAGCGTCTCAGCCAAATCAAGAACAAGAAGAAAGAAAAGCCAATATATATAAATAAAATAGGTGACTTTTGTGTTAATTAATTAAGAAGATATATATGTTTTGTGTTAATATAGCGTGTACTAGAGCGTGTTTCTTTGAGTCTTCTTCTACTTCTACTTGTTTTGAGTGGCTTTTCACCAAGTTGTGAATGTGAATAAAACTATGTAACTTTAATATCTACTAAGTTTCAGGTTCTTATCTCCACTTCTTTAATTATAATTGTTTATTTCTTCAATTATATATGTAATTGAGTCTAAAAGTTATTCACAAATAGGATCATTAAAAACAATTTTATCTGATTTTAATTTTCCTTGTGATCCGATGCATGGTACACGTGAAATTAATAGGTTTCGTAGATGAGATTGGTTAACTGAAGTGAATGAAAAATAATATTTTATTGGAATTCAACTTCAAGACGCAAAGATTAATTATATTGACTCATATATATAAAGTTCTTAAACGCTATTTTATAATTTCAGCTTCTAAGTTCTTTCTTTTCAAGCTTTATAATTTGTTTAGTTAACTTGAATGTCTTGAGTGAATTGAATGCAATAGCTAGCTAGTTTTCCTTTGGGACGAAGGTTTCATGGTACAAGAAATCTGCTATATATAACTTTTTGCAGATTCATTTATGGCCTTTAATTTCTAGGCCCTCTCTATTATTGTCCATGTCAAGGAAAAGATAGAGTATGAAGGCTTGATTAGAAGTGGTGGATTTTCACCACCTAAGTTTCATATTTTATTTATTTTGTGAAATAGAAAATAAATTCATACAATAAAAATATATAATAACTCACACAACATATTTTTAGTTTTCATGTGTCTCTATCTTATTTTTTATCACATCTCACATTTTTCTATTTTTTTTTTCATTTTTCTATATCTTTATGTTATTGTAAAAAAAAATAGTACTCTTTGTAAAATATACGTTCCCTTCACTTCTGTGCACCATCTTTATAGTACATAGGTCAAAGTCTATGCAAGAAAAAAAAAATTCTTGCAGGGTTTTTTTATTAATTAATTCTTATAGAAAGAAATTGAATAAAAGAGATCAATTAGTGTGAGGTGAGGTTTTCACATATTAGATGAAGTAGAGTTTCCAATTGTGTGGTGGTTGTTTCTAGGCCATACATTTATGTCGTGAAACTGTGTTGATAGTTTTTCTAACAAAGTATGTACAGTGTTGACCCCTAGTTTGTGAAATATCTACAAAGTACACAAGCTGACAGGGTTTCCTTCACTGTGCCTGTTCTGCCCATTTATTAGAAACCAACAAATACTTTCTCACTGGCCTTTTAAACACAATAAATTAATTCATCATTTTCATCTAACCAAATCCTCTTTTCCCCCTTTCCATCTCTCCATACTTTCACCTCACCTAAGAAAATTCACTTTCATCAAATTTCTCACTCTCATCTCTCATATCTCTGTCTGATCCTCATGTAAGCTTTCCTGTATATATAGTCAGGGACCTTCTGAAGTGACCAAAAAGAGTATCTTATTCAAAGGGCAAAGCTAAAATCTTTCCTATCCATTTTTTATAGATAGCTGATCAGTTTGAGTTAACAAAAATACTATTCAATAATAATTCTCTGTTTTTGTGGCAACTATATAAATCTCTAGCTCTCTATTTTTGTTTATTTTTTGGGTCAATCACTCTCTCAACATATCTATATATCATCAGCATCATCAGTTTGACATCAAGAATATAATATATATATATATATATATATATATATAAAATATTCTTGTTTAACTTTTTTCAGTTGTAATAACATCAATTCTAAGGGGCAAGATTGTAAGAAATGAAATATTTGATTAAAAAGACAAATATTTATTATATTTTTTATGAGAAAAGCGTATTTTTTTTTATAAAAACTTGTATGTTCTTATTTAAGAACTGCAGATTATGAAAGTAGAACTTTTCATCATGTGATCCTAATTTAATTTGGGGATTAAGGAAACACTCTCGTTAATTATATAAAGAGAAAACACATGATGACCCCAGTAGCGGTCTCGTTTGTGTATCCACGTACACTTTCCTTTCTTTCTAATCCATCATCAAGATGAGTCACATGCTTGCTTGGCTTCCCTTCATCCCCTCTACCTTTCCTTGTCCAACTTACAAGCAACTTTCCAAATGTAGGATCTAACACAAATTAACGCATGCAATAATGCTGATTCCACATGCAACTTTCTGAGTCATTTCTCATTCTCCAATGCAATCATTTTAAATCAATACCAACCGCACATTTTGATTGCAAACTATTCAAGCTAGCTAGCTCCTCACCATATATAAATATTTTTAAAGATCATGCTATGCTAATTAACTATTGTCATTAAGATATTAGCTAAAGAATCAATGAAATTTTTTATTCAATATTATAATATTAATTATACTTTCATATTAAATATTACACAATTCTATAAAAAAATATATTCACTTTTGATTTTTTAATCAGCGCTCTTTGATTATTTGTTAGCATTTTCTTATTTTTAATTCTTTACACTTTTATTTTCTTTTCAAGCACCAAAATATATTGTATAGTTTTGTCTAAGCTATTATAGTATTGATAGGTGATAAAAAATACTTATATATTTTAACTTATATATTGAACAAAGGATGCATGTAGCTAGTTAGATCCATGCATTCCCAACATTTGGCCATGAATCTTTATTAATTAAACTAGCTAGATTATTTCATGTTTGTGTTTCATTTTATTATACATTATCTTATTGCTGGTATGATAGAATGCACAATCAATAGTGATATATCTATTGCTCTAAGATCAAATGAAGCGACTTTTAGGGTGTGTTTGTGAGTTTAGAGGGGAAGGAAAAGATTAGAGGAGAATAGAGGGGGAAAAGAGGAAGGAAAGACTTTGTAAAATGCATTTGAGAGACTCATACTCTCAAACACAAAGGGGGGAAGGGCTTTCAATAAACCCTCTTCTTCCCTCCTTTTTTTTCTCTAAAACTCAACTCACAAACAAACCCTTGAGGTCTTGTTTTAGCTCTTCTCCTTTATTAACACTTGCTTTTTAGTGAACAACTACAAAGTATATGATTTTAAGTTGCATGACCTATAAAGCAATTTGTATTCAACAGGTGTGTGTATCACATTTTATTACAGTTATGATGCGATCATAAAGATTAAAGATACACACACTGCGGAGAGGTGTGTGCGTGTGTTGTGTGAAACTGATTTTTGCTTATGAGAAATTTCTTAGCTTTGTGAGAGTGCATATATTAGTGATGGGATTATTATATAGTTTTGATGAATCAGATTGAGTTTAATATGTAATTAGTTGTGCACGATTGCATGCAATTAAGAAACACCATTCAACACTTTGTAATACATATAATTCTTGTGTCTAAGTAAATAATTCTTACAAAATCTCTTATGATCTAAAGTTGTGGGTTTAGTATTTTTTTAAGATCTAAAGTAAGCGTAAGTTTTTGAAAGTCGAATATTTGATGAGTGCAAATTCAATTTCGTTTGGGAAACTAACTCAAATAATATATAATATATTATCAAATTGTCTAAGTAAACAAAACATATAATTTCCCCTAATACATTCTCCATCAATTATACTATGCAACTAACTTTTCATGGAGATGTGCATTAAGAAATATAAGAATATTACCTAGCTTTCTACTAGATGTAAAAAGAAATTCCACTTTATCTTTTCCCATTTGCATATGGAAGATCTTTGGATGATTTAAAATCTCAGTTAACACGCTAAAGCCAGATTTTCTCCATAATGGTATTATATTTTATGAGAAATATTCAAGTTTGAACTATGAAGCGTCAATGAGAAACATATAAAATTTGTTGGAATGAATTTTTTTAATCTCAAATTAATATAGAAAACACGTGGATGGTATATGATTTTGACAAATGGATAGCATTATTATAGAAAATGTCAACTCTTAGCACTCGTAATCTTTGGTGTTAATTTAGTCTATGATGGAAGTTGATATGATGGGACGAAACGACCACGACACATATTTTACTAATATATGTTCGTTCCTTGAATTTCTAAAAGATGATCACGAAGAGTTAATATTATATTGGAAAAAACTGCTCATTTTTTATGTTAAAATTTCTATATAATGGTAACAGTGTTGTGGGTAGAGACATTGATGTTCTTAACAATTTATGTATGTGTAACTGTGGCATTATATTTATTTACTACATACGGTGGTCAATGTCTTGATCTTATAATTTCCATGTTCTATGTATATGTGCAATTTGCATGTTCCTAAGTGTTCTGCACGTACCTAGGTAGTATCTATCTAGAGAGAGGGATCATCATCTTGGACATAGTCCAATGAAGTGTTTTCAACATATTGAAGTTAGCATCAATTGTATTTTCTTTATTGAATCTAGCTAGTACATATGCAATAGAGAGGTGAGTGAACACATTAATTTTGGGAACATTATTTATAGTTACGCTTTCTCCAAGAACTTTAATTTATTAACATCATGCTAAAGATATAAGTTTGGAACCAAAGAAAAATTGAAAATTGAAAATCCATATGAATTTTCTTCTGTTCTTATTAAAATCATCATAAGCACAGGAAACATTATAGTTTTTTAGTTTAAAATCTCAAACTCTGAACGAACATAATTACATGTAAGTCATAAAACTTTATTATCAATTGATCAGAAAGTAGGAGAACAATAAGGAAAAGATTGGCAATGTTGTACATGTTGTAGCGTATGAAGAGAACTAATCATTTCGAAATAGATTGTTTAAGTTTAATCTTTATCACTTTTTCTACTAAATAATAGATGCTTCTATGATATATGCACTATCACGTTGAAAAATGGTATATGGTACACCAATATTTAATTTTGTATCAGACAAGTACAAATTAATTCTGTAAAATAGGTACGGATATAGATATTTGTTCTGGACCACGATTAGATATGGCCAGTATCAACGTCGGATATGAATTCGACATATAGTCTATGCAATTCCGACATATATCTCCGAGGTAATCATATAAAAACTTCTATGTTAGCTCATACCATTCACAAATACGCTTTAAGTACAACCATCTTTAGTCCGCCGATATCGTATCTTGGCTGGTCTTGGTTATACCTCGGCGTGTGTATATAACCACGGTAAAGTGCATGAGGATGATTGCAGGAAGCCGTTACAACTGTATAACGGACTTTCCCGTCAAAATATCCCTATAAATACACGGTGGTGGCCTCCGTCTCAGGTATGCTTCCATTCTTACTTACTAAAACTCTGCTTGAGCCCTTTCTGACTTAAGCATCGGAGTCTCCGCAGGTACACCACTGTTCGCCGTCGTCTCCGCCGTCATCTCTGTTGTCGTCTCCGCCGTCGTTAACAATCCTTTCAACCACCGCTGCGAGATCACTGGAAGATCATGTGGCCTCCCTCTCAGGTACGCTTCCATTCTTGCTTACTGAAACTCTGCTCGAGCCCTTTTTGACTTAAGCATCGGAGTCCCTGTAGGTACACCATCGTCCACCGTCGTCTCCGTCGTCATGAAGGATCCTTTCAACCACCGTTGCGAGATCACCGGAAGATCATTGGCGCCGTCTGTGGAGAATGCAACACTTGCAGTTCCTTTCTTTTTCGTTTATCTTCAAGATCCTCCAACCAAATCTTGACAATGGTGGGAACCAGAAGTTGCTCCTCCGCTGTCGGAAACAATGCAAGTCCCTTCGTCACCAGTGGAACCGCTTCAGCTGTTTTCTTTGCGACCACTGGCCCAATCTCAGCCACCGCTGGAATTCCATCGCCGCGCCCTCTGTAACACCCACATTTTTGCTTGTATATTTTTCTATTGTGTGATATGGTGAATTTTGAGTGATTAAATTTTTTTAATCATCAAAATTGGTTTAAATAGGGTTAGGAATGAATTTCCTATTTTTCTAGAATTTTTGGGAATTTTGGTGCAAAATGACCTTTTTACCCCTACTATTTTTGAAAAAGGACCAAAATGCCCTTGATTTAAATCAGAAAATTCTGCAAAATATCAGCAAGTTCCCTCACTTAAACTCTCTCAAAATCGTTAGCATGTGAGGAGAATGATATAACTTGTTTCACACACTTTCAAAAGTCAAAAAAGTAAGTAAAAGTCTTACTTTGTCATGAAACACCTTACACTTGTCCATTTTCTTCTTACTTACATGCAAAACCATTCTTTCACTCTTCATTCTTCTCCAAAATCGTGAGCTTTCTCTCTTCCTAACACTCTCCATTTCTCTCCATTTTTCTCCATTAATTTCACTTCTTGTTAAAGGTTCCATCTTTGAACCTTTAACTCAAAATTTCAACCTACATCCTTTGAGAAAGTTGCTTGGAAGATCAAGAGGAACCTAAAGAGAGGAAAATCGTTGAAGTTTCTGAAATTTTACAAAGCTCATCCTCCATTAACAAAGCTTGGATTTCCTTAGGTAAATGGGGGGAGAACCTTGAACTCTAGTAGGATTGGTGGCTAGAGTAAAGGACTACCCTTGATCCTTCTTCCCTTTCCCTTTTTCTTTCTTTGAAAATGCATGTTGGAACCTATTTCTTTTGAGAAATGGTTCGGCCAAGCTTTCTTGGATGTGTTTGCATGTTACAAAAATTTAATTGATGGTTGAAATATGTTGATGATTTGATTCTAAGTGCATGCAAACTATTATTTTGATGATTGGAATTTTATCCTTTTTCATCAATATGGTTCGGCCATGATCAATTAGAGGTGGATGCATATTTTAAAAATTTATTTGATGATTGGAACATGTTAATATGATGATTATAGATACATGCAAAATGTTACTTGAGTTTTGAATTTTTTAAGAAATTATTGGATTGTGATGTTCTTGGTGTTCATACTCATGTTCATGTAAACTCATGAGATGAATGTGATTGATCTTGAAAAGTGGATGAATTGGGAGTTGATGTGTTTATGGGCCTCAGTAGCCCAATAAGTCAAAAAGACTTAAAAACTTAAAGTAACAAGTAAAGGTAAAAATGACAACTTCTATGGTGAATTGATAATTCAAATTCGGGTAAAAAAATAAACCCATGATAAAGTCACCACAAAACTCATGTTACTTGGTAGAAACTTGATAAAATGGACCCTTATGAGTTACCTAACCATTGGGCCTCTAGTTTAGGCCCAATACCTTCAAAAAAATTCTTAAGACTCAATTTTGAGTTTAGTAAGTCCACTAGTCCAACTCTCTTAAGTTAATAGTCCAACTCTCTTAAGTTAATATATAGTCCAACTCTCTTAAGTTAATAGATCAACTCTCTTAAGTTAATAAATCAATTCTCTTAAGTTAATAGATCAAGGCCTAAACTAATTAAGTCCTAATCACCCAAGATCATAAATTAATCTTAATTATTAATCATTAATGAGGTGTTAATAACATGATTAAGACTTAATGATGATTAAAGGACTAATTAAATATGATTAACCTTAATTAAGTGTAGTTAAAAGCTTAATCCAAGACTAAGGAAAATATTAAGAGTTAATTAGGATCTTAAGTAAAGATTAAGACTTAATTAAGAAGGATTAACCTTAATTATAGTCTAATTATGGAAGATTAACAATGATTAAGGATTAGACCTAATCCTAATCATATTCATAAGATGTGTAATACTATTCATAAGACACAACCATAAGCCTTAGTAAGCTATAGGACTTAAGTGAAAAGTGATCATTGGTTTTAAAGACGAATGAATACAATTTACCTTAAAAGCTTATAACAAACACACTCTTCTTGCATAAGACTTGAGAAGCCTAGTGAGAAAGTGAGGATTAACCCAAGATGGGGTTTGGTTCTCCTTGTGAAGGAAGGTCATTGAATCGGTGCCGTGCCGTGGGGAGTGGTTACGTGGAAGGATTCAATAACTTTGCCTGTAAGGACTGTGTATGCTGAGAAGCATTGAATGTATGACATGCATCATAAAGCATTGGTGATATCTAAGGTTGAGAACCTTACGACCTAATATGGCAGTGACACGTTGGTACGTTGTGAAACTGGTTGGGAAGGGTGATGACAGGAATTGCCAAGGACCTAGAATTGAGCAAAGCAAACCAATTAGAACCAAAATTAAGCAATTAAAATGCAAATATAGGTGCTGGAACAGCAGCTATATTCACGTGGAAAATGAAAGAAAGTGAAGGAAAATGAAAGAAAAATGGAGAGGAAAAGAAGTGGAAGATCGCCACTGATGCAAGTCCTTTCTTGCAGCAGATAAGATCAATCGCCAGTCGCCACTAATTCAGGAGAATTAGATAAGACTCATCCATGGTTTAAGCAACAGCCACCAAGCCTCATTCAACTCACAAAGGGAGGAGAAAATTTGGCATAATGCCTTTACTTCAAAATTCAATGTGTAAAATACAAGAGAGGAGCCTCCGATATATAGGAGTGGGAGGGGGCGGCCAAGTAGGAGGAAAAAGGGGAAAAATAAAGATGAGTGAAAAAGCTATCCTAGTGGGTCTTGAACCCATGTCCCCAAGGCTATTTAGCTAAGCTAAAGCTTAAGCCAATAAATCCACAAATTAGCGCCCCAAACTAGGAAGAAATAGGAAAATTACAAGCAAGTCCTAATTACATCAAAAATCCTAATTAATCTTCTAATTAATTGGAAATCTTCATGTTGACTTGGGTCAAGTGGTCAAAGGTCAAAGGTTGACCATGGGAGGGTTGACCAAAAATAAGGTTGACCCATGCCTTGACTCAGCTCTAAGCATTCCAACAGGTCCAAGCTTCTAGCAGTGTGTCATCATTCCCTCCCTCTTGAAAAGGATTTAACCTCAAATCTGAAAATTCAAAAAGACGCCATAAGAATAATGAACTGGGTAGAAGAAGGAGATGGATGACAAAATTTAGGAAGTAAGAAGATACTTCCCTTAGCCTTTGGAGAGTAGAGTTAGAGGTCCACAAGCTGAACATCTTTCTTGAGCCTAGACAACAAGAAGAAGACCCATAAGTATTATTCCAAAGCAAGAAAAGTGAAAGCTCATAACAAAAATACTTGGGGATCATAAAGATTAGCAAAAGAAAAACATAGGAGATGAACAAGAGGTATTTGAGATAAGGGTTAGAAAACTCCCTTAATGAAGATTGAACCATCTTGTCCATGTACCCTGTGGATTTAGATCCTGGATCAAAGACTAATCTTTTGAAGCCCTCCCTTGCAAGTAAGAGAAGTAAGTGGTCATGGAGAAGGCTTAAGACATAAATTCCACATAAGTACAAAATGTGTTTCAATGTGCAACATTCATCAAAATATTCTACACTATGTTCCCAAATAAATGCACAAGTGAAACTATGTGGCATGAATGTTTTAATATTTTTCAATAACATCCCAACATGCCCTACAACTCTACCACATGCATCTTGCTTAGGAGCATATTGCACATGATTATGCCATGGATCATTTTTACAACTTATTTCAAGAGGCATATCATTATGAATGTACTTACTCAAATAGAAAGATGATATCTCCTTAAAAGTGTCATGATGTTGCATGCAAGGTGAAACAATTAAGGATTCATAATGAGTAAACATGTAAGGCATATCAACATGTGATGCGTTTGGCATACAAGTGTTTTTACACGTGATATCGCTAATCAAAATTTCATCCTTTTCCATAACTAGTTTAAGAGTATTATACACATCTTCATGAGATAAAAAGATTAATATAGAATGTGTATGCAGGTCATGTATACAAACCAATTGTTTTTGCATATCCAATCTATCATGCAAGGCATGCAAGTCAGCATGTCTAAATGGATTGGGTAAACATGCATTTTCAAAAGGTTTCATGGTACTCTCAAACTGAGTTGGCTTTTCTAAGCATGCAATAGGTTTCAAAGCATCATCAAAATTGTTAAATTCTTTTGGACAAGTATTGCTTTGTGGCATATAATTGTGCATAGAAAGAGGCATGTCATGCATAAAGAAAGTTAGTCTAGGAAACTCCCTTTCAACCACTTGAGTTGTCCTCTTTGCAACACTTGAAGTACTTGCCATCAACCTATTCATGTCTTCACACAAAGGGTTAGCATTTACTTGTTGATTCAATGGAATTGGTTGCTTCCCTAAGTTTTCTTTGTCTTTCTTTTCTTCTATTTGCACTCCTTCTACCTCATTTTCTTTTCCTCTCTTAAGCCATTCTTCTTCTTCCCTTTCTAATTGTTCCTTCTTTTCTAATTTTCTTTTCTCTTCTATCTCAATTAAGGATTTTGAAAAGCATTTTGAAAATTTATCTTCGATTTCATTAGCAAATTTTTCTAACTTTCTTCCAATTCTATCTTCAAAAGAATCTTTTGTACTTTTCCTACTCTCTCTTTTATTATACCTTTGTCTTTCTTCTTCATACTTTCTTTCTTCATCATATTTTCTAAACTTTCTTTCTTCCTCATACCTCCTCCTATCATGGTTAGAGTTAACATAACTCCTTTCCTTCTTCTTACTATCTTCAAAATGATATCTACTTATTTCTTTTTCCTTCCTTTCTTTTTTATACCTTTCATCATGAGAAGAGTGTCTTCTCACTTCCTTTTCTCTTCTAAATTCTCTCCTATCTTCATCTAGCTCCTTTCTCCACATTCTATATGACATCTTAAATTGATTTTATTTGAAAGCTTTTAAAAGGACCTCACCACTCACTAAGTGTTTACACTCAATGGAATGTAATCACTCGTGTATGTCACTCTTTTTAGGTTTTTTCTATAATGATACTCTCTTGCCTCTTCTACTCGGTTGGAGGTTGATTAGAAGTTGCAAAGACCAACGTGAGTCTAAGTCTTAACCCTTACCCAAATAGAAGCGCACTAACAAAGAAAATACCTACTGGAAGAAGATTGGAAAAATCCTAAGACAAAACAAAAGAATTGATATGACAAACAAGAAAAGCTGGCACTCAAACAAGCTTATACACAAGAGCAGACAGCAAACAAGACATGACTGAAGAAATTGCAAAGAGAATTGTTTTTGGTGATTTTTGAAAAAAGAGTTGCCAAAATTGTCGTTTTTAAGAAAAACAGCAAATACAACTCAATTACGGTATACAGGGAAATGAAAAAGAAAATTACAGTAAAACTGTCACTGTATTGTTGGGATAACTCTTTGTTTTTGTTTTTCTATTTTTCTGAATTTTTTTGAATTTTTTTGACTTTTTTTGGGTGTCTTTTGACTTTTTCTTCCTTGTTGTTGACTTTTGCACCCTTTTTTACTTTTTACACCTCTTTTTCTATTTTTGGCACATACGTACCTTTTGTATTTTTCTTGCCTTTTCTTTCTTTTTTTGTCTTTTTCCCCAACAGAAAATTACAGAAATTTGTACACAATGAAAAGAAATTTAACTGTACCTACTGTAATATTTTTGGAATTTTTTGACAGTAAACTGGTCCAAGTGGCCCAGAAAAGCAAAAATAATGAATAAACTGATTTCTAAAAACTGTAAAAACGTAATGGCAACTTGATTTCAAAAATGGCCAAAAAATTTGCTTAGCACTTCCTTGTTGATTATACAAAACCGGTTTGGTCACAGAAACGCGCTTGGTTCAATTTTAAGATTGTAATTAAAATTTGAAGGAAAATCAACAATTAAAATTTGTTGATCTTCTTCCAATACTATGAACCAAAAAAGATCCTATAGGTGAGCGTTTTGCACAATCAAACAAGGAAAGTCCAAGGTAGAGATAGCAGTCAATCCAAATTTGCAATCAGAATGCCAATCAAACAGACATAACAAGAGTAGGAAATTGAACAACACAAGAGCCCAAAAATGCGCATAAAATGGCAAAAATAAAGAGGAAAATTGCGCAAAATTAAATGGCAAGAAAATAAAGGGGGAAACTGAAATTAAAAGGATGGGGAGGACAGAAATGTAAATGGCAGAAAGTAGAAGGGGATGGCAGAAAGTAAAAGGATGGGGAGAGCAGAAATGTAAAGGGGGGAAGCGGAAATTAAAAGGATGGGGAGGACTGAAAGTAAATTACTGAAAGTAAAGGGGGAAGCGGAAATTAAAAGGATGGGGAGAGCAGAAATGTAAATGGCAGAAAGTAAAGGGGAGAGCAGAAATTAAAAGGATGGGGGGAAGCGGAAATTAAATGGCGGAAAATTAAAAGCGGAAAGTAAAGAGATGAATATGGGGGATGAACAATTAATGGTGAAGGGGAGAAATGTAGGTGAACGATCTTTGGAAAAATGAAGACAACAATGCCTCCTCTTACCACACTTCACCACAAACAAGCAGTTATATCAAGCAATTTGAAAGAATTACTCAAGAACAAGTATGAGCAATTAAAGAGGCATTTAAACAAACACCTAGGGGGTGGGAATTAGCGGCCCAAAACAGCCCCCAAACTAGCAAGAAATCTACCAATTCAATCAAGACAGACAAGTGCTGATAGCAGCAGAAAGGCACCTCGGGCCCGGGAAACAGTCCAAGTCCAAATTACAATTGAAAGAGGGATAGAATTACACTAAATTGAAGCAAAATTCTGCACAAAAGAGGTGCAGCAAGGTCTCTCCAAACAGCCACAAAATCAGCCCCAAAGTTGCTCAATCCATCAAGCTCTGATTACCAATTGATGACAGGAATTGCCAAGGACCTAGAATTGAGCAAAGCAAACCAATTAGAACCAAAATTAAGCAATTAAAATGCAAATATAGGTGCTGGAACAACAACTATATTCACGTGGAAAATGAAAGAAAGTGAAGGAAAATGAAAGAAAAATGGAGAGGAAAAGAAGTGGAAGATCGCCACTGATGCAAGTCCTTTCTTGCAGCAGATAAGATCAATCGCCAGTCGCCACTAATTCAGGAGAATTAGATAAGACTCATCCATGGTTTAAGCAACAACCACCAAGCCTCACTCAACTCACAAAGGGAGGAGAAAATTTGGCATAATGCCTTTACTTCAAAATTCAATGTGTAAAATACAAGAGAGGAGCCTCCTATATATAGGAGTGGGAGGGGGCGGCCAAGTAGGAGGAAAAAGGGGAAAAATAAAGATGAGTGAAAAAGCTATCCTAGTGGGTCTTGAACCCATGTCCCCAAGGCTATTTAGCTAAGCTAAAGCTTAAGCCAATAAAGCCACAAATTAGCGCCCCAAACTAGGAAGAAATAGGAAAATTACAAGCAAGTCCTAATTACATCAAAAATCCTAATTAATCTTCTAATTAATTGGAAATATTCATGTTGACTTGGGTCAAGTGGTCAAAGGTCAAAGGTTGACCATGGGAGGGTTGACCAAAAATAAGGTTGACCCATGCCTTGACTCAGCTCTAAGCATTCCAACAGGTCCAAGCTTCTAGCAGTGTGTCATCAAAGGGTGTACTGGGTTTTGCAAAGAACTCCAGCGGGTCCTCAATTGGGACGCCAACCCTGAGGATAGTTGAGTTCCAAACTTAACATCAGGAGACGTAGGCTAGCTCCCTACCGTCGAGTTCATGGGGATGAAACTTGACTATTCCTGTCGCTCTCAAGGTTTCAGGGTCAGTTGAGATTGTCTGGAAGGTTCACAAAAGAAATTTGGCCAAAAGAAAATATGAGCAAGGCTCTTTGTACTGATGCTAGTACAGACTCTAACTCCTGATATGTTGTACATATAGGTTGTGCAGTTGCTGTGTGCACTGTGGTGGTGATTTCCCTGGGCCCTCATGCATCATGAATAGTGTCATGATTGCAAAGTATGCAATAGGCTGTGTGCATCATGATAACGACGTGTGTATGTGCTTGTTTGGTTGGATTGTGTGAATTTTCCTTGTGTGTGTGCTCTAGACACTATATCCTATACCACGTGAGTTCATGCGATGTGTTCTCACCCTTCCTTTGTTTGCTGTTTGCTTGTTGTTTGGCGGTGCCTTTTCTTTTACGATGTCAGTTGGCATCGGAGACACACAACATTACTTCTATGCGAGTGGAGCTTCGATGGATGCCGAGAGGGACATGGAGGGTGACGGACATACCTAGGAGGTGTGTCTTCACTGGGGAGGTTCGCATTATCATCACTCACCCCAGCCTCCCTTTTCTGCCAGAGATAGATTTTGTTGTTCCGTTGACGCTAGAGTTTCAGACACCGCCAAACTTGGTGCGCTATACTACTTTTCGTCGGTCCCGTCGTCGTCAAGCCTCTTCTGTAGTATCTCGTTCGTCACGCGTAGCAGATCTCGTCGATTCGGATTCCCCGCGATACTCACCTGCTTTGGAGGCATCCGGTTCCCGTTCCTTACGTTCTGATGTGCAAGATCGCCCTCTCTCAGATGCAATGGGGATGATTATCATTGACGACTCGTCATGTGAGGAGGACCCAGAGGAGGATCCCTCTTTGCCGAGTGACGAGGAGTAGAGTAGTTGTACTTTGAGTCTAGTTGTGATCAGCTCTGAGTTTTGTGATCTCCCTTTTGTATTTTTGTATTGTGGTCACTTTGATTATTTATTTCACTTCTAGAACTCATGTTTATATCTTATGGTCTGTAAGCTTTGTGCGTACAATGGTTTATGTTTGTACTTAAAATACACTATTTATTTCTACATGTGATGTTTATGTTAAATGAACGTATGTGTATGCAACGTAGTAACTTTTCGACGCTTTTCAAAAAAATAATTTTTTCAAGTAAGACAAGAATGTTTTATAACACTTAAAATGGAACTAGAGATGTAGTAGGTTAATGACTACTAATCTACTTTAAAAAAAAATTCCGCATTTTTACCGACTTGTATAATATTCTCGTTTGTCACGTGCAACACATGTGACGTTCTTAATAGTAACTAGGGGTGTAACATTAGGTGGTATCAGAGTTGTGCTTTCCTTTTGGCCTCGGGTATGGTCTACAATACCCTTCTCTCTGTGTCTACTCTGTGATTGATGGCTTGTTTGTGTGAATTGGATTGCCTTCAATGAAATGTTTGCTCTTGTATTACTAGCTATATAAAGGTAGTAATATGAGAATCTGTGCAGCGTTACTTGTTCTTGCTTGAATGGTTCTGCATAAAGCAGAAGAAGCTGACTTGTTCTGCGAATGTAGGATTCCATGGCAGGAAGAGGTAACCCAGGGATAAACAATCTTCTGGGGAGGATTGTTAACGTGTTAGAAAAACGGCAGCAGACGTTGGACGAGATTAACCAGGGTCGTAATCAGAACCAGAACAATATCCCTGATGCTTACCGTGGGCTATCCACCTTTAAGAAAAACAATCCACCACAATTCAAAGGGGGTCATGATCATAATGGATCTCAGTTGTGGCTAGAAGAGCTAGAAAAGATTTTCTTGGCTATGGGCTGTCCTGACGAGCAGAGGGTAACGTTAGTTGTTTTCATGCTGGTTGGGGAGGCTCAGCACTGGTGGGAGTATGCTAGGCGTCAGCTGGAGGCCGCTGGGAGACTAATCACATGGAATTTGTTCAAGGAGACTTTTCTCCAGAAGTATTTTCCTACTGATCTGAGGAAGCGCAAGGAGGTGGAATTTCTGAAGTTGGAACAAGGAAGTATGACTGTTGGGGAATACGTTGCTAAGTTCGAAGAGTTGTCTAAGTTCTGCCCATACTTCCAGAATACTGTGGATGAAGGATCTAAGTGTTCAAAGTTTGAAAGTGGACTGAGACCATAGATTAAGCAAGCTATTGGCTATCAGCAGATTACTGAGTTTTCCAAGATGGTCAACATGTGTCGTATCTTTGAAGATGACACCAAGGCAAGGCAGGCTCACTGGAAGAACTCCGGCCTGCAGAGGAACAAACCCAAGGTCACACAAGAAAGGAGGAAACCTTACTTTGTCCCTAGGAACTATGGCTCATCATCTGGGAGCGTTGGAAGACCGTAATCCATGGCTGCGAGTGGGGGAAGTCCAACAAGCAGTACTGGCAACAACTATGTTAGTTGTCCTCGCTGTAAAAAGAATCATTTCCTGAAGGACTGTCCGATCAAGAACCAACATGTAACTCAGTCCAGTGGATCCACATGTTTTCATTACGGATGAACTGGCCATATCAGGAGGGACTGCCCGACATTGAAAGGAAGTGGTAGTGGTGTCGCAAGTGCAGCTGTTTCGAATCTGAATGCACAGGTTGGGAGACCCAAAACCAGAGGTAGAGTGTTTACCATGAGTTCAGCTGAAGTTGCTGAATCTGAGGATCTGATCCAAGGTAAGTGTGTCATAAGTGGAATTCCTTTAATTGTATTATATGATTCGGGTGCGACACATTCTTTCATTTCTCTTGATTGTGTGAAACGATTGAAATTGCCTGTTGTTAAATTACCATATGATCTCATTGTTTCCACTCCCACTGCTAAACCTGTGTCTACTTCTTTGGCTTGTTTGAATTGTCCAATCACCACCGGTGATAAAACTTTTTCTGCTGTTCTGATTTGTTTTCCTCTTTCTCAACTTGATATTGTGTTGGGAATGGACTGGTTATCTTCCAATCGAGTCCAACTAGACTATTATAATAAATTTGTTGTGTTTGATTTTTCTTCTCCCTCTTCTCTAAATTCTTTGAGTCCGAGATTCTTGTCCGCCAACCAAGTGAATACTTCTTTGAAAGAAGGAGCTCAGATCTACTTGATACTGTCTTCTGTGGAAGTAGAATAGGAATCTGATCTTAGTAAGTTGCATGTGGTGAGAGAATTTCCTGAGGTGTTTCCGGAAGACATTCCTAGTTTACCACCTGAGCGAGAGATAGAGTTCAACATAGAGTTAGTACCTGGAACCGGACCTATTTCTATAGCTCCGTATAGGATGTCTCCATTAGAATTAGCTGAGTTGAAGAAACAGCTAGAGGAATTGTTAGAAAAGCTGTTTGTGAGGTCGAGTGTGTCTCCTTGGGGAGCGCCTGTTCTGTTGGTTAAGAAGAAGGATGGAAGCATGAGACTGTGTGTGGATTATCGTCAGCTAAACAAGGTGACGGTAAAGAATAGGTACCCCTTGCCTAGGATAGACGACTTGATGGATCAATTAAGAGGAGCGACCGTATTCTAAAAAATTGACATTAAGTCAGGTTACCACCAGATACATGTTAAGTCTAAGGATAACCCAAAGACAGCTTTCAAAACACGCTATGGGCATTACGAGTACTTAGTGATGCCATTTGGTGTAACCAATGCACCCGCAGTTTTCATGGATTATATGAACCGAGTTTTCCATCCCTATTTGGACAAATTCGTTGTGGTCTTTATACATGACATCCTCATATATTCCAAGAGTGAGGAAGAGCATGTAGAACATCTTAGAATAGCCTTGCAAACCTTGAAGGATAAAAAGTTGTATGCTAAGCTGTCTAAGTGTGAATTATGGTGGAAGGAAGTGAACTTCCTAGGTCATGTGATCTTGAGTGGAGGGGTTAGTGTAGACCCAACTAAGGTAGATACTGTGTTACAATGGGAAGCACCTAAGACTGTGATGGAAGTGAGGAGTTTTTTAGGGTTAGCTGGTTACTATCGTAAGTTTATTGAAAATTTTTCTAAGATAGCAACACCGTTGACCCGTCTGATTAGGAAAGATCAACCTTTTGTGTGGAGCCAGAAATGTGAGGGTAGTTTTCAAGAATTGAAAAAGAGGTTAACTTCTGCGCCTGTCTTAGTTTTTCCTGACCCGCAAGAGAGTTTTGAAGTATATCGTGACGCTTCAAAGCAAGGACTAGGTTGTTTGTTGATGCAAAAGAGGAAAGTAGTGGCTTATGCCTCTAGGCAGCTTCGAACACACGAGGTGAATTACCCTACTCATGATCTAGAGTTGCCTGCTATAGTTTTCCCTTTGAAGATTTGGAGACACTATCTGTATGGTGCTAGGTTTGACGTTTTTAGCGATCACAAGAGTTTGAAGTATCTGTTTGATCAAAAGGAGTTGAACATGAGGCAGAGGCATTGGATGGAATTCTTAAAGGACTATGATTTCAGTTTGCAGTACCATCCAGGAAGGGCCAATGTAGTGGCTGATGCACTAAGTAGGAAATCTTTGCATCTGTCAGCAATGATGGTTAAGGAACTAGAATTGATAAAGAAGTTTAGAGACCTAAACCTAGTTGTTGAATTTACTCCTAAGAGTGTGAGACTAGGAACATTGAAGATTTCAAATGATTTCTTGGAACAGATTCGTTTAGCCCAAGAGGTAGATAAACCCTTGTAAGATATGAAGAATCTAGTACCTAAGAAAGGAGAATCTAAGTTCAGTAAGGGCACTGATGGGATTGTTAGATTCAAGGGTAGGATATGTGTACCCAGTGATAAGGAAGTAAGAAGATTGATTCTTGAGGAGGCCCATAAGAGTGGGTTAAGTATTCACCCTGGAGCGACTAAGATGTATCAGGATTTAAAGAAGATGTTTTGGTGGTCTGGAATGAAAAAGGAAATAGCTGAGTATGTAGCCTCTTGCTTGATTTTTCAGAAAGCTAAGATTGAACACTAGAGACCGTCAGGGGAGTTACAACCTTTAGATGTCCCTGAGTGGAAATGGGATAGTATATCGATGGATTTCGTGGTAGGTTTACCTAGAACTCCTGCATGTTTTGATGCTATATGGGTAATTGTTGATAGGTTGACAAAATCTTCTCATTTTCTACCCATTAACATTAAGTTCTCCTTAGAAAAGTTAACTCAGTTGTATATCAAGGAAGTAAAAAGGTTACACGGGGTTCCATCTAGCATAGTATCAGATAGAGACCCTAGATTTACATCAAGATTTTGGGGTAGTTTGCAGCTAGAATTAGGAACCAAGCTAAGGCTTAGTTCAGCTTACCATCCTCAGACGGATGGTCTGTCTGAGCGGACTATTCAATCTTTAGAAGACTTGTTGAGAGCATGTGTGTTAGAACATAAGGGAAGTTGGGATCAGTTATTGCCACTGATTGAGTTCACCTATAACAATAGTTTCCATTCTAGTATTGGAATGGCACCATACGAAGCCTTGTATGGTAGGAAGTGTAGGACACCCTTGTGTTGGTTTGAATCTGGTGATGGCCTAGTGTTAGGACCTGAGATGATTCAGCAAACCACTGAGAAGATTAAGATGATTCAGGAAAGGATGAGGATATCCCAGAGCAGGCAAAAGAGTTACTATGATCAGAGGAGGAAACCCCTCGAATTCCAAGAAGGAGACCATGTATTTTTTAGAGTTACACCAACGAATGGGGTTGGTAGGGCAATGCGATCTCGAAAGCTCACACCTAGATTCATTGGTCCCTATCAAATCTTGAAGAAGATTGGTCTTGTTGCTTACCAAATTGCTTTACCACCTTTTCTCTCAAATCTTCACAATGTATTCCATGTTTCACAACTCCGAAGGTATGTTCCTGATCCTTCACACGTCATAGAGCCCGACGTAATACAATTAAAAGAAAATTTAACTTATGAAGTATTACCTGTGCGTATCGGAGACCGAAGGATTAAGCAGTTACGAGGAAAAGAAATACCGTTGGTCAAAGTTATATGGAGTGCAACTAATGAGGGATATGCAACCTGGGAATTGGAAGAGTAGATGAAGATGTCTCATCCTCATTTATTCCAAGAAGGTATGCGCAAATTTCGAGGACGAAATTTCTTTTTAGGTGGGGAGAGATGTAACATCCACAGTTTTGCTTGTATATTTTCCTATTGTGTGATATGGTGAATTTGGAGTGATTAAATATTTTTAATCATCAAAATTGGTTTAAATAAGGTTAGGAATGAATTTCCTATTTTTTTAGAATTTTTGGGAATTTTTGGTGCGAAATGACCTTTTTACCCCTACTATTTTTGGAAAAGGACCAAAATTCCCTTGATTTAAATCAGAAAATTCTGCAACATTTCAGCAAGTTCCTTCACTTAAACTCTCTCAAAAACGTGAGCATGTGAGGAGAATGATATAACTTGTTTCACACACTTTCAAAAGTCAAAAAAGTAAGTAAAAGCCTTACTTTGTCATGAAACACCTTACACTTGTCCATTTTCTTCTTACTTACATGCAAAACCATTCTTTCACTCTTCATTCTTCTCCAAAACCGTGAGTTTTCTCTCTTCCTCACACTCTCCATTTCTCTCCATTTTTCTCCATTTCACTTCTTGTTAAAGGTTCCATCTTTGAACCTTTAACTCAAAATTTCAACCTACATCCTTTGAGAAAGTTGCTTGGAAGATCAAGAGGAACCTAAAGAGAGGAACATTGTTGAAGTTGCTGAAATTTTACAAAGCTCATCCTCCATTAACAAAGCTTGGATTTCCTTAGGTAAAGGGGGGGGGGGGGGAGAACCTTGAACTCTAGTAGGATTGGTGACTAGAGTAAAGGATTACCCTTGATCCTTCTTCCCTTTCCCTTTTTCTTTTTTTTGAAAATGCATGTTTGAACCTATTGTTGAGTCTGAGAATTAATTTAAGTATTTAAATTAGATTTAAGACTCATTATCCTTAGGTTTTAATGATTAACAAATTATATCATATAAAGACAGGTTCTACTGAGAAAGGTATTGTTCTGTGCATTGTGTTTCAGGTAACAAGATGAAGAAATGTTCTGAAAGAAGAAATCTGCTATAAAAGAACAAAGCAAAAAGAGCATTGGAGGAACTCTCTGAAGATAACCAACCATCTGACAAGAAGAGAAAGACTAGAAGAAAAGTACCAGAAGGCTTGGAAGTAGAAGAAGAAGAAAGGAGCAACAAGCTACAAGAAGAGCAATACAAAATCTGAGAGGAAGAAGAAAGAAACAACAAGTAATAAGAGGAGAACGTCACAACAACTATCTGAAAGGTCAAACAACGTGGAAGACATCAAGGAAGACCAAGAAAAGTCATCATGTTGGGGTGATGAACATACTAAAGCAATCAAGGATGAAGCAATCAACACGCTGAATCAACAAATGAAGAACAAAATCTAGCTCATGGAAAATCATCAAGGACGAAGAAGAGCCATGAAGGAACGATATGAAGAATAGAAGAAGGAAATCTAAATGAAGCAATCAGAGGAAGAAGTGAAGAAGAATCAATATATGCTGAAGTAATGCAACTCTCTGGAAGTCAGTGCACAACGAAGAATGAACACGCTGAACACATACTTTTCAAGTAAAATGACGTGGCATCTCAAACTAACTGAAGAGAAGAAGCACGACTGCAAAAGCTAAAAGCTTTCAAGAAGATCATCAGCCAGCAAAGCCCGCTGAAGAAATCCAACATGCTGAAAGGATCAACCATCTGAAGACATACAACATATTGAAGAGTGTGAACTCGCTGAAGAATCACTCAACTGTCTGATGATGTCTCCATGTCATATACGGATGAAAAGCTTCGACCAAAGGCAAAGACTTTATGCAGAATAACCAAAGGGGTTAAAATGTATTTTGCCATCATCATCAACAAAGGAAATAGTAACAACAACTATTTTCCTCATCCTGATAAGCAAAGTACAACAAAAGGGAAGCTATTGTAGAAAAGCAAATTGACGTCAGAGATAGGTCAGCGCTCCTGTACACCTACTTCTGTTCCTCCACTGCAATACTCAATCAGAAGTCTGAATCCTTGGAAAAAGAAAAAGAAGAAAGAAAAAGAAGAAAGAGAAAGAAGAAGAAGAAGAAAGAAGAAGACGAAGAAGAGAGAGAAATCAACTTGCTGAAGCAAATGGAAATCTCTCAAGATTAAAGAGATTATCTACAGTGTGTCAGAGCCAAGTCATCTGCAAACCTATTCTGCTTAAGAAGAAGCAACCGAATGAGAAGCTATTTCACAACGGCTATATGAGTCAAATCATTTCTTCTCAACGGTAATATCAACAATATTCAAACGACTATATTTTATCAGAACATATAAATAGCCTAAAGTAAGACTTTGAAGATGTTGGCCGAACTTCCAAAGATGCATCCCTAAGGTGTCAACCATAAACAAAAGGGGTGCCATGAATTCTAAAATCATATCTATCTTTGAACCATGACATTTATCAAGCCCACAGAAGAAATTGGCCAAGCTCAATACAAATTATATCAAGCCAACCTTCTGATTATACAGAGATGAATTAGAGCTTAGAATTGTACACTTGTATCTCTGTCATTCCTTGTACTTAGCACTTCATCTTTGTATCCTGAGTGTCATACTCAGTTATCTCTTTGTACAAGTCTCTAAGGTTTAAGTTTCTCAGAAACTTAAACAAACCTTCATTGTAAACACAATAAGTGTCTGAGAGCCTGGAGAGGCTTGGTGGAAGAAATAATACTCCGAGAGCCTGGAGAGGCTTGAAGAAAAAATACTCTGGAGAGCCTGGAGAGGCTTGATAGAAAAGAATACTTGGGTAGAGCCTGGAGAGGCTTGATAGAAAATAATACTTGTTGAGCCTGGAGAGGCTTATCTGTAAAAGAATACTCTTGAGCCTGGAGAGGCTTGACTATAAAAGAATACTGCATGAGTTTCCTGGAGAGGCAGTTGAAAATAAAGAATACTAGGTACAACCTGGAGAGGCTGGGTGAACAAAGAATACTGTACGAGTTGCCTGGAGAGGCAGTTGAAAACAAAGAATACTTGTTGTTAAGCCTAGAGAGGCTGGTATAAAGAATACTTGTAATCTGGCGAGATTAGTGGAAAATCCAGTGCTGGTTTGCCCTGAGACTGGATGTAGCTCATTGATAGTGGGTGAACCAGTATAAACCTCTTGTGTAAATTCTCTCTACCCTTAACTCCTTACTTTCACTAGTTTATTTGTTTATTACTAACCTGGGAAGGGCTTGAAAAGTTAATTCAGTTTCAATACACGCAAACTTAATAAATCAAACAAATCGTTTTCAAAAGGAATTTACTGAACTTTCTGAAAAGGTTCAGAAAGTTCTCTAACAACGTGGTTTTCAACAAATCAATAAATCAACTGAATGTTAGAAATTTCACTCAGTCCATTGTATTCAGTAAGACCTTGAAAAATGTGTTTTCACAATCACTGTCTAACTTAAATAATTTTCAAATGAAAAACATTTTTGAATTAATATGTTTTCTGTTTATTTGTCAAAATTTACTTTATACAAGTCCTCAAAAATTGCTTTTAAATAAACCTTCTGAAGAACGCTTACACATTTTATTGTAGTGAGCAAGTTTTTGTAAAACTCATTCTCATAAGCTTCCGCATATCTTTGAAAATTCATACCTTGCTTAATGAGTTTTCAACTGTAACTTGTGAAGGCTAAGATTAAACATTTTAGGAAAAGGTGTTCAAAAATAATTTGTAAATCTTCAAAACTGTATTCAACCCCCCTTCTAATGTTTCCTGTGGTTATTTCACCTATTTCTTTTGAGAAATGGTTCGGCCAAGCTTGCTTGGATGTGTTTGCATGTTACTAAAATTTAATTGATGGTTGAAATGTGTTGATGATTTGATTCTAAGTGCATGCAAACTATTATTTTGATGATTGGAATTTTATCCTTTTTTATCAATATGGTTCGGTCATGATCAATTAGAGGTGGATGCATGTTTTAAAAATTTATTTGATGATTGGAACATGTTAATATGATGATTATAGATACATGCAAAGTGTTACTTGAGTTTTGAAATTTTTGAGAAATTATTGGATTGTGATGTTCTTGGTGTTCATACTCGTGTTCATGTAAACTCATGAGATGAATGTGTTTGATCTTGAAAAGTGGATGAATTGGGAGTTGATGTGTTTATGGGCCTTAGTAGCCCAATAAGTCAAAAAGACTTAAAAACTTAAAGTAACAAGTAAAGGTAAAAAAGATAACTTCCATGGTGAATTGATAATTCAAATTCGGGTAAAAAATAAACCCATGATAAAGTCACCACAAAACTCATGTTACTTGGTAGAAACTTGATAAAATGGACCCTTATGAGTTACCTAACCATTGGGCCTCTAGTTTAGGCCCAATACCTTCAAAAAAATTCATAAGACTCAATTTTGAGTTTAGTAAGTCCACTAGTCCAACTCTCTTAAGTTAATAGTCAAACTCTCTAAGTTAATAGATCAACTCTCTTAAGTTAAGAGATCAATTCTCTTAAGTTAATAGATCAAGGCCTAAACTAATAAAGTCCTAATCACCCAAGATCATAAATTAATCTTAATTATTAATCATTAATGAGGTGTTAATAACATGATTAAGACTTAATGATGATTAAAGGACTATAAATATGATTAACCTTAACTAAGTGTAGTTAAAAGCTTAATCCAAGACTAAGGAAGAGATTAAGAGTTAATTAGGATCTTAAGTAAAGAATAAGACTTAATTAAGAAGGATTAGCCTTAATTATAGTCAAATTAAGGATTAGACCTAGTCCTAATCATATTCATAAGATGTGTAATACTATTCATAAGACACAACCATAAGCCTTAGTAAGCTATAGGACTTAAGTGAAAAGTGATCATTAGTTTTAAAGACGAATGAATACAGTTTACCTTAAAAGCTTATAACAAACACACTCTTCTTGCATAAGACTTGAGAAGCCTAGTAAGAAAGTGCGGATTAACCCGAGATGGGGTTTGGTTCTCCTTGTGAAGGAAGGTCATTGAATCGGTGCCATGCCGCGGGGAGTGGTTACGTGGAAGGATTCAATAGACTTTTCCTGTAAGGACTGTGTATGCTGAGAAGCATTGAATGTATGACATGAATCATAAATCATTGGTAATATCTAAGGTTGAGAACCTTACGACCTAATATGGTAGTGACACGTTGGTATTGTGTGAAACTGGATGGGAAGGGTGCACTGGGTTTTGCAAAGAACTCCAGCGGGTCGTCAAATGGGACGCCAGCCCTGAGGATAGTTGAGTTCCAAACTTAGCATCAGGAGACATAGGCTAGCTCCCTACCATCGAGTTCATGGGGATCAAACTTGACTATTCCTGTCGCTCTCAAGGTTTCGGGGTCAGTTGAGATTGTCTGGAAGGTTCACAAAAGAAATTTGGCCAAAAGAAAATATGAGCAAGGATCTTTGTACCGATGCTACTAAAGACTCTAACTCCTGATACATTGTACATATAGGTCGTGCAGTTGCTGTGTGCACTGTGATGGTGATTTCCCTGGGCCCTCATGCATCATAAATAGTGTCATGATTGCAAAGTATGCAATAGGCTGTGTGCATCATGATGACGACGTGTGTATGTGCTTGTTTGGTTGGATTGTGTGAATTTTCCTTGTGTGTGTGCTCTAGAAACTATATCCTATACCACGTGAGTTCATGCGATGTGTTCTCACCCTTCCTTTGTTTGCTGTTTGCTTGTTATTTGGCTGTGCCTTTTCTTTTACGACGTCAGCTGGCATCAGAGACACACTACATGACTTCTATGCGAGTGGAGCTTCGATGGATACCGAGAGGGACATGGAGGATGACGGACATACCTAGGAGGTGTGTCTTCACTGGGGAGGTTCGCATTATCATCTCTCACCCCGGCCTCCCTTTGTTGCAAGAGATAGATTTTGTTGTTCCGTTGACGCTAGAGTTTCAGACACCACCAAACTTGTTGCGCTATACTACTTTTCGTCGGTCCCGTCGTCGCCAGGCCTCTTCTGTAGCATCCCGTTCGTCACGCATAGCAGATCTCGTCGATTCGGATTTTCCGCGTTACTCACCTGCTTCGGAGGCATCCGGTTCCGTTCCTTACGTTCTGATGCGCGAGATCGCCCTCTCTCAGATGCAATGGGGATGATTATCATTGACGACTCGTCAGATGAGGAGGACCCGGAGGAGGACCCAGAGGAGGATCCCTCTCTGCCGAGTGACGAGGAGTAGAGTAGTTGTACTTTGAGTCTAGTTGTGATCAGCTCTGAGTTTTGTGATCTCCCTTTTGTATTTTTGTATTGAGGTCACTTTGATTATTTATTTCACTTCTAGAACTCATGTTTATATCTTATGGTCTGTAAGCTTTGTGTGTACAATGGTTTATGTTTGTACTTAAAATACACTATTTATTTCTACATGTGATGTTTATGTTAAATGAACGTATGTGTATGCAACGTAGTAATGTTTCGACGCTTTTCAAAAAATAAATTTTTCATGTAAGAAAAGAATGTTTTATAACACTAAAAATGGAACTGGAGATGTAGTAGTTAATGGCTACTAATCTACTTTTAAAAAAATAATTTCGCATTTTTACCGACTTGTATAATACCCGTTTGTCACGTGCAACACATGTGACATTCTTAGTAGTAACTAGGGGTGTCACACCCTCCTCCACCTCCACCTCCTCACAGGAGCCGTAGCTCTCCAACAACTCCATCGGACCAACCTTCTCGTGGAGAACTTCTTGATTTCATCTGCTACCAAGGCGCCATGCTGGAACAATACGCGCAACGCCTCAAGAAGTTTGAGACTGAGCAGCAATTGCAACGTTTACAGCTTCGTCTCGTTGAACAAGAAGGAGGTTCTGAGCGCCAACCTTCACCATGGCGCGCATCCAAAGCCTCTCCCAAGCCTGAGCATCCAACCTCACCGCAGTGTGAGCGTCAACCCTCATCCAGGCCAGAGTGCCAACATTCCTCGCAACCTTCAGTGCAATCAGTGCACTTTAATTCCCGTCCTCGTAATTGCATAGCACCAGTTCTCGTTGTGTCCCGCCATATTCACAACGACGAGGTTATATCCAAGTCATTTTTCCATTTTCGGAGCGGATAATGCTTTTCCCCATGGATAAGCGTTTTGAGAAAATTCCAGTTCCGGAGCTCTATGACGGGATGGGAGATCCCCTGGAACACCTGGATATTTATGAATTCGCGATGTCAATTAGGAATGACTCCGGGCCAATCATGTGCAGAGTATTTCTGTTATCCCTGGAGAAGACCGCCCTCAGGTGGTTCCAAACACTGCCTCTGAGGTCCATCAATACCTGGGCTGAATTGAGAGCAAAATTCATCACCAGCTTCACCACCAGCAAAGTGCAGCCGAAGACAGAGGCATCCTTAAAGCAAATCCGTCAAGGACCTTTAGAATCACTCCGAGACTATATTAGTCGTTTTACCAAGGAGGCTCTGCTTGTTCAAGGGATACAGCCCAGGGTGCAGTTGATGTTGGCCAAAGATGGCCTTATTCCCCATTCTCCTTTTTGGATTGAATTGTCCAAAAGAAAGCCGTCCACAATGGAAGAATTCCTAAGCACGGCCGAGGAGTATATTAGTCTTGAGGATGAAGAACTCTCCCTTAAAGTGAATGAAGTTAACCCCGGCCAAGCCTCAAAGATGTAGGGGCAGAAGAACGATAAGGTTGGTTGGCAAGAAGGCAAGGGGGATCAAGAGGTTTTGGGCCGCTACAACTCCGACACCCCCTTAAACACATCCCAGAGCAAGATCCTCAACGAAATTTTGAAAGTCGAGATGTATAAGGCCGAGATGAGAAGGCTAAAGCCAATGAAGTCGACATCCTCAACTGATAAATCCAAGTACTGCAGATTCCATAAATCCCAGGGGCATGACACTGACTGTTGTATCCAGTTGAAGGATGCAATTGAGGAACTTATCCGGCGTGGTAAGCTGGATTGATACAAAAAGGGGGAAGGCGGAGAGACCTCCCGCCGTCCTAAAACCGACATGCGAAGAAATGATTACCGACATGATGACCACTGTAACGTCCTAATTTCTTAATTCAAGAACAATGTCCAATGGAAAACACTATTCCAAATTTCTGGAATTATTTCACGTCATTTTCGATATCGGCATACAAAGAACACGATTGCCTAAGCAATCCAACGTTTGCTTAGACTTCCACAAAATCCAGCATCATTATTCTTATTACAAAATCCTCAATCAAAACCTAGGAATGAACCTACACTTTGAGTGTTATGGTTCACAGAGCTCATACCGAAAATCTGGCAGAGTTTCCCCTAAAAACTGGACGTTTACTAATTTCTATCTTAACCTGAAATCCAACAAAACCACCAGTACAGTCTATAACAACACAACATAATACAATTCAGCTACAATCAAGCCTCCATGGCCAATCTAAAGTTTTTACAGAATTACATCATTAACTATCAATTACAATTTATTAACAGTTAAGAAATTCTCTTGACCACTGGGAATGGATGAATCCACTACAAGAGCTTCACTTACCTTCTGAACATGAAACTGGAACATCCTGCATAACTAAAATATATCCCTATAACGTGGGGTGAGACTACGGTCCCAATGAGCAAAGCATGCAGCAAGCAGTGTGGGGTGGCAGGCATATGTCAATGCAGCACATCATTCAACAATTTATAAATAAACCCATATTACATACATCAACATAGCATACATGAAATCTTTAAATTATCTCAAATGAACTATACCCAATCTTATAAAAGTCTAATGCTACATTTCAAGTAAACATGATGTGCATGAATGCATGATCTGCTTTACCCGGTAGACGGGTTCTTTTCACTATCTCTGGGGTTAGACCTGAGCTCAGACTACAAGGAACGTCTTCCTTGGGGACGTATCCTGCCATTACTCTGGGGACCGAAGTCCAAGTTTTACTCTGGGGACCGAAGTCCAATTATTTCTCTGGGGACCGAAGTCCAATCTTGTATTACTAAAGGTGATATGGGGCCGAAGCCAAAACTCTGGGGCCGAAGCCATTTTCTGGGCTAAAGCAAAAACTCATTTTCTCTGGGAGCCAAAGCTCAAAAATCATTTTCCGGTTAATTGGCCAAAGGCCTAGATGCAATGCACACGCAATACATAATACACATAGTTCATGAATCTTTCTATATTTAAACATAATCTTCCTTACCACTCTTAACATGTGCAAAAACATCTATCTATGACAAAATCATCATAAATCATCAAGAATCATCTGTAGAAGTCACCCAATAACATTTCACCCTTAAAATCCCAAAATCCCCAATTTCCTCTAACCTAGGGTTTTCACCTACAACCAATAATCATCTTAAAACATGTTTATCATCCGATCTAACTACAGATCAACATTTCACATACCAAAGGGAAGAGGAATAAAAGGATAGGGGTCATACTAGAAGCATACAATAGATGAGGTGGAAGTGTGTGAGCTTTACTCACCTCAATGGAAGCTCTAATGGAGGAAGAGGAGGAAGAATATGATGGAGGAATGGTGGAATCCAAGCTGTAGGAATGGTGGAGCACCTTCAATCAAGCCCTTCTCCATCTCCAAGCCCTCTCTCTCTCTAAAACCCTCTCCCTCTCACTCTAAAAACTCAAGGAATGGAGGAAAAATGAGAAGAGAAAGGGGAAAAAACGCATTTTAAAACGTTTCTGCTGCTCACGCGTGCTGGAGCGCACTCCAAACAGAGGCTGCTGTCCCGCACGTGCTTCAGCACACTTCTACGCGCTCCAAGGCACTCTGGGCGCTGTAGTGCATAAACTTGCTGTTTGGAGGTGCAAATGAGCTCGGAATACTATCATATAGCATATCAAACTGAAGCCCCGGAAATTAGCTTTCTAATGAAAGTGGAATCACCTTAATTGAACACCCTTGGATCTAGATATATGCGAATTAGTGCACCAAGGTCATTAGGCCTAACTCCCAAATTAAGCAATAACCTCGGTTTGTGCCCCTCTTGGTTCCAATACATTTTTCTCCTTCTCAAACTTAATTCCTCTCCATGAAAACCTTATTCTAACTTAGCTCTTCTCATCCAAACCCTCCCCCACTCTAATTCCTGATAAATCAATTCCCTAACTCTCATCTAATATCATACCTTCCCAATCTAGTTCTTCTCCCTCTAATATACTTTTTCTTATTCTTAAATCGTTATAATCCTCTTAATTCATTTACCAAATTCCTATCTAAATTCGCATTCAGAACTCCAACATCTCATACCACTTCCAACTCTCTGTTACTTGGCCAGAACCCCAGTCTAACGCTCTCACCATAGTTTCTAGGCCCTAATTTTTGGGATGTTACAACCACCGCCATGAATCTAGCCGACATGGGCGCAGTAGATCCCGAACCAGATCGCCGAGGAGAGAAAGGTCAAGGTCAAGGAGGCCCGCAGTATATCACACTCCATCTTCTTCCTCTAGGAGGGACCGCCAGGATCCACCGTCATCATCTCAGCGATAATCCCCAATTGGGGAGGAACGTCCACCTCCCGAGCATCTCGTCATCTACGTCATCCCGGGAGGCTTTGCCGAGAAGGTGAAAGCGGGAACACTAAGAAAAGACACCTGAAAGAAATTTTTGTCAGCCTCATACTCTTCGCGCCCAGATCACAATTCTCAGAGGAGGAAGCTAGCTCCTCTTAGTTTTTCTGAGAACGACTATGGCCCAGTCATCCTGGGTCATGACGATCCCCTTCTTATCTCAGCTTTTATGGCGAACCATGAAGTCAGGAGAGTGTTTGTTGATCAGGGAAGCTTTGCCGACGTCATGTTCTACATAACATTCCGAAAATTGCATATCCCAGAATCAGACTTGTTACCTTATAACGACGGCGATTTGATAGGCTTCTCTAGTGACAAGATACGTCCGGAAGGTTACGTGGAACTTCTTGTTACCTTTGGGTAGCCACCTGCTTCGAAGATGTCCAAGGTGCGGTTCTTGGTAGTGGACTGTCCCACTACTTACGCCATTCTAGGAAGGCCAACACTGAATGTCATTGGGGCCATAATCTCTTCAAGCCACCTCATGATGAAATTTTGGTGTGACGAGGGTGATGTCATCAGTGTCCGGGGTGATCAAGCCATGGCCTGAGCTTGCTATAAGAAATCTTTGAAGATCTCAAAGCAGGAGAAACCTGGGCCTTTGGAGCAAAAGACTGTTTTCCAGTCGTCCTCTCCAGGGTAATGCTAACTGATTTGGATGTTAGGGAAGACGTTGCAGACTTGCGACCAATTCCTGAAGGCATTTTTCGTCCATTACAACTTGGCCCCAACTCGCACCAAGTCGTCCAACTCGGAAATGGACTCAGCGCGGAAGATGACGAGGCTCTCTGCACACTGATTCACCAAAATTCAGATTTATTTGCATGGACTGCGATTAACATTCCAGGATTGAACCCCGAGGTAATTTGCCACCGCCTCTCCGTGGACCCAAGGATCAAGCCCATCGAGCAGAAGCGTCGGAAGATTGTTGAGATCTTGGCAAGCGCACCAATATCGCAATAGTATAATAGTTAGAAAGTAGGGGTTGTCATACCCACGAGGAATGGATTACAATCAAATTCTTAGCAATCGAGCTCAATACGCAAATATACACAAAAAGATGTTGGATTTGTGTTGATGAAAAAGTGAATTGTAAATGGCATATAAATTCAATAAAACAGTAAGTAAAAAGTAGTAAGGGAATTCAGTTGGGAAATTGGGATTGAATTTCATCTATTGCGCCCTTTTGTACTTTGGGAAACCATTAACATATAGGAACTCGAATTAAACAATATTGAAGCACAAGCATAATTCATTCACATTGATTCCTCAAGTATGAAATCCTTAGAACAATCTCTTAAACACCAATCCCTCGGATGTTTAACAGATTGACTAACATTGAGAAAAGTTGTTTTAAGCAATCGATATATCGAAACCTATTCCTAGTATTTTCAGTCTATCGATTATTCTTATACAAATCAGATTTAAGAATTGCTTTCCAGCCAAATCAAGAAATCCAAGTCAAAATCCTATTGGGTTAATAGAATTAAGCATTAAGAGTAGAATAAGAACACCAATATTGAGAAGAACGAAATTCCTATATATTAAAGAATCCAAATTACAATCAGGTCTGAATTGACTACATTCAATCCCACGGAGATGTTTAGCTACTCATGGTAGCACTTACAAACCAAATGAAAGAGAAGAAAGATTGCATCCAAAGCTTCCCAACTATGTATTTCTCTCCCTCCTCTGCTCCAGAATTCTCTGTTTTTCTCCAAAACTCTATTCTTCATTTGAAAAACTGTCTGACGGCTCATTAAACGCTAGGTTTACGAACTTGCGCTCAAGCGCAGGAAATAATAACATTTGAGAAAACCTGCGCTCTGAGCGCAGGAGACAGGAACTGACTTCAGGTTTTTATAAAACCTGCGCTCAGCTTGCACTTGGAGCGCTTGAAACAGTAACTTCCTCTGATTGATGAACTTGCGCTCAGCTTGCGCTCTAGGTGCAACTAGAGCTCAGAAAACAACATCTATCTCTTTTATTCCTGCTCCTTTGCTCTTGGATTTGTACACTTGATGCCTCCATTTATATGGTGAGTTCTCATATGTAAAAATGAACAAATTTTCTATCAAAATAGCATCAAATTCTAATTTGAATCTAACAACTACAAACAACTAAGAATTTATCAGAAAGGGGTACTTCCGGAGCCTAATTGCATGCATTTGTTATCATTAAGTGCTGAATTTATAACAAAGTTTCACTGACTTTAAGCACTTATCAACTCCCCCCAACTTAGCTTCTTGCTTTCCCTCAAGCAAGATAATGGATTCAAACAATTATTCAAATCTCAAATTCTGAAATTGGTTGATTAGAAATCATTCTCAAGGTCCCTTGTTAAGCAGCTTCATTTTCCAAACTAAAAATTCAAAATTAGAATAAAGTGGTGACTCCAAAATCAAATAGAAAACAGGATAGAGATGCATTCAATCTTTCAAGAGAAGCAATTGTGACAACAATTGATTAATATTAATGAAAATTCTCTCAATCCTCACAGGTGAGTGTTACTCTCAACTTTTCCACTGAAATTGAACAAATCAAAATTGCCATTCATTTCCAATTCAAACACAAACACACAGTCATCATGGATCTTAAGGTCTTTTCTAGGTTGTAATGAGGCCAGGCTTCCAAGAATTATAGTTTTTTTAGGATAACAACAAGAAACACAGCTTTAGGAAGAGAGAGCATAACTACATTCTAAACAACTTTTCATGTTCACTCTCAATTTACCACTTCACTCTTGACTTCCAATACCTCAATACAAAATTTTTTTCTTTTCTTGGTCATTCACTCCCCTTTTTCTCTTTTCTCTTTTTTTTGAGAAGAATCTTTCTAATTAATACTAGGGAGTGAATTACATTACTCAGTGTTGATCTTTTCAAGCACACTCTACCAACCAATTCTGATAGCCGGATGGGTGTAGGATCTAGAATTGAGCAAAACCAACCGATTAGAATCAATTAGAGGCACTAAAATTGCGAATTATAGGTGCAGGGCAGCAGCTATAATTGCGCAAGAAAATGCAAGAAAATGATAGAAAATGAAAGAAAAAGTGGAGAGGAAGAAATGGGAAGGACACCACTGAAGCAAGAATCCACTTGCAGCAGATAAGTCCAATGCCAGACGCCACTAATTCAGGAGAATTAGATAAGTCTCAGTATGGTTTGAGCAACAACCACCAAGCCTCACTCAACTCACAAAGGGAGGACAAAATTTGGCATAATGCCTTTACTTCAAAATTCAATGTGTCCAAATACAAGAGAGGAGGCCCCTTTATATAGGAGAAGGGGAGTGAGGGGGCGGCCACTTACATGAGGGAAGGGGGAGAAAAATAAAAGATGAGTGAAATCCCATCCTAAGTGGGATTTGAACCCATGTCCCTAATGGCTTATGGCTAAGCTAAGCCTTAAGCCAATAAACCCAAAAATAGCGCCCCTTTTAACAAGGAAAGAAAGATGAGGTAATTTTCTATCTTAGGTGGGATTAGATCCCATGACCTCCTAAACCTTGTAGCCAGACAACCTTTATTTTGTAGGGTAGTGTCCCTTTATTTGTAGGACACTAATTTCTCCAACTCTTCCTTGCTTGAAGTTGGTGCATATCCTCCAATGTAGGTCTTGCAGGTCCAAGCTCCTAGCAGAGTGTTATCATTCCCTCCCCCTTGAAAAGGATTGACCTCAAATCTGAAAATTCAGAAAGAAGCTTTAAGAGTAATGAACTAGGTAGAAGAAGGGGATGGATGACAAAATTTAGGAAGTAAGAAGATACTTCCCTTAGCCCTTGGAGAGTAGAGTTAGAGGTCCACAAGTTGAACATCTTCCTTGAGCCTAGACAACAAGAAGAAGACCCATAAGTATTATTCCAAAGCAAGAAAAGTGAAAGCTCATAACAAAAATACTTGGGGATCATAAAGATTAGCAAAATAAAAACATAGGAGATAAACAAGAGGTATTTGAGATAAGGGTTAGAAAACTCCCTTAATGAATATTGAACCATCTTGTCCATGTACTCTATGGATTTAGATCCTGGATCAAAGACTAATCTTTTGAAGCCCTCCCTTGCAAGTAAGAGAAGTAAGTGGTCATGGAGAAGGCTTAGGAAATAAATTCCACATAATTACGAAATGTGTTTCAATGTGCAACATTCACCAAAATATTCTACACTATGTTCCCAAATAAATGCACAAGTGAAACTGTGTGGCATGAATGTTTTAATATTTTTCAATAACATTCCAACATTTTTATTGAACATAACACATGAATCTTGAGTATGATTGTCAAAAGTGTAATGTATATGTTCATGCCATGAGGTATTCATACAAGTTTGTTCACGAGGCATATCAATTCTAATGCACTCACTCAAGTAATATGACACCTTTTGCATATTATCATTTGTGTTCATGTAAGGTGAAACATCAAAAGAATTATTTTGAGCAAGCACACTATGAAGCATATCATTATGTAAGATGGATGTCAAACAAGTTTTCTCATATGTTATAGCTTTATCCAAATTTTTATCCTTTTTACTAACCAGTTCAAGAGCATAATACACATATTTATATGAAACAATTATTTGAGGACCAAAATGTGTATTCAACTTATAAACCCAAACCAAAGGTGCATGCATATTCAATCCAACTTCGTTATCATTCCTATCATGCAATCTAAATTGATCAAAGGAATTGACTAAACATGCATCTCTAGTAAGTTTCATGGTACTCTTACTTGATTTTTCTAAATATGCAATAGGTTTGAAAGCATTATCAACATTGTTTATTTCTTTCAACCATGTAGTGCTTTGTGGCATAAAATTGTGCATAGAGAGAGGCATTTCATGCATAAAGAAATTAAGTTTAGGAAACTCCCTTTCAACAACTTGAATTGAATTCTTTGCAACACTAGAAGTATTTTCCATCAACCTATTCATGCTTTCACTAGAAGAGTTAGTATTCAACTGATCACAAGATAAACATACTTTCTCTTCTTGCACTCTTAATTCTTTTTCCTCTTTTTTAAGTTTTTCTTCTTTCTCTTTTTCTATTTGTTCTCTTTTCTCTTGTTCTACTAACCTCTTAAGTGTGATTTGATCTTTCCTAACTTCACTTGAGGTCATAGGCATAAACTTAAATTTTATTCCTTGGTGGCGGAACCTATAGGTATTGGAAAACCCATCATATTTTACCCTTCTCTCATATTGCCAAGGTCTTCCTAATAGGATGTGTGAGGCTTCTAAGGGTATAACATCAAAGGTCATTTCATCTTGGTAATCCCCAATTTTGAACCTTAAGCTCACTTGCCTATCCACCTTAAATTCTTCCTCATCACTCACCCATTGAAGTGTATAAGGTTCTGGATGTGGGGTAGTAGGTAAGTTTAGCTTGTTAACTAACCTAAGGCTAGCTAAGTTGCTACTACTTCCTCCATCTATGATCACTAAACATACCTTATCTTCAATTTGGCACCTAGTGTGGAATAGGTTCTCTCTTTGGCTCTCTTCTTCACCCAAAGGTGTTTCTAAGGATTTTCTAAACAACATTGTTGCCCTTTCCCCCTGCCTCCTTCCTTCCATTCTCCTAGATTGATTAAAGTTTTATGGACCTTTCCACTTAACTAAGTGTTTACACTCAATGGAATGTTAACACTCGTGTATGTCACTCTTTTTAGGCTTTTTCTATAATGATACTCTCTTGCCTCTTCTACTCGGTTGGAGGTTGATTAGAAGTTGCAAATACCAACGTGAGTCTAAGTCTTAACCCTTACCCAAATAGAAGCGCACTAACAAAGAAAAATACCTACTGGAAGAAGATTGGAAAATCCTAAGACAAAACAAGGAATTGATATGACAAACAAGAAAAGTTGGCACTCAAACAAGCTTATACACAAGAGCAGACAGCAAACAAGACAAGACGAAAGAAATTGCAAAGAGAATTGTTTTTTGGTGATTTTTGAAAAAGAGTTGCCAAAATTGTCATTTTAAAGAAAAACAGCAAATACAACTCAATTACGATATACAGGGAAATGAACAGAAAATTACAGTAAAACTGTCACTGTATTGTTGGGATACTTCTTTGTTTTTGTTTTTCTATTTTTTTTGATTTTTTTTTTGAATTTTTGACTCTTTTTGGGTGTCTTTTGACTTTTTCTTCCTTGTTGTTGACTTTTGCACCATATTTTGCTTTTTACACCTCTTTTTCTATTTTTGGCACGTACGTATCTTTTGTATTTTTCTTGCCTTTTCTTTCTTTTTTTTTTGTCTTTTTTCCCTAACAGAAAATTACAGAAATTTGTACACAATGAAAAGAAAATTAACTGTACCTATTGTAATATTTTTGGAATTTTCTGACAGTAAACTAGTCCTAGTGGCCTAGAAAAGCAAAAATAATGAATAAACTGATTTCTAAAAACTGTAAAAACGTGATGGCAACTTGATTTCAAAAATGGCCAAAGAAATTGCTTAGCACTTCCTTGTTAACTATACAAAACCGGTATGGTCACAGAAACGCGCTTGGTTCAATTTTAAGATTGGAATTAAAATTTGAAGGAAAATCAACAATTAGAATTTGTTGATCTTCTTCCAATACTATGAACCAAAAAAGATCCTATAGGTGAGCGTTTTGCACAATCAAACAGGGAAAGTCCAAGGTAGGGATAACAATCAATCCAAATTTGCAATCAGAATGCCAATCAAACAGACATAACAAGAGTAGGAAATTGAACAACACAAGAGCCCAAAAATGGGCATAAAATGGAAAAAATAAGAAGAAAAATTGCGCAAAATAAATGGCAAGAAATTAAAGGGGGAAACTGAAATTAAAAGGATGGGGAGGACAGAAATGTAAATGGCAGAAAGTAAAGGGGATGGCAGAAAGTAAAAGGATGGGGAGAGCATAAATGTAAAGGGGGAAGCGGAATTTAAAAGGATGGGGAGAGCATAAATGTAAATGGCAGAATGTAAAGGGGAGAGCAGAAATTAAAAGGACGGGGAGAAGCGGAAATTAAATGGCAGAAAATTAAAGCCGGAAAGTAAAGAGATGAATATGGGGGATGACAATTAATGGTGAAGGAGAGAAAATGTAGGTGAACGATCTTTGGAAAAATGAAGACAACAATGCCTCCTCTTACCACACTTCACCACAAACAAGCAATTATATCAATTAATTTGCAAGAATCACTCAAGAACAAGTATGAGCAATTAGATAGGCATTTTATCAAACACCTATGGGGTGGGAATTAGCGGCCCAAAAACCCCTCTAATTCAAGCAATTGCAAGCAAATCAAACAAGCTGATAGCAGCAGAAAGGCACCTCGGGCCCGGGAAACAGTCCAAGTCCAAATTACAATTGAAAAGAGGGAGGATGGAATTACACTAAAATGATGAAAATTCTGCACTAAATAGGTGCAGCAAACCCACGCCAAACAGCCCCAATTTTGCTCCAAATTTGCTCAAATTCAACAAGCTCTGATGACTAATTGATAGATGGATGGGTGTAGGATCTAGAATTGAGCAAAACCAACCGATTAGAATCAATTAAAGGCACTAAAATTGCGAATTATAGGTGCAGAGCAACAGCTATAATTGCGCAAGAAAATGCAAGAAAATGATAGAAAATGAAAGAAAAAGTGGAGAGGAAGAAATGGGAAGGACGCCACTGAAGCAAGAATCCACTTACAGCAGATAAGTCCAATGCCAGACGCCACTAATTCAGGAGAATTAGATAAGTCTCAGTATGGTTTGAGCAACAACCACCAAGCCTCACTCAACTCACAAAGGGAGGACAAAATTTGGCATAATGCCTTTACTTCAAAATTCAATGTGTCCAAATACAAGAGAGGAGGCCCCTTTATATAGGAGAGGGGGAGTGAGGGGGCGGCCACTTACATGAGGGAAGGGGGAGAAAAATAAAAGATGAGTGAAATCCCATCCTAAGTGGGATTTGAACCCATGTCCCTAATGGCTTATGGCTAAGCTAAGCCTTAAGCCAATAAACCCAAAAATAGCGCCCCTTTTAACAAGGAAAAGAAAGATGAGGTAATTTTCTATCTTAGGTGGGATTAGATCCCATGACCTCCTAAACCTTGTAGCCAGACAACCTTTATTTTGTAGGGTAGTGTCCCTTTATTTGTAGGACACTAATTTCTCCAACTCTTCCTTGCTTGAAGTTGGTGCATATCCTTCAATGTAGGTCTTGCAGGTCCAAGCTCCTAGCAGAGTGTTATCAAAATCCCAATTTCATTGAATAAAATGCACCTATGCTTTATACCCCTAAGTGTGTAAAGGATATGAATCAATACTAATATTAAGGTTAAGGTGCATAATTCAAGAAAATTTCAAGCTCAAGTGGGCTACCAAAAATAGGTGTAATCATATACAGGTTGGCTATTTGGCACTGAGTATTTTCGAATTCAACAAATTTGCCTTAATCATTTCCATGCTTATTATGTGCAGTAATAGAACAGAAACTCAAGCAATAATAACTGACAATTAACAGTGGAAAAACTCTCAAACTGTTTAGGGTCCCACATACTCACTGGCTTTCTGGCTGATTTCCTTAAGTCAATTATCTATTGCACAATTAACTACCTTAATTAATTATCCTGCACCAAAATCCTAATCCTATTTGATTATGAATTCAACCACTTTTTCCATTTTCTCCTCCTTGTTCAGTTCACTTAGCTGTACTAAACTTCAAACATTTACTAATTTGATTTCTTTTCAACCAATTCCTACTTTTTTTGTAACAAATTCTAACGAGAATTAAAATAAATAATAAAAAATCCTAACTTAACTAAAGTAATGAATATATAATCCTAACAACCATACTTCATCACTAAAGTGTTGAACAAAGTACAGAATTATCAAATAAAAGAGAAGAAAAGAACAATAAAAAGAAAGAAAAATACCGTTTAAACACATCCATCATCAACAGAGTTTGCTCCCGTTCCCTCCTCATCATGTGCTGCAGAATCATGTGCTGGTCCAACTCCAGTTGTTGCTCCACTCCCCTCGGAAAGATAGGACTGTCCCTAGGCCACTGTAAATATGTCTGGAACTGCTCCGGAGTCATACCTGGGTAAGGTCCTCTAACATTATGATACAAAAACTCCTAAAGGTAGAGTTGTCCTCAATGGGTGGAGATTTGCTGCTGATACATGTGGTCCATGGACAGTTGGAGTTGCGTGATCCGCTCCTCCAATGGCTGGTGTGGTAGGTCAGCTGGTGGTGGATGATGTGGTGGTGGTGCTCCGGCTCCTCTTGAGGCTGGTCCTGCTCCTCAGGTGAACAACAATACTGTTCAATATATCTTCTATTAATCGGGGACCTAATTAGAGTTGTAGGGTTCACCTCAACCCCCTGGTACCTGCACAGTGCTGTGATGAGCGCTGGAAATCCCAAACAAAATTTGGAATGGTCACTACGACGCTCCACTGCAGTCTGGACAAGGACATCGAGCTTCTCAGAACTGATCCTGGCTATGTCAATGTCCATAGCCGATAGGATGCAATAAATGAGGTGAGCAGTCTCCACAGTAATGTCCGGACACATGGTTGTTTGGCCGCACATTGGCCAACAACAGGACTGTCCACATCTGAGTGATGCTTCTCAAGTCCCTCCTCTGGATCCGGGCAGCCTCTTCATACTGGTTGGTCTCAAAAGTGCGCCCCGGTAAGCAAAGGTATTGAGCATTGCGAGTGTCCAGCTCCTCATTACCATAAGTTCCAATTTCCCTCATCAGTAGCTTGTACTGGCATTGGAGATCTTCATCGAATGGGAATGGGTTGCCCAAAAACTCATTAATAGCGACACGATCATAGGAAACCCATCGTCCGCGAACCAGGGATGTCTTGTCCACCATGCTTCCTGGTTCGCCTGTTGCGTTGGCATAGAACTCGTGAACAATCTTAGGATCAAAGAACTGGTCGGGTTCTGCTACCCGCCGCCATTGCCTTCGAAAAATCTCCAAGTTAAACTCTTCGAACTCCTCAGGTCTTAGCTCAACTCTCCTCTCAAGTATGAACTTGCAGTTCTTGATGTACTGGTACTTTTCTTGTTCTGCTGCATCCCTAAACTTTCTGTCATCAAAGGGGGGCTCCAATGGAGAATTCTCAGAACGAGGCCTCTTCCCTTTTTTCATTCGGGACATGGTATGATTAGAAGTGGTCTTAGTACGAACCATCCTGTAAAATTTAAAGCAAAAATTCAGATACATCCTAAATGGAAGCAGTAGAAAACACAAGCAACCTTGCAATGCATGAACAATCAACCACATTATATTCTTCATTGGAGCCAACAACACCAAAAACAAAGCATTCATGTAACAGTTGATATCATGAGCATTTAAACAAAATTTTTCATGCATTTATCAAAGAGTAATCCTAAACTCATTTAGAATGGGTAACTCAAATGACAAGTCACAGACAGAGCAACACCACAACACAATTCATACCAACAATCTCAATTCATACAGTTAAACCCAGCCAAATTATAACCATAGTCCAATAATACTGAACAATCCTAATGAATATGCAACTTTACAAACCTAAGTCCTCTACCCTAAGGTTCAGCATAAAAACACAGAAACAGAGGAAAATAAACAGCGAAAATTGATCTAAAAGATTAAAACATACCTTATACAGCAAAATGAGTAGGAGAAGAAGAGGATTGGAGAGTATAAATGGAAAAAAGAGGGTGCCCTGGCAGAGGGTTTGAGCTCTAGGTTCTCTTGAGAAACAGGGGGTGGAGTTGAAATGACTCAACCCCTGTTTCTGTTTTGAATTTAAGATGCAACGCGTAGCTGCACTCAGCCTGCGCTCAAGCGCAGCAATCAGTTACCAGTGAGCGCGTCGCTGCGCTCAGCTTGCGCTTGAGGGCAAGTGAAACGCAACAAACAGAAAGTTTTTGTAATTCCTGCACTTTGCCTGCGCTCAGGGCACAGATGAAGCGTAGGAAACAGAGACAAATTCAAATTTCTACGCTCAGCCTGCGCTTGGGCGCAGCTGGAGCGCAGAAAACAGTGGCAAATTGGTATTCCTGCGCTCACCTGCGCTTGGGCGCAGCTGAAGCGCAGGGAACAGAACCAAGGTCTTCAACACTTAGTCAAATTTTCTTCTAATCCCCAATTATCAATGTATCCACTCTTTTCTTCCTCACACTCACTCAACCAGTTCCCACTAATTCCTAAACCAAATAAACAAACACAAGTACCTAATTAACTACACAAATCACACATATTATGAATAAAACTAAACTAGAATGCTGAATAAACAAAACGAAACACTGGGTTGCCTCCCAAGAAGCGCTCGTTTAATGTCATATAGCTTGACGCCTGTTTCTTTAAGGTTCTTGAAGATGAATAACAGTGGAGAGTCTGTCAACTTCACCACCCAAATAGGGCTTCAATCTTTGCCAGTTCACGACCCAACTTATCTTGGATTCAGAGTCTTCTAATTCCACAGCTCCATATGGTCTGACTTCTTGACAAGAAACGGTCCAGACCATTTTGATTACAACTTTCCAGGGAAAAGCTTCAAACTGGAGTTGAACAGAAAGACAGATTGGCCTGGATAGAACTTCCTTTTGATGAGCTTCTTGTCATGATAAGCCTTGACTTTCTCTTTGAAAATCTTGGAGGACTCGTAGGCATTGAGCCTCATTTCTTCCAGCTCATGCAGTTGTAATATTCTTCTTCTCCCAGCTGCTTATTTGTCCAGGTTCAAGACCTTTAAAGCCTAATAAGCCTTGTGTTCCAGCTCAACAAGCAAATGACAAGCCTTCCCATAAATCAGCTGAAAAGCAGAAAGACCTGTCGGAAACTTATAAGCGGTTCTGTACGCCCACAGTGCATCATCCAACTTGATGGACCAATCCTTCCTAGAAGAGCTCATAGTCTTCTCAAGGATTCTCTTGATCTCTCTATTGGTGACCTCAGCTTGGCCATTTGTCTGAGGGTGGTAAGGTGATGCAACCTTGTGTCTCACCCCATAGTGCTCTAGAACTTTCTATACCTGTAAATTACAAAAGTGGGAGCCTCCATCACTAATCAATACCTTGGTGAGCCAAATCAAGAGAATATGTTCCTATTCAAGAACTTCACCATTGTCTTTGCATCAGCTTTCACAGTTGCAATGGCCTTAACCCATTTAGATACATAATCCACGACCACTAATAGGTACTCATTACCAAAAGAGGATGGTAGAGGTCCCACAAAATCTATGCCCCAACTGTCAAAGACTTCTACCTCCAAGATGCTATTAAGTGGCATTTCATGTCTTTTGGATATCCCCCCTATTCTTTGACAACTGTCACACTGTTGAATATAGCGGTGGGCATCCTTGAACAAGGTGGGCCAGTAGAAACCAGATTGAAGGACTTTTGCAGCAGTCCTTTCTCCATTGAAATGTCCTCCATAAGGAGAGTTGTGACAATGCCATAAGATGCTCTTGGCCTCTTCATCAGATACACACCTTCACAATAAATTATCAGCTCCAATCTTGAAAAGGTGAGGATCATTCCACACATACCGCTGTGCATCTGTTAGTAACCTCTTCTTTTGGTGCCAGTTAAAATTTGCAGGTATAACTCCTGCTGCCTTGAAATTCGCCATGTCAGCAAACCATGGCCTTTCTTGAACCATCATGAGCTTCTCATCAGGAAATTCTTATTGCACCTCTGCTTGAGTGTTTGTCATCTCATCATTCACCAGCCTGGACAGATGATCAGCTACCACATTCTCACATCCCTTCTTATCCTTGATCACCAAATCAAATTCCTGCAACAATAAAATCCACCTAATCAGTCTAGGTTTAGAATCAGATTTGGTTAACAGATATTTGATTACAGCATGATCAGTATATACCACAACAGATGAACCAATCAAATATGGTCTAAATTTTTCCAATGCTTACACTATGGCTAACAGTTCTTTTTCAGTGGTTGCATAATTAACTTGTGCTTCAGTAAGAACTTTACTAGCGTAATGTATAGCATGCAAAACTTTAGACTTTCTTTGTCCTAAAACTGCCCCTATAGCATAATCATTAGCATCACACATTAATTCAATTTCTGCTTTAACAAATTAAATGCATGCAAGCATTCAGCATCAAAATTAAATGGGGTATCCTTATTGAGAAGATTGCTGAGTGGCTTTGCTATCTTTGGGAAATCTTTGATGAATCTCCTGTAGAATCCAACATGTCCCGAAAAGCTTATGATTCCCTTCACATTTGTTGTTGGTGGCAGCTTTTCAATGACCTCCACTTTCTCCTTGTCCACTTCAATACCTCTAGCAGAAATCTTGTGGCCCAGCACCACACCTTCAGTCACCATGAAATGGCACTTCTCCCAGTTTAGCACCAGATTAGTATCAACATACCGCTTCAGTAAGGTGTTCAGGTTCTCCAAGCATCCATCAAACGATGCACCAAATACTGAGAAGTCATCCATGAAGACTTCTATGAAGTTTTCCACCAGGTCTAAGAAGATTGCAAGTATACACCGTTGGAAGGTAGCTGGTGCATTGCATAACCCAAACGACATCCTCCTGTAAGCAAAAACACCAAAAGGACAAGTAAAAGCAGTTTTTTCTTAGTCTTCTGGATTTACTACTATTTGATTATAACCTGAGTAACCATCCAGAAAACAATAAAAAGCTTGCCCAGCTAACCTTTCTAGCATTTGATCCATGAATGGTAAAGGAAAATGGTCTTTCCTAGTGGCTTCATTTAATTTCCTATAATCTATACACATTCTCCAACCTGTGACTGTCCTAGTAGGAATTAACTCATTTTTATCATTACTAACTACAGTCATACCTCCCTTTTTAGGAACTACCTGGACCGAGCTGACCCAGGCACTGTCAGAGATAGGATAAACCATACCAGCATCAAGAAATTTCAGCACCTCTTTCTTCATCACTTCCTTCATGGTTGGATTCAACCGCCTTCGAGGTTGTGCCACAGGTTTGTAATCCTCTTCCATGTAAATCTTGTGCATGCAGTAGGATAGACTGATACCCTTAAGGTCAGATAAGGTCCACCTTATTGCACCCTCATTGGCCTTCAGAACTGAGATCAATGTTTCTTCCTCAGATGGGGTTAAGGCATTGCTGATCACCACTGGCTTGTTTCATCCATCTGCAAGAAAAACATATTTAAGGTGAGAAGGTAATACCTTTAATTCCAGCTTCTGACTCTCAATTTTATTCTCCTGCTGCAATTTCTCATATTTTTCTTCATTTGATGGGACTTCTTTGGCTAGATCTAGATGCTTCAAGTATTCATCAACTTCATTTTCATCTTCTTCCTTAAGCTCATTACAAGCGCCTATCAAAGCTTTCTCCAGTGGGCTTGCTTTTGTCAATTGCTTCCGAGCTGCTAGGAGAACTTCATCCACTGCATCCATTCTGAGACATTGATGCTTGTCCTTGGGGTGTTGCATTGCTTCAAAAACGTTAAATTTCACCTCATCATCATGTACCCTCACCTTTAGGTTCATGTCATCAACATCAATGATGACCTTAACAGTCTTCATGAAGGTTCTTCCCAGTATAAGAGGAACTTCAACATCTTCCTCTATATCCATCACAACAAAATTCCCTGGGAACATAAACTTGTCCACTTTAACCAAAACATCCTCTGCCACCCCACATGGATACTTCATAGATCTGTCAGCTAGCTGCAAGGTAATCCTTGTAGGTTTTACCTCCAAATCTCCTATCCTCTTCAACATGGACAAAGGAATCAGATTAATGTTGGCTCCCAAATCAAGTAGTTCCTTACCCACAGGTAGTTTCCCAGTTGTGACTGGGATAGTGAAGTTTCCAGGATCTTTAGATTTCTGAGGTAGTGATTTCTAAATTATTGCACTACAACCTGCCTCCAGCTCCACTGTCTCATCAGTAAATCTTCTTTTCTTGGTTAGGAGCTCTTTCATGAATTTTGCATGTATTGGCATCTGCTCCATAGCCTTCACAAAAGGAATGTTAATCTGCAGCCGCTTGAAAATATCCATGAATCTTGCAAACTGCCTTTCTCTATCTTTCTTTGAGGGATTCTGAGGGTATGGTGGACTCTTCAGCTGAGGTACCTGTGTCTCACCCTTCTCCCTCTTTTTCTCACTCCTTCTACTCTCTCCTTCTTTTTCTTTTTCTTTATTTTTTTAGTATTTACAGCCTCACTATTGTTTTGCTCTTCCTCCCTCTCACACTCATTTTTCTCTTCATTACTCTCTTTTTCTTTTACTTCCAAGACTTCCTCCTCTACAACAAAGTTGTCACCAAACCCTCTTCCTACCACTTTACCACTTCTAGTATAAATTGACTTGCAGTGTTCCTTGGGATTAGTCTGAGTGTTGGCTGAAATTTGACCTGCTTGTTGTTCTGCAAGCTGTTTGGCCAATTGCCCAACTTGAGTTTCCAAGTTTCTAAGAGAGGCTTCTATACTTTTCTGATTTGAAATGGAGGATTGCATGAACTTCTCCAATGTATCCTCCAACTTTGAAGTCCTATCATGAACAAAAGGATAATGCAGTTGTTGCTGCTGATAAGGAGGCTACCTGTTGGAAGGCCCAGTGTCTTGCTTCCATCCAAGGTTCTGATTCTGATTATTCCTCCAACCTTGTGAGAAATTATTTGAGAAGTTATTGTTGTTGGAGAAATTTCTTGGTCTTCCTTGATTGGCCATGTAATTAATCTGCTTTTCTTGCTGACTGCCTTGATAAGAACAGTGACCATTTGGATGGTCACCCCCACAGAAATCACATGCTAATTGTTGTGACTGACCAATATTGGACTGCACTGCATGCAGCTGTAGAGAAAGTTTAGACATTTGCTTCGTGAGTGCTTCTATCTGTTGAGTAAGAATCTTGTTCTGAGCCAGGATGACATCTGAGGTGTTCAGTTCTAGCACTCCTTTTCTCTGCACTGTCTGTCTTCCATGTTGAGCTTGCTGATCTGTAGATACCAGTGCCTCAATTATCTTGGTTGCTTTCTGTACATCTACAGACATCATAGTACCACCCACAGCAGCATCCAATATCATCTTGATATCCGGATGTAGACCATTGTAGAATATGTTTAACTGAGCTATATCTTCAAATCCATGGTTCAGACACCTCCTCAACAAAGACTTGAATCTTTCCCAAGGCTTCACAAAAATGCTCATTCGGTCCTTGCCTGTATGTAGAAATGTCTAACTTGGCCTTGATGTATCGAGATGGTGGGAAGAATCTGTTCAAGAATTTCTCTTCAACAACATCCTAGCTAGTCAGACTCTGGTTTGGATGTGACTTTAGCCATTCCTTAGCTTTACCTACCAATGAGAAGGGAAAAAAACGTAAGTAAACAACTTCTAAATCCCCTTCCTCAAAACCCATAGTTCCAATCAATTCATAAAAAGTGGAATGATGAGTATATGGATCCTCATGATCCATTCCCGTGAATTGATGGGCACTGATTAGAGTAAGGAATGCGTGCTTCATCTCCAATGACTTTGTGGTGGCTGGTATTGCTATGCTTGAGAAGTGTCTTGGGCCTTGTTGCATAGCATAATCCCCAAGTGTTCTCCTTGGTGGGTTTTGCCTTTCACCAGCCATGTCTTCAACTTTTGGATTAGTTTGAGTTGGTGAGATGAGAGTAGTGGAAGATTCCCCTGTAACTTGTCCTTGTTTTTTCTTCTTGGTTTTGCATCAGTTTCTTCGGGCTGCCTTTTCAATCTCGGGGTCGAATTCCAGTTGATCTGTAGGTACCTGACCTCGCAAGATCATAAATCACAAAAAACAATAGCAAGGATCAGCGCAGAAGAAAGAAATAAGAATGAAGTTAATCATAAAAAAGAAGAAAACTAATTACAACCTAATAAGCTAAACTAAGAATTTAAATTGAAACACCGTTCCCCGACAACGACACTAAAAATACTTGTAGAGATCTTGGCAAGCGTACCCATATCGCAATAGTACAATAGTTAGAAAGTAGGGGTTGTCGTACCCACGAGAAACGATTTACAATCAAATTCTTAGCAATCGAGGTCATTAAGCAAATATACACAAAAAGATGTTGGATTTATGTTGATGAAAAAGTGAATTGTAAATGGCATATAAATTCAAGAAAAAAATAAGTAAAAAGTAGTAAGGGAATTCAGTTGGGAAATTTGGATTGAATTTCATCTATCGCGCCCTTTTGTACTTTGGGAAACCATTTACATATAGAAACTCAAATTAAACAATATTGAAGCACAAGCATAATTCATTCACATTGATTCCTCAAGTATGAAATCCTTAGGACAATCTCTTAAACACCAATCCCTCGGATGTTTAACAGATTGCCTAGCATTAAGAAAAGTTGTTTTAAGCAATTGATATATCGAAACTTATTCCTAGTATTTCAGTCTATCGAGTATTATTATACAAATCAGATTTAAGAATTGCTTTCCAGCCAAATCAAGAAATCAAAGTCAAAATCCTATAGGGTTAATAGAATTAAGCATTAAGAGTAGAATAAGAACACCAATATTGAGAAGAACGAAATTCCTATATATTAAAGAATCCAAAATACAATCATGTTTGAATTGACTACATTCAATCCCATAGAGATGTTTAGCTACTCATGGTAGCACTTACAAACCAAATGAAAGAGAAGAAAGATTGCATCCAAAGATTCCCAACTCTGTAGTTCTCTCCCTCCTTTGCTTCAAAATTCTCTGTTTTTCTCCAAAACTCTATTCTTCATTTGAAAAACTATCTGATGGCTCATTAAAACGATAGGTTTACGAACCTGCGCTCAAGCGCAGGTGGAGCGCAAGAAATAGTAACAGGAGACAGGAACTAACTTCAGGTTTTTATAAAACCTGCGCTCCGCTTGCGCTTGGAGCGCATCTGGCAGAAAATAGTAACTTCCTCTGATTAATGAACTTGCGCTCAGCTTGCGCTCTGGGCGCAGCTAGAGCGTAGAAAACACCATCTATCTCTTTTAATTCTGCTCCTTTGCTCTTGGCTTTGTACACTTTGTGACACCCTTCTACCCCAAACTCTTATACATTAAATAAATCGAAATATGTGAAGATAACGTCCCACAACGGGTAAAAAGGTTCACAATTCTCATCGTATAAAACAATATTTATTTCCAAAGTAAACTCATTTAAAATAGAAATAGCAGTCAAATGTTTCAAAATATTTTAAGCAGCGGAATCAACATCAAAATAACCTACTGGCCATGTAAGGCACTCAAACAGTTTACAAAATCTCTTCCTAACTAAAAACATAAAGTAAAAACCCCAATGGTATGCCCTGATGTCACAAGTATCAGAGCGACATTCCCTTCAATTACTACTCGACACCAGTTGTGTCATCATCAACACCTGTAAAATTAACCACAGTGTAACGGTGAGGAAAAGAATACCAACTCATACCTACACATAGGAGACTACCCTATCCTCACCCACATATTTTCATCATACTCATCAAGTAATAATATACACAGAACATCTTAAACCTTTATTATCAAACATCATATCTCATCACAATTATATGAATCACACTTTATAAATCATCAAGCACATCCTCAATACTTGATACTCATCTCATCAATAATTCTCATAACATCATAATATAATTCAACAGCATCATTAATCATATTGCATATTCATCAATCATCATGCACACCCAAACATCATCAATCATCATCATGAAATACATTGCATTTTCATCTATCATCATGCACACCAAAACATCATCAACATCATCATTAAATACATTGCATGTTCATCTATCATCATGCACACCAAAACATCATCATTAAATACATTGCATGTTCATCTATCATCATGCACACCCAAAACAGTTCACCTCCCCGAGTTGCACTTCACCCCTCTTTAGGCTTGTGCATCTCGAGTGCGATACCCCTAGTTACCACTAGAAATGTCACAGTGTTACACGTGACCAACGAATTAGAACGTCAAAAATGCGGAAGTTTTTTTTTTTTTGAAAAGGGTTACGTGTCATTAACCTATTACATCTCTAATTTCATTTTAAGTATTTATGAAATATCCATTCCTTAATCTGAAACTCGTTTTCCGAAAACATCTAAATGATTATTACCTCGCGCACATACACAACATACACATAGTTATAAAACCAGCATAAGAAAAGGAAACAACATGAATATATACATACAACATAACATCAGTGTATCTCTCGAGCCATCCAGATATCTGTATCAAAATAAGAGTTCTAGTAGTAGACCAAAATAAACAAGACCTCAACAAAATACAAAATAAGAGGTTACTAAATCAGAGCTGCTACTACCTAGACTCAAAACCACACTATTCCTACTCGTCACTAGACGGATCTCCCTCCGGCTCCTCCTCCTCTGGATCCTCCTCTGAATTCTCTCCCGGGGCCTCCTCCTCATCCGAGGTGTCGTCAATCACAATCAGGTCTAACTTTCTTGTGAGAGAGCGGCCTTGCGCATCAGGACGCATAGGCTGAGAATCTGATGCCTCGGAAGAAGGTGAGTACCTAGGAGAGTCTAGTCCGACCATGTCAGCCATCCGAGATGACCGCGACGACGAAGAAGAAGCGGGGCGACAACGTGAAGGATGAAAGGTAGTGTAGCGCACCAAGTTAGGTGGCGTCGGGAACTCGAGAGTCACAGGCACGATGAAATCCAACTCTTGTACAAGCGGAAGTCCGGGAAGAGAGATGATGACACGGACTTCCCCCGAAAACTCACATCTACGAGGAATGTCCGTCACCCTCCAGGTGCCCCTCGGCATCCACTGTAGTCGCACTTGCATTGACGTCATGGCTAAAGTCTTCGATACCGGCTATCGACGTAACGAGAAGAACACAACAACAAGAGATAGAAAAGAAGGGTGAGAACATCGCATGAACTCACAGCATGTAGGATACAGTAAACTAGAGCACACATACACAGACAGTCAACACAGTCCAATCGATAGGCAACACAAAACATGTCATCATAATGTACTCATATGAATGCAACTTTACTATTATAATGCAACATCTAATGCATGCGGGCCCAGGGAAACATCACCATCCGCAGTGCACACAGCAACTGCCCGACCATATATGCACAACGTATCAGGAGTTAGAGTCTGTACTAGCGCGATACTTATATTTTTCTTTTGGCCAATTTTATCCGACTTCCAGACAATCTCAATTGACCCCGAAACCTTGAGAGCGACAGGATAGTCAAGCCTGATCCCCTTTGCAACTCGACAGTAGGGAGTGAGCCTACGTCACCAGAGCCTTTATGGAACCTGACTATCCTCAGGGCTGACATCCCCCCTCGAGGACCCGCTGGAGTTTTTTGCAAAACCCAGTGCACCCGTCCCAACCAGTTTCCCACTGTACCGAGTGTCACTGCCATATAGGTCGCAAGGTTTTCAACCTTGATCATCAATAATGCTTTATGATGCATGTCACACAACAATGCCTACAACACTCACATCCTTACAGGCAAAGCCCATCGAATCATTCAACGTCACCACTTACCCGTGGTACGGCCCGATTCAATGTCTTTCCTTCAAGGAAAACCAGACAATGCTTTCTCAGCATACACAGTCCTTACAGGCAAAGCCCATCAAATCATTCAACGTCACCACTTACCCGTGGTACGACCCGATTCAATGTCTTTCCTTCAAGGAAAACTGAACCCTATCTTGGGTTGGAACCGCACTCTCTCACTAAGCTTCTCAAGTCTTATGTAGAAAGAGTGTGCTGGTTATAATCTTTTAAGGTAGTTTGTACTAATGTTCTTCTTTGAATCAATATTCATTTCCACTTGAGTCCTATAACTTACTAAGACTTATGATTGTGTCTTATGGATAGTATTACTTACCCTAGTTCTTCTTGTATGACTAATTAAGATTAAGTTTAACTTTTATTTATAATTAGTCTTCATTAACTGAACTATAATTAATCTTAATCCTTACTTAAGGTCCTAATAAATTCCTAATTATCTCTTAATCTCTTCCTTAATCTTGGATTAAGCTTTTAATTATATTTGATTAAGGTTAATTAATTTTAGCCTTAATTAATTATTCTTTACTTAATTAACTTAAGTAAATTAGGTTAATTAACTTAGATAATTAAATTAGCCAAGTCCACTAATTAATTCTTGAGTTTTAATTTTAAAAACTTGGATTAGAGTTGAAGTCCAACTCTAATCTAAGCCCAATTTCATAAATGATTTTTGGTTGACTTTCAATGAGTCCTTGACTCACCTTTTTGAAGGTTTTGGGCCTAAACCAAAGGCCCAAAGGTTTGATAACTCTTAGAAATTCATTTTTACTCATGACAACTCAAAACATTGACTTTTGGGTTGACTTTACTTGGGTTAAATTAAAAATCCGAATTTAGTTCTTTTATTATTGTAAAAGTTTTTCCTTATTTGCACTTTACCCCTTTTTGTTTGTAAAATTTTTCCTTAGTCCTTTTGGGCCACCAAAGCCCAAAAACATGTTTTCCAAAACTTCTTGATCTTTTCAAGATCAAAAAGCATTCTTGATGACTTTCATCAAGAACAACTCAAGAACATCAAGAACACCTTGAATGTTCATCAAAATTCCAATTTTTCAACAACATCCAAACTTTACTAAAATTCAACACAATCATCAACAAGCATTATAAACAACAAATATCATACTAATTCATCCAAAATCATCCATACACATATTCAAGTTCATAACTTTATTTTCAAGCCCATAAGCACCATTTTCAAGGATCAAACATTCAAACAATTTCATAAACTCAAACAACTTCATGCATGCTCTTAAATTCAACATATAAACACATTCCAAGCATCAAAATAATTTTGAAACACATGCAACCCAAAATATCCCTCAAAGCCGAGAGCTTTTAGGGGAAAAAGGAGAAATTTTTCCAAAATTTGTTTCCTTGGCTTGCATGCATCAACAACCATCAATCAAGCACATTTCAAGCATCAAGATAAACATAGAAATATCACAAACAACCCAGCTCAAACAATCCGAACCATTATACTCAAAAATAGGTTCCAAGAGTTGATTTTTCAAAGAGAAAAAGATGATCAAAGACAAGGATCAAGGGTAATCCTTGACTCTAGTCACCAATCCTACTAGAGTTCAAGTTCTCCCCCCCTTTACCTCAAACTCTCAAGGAAATAGGTGCAGAATTTTGATCTCAAAACAGCTCCCAAAAAAACCTCCTTTGGTCACCAACAAGAATTTTTGCAAGGCTAGAAGGCTTAGTATTCGAAGCTTTGGTTCAAAGATGGAACCTTGGCTTGATGTGTTTAAGGGAAGATGAAAAATTTTAAGAGAATATGGTGGAGAGTTCACGACCAAGGAAGGAGAGAAAGAGAGAAATGAGAGAAAACTAAAGCTTGCATGTGTGGAAGGAAAGAAAGAATAAATGAATTTTGGTGTTTTAAATGTCATAAAGGCTTAAGCTTAACACTTGCCTTGGAGAAAAGAAAGAAAATGACAAGTGTCCCTCATGCAAAGCTCTCCCACATGCACGGCTTGCATGAGAAGCAAAGGGAAGGTTTGTGCAATTTTCTGGCCCGGATCAAGAGTATTCGGGCCCGGTTCAAGGGACAGTAGGGGCAAAAAGGTCATTTTTAACAGAAAAATCCCAAAAATTCTAGAAAAATAGGAAATTCATTCCTAAACTCAAAAATATAAATTTTGATGATAAAAAAATAATTTTGATCACTCAAAATTCAATAAAACACATAATACGGCAAAACGGCAAAAACGCGGGTGTTACATCGAGTATAATCACCTCCCTGAGTTACACTCCACCCCTCACTGGGCTTGTGTATCTCAAGTACAATCACCTCCCTGAGTTACACCCCACCCCTCACTGGTCTTGTGTATCTCATGTACACCTGAGCTACACCCCACCCCTCACTGGGCTTGTGTATCTCAAGTACAATATCACATATGCTCAAGATATAATCAACATCATAATATTAAGTACATCATCATCGTCATCATCATCATCATTATCGTCATCATAAAATCATCATCAATCATCCTCATCATATATCATCATAAACATCATCAAGTATCACCAATCATCATCATCATAATCATCATAACACATATCGTATGCTCAATTCATCAATATATCATCATCATCATAACACACATCATAACTCAATGCATCAGTATATCATCATATATACACACCTCATATACTCATTACATCTTCATCATACATCCCCATATTATAAGCATCTAACATCACATGGGATATTCATATCATCATATTCATACCACAATCAACACACTTTAAACTTTAAACTTAATATCATCAATTCCACAAAATACACATATATCAAACGACAGATTCTCATTCAGGAAAACATTATGAAGGTTTAACAAGTGTGGAGATAAAGCAATCTGATAGGCAACATTGCCGACTCTTTTGAGAATTTGGTAAGGACCAATGAATCGAGGTGTAAGCTTTCTAGCCTTTAATGCCCTACCAACCCCAGTCCACGGAGTGACTTTCAGGAATACATGGTCCCCTTCTTTGAATTCTAACTCCTTCCTCCTCTTATCAGCATAACTCTTCTGCCTTCTTTGAGATTTCTCAACCTCTCCTGTATTACCCTAACCTTATCAGTGGTTTGCTGCACTATCTCAGGTCCTAATGCAAGCTCTCTCCCATACACTAGGGTGTTCTACACCTCCTACCATACAATGCCTCATAAGGTGCCATACCTATGCTAGAGTGAAAACTATTATTATAAGTAAACTCTATCAAAGGTAAGAAACTATCCCAACTACCCCCTTGGTCCAACATGCAAGCTCTAAGCAAATCCTCTAAGGATTGAATGGTTCTCTCGGTTTGAGGGTGATAAGTTGTACTAAGCCTAAGTTGGGTCCCCAAGGCCTGCTGTAAACTCTCCCAAAATCTAGAAGTAAACCTGGGATCTCTATCTGAAACTACACTAGATGGTATGCCATGCAACCTCACAATCTCACTGATTTAAATCTGAGCTAGTTTCTCTAAGGAGTACATAATATTAATGGGAAAAAATGTGCACTCTTAGTTAACCTATCCACAATGACCCAAATAGAGTCATGCCCCCTTACAGTCTTAGGCAAAGCAACTACAAAGTCCATGGAAATGCTATCCCACTTCCACTCAGGTATACTTAAGGGTTGAAGTAATCCTGAAGGCTTTTGATCTTCTACCTTAGACTTTTGGCACACTAAACAAGCACTCACAAACTCTTCTATGTCTCTCTTCATCCTAGGCCACCAAAACACTTTCTTCAAGTCTTGATACATCTTAGTCGATCCTGGGTGGAAACTAAGCTTACTTCTATGACCCTCTTAAAGCACTAAACGCTTAATGGTAGGTTCACTAGGCACACACACACGGCCGCAAAACCTCACTACCCCATCACTACCTATCACAAACTCTCCACCATTACCTTCTTTTATAGCTTCTCTCCTAAGCACCAAAACGGATCCACTCCAATTGAGCTTTACTAATATCCTTTAACAGATCATTAATCATCAGGGAACTAACATGAATGGATTTCCTACTTAAAGCATCAGCCACTACATTAGCCTTTCTGGGATGGTAACTCAACTCAAAATCATAGTCCTTAAGAGACTCTAACCACCTTCTCTGCCTCATGTTCAGCTCTTTCTGATCAAACAAGTACCTAAGGCTCTTATGGTCACTAAAAACTTCAAATCTGGAACCATACAAGTAATGCCTCCACATCTTCAATACAAACACTACAGCCGCTAACTCTAGATCATGGGTAGGGTAGTTTCTCTCATGGATTTTCAATTGCCTAGAACCATATGCTACTACTTTACCCTCTTGCATTAACACTCCACCTAAACCCATCTTAGAAGCATCACAGTACACTACAAAGGTTTTACTAAGATCATACAACACTAACACCAGTGCGCTAGTCAACTTTTCCTTAAGAATTTGGAAACTAGACTCACACTTACTATTCCACACAAAGGCAACTCCCTTCCTAGTCAACTTAGTAAACGGCAAAGCTAACTTAGGAAACCCCTCTATGAATCTTCTATAGTACTCAGCCAACCCAAGGAAACTTCTAATCTCACTCACTGACTTAGGAGCCTCCCACTTAAGCACCGCCTCTACCTTAGAAGGGTCAACACCTATACCTCCTTTAGAAATTACATGACCTAAGAAACTCACTTCTTCTAACCAGAACTCACATTTGGACATCTTAGCATACAACTGTTTATCTTTAAGAATATGAAGCGCTACCTTGAAATGTTCCTCATGCTCCTCCTTAGTTTTGGAATAAATTAGTATATCATCTATAAAGACAACTATGAATTTATCCAAGTAAGGGTGAAAAATCATGTTCATGTAATCCATAAAAATTGCAGGAGCATTAGTCACACCGAAAGGCATTACCAGATACTCATAGTGCCCATACCTAGTTCAAAAAGCAGTCTTAGGTATATCCTCTTCCTTAACTCTAATTTGGTGATAACCCGACCTAAGATCTATCTTACTAAACACATATGCCCCCACTAGCTGATCCATAAGATCATCTATCCTAGGCAAAGCATATCTATTCTTAATGGTTACCTTATTCAACTGGCAGTAATATGTACATAACCTCATGCTACCATCCTTCTTCTTCATTAACAACACAGGCGCTCCCCAGATAACATAAACGCGGCTAACGTCACCGTTTGTATCATCGGGCAGTCCATCACTCTAAAGATCTTCTCAATCTCGAATATCCAGTCAGCAGCTCCATCAGGATCGTAGCCCCCACGAGAAGTAGGTGGATGGTTCCTTTGGAACCGTGCAAGCCAATCCACCTCGTGATGTTGGTTTAGGTTGCCAACAGCCTGCGCCATAGCCATTAAGGCGTCGGCCATCGCTTAATCATTCCTACCCTTAGCCATTACTCTTCTTGTTCACAGAAAAGTAAATAAGCCACACAATTAATTCAATCAAGTCAAACAACACAATTTAATCAATCAATCAATCAATCATCACAATTTAATGAACCGACCTGCTCTGATACCAACTAATGTGACACCCTTCTACCCCAAACTCTTATACATTAAATAAATCAAAATATGTGAAGGTAACGTCCCACAACGGGTAAAAAGGTTCACAATTCTCATCATATAAAACGTCATTTATTTCAAAAGTAAACTCATTTAAAAGAGAAATAGCAGTCAAATGTTTCAATGTATTTTAAGCAACGGAATCAACATCAAAATAACCTACTGGCCATGTAAGGCACTCAAACAGGTTACAAAATCTCTTCCTAACTAAAATCATAAAGTAAAAACCCCAATGGTATGCCCTGATGTCACAAGTATCAGAGCGACATTCCCTTCAATTACTACTCGACACCAGTCGTGTCATTATCAACACCTGTAAAATTAACCACAGTGTAACGGTGAGGAAAAGAATACCAACTCATACATACACATAGGAGACTACCCTATCCTCACCCACATATTTTCATCTTCTCATCAAGTAATAATATACATAGAACATCTTACACCTTTATTATCAAACATCATATCTCATCACAATTATATGAATCACACTTAATAAATCATCAAGCACATCCTCAATACTTGATATTCATCTCATCAATAATTCTCATAACATCATAATATAATTCAATAGCATCATTAATCATATTGCATGTTCATCAATCATCATGAAATACATTGCATGTTCATCTATCATCATGCACACCAAAACATCATCAACATCATCATTAAATACATTGCATGTTCATCTATCATCATGCACACCCAAAACAGTTCACCTCCCCGAGTTGTACTTCACCCCTCTCTAAGCTTGTGCATCTTGAGTACAATCACCTCCCTAAGTTACACTCCACCCCTCACTGGGCTTGTGTATCTCAAGTACAATCACCTCCCTGAGTTACACCTCACCCCTCACTGGGCTTGTGTATCTCAAGTACAATCACCTCCCTGAGTTACACCACACCCCTCACTGGGCTTGTGTATCTCAAGTACAACATCACATATGCTCAAGATATAATCAACATCATAATATTAAGTACATCATCATCGTCATCATCATCATTATCATCATCATAAAATCATCATCAATCATCATCATCATATATCATCATAAACATCATCAAGTATCATCAATCATCATCATCATCATAATCATCATAACACATCGTATGCTCAATTCATCAATATATCATCATCATCATAACACACATCATAACTCAATGCCTCAGTATATCATCATATATACACACCTCATATACTCATTACATCATCATCATACATCCCCATATTAGAAGCATCTAACATCACATGGGATATTCACATCATCATATTCATACCACAATCAACACACTTTAAACTTTCAACTTAATATCATCAATTCCACAAAATAACACTTATATTAAATATATATTAATCTCAATTCCATGTGTTAAGGATGACCATCCTCAACCTGAAAAGAACTCATCAAAATTACATAAAAACAGAAATCTGCGATTTGCGCTTCACCTTGCACTGCAGCGCAAGTTGCCAGCGCAGATTCCAGAGGGCCACGCTTCACTTTGCATTGCAGAGCAAGTTGCAGCGCAAGTGTCGGAGAACGCGACTGTACTGCGTTTTTCCCCCTTTTGAACCCTTTTCTTCAATCCCTACTCAATCCTCATTGTTTATACTTCAATCATATATGTTTATATCAACTAAACTCAGTAAAAACACCAATCTTTACACAGATTATACAGTTGTTCCATCAAAATCCCAAACCATCAAACCCTTATTTGCCCCTTTTCGCTATTCTCGCTACCCCTCTTCAATTCAATCAAGACTCATCAAGAACAATACATTTAATTATCAAGTGATAGATTCTCATCATACAATACTCAATACACATATATCAATTTCGAATTTAAAGTCTTAGAGGGTCTTATGGTTGCCCTCACTACCCAAGTACTCCCACATGCACATACAAGCAGCACCCTCTCCCCCACCGTACCTTGAAGTGAAGATCGAACAACAAGGAAGACTCTTTCTTGATTCTTGATGATCACTCTGCAGCAACCTCCTCTTGAGACTTGGTTTCTCCCCTCCTTAGCGTTTCGCTCTCTGACGATTTGAAGAATAAGGATTAGGGTGAACTGATAACCCCTCCTTACTAAAATTCCTATATGGGCTTGGGCCCATCCTCAACCCCCTTATCTTCTTTTTAAATTTGAACTAGCTTTATGGATAAAACTACTCATAATATTAATTCTATTATTATTTATTTATTTCTTCTACTTTATTAATTTAATGTAATTTAATTTAATTTTACTTAATAAAATTTAGGTTGTTACACACTTGATGCCTCCATTTATATGTTGAGTTCTCATCTGTAAAAATGAACAAATTTTCTATCAAAATAGCATCAAATTCTAATTCGAATCTAACAACTACAATCAGCTAAGAATTAGTCAGAAGGGGGTAATTCCGGAGCCTAATTGCATGCATTTGTTATCATCAACTGCTGAATTTATAACAAAATTTCACTAAATTTTAACACTTATCAAAGATGTCGGCAAAGCGAGCTAAAGTCGCCCAACAACAAGTTTCTGATCTCATTGTTGCCGGTTTTATTAGAGAGGTTAAATACACCACTTGGTTGTCTAATGTAGTCATTGTAAAAAAGCCAAATGGGAAATGACAGATGTGTGTAGATTATACAAATTTGAATAAAGCGTGCCCCAAGGATTCTTTCCCTCTGCCTAACATCAACCGTTTGGTTGATCAATCTTCCGACTTCCGCCTTTTATCTTTTATGGACGCCTATTAAGGCTACAGTCAAATTCTGATGCACCCACCAGATCAAGAGAAAACTGCCTTCATGACAGAAGGCGCCAATTACTGTTATCGAATGATGTCGTTTGGGTTGAAAAATGTCGGGCGACGTGATCAGATTGGTAAGGTGATTGAGGTCTACGAAGATGACATGATCGCTAAAAGCAAGACAAATGTAGACCACGTTCGTGACCTCGAATCCATTTTTGATCAAATGAGGCGGTATAACATGCGTCTAAATCCTAAAAAGTGCATCTTTGGTGTCCGGGTAGGAAAATTCCTAGGCTTTATGCTAACAGAACGGGGTGTAGAAGCCAACCCAGATAAGTGCAAGGGCCATTCTTGACATGAAAAGCCCAACCTCGGTGAAAGAAGTCCAACAATTAACGAGAAGGCTTGTCGCCCTTACCAGGTCTATTGCCAGATCAGCAGCCCGGGCACTACCCTTCTTATGGCTATTGAAAAAGATGAAAACATTCTCATGGGATCAAGAGTGCGAAGGGGCTTTCCAGCAGATCAAACAGATTTTAGCATCTTCTCCCGTCTTAACCCGACCCCATATCGGAGAAATTTTTTTCCAATACCTATCAGTTGCCGACGAAGCTGTAGCCACGGTGCTGATAAGAGAAGTTGAGGGAAGCTAGCTGCCAATGTTCTTTGTTAGCAAGGCGAAACAAGGTTCGGAGCTCAGATACCCTAAGGTTGAAAAGATTGCATTGTCTTTGATCACGGTAGCACGCCGCCTTCGTCAGTATTTTCAAGCCCAGCAAATTGTCGTACGAACCAATCAACCAATCCGACAAGTGCTTCACCCGGCCATACTTGGCCGACAGGATGGTATCATGGGCGGTAGAACTCTCCAAGTTCAGGGTAACCTATGAACCCCGACAAGCAATCAAGGCACAAGCTCTTTCAAATTTCATTGCAGAACTTACGCAAGCGTCCGAAACCTCGGATGGATGGTGGGAAGTTCACGTGGACGGATCCTCGAATCCAAAAGGAAGTGGCACCGGGATATTGCTTGAGAACCCCCAGGGTGTGATACTAGAACACTCCTTAAGCTTCTCATTTCTGACATACAATAATCAAGCTGAGTATGAAGCATTGATTGTTGGTCTGTGAGTTGCGTCCGAGGTTGGAGTATGCCGGGTAAGGATCAACAGTGACTCTCAGCTCATTGTCTCTCAAGTGAAGGGTGATTATCAGGTCAGAGACCCCCTAATCTTAAAATACCTTGAAAAAGTGAAATAATTGTCTGATGGATTCTCAGAGGTTGAAATAAATCACATCCCAAGGGAGAAAAATGCCAGAGCGGATGTATTATCCAAGCTAGCAAGCACAAGGTCCATCGGGAACAATAGATCCGTGATCCAGGAGGTTATCCCTTTCCAAACCATAGTCATGACCCTGGAAGCGGACCAATGCTGATACATAGGGATTCAAAGATACCTAGAAGCCGATACACTCTCGCAGCAGCTCAAAGACGCTCGTCGGATATAGAGGCAGGCAGCACGATATTGCTTGATCCAGGGAACCCTCTACAGGAGGGGGCTAGTGTAGCCACTCCTAAAGTGAATCTCTGAAGATCTTTCCGACTATATAATGGCTGAAGTACATGAAGGCGTACGTGGTCACCATCTCGAGGGGCGTTCATTGGCACGGAAAATCCGTCGAGTAGGATATTATTGGCCGACTATGGAGGCAGACTGCGCCAACTATGTTAAGAAGTGTCCGTCTTTCCAAAGGCACACCGACATACATCGAGCCCCCGTTGAGGAGCTGTGATCAATCTCAGGGCCATGGCCTTTTTCGTGGAAGGGGGCCGACATCCTCAGACCATTACCTGTGGCCCCGGGGCAGCTAAAGTACCTTGCGGTTGCAGTTGATTATTTCACCAAGTGGATTGAGGCACAACCCTTAGCAAACATCACGGCAAAGAACTTAACCAAGTTCATCTACCGCCTTGTCATTTGCAGATTTGGCATTCCCCAAACGATGGTAACGGATAACGGAACCCAGTTCCCAAACAAGGGTTTTTGAGAAATGTTATCCGACTTCCACATTCCTCATAGGTTCTCGTCGGTAGAACACCCCCAAACTAATGGTCAAGCAGAAGCAGCCAACAAAATTATACTGAAAGGCCTTAAGAAATGCTTAGACACAACAAAGGGCCTTTGGGCGGAACAACTACCAAACGTCTTGTGGGCTTACCACACGACCATATTCAACCACGGGAGAAACTCATTTTCGTCTTGCATACGGGGTAGATTACGTGATCCCAGTAAAAGTTGGAGAACAAAGCTTTAGGTTATAGGCATATGATCCCGACTTCAATGACAACAGGATGGGAAAAGAACTTGATTTGATAGAGGAAATCCGGGAAAAAGCATCAATCCGCGAAACCGCGATCAATCAATAGTCGGCCCGACGTCACCATAAAAAGGTAATTCCTCGAACGTTTGAAGTCGGAGACCTTGTCCTTAGACGAGCAGACGTCGGAAACAAGAATGCATCCCAGGGAAAGTTACCAGAAAACTGGGAAGGACCCTACAGGATAGTGGCCAGGACCGGCACTGGAGCATACTCCTTAGAGACTGTACCAGGGGAAGCCATTCCCTGGACATGGAACGTGAACAAACTCCGCATGTATTTTAGTTAAGTTTTCCTTATGTAGATCATAGGGTTCACAAGTATCCCCACCTCGACTTATGGTGCAGTCATGTATCTCGGGCTAGTCCCTTGAGGCTCGTTAGATGAAGTTTAATAAAAAGCAAGATTATTTCATGATTATTGTCGAAATTCATTATTTCATTATGTATTAGATTAACTCCTTGATTATGTCAGATTTATTCCTCGACTATGTCAGACTAAAGTTCCTTGATTATTATCGGATTAATTCCTTGATTATGTCGGATTTATTCCTCGACTATGTTGGACTAAGTTCCTTGATTATTATCGGATTAATTCCTTGATTATGTCAGATTTATTCCTCGACTACACCGGACTATGTTCCTCGAATTATTTTTGGATTTAATTCCTAAGACCCCGACAGGGACTACTACACACACGTTAAGCGTTTGTTGAAGCACGGAGAAACATGGAGCAAAATCACACACACACAGATATATATATATATATAGAGAGAGAGAGTCAGGATCCATTGACACCAGGTATCAAACTTTATGAGTTACACCTCTTAATAACTTTTTGTAAAATCTGAATTTGACCAATCCAACCGTTGAATTGAAAAGACCTTATAAAGTAGATCAAGCCTATAAAATTTCATAAAAATCAAAATCTAATTGATACTTCATCAAACTAATTTATTTTAACGTATAATATGTTTTTTAAAATATAAGTAAAAGTCTACTATTAGATAACATACCTACGAATGTCCAAATTATCTGAAATTAGATATACATGATCATAAAGGTAATATAATGTGATTCAACAGTTGGATTGGTCAAATTCACATTTTACAAAAAGTTATTAAGAGGTGTAACTCATAAAGTTTGACACCTGGTGTCAACGGATCCTGACTCATATATATATATATATAAATTGTTCTTGTCATTGTCATAAAGGTAATAAAATTGCCTCGGATAGAAAATGTTGAAGAAAAAGAAAAAGGAAATACAAACTACAACTGGCATACCGACCCTTCATTCATTATCAGTTTGGGGGGGAGCCTTCTCTTCATTAGCCACGCCTTCCTCATTAGGACCCCCATCCTCATCAGTTGCGTTCTCGTCATTAGGACCCTCCTCCTCTTCCTCATCAGCTCCCAGTATTGGGCTCGCCAGTTCTTCATCCCCGGGTTCACTTTCCACGTCATCCCCGGGTTGAGCATAACCAAGCACAACGTGGACATACCCCGGGTCTTCAGTTCCACTTTGGAATTCAGGAATTTCATCTGCTGGATGGCGGCGTGAAAGTACACCCCGGCAGATTCCTCCCAAAGTTTCCTGAGGTTCTCTATTTCCTTTTGACTTTCCCCATCCTTCTTCTCCAACTCTGCAATTTCAGTGCGAAGGAGTTTCAGCTCATCAGTAGCTACCTTGGCATTGTCCAGGGCCTTCTATTTCTCGTCGGTGAGGGTCTTATTTTGAAGGGTGAGGTCGGAGACGCTTGTGCTCAGCTTATCTCTTTCATCAGTCAGCAACTTCACCTGCCCAAGCGCGGTTTACACTTGTTGGTAGTGGAAATTTCACTAAGTCCTTTTTAGGGAAAACGCTTTCAAAAGATAAGGAAAATTCAAATTGGATCAAAGTAGGAAGCTGCAAAATGGAAATTTTGCTAAGTTCTTTGCTCAGGAAGACTCTTCAGAAGAATATAATTCGAATTAGTCAAAGGCTTAAAGGAGATTTTGCTTGGCAATCTCAAACAAGAGATAAAATTCGAATAAAGAGTTCCCATTATGTTGTGAAAGATTTCGAATAATAATCAAGGCGAATACGAATTCTTCTTGTACTTTGGTTATTTGGACACTTAATATGATGTCTGATAATGATCAGAAATTTCGAAGCAATACTTGACTAGTGGAAGGTAAAGGACTTCGAATTTTAAAGAAGAGGAGTAATGAGTCAGATAAAGATGGGAGTATGAAGTTATATTAGTATTTTCAAATTTGAGAAGCATGAAATTCGAAGTCAAGACTTAGTGAAATTTTGTAAGGAGGAATGCTGGCAGAAAGGGTTTAAGATTTCGAATGTGAAAGCCTTAGATAAATTGATGACAAATTTCGAATTCTAGAGGAAGAGCATTTGAAATGAAGACTTAATGAAGTTTAGGAGAAAGAATATTGACAAAAGAAGCTTAGAAATTTGAATATGGAAGCCTCGGACAAATGGAAGTAAAATTTTTGAGCAAAATGCAAGAAGACTTCGACTCAGAAGGTTTAAATCTTTGAAAGCACTTTTTGAAGATAAGAAGACATGGAAGAAAGTTTGAAGATTTCGAATAGATTTGAAGAAAGCCATGAGGTTCTAATTCGAAGAGAAGAAGTACAAAGGAGTTTTCAGATTTAGAGTATTTTCTAAGGTTTTATATCGGACTTAACCAAATATTCTGAAGAATTCGAAATTAGACTTAATCAAATATTCTGAAGATTTCGAGATCAGAATTAAAAAAGTACTTTGAAGATTTCAAGACAACACTTATCTAGATTTCCTAAGGATTTCGAATTAAGGCAAAGCTAAAAGCCATGAAGATTTTGAATCAAGATTCATCAAGTATTTTGAAGATAATTTCGAATCAAGATTCAACAAAGAAGAATGGTCACGTGGAATGCATCTAATAAAGTCAAGACACCTGTTCGGCCACTGATTAGGCAGTTAGGATTTTGTCATACGTTTCTGTTGTAAATTAGTTGATCGTTAGGGTCATAAGTCTATAAATAGGGCAAACTAGCAAGTCCTACGGACGAATTTTTCTCCATTCTACATACTTAAGACTTACTTGAAAAAAGCATATTGTCTATCATTATTACGACTACTTGCTCATCCGAGAATACTCGAAATGTATGTCAGTTTGAGAATTTGTCAACTTTTCAATACATTATTCTTGAAATTTCTTTCACTTTTTTCTTTGATTCTCTTTTACTTTTTATTTACCTTGTTTCTAGTCATTTATATTTTCTACTTCTTACTTCTCAAAATGCATCACATTATTTTAGAATCCACCAAGAGAACTTGATTCAATCCCAGATTGTTCATAGGAATCTCTAACTTGATTTAACTAAAAGTCACCACAAACAGCAACTTGAGCTCATCCACCTGCAGCTTGGCAGTTACCTCGTGGAAACCCTTTTTGAGTTTGGGGAGAGCAGCTAGATCCCTCACGACCCCGACGAATTATTGGGCAAGCATTGCCCCTCCCATACACCATTCTGTCATGGCGTTCAGATAATTTGTCATGTTTTCTTCAAATTTCTACTCGAAGACATTACAACCTTGCACGACAAGATAATGTCGGACCTCTTCGTCCGACATATCCGAGGAGGGGAGCCCGGCGCCAAGCACCATTTTACCTTTTCCCTTGTCGTCGCCGGAGGCCGCCGTTGAAGCAGAGGGTTTCATCTTTTTGGGAGTGCTCTTCTTCTCCGGGGTAGTTTCCACCCTGGGGCGTTTAACCTTGGGCTCTTTAGCAACCTCAGAGTCCTTCCCGGAACCTTCCCCAGCTTTGTCTTTTTTGTAGTCGCGGCAACATTGCGTTTTGCCAATCTATCCGCCATTAGCTGTTGGTTCATGGAAGCCATTTCTTCAGCAAAAAGAGAAACAAGAATTGAATTACAATCATAGAAATACAAGAATTGTCGCTAAGGTAACTCAACATTTACCCAATGATTCACGGGTCAGTTTGCTGCCCTCAACTATCACGGATTGGCAACTCACAATCCCGTGTTCTTCCACGAACTCCTGTAAGCCCTTTACCACGCGCTTCTCAGCGACTGATAGTTCTACATACTCTACTACATACTCCTTCGTGGGCCTCTGGAAGTGGGCCAGGTTCCAGTAAGGGTTAAAGATCCCAGTACCGGCCTTGCCAAGGATGTTCTCCCGCCCGGTGTTGAAAGGAATGAAGAACACAGACCTTTCTTTAAAATTTTTATAAGATGAATGGAAGATTTTAAAGATCCTCCCCCCGGGGCTAGATCGCAATGCCAACCATGAGTACCTCTCCCCTTTATTTGACTATTAATGGCCGGAAGAAGTGGAAGAATACGTCGACGTGCAACTCCAACATGACGGCGGTGTAGATCAGCATGAAACTTCTAATAAAACCCCAACCATTTGGATGAAGTTGTGAGAGGGCAACTCCCAAATGCTTCAGGATGTCCAATTCAAAGTCGGAGAACTGTAGATTGAAGACGAGGTCCTCGAACAATGTCTTGTACATCGGGACAAAGAGGTTATCCCGAAGATCCCCTTGCGAACAAATTTGCGCTTCCTTCCCGGGTAGTTCCAGCTCCCAGTCCTTTTTCTTTGGCTGGATCCACCCAATCGACATGATAGAATGCCAACTCCAGTGCCTCCTCAGAGCTGTACCAGAATGGCGTCCCAAGAGCCTCGACATATACCTACGTCATAGATGCCAAATGCGGCGGAACGGGGTAGTTCGTCGCGGGAGAGGTATGGATTTTCCGCCTTTCGATCTCGGACCTGCCCAAAAGTCCATACAACATGTTAGAAGTTGAAGATGATGAACCTCACGGGAGTGCTTTTGAACTATCCCGACAGACTCCACGGTCACCACCTCGGAATCCCTCCACGTTGAAGTATGAGTGAAGTCTCAACTACTACTTCGTGTTGAAAAACCCCAACACTGGCAGCCCTAGAGGAGCGTTTTCGCCATAATACCAACCTGGGTATACTTGGATCCTCAAGCTCCTCTGTACCGACAAAACAGTTTCGTCTAGCCTCAGCCGCCAAAACTTTGGCCCTTGCCCTTGTCATCATGCTGTTTTGAAAAAGAAGGAAAAAGAGAAGAAAGGGGAAGTAGGGGCTGAAGTAATACCTTCTTTCAAAAAACTCGAACAGAATTCTTCAAGCTCCTCCAAGAAATCAGCAGCGAGAAAGTGCATGCAATTTGGAAACCAGGCGTCCGAAGCTCACTGGAACAAGGGCACAAAGAAACAACACACAGTTGTAGAGGACACAGTTGCAAGGACGAAAAATCTTCAGACAAGAGAAGAAAACTCTTTGTTGAATGAGGGAAGAAAAGTGAAACCGTATTCACCCCCGCCTTTCGAAATGTTTGAAACCAATGGTCAGGATCGCACCAGCTTGCGAGGCCCATAGGCCCAAAACACCATGATGCCGCCATGTGGATAGCAGTTGTCAATCAATCGTCGCGTCAGTTACATCAGAATACAAAACGACATCGACTCGGATGGCACCTTGGGCAACGTCGGAACCAACCACAAGTCGGATCGCTTAGGTTTTTAGTTACCGGGATTCAAAATTCTCGAAGTCGGATACTTTGTGATAAACTACCCGACTTAGGAGGCAAATGTTCTGGACCGCGATTAGACATGGCCAGCGTCAACTTCGGATATGGAATCCGACACATAGTCTATGCAATTCCGACATATATCTCTGGGGTCATCATATAGAAACTTTTACGTTAGCTCATACCATTCACAAATACGCTTTAAGTACAACCGTCTTCAGCTCACCGACATCGTATCTCAGCTGGTCTTGGTTATACCTTGGCGCGTGTATATAACCACGGCAAATCGCGTGAGGATGATTGCAGGAAGCCGTTACAACTTCCTAACAGACTTTCCCGCCAAAATATCCCTATAAATACACTGTCGTGGCCTCTTCCTCAGGTACGCTTCCATTCTTGCTTATTGAAACTCTGCTCGAGCCCTTTATGACTTAAGCATAGGAGTCCTTGTAGGTACACCACCGTCTGTCGCCGTCTCCGCCGTCATGAAGGGTCCTCTCAACCACCGTTGCGAAATCACCGGAAGATCAATATTAAAATCTATAGATAATTTTATAGCTAATAGATGACGAACAATGATTTAGTTATTACTTAGTTATGGAAATTAGTTACACATTTCAGCAGCTAATCAATTACTATTTTGTATCGAATTAGTAGCTATTCCGTAGCAATATGCTACTGTATTATACACTACTGTCCTCTTTAAGTAAAACCCTGAATAAAATCATATTTATATAAATTTGAAAATAAAATGGAACATTCGTAAAGCATACATCTAGTTTATGGACATGGTGTAGAAACACAGGTAAACACAATAAGGGAATATTGAATTGTGTTTATGGAAAAAATTTCATTTCTTATGGAACTTTCAAAAATATGTTAAACTTTCAAATAGGTTTTGAAAAGGCTTGTTTAAATATGTGTTCTCTTATCTGAAACTTCATACAAGAGTTTTCTTATGTAAAAAAAAATGCTTTTCTGAAATAATGTTAAGTCTCACAATCACTATTAAACCCCCTTAATGTTAGAAAATAAACAAATTCACAAAGATAGAGTTCAGAGGACCTAACACAGAGAATTTATCCTTGTTCACTCACTACCACTATGAGTCGCTTCTAGTCCTAACACGAAAACACTACTAGATTTATCCACTAATCTTGCAAGATTACAAGTATTCTTTTACTACAAGCCTCTTAAGAATCAACCAACCAAATACAAAATTAACAAAATCACCATCAGAAAGGTTCTCAATAAAACTCTTTATGAGCCATGGAAAGGAAGGAAGCCAACTATTTCTTATTTCCACGTGTTTGGATGTGATTGTTACATCCTAAACACTAAAAAATTGATAGGAAAATTTGACACCAAGTGTGATAAAGGTATATTTCTTGGCTACTCTCTTACATCTAAAACTTACCGTGTGTTCAATCTAAGAACTAGAACTACAAAAGATTCAATACATGTCGTATTCAGTGAGACTCAGAATATCACCAAAAGAAAGATAGATGATCATGTTGAGGATATGCTAAACAACATGAGAATCTCTGAAATGGAGGGGGAAGGTAGAGAAAGAACGCACCCAGATGAACCCTCAAATAAAAAGGATCAGAGCCTAGCTTAGACTGAGACTCAAAGACAACCTCATATTGAGACTGAAAGAAATCCTCAGACTGAGAATGAAGATAAAAATCAGACTGAGACTGAGAATATAACCCAAGTAAGATATATATGAGGTTCAACATCAACATGCATCAGAATTACCTAGAAGTTGGAAGCTAGTTCGATCTCATCCATAGGATCAAATAATAGGAGAGACCTCAGACAGGGTGAGAGCCTGATCATCCTTTAAAAACTCTCAAAACATGATGGCTCCCCTCTCTGGAGTAGAATCAAAGGATATCCATGAAGCTCTTGATGACGAATCTTGGGTGAAGGCCATGGAAGAAGAATTGATTCGGTTTGAAAAGAGTGATGTTTGGACTGTACCTCCACCTACACATCAATACGTGATAGGCACACGATGGGTGTTTAGCAACAAACTAAATGAGAAAGGAAAGATAATGAGAAATAAGGCCAGGCTGGTAGCACAAGGCTTCAACCAACAAAAAGGAATAGATTACAATGAGACCTTTGCTCCAGTAGCCAAACTTGAAGCAATAAGAATTCTCTTGGCATTTGCAGCTCATAAGAACTTCAAGCCCTATGAAATGGATGTCAAGAGCGCCTTCTTAAAAGGGTTTATTGAAGAGGAAGTTTATGTAAGACAACCTCCTGGGTTTGAGAATCTGGAACATCTTGAGCATGTACTAAGATTGAGAAAAGCTTTATACAGTCTAAAGCAAGCTCCAAGAGCTTGGTATGATAGACTCAACTCATTCTTAGTTCAAAATGGGTTCACACGAGGCTAGATTGGCACAACTATATTTAAAAATGTTTTTCAAAAAGATCTTATTGTACAAATTTGTGTTGATGATATAATTTTTGGTTCCACTAATGAACACCTGTGAAAAGATTTCTCTACTCTCATGCAGGGGGAATTTGAGAGGAGCATGCTGGGTGAGCTCATCCACCAAGAGAAATATGCTAAAGATATGTTCAAGAGATTCAAAATGGAGGATGCAAAACCTATGTAAACACCCATGCACCCATCAACTCAGATTGACAAGATCAACATGGTAAGATAATGTTAGATAATATGTATGGAGGTATGATTGGATCTTTGCTTTACTTAACTTCTAGTAGACTTGATATTCAATATGTTTTTGAGCTATGTGCAAGATACCAATCAACTTTGAAATAATTTCACCTTACTGTTGTAAAGAGAATTTGATAGCACCTTGATTCCCGGATCTAGAATTGAAGCAAGGGACCACAAACACCATTAGAAATCAGATCAAATGAGTAAAAAGATGCATTAATGCAGTGACTATATTGAAAGGAAAATGAAGAATTAAAGAGAAAAATGGATAAGGAAAGGAATGGTGATGAATGCCACTGCAGTAGACAACTCCCACGGCAAATAAGTTCGGTACTAGAAACCACTAATTCGGGGGAATCAGATAAGTCTTCGATTGGTTTGAGCAAGAACCACCCAACCTTCCCTACTCACAGTGTTGAGGAAGAAATTTGGCATAAAGCCTTTATTCATAAAATCAAAGTTAAAATACAAGGGAGGTGGTATCCTATTTATAGGAAAAGGAGGTGGCTAGGTGGTGGGAAGAAAAAATAGAAAAGAATAAAATTCTACTCTACATGTGTGTTGAACCCATGGTCCCTAAGCCTAAGTAGTTCATCAAGCTACTAACCACTAATACAAGCCAAATTAGTGCCCAACTAGTCTAAGTGGGATTAGGAAAATTACAATTAAAATCCTAATTAAGCAATAAGTAATCCTAATTATTTATTTAATCCTTCCTAATTAAGATGAAGTCTTCTTGTTGACTTGGTCAAGGGTGGTCAAGGTTGACCATGAGGTTGACCAAAGGTAGAGTTTACCATGGCTTGGTTCAGCTCAAAGCGGCCAAAACAGGCCCAAGTTCCCCTGTAGCTCAGAATCTCTACTGCCAGCTCAGAGCTCCACTGGCAGTTGCCATCATTCCCTCCCCCTTAGAAAGGATTTTTCCTTAAACCTGAAAGTTTAGAGAGAAGCCATAAGAAAAAGAGTAGTTGGGGTAGAAAGAAGGAGATGGATGAGAAGAGTGGTAAGTAAGAAGAAACTTCCCTTAACCTTTGGAGGGTACCACTAGGTTCCTCAAGCTTAAACATCTTCCTTGAGCCTAATAAAAAAAGAAAAGACCCATGAGTGCCACTCCCAAACGTTTCAAAAAGAAAGCTCACAACAAAAATACTTGGGAATCATAAAGATAAGCAGTAGAAAAGCATAGGATGTGAACAAGTGGTAGTTGAGATAAGGGTTAGGAAACTCCCTCAATGAAGATTGAACCATCTTGTCCTTGTACTTGAAGAGATTAGGTCTGGGATCAAATACTATTCTCTCAAATCCATCCTTTGCAAGTTGTTGAGATCTTGGCAAGCGTACCAATATCACAGCAATATAATAGTAAGAGAAAAGGGTTGTCGTATCCACAGGGAATGGTACAATTCAAATTCTTAGCGATCAATCTAATTGAGTAGGATAAGATTTGTTTTGGATTTTTGGATTTAAAATACTGAATTTAAATAACATAAAATAAAGATAATTTGAATTCAAAATATAATTTGAAAGGATAAGGATGAATGAGAAAACTAGGATTGAACTTCGTCTATCGCACCCCTCTTGTATTTTGAAATCATTGAAATCTGGGAATTTATAATTATAAATATTGAAGCACAAATAAATATTATTTCATAAAGGTCTCCACAACTATGAAATACTCAGAAATAATTTACGCTGGTCTCCACAGTCATAAATTGCCCCGGTTTGAAGATCGGTTGTAAAAGCTATCAATTCATCCTGGTCTCCACAGTGACAAATTGAGTGTTTTCACCAATCAGATTTAGAAAATCGTTTCTCAACGCATTTAAGAAATCGAATCATAACTCTGGTACAAAGACGGAAGCTAAGCATTAAGAATAGAATAAAAACACCAATATTATAAAAATAGGGATTCCCAAATAACATAAATTCAAAAACACAATTGGGGATTGAATCGACGATGTTCAATCCTAAAGAGAGGTCTAGCTACACATGGTAGCCATTACAAACCCAAATAGATGAGAAGTTGAATAAACAACGAGACTGTCACCCTCTTTGTAATCTCCTTCTTGCTCCACTTTGGTTTCCTTGAGACTGTCACTCTCTTGGCTCTCAAGAATCCTCTATCAAGACTCTCCCTTTTCAGCTCTATATTGTATTCTGGGTTTGATCACTGGTATGGTCTCTAGGATTTCTCTGTCGACTCCAGGATCCTTCTGAATGTGGCTCTTGACGTCGTTTAATAACTTTCTGAAGGCCCGTAGAAACCCTAATTGCAGCCCATTAAAAATTAGATTACGTTTCCTGTGCTCTGCTTACGCTTAGCGCAGGAAACAGAAACTGGAACGTCATTTCTGTGCTCCACTTGCACTCAGCGCAGGTGGAGCGCAGGAGTCCACAATTGTTTCTCCTGAATTTCCTCTTTTTAAGCTTGTTTTGTGTTGTTGCTATCCTTATCTGCTGCTATCTTGATGCTTTATTTGAAATTTAGCTTTTTATCTGCAAAAATCAACAGAGTCTTTATTAAAATAGCATCAAATTCAAATTTGATTTAAATAAATACATGAATCGCATTTTAAGCCAAAAAGGGATAAATTAGGGTATAAATTCAGCATTTTGCCCTCAATAAGTGTTGTAATTATATAGGAATTTTACGTAAATTTATCACTTATCACAAGTGAAGGGATTAGGTGGTTAAAACAAAACTTAAACAAGTGATAGGTAAGATTCAAGCCAACAAAATAATCCACAACATATTTCCAAATGAATGCGTATTTAAAGTTATGTGGTATAAATTCTCTACCCATTTGAAATGAAATCCCAATATGTTTATTAAACATAACACATGCATCTTGAGTATGGTTATTAAAATAATATGCAATATGTTCATGCCATGACTTACAAGTTATCCCGATGAACTTACTTAAGTACGTTGGTGCCTTACTCAAACCAAAACTATCATTTATTTGCAAGCAAGGCAAAACAGTTAAGGAATCACTTTGAGTAAGCATAACTTGAGGCATACCATCATGTGATTTAGGTGTCGTACAAATGTTTTGGCATGTGATAGCCTTATCCCAATTTTTATCCTTTTCTTTTACTAGTTCAAGAGTATAATATACATCCTTATATGAAACAATCATCTTAGGTTCAGGATGTGTATGCACATTATATATACGAACAAATGGTACATGCATATTCAATCCAACTTTGGTATCACTCCAATCATGCAATTCTAATTGCTCAACGGGATTGACTAAACATGCACCTCTAGTAAGTTATATGGCACTCTTAAACTTAGTTGGTTCGTTAAAACATGCAATAGGTTTCAAAGTATTTCTAAGCTTCATTATTTCATGTGAACATGCAACACTTTGTGGCATACAATCTTTCAAAAAGAAAGACTTTTCAGGCATAAAAAAGGTCAATTTAGAAAACTTCTCTTTAGAGGCTTGAGTTGTCTCCTTTTCTCTACTAAGCTTAGTTGCCCTTAACCTATTCAAGTTTTCAAATAGAGGGTTAGCATTCAAATTATCATAAGATAAGATAAGATAAGTTGCTTTCCTAAATCTTCTATATTTTTCTTTTCTTCCATTTGAGCTATTTCTACTTTTTTTTCTTTTCTCTTTTTCTAATTGTTCTTCTTTCCCTAATTTCCATATTTCTTCGATCCTATTTAAGTGCCTTGACATTTCATTTTCAACCATTTTAGCAAATTCTTCTATTTTTTTCCTAATAATCCTCAAAATAATTTACCTTATAACTTTTTCTATTTTCTTTTCTTTTATCATCACTATCCCTATAATAATCCTTTCTCCTATGCTCTCTTTCTTTATACCTTCTCCTTTCTTGGGTTAGAGTTATCATAACTCCTTTCCTTCTTCTTATTATTTTCAAAATGATATTTATTTATTTTTCTCCTTTCTTGCCTATACCTTTCATCAATTTTATCATGAGAAGAGTTTCTTCTCACTTCCTTTTCTTTCCTATTTTCATCTAGCTCATTTCTCCACAATCTATATGACAACCTAAAATGATTTTATTTGAAAGCTTTTAAGGTCCTTACCGCTCGCTAAGTGTTTACACTCAATGGAATGTACGCACTCGTGTATACCACTCTTTTTTTTTTGGCTTTTTCTATAATGAAGCACTCTTGCCTCTTCTACTCGGGTAAGGTTGGTTTGATCTTGCAAAGACCAAAGGTGAGACTCAAGCTAACTCTACCCAAATTAGGAAGCGCACGAGCAACAAATTATCTAAAGGAAGCTAGAAGTTGCCTTAAGACAAAACTAAGAATAGACGAGACAAGCAAGAAAAGCTAGCTATGAAAAACACTTATTCACAAGAGTGGAGGTTCAAACAAGACAAACAAACACACAAGAATTGCAAAGAGAATTGTTTTTGGTTAAGTTTTGATTCAAAAAAAGAGTTCTCAAAACAGTTATTTTTTAAAACAGCGGATTACAACTCAAAAATTGAACTGATACAAGTAAATAAAAAAAATTATAGTAAATTGGAAGTTGTAATGTTGGACTTTTTCTTTACTGTTTTTTCTCTTCTTTTAATTTTCAATTTTTCTATTTTTTTTTATTTTTGTATTGTTTTGACTTTTCCTCTATTCTTTTGACTTTTGTACCCTTTTTTGCTTTTTGCATTTTTGGCTAAATAATTTTTTTGAATATTTTTCTCTCCTTTTCTTTTTCTTTGTCTCTTGCCCCAATAGAAAATTACAGAAATTGGTACAAGATTACAAGAAATTGAAACCTATCTAAAATAAAAAATTGCAAGAATTCTACCTTAAAACGGACCAAAATGGTACCAAAAATTGAAAAGAATTGTCTGTTTTCTAAAACTTAATTTGCAAAGCGGAATGAAAACTTGTATCAAAATTTGAACCAAAAATTGCTTAGCATGCACCTTGGATTACACAAAAAAAATTTCATACAACAATTCAAGCGAGGTGGATTGATTTTAAGGTTCAAACTGAGAAAATGGTAAAAAATTCCACAATTAATTTGGTGAACTTTTGGCCTCTTTTTTGAGCTACAAACCTAGCCTATACTTATGCGTTTTGCATAATAAAACAAGCGTTTCCTAAGGTTGTGCTAGCGCTCAATCCAAATTTACAACTAGAAATTTAGAATAGAAGAAAAACAGACAAAATAAGAGCGGAAAATTGAACAAGACAAACCAAAAAATTGCGCAAAATAGGCAAAATAAAGGAAGTAAAATGTGCATAATTAAAGAGCAAGAATATAAAGGGGATGACCTGAAATTAAAAGCATGGGGAGGACATAAAGTAAATGGCAGAAATGTAGAGGGGATGACAGAAAGTAAAAGGATGGGGAGAAGCATAAATTAAACTGCAAAATTTAAATGATTGAAAATTAAAAATGGAATGGTAAAGAGATGAGTTATGGATGAAAAATTATATGGGAGAGATGAACAAGAATGTAAACGGATGGGAGAAAATGTATGTGAACGATCTTTGGAAAATGGAAGCAACAGTGCTCCCACTTACCATAATTCACCACACACAAACAGTTATATTGCAAGAATCACTCAAGAACAAGTAAGAGCAATTAGAATAGGCAATTCATCAAACACCTATTGGGTGGGTAATGCGCGACCCAAAGTAGCCTCAATCTAGATGAAAACCACAAAATCAAGCAGAGAAAACAAGTGCTGAAAGCAGCAGCAAGACACCTCGGGCCCGGGAGACAGTTCAGAGTCCAACAATTACATGGAATGAGATGAAATACAAGATGGAAATAGGTTAAAAACCAGAAAATTATTCACCAAATGAGTGCATCAAACCGCGACTGAGATGAAGGAAAAAGGCCCCAAACAGCTCCAAATTCAACTAGCTCTGATTACCACTTGATAACACCTTGATTCCCGGATCTAGAATTGAAGCAAGGGACCAAAAATACCTTTAGAATTTGGATCAAGTGAGTAAAAAGATGCAGTAAGGCAGCATCTATATTGAAAGGAAAATGAATAATTAAGAGAAAAATGGATAAGGAAAGGAATGGAGATGAATGCAACTGCAGTAGGCAACTCCCACAGCAGATAAGTTTGGTGCTAGACGCCACTGATTCGGGGGAATCATATAAGTCTCTGGTTGGTTTGAGCAAGAACCACCAAGCCTTCTCTACTCATAATGTTGAGGAGGAAATTTGGCATAATGCCTTTACTCATTGATAAGTGCAAATTATATGATAAATTCTTGTATTTTTACTGCACTTATCAAGGTTAAAATAGTAATTTATGCCCCAAAATAATCCCTTTTTAGTAATAATTGTAATAGTTGTATTTATTTGATTTGAATTTGAATTTGAATTTGATGCTATTTTAATAGAAAATCTGTTAATTTTGAAAATTTATGAGAAAGATTTGAACAAGGAAAGAAGATAGCATTATTTGAGGACAGGATCTGCGAATTTGAAGTTTAAATCAGAGCAAATAAAGATAAGATCAGTTGCCATTTAAACAAGGATTCTGCAGATAACTTCCCAATTTAAATTCAAAGGCAGAATAAACATAGAATCAGATCAAAAAGAGGGAAACAAGGAAAGCCAAGCAAACAAGGATAAGATCAGGAAGAGATCAAGCTGTTAAAAGAAGAAACAGAGTAATCTGTTACGCGCTGCACGCTTCACTTGCGCTTAGCACAATTGAAGCGCAAATATCAGATTTTCTTCCTGTTTCCTGCGCTGCAGATGCACTGAGCGCAGATGAAGTGCAGCTGCGCGGATTAGTTTTAGATCTATTTTCAGATCTATTTTAAAATCAAATTCCTTCCAGATTTAAGATAGCTTTCCTTGGTCTATAAATAGGACCCTTTGTACAGATCAAGGGGAGTAAGCATAATAGGGTTTAGGTCTCAAGTTCAGAGGAGACCCCGAAGGGCTGCCGAGATAGCAACGCGAGGATTGAAGAAAAGCGTGATAGTTTCTTCATTGGTCTGTATGGCTACCATGCGTAGCTAAACTCTCTAATAGGGTTGAATGTAGTTGATTCAATCCCCACATGTATGTGAATTCTCTTTATTAATTATGAATCCATATTCCATGATATCGGTACTTTTATTCTTTACTTAATGTGTAGCTTCCACCTTTGTGCCGGAGTTATAGGTTAATTTTAGGATTCAGGTGACAAATGTTTCTATAAGATTAACAGCGAGTTTGGGGGAGCCGATACTTAGGAAACCTAAATTCTGATTGGTAAAAGTACTCATAGTAATCGCTGTAGGAATATAGGGGGATCGATGATTGAAGAATTGGAATGTGACAACCTCTTCATAGTAGTCCCTATAGGAATATACGGTGAATTGATAGTGTTAACGAACGAAAAATTAGAACAATCAAGTCGGGGTAATTTGTCGCCTGGGAGAACCCGCATGGATTATCTTCGAGTATTTTACTATCTGGTAACTCTGGGTAAAATAATATAGTTTGGCTAGGATATCATAGAAATATATTCTTAATTAATATTGAGGTTCATATATGTAAAGGGTGCGATGATACGAAGTTCAATCCTGATCCGAGTAACGCTATCTTACTCTATCTCTACTATCCCTTTTACTTTATGCAATTTATTTTCCACACAACAATCATCAAATACCGTTTCTCACTTGATAGTTTGATCACTAATAAATACGAAGTGAACCGTTCCTTGTGGATACGATAACTCATACTTACTATTATACTGCTGAAATTTTGGTACGCTTGCCAGAATCTCATCACTCATAAAATCAAAGTTAAAATACAAGGGGGGTGGTCTCCTATTTATAGGAAAAGGAGGTGGCTAGGTAGTGGGAAGAAAAAGTAGAAAAGACTAAAATTCTACTCTTCATGGGTGTTGAACCCATGGTTCCTAAGCCTAAGTAGCTCATCAAGTTACTAATCACTAATACAAGCCAAATTAGCGCCCAACTAGCCTAAGTGGGATTAGGAAAACTACAATTAAACTAAATAAAATTAAAATCCTAATTAAGAAACAATTAATCCTAATTATTTATTTAATCGTTACTAATTAAGATGAAGTATTCTTGTTGACTTGGTCAAGGGTAGTCAAGGTTGACCATGAGGTTGACCAAAGGTAGAGTTGACCATGGCTTGGTTCAGCTCCATGCGGCCAAAACAGGCCCAAGTTCCCCTGCAGCTAAAAATCTTTGTTGCTAGCTGAGAGCTCCACTGGCAGTTGCCATTAGAATCTTTAGATATCTTATTGGAATCACTGATCGTGGTCTTTGGTATGAGAAAAAGTCAAGCTTTGATCCTGTAGGATATAGTGACACTGATTTTGCTGGAGACAAGGGGGTTAGAGAGAGCACAAGTAGAAATTTCTAACTCCTGGGAAAGTGTCTCATGTCATAGTCTTGCAAGAAGCAGAATACCATTGCAGTATCCATAACTGAAGCAAAGTATGTCTTTGTTGTAGCGTGCTGCACTCAGATCTTGTGGGTGAAGTCTCAGATGTTGGATAAACGTACTAAGGTAATTTAAGATTCCTATTCTTTGTGATAATACTAGTGCAATCAATCTAGATAAGAATCCAATCCAATACTTTAGATCTAAACACATAGATATCAAACACCATTTCCTCAGAGACCATGTTAAAAACGAAAATGTTGATCTTCTGTTTATTGACATAAAAAATCAGATTGCTGATATTTTTACTAAACCTCTTCTAGAGGAAAGATTCCATTACATCTTACAGCTCTTGAACATGCGTCCTCTCAAATAATGGATGAATTAAAACTAAGATCTCAAAGTAAAACTTACAAGTTTCAAATCTAAGTAATTAAGTATATCTAACACTAAGACTGAGATTACACCTAAGACTCAGACTAAACCTGAGACTAAGATTCACTATTTTACCGTTGTAAACTAACAGTAAAATAATTTCTGCAACGGTCAGGATGAGTTCCCAATGGCTAGTTCAGTCTCTCAACGACTAGTTTTTTTGAAACCGCCATTCCTAACGACTAGTTTGCCTTTCTCTAGAAAAGACTTAGCCATTATAGATTTAAAGCTCCAACTATTTCCATCTCTTCTACCAAACTCTCTCCGTCTTAATCTAAATCTCCATTTTATCTCTCATCTCTCTTCTCAATATATATAGAAACTATAGTTCATTTAAGATCTTCACTCATGAGTATTAGGCTACCGGCAATAACAAATCCCTATCTCTCATCTCACCTAAATCCTCTCTCAACCCACATAAATGTCTAGCAGCTCTTCATATTCCCATGACAACATCGCCTCCACCCAAGGAAATGTTGGTCCCAGAGGGAATCTAGAAGGGGGGGTTGAATAGATTCACAAAACTTAGTCCTCTTTCCAAAAATCAGAAATTGTTTTACCCCTTTATTTTTACCTTCAAGATTCTTTCAAATTGAGTTTTCAAAAGACAATTTTCAGAGTTTAAAACTAGTGTGCATCGGATCAATATGTTAGAAAGGGTAATTGATTACCAAGATTAATTCCTCAAGCGTTACAATTTACTATTCAAACAAATTCAGTTTTATGTAATATCAAGAACGAAATTAGAACTTACATTACAAGACAAATATGCAGTTCAATTTTAGCCAACAATATCGAATTGTAATAGAGTAGGGATAGAGAAAATTAGACAGTTGTTTATATTGGTTCAGCCATAAAAAGGGCCTACATCCAGTTTAGATTTAGCACACCACTAAACCTGCTTTCACTATAGAATTGATTACAAACACCATGCACATACAATCCTAAAGAAAGACTTACAAACAACAAACAAATGTTTAACTCTTGCACCCCACAAAAGCATGTTCTTCAATGACACCCCATCATATGAACATTAACCTTACTCATGACACCCCGTCACAAGATTTCAAACAATCTCTATGAACACCCTATTCAAGAGATTTCACAATACAGAAAATTTAGAAAGATTAAGGGTTTAGAACAATAACACCTTGACTGTGTAGATTAACCCCATGAATAAGATCAAACACTTCCTTCCATTGTCAATTCTTCTTGAGAGCTGTGTTCTTGATACTGCAGATTTTTCTAGGTTTTTCCTTTGATTTCTTGGAGAAAATTCTCTTAGAGAGATTCTTGTATTGTTTTGAAAAACTGAGCTCTTCTCTTTTTATTTTGAAAATCATGTGTATAAATCAGTTTTAGTTAGTTAGAAACAGAAAAATCTGTTACAGTTCAGTTACAAACAGTTTAGAAAACGTCCAGAATTATGCAGACTCTGTGCTAATCGATTAAACCAGACAGTATTTTTAGAACTCTTCTGTTACAAATCACTTATTGACCTTGAAGAGTATACTTTCCCTCTTTGGCCACTTGCTATCACTTCTATTCTATATAGTTTTTGTGCACTATGTATGCTAGTTGTCTACATGTTTGTAAGTTATTGGAAGGCTAAAGAAACCAGTTCACTACCTTTTTTTTCCTCTCTTCTTTCTTTCACTTATCACATCTTTATATTTATTACACCCCATTTTTTGGTGTTAAACTATTATTATCCTATCCAAAATCTTTAATATGACTAAAATGATATTTTTAAATATATCAATTCTCATTCATGAATATATGTGTGCAACTTCTGATGTTTCACTTTTTAGAATCTATTCAATCTTTTGAGAAATTGTTAAATTTTAGGATGGAGCTAAACCATTTCATTAAAGCAATTCCAAGAGAAATAATTAAATTTTGGGGACTAAGACTAAGTTTGACAAAAATAGCTTATAAATAAGCTGAATATGCTTAAAGTTGACAAGCTAGTTTATTGAATTAGAAGTATTTAATAAAGATGTAGATGATAAATATAAAATAACATAAAAAGACATATTTATATGATACTTTTTATATAAATTCAAACTTTATTTAATAAATAAAAAATATATTTTTGTAATTGTGATTTTAGATTTTTTAAAAAATGAAGTATTTTTTTCCACAATTTTTTATTTTATAGATTGACATAGTCTAAGGCTATTTTTTTATTTTTCTCATTTCAATTATTTAATTCTTTCCATAGGGTGCATTTAATTTGAAAATGATTTAGTAGAGTTTTTTAAAAAACTAAGAGGAATAAAAAAGTGATTTTATTAAAGTATTAAAGATTAAAAGAGAAAGGAAAATAATAAGCTATAAGATATAAGCTCAAATTTTACTTGTAGTACACCATCGAGCACAATGACATGCTAGTAAAAGGTTGTTCCAGCTTAATCTGTTGTCTCCTGTTTGAACCGTGAGTATATATGTAGCTGTGGTAAATATTCGGAGGGAGGGAGTTTTGACTCTCATAGAGGACCTATCCGACTCGAACAAGATTGTCTCCCGGCCCTTAGAGTATACATGTGGTCTCGCATTAACAAAAAGTTAATACATGCTTAAAAAATAAATAGCTGTAGTGTTTGATAACTCAATATCTGTTTTAAAAAATTTGTCCTTTTTAGTTAACAAAATAAATATGATAAAATGTATGGATAAGAATGAGGTAACACCAGCCACATATGAAGTAGAGAATAATGATAATAAATTAGGAAAAAGAAATACTCTTCTAATATAAGTTATTTTTTTGTAAGCATGTATTAACTTTTTGTTAGTGTAAAACCATAGGTATCTTTTATGGGTGGCAATTCTGTTCGAGTCAGGTAGGGTCTCTAGGGGCTGAAAAAGCTTTCCTCTGAGTATTAACACACAGCATACTCAAACTCGAGACAACTGATTAAGCTTGAACAATAGAATTTAAATTAAGTTCACAATAGAATTTAAATTAATTCATGAATGATGATTGATGTCAAAGTCTGTTCGGAAAGTTAGGAAAACAGTTTGAATTATGAAAATTTCGATTTTTACATTGATCTTCTTGAATTGATTTTCAGTGGCTTACGGGGGCTTGCTCCTATAGGGTCCCCTTATTGTGTCACATTTATTGCTACATACTCCCGCTATTCTTGGATCTACCTGCTGATTCTAAGTCCAACACTGTTACTATCCTTCATCAATTTAAATCAAATGGATTGGGGAGGAAAGTTCGAGCCATTTTCAAAGTTCCTATCTAACCAAGGCATTATTCAAAGATTGATTTGCCCTCACACTTATCCACAATTATATAATCGAGTGTAAGCAAACACATAATGAAAATGGCACTATCACTTCTTGCCAATGCCTCCATGCCTTTTAAGTTCTTGGACAATGCTTTCATAACAAATATTTGAATGCAGATCACACTTCTTAACAGCATGCAAGGGCGGCGTTCCTGGGCAAGAAAGGGAAATATGTATGGGTGGTTACTATGGTTTGCTATTGTTTAGTCACTTTCGTTGCATAGGAATGAAAGTATTTTTAAAAAATATGATGCTGCAGCGAAGTACGAATCACTAAGTATGAGACGTGTGTAAACATACACGAAAACCCTCTAAAATTTATCAGAATTTTCCAACCAGTAGGTCAGGATACAGAAGAGCCAAAAAAATAATATTGTTCAACTAATGATAACCTCGGAGTAGGAGAAGGGGATGAGTGTGGAGGCTATAACTACTAGATCATGAAAGTAAAAGAATTTATATAATAATTAGGTTTATAACAGAAAAATAATGATTTAATCAAGTCAAAGTTTATCCCATTAAACTTAAGAGTTTAAATATGTATACCGTCAGTGTATAAATTTTTTACACATACATGCAATGATGTGTTGCCACATCATTTATTGAATTTAATAATACCTGAGGTGTCATATTCATTAAATGATGTGGCGGCATACCATTGGATGTTTGTGTAAAACTTCTTTATACTCACCGTGTATACTAATTACATCCTAAAATTAATAATAAAATTAATATTAATTTTTTAATAAAATCAGTTTATTATATTTTGTTACGAAGATTAAAACTTTTGAAATATCTAACATAAAGTGCTTGTAGTGTGATTCAAATCATATCTTAAAGCTCGTTTAGTTCATTGTTAGAGAAAGTGAAACAGAGTTGAGAGGAATAAAATCTGGATTTGCAATTTTTCAAATCATGTTTCGATAAAAAAAAAGAAAGAAAAGAAAAGACAAACAGTAAACGGAGTTTGTTTTTTTATAACGTGGTTTACCGGAATTGAATCCATAGTCAATTTCGCTCCAATGTAATATTCATTTTTTTTACCTGTTTTACACTTTGTTTTGCCCGTTACCTCTATATAAAACAAATAATATATCCATTTTAATAATTTTTATCTGTAAAAGTGATTTTACTTTTATCTTAAAAAAATGAAATCAATTTTGCTCAATTAATCAATTTTATCAAAATCTTTTCTTTTAAATAACTTTATTCCAAATCTTTTATAGAATGATAATGCAACGGGACACTTGTATATTAAAGCTAAGGTTGAAGGGTTCTATAGGGATGGCAATGGGTACCCTATAGGAGGGTATCATAGTGCCCGTTCCCATACCAGCGTTTTTAAAAAAAACTCGTACCCGCACCCATACCCTCGTGGGCAGTAACTTTAGTGCCCGTCCCCATACCCGCTGGGCACCTATATGCCCGTACCCGCGCCCGTTACTCGCACTTTTATTAAGTAAATAATTAACAATTTATTAAAAAATATTAATTTAAGAAAATTATATCTCAATTGAAAAAGTTACTCAAAGATCGTCCAAAAATAATTTTTAAATATAAGTGATACAACAATTTAATTATATTGAAACACAATATGTTAATGTTCTAAAACACAACAAATGATCTAAAGTCCAAATTTTTTATTAAATATTACAATATACTTTCACGTCACACTATTTTATAAACTTGGATATCACGTGTTAGAATTCTTCAACATCTGTAAAAACATATTATTAACATTAATTAGTCATATATTTTAAAGTAAAAAACGCAAATAAATAGTTATAAAAATATATTTTAATTTGTAATATTATATATATATATATCAATTTTAAAAATATGTATAAATATATTAGATATTTTAATAAAATTAATATATCTCTATATATAATTATATATGGTATTTTATTAAATAATAATATATATGAGTGCGGGTATGGGGCGGGCTGGGCATCAAAGTGCCCATACCCGCGCCCGTCCCCATGAAAAAAATGCGGGCTTTTGCCCGTACCCGCTTTGCGGGTTTTTACCCTGCCCATTGCGGGTAATTTTTGCGGGTGCCCATAGGGCCTGGGCTCAATTGTCATCCCTAGTTCTACTCTTCTTTTGTCAAATGGTGTAATTTTCGTGTTTATTGTATTATGACGGTTAGGCACTGTTAATCTTGATGTAAGGGTTCGGATACCCTCAAGACCCCCCTTTTAATTATTAATATTTCCTTTTGCTTATAAAAACTTGATTTTTCACATGATTGTATTATGTGTATTATCATATAATAGTATATAATTGACACGGTCCATTTTTGTGTTTATAGTGGTATTTATAGTGTGTTCGGAAATTCTTTTAAGAGGATGTAAATATATTTTGATTATTGTACCATCACATTTCTCAAATTTGTGAAGAATTCAATTTACATCTTAAATCATAAATTTGACAAAAGCAACATTTTGTTGCTTTTATGATGAAAAAAGAAAAAACCCAAACACATTCATGATCCCCACTTTTTTTATTAAAAAATACTCATCTTAAAGTAAATTTTGTTAATATTTCCAAACAATTACTCGTCTTAAAACCTAACAACTTTACAAAATCAATATCACCTAAAACCAAGTTTACGAATGCTTACCTAAATTAGCCTAGCCGTTCAACTCTTTTGCAGTACCATTATTTAGATAAGCTGACCGCTTTGAATTATGTGTGAAACAAACCTAAAAATAGAAAGATGTGGCTGTCTTGTCTGCTCTTACTATTTCTTGATTTCTTTGTAAAAAATGCATAATAGCCCATTCACTGGGGAATTTCTATTTATTTCTTCTTGCTTCTCCCATGAGTAGATCAATTTTCTCAAATGCGTTTAAGTAAAAAATTGAGTCAACGATTTTGATCTGAGCCATTTGTTCACAGATTCGTTACAACTCCAAAATGCTTCCATTCCTAATAGATTTGTCAATTAAGTCACAGATGTTTAGTAGCGAAATGTCATTCATACTATGAAGCTTATATATTAAGAAAAAAAAGACAAAATTTATTTTTAAGTTGAAGGCATACAGCTTCAATGCGTTTTTCTTCTTTTACATTTTCCCATAATAATCCCTTCAAACTTTGGGAACAACGATGCATCCCTCTTGCAAACATAATAAACCAAAGGAAATTTTTGAGGAAAAAAATTGGAGGGTTGCATTCCTGATGAGAAAGCTGGAAAGACCACTGGATATGATGGTCCTGATCAGAAAACTCAACATCAATTTGAGAATGCTGGAACAAAGTTTCTCAAACCGAGATGCCATAATTGCTAATTTTAGAGATTTCCTTGGTCAAGGAATTCTTTTCTCGCTTTGCCTCAGAAGCAAGTTTGGAAACCTGTCAAACAGAGAATGCAAGATCAGCATTTTGCCTTAGCTAAAATACTTCTAAATCAGTATAAGTAGAACCTGTTAATCTTGGTATCTTTTCACTATTCCTTATTAGTTCTTAAAAGTTGCAAGGCTTAATAAAGACGTTTCTTGAATTTATTAGAAGTCATCCTTATGACTACAGAAGACTATTTCATGTCTTTTTAACAACCATAGCTGCAGTTACTCCTAAATATCAATCTAAATCAAACTGGTAAGCTCAACCAGTAAACCAGCCACTTACTCCTGACCTGTCAAGCGTTTCAGTTGGAACAAACGCAGCTAGGATAAATACAACTCGAGACCATTCCTTGTTTAACACCGCAATCATACTTTCATAAAACATTTTCAAGAAATACATTATCAATTATAGGAAGCTGAAATAAACTACTTGAAATAGAAATATGAAAAGTGTATATTGATTGATTAAATTAGCAAATACAACAGTGTATATATATACATGTTATGAGAGAACCAATCCCTAGAGATTTGGGATTAGGATCAATCTAAATCAATTTAGGATCAACCTAAATCAGGAAACTATACAATAAATCAAAGAGAATAAATAATAATATCTCTACATATCTTAACACTCCCCCTCAAGCTGGAGCATACATATCATAGGCATCCAGCTTGTCACATATATAGGTTATCCTAGGACCCCGTAAAGATTTAGTAAAAATATCTGCAAGTTGATCCTTGGAGCAAACTGAGGAAGTCTTGATGACACCGGAGAGGATCTTTTCTCTGATAAAATGACAATCAACTTCTATATGTTTTGTCCTATCATGAAAAACTGGATTAGAGGAGAGGTATAAGGCTGACTGGTTATCACACATTAGTTCCATAGGGCCAACCTTGCAAAACTGCAACTCTTGAATTAAAGACTTTAGCCACAGAAGCTCACATGTGGTGTGAGCCATTGCACGATACTCTGCTTCTGTGCTCGATCTGGCAACAACACTTTGCTTTTTACTCTTCCATGAAACAAGATTACCTCCCAAGAACACACAATAACCCGTTGTTGACCGTCTGTCACTTGCATCACCTGCCCAATCTGCATTGGAATACCCAACAATATTTGTATGTCCTCTATCACTGTAAACAAGTCCCTTCCCAGGTGATCCTTTGAGATATCTGAGGATCCGCACAACTGCATGCCAATGACTCTCACAAGGAGAGTTAAGGAACTGACTTACAACACTGACAGGAAAGGATATATCAGGTCTGGTCATGGTGAGATAATTTAACTTGCCCACTAGTCTTCGATACCTTCCTGGGTCGGAATAGGGCTCCCCCTGGTTAGGTAGAAGCTTCACATTAGGATCCATTGGGGTGTCAACTGGCTTACAATCTGTGAGTCCTGTCTCCTCCAGAATGTCAAGAGCATATTTCCTCTGAGAAATAACAACACCGGACTTTGACTGAGCAACCTCAATCCCAAGGAAATAGCGCAGAGGACCTAAATCCTTAGTTTGAAAGTGCTCAAATAAGTGCTGCTTTAGAGCCTTGATGCCCTCCTGATCATCACTTGTAATTACAATATCATCCACATAAACCACAAGATAAATGAATTTATGGGTCAGTGAGCATCTAAAGAAAACAGAGTGGTCTGCCTCGCAGCGGATCATTCCAAACTCCTATATGACTTTGCTAAACCGACCAAACCAAGCTCGAGGTGATTGTTTAAGGCCATATAAGGACTTCCGTAATTTACACACAAGGTCAGACTCCCCCTGAGCAACAAACCCAGGGGGTTGCTCCATATAGATCTCCTCCTCCAAGTCACCATGTAAGAAAGCATTTTTTATATCCAATTGAAACAAGGGCCAATGTCGCACGGCAGCCATGGCCAAGAAGAGGCGAACTGAGGCCATCTTCGCAACTGGAGAGAAAGTGTCACTGTAATCCAAACCATATACCTGTGTGTATCCCTTAGCCACAAGACAGGCTTTCAATCTATCCACCTGTCCATCAGGGCCCACTTTAACATTAAAGACCCACCGACATCCAACAACAGATTTGCCGGACGGAGGTGGAACAAGTTCCCAAGTATGGTTAAATTCTAAAGCTGTCATCTCATCAATCATAGCTTGTCGCCATCCTGGATGGGTTAAGGCCTCCTGTACTGTCTTGGGAATGGTAATAGAGGATATAGCAGAGACAAAAGCAGAATAGGTAGGAGACAAACGATGATATGAGAGAAAATTATAAATGGGATGAGGATTAGAAGTAGAACGTTTACCTTTACGAAGAGCAATGGGCAAGTCAACTGGGAGAGGTGGAGCCGGAGTAGGTGAGGAGACTGGAGCAGAAGCGGAATCACACGGTGTACTAGGAGATGGAACCAAAGTATGTAACCGACGCTCATAAGTTATCCCATATCGATGTGGGAGACAACCAGACCCTGGTAGGGAAGGACACTCTAGTGGAGGCCCGGGTGTCTCTAAAGTAGCAGGTGGAGACTCAACAGAATCAACAAGAGGAATAGGCAATACCTGAGAATAGAGATCGGAGTCCAGTGAAGAGACTTCTGAGGTACTGAAAAATGGTGTGTCTTCAAAGAAGGTGACATCTGCACTGGTGTAGAACCGATGTGTAGTGGGAGAGTAGCAATGGTACCCCTTTTGGACACGAGAATATCCTAAGAACACACATTTGATAGCACGTGCAGACAACTTATCATGACCTGGGGAAAGATCATGAACAAAACAAGTACAACCAAAAACACGAGGGGGGACAGAGTAAAGAGAATCCAATGGATATAACAGGGAATGAGGAACTTGATCATTCAAAACAGAGGATGGCATCCGATTTATTAAATATCCTGCAATAAGGACAGCATGACCCCACAATTTTGGAGGTGCATTAGCATTCAATAGCAGAGTACGGGCAGTGTCCACAATATGTCTATGTTTTCGCTCGGCAACACCATTTTGTTGAGGTGTATGAGGACAACTAGATTGATGTTGAATGCCATGGGAATTCATGAAGGAAGTGAAACAATCAGAGAAGTATTCTTTAGCATTATCACTTCGTAGAACACGGATTACTTTGCCAAACTGAGTTTTGATTTCTAAACAGAAAGTTTTGAAAATTGTGAATAACTCTGAACGATTTTTCATTAGAAAGATCCAAGTACATCTTGAAAAATCATCAATGAAAGTAACATAATACCTATGTCCTAAAATAGACGCAACACGACTAGGACCCCAAACATCAGAATGGACAATATCAAAAGGAGACACAGCTCGACCATGAACACTACTAGGAAAAGAAGTTCTAACATGTTTTCCTAGTTGACACGACTCACACTCTAAGGACTCCAACTGGGAGAGATGAGGTACCATTTTCTTCAGTTTATGTAAGCTAGGATGACCAAGACGACGATGGAGCAAACCGGGAGACTCAGTAGATGCACATATGGTAGAAGCAGAGGACTGAAGGTAGTAGAGACCATGTGATTCAGATCCTGCTCCAATCGTCTGTCCCGTACTCCGGTCCTGTATCAAGAAAGAATCAGAAGTGAAGGTGATGGCACAATTTAATGATTGAGTCAACTTGCTTATAGAAATTAAATTGAAGGGACATCCAGGAACTAATAAAACTGATTTCAATGGTAGTGAGGGAACAGGTGAAATTTGGCCAATACCAGTGGCTTGGACTTTGGATCCATCAGCAAGGGTGATATGATGTGGAGTTTTAGGTGAGGATAAGTTAGGGAAAAGAGAGGCATTACCAGTTAGGTGATCAGAAGCACCAGAATCCAAAACCCAAGGTCCAAGAGGCGTAGAATGAGAGAGACAGACTGTAGAATTACCAGTGTGAGCAACAGTGACTGAGGAAGAGGTCTGTTGGGTTGCCTTCAGTTGAAGGTACTCCTTGTAATCATCAGCAGACCAGGAAATTGGATGATTGCTCTCAGATTCAATCTTGGGCTCTGAAGTCAGAGATTGAGCAACATTAGCTGTCTTGCTCGGAAAGCCATGCAAAGAGTAACACCTATCACGTGTATGTCCATCTCTCTGACAGTAGGTGCAATGAAGGTTTCCTCTACCCCCTTTTCCACGACCACGACCACGACCACGACCTCGTCCTCCACGTTCAGTGGTACTGAAGACAAAAGCAGAGGACTCAGATGCTGTTTGAGATTCTGCCTCAGGTGAAGGAACCCGAATCAAACGATCTATGAGTTCTTCCACCGTAGGAATGGTGGGATTTGTCAAAATCTGATCACGAACAGATCCGTAGTCCTTATGAAGTCCATGAAGGATAAAGACCATGAACATAGTATCGAGTTTGCTTAACACTTTCTGAAGATCATCACTAACCAACATCAGCTTCAGCTCATCAATGGTGGATTGAGCATGATTCAAATAAGATGGCAAATCATGATCAACCATTTGAAGTGTTGCTAAACCACGAACAGATTCATACAATCTCTGGATGTCATTGGCATAAATATTCCGAGCTTTCTTCCAAACATCATAACATGTTTTGTACGGGAGAAAATGCACCATTAATTTGGGCTCAATGGACTGCCATAATACAGATACAAGTTGATAATCTGCTCGCTGCCATTCATCACTCACATCTTTATCAACCTCGGAAGCCTTCTTAACAAGGTGATCATAAAGACCCTGGCCTAAAAACCATATCTCAACTGCAGTAGACCAATCTAAATAATTTTTACCATTCAACTTCTCAGAGGTAATAACCGGTGAACCAGAAAAAGCAAAGGAAACCAGTCCCCTTTTAGAAGACTCAATTTTTGGATCCTCCTTATCAACTTTGGAAATCTCCGCCATGTGAAAAAGGAGAACAACAACCAAAACACCAAACAGCTACTAAAAGTTTTGCAGCAACAAGAAAACACCAAACAGCAGCAAGAATGTCAAACAGCCACCAAACAGTAGCAAGAACGCCAAACAGCAGCAGGAACGTCAAACAACCGCCAAAAAACGGTTTGGCAGCAACCAAAAACGACCGAACAGCCACCAAAGAGTGTGACCCACGACCTGAAAGTGGTCAAAACAGACAGAGGAAGAGCCGACGAACCCAATGGAACAAGCGGCGTCGCGAACGGAGGCCGGGAGGGCGGCGCGTGGACCCCACGCGCCGGCGAGCAGCTTTGAGAAAACGGCGCGTGGCGGCGCGTGGAGGAGGCGTCGGAGGCGGCGCGCGGTGGGGTGGCAGATCGGCGACTTCTGAACACTTTGGCGGCGTCCACACAAGCAGCCGCTGAAAAAAAAAAGAATGACCTAGGTGGGCGACCGGAGTAAAAACGGTTCCCTGGACCAGAAGAGCTCTGGTACCAACTTGAAATAGAAATATGAAAAGTGTATATTGATTGATTAAATTAGCAAATACAACAGTGTATATATATACATGTTATGAGAGAACCAATCCCTAGAGATTTGGGATTAGGATCAATCTAAATCAATTTAGGATCAACCTAAATCAGGAAACTATACAATAAATCAAAGAGAATAAATAATAATATCTCTACATATCTTAACAAAACTAACAGATCAAATAATTTTCATGAATTTTTTGATTTAAAATTATGCAGTTCATCATGAGCTTTATATGTTTGGAATGAGTGATTTTGGGTGGATTGCCTGAGTGGAAATAGAATGAAATGGGATCCTAATTTTCCATATTTTGGGACAGCGACAGGAAATGGAGGGAATGCCTTAGAGGACAAATTTATAAAGCTCATCTACTGGAAATGGTTCTGCCCAAATGAATGAAAGTGATGGGAGAGAAAATTACTTTCTTCATTTTACTTGTACATTTTTCGTTGAGACTTGTTAGAGTAGTGTATTGTATAGAAGAATAGAATACTATTGGGCTTGGGCCTATGGCTATGTATATTTGCAAATCTTTGTACATGTACATATAATATTCTCCGTTGTGCATAGTAGACACAGGGATTCTACCATGTCTAGTTATTTCTTCATCTTAACAAGACTCAACCGCAAAAGCTAACTCACAAGGAGAGGATCTCCCAAGTCTTTAAAATGAGTAATATGGTCAAGTACCTAACTAATGTGGGATCTTAACACAACCAGCTTAGTTATCAATCCTGGATAGCGGCGCATAGCATAGCAGCCAACCTCAAACGAGATTGTGGGATAACGGGTAGCGGGATGGTCGCTACACTGAAATTTTTATGTAATTTATATAATTTATACTATATACAAATAAATGCTTAAAATAAAAAAAATACTCAAAATTCATAAAAGATCGTAACATAAAAAAAATAATTAAATGAGAATGGGTTTTGGGGGAGGAAAAAGAAACAAGCAGACAAGAAAGAGGACTAGAGGAGAAGAGGGAAACCTGACACAAAATCATAGCAAAGAACATGAGGAAAAACTATAAAAACAAGGGTTGTTGGCTAGCAGGAAAGTGGTCGTATTGTTGCCCGAAAAACCGCCAAATAGTGGCCGGAAGTGTGCTGGTGGGGGTAGGCAATGAATGTCATGTGGGGAAGAGTGGGTGAGAGTTTTTGTTCTATACAGAGTGTCTCACAGAAACAGGGTATATTTATGACCCAAATACCACAAATGCTCCCTAGTTGCCCTAGTAAAGGCCTAAAATGAGGGCCATTTTTGGAATTTCAGATTCCTTTAGAGGTGCACCACTATTCAGCCGAAATTCAGGCCACGATAGCGGCCGCAACACTAATGTGCGATGCAATGGAGTGTCCTGTAGCAGCCATAGGCCGCAACACACTATTAACAAAGATTGGGAGTGTGAAGTTAGCATTTTGCCCGAAGCCCAATATAAGGTATAGACTATAGAATAGACTTTGATAGAGGAAGTGTGTGTGTTTAATAGACTACTAATTTGATTATCGACATGATTAGTACATGAAGGCAGTAATTATATGTTTATAAAACTAACTGCAAATATTATTTCCTATATGCTACAAATTCTAATAACTAGTAACCGGGAAAAAATAATGAAACAATGGATAGAATATACATGTGAAGCAAAAGAATAATGAGATTTTCATTCTAACACTTTCTTTCCATATTTAATCATTTCCAAACAATGGAAAACTACTTTCTTCTCAATATTGTTCCTCCCTTCACATCACATCCAAACAAAAGTTAAAAAACTGTATTTTACCATCTAACTTCCATTCCTCCCATTTTCTTTCTCTTCATTTTCATTCACCCTTCAATTTTGTTCCCAAACAGCCCCTACGAGCACAAGCTCATACAGTCCTATAGTCATTTGGAGTGGATAATTTTGCAGGCAATGAAAAAGGGTGGAAATTTGGTATTCTCCCTTAACTTCGAAAATAAAAAGAAAACCCATAAATTTAGCTGCTGAAGGACATAAAATGTGGGAGGAATAATTTTGAAAAGAAAATTCATTTGGATGCAGAGAATCACTATCCCCAAAACTTGATTAGATATGAAGGGAAGGTTAACTACAGACGTCTACGAAGCTGAAACTTAAAACATTGTTATCTTTCTGTTTTATCTTTTTGTTTCATCTCTCTGTTAGTTTGTTCCTTATCTACTAAGATTGAGTTGTAATCAGATTGGGTAGAGAATCTCTAACCAACTCAGACTATTTATATCATCACTTGTAAGCTTCAATGAATAATAATTAGAATTAGTTTTTCTTCTCCTAAACTATATGGTATCAGAGCTGCGAAGCTCTGATCCAGGAATTGACCCATCATGGTGAAAACGGCGATGACCAGAGAAATCAGGTCGGGAAAGAGCAAAGAAGCTCCAAAAACGTCTTATGCGACAACAGGCGGCAGTGAATCAGCCTTGTGATTCAAGTTCTAGCTTGCAACTTGTGATTCAAAAGCTGAACAGGAAGAACTACTTAGAGTGGGCTCAATCGGTGAAGTTAGCACTAGAAGGCAAAGGGAAATTTGGGTACTTAACTGGAGACTCTGCACAACCGGGGAAAAGCGACCCTTCTCTACAGAGATGGAAATCCGAGAATTCTTGGATTATGGCGTGGCTAATCAACTCAATGGAACTAGCAATTCGGAAGCCTTACCTTTTTCTGTCAACAACTAAAAAAGTTTGGGAAGCTGTTAAAGATTGTTATTCTGATTTGGAGAGTTCATCTCAAATTACCTTAAAACTTGCTTGTGGCAATCTAAATAGGGAGATCAAGATGTCACACAACTTATTACAATATTATGGTGACGGCAAGAATTAGATCAATGTTATGAAGATAATTGGAAGAATTCAAATGATGTTGCCCAATTCAAGAAAAGAGAGGAGAGTGACGGAGTAAATATGTTTCTAGCTAGTCTCAATCATGATTTAGATGAAGTGAGCGGACGGATTATAGGCATAAAACCTCTACCTTCAATGAGAAAAGTATTTTCTGAAGTCAGAAGAGAGGAGTCAAGGAGAAGAATCATGTTGCGCACCTTCGAATCCTCAAAGATGCAAGTGTGTTAAGGTTTTCTAAAGGGACAAGATTTAGAAGGAGAAAGGAAGAAGCCTTGATGTGAACACTGCAAAAAACCTTGGCATACAAAGGAGACTTGCTGGAAACTCCATGGTAAACCACCAAACTGGTTGAAAAAATCAGAAGGAAGGGCGTTTCAGACATCTAATACAATAGATCAAGAGCAGAATAATACCTCAGAGCCATCTTCATTCACAAAGGAGCAGTTAGAGCACTTGTACAAATATTTCTCTGAAAAAATGTCAATTACTCCATTCTCTTCTTTAGCCCAAAAAGGTAATCATTCATCTATTGCTCTCCATACTAAACAAAATTCTAAAGCTCCATGGATCATTGGATCTGGAGCCACTGATCACATGATAGATTGCCCAAATTTGTTTTCTTCCTATAACCCTTGTGCATGAAACAAAAAAGTTTGCAGATGGTTCTTTCTTTGCAATAACTAGTGTTGGTTCAGTCGCTATTTGAAGTTCCCTAATTCTTCATAATGTTTTTCATGTCCCCAAATTGTCATGCAATCTGTTGTCCATTTGAAAACTGACTCATGACCTAAGATGTCTTGTTGTTTTTTACTCTTCATCTTGTACATTTCAGGAGTTGAAATCGGGGAAGATGATTGGCAGTGCTAAGGAAGTTGATGGCCTCTATTTCTTTGAAGATGGATTTGTATTCAATAAGCAATTCAATGTAACTGTCTTAATTCAATTTTTGTTTCCAAGGATGAAGAAATAATGTTATGACATTGTAGATTAGGTCATCCAAGTTTCTTGTATCTAAAGCATTTGTTTCCTGATCTCATTAAGAATAAAAGTAAATCTTTACTTGTGAAACTTATCAATTAGAAAAGCATCATCGTTCTACTTACTCTCCTCAAACTTACAAAATGTCTAGTCCATTTACCCTAATTCATAGGATGTTTGGGGACTTAGCCGAGATCCTACACCCTCGGGAAAAAAAATGGTTTGTCACCTTCATAGATGATCATACTAGAATAACATGGGTCTATTTGATGAAAGAAAAATCAGAAGTAGTGTTTGGGGACTTAGGCGAGATCCTACACCCTCGGGAAAAAAATGGTTTGTCACCTTCATAGATGATCATACTAGAATAACATGGGTCTATTTGATGAAAGAAAAATCAAAAGTAGAAGGAATATTTAAAAACTTCTTTCATATGATAAAAACCCAATTTCAAGAAACAAATAAAAATTTTTAGGAGTGACAATGGTAGAGTTGAAGGAAAATCAAAAGTAGAAGGAATATTCAAAAACTTCTTTCATATGATAAAGACCTGATTTCAAGAACAAAATTTTAGGAGTGACAATTGTAAGAGTACTTCAACAAATGTTCGATTAATTTTTTTTCTTGAAGAAGGGATCATCCATCAAATTTCTTGTATTAATAGCCCACAACAAAATGGGGTGGCTAAAAGAAAAAATGAACACATACTAGAAGTTGCTCGAACCTTATTGTTTCAAAATAATGTACCTAAATATCTTTGGGGTGAAGCAATCTCGACTGCTACTTATTTAATTAATAGAATGCCCAACAAAGTTTTAAATTTCAAAACCCCTTTGGATATTTCTATGGGCATTTATCCAACAAATAGAGTCACACATTTCTTGCCCCTAAGGTATTCGGTTGTACAGTTTCTATTTGGTTCGAAAGGTTTGCTCAGTTCACAAAAAACAAGGGTATGTACAATGTCAAAGTGATCACACTATGTTTGTGAAGCATTCACTTGAAGGAAAGTTGGTTGTGTTAATTGTATATGTGGATAATATAGTGCTCACAGGGCATGACTTGCTTGAGATGAACATATTGAAGAAGCCCCAAGTTGCAGAATTTGAAATTAAAGACCTTGGGCCATTAAGATATTTCTCGGGGATGGAAATTGCAAGATCAAAAAAGGGTATAGTTATTTCCCATAGGAAATACATATTAGACATTCTCAGAGACTAGAATGATTGGTTGCAGACCTGGTGACACCCCAATTGATCCCAACCAGAAGCTTGGGAGTAATCAGGAAAGTGCAGCAGTGGATATTCCTCGGTATCAAAGGTTAGTAGGAAAATTGATCTATTTATCCCATACCCGGCCTGATATTGCATTTGCAGTGAGCTTGGTAAGCCAATTTATGCATTCTCCTCGTGAAGAACACCTTGAAGTTGTTTACAGAATTCTAAGATGCTTAAAGAGTGCTTTTGGAAGAGGATTACTTTTAAGAAGACTGGACAACAGAGCATTGAGACTTATTCAGATGTTGATTGGGCTTGTTCTGTTATAGATTGGAAATCAACATTTGGGTATTAACTTTTGTTTGGGGCAATTTGGTCACTTGGAGGAGCATAAAACAAAATGTAGTTGCAAGAAGTAGTGTTGAAGCTAAATATAGGGCCATGACTCAAGGAGTATGAAATTTTGTGGCTGAAAAGGATCCTTGAAGAGTTACATCTTTCCATGTCTCTACCTATGAAACTATATTGTGATAATAAAGCTGCAATAAGTATTGCTCAGAACCCTATCCAACATGACTGAACCAAGCATTTGGAGATTGATAGACACTTCATAAAAGAGAAGGTTGATGAAGGAGTTATTTGTATGCCATTTGAGCCAACCTCTCAACACTTGGCAGACATACTTGCTAAAGGGTTGTTTCGACCCAATTTTGAGTTTTTCATAAGCAAGTTAGGCATGATAAATATCTATGCACCAACTTAACGAGGGATGTTGAAGTTGTTAAGATCTTTTCTTTTAAAAGTTTTCTAGAAGCTTAACATAAAATAATATTAGATATATCTCAGATCTTAATCTTATCTTTCTGTTTTATCTTTCTGTTAGTTTGTTCCTTATCTACTAAGATTGAGTTGTAATCAAATTGGGTGGAGAATCTCTAACCAACTTTGCAATATTTATATCACCGCTTGTAAGCTTCAATGAATAATAATAAGAATTATTTTTTCTTTTCCTAAACTATAGTTTATATGCAACAACCACTTGGTTTTGAGGTGGATGTGAAATCTCTAGTCTAACTCCCCAGGCATCATTTGAATGCTTTGCTACCACATTATTCAGCAATGTATTCAAATCCAGCAAATGTTACCCATCCCTGTTTATTCTCACTAATTCTCATTACTCTCTTTATCTATATAGATGACATTATCATTACTAGTAGCTTAATAAAGTTGCTTCAAAAGCTCATCACCAAACTCAACTTAATTTTTGCCCTTAAACAGTTGGGTACCCTTGATTAATTTTTCAGATTGGGTCAAACATCTCTCCAATGGTTCATTATTGCTATCTCAGTATATACATAATACATCAGAGGTCTGCCTTTTTGTTAGAGTATATCTCAGCTGTGTGTACCTTCCTCAGCTGTCAGTCTGACTGCTGAGTTGTCAGCTTAACTGACTCAGTAGTTGGTTAGTCGTTAGAATCTGTTAAAATATTCCTGAATATAAATGTCAGAATCTATAACAGTGTAATCAATCCTTTCAGAAATAAGTTTCAGGTTTCAGAGAGTTCCTTAGATTCTTTCCATGTCTGATTTCATTTTCTCTCTGTTTTCTATCATTTTCTCTTTAATTTTCTTTTCCTAATATGGATCAGGAGCTTCTCTTTGACCCTAAGCCATGGCTTCCAAACTCAATCTGTTACACACCAAGGTCTCCTATGACTCAAGACCCTGCATCAGTAACTTTTTCGCACTCAATCTTTGTCTAACTCGGATGAAAAGAAGTTATTATTTTTTAAGAAACAAGTTGAGGCAGTAATCAAGATTCATAGGTTGCATTGATATGAAGTGAATCCAGAAATTGTATTGCATTTTGAGACTGAAGAGGATCATGACCTAGAACAAGTCAATGAAGCATATCTCCAAACAGAAGAACAAAGATCAAATGTTGTCCTCATGGTTACTTTTGTCACTTCCTGAGTCGCTACTCACTAGAGTCATCAGCTGCACTCATTCCTGGCAAGTATGGGAACAAATTAATTTCTTCCATGCTCACGTGCATATGAAAGCTCATCAGCTTCACTTTTGAGCAGCACATAACCAAGAAAAGAGCCCGTAGAATCTCTGAATATCTGCTCAGAATCAAGTCAATCATTGATTCCTAGAACTCAATTGGCAAACCAGTATCCGTGAAAGAACAGATTGACAAAATGATTTTGTCACAGCCATAAAGAGTTAAATTGATCCTTGCATGGTCAGTGATATCGAGGCTTTGCTTTAGTCACAGGAAGCTTAAATTGATTAGCTTCAACAATCAACCTAGTCTGATGTATTATCAGTAAATGTCACACACAGCTCCTACAGTGTAAATGTCGCACTGACTCTGCAGTTCAAGCTCCTTAGTATAAGCCGGAACAAGGCTATGCATCATATTTTGGCTTTAAATTACCTCCACCATATGGATCTCATGGCATGTACTCTCATGGCACAAGTGGTGGTGGTAGATTCGGGCATTTGAGGGGGGTGGAGTGTGGGCACAGACTATCATGGTTCCAAGACCAGTCAACTTCGTCATAACTATGGTGATGAGGCATCTATCTACTTCCATAGATTTGATCAGGAATTTCACAATCAGTCCACCTATCAGTCTCAGCATTTCACCTTGCTTATTATTAACAAGTTGGTGAAACAGAGTGAAGGTTCGAGAATTGTTACTATCATTAGGAAAAGTCTCTTTTATGGCATTCCATCATTAGGAAAAGTCTCATTAGGCGGCTATCTCTGCTTCTAAGCCATTCAGCATGGACGTCTTCACTGTGCAATCAGATTGATGCCATGTTGTGTATTTCGGATCCTTGGAGTTGGGTTCTTCGTCAGTAAGATGATTTTCACGGCTTTGGGAACCAAAGAAGGTACTAAGGATTGAGACCAAAGAGCATAGATTTTTCCATTGAACTTTACAATGGTTCAAACTGCAGCATGTACATCCGGTGCAGACATGCTATTGGCCATCGTGAGGGACAAGGGAATACCCAACCACAGTCAACAGATACAAATGGTTTACTACACATGAGGAAATCAACCAATCGTCACGACAGAAAGGGTACAAGAGTTGACTAATTATTTCATAACTTATACGAACTAATTATGCTAATTACATAATTAACAAACTCAATCAAATAATCTATCATAGTAAGTGTCTAATTTAAGGAAGCTAATGATATTCGAAAATATTCAACAGAACTATTATTTATTATAGCTACCATTTATTCCATGTTATGAGTGTTAAAGAAAAATAAAGCGTATATTTTTCACAATGTCATTTAATGGGTTAACTCTTGAAAACTTTTATTTCAACCTATGCAATGAGAGATGGGATCCTGCCAGCAGATTCATTACCTGTGACCGAAAGTGAGATGCTTCTCTTTTAGGGAGCTCTCCAAGGATATCTTTTAAACCTAATGTACCAAAAAAAAAAGTCAAAAGATCATATGCGTATGGTCCCATCAAGTCATCAACAGCTTATTTCATTGGCTGGCACTATCATTTCCTTATCATAGAAAATATAATATTTAGCATACCTCCTGCCCGTCTTTCAATTTTATATGCCGAATGAATCACATTTCGGATCTGCTTTCCTGCTTGTCTATAATAAATTATAAATATTTAGAAATCACTGATATCAATGCATAAATACAAAACCAATGTTATGACTTAACATCTGTAAGTTGCAAACCTGAGTTTTGTCCTTCCATGTAAGAGTTGCTCTTCGGCATGTAATGCACTCTTCTGAAAATAATAAGTAACAAAATGCCATGAATACTTCAATAGCTATCAAAGTGAAGGGGTTATATAAAGTTTGTAATAGGTCAATCCAATGGCATTTGAAGGCAAATATAAAACCAAACCCCCTACAACAATCATTAAAAATTAAATGTAACAACATTTTTTATAAAGCCATTATAAAACTTAGACAAGTCATTGACTTAACCGAGGTATCGAGACAATGAGTCACTAGTGAGTCCCTAGACAAACTGCATGAAATTAAATGAAAATAAAAAAAAAATAATATAAGAATTTAATTTAATAACTATTATTTAAAATTTACAATTCATAATCATGAAAAAAGATTTCATGTCAAATTTGCTATTTAAAATATTAAAATTACCTAATTATTATAAGTGCTTAATTAAGTTATTTTTCTAAGCACACCCTAACTGAACAAGCAGAAGAGCTAAACATTAGCTAGATGACCAACATGACTGTGTACTCTAACACTGGTTGATTAACCAGATGGTGTTTTGTCATAATTGTCAATAGTGGGCTATAGCGGCGTAACGGTGCTTAGCGGCCCCTGGCCGCTATATGCACTATCACAGTGTGGCACTTCAATGTAGAGGTCGTCGCGGTGATAGTGGCCAAAATAGCGGCATTTAGCGGCAAGCGCCGCTATGCTAATGACATCCAAAATCTTGAGAATGACCTCCAGTATTAATGTTAGAGGGGCATTTTATGAGGGTAGTTTTGGGATTTTGGGTTAAAAAAGGGTTTCAACGTCTAGAAAACCCTTCCAAAGTTTAGATCCATCGTGCCTTACTTGTATGTTTGTTTAAGACTTATGACTTTTTCAGGTTAATTATGAATATGTCAAGAGATTTTAGTATTTTTTAAATTTTAAGCATTTATATGTATTTAGTATAAATTACATAAACCGTATAAAAAAATTCAGAATAGCGGTCATCCCGCTATGCATTCAACTGCTATAGCGTTTTTGGGCTCGGCCACTACACTCCACTATCCGGGATTGATAATTATGGTTTTAGTCTTTTAGATATTTTTTCCCATCATTTCTTCATATATCTCAAGTGCTAGTGATCTCATTCCTATGGTTTTTTTATCTGTATAATAGAAACTCTTTATGCATGAAATAACTGAAAATTAAATATGACAAAATATATAAAACACTTCAATAAGAGATGATATATATTTTTACCTCCAACTTTTCACTTTCAGCTTTTAGAAGATCAATTGATTGCCGCAACTCTTTCACTTCAGCACTGGCTCTGGAAATCAAAGACTGCATCGAGAAACAAATGTTAAATCAATAACCCAGATAATTATCATGCACCTTCATATGCACTCCAAACAAATGCTATTCAAATAAAGTGAATAACAGGAAAAATAAGTAGATTTTATGTGGTTGTAGTTGTTTCCCAAGGATGTTAAGGGCTTGAGAGGTTTGCTTGGGCTTACAGAGTACTGTTATGGGCCATCACTTCATCAAGCGTTCTGGAAAGCTGGCCAAGCCATTAACAATTTAACACTACTAAAGCTCAAATATCATAGGATTTATGGTGGACGCAATGTAAGCATTTTCCACAGCTATGTACAATGAAGAGATTGAGTTCAATAATATTTATCTGTATTACAAGTCACAACTGAAAATATGTTTAAACAATATTTACTTTAATTCCAAGAGACCAATATTTGTAGTAAATTAGTAATATTATGTGAGGCTGTACACTTGCAAATCAGTTCTAAGGGCTCTTCTATTTCTGCATACAAAGGGGAAAAGCTGTATGGTCTCCAATTAATAAAAAGCACAATTTCAAATAGGAAAAGACACAATGCTTAACAAGCATGAAATGAGATATACTGAATATATATTCAGATCTTGTTTGGATCCCCATACAGTTCATAATTAAATTAACTCAGAATCCTGCATCTTTATCCTTGTTAAAATAGACAGATATATAATCAGGCCATTACACACCTCTTCACTAACAAAAAGACGCTTAGTGTTGTAGTACAAGATCCGTCGAGGCCCTACAACATAACCAAATTTGAGGAAAAATAATAATCTGTTAATTGAATAATATAATGAATGTATAGAATAAGGTCAACAACATTGCTTCCGATGACATAAGTAGCAGTATGATTTATATATTATCAGCAATTTACTGCATTCAACAAAGGAACAAAGATATAAGGCTTAGCACAACCTTAAATCAATGATTTCTCTATTTATGACTGTTCAATGGGTATGAGATTCAGTAAGAAAATACAAACATAATATCTTATGCATGCCCAAGTGAAGAATAAAATATCAAATGCAACACTTCCTCAAACATTAAAACAAATGGCATTCCATAAAATAGATATTTAAAAAAACATAGAATCTTACTTTTAAGTACCAGAAGCCCCAGGGCAACTGTGGCCCCACAAGTAATCAATGGATGTGAAGCTGCAACAAGTACCCCTTCTGCAATTAAAGATTAAACATTAGAAACTTAATGAATTGGAAACAAAAGAACCTATCTCCAGTAAATAAACAACAAAATGCAAACCTTTGATCTTTCCAAACAAAAGATCCTCATAAGCATTGTACTGAGACTTGAGATCATCTAAAGAATGCTACATTTAACAGAAATGAAAAATGATAACAGTTTCATCAGTTAGCGTGATCATGCAGATGAGACGCCCATATACACAGACAAGAAAAAAGGACCAGTTTAAATCATTCAACGAAAGTTTTGACACGTTGCTGAAGAAATAATTGAAAAACCAACAGAATAGGTGATATCACTGAATTAGGTCATGGTAAACCAATCTTAAACGCTCCGTTCAATGATCTCTCTTTGCTAGCGATTTTCTTTTACTCGCAAAAAATTCTCGGGAAACAAATAGAGGAAGAAAAAACAAGGTTTTACCAAGGTTTGGTGAAAATGAGCCGAAGAAGTCAAACGGATTTGAGAAAAACGGGATTTTGAAGCGTCGATTGCAGATTCGACAGCGTCGTTGAAGGCCTTCTGGTAGAGTAGGGCTTGCCCAACAGCGTAGTCAATAAACGGTGTCGTTTCATCGAGGGTTTGAGAATTGATGGTCGTGGAGTGATTGCCAGGTGCAGGGGGTGTCTCTGATTCCGATGATTCCGCCACTGTCGCCATTGTCCGATGCACCTTCTTTCTTCCCGGGGTAAGCTTTGGCTCGTGTTGTGTCCCTCCTATTTACCGTTAAAATTTTCATATATTGTTTTTTTCTGTATTTTTTAGTTATTATTTATATTTATTATTTATTTTGATTATTTTATTCATTTGTCAATGTAAAATTTTTTCGATAAATCTTAGTTTGTGCGTGCTTAAAAAAACACTTTTTTAAATTTCTTAAAATATTTATTTTTATTTTAGAGATTTTTGTATAATCACAAGTAAAATTTTATTTGGTTATAATCATAAAAAACATTTTGTCTGTGAAAATAAATGTCTACGCATTTTTTAAAAATTTTCTCTCTCTTCTACCGCAGCTACTTTTTTCCAAAAGAAGCTCTCAGTTGCTTCTTAAAAAAGCAGAAAACTGATTATTTTCTTATTTTGCTTCTTAAAAAAATTTAGACAAACATCTTAAAACTTATAAATGATTTTTTTTTTAAAAAATAAAAGTGATTCTTTTAAGAAATAATATTAAATAAACGGGTTCAAAGTGCACTCAACCTTTCAAGTTTCAACCATAGGTCAATTAATCATATTGCTTTATCAGATGAGTTTAATATATATATACACACACTTGTAAAAAAGTTTTACACAGACATCCAATGATGGGATCTGAATCCTCTCCTGCCTCTCTAGCGAACATTAGCTATGGAATAACTAGGCAATTAAAATTCGTAGTTAATATGTAGCTATTTGGAAGCTATATGCAGCTATAGAGGCAGGACGGCTACAGAGAATCCTTACACCACCCAATGATTTGTTGTCACATTGTAACATTCTAATTCCGAGATTTAAGAATAACGTGTGTTGGAAGCACTATTCCCGAATTTATAAAATTATTTTTGCAACATTACCTATATCGTACAACATAAATCATATAAATCGCTTAAGTAATTCAATGTTTATATAAGCAAAAGTCATAAAATAACCAATATACAAATTATGAATAACTGTGTTATGCCAACAAGCGACCATACCAAGCTAAATAGTTAATTCACTTAATTACATATGCATCAAATGTTAATAGTACTAAAGAATGTAAAACAAGTGGAGAAGTCCAATCTTGGACATAAAAATCTTCTCCATCAAGATTCAGGTTTAGTGTCCTGCACATCTAAAATAATCCACAAACGTATGGTGAGACTAATGTACCAGTAAATGTAACATGCATGCTTATACTGTAGGAGAGACATACAAATGTAGATGTAATAGGGAAACATATATAACTATTCACATCATACACATATACACAGATAGTTAAGCAATGCATAGTCATCGGGGTCTTTTCACTTATCCTTTTTCCATCGGCCAGATCTGAGCTCAGTATCCGAACAAGGAACGTCTTCATTGCGGTCATATAAACCTCTCCATTTAACATGTGTGTTTTATTAACAAACAACATGAATAGGTTTCATTTTTTTTTCCCCTTTTTTCCACTTTAGTTATAGACCCATAAATTCTCATCAGTATCCCTCTTTAAGCAGGTGATACTATAAATTTGCATGAGTAAGGAAAAAGCATGTGTAAATCCCCTAAATAACAAACATATGATATCCCAAGGATCAAAACCCTAACTCCTAGGACTTGACCTTTTCAAACTTCACAATCTAACATATTAACCATAACACATAGAGCCATCAATAATAAAAACAATCACAATCATAATCAAAATAAGAAAGGGAACCAATTAAGAAAAGGGAGCATTTAGGGTTTTCACATAAAATGACAATAAGTACGTATGCGGGTGACACTCACCTCCAAAGCCAACAATCAAGGTTCTTGAAGGGTCTTCAGTTTCCCTTTCTCCTCCTCCCAAGCTTTCTCCCCTTTCTTCTCTTCTCTCTAGGGCACGAATAGGTTAGGGGAAATTTTAGAAATTGGTTGGTGCAGTTCCGCATCCACTTAGTCACACTCCAAGTGTGTGTTATCCAAGTGAGGGTTCACTTGGAGTGTGGTTCCATAATCGCATTCCAAGTGGAACTTAGACTGCGTTTCTGTGGAATTGCACTCTAAGTGTTTTTATTTTCTGAAGTCCTTCGCTATGGAACTTCCATAGCTAAGTCGTAGCTATGCATTTTAACCCATAATCTAATAGCTCCTATAGTACTCGAGCTAAAGGAAATACCGAGGAAAAAATTTAAGAAATAGCCAAATAGCTAAATTCTACCTAAGAGCATAAAATTTGACTAGGAATGAAGTAGTAAATTTTTTAAGGACAATAATATATTACCTAACGCAGTAGTGTTTAAGAACAAGTTTGACTAGGATTCTCACCAACATTTTGAGGCAAATAATAGGCTTCCATATATCAACATCATCAGAAAAAATAATTGTTAAACCAAATAAGCTTTTAAATTAATAGATACATAATTATCACTCTAATTGAAAAATTTAAAGAGTTGATACTTAAGAAGACAAATTTAACTACCACTTGTTTGGAAAAAAGATTATAACTCCACATTCCTTTAAGAGATTCAGGGTTTCCATTATATGGTGCCGCCTTTAGTTCATACAAAAGGTAAAATCATCATCATCATAAGTAAAAATCAAATAATGAGACCACTATATGGCAGAACAGATTTTAAACTGTCTAGAGGTAATTAAAACCCAAAAAAAAAATGTTAACATACCAGTGATATACCTAAAGAAGTAACACTAGAAATGGCTCCACCAGAGCCATTAAATCCTAAACAATAAGGGATTCTTGATAGAAATTTAATTGAGAAATTATGTGAACTTGTTAACACATCATATTGTAGAATGCCAAAGAGTAAGGACCAAGAGAAGTAATAGGAAATTTCAGTGGTAAAATAAACTTTGGTAAATTTAATTAATGTGTTTATCATATACCTGAGCTACCTTCGTTGCCTTTAGAGTCAACAATGCTACAACACTTGTCCAGGAAACAGCCACTGATCTCAAATTCTCAGCCTTTGTTACTAATGGAAAATGGATAAAGAACTCAAGTCTACTGACAAGCTGCCCTTGGGTGTAGAAGGGCATAAGCCACATGCTAGCTTAGTTGACTCTACATCCCATGGGTCAACCTTGACTTTCATGACTTTTGGGTCAAAGCTTCATGTACTTTTAGTAATTTTTTATTTTCCTAAAAAGCCATTTGATTAAGGCTCCTAATTAGGATTTCTTTGTATTTTATTTTAATTGTAATTTTTCCTTCTTTCTAATTAGTAATAGGCGCTGGTTTAATGAGTATTAGTGATTAAATAGCTTCCATGCTACTAGTATTAGGAGTCATTGGGTTCAACACCCAAGTAGGATAAATTTCACTCATCTTCTATTTTTTCCCTTGTAATCTGGCCGCCCCCTTTTGTTATAAAAGGAAAGGCTCCCTCACTTATTGATGGTGCCTGTCAGTGGAATTCTGAGCTGACAACTGAAAGCTAGGATCTAGCATGGAGCTGGTGGGAATGCTTGGAGCTGAATCAAGCATGGGTTAACCATACCTTGGTCAACCCAACCATAATCACTTATTGACCATTGACCACAAGACCTAAGCCAACAAGGAGACTCATCTTAATTAGGATTTAATTAGCTTAATTAGAGTTTTAATTGTAACTAGGACATACATGTAATTTTTCCTTTTCTTACAAGAGTGGGGCGCTAATTTTCTTAGTTTTATTGGCTTAAGTGCTAGCTTAGCTACTTAAGCAAAGAGTCCTGGGATCAAATCCCATTAGGAGTAGGAATTGAGTCATCTTGTATTTTCCTTATTTTCTTCTTCATTTGGTCACCCCCTCACTCCTATAAATAGGAGGCTCCTCTTTTGCATTTGTAAGTAGGGGGGATGGCGGAATGTAAATGGCAGAAAGTAAGGAAGAAAGTAAATGGGGATGGCGGAATGTATTGAAGACTTTATTTTCTTCCTTATTTACTTTATGTCCTCCCCATCATTTTAATTTTTGTCATCCCCTCTACGTACATTTCTACCATTTATTTTTTGTCCTCCCCATCCTTTTAATTTCTGTCATTCCCTCTACTTTGTGCCATTTACTTTATGTCCTCCTCATCCTTTTAATTTCAGTTTCCCCCTTTACTTTCTTGTCATTTAATTTTGCCCATTTTTCTGACATTGTTTTGTTCAATTTTCTATTCATGTTCTATTTGTTTGTTTGCATTCTGATTGCAAATCTGAATTGACTGTTATTACTACCTTGGACTTTCCCTGTTTGATTGTGCAAAACGCTCACTGTTAGGCTGTTTTTTGGTTCATAGAGTTAGAAGAAAATCAACAAATTTCCAATTGTTGATTTTCCTTCAAAAATTAATTCCCATCCTATAATTGAATCAAGTACGTTTCCAACACCGTTTTTTGTTTGCGTGATCAACAAGGAAGTGTTAAGAAATTTTTTTGGATTTTTTTGAATCAGGTTGCCATTCCATTTTAATTTACAGTTTTTAGATAACAACCTGTCTGTTTTGTTTTCTGGTACCGTTTTGGACCAATTGTAAGTCAAAAATCTTGAAAAAAAATATTTTAGGTAGATTTCTTTTTTTTTTTGTAATTTTATACAAATTTCTGTAAATTTCTAGCAAAAAGAAAAGAAAAAGAAAAGAAGCAAAAAGAAATAAAAAAATACATAGCCAAAAATACAAAAAGAGGTGCAAAAAGCAAAAAGGGTGCAAAAGTCAATAACAAGAGAAAAAGTAAAAAGACACCCAAAAAGTCAAAAATTAAAAAAAATAGAGAAAAATAAAGAGAAAAACAACAAAAAGCCCAACAACACAGTTGGCATTTTACTGTAATTTTTTCATTTCATTTCTTTTATACAATATTTTTGAGTTGTAATAATTGTTTTCCCAAAAAAATGACTGTTTGGCAACTCTTTTTCAAAAGTTAACCAAAAACAATTCTCTTTGCAATTTCCTTTGTCTTGTCTTGTTTGTATTCTATTCTTGTGTATAAGCTTTCTTGAGTGCTTGCTTTTCTTGTTTGTCATATCAATTCCTTGTTTTGTCTTAGGCAATTCCTAGTCCTTTTTAGTAGTTAATTCTCTTTGCTCGTGCGCTTCTAGTTGGGAAGGGTTAAGACTAACTCTCATTGTTGGTCTTTGCAAGATCAATCCAACCTTACTTGAGCTTCATTATAGAAAAAGCCTAAAAAGAGTGACATACACGAGCGAATACATTCTCTTGAGTGTAAACACTTAGCTTGAGTGGAAAGGTCCTTTTAAAAGCAAAAACTTAAAAACAATGGGTAGTAGGAACTCACCATCTCCTTCACCTAGAACTCTAAGGTATAGGGCCGAGTTGCAACATGCAATTCAAGACATGGAAAGAATGATGAGAAATGAAATAAATGACCTTAGGCAAGAGTTAAGTGGGTATATGAGGGATAGAAGACACTCTTCTCAAGAAGGAGAAGTGAGAGTAGATATAGTATGGTGAGAAGTGAAGATATATACCATCTTGAGAGTAGTGAGGGAGAGAGACATTCAAGTCAAACCTTTAGGAGAAGGGAAGAAGGGAATAGGGAACATAGGAGGCCTAGGAGGCGTGAGGAAACTAGGAGGCATAGGGAAGAATGCTATGAAGAAGAGCCTAGGAGGTATAGAGAAGAATACTATGAGGATACTCATAGGAGGCATAGGAGAGAGCATAGGATAGAAGAAGAGCCTCCAAGGGAACAAGGGTTCAAGGGAGTCAAAATATAAGTCCCAACCTTCAATGGAAGGAATGATGTAGAACAATACCTAGAATGGGAACTTAAAATTGAACAAATCTTTAGTTGCCATAGGTATAGAGAAGAAGAGAAAGTTAAGAAAGCCTCTCTTGAATTCAAAAATTATGCTTTAGTGTGGTGGCATCAGCTTCAAGCTGATAGGAGAAGGTGCAATGCTCCTTTGGTTTCCTCTTGGGAGGAAATGAAGGCCATCATGAGAAAGAGGTTCATACCTCAACATTACACTAGGGAGTTGCACACCAAACTCCAAACACTTAAGGAAGGTTTTAAGAGTGTGGATGAATATTTTAAAGAAATGGAACTTGCTTTGATAAGAGCAAACATAGTTGAGGATAGTGAAGCAATTATGGCACAGTTTATCAATGGACTTAATTTTGACATAAGGGACATAGTGGAGTTGCACCCATATGTTGAAATGGAGGACTTGGTACACCAAGCCCTTAAAATTGAAACTCAACTATAAAGAAAGGGTAGCTATAAAAGAAATAACTCTACTTATACAACTAGAAACAAAGAAACCCAAAAGAGAGATGAGGGAAAAGGCCAAGAGAAGGAAGAACCTAAGGGTTCTAGGGTTGCTTCAAACCCACCTCCTTCCAAAACACCAAATGAGAATCCCTCTACTTCCACTAGAGACATCAAATGTTTCAAGTGTGCTGGAAAGGGACACATAGCTTCCCAATGCCCAAACAAAAGGGCGATGTTGACAAAAGAAAATGGAGAATACACTAGTGCAAGTGAAGATGAAACATCTATTGAAACTAGTGAAGAGGAAAATGAAATTAAAGAAGTGTTTAGGACCGAGGGAAGGCTTTGCATGGAAAGAAGGTCCTTAGGAAGTCAAGTCATTAGAGAGGATGTGCAAAGACAAACCGTCTTTCGCACTAGATGCATGGTTGAGGGACGAATTTATTCCTTAATAGTAGATAGTGGAAGGTTTACTAACATTGCAAGTGCAAGAATGGTGGAGAAACTTAGGTTATTTACCACCCCCACCCCAAACCATACAAGTTATCTCGGATATGTGATGATGGGGTGATGGCGCCTGTCAGTAGAGTTCTGAGCTGACAGCTGATGACTAGGATCAACTTTGGAGCTGCTTGAAGTGTTTGGGGCTGAACCAAGCATGAGCCTTCCTCATCAAAGTCAACCCTTTGACCATTGACCATGAAGTCAAAGTCATCAACTCAAGACTCAAATTAATTAGGACTTTGTAATTAGGAAAATAAAAGTAATTAGGATTTGGATGTAATTTCCTCTTTTCTCCTTAAGTTGGGTGCTAATTGTGGGGTTTTATTGGCTTAAGACTTAGCTTAGCTATAAGCCTTGGGGTCATCGGTTCAAGACCCACTCGGATAGCTTTTCCTACCATCTTCTATTTTTCCCCATTTATTCCCTCTTGGTCGCCCCCCTCCTCTCCTATAAATAGGAGACTCCTCTCTTTGTAATTCACACTTACATGAATACAGTAAAGGCATTATGCCCAAATTTCTCCTCCCTTGGTGAGTTGAGTGAGGCTTGGTGGTTGTTGCTCAAACCATACTGAGACTTATCTAATTCTCCTGAATTAGTGGCGTCTGGCATTGGACTTATCTGCTGTGGGTGGATTCCTGCTTCAGTGGCGTCCCTACCATTTCTTCCTCTCCACTTTTTCTTTCATTTTCTCTCATTTTCTATCATTTTCTTGCGCAAAATAAGTTGCTGCCCTGCACCTTATTTTCGCATTTAGAAAAACAAAAAAGATAAAAGGGAAGCAATGTTAGTACTTCACCAATTTAAGACTGCTGACCTTAGTTGTTTTGAAGGGAAGCAAGGAAAGGAGTTGCTGATCAAGGAGGAAGGAAGTAGCAACACTACAAGGGAGTTTCCTCTATCTTCTTCTTCTACCACTTCTTCTTCTTCCAAAACTCCCTACATGATTCCCAAGTACTATTGTTATGAGCATTAGAGATCAATTACTTGGGACTAATGAGTCTTCCTTTTGTTGGCTAAGGTTGGATGAGGATATCCATGTTTTTGAAGACCTAGCAAGGACTTACGCAAATCCTAAAGGGAAGTCTCCACCTTCTCCTCTTCTTTGTCATCCATTCCTTCTACACTCTTCTACCCCTTATGCTTTCTTTTGAACTTTCAGATTTGAGGACAAATCCTCTTCAAGGGGGAGGAATTGATGGCGTCTGTCAGTGGAATTCTAAGGTGACAGCTGAAAGCTAGGATCTAGCATGGAGCTGGTGGGAATGCTTGGAGCTGAATCAAGTATGGGTCAATCATACCTTGGTCAACCCAACCATAATCACTCATTGACTATTGACCACAAGACCCAAGTCAGCAAGGAGACTCATCTTAATTAGGATTTAATTAGCTTAATTAGAGTTTTAATTGTAACTAGGACATATATGTAATTTTTCCTTTTCTTACAAGAGTGGGGCGCTAATTTTCATAGTTTTATTGGCTTAAGTTCTAACTTAGCTACTTAACCAAAGTGTCATGGGATCAAATCCCATTAGGAGTAGGAATTGAGTCATCTTGTATTTTCCTTATTTTCTTCCCCATTTGGCCGCCCCCTCACTCCTATAAATAGGAGGCTCCTCTCTTGCATTTGTAACTTTTTCTGCCCAATTTCCTCCTCAATTGTGAGTAGAGAAGGCTTGGCGGTTCTGCTTAAACCAACCAGAGACTTATCTGATTCTCCTTAATCAGTGGCGTCTAGCATTGAGACTTATCTGCTGTGGGGGTTGCCTGCTTCAGTGCATCCAATCCATCTCTTTCTCTTCCACTTTTTCTTTTAATTTCCCCTTTGTTTTCATCATCAAGGCCGCGACCTTGCTGCACCTATTTGGTACAATTTCATCGATTGTGTGCTTGTTTGCAGCTGCTAGCTCCAAAACTAGATCCGGGAAACTTAGTGTTATCACTTGTATTCCTTACACTTCATATTATAGTAAAGCTATTATGCTGAAATTCCTCCTCATTGTGTGAGTAAAGAAGGCTTAACCCCAAACCATTCACGAGACTTTGCTAACTCTCCTGAGTTAGTGGCATCTTGCATTGGAACTTATTAATTATATGAAGGAGTTGCCTTCATCAGTAGTATTCATCCACCTCCAATCATCTTCCATATTTTTCGGATTTCTTCCCTCTTTTCTCTCATTTTGTACGCTTATTTTACTCATAATTTGGTGATCTCTAAGCTGACCCATTACTTTTTGGCTTCAATTTTAGATCCATATCCGTACTGCTAACAGATACTAATGGTCCTCAATTGAGTGGAGATTTTGATTGCATTGTTAAGTAAAATTGAAAATAAAAAGGGGGGAGTCTATGTCCTTACCTTCTCCACCCAAGCAACTTTAAATTCCACAATATAAGGGTAATTTAGTTTTGCTATCAGGTCCATCTAAAACAAAGAAGGACACAACATTGTCTTTTTCACTGAAGAGCCATGGAGGTAAAAAAAAAGTCCAAGCCATGAAGGGGAATCTCTGAGCAATGAAGTCAGTGAAGCCATCTTTAAGAATATATCTTATATTTATAGAAAAGTTAGCTTCAAATGGTAATTCACTCAAATAAAAATGCCATTTTGTTAGAACCACAGGAAACACTAGAAGGGGGGTTGAATAGTGTTTCATAATCTTTACAGATATTTCTGAAAACCTTTTGACAAGCAAACTAAGTTTGAAAATATTTGGGCAACCTTCCGAAACTGGAGGTTCAGCAACTTGCTGATGCAACTCAAAATGTTGGATAAAAACAATTTTGAAGTATTTTCGCGTGAAGAAAAGATTGTTTTCTACGTGGATTTATAAAACAACTTTTCTTAAACCCTCCTTGGTTAGTCAAAAACAGAATATAAAGAGTTAAGGGTAGAGAGAACTTAGCCACAAAAATTTATCCTGGTTCACCCACCAACACAGTGAGCTACGTCCAGTCCCAGGGCAAACACTCCACTGGATTTTCCACTAATCCTGTAAGATTACAAGTATAGTTTGAACCCAGCCTCTCCAAGCTAAATCAAGTATTCTTTGGACACAACCTCTCCAGGCTAAACCAAGTATTCTTTGGACACAGCCTCTCCAGGCTAAACTGAGTATTCTTTATTCGTCTAAGCCTCTCCAAGCTCTCAGACACTTGACAATGTTTACAATGAAAGATAAGTTTAAGTTTCTGAGAAACTTAAACACAGGTTCTCTTGTACAAAGGAATGACTGAGTATAACTCAGGATACAGAGGATAAATTCTAAGTACAAGGAAATGAAATATAACAGAGTGTTTGGCTTAGAATAAATCTTCTTTTGATTTGGCCGATTCACTCCTTTTGCTAACCTTCTTCTCTTTTCTTTTCTGATGAGCTTCTTTTGATCTTGGGCTTCATTGTCGCCAACCTTCATAGTCTTTCAAGTAGGTATATATATAGTCCAGAAATATGATCGTTGAAGGTTGCTTGGTTACCGTTGAGAGCCGTTGAGAAAGAACGATTAATGTTCTTAGAGCCGTTGTGATACATCTTCTCTTTCGTTGAGGTGCAGGCTTCTTGGTAATGTATCACAGAGATAGGGTAGGGATAGGTGTGCAGCAGCGCTGACTCTAGCTCTGACCTCTGCTTTTCTGCAGGAGGCTTCCTCTTTTCTGTCAGGAAATGTAGTTGTGCCATAAAGCTTTTGTTTCGCCTTGCAACCGGTTCAGCTAACTACAAAGCTTTGGAGAGACTTGAGTCTTTTAATACATTTATCAGGTTGACTCATTAAGTCTTTGAAAAGCAGCACAACGTCTCAGACTTCAGAAGGTTCTATTTGCTTCAGCAAATTCTGATCTTTCCAAACCTCTTCAGAAAGTTGACATCCTTCAGCAAGTCTTTAGCTTTTCAATAGAAAGATGCAATGACCAAGTTCTTTCTTCAGTAGGTTGCTTTTCTTCAGCAGGTTACTTTCTTCAGCATATTGCTTTCTTCATCAGATTGCTTTCTTCAGCATGTTGCTTTCTTCAGCAGGTTGCTTTCTTCAGTAGGTTGCTTTCTTCAGCATGTTGCTTTCTTTAGCAGATTTCAACAATTCAGTAGATTACTACAACACAAAGAACAACAGCTTGAGTAGAATCTGTTTCTTAATCAAGTTATATAATGACAAAATTTGTTACTCATTAAAACTAAGGGTAATGAGTCTTTAATTAAATTGAATACTTAATTTATTCTGAGACTCAACATTCTCCCCCTTTTTAATGATGACAAATTTGATATTATTGACAAATATCATAAGGAAAAGATTAAGAAGAAAATTTGTTCTCCCCCTGTTTAAGATACTTGTGATGCTCCCCCTGAATTGATGAATCAATATATTTCTTCTTCTGAAACACTTAAACTTTAGAGATTTGTTAGTGATATTTCTCCCCCTTTTGTCATTATTCAAAAGGGTAGATGAAGTATAAAAGTTTTCAGCAAGATGATAACTTTGGCAAGTTCTTGATTCAGATTAAGAAGATATTGCTTCTCTTTAAAAGATATCAAAATATTCAAAGCATAATAATTTCACACAAGATGTATTAAAGCAAAAAAAACAGATAAATGCACATAATCAATCTCAGAAAATCCTCATGTATTAAAATATATGAAAACTTTGTTCAAATACATGAAAATCTAAACAATAATTTTGAGACTTGGTTTCTTTCAGACTAATGGCTTCCACTGAGGCATAGCCTTATCAGCAGCTTCCTTTTCAGCTTGCAGCCTCAGTGGTGCTTTCTGAGTCTCTTCTTGTTCCTCAACTGTGCACTCTCTGCACACAATCTCCCTTTTAACAACTGAAACAAGGGGGTTGCATCATATAACATTGTATTTCGACCACCACCCTTAACATTAATCTTCAGGGACACATTTTTAGTGGATCCCTTCATAAGATTGGGTAGAATGTGGTCAACCAGCTTTTCAACTGGGAGCTTGTGATGCAACAATATCTTCTTCAACTGTAGAAGGTGATTGACATAAGATCTCTCCATCTTTGGAAACATGACACTCACCACCTTCTTTGGGATGGATGGATCTGCTGCTCCGAACAACAGCTGATAGAACTTCCATGCTCTTCCATCTCTAGTTTTCGAAATAGGTGCATTCAGAGATCTTTCATCTTTTACACCCAACACCTTCTCCAGAACATCATTGAAGATCTCTTGTTCCTTGCCAGATTCTTCCATTATCTTCAGCCTCTTCATCGTCCTTCAGAGAACTCGCTCCTTGATCTCATACCATCCAAAGTTAGGAAAAACTTGGAAGTGATGAGTTTGTCTTGAGAGCTCTTGAGAATTTAAAGAACTCTGAGGGATGAGACAGCAAAGAGAAGCAAAGAGATTGTATCTTTTGGATAGTCTCATACGAAACATATATAGGCTCAGATAACATTAATGATGGCTATTTCAGACATCGGAAGTCGTGCAACGTGCAGCCTTGAGTGGACAAGTGAGGAGCCAACAGTCATAAAGTACCAAGTCATTAAAGTTACTTTTCAGAGTTCAAAGCTTTGACTATTCAAATTTCCTTGGTGAAAAATTTAAATTTTTTTTCAGCAAGCGAGCATTTAAATGACAAGATTAGAAACTACATGCATATAAGAGAGATATGAGCATATAGATATGCAACTAGATTTAACCAATTTCAGATAGTGACAGATATTAAAATTTGTAGTATTAAACAATGTTACCAGCCGGGATACTTAAGGATCTTAAGTAGCGGAAAGTATTTGCTGAGACTCAACATTGTTTCCAATTAGCCTTTGTTGCATCTGATGATCTGCTTCATAAGTTTTCTTCATAACTTGTTGAGGTTTCCATCTGGATCTTCTTCCCTCAGCATTTGTTAGATGCTCAACCCGAGGTTGAGCTCTGATACCAACTGTTAGAACCACAAGAAACACTAGAAGGGGGGTTGAATAGTGTTTTATAATCTTTACAGATTTTTCTGAAAACCTTTTGACAAGCAAACTGAGTTTGAAAATATTTGGGCAACCTTCCGAAACTGGAGGTTCAACAACTTGCTGATGCAACTCAGAAGGTTGGATAAAAACAATTTTGAAGTATTTTCGCATGAAGAAAAGATTTATTTCTGTGTGGATTTATAAAACAACTTTTCTTAAACCCTCCTTGGTTAGTCAAAAATAGAATATAAAGAGTTAAAGGTAGAGAGAACATAGCCACAGAAATTTATCCTGGTTCACCCACCAACACAGTGAGCTATGTCCAGTCCCAGGGCAAACACTCCACTAGATTTTCCACTAATCCCGTAAGATTACAAATATTGTTTGAACCCAGCCTCTCCAGGCTAAATCAAGTATTCTTTGGACACAGCTTCTCCAGGCTAAACCAAGTATTCTTTGGACACAGCCTCTCCAGGCTAAACTGAGTATTCTTTATTTCTCCAAGCCTCTCCAGGCTCTCAGAATTAAAATAGAAATTTGCTATTTTATGCAGAATTATAGCAGATTTGGGACAAGAGTGGAAAAAGCATTAGAATGGAGGATATTGCAGATTCAGAAATTAAATAAATAAAAGAAAATCAGAGAATCCTGCAAAGAATCTCTTCAATTCAAATCCAAGGCAGATAAATACAATAATAATTCGGATAAAAGGGATAAAGGAAAACCAGATGAGATCAGAAAGGAATCAAGAGGTTAGATCCACAAATCAAGGAAAGCTGCAGCGAGTCACACGCTCCACATGCGCTTAGCGCGCGTGGAGCGCGTGAGCAGATTGGCCAGGTTTCATGTGCGCTAAGCGCACATGAAGCGCGTGTCCTGATTAATGAAGCCGCGCGCAGGTGACGTCAATTAATGAAAGGGAAGCTCCTGATTGGTCAAGCTTCACAACAGTGACGTCAATTAATGAAAAGGTAGCCTCTGATTGGATTAAACACTCACCAGTGACATCACAACCTGATCCCTTGAAGGTTTTCCAACTCTATAAATAGAGCCCTTTGCAAAGGTCATAGACACGGTCCTCGGGACCAAAACACTAATACACAGAGAGAGTAGTATAAGATTGAGAAAGGTGACAAATTTCTCAGTAGTTTGTAATGGCTACCATGAGTAGCTAAGCTCTCTAGTAGGATTCGATGTAGTAGATTCGATCCCCTTGTGTATAAGAATTCTCTTTTCTATTTTATTTATGATTCTATGCTTGTAATTTATCGGTATCTTTATGCTGTGTGTAATGCATCAACTCCGCGCGTGCGCCGGGATGGTAGGCTAGTGCTCTGGATACAAAAAGTTGAACTCCGGCTAGTATCAGAGGTAGGTGAGCATGGAGCTGTTCATGAAGCTTATTCTCGGATTGCTAAAGGTACTCGGTTTAATTATATCGTAGCATAAGGATTGTATTCTAACGATCGGAGGTTCAGTGAGTGACACACCCCTCCGTAGGTGCCTTATGTGAAAGTATGGTTAAATCGATAGCGCTGATTGCAAAATACGGGGAATGTTCGGGGTTGCCAAATGCCACTTTGAATGCCTGTGGAGAATAGCTTTTGGCGTTTAATTATGATATTGTAGGGGAATTTGCGGGTACGATAATTACCAGGCATGCCTTATAATTATTGTAATTAAATAATGCTAAGGTAATTACAAGTACGATCATAAATAAGGGAAAATGAGTTCGAATACACCAGGGGGGAGATGAAACGAAGTCAAATCCTAGTCCTAAATATTATTTTCTCGTGTTATCTGTGCTTATTTCATTACGAAATCAACCAAATTCTTTACGAAAATGTTTTAATTGAAAATACAATTACTATAACTCTACAAGTTAATACCGCACCCTATGGATACGATAACTCACTTACTCTAAAACTACTGGACTACTGGTAAACTTGCCAGGAAACCATCAAGTTTTTGGCGCCGTTGCCGGGGAGCGGTGTCTCAATTTGTATAGTTTAGTGATTGAATTTTCATTTGTTTCAAAAATTTTCAAAAAGTGTAATTTTCATATTTCATTTTATTTTTTATTTATTTTCGTATTTTATTTTAAAAAAAAAATTAGTCCACCTTCCTGAGCTAACAATTGTTTGGGATTCTTGAATAAGTACTTTTGACAGGTATCTCACAATCAATTAATGGAAGGAACACAATCCAGAAGGAGGACTTTGGGAGATTATATCATGCCTAAGGGGCTATTTCATCATTCAAGTACTGGTCACCTAATTTATACAAAAGCTGTGGAAATAGATGGAGCACATCTTCAACTTGTTAAAGCTCAACAGTTCACAGGATTGGCACACGAGGATCCAAATAAACATCCTTTTACATTCCTGGAACATATTGAAACTATGGGTTTTGAAGAGAAGGACAAATTAGCTGCATGCTTACGTTTATTTTCCTTTTCTCTTGCAGGAACAACCAAAGATTGGTTAATGTCACACCCCAGCCGAAGTCTGAACAATTGGAACGTGGTAGCAGAAAAATTTGCAAGAAGATTTTGTTGCAAGCCATGTTACATTCAAACCAAGGCACACACTTCTTCATTCAAGCAAGAATCAAAATATTTCTCTCACGCACCGATTCAAGATGATGTTTCACCCCATAAGAAAATCGTTGAAGATGGACTCAGGAGGTTGGAGCAGTCATTAGAAGCACTCAATAAGAAGATAGCCAACCTTTCTCAGCCACCGCAAACAGTTCACGCTTATCCTATACAGTCATCACAATTAATTTGTGACTTTTGCGGAGGTAATCATCTCAACGGTGACTGCTCTTTTCCAGATATTCAAGAAGAGGAAGCTGAAGAAGAGGAAACTGAAGAAGCACAAGAAGAAGAACTAGAAGAAGTAGAAGAAGAAGAAGAAGAAGAAGAAGAAGAAAAAGAAAAAGAAGAGGAAACTGAAGAAGCACAAGAAAAAGAAGTAGAAGAAGTTGATGAGGAAGAGGAAGAAGAAGAAAAAGAAGTGTTTACACATGCACTGCAAGTCAAAGGTTTACCATATCAAATGCACTTAGTTTTTCACTGTGATGAAGAAGAGGAACATCCTTTTCTTTATTATTTCGTTCTTAATGAAGAAAAGAAATTAGAAGAAGTTGCTGAAGAAAAGAAAGAGGAAGAAGGTGCAATAGAAGAAGAAAAAGAAGAAGGAGAAAATAAAACACAAAAGATGGTGCTTGAAGAAGAATCTGACTGTGAAAGGGAAAAAGAGAAAGGTGAACCTGAAACAGAGGAAAAAGGTGAACAGAAGGATGATGAATCAAAGCCCGAGGAAGGAAGGGAAGATATATCAAGACCAAAGATCGTGCCTTATCCAACCAGTCCTGCAAAGGAAGATCAAGAAAGGTATGGTACAAGTAATAATCCTTCCAGACCTCCCCAAAGAAAGGCATGCAAGCACACTGACCAGAACAAGGCAAAGAGAAGGAAAGTCATGCTAGAATCAAACACAGAGCCTAGAGCCAGATTGAAGATCAAGTGGTCAGGAGTGTTTCATATCAAGGACCCCTGCAAGGCAATGAATTTGAGAGCAACCGATGGTGAATCATCAAGGCTTCAAGAGAAAAAGACTCATGCACCTGAGAGCAAGAAAATAAAGAAAAGAAGAGTCAAGCCAAGGGAGTCAGAGGCATGGTCTAATTCCAAAAAGAAGCCCAAATACTTAAAGACATTTCACACTACAAGTTGCTCCAAGGCAATGTTATGGGGAGACTTATGTGCCAAAGAAAGGAAGGGTGCAGCTCACAAGCTCACCAAAAGATTTCAGTATCAGCCACCCTAACAGAGCAGGCGTCGAGCTATAAGACGTTAAACAAGCGCTTCCTAGGAGGCAACCCAGAGATTTTTAAGTTTTTAGTTTGTTTTCTTTTCTTTTTGTTTCTTAATTAGGATTTTTCATTTTTTTAGGATTTAGGAAATTTTCAAAATTGATTGGAATAAGTTTGCTATTTTATGCAGAATTACAACAGATTTGGGACAAGAGTGGAAAAAGCATCAAAATAGAGGATATTGCAGATTCAGAAATTAAATAAATAAAAGAAAATCAGAGAATCCTGCAAAGAATCTTTTCAATTCAAATCCAAGGCAGATAAATACAATAATAATTCGGATAAAAGGGATAAAGGAAAATCAGATGAGATCAGAAAGGAATCAAGAGGTTAGATCCACAAATCAAGGAAAGCTGTAGTGAGTCACACGCTCCACATGCGCTTAGCGCGCGTGGAGCGCATGAGCAGATTGGCCAGGTTTCATGTGCGCTAAGCGCACATGAAGCGCGTGTCCTGATTAATGAAGCTGCGCGCAGGTGACGTCAATTAATGAAAGGGAAGCTCCTGATTGGTCAAGCTTCACAACAGTGACGTCAATTAATGAAAAGGCAACCTCTGATTGAATTAAACACTCACCAGTGACATCACAACCTGATCCCTTGAAGGTTTTCCAACTCTATAAATAGAGCCCTTTGCAAAGGTCATAGACACGGTCCTTAGGACCAAAACACTGATACACAGAGAGAGTAGTATAGGATTGAGAAAGGTGACAGATTTCTCAGTAGTTTGTAATGGCTACCATGAGTAGCTAAGCTCTCTAGTAGGATTTGATGTAGTAGATTTGATCCCTTGTGTATAAGAATTCTCTTTTCTATTTTTATTTATGATTTTATGCTTGTAATTTATTGGTATCTTTATGCTGTGTGTAATGCAACAACTCCGCGCGTTCGCCGGGATGGTAGGATAGTGCTCTGGATACAAAAAGTGGAACTCCGGCTAGTATCAGAGGTAGGTGAGCATGGAGCTGTTCATGAAGCTTATTCTCGGATTGCTAAAGGTACTCGGTTTAATTATATCGTAGCATAAGGATTGTATTCTAACGATCGGAGGTTCAGTGAGTGACACACCCCTCCGTAGGTGCCTTATGTGAAAGTATGGTTAAATCGATAGCGCTGATTGCAAAATACGGGGAATGCTCGGGGTCGCCAAATGCCACTTTGAATGCCTGTAGAGAATAGCTTTTGGCGTTTAATTATGATATTATAGGGGAATTTGCGGGTACGATAATTACCAGGCATGCCTTATAATTATTGTAATTAAACAATGCTAAGGTAATTACAAGTACGATCATAAATAAGGGAAAAGGAGTTCGAATACACCAGGGGGGAGATGAAACGAAGTCAAATCCTAGTCCTAAATATTATTTTCTCGTGTTATCTGTGCTTATTTCATTACGAAATCAACCAAATTCTTTACGAAAACATTTTAATTGAAAATACAATTACTATAACTCTACAAGTTAAAACCGCTCCCTGTGGATACGATAACTCACTTACTCTAAAACTACTGGACTACTGGTAAACTTGCCAGGAAACCCATCAGATACAGAGTATAAATTCTAAGTACAAGGAAATGAAATATAACAGAGTGTTTGACTTAAAATAGATCTTCTTTTGATTTGGCCGATTCACTCTTTTTGCTAACCATCTTCTCTTTTCTTTTCTGATGAGCTTCTTTTGATCTTGGGCTTCATTGTCGCCAACCTTCATAGTCTTTCAAGTAGGTATATATATAGTCCAGAAATATGATCGTTGAAGGTTGCTTGGTTACCGTTGAGAGCCGTTGAGAAAGAACGATTAATGTTCTTAGAGCCGTTGTGATACAACTTCTCTTCCGTTGAGGTGCAGGCTTCTTGGTAACGTATAACAGAGACAGGGTGGGGATAGGTGAGCAGCAGCGCTGACTCTAACTCTGACCTCTGTTTGCTTTTCTGCAGTAGGCTTCCTCTTTTGTGTCAGGAAATGTAGTTGTGCCAGAAAGCTTTTGTTTCACCTTGCAATTGGTTCGTCTAATTACAAAGCTTTGCAGAGACTTGAGTCTTTCAATACATTTATCAGGTTGACTCATTAAGTCTTCGGAAAGCAGCACAACGTCTCAGACTTCAGATCCATTTTATCTTTTAATTCTCTGAATTTTCTGCAAATATTCTACTCCTTCGGTCGCGACCTTGCTTGCTAGTTTTGGTGTCTAATTGCTTCCTTTGCTAAATTCTAGATATGTAATTCAACTGCTATCAGAACCGTTCTTTATTTTTTAATAGATCTTATGGTTATTTAATGCTCTCTCACCAACGCTAAACAACACCCTTCATTGGTAAAACACCAATTTAATGTTTCACCATGGACAAAACTCAACCCTTGTGAGAAAAAAATCCCAATCATATTATTCCAAACTAAACCAACTTTTATTCTTCTTATGAGTAAACTAATAAGGATTTACTTAATATACACTTTTAGTGTAAAATAGTTTTACACAAACATTCAATGGTGTGTCGTCACATAATTTAATGAATATGACACCTCATGTATTATCAAATTCAATACATGATGTGTGTAACATCCTAAATTTTAAAACCAATTTTCATAATTGAAATTTTAATAAGAAGTGGTTTCTTTGAAATGAAATAGGTTGGAAAAGGGTGAAAGCTTTTAAAAAGAAGGCAACAATGCCTCATTTTTGCTCAAGCGAGAACTGACTCGCTTGAGCGAAGGAAAATTGAATTTAGGGGATTTGACACTTCCTAATTTTCTCTCAAGTGAAGGGCCCATCGTGTAACATCCCAAAATTAGGGGCCTAGAAACTGTAGTGAAAGCCTTAGGCTAGGAATCCGGCCAAGGGAGGAAGGTTAGAAAATGGAGGAGAAGTACTAAGTTAGGAGAAGGTTTTAAGGAAAGGAACTAGGAATGAGTGGGAGAGAATTGAGTTAGGATAAAAGAAAGGTTAAAATTAAGACGTTGAGTCTCAGGATTCTCGCTCAAGCGAGAATGGGCTCGCTCGAGCGAGTATAGCAGCAAAATGGGTATAATTTGGTTTCTGTAGAATTCGCTTGGGCGAGAATAGTATCGTCCAAGTGAGAAATAAGGGAGTTTTTAGTGCTCTCTAGACCTTTTTAGCTTGGGAGAGAAAGGGCTAACTCAAGCGAGAGGTTCCTCGCTTGAGCGAGAGCGCGAAATCAGGATTTTTCTAGTATTCTCGCCCAGGCGAGAAGGACTTTCCTGCGCAAGACCATGCGTCCCAGTCTTTAAAACACAGATTAGGGCTCATATTCCTCATTCTTCTTTCTTCCTTTTCCGTCTATAGAGAGAGGGTTCTAGTGAGAGAAATATCCTTGGAGCTAGAAGAAAGAAGAGAGAGCTAAGGATCTCCACCCCCAACCTTCCCCAACTTCTTTCCACTTCCCTTTGGGCTCCCTTGAGGTGAGTAGAGCTCACACACTCCATATTCCCCTTGTGTGAAATCCTCTACATGCCCTGACCTCTATCTCCCTTTCTATTTGCTTGTGTTTGTGTTGACTCTAGGAATGTTACTGTGGATGGTTGTATTTCTAGGGATTGCTCTAGATTAGGCCCCATTTGGGGAAGGAACCCTAGGTTAGGGGATATGAGATAATGATTTATTCTCATGTTACGATTAAGAGATTTTACTTCTATAGCCTATATGTGATTCAAGTGGGATTGTTCTTTATTTAGATTTCATGGCATGATAAACAGTTTAGATTATGATTCATTGTTCAAGTGGCTCATGCTTATGCTCATGTTCATGTTCATTGTCAAGTAGACATGTTTTCATGAATCATGTTCAAGTTAAAAGAAAAACTACTCATGTATTCAAGTTATTAAGTAATCAAGATCAGGCCACGTCCCAAAAGGTCTTGGGTTCGGCCAAGGAAGGTTCTCTCTTGAGAATAATCCACCTTAGGGGGTGAAAAAGCTCAAGTGGTCCATACTCCAATCCAGGCAAGGGCCAAGAGTTAAGGGTCGTAGTCGGGGTTGGAGTATTAATCACAGTGATGCCTTTTAAGACCATCAAGTTCAAGTAATCAAGATCAAGTTCATGTGGACTCAAGGACAAGTCCCAAAAGGTCTTTGGTTCGGTCATGAAAGGTTCTCTCGGGAGAATAATCCACCTTAGGGGGGTGGAAAAGCTTAAGTGGTCAATACTCCAATCTAGTCATGGGCCAAGAGGTAATGGTCGTAGTCGGGGTTGGAGTATTAACTACAGTGACGCCTTTTAGGACCATCATGTTAATTGTTTTAAAACATGGCTTCGACCTTCAAGTAATGGCGACGACTTAATGTCCCCAAGGAAGATATCCCTTGTAGTCTGAGCTCAGGTCTAGCTTCATGTCAAGTGATAAGACTGTAAGGTCCAAGTCCCTCTTGAGCAAATGTTTTAATGACAACAAACTTTCACAATAATATTCTAAGTGTTCTGAATACTTTGGTACTAATGCTTTCACTTGAGAATGCTTGAAAGGATACAAGAAAAGTTACAGAAGGAAGGTGTAAAGATCAAAATCATCATTTAACATCAGAACATGTGTCCAGAAGCATGTTACATAGTGCTTTCATGCCAAAAGTGATGAAACAAGTTCAAAGAAATAGCTTCATAGCTTCAAGAAGGTCAAGACAGTTCATCTAAGATCCCATGAATATTAAACTGAGTTGTATCAAGCTTCAGAAGCAAAGTTGAAGCTTTGAAAGGATCATTCAAGACCACTAGAAGCATGAGAAGGAGTTTTTCATGAAATTGGACACCTTCTGAAAGCATTTCAAGCATATTCATTCCAAGTGTTGCTAATGCAAATAAAGCAAGGATAAAAGATTGGAAGCTTTTACAAGCATATTTGAAGTACCAGAAGAAGAAACTGAAATGCTGCACATTGCAGAAGAAGCAGTTACAGTTGGTCTGCAGAAGATACAAAAGATTCCCATACTTGGATCAAGCTATGACATATTAGAGGGACGATTCACTTTGTAAGAAGCTCTCTGCTTGAAGAATCATGACTTCCTAAGCTTCCCAAGAGTTGCAGTCAAGTATAAACATACTATGGAGTCCTCTAAAATGATCACATGTCATTGACAAATCTCTACATAAGAAAAAGGGAAGTATGCAGAAGGTTTAAGCTGTCAGGAATACTCCAGAAGAAGAAGAATGCAGTAAATGCCATTTTTTCTCATTTCTGGGGTTACAGCTGAGGCAAATATAGCTGAAACAATTTATATCAATCAATCCAAAGCTCCCAGAATGCTTACAGAAGAAATGACCACAGAATCCACAAGTGTTTTTTCACTCTGCAGAAGAAATATGTTGTCAGACATGCTGCAGAAGAAGCAGAATTCACTAAATTATGTTTTTATCATTTTTAGAGATGCAGCTGGGTCAAATACATTTGGAATAGATTATTCTGAGTAAATCATGGCCTATGGTGTGATCCCAGAAGAAATAGCTACAGAAATCACAAGTTTTTCCATCTGCAGAAGATAGGTCCTCGGAAGGTGCATTGAGTCAAACTTGACAGCTGTAAACAGCAAGGGACAACTGCTACATGACAAGGACAGGTCAAGGAACACAACTTGAGGTCCAAGCAACTTTCCAACGGCTAGTTGCTCTCAAATCTCCTATAAAAAGAGGATTTCCCTTCATGTTTACACACACCTCTCTCCAGAAGAAGCATCCGGGCTTAGATTTACAAATCCATCTTCTGGAGACTTTCTCTCTCTTCACATTTTCTTAGATTCTGCACTAAAAAGATTAGTAAGAGAGTGATGGATCAACCTTTTGCTAATGTGCTTAATTTGTAGTAGTTTTGAGCCTATTTTCTATATTCTCAGCAAATATATCTTCTATAAACTCTCAAGAGTTCTTTGAGAGGGTTAGTGTCTCTTGAGAGAGTGTATAAGTGTTGTTGTGAGCTGCTGCACGGTTGCAGTGAGCTAAAAAGAGGTGTAACTCATGCAGAAGGAAATCTGCAAGGTATTTTTATTATGTACTTTCTGCAGAAGAAGCTGCAGTAGGTGTGAAGCCTTGAGAGATAGTTAGTTTGGGTCTGCAATGGTGAGGTGTGCCCTGCTATTTTTTAGAAATCAGTTATTTGAGCCTGAAGAGGCTGCAGAATAATACTAGTGGTGAGGTGCACCCAAGAAGTTATTGTATCAAGGTTGATATAGTGGAAAATCCTACAGGTGTAGGTACTGGACGTAGCCCAAGGATTATGAGGGTGAACCAGTATAAAAATCATGTGTGCAATATCTCTTACCCTTACTCTCTTTACTTTTCTGCACATACATCTATTGCTTAGTTAGTTATTGTTCATACTTTAAACATTTAGCAAGCTATAAACCATATTTTGACAAACTTGTTTTTAAACTGATATTTTCACACAAATCACATCCATATTAGTTAAAATATTGATCTGGAAAGTTTCATTACATTATGAAACTATTTGGTACTCCAAAAGCACATTTCTTGAAAGATGTTCAATGTTCAACATTGAAACTTGGGGTTCAAACTACCAGATTTTGATAAACCTATTTTTCAACTAATATTTTCACATAAATTACATCCATATCAGTTAAAATACTGATCTGGAAAGTTTCATTAAATTATGAAACTGTTTGGTACTTCAGAAGCACATTTCTTGAAATCTGTCCATTGTTCAACATTGAAGTTGAGGTTCAAACTACAAGATCCTTACAAACTTAATTTTAATAAGATTTAACTTTATATTCTGGTTGTTTACTAATCAAATATTAGATCTGGAAAGTTTCATCAAGTTTCAAGTTCATTTGACCCTTCAGAAGATTGGTTTAAAGTGACAGATTCTATGTATTGCTTCTGCACAACTGCAGAAACTTTATACTATTATTCTGAACAATTTTTCTCACATAATCTTATTAGTTATTGGTTAAATAACTATTCTGGAAAGTTTTATTAAAATACAAAATCATTTGACCCTTCAGAAGATTGGTTTAAAGTGACAGATTCATTGTTTTGCTTCTGCATAACTACACAAACATTATATTATTCTTCTGAACCTTATTATGAGTTGTAACTACATTAAATACATTATATGGAAGAATAATTTTGATGATATCAGTCCCTATTATTTTGCTTGTCTTTAAGAAGATAGTTTTAATCTACTTAGTTGGCATTATACACTAACCACTATCTTCTAGAAGGAACTTCTGATAGCCAAGGCATTCCTTGAGCAGAGATCAATAAGTTGTTCAAAGTACTTGTAGGTTGGACCAAAAGTTTTCAATGGTCACAATTCAACCCCCCTTCTTGTGACTCTATGATTTACTTCAAAGACCCTTGTTGCTGGGTTAGTGATCGAGGTCGTACTCAATCAAATAAAAGTAATTAAAGTGCAGTAGGTTGGTTAACCCAAAGTAGTCTCTCATAAGGAATTCGATTACAAATTCAATGTTTCAAATTCAAAGCAACTCACACACACACTCAGGGGCTTTTGTTTGTTCATTATGCTAATTCAATCACCAAAATAGAATTCGAATTGCCTAATTCAAATCATGATAAATAGATTGATTCATAAGTTTGCATTAGGATTTTGTCACAGGTTCAAGGATCTATTTCAATTCCCTAACAAATCCAAATTAATCAATGAAGCATCAATCAATTCTTAAGAGTCTCATACAAAGATTAAGCAAATTTGTATCAAGAACCTAATCCCTAACCTATTGAATTAAGCAAACAGTAGATACATTTTAGGATTAAGCAAAGTAAAATGTGAATTTCAGATCAAGAATCAAAAACCGAATTCAATAAACATTCATTCAATTCAAGATTCAATAACCTAGAATTCTACAGATTAGGAGAAGTGGAAATTGAACAGAAAATTGAAATTTGGAATTCAATTAAAGAACATCAACATCCAATGCTTATGAAACTTTAGAATCAATCCTCAATGCTCAGCCTTCCATGGAGGAAGTGGAGAATCCGAAAATACAAGAAGAGGATGTAGAAGGGAGCAAAAACGTGTGAACTAAGGAAGAGAGAAAGAGAGAGGGAAAATGAAGAGCCAAATTCTAAAATTCTGAAAAATGAGGAAAAGTTTTTAACCTATTCAGCAACACACCTATTTATACTGCCTAATTCACTAACAATCTGATTAGGCCTTAATTGGGCCGAAATTAATTAATACAGGCCCACAAACTAATTACAAAACTAAGTAACTAGGATTTGCAACAGACAACATCAGTAGGCGATTTTGAAACAGCAACTGTCCTAATTCCTTTTTGGGAATACCATCTTATAGTATATCAAATTAAAGCCTCGGATCTTAGCTTTCCAATGCCACTGGAATCACCTAACAATTCCACCTAAAACTCAAGATATCATCAAAACAAGATAGGTAGGACAGTAGGCTTGAAAATCCGAATTTAAACATCATTTAGAGTTAAAGCCCAATTAAGCCCAATTTGGTAAATTCCGATTAAAATAGTGGATTTAATCACAATTATAGTCCAAGAAAGCTAAGATTAATTATGTAAAGTGTGAATAAAAATGTTTTCATCAAATTCCCCCACACTTGCCCTTTTGCACTCCGGGCAAAACACCACATGAAGCCAAACACCAACTAGGGAGCGCAATGCAAATACAAATGGCATAATTATCAATAGATCCAAGGAATCCATAAGAGTAGGCAAAATAAAACATCCAAGGAATCATGAAATCAAGAAAAATATGAATGGAATTCCCTACAATTTAGCAAACAAGAGGGTGAATCAAATCAAAGGGGTGAATCAAGAGTGATAGAATCCTCACAAGTCAAACTCTCTAACTCTCAAGTGTTTAGGCTTGTGTATATACACTCAAAACACTCATGTAAGCAAACACTACCATAGGCTTGGCAAGACTCTAATATCTACAACAATTGAAACACATGCAAGCAAAGATCAAGAGGGCTTCAAATAGGATGTAATGGGATCAAGGTAAAGGTAGGAAAATGAAGGACGAGAAGCTAAAAACCAAAGAGAATAGAGGAGTAATGGGGAATAAATTCAAGAATAAATGCAAATAGCATACATCTCAAGATTACAATTAAACTCCTCTTTTCTACCTTTTGACCCATTTTTTTTATTTAAAGAATTCTTTATTTCTTTGCTTTTTTATACCCTTTTCTTTTTAGCTTTTCTTCATTCTTTCTTCTCTCTTTTTTTTACTTTTCTTTCTTTCCTTTTTCATTTTTTTTAAACTAGCCAAATGTCAACAATATGATATCCACATGAGGAGATAAGGAAATGAAGTACACCCCCACACTTATTCAAGAACCTATTCCCAAAACAATACCAAAGCTCCTTTATCCTATAAGGCAAGGACAATCATAGTTTTTCACTTTTAAGGCTTATAATGAGCTTTTAATAACATGAAATGGGATCCATAGGCTCAAAGGGGTCACAAGTGGAAAATCATCAAGGTAGGCTAATATGGCCAGTAGTTCAATTATCAACAAAATGCCTCAATCATCTCAAGCCAAGTTCTAGAGCACAAGCAAACAAGAGTGTCACACAAGAAAAAGAGAGAATGGCATAGAATGGTCCATCCACATTAAGGCTCAAAATCTCACCAAGGACAACTCCATCACAAAAGATTCAACCCAATAATTATCAAAACCAACTTATTCACCAAATTATAAGGAATTCAATCAATATAAGTCATGAAACCAGTTATCTAAGAATGATGAAAATGCTAACCACTAACACAAATCCTAAAAATCCAATTAAAAACATGCCTAATGTATTTTTCTACAGTCAAAAATCTATTTTTGCTATAAAAATTGGATTACTGTCAAAATTTTGCTGTTAAAATCATGTATAAAATTCTGCTGTATGAAATTCTACTGTAAACAGCAACAATAAAAACGTACAGTAGCCTACAGTAATGCATAAACAATAATAGTAACAGCAAAATTACAGCAAAATAGACAGATTACAGTAATTCCAGATAGCAAAATAGTAACAGCAATAGCTACAAAATAGCTACGTAACAGCTGATAGCAACTCAAAAATAGCAAATATCCTACAGAAAACAACAAAAATACAGTAAAATAGCATATTTTTCTTTTTCTTAACAGTAAAAACAACAAACAATATTTTTTTATACAATCCTAAAAATTACTAAAAATCCTAATCAATATAATCCTAACCACATACTAATTCCTAAAATCAATTCATAAAGTCCTAAAACTACAATTCACCTATACTAGGCTCATCCAAGTGTTGTCTGAAATAGAATATAAAATGTCGGTGTGCAGCAACTTGGTGAGCTCCCTTATTACTTGCAGTAGAGAGTTCTCATTCTGTTCATCCTCCATGCCTTCATGCTCGAAGTGGCTAGGCAATGGCTTCTCCAAAAATGGTGGTTGCAGAACAAATGGGAGAAATGTGGTACTAGGAGGTGATTCTACATCCTGCACATCAACAAAGTCAGATTTATTTGTAATTACTATAATCAAGCTTGTGCATTCTGACTCTGTTGAATCAGCAGCTACTGTATCAACTCCAAAATCTGCAGAATCACAATCAGTATTCACAAACTTGTCAATTTCAGCACACACATTACATGTAAAATAATCAGTACATGAATCACAAGTGTAACCATTGCTGAAATCAGACAAGAATGGAAAATCAAACTCTCCTACAAACTCAAATAAATTTTTATCAACAATAGGTTTAGCATGCAAATCATTATGAAATACAGAATGGTCCTCAATAGGATCTAAACTCATAGCATTTGAACTCATGGCATCTGAACTGTGATTGCATTTGATGTAAGGCAGTAGCCATCTGCCCAATCTAAATTTCCAGATTTTGAAATGTTGCTTCTGTTTGTTTCTGGAAATTCAGGTTGTCAATTGTCATTTTCCTTATCAACTCTTCCAGAGAAGGCTCACTCTTGGAAGGTGCAACAGCTTGTGGTGGGTACTGTTGTTGCTGTAATGGTGGGGGCTGGTATGGCCAGCTTGGCTCAGCAACCTGAAAATGAAACTAATTAGGCACATAAAGTTGTTGCTGAGGTGGCATATAATTATCATAAATATCTACAACATATGCTTGAGGAGAGAAATAATCTTCAGAATCATGCAAAGTAGGACAAGAATCTGTAGGGTGCCCAGGTTATGTACAAATCCCACACAACTTCACAGGTATCTGACGTACTGCTAACTGATTGATCAAGGAAGCTAAATCATCCTTATTGTTCTCTACTTTTGTATGATCAACAACATATGATGTCTCCTCCTCATGAACTCCTATAGGAACAATCATTAAGCTTCTTCTGAAACTAAATTCTTGATTATTTGAAGTCATGCATTCAATGAGTTCTCTTAAAGTCAATTCAGCCATAATATTAGAATTAGAATCAATAAAATAACAATGAAAAGAAAAGGAAGAAACAAAATTAGAAATAGAAACACAAACAGGCTTACAATCCCTAAACTAGACACTATCAAACAAGGACTCATTATCACTAACAGGATTATGCACGATTGGAATCCTATACTGCCTAACTAACCTATGATATGTATGATTAGTTTCTGGATCAAATGGATATAGGTCACCTGGATTTGCTCTACCCATACACCAAATGCACACAAAAATGCACAAAATAAGGCATACAACAACATGTTAGCATATAAAGGCAGCCTATATCAAATGAGCAGAAACCAATGAAATGGATACATGGAAAACACTATATTAACATAGGAATGAACCACAAAAAATATCAAAACAAAATTCAAAGCCTAAGTACCAAAACTACCTAAGGTAAGAAAGCTAAAATACACCAAAAAACTTTAAAATTCCTTTAAAAATAGAAACGACTTTTTTTTGGATATAAAATATGTCCAATTCTTACTTTCCTAGCTTAAGTTATGTCCAATTGAAGTCAACAGGTCAAAATAAGTCACTACAAAGTGTTATCTCATAATCTAGACCTATCTAAGTGCAACTTGGGTATCTAATATTTATTATTAACCTAAAGAAGGGTGGACACAAAATTGGCACAAAAATTTGACCTCTAACTATGTTAATCAGAAAGTCAGATTCAATTATAAAATTCAACAACAGCAAAAGTCAACATCAAAATGATCAACTTATGCAATTCAATCTGAATCAAACCAAATCAATAATACTTTCATCTAAACAATATCTAAACATCATATAATGACTAAACACACTAACTACAATGACTCAACACATCACACAACTCAAAACACAAATTGAATTTCACACAAAGCAATGGAACAATAACTAAGTAATTGACAGATTTGTTTACTTACCTCAAAATTGTGAACAAAATTAATTAAGCTAAATCTGCACAAACCAATTTAGCTATACCAAAACATAATATTAAGTATGACTCTACCTCTTAAACACAGAACAATACACGAATCTAACAAAATAGAATTAAAACTACACTAAAAACAATGACAGAAAATTCACGCAGAATTGAAAACCAAATTTGAATTGAATTCCTCATCAACGACACCAAATTTGATCGAGGTCATACTCAATCAAATAAAAAGAATTAAAGTGCAGTAGGTTGGTTAACCCAAAGTCGTCTCTCTCATGGAATTCAATTACAAATTCAATGTTTCAAATTCAAAGCAACTCACACACACACTCAGGGGGTTTTGTTTGTTCATTATGCTAATTCAATCACCAAACAAAATTCAAATTGCCTAATTCAAATCAAGGAAAACAGATTGATTCACAAGTTCGTTCCCATTAGGATTTATCACAGGTTCAAGGATCTATTTCAATTCTCTAACAAATCCAAATTAATAATTGAAGCATCAATCAATTCTTAAGAGTCTCATATAAAGATTAAGCAAACTTGAATCAAGAATCTAATCCCTAACCTATTGAATTAAGCAAATAGTAGATACATTTTAAGATTAAGCAAACTAAAATGTGAATTTTAGATCAAGAATCAAAAACCAAATTCAATAAGCATTCATTCAATTCAAGATTCAATAACCTAGAATTCTAGAGACTAGGAGAAGTAGGAATTGCACAAAAAATTGAAACTCGGAATTCAATTAAAGAACCTCAACATCCAATGCTCATGAAACTTGAGAACCAATCCTCAATGCTCAGCCTTCCATGGAGGAAGTGGGGAATCCGAAAATACAAGAAGAGGAAGAAGAAGGAGCAAAAACGTGTGAACTAAGGAAGAGAGGAAATGAGAGGGAAAATGAAGTGTCAAATTCTAAAATTTTGAAAAATTAGGAGAAGTTTTTAAACTATTCAGCAACACACCTATTTATACTGCCTAATTCACTAACAATCTGATTAGGCCTTAATTGGGCCGAAATTAATTAATATAGGCCCACAAACTAATTACAAAACTATGTAACTCGGATTTGCAACAGACAACATCAGTAGACGATTTTGAAACTACAACTGCTCCTAATGCCTTCATTGGAATATGATGTGGACATCAGTCAAGCAGTCAAAAGGCTAGGGTGACCCATGACAAGGGCGCAAGCTAGGAAAGCAAAAGAGGTTCTACAACTTGTCATAAAACAAGCCCAACTTCAAAACATCAAGAGCATTAATGAAAGTGATCAGTTCATTAATTGCATTCAAGTTGAAGATGGAGGAGCCAATGATGAAGTGTCAGTTTCCATCAATGCAACTACAAGTTGAAGAACCATCAAGAGCATTTGATGAGGTCATGTGGGCGGCCAACTTAGCCTTCATTTTGCTGAATTATTTCATTTTATTTGCTTTTAATAAAGATTAGGGAGTTACATAGACAAGGGATTAATTTTATGGTGGTTACAAAACAAAGTTGTAATGTTGTTTAATTGCATTAAAACTTTGTCTACTAGCCGTTGGAAGAGGTTGCTAGGTGCGCATGAACCTGACCATTTTTAGAGCGACATGGAAGCCTAATACATCCTCATAGTGTGCGGCCAACATGTGCACCTATGGCTGAATAAAGAGTCTTCAAAGAGGTGCCAACAAGGAAGTAAATGGGGGAATGAAGAGCAATCAAGATGGCGGCCATCATCATGAAGAGGGAGGTTACAAAATGAATGGAAACTTGATGATTGTGGGTTGTTACATGCGACCACTTATTGGCTGATTCATGAGCCATTTTAATCCATGTTTGGTGGTTACATTTCAAGAAATAATGCAGCCACATGTGCCCAAAATTCTGGTTGGAAAATGCGGCCAAACAAGCTTACTTAGATTGAGTTTTATTAGCTTTAATTTATTTAATTTCTAGTAATGTATTTAGGGTTGCATGGGAGTTGCATGAGGGGTATTTTGGGGTGAAATAGGCGTGTAAACCTAGCTGGTTGCATGACCTTTGAGTACCTTGTAATCCTTATAAAAACATGCTTCATGCATGCAAGAAAGTTTAGAATGTTTTATGCAGAAAAATTTATCTTACTTTGAGAGTGTTTCTCTAAGTTTCTTACTAGTCAAGAGTTGAGATTTATCAAAGGTTCCTTGCCTTTGTGTGTGTAATCTCAAGGACTTATCTTTCAAGTCTTGAAAGTGTGACGTCCTCCTATCTTTGTTTTACGTTTTTCTTCCTCTTTCTTAAACAAGAATTCTATTCTCTTGCGTGGAAACTTGGTTGTATGAGATTTACAATTCAAAGTTTAAAAGGCTGAGTCAAAGTTCTTGCTTAGAAAAGTTTTTATCTTGTTTTTATATTATCAAATTCAAAAGAAAGAAAATCAAAGAAAATAGAAAAAGAAAAGAAAAGTATTGAAAAAAAAGAAGAATATTTGTTATCAAGAAAAAGTGCAAATTCAATCAGAAATTTCTAAAGGTCCTTGCGAATTTGAACCTTAAGGTTCATATCAGAATACCATCTTATAGTATATCAAATTAAAGCTTCGGATCTTAGCTTTCCAATGCAACTAGAATCACCCAAAAATTGCACCTATAACTCCATATATCATCAAAATAAGACAGGTAGGTTAGTAGGCTTAAAAATCCGAATTTAAACTACATTTATAGTTAAAGCCCAATTAAGCCTAATTTGATAAATTCCAATTAAAATAGTGGATTTAATCACAATTATAGTCCAAGAAAGCTAATATTAATTATGCAAAGTGTGAATAAAAATATGTTCATCAGTTAGTAGTTCATGTTAAATTGTATTTCAAGCTATCATGGTCCTTGGAGTCCAACAATGCATCATGTCATGAATGCATCATGTAAGCCTACATGCTTGATCATCATTGGTTACTAGATCTAAATTATTATCACATGCCATCCTTACTATGTTATGCCTCATTGTTATATGTTGTACATGTATGCACTGCTTTGCTCGTTGAGGCCTTAGTCTCACCCCGTTGTGGGTTTACATTTTAGATTCCCAGGTAGGTCATGAGGATCACGGCACAGCTGCAGGTTAGGAGTTTCTGTTGGCTTTGGAGACTATCATTTTATTGTATTTTCTTGAACGAGTGTAGATGTATGTTATTTTGGAAGGATCATTAGTACATGTGTATTTTCTTATGCTTCCGCATTGTTGAGTCACATGTATTGTAGTATCCTTGATGCGGTTGTATGTAAGAATCCTCAGGTCATGTTTAAATAATGTTGGATTAAGTTAAGCATATGTAACATCCCACATTTATAAAACCTTTTTCATAAACAAAATAGGATTAGAAAGGGGTTTATAAAAAAAAGAATTAAGAAAGGGGAAGAAAAACCAAGTTAGAAACTAGGGGACAAGAGAGATCAGGGCGATTCTGTCTGGAAATTTTGCCCAGGCTCGCTTAAGCGCGCCCGTGCGAGAGTTCCAGACAGAAAGAGGGAGTTTCTGTTTTGGAAATTTCCCCCAGGCTCGCTTGAGCGTGCCTGGGCGTGGGCATCAAAAGAAGGGGAGAAAATCTGCTCTGGTTTTCTTGCTCGGGCTTGCTCAGGCGAGACTAGGCGAGAAAACAGAGTCAGAATAGGGGTTTCTGTTTGTAAATTTCGCCCAGTTGCGCTCAGGCTCGCCCGGGCGAGGGAGGCACGCTCGCCCTGCCTCGCCCAAGCGCGCTCTGGTGCGTTTTAAACCATTAATTAGGGCATTGTTCATAGTTCTTCTTCTTCTTTTATGTTCTAGAGAGAGAAAGTGTCCTAATGAGATAAGGTCTTCTTGAAGGCTACAAGAAGGTTTCCTCATCACTCAAGATCATCATTCCTCCTTGGATCCCTCCTTCCCAACATCTCTTCTTCCCCATTCTGCCTACTCTCAAGGTGAGTGTGACCACACACTCACTCTCAGGCTAGGAAGTTCTCCTTGAATGATCCCCCTCCTTAATCCCCTTGCTTTGTAGTGGATTATTGGTTATTTGATGTATTATTATTTACGCCTTGATTATGATTGATTGAGATGTTCTTAACATGTGCCCTAGGATTGTTTAGGGTTTGATGAACCTACTCTTAAGAAATGTATACCCATGTTTCCCCTCATGAATCATGTATTATTTATGATAACGTTATTGCTAACCCTAGTCATGATATCAAGAGAATCTTGGGTCTTAGGACCTCATGAAACAATTTGGGTCTTAGGACCTCATGTGATGATTTTGCGTCTCTTGGCCTCATGTTAATAATCAAGATTTCGGTCCATGGACTCATGTTTCAAGACTCTGTCTTTGGTTCATGGAATCATGTTAAAATTAAGCAATCATGTTTGAATCTATTAGGATTAATTGGGTAAGGTCTTAGGGCCTTCAGGAACGACGGTTCCTGTTAGTCTATGCTCAGTCTGGCCTCATGTAAAGTGGAAAGAACCCTTGGGTGTTGGGTAAAACACTTCAGGACTAATATTGTGTTTATGACTGTTATGTATGTTTCATAAGAAACTGAATGGTTATGTGTGTTGCATATCCTTGGTTGTTTTTCCCTACATATGCATACTTTTGTCACCTCATTGGGACGTTAGTCTCATCCCACACTGTGGGAATTTACCTTCAGATGTGCAAGGGTCTTGCTAGGGTAATGAAGGCCAATAGCGGTTGTTGAGGCCTAGTGAGGGCCACATTCTCTTGACACTATTATGATGTATTTTGCACCCTTTTTGTATAGGCATAGACTTGACTCATTTGATAGGATAGTGTTGTACATATGGGCCCCCCGGGTTGTATTTCATGTCCAGGACATATGTATGGCTATATCCTGTTATGCCTATTGATTGGATTGTATTTGAGCCCTCTGTGGCAATTATGAAGTTGTTATCATTACTATTCATGTGTTTTGAGATTGTTGCCTATGTAAGTGTGGGATTACCTAAGCGGTTAAATTATCCGTAGATATTGATACTACAAATGCGCGAAATAATTTCACGAATTTGGAAATAGTGCTCCAACAGGCATTATTTCTGAATTTAGAAATTATGACGTTACATTTTGGTATCAGAGTAGTTCAATCCAATTGGACTGTGGATATTGTCACTCCTTAAGTTAGTTATTGTCTTATATGCATTAGTATGAAACTGATAGACTGATCACCTGGATATTTCTTAATGATGTGTAGAGGACTATGGATAGGGCCAAGAGAGGTCGTCCCCGTGCCAACCCACCTTCTCCACCACGGGATCAACCTCAGGGTCTGGTGGCAGCTGCCTTCCAAATGCTCACACAGATCATGGGGGAGCAAACAGCTTCCAACGCCGCTGTACTCCAGGCCTTACAAAGGCAATCCACTGTTACTCCTCCACCGGTGGTGATGACGGACCCTTTCCTTTAGGGGCTAGCTGAATTCAGGAAACATCATACCCCAGCCTTCACCGGGGCTTATGATCCAGCTGCAGCGAATGCATGGCTTAATTCCATGAACAAAATTTTTGAGGTGATGGCATGCACAGATGATCTGAAGGTGAGGTTCGCCGCTTACATATTGTAGGGCGAAGCAGAAAACTGGTGGAAGAGCGTGAGGGCGAGTATTGCTACTCTAGGGGCACCATTCTCTTGGGACGCGTTTCAAACTGTGTTCCTCGAGATGTACTTCCCGGAGCCAGCTAGGAAGTAGAAGGAGTCAGAATTTCTCCAACTGAAGCAAGGCAATATGACCATGGGCCAATATGTGGCCAAATTTGAGGAACTCTCCAAATACCACACCCTACTCCATGCTAATCCTAATGAGGGTTGGAAATGCTAACAAGTGTTTGGTTGTGGAGCAAAGTCTGATGGATGAGGTCCCCAAGCCTGCGGCGAAGACTTGGGTTGAGGGAAAGAGGAAGAGGGAGGACGAACCAACCGGAAGGAATCCCTGACCATAGTTTCAAGGGGGAAAGAGCGAGCAGGTCGCCCTTCCTTCCACTCCAGCTCCTCCTACTTACCCCAAGTGTGGCAAGGGTCACAAGGAAGAGTACCTGGCAGGCCAGAGGAAATGTTACTACTGCTTTTAGACGGGACACCTGTCGTGGGAGTGCCCAAAGAAGAAGAAGGACCAGGCCAAGCCCTAAGCTACCGGGAGGGTCTTTACCCTCAGTGGTGAGATGGCAGCCAAGGCTGATAATCTGATACAAGGTATGTGTACTCTTAATGAAATCCCTATAATTATACTGTATGACTTTGGGGAAACCCATTCCTTCATTGCTCATGATTTGTGTGGAAAGGTTGAACTTGCACACTACTCCCTTACCCTTTCACTTAAATGTCCTCACCCCGACCAAAGAGGCAATCCCACATCCCTGGTATGTCTTGAATGTCCTATTGTAATTCAAGGGAAGGCCTTTGAGGTCAATTTGATCTGCTTGCCACGAAGTGGTATTGAGGTCATTTTGGGCACGAACTAGTTATCCCGTAACCAGGTTATGTTAGATTGTTTCAATAAAGAAATTGTTTTCCCAACTCTTTCTCTTCCTCCGAGGGAGAAACCACCATGTTTATTCTCTAGTTATGCACAAATTTCTGAATGCCTGACTGATGGGAAATATTGTTTTATGTTATTGCTTTCCTCAACTGTAGAGTCAAAATCTGACTTGAGAAGCATAGCCACGGTTAGGGAGTTCCAGGATGGTGCATGAGCTAGAATTGTTGGAAGAGTTTAGGAACTTGAGGCTGGATGTAAGTTTGAGGGGGATAGCATGAGATTCTCTAGGCTTGAGGTGACCAATGATTTGAGGGGTAAGATTAGGGAGGCTCGGGCCTTAGGCTTAGAGCTCCAAGCCTGGAAGGGGCAACCAGGCTCCTCTGAGTCAGGTGATGGGATAATTATCTTCCAAGGGAGAGTCTGCATCCCTAAGGGGGTGGTCTGAAGCAGCAGATTCTGGAGGAGGCTCACAGGAGCAAGTTTACGGTGCATCCTGGTGTCACCAAGATGTACCAAGACTTGAGGAGTATGTTTTGGTGGGACGGAATGAAGAGAGAGGAAGTTGAGTTTGTTTCCAAATGTCTAGTGTGCCAGCAAGTTAAAATAGAACACCAGAAACCCTTAGGTACACTTCAACCCTTAGAGATTCCCGAGTGGAAGTGGGAGGCCATACTTATGGATTTTGTGATGGGGCTACCTAGGGTCCCAGCAGGTTTTGATGTTACATGGGTTATAGTGGACCGGATGACCAAGTCAGCCCATTTCCTACCAATCAGGGCAACCTACCCTTTGACCAAACTAGCAGACCTGTACATCAAGGAGATTGTGAAGCTCCATGGTGTACCCTCCAGCATAGTGTCAGATAGAGATCTCAGTTTCACCTCTAGGTTCTAGAATTTTCAGGTGAGGTAAGAAGTCTTGTGTTATTCTTTTGCCTTAGCTAATTTTGGGGAGAAAATTGTTTTAAGGGGGTAGAATTGTAACATCCCACATTTATAAAACCTTTTCATAAACAAAATAGGACTAGAAAGGGGCTTATAAAAAAAGAATTAAGAAAGAGGAAGAAAAAACAAGTTAGAAACTAGGGGAAAAGAGAGATCAGGGCAATTCTGTCTCGCAATTTCGCCCAGGCTCGCTTAAGCACACCCGAGCGAGAGTTCCAGACAGAAAGGGGAGAAAACCTGCTCTGATTTTCTCGCTCGGACTTGCTCGGGCAAGACTAGCGAGAAAATAGAGTCAGAATAGGGGTTTCTATTTGTAAATTTCGCCCAACTGTGCTCAGGCTCGCCCGGACGAGGCAGGCACGCTCGCCCAAGCGCGCTTGAGCAAGCGCGCGATTCTGGAGCCTTTTAAACCATTAATTAGGGCATTTTTCATCATTCTTCTTCTTTTCTGTTCTAGAGAGAGAAAGTGTCCTAGTGAGAGAAGGTATCCTTGAAGGCTACAAGAAGATTTCCTCATCACTCAAGATCAATAATCCTCCTTGGATCCCTCCTTCCTAACATCTCTTCCTCATTCTCCCTACTCTCAAGGTGAGTGTGACCACACACTCACTCTCATGCTAGGAAGTTCTCCTTGAATGATCCCCCTCATTAATCCCCTTGCTTTTTAGTCGATTATTGGTTGTTTGATGTATTATTATTTATGCTGTGATTATGATTGATTGAGATGTTCTTAACATGTGCCTTAGGATTGGTTAGGGTTTGATGAACCTGCTCTTAAAAAATGTATACCCATGTTTCCCCTTATGAATCATGTATTATTTATGATAACGTTATTACTAACCCTAGTCATGATATCAAGAGAATCTTGGGTCTTAGGACCTCATGAAACAATTTGGGCCTTAGGACCTCATGTGATGTATTTTGCACCCTTTTTGTATAGGCATAGACTTGACTCGTTTTGATAGGATAGAGTTGTACATGTGGGCCCTCCGAGTTGTATTTCATGTCCTGGACATATGTATGGCTATATCCTATTATGCCTATTGACTGGATTGTATTTGAGCCCTCCGTGGAAGTTATGATGTTGTTACCATTACTATTCATGTGTTTTGAGATTGTTGCTTATGTAAGTGTGGGATTACCTAAGCGGTTAAATTATCCGTAGGTGTCGATACTACAAATGCGTGAAATTATTTCAGGAATTTGGAAATAGTGCTCCCAACAGCATTATTTCTGAATTTAGAAATTAGGACGTTACAACATACCTGTAACTTTGTTATTGATATCATTATTGTCGTGAAAAATAATTCCCTTAATTTGGGACTTATGCTTCCAACTAGCATAATTTCTAAATTCTGGGAATTGGACATTACATTTTGGTATCAGAGCAGTTCAATCCAATTGGACTGTGGTTTGGTTAGTTTCCAATAACCTCCTATAATCCTATAGTACCTTGTACACCTTATAGGGACTGATCACCCCTATATTTTGTGCGTTGTATGCAGGATTATAGTTAGTGACTTGAATAGAATTGCCTTGCTAGGGATTTAGGATGTATCCCTAACAAGGTTAGTGCCTACCCCTGATAGGGAGAAATGAGTTCATAGACTTATTCCCTAGGACCAGAAACTTACCTAGGGTACCTTATAAAATGTCATAGCTAGAGTCTAGCAAACATAAGTCTCATTTGAAGGAACCTACATAAGTGAAACACCTGATAAGTAATCCTAATGTTGTCTGACCTTGAGTTTTGCAATTGGTTTTCTATGGATGATTTTGTAACATGGATGTAATGTATGTATGTGATTGATTGTGAATTTCTTAGGTATGAATGGAATGACCCTGGAATTTAGGATTTGGCAGACTGTGAATTTCATGCTTGGGTAGATTGTAAAGGAAAGGTGTGGAACTCGTGGAAAGTTAGGGGAACTAGCATCCTAGATGTGGAGGTATTATTATTGGTTTAGAACCTTTGATTTTGGATTTGAAGAGTACCTATGCCTGAAGTTTTAGGATTAGTGATTAAGGTGAATCATGAGCCATAAGGGGCTTGCCTAGAGAGTGAAGGAAGGATACTATGATAGATGAACTGAGACCATGATTTTTGAATTATTAGGAACATGATAGGATTCAGAGTACAATGAGCAAATAGAGAAGATCTAAGTTTAATGACCTTAACTCAATACCCATCTTGTTCTACCTTAAAGCTTCCATCGATGGTTCAACCGCTTATATCCAATTATGTTATTCATCTTTGGTTTTGGTTGGGTAGTGTTACTTGACGATGACCTCATAGTCAGTTCTCTTAGGGAGTAAATCTAGTAATATGAGGATAGTGAGTGAATCTGAAAACTTGGATGGTTAAATGTACCTGGAAGGTTGTTATCATGGTCGGTTATTTTTGGTTTTATGTTTACTTAGCTATTAGCACTTAAGGAACAAGGTTCCTTGTCTCTACTGTTCGAGTATTAGAAAAGCCTTCTTAGAATCCATACTTAAATCATAAGTCCCTATACTTATATATTTGATCCCTACCCATGATCGTTATAGGTAATCCTTCAGGGTTTTGTAAGGAGTGTTACAATGGTTTACCTTGACGCCTCAATTAATCAATTTGAACATTTTAGCAATCGGTTTTGGTCTCCCTAAGTACAAGCTAATCTCCTAGTATTAATATCAGTTATTTAGTGTATCACCCTCACCTAATTGATTAATTGGATGATTCCTTAGTTTGAAACCAAGTTGAAATCTACCTTAGAATGTTCATTATTTTTCCTGGATTATGCTCGGTAGTATTTGGGTTGCTTAGTGACGCCAGTGGCCTAGTAACGGCAGGCTCAGCTTCACATAAGTGAAGTGTATTGTGTGTGAGGGAAGAGATGGGAATATGTTAGTCAATGACCTGAGTTGAGAAACACCTAGAATAATGAAAATTTCATTCTCACATAAGACCAGTACTTAGGCGGGGTTAGTAACGGCTGAGTGTAGAACCCTGACTTGCTTCAGGTTAGAAGTAGTTGGGTATGCTGGAGGGCGTAAGGCCGAGTTTCATGATCTTGAGTAGGAAACCCTGAGGAGAAAACTAGAACCTTGGGCCTTCAGAATTGGTTGAGGCCCAGAGTTATGTCAGGGGAGCCTCGTTCTTTAAGGCAGGTAGTCTGTCCTATGGACCTGGGGAAAGAGACTCTTGAGAATAAGTCACGGAAAAAAATGCATGTTTAGGCTGTTAGTGTTCCCTTGGTTCTATTTTGGTGTTTCATTGTCTTTCAAGTCATTGATTGTGCACGTGTTACTTATGTGGAAATGTGTCCCTTGGATGCATCTCAAGTACCGGATTACCTCTCTGGTGCAAGTTTCATAATTCATCTTATGAGACACAAATTTGTAATTTTTTCTTCTAGATCATCTTCTGATGAACTTTCTGAATCATCCTAGGTAGCCATCATGGCTCTCTTCTTCTTTAGAAAATTCTTTTGATCCTTCTTGATTTGATGACAATCTGCTTTCATGTGTCCTGGCTTGTTACATTCAAAGCAGATTATCTGTGTTGCTTTAGTCTTTTGCTCTTCCTTCTTGAAATGCAAACTTCCCTTTCCTTTTGCTCTTTTTCTGAGCATTCTTTGTATCCTTGTGGAAATGAATGCAAGTTCATCATCATTTCCAAAGGTGGATTCTTCTTCATCTAGCTCATTATCTTCTGAGGAGTTTACACTTGAGCTAGTTCTTTTGGATAAACTAGCCTTTAGTGCAATTATTTTTCCTCTTCTTGGAAGTATTTCATCCATGAGTTCTTGCTCATGAGCTTTCAGAGATCCAAGAAGTTCATCTAGTTTCAAGACAGCAAGGTCTTTTGCTTCTTGAATTGCTGTCACTTTAGGTCTCCAAATTTTGGAAGACTTATAAGTATCTTTGTAATTAGCTCTTGGTTGGTGTAGCTTTTTCCAAGAGATTTAAGTCATTTATGATTATTGTAATCTGCTAAACATTTCATCAATAGATTCATGTTCATGCATGTTGAACACTAGGTTTTTGTCCGTGCAATGCACGGAATGGTTTATATAATTTGTTTGAAAGTAATTTTAGAAGTCTAAAATTATATCACCAAGTTTTCTTTATGTAGACGATATTGTATGTGTCATTATCTACTTATTTCTCACTTTTTATATTAATATATATGTAGTATAACAATGGTAAAAGTTAATCAACATTAATTTTAAGGACTTAATAACTTATCAATGTCAGTGCAAAGTTATTTTGCACAAGCATCCAATGATGGTTTAAACACATTATTTAATGAATTTAATGATATATGAGATGTCATTTAATTAAGTGATGTGATAAAATATTATTGGATGATTGTGTAAAATTTGATTACACTGACAGTGTATGATAATTAAGCACTAATTTTAATTTCAACAAAATAAGGTCAATATTGAGAAGAAAATATGGTAGTAAATTTTGACAACCAAAAAACACAAATGTTTACTTCAAAATCCTAAAGAGCAAAAAATGGAATTATAATTGTGGTGGTTTTTTAATAATATATATTTAAAATGAAGGGATGGTAATCTTGTCAACGGCAAAGAAAATAAACATAAAAACTGAAAGAATACGAACAAATATATTATAATTGAACCTCAATCAAAGGGACAAGTTTAGATGCAAATCTGATTGTGTAATATTTGAGACCCTTTTTTGGGTTGTTATATTAAAATTATGGTCATAATGAATTCTAAAAATTGATTCATGTAATATTTGATAACCTTATTTGGTTTGTTATATTAAAAATATAGTGATAAGAAAAAAAATTACTAAGACAACAGTATTAAAATGATAAAATTTTTATAAAAAGTTTGAGGATTATATATCAAAAAATGAACTTCATAATTGTACGAAAACGATTAAAATAAAAATGAAATAAAAAAGAGATATTGAATATGTGAAAATCATGGTGACTTAAAGGTTTTTTTTTTTTAAAACTGGAGTAATTGATAACTTGTGATCATATTGCTAGTTGAACTTAAAGCATGAATATTTTTTACAAACTACCAGAATTCATTTTTTATTTGACATAGATTGAATTTATGGAATAAGTCTATCAAAAATGTATATGATTCGAACTTGTAATTGATATATTAAATAATGATGAAAATTTAAAATTAATTAAGTTATAAAAAAAAGATATTTGATGAATTAATTTAAATAACATATTATTAAAAAAGTAAAAATAATAACTTACTATGGTCAATTCGTCTCCGACTTCTTTCATTGGATGAGAACCACTTGAATATAAACTTCTCTTACCTAATATTGAAGTTAAACAAACAATACCATTAATTTATAATTAACTGTAATCTTTATTTAAATGTATGGAATAAAACTTTATATAAATAACAATTTTTATAATTGAAAGTAAGCATGTCAGGAATAAAATACCTTCAGACTTCATAGGCACTTTGAGTTTTGAATATGGTTCGTGAGAAAAAAATGAGATATATATTAATGCAGTGGAAGTGGCATTAATGAGACAATGGATAAAATGCTCAATGATATGAAAGCTTTCCAATTGAAAGGGCTGTAGGAGGAATATTTTAGAAAACGGAAGAGGTGTACATGGTTGAATTAGGAGCTGCTTCAATGGCGGAGTAAATATTTTTGGGAGAGGTTGAAGAGGATGAAGAAATTATAAACAACAGATGTTTATATGGACAGAAACTCGGTGAACTATGTGACATCCAGATTTTAGTGCTAAATTCCTGGACATTGAAAACAGATTTTGTGTTCAAAGATTTGATTGTAATCTATAGAAATCATTAACCCCTAAAAGGTGAGGACGCAAAGAACATAGTGCATTTAATGTTCAACTACCCAGCTGCAAGTAGAAATTAATACCAACAGAAAAATAGTAAGGAAGAAACTACTCCCTCCATTCCATTTGACAGTCGTTTAAGGTTTCTACACACAAATTAAGAATAATAATAAATGATTTAAAAGACATAGTAATCTTACTAATTACCCTTATTAATTTACTACACACTTTTTTCATTTTACCTAAATATATTATGAGTAGTGTGGTGCAAGCAGTTTTTTAAGTTTCTTTTCCCATAAAAGTGGGACGGTAAAAATGGAAAACTAACATTAATACTCACATAGAAAACTAGAGAACGACTCATATTATAAAAAAAATTTATTTTCCTAAAACGACTATCAATATGAAATGGAGGGAGTACTATATTTATCTTCATTTGTAAGTGAACTCTAAAATTTGGGCAAGGCTGATAAATAAGACTATCCGTATTATGAAGGAACATGTAATTAATTAATATTCCCAATAAATATTAAATAAATTAATTTTATGTTAATAATCAAACTATAATTCGAAACTAAAAAATTATCCGTCGGATTTTAAATCAACTACACTGTGTCTTTGTGGTTCACTGTAATAATTCATAAATAATAACGTACGACATTGATAAAATTAAAAAGTGAAACTAATAATAATATAAACATTAGAAAAACTACTTTGAAGAATGAAAATAGAAATCCAAACTAAACAATGCTAGAAAGGAAGGGATACATAATGTTAAAACCAAAAGAGGATATGTCAACAAATTACATAAGAAGTTAAAAAACTATTAGAAGCCATTAACAGAAATCCTCATTCAATTGTTTATGTATGAGGAACTTGATCTTGATGAGATGTTTCAGCCTGAAATTCAGGATCCAAACTCCTTTTTAAGGGTCTTTGTTGGACATAAGTTCTGTACTCATTTGATACTCCAGACTTGGATTTGTCATTAACACAAGAGATGCAAAATCTAGATTGTTCAGGTTCAGCAAGATAAACACCAACTTGCAGAGTACTCAGCAAGTTGTGAACATTATTTCGAACCTAGTGAGGAAATAAGAAAAAAAAATTTAAGGTGAACTCATCGATAAAATTAAAAAATTTATACAGAAAAAATGTATTGTAAGGCAAAATTAAGTATATACCTCATCTGGAATGAAATTGTATCTAAGACGAAGGAATATCTCAACAACATCAGGATCACAACAACAATGCCCAGATCTTTCAAATTTCCTTCAAAAGATAGAGTGGTAAAAGACTTCTCTACCATAAACAAATAGTCTCTTCCAATCAAATCATTTAATATTTTAGGTAACTCCATTGAGTAAGGATCCTAAAAAAATGCACTTTGGTTTTAAAAAATATGAAAGATAGAATCAATTAAAGAAAGAAGGTTTGAATTAAAAATATTGTGACATTACCTCCAATGACATTACAACTGGTTTACATGGAATATTAGCATCGCATAAACTTAGGTAAGTGACATCAACTCCATCATTCACTTCGACATTAATGTTATACCTAATATATAAAAATCTATAAATTAATGAAAATAAACTTCATATTTATTATAACTAAAAAGCGAAATATCAAATTAAAAAAAAAGGGCAAACATAGATATTAAAAAAAAATCAAAGAAACAGGAAAATTCAAACCTTGGAATTATATCAAGTGAGTCAAGTTTTAACTCAAACTCTGCATCTAAGAAGTCATCTTTAAGGGTTTTAGAGTCAATTGACCACCAAGGTGTTTCATGAAGGATATCAGTTATCTTGGCACAAAAAACATAAATACCAGACTACAAATAACAAAAGAAACTCAATTAATAAATGTACATTTATATTTACCAATTAAAAGTAAAGGGATGAAATAAAGGAAAGAAGTACCTTGGTAGTAAATATAGCTGCCCGATTTTAATCCTTGAAAAGAAAAATAAATATTTATCCCATTTGTCTTTTTCATCCAAGGAATTTATCCCAGACCGAAAATTACCATAAATGTCAACTCCAGTTCGATCCAAATTGAGATAAATTTAATTTTAATTAATATAAGTCATTAAAAAAACTCATATTATGAAGTAGATGTAAGATTTTTCTAATTTTTTATAAAAAAAAAAATTACCTGTGTTTCAAATTCTGAATCTCTGAGATTAAAGGATTGAAAAATATCCTGCTCTCGTTTAAAATAGTTCGGACAGCACACTTACCTAACAAATTAGTAAGGAAGCTTTGCCAAATGAATGTATAAATTAAGCAAAACACAAGTACTTTAATCATTAAAGTAATAAGTTTAAAAAAAACAAAGTAACAATAAAGACCACTGTAAGAAAATTAAAGAAGCTAACCAAACATTTGTCCACCATAAGGCAAAATCTTCACAAACTGAATGACTATTATTGGAGTAGATCTTCCATGACACCTCAAATACTCACGAACATACTCATCATTCATCATATACCACAACTTCAACTCTCCCACTAATTAAAAAGTCTATTTAGAATCTATGATAGTAAGAGTATACTAAATAAAATTAAGAGATGAAGAATGAAACACAAACTTACGTGTGATCACTCAACTCCAAAAACATCAGGGTGCATGTTTTAAATCATTCAAATAATGTTTCTCTGAAGATACACCAGTCAGAACACCAACAACATCTAACAAAATTAAATATGAATCAAAGAATATTAGATTAAGATTACATCATAAGAACATTGGCCTAAGAAGAAAAATAGAATAATATTATAGTTGATGAGAGTTAACCATACAACTAATTCATTTGGACGACCCCTGATGTAAAATATCTCCTTTGCAGAAATAGGACTAAAGCAATAATGAATATACTTGTCAATTGCACAAGAAATAACTCGTGAGTTAGATGTTAACATTAATCTAAAAGCATGATTAGTGATTTGATCAATTCCATTGTTAGGAATAACTTCAAAACCACCAATCTCATACACAACACCTTCTGACAGTTTCAAATTTAGGATAGACACAATAGAATGTCTCAGAGAAGCTTGAATCTTAGTATCCTACAATAAAATAAAAAATACATAAATCAGACAGCATTAATCTAACACTAATAAAGAAGGAAGAAACTTTGAGATTGATAACATATATAATTTTAATTACATTGGTGAAGATATGATAGCGCAGAAAACACTAATACTTACATGAGAATCAAATAAAACCATGTCTATGCTTATAAAATCTCCAGCAGCAGATAAATTGGAACACTCCATATCCGAATAACTTGAACTCTAATAGTGCATGATTCACAGTTCGTATCTATGTTTTTCAAACAAACAAATTTGGGGAATGATGCAGACATGCTGATTAATGATTTTAATGTAGGTAGGTTTCAAAATTATGAATCTAATATTTCTTTGCAAGAGTAAACAGAAAAGAAGGAGATAAATCTAATAATGAATAACAGGAAGTTCATTTCAACTACTAAGCATAAACAACATCTAACCACATAAGAAATAATGTATGATAACATGAGGAGTAACATGAAACGAAGAAATAAAGATAGAAAGAAATAAGAAGATGAACAATAGAACTGAATATATAGGCCGGAAGAAACGTGAACAACAATTTAAAAGGAATGGCCATATCCCTCATTTCAGGGCAGCAGGAAGAATGGATAAAAAGTGTAGGCAATAAATCAGAGATTTTAGGAATGAAATAAAAAGAATAGATAAATTATAAAACGTAAAAGTACAAATCTTATCTAATCAAATGAGTAGTAGTGAAAGGAAGAGAGTAGTTGGAAAAGACTATGAAGAGACAGCGTGAACAGTTAATTGTATAAAGTTACATAACTCCTTGACGTCTCATATGGTTATAAAATAAAAAACCATAAAATTTATGGAATAATGAGAAAATCAAATCTAGTAAAGTAATGATTAATTGCAAAAAGAAAATATCAAGTCAGCTATTTACTATACAATTGAAAATGTAATTATGCTAATGTAAAGAAAAACAGAATTAATAAAAATAAATTACAGTATACCAGAATCATTAAAGCATGAAAACCAAATGAATAGATAAAGAAGAAACATAAAACACAGTAGTACATTACACTAATTTCATTAAATAAGATCAACATTACAAAAGACAACAACTGAACATAGACACACACCTAATTTGAAATTAAAATAACAGAAAGAGGACATTCGGCATTAACAGATTGCCAACAAAAAGAGACTTCATACTTCTTTCCTAAAGAGTAGGACATCGACAATAGGATGACTTATCTCAGTCATTACCTAAAGTTCACAAAGTGATGCCCAACATATACAATCCAACATAAGATACATAATACTATTGATAATACCCATATATATTTTAGCCATAAAGATTAAAAAGACCTAATCCTTCTCGGCCTTAACAGTCTTAATCCTCATCTTTCTCTTCTTCACAATAGAACTGATATTGGTATTATCACTTCTTTCTTTCCATCTGGGTTATCGTTAACATCAGGGTGGGAAGGTTCAACCAATGAAGTGTAGACACTTGACTATCAGTTAAAATACTCATGTCTTGAAACACTATCCTCAACAGATGGATCATAGAGAAATGAATGGCTTTCCAAAAACTCTTATTTGAAACATTAGAGTTTTTTTCAGACAAAGAAGAACAGTCCCCCTTTTCAAATGTGGAAAATTCAAGTTGTGTGACAATACTGAAATCTTCATCAAGACACTTAGAGACTTCACATGTAACATTTGGCGAAGACATATCACTAAACTTGGGCACAAACTTGAGCTTCGGGGAGAAAAAATAGCTCATAAAAAAATGAATATAAATTATGATAATTACAAACATTAAAAAAAAATGGGAAAACAAATAGAAAATTTTTAAACCTTTTTGGGTGTCACAATGAGCCATCAGTCTTAAATTCCTCAATGATCTTGGTATCATCGCATATTTTTTTCACCTTATAGGCATCATCATCATAAAAAAAAGATACATCTGCATTCTTTTGAACCTTGACAGTATTTCTTTTCCAACAATTTGTTTCAACTCATCAGGAAAAGTGTGGTGAACTCTCCTAAATAATAAAAAAAATCAACCTTTTCAGTGAAAGACAAATATGAGTACACGTATTAAAAACTATAACATTATGAAGCATATAATTAATTAAGAATTTTGTCAAAAAAACAAAAATACTTCCAATTAAGTTACTTCAATAACATCCTTTAAAATAAAAAGGAAATACACAGTTGGAATTTATAATCTAAAAAAATATCAATTTGAATTAAACAAAACTTACAACCTTTGATATTGAACATCTCCTCGCATGACTTATTAAGCAGGTAACGACAATGACTATCAAAGAGAATGTACAGTTTCAAAGCAGTCACAGACCAACAACTTCAGCTTGTACCTAAAGTTTTTTAAAGAGTTAAGACAAAATTTCTACATAGTCAATTTAACTTTATATCAATTTCAAAATTTACAAAAAATCTGATCTTGGAGTGACTTGAGACATATAGTTGCACAATTAGTACAATAATTTGACCCATCATCAGTGGTAACAGATCTATTGCAGCTACATGCTGAATACCACCAATGATCATCAATAATAGATAAAACAGTTGCAAGGACAACAAAGAATCCATCCTACAAATACATTAGAATCACAAGATAATTATAACTCTAAATAAGCATACAAAAATAAAAAATTGGAAAACAATAGACATATGTGTTAGAATATAGTTTCCTAAAAAAATTTGTAAAGAAAAAAAAGGAAATTAAACACCTCTTATATGTTTGTAACCTTCAAGATTCTTCCGAGAGAATGAATTCAAAACTCATCTTTCATGGACAAAGACTGAATGTCATCATCAAGAAAACCAATGCAAATATCGGAGTCCACCTCATGGCAAGCAACACTAACAGAAAAAATAAAAAGTTTAAAAAAATGGACAAACCATTACAGAATTCTAAATTTGGAATTACAAAAGCATTTTCATGTTTATGTCTTTTTGTATAAAATATTTTTTAAACTAAAATATTTAAGATTAACCTTTTCTAAAATCATTGCCTCAACTATTTGTGGGTTCCACAACAGCCGTGAAGTGTTAAACACATTGACCAAACCAACTTCACCTACAAAGATAATAAAATAGTCAATAATCTAAAGACTTGTCAAATATTATTAGTTCATCAAAAGTATTAATCATACTAACCCTTGTAAGTGTTAACTCTTGCAAATTGAATAACAACAACAGTTAACTGTGTACCACTCAATGATAGGAATTCATTCACTTTGTCTACATAGTCCTCGAACAGTGTGCACCTAATTTTACCCCTGTAAATTTTATAAAACACATGTTAAGTCAATATGATCTAAAGAAAGTAATAAATATTTAATAAGAACAAAAGGAAAGATATTAACTTATCATCTATGAGCTCAAGCACAATCAATCGTGTGTTTTCCCATCTTTAACAATGTTTTTCTCAGCAGAGACAGCGGTAAGTAAACCCATCATGTTGATAAAAAAAAACAATAAAATGAGCATGAATGAAGAGGAAACATTTCTCAAATGAAATAGCTTACAAAAAGAGGTTATGTATTGAATAAAAAAAGAACATACCATACAAATATTCAGATTCCCCCTTGGTTTTCCTTATATCCTCAGAGGATGACAATGACAAACCAAACTCTGGAATGAGTTGGCTTTCAGCACGAAAGACAGTTGTCCTACTGTTGAAAATTAGCTTGAACTCATGCTTGGTGGCACGGATGTTACCCAAGTTCTTCACAACAACAAAGTGAATCATCTTGTAAACCTCTCCCTCAACAACAACATCGGCAAATTTGCGGATCATTGGTTTACGGATACTTGCCTGTATCCTTGCACCCTGCAAAAAAATTAAAGAAAATAATTATTATCAAAAATTAAAACAGAATTGTAACATTCATCAACTAAGAAGAAATTGATTTAAATTTAATTAATGAAGAAATTTTCATTTAGCAAAATGCAACCTCAGCATCCACCAAAACCATCTCCAAAGAGAAAACTTTCTTAGGATCGTTTTTAGAGCAACTTTTCCAGAGTCGGACAACCCTCACTTTCAATCTCCATGAATCTTTCACTCCACAGATGTTCCTAACCATGTCAATTGGTCCATTCACAAGAGCCATAATGCATAAAGAAAACAATCACAATAGAGGTAAGAGATATGAGGAATTGCAGATGAGCGAAATGAGACCATGCAATGTACATATATATATAATAGAATGCTTGCTCATGATCGGGGTAAATTTTGCCCCCAAATTTTGAATTCAAATTAAAGTGGATTGAGATCCCGAAACTAAGGGGATTTGAACGGCACACCCTAATAAGCCTTACAGCAGAAAATAGGGAAAAATTAAACGCTCATCAGGACGAAATTTTTTCCAGAATAAACCACAAATCGTCAACAACAATAACAAATTTTATAAATTCTAATAACTTAATTACAAATGCAAAGACCGTTGAGCGATTCTGAGAATGAAATGAGGGTAGATGAAAAACAACAAAGTTAAGGAAACAGTACACGAGAGAAAATATAAACACCGATTCAGATTAAGGTGAAAGAAACAAACAAATACTGTACAGAAAGAATTAAAGAATCGATAATTTAAAGTATTAAGATTAGGGAAGATTAACGCATGACCTGGGTAATTTATAGGAGACATTCGTGATTTAGCAGGGCAAATGCGGAAGTATAAGAAAATTAAACAGACTAAACAGATGGCAGGTAACAAATGAAGAACAGAACCATCATCATGAAAAGGGACACCTCTTGCTTCTGAAATGCCGCCACTTGAGAAGGTAATGACACCTCTATGAAACCCTACACACAAAACTCGGTGATAGAGAGCAAAAGAGAAGGAAAGCCTACTGGACAATGTAACTTAGGTTTTTTTGCCAGCATAAATTGTGGGATGTAACACACCGTGGGCCCAAATAGTAAATGGCCATAAATGGGAATGAAATGAGACAAAAAAATTTCCACTTATTGGACAAAAAAATATCTCTATAGAAGGCCCAATGAACAGTGCACAAAAAACCCCATTATTGTAAATTGTTAGATTTCATATTGATGAATCAAGATGTTTACTTTTTATTCTTTTACTTGATCTGTACCTTCATGTGCTATTTTGAGAGTATCCCAAATTTCTTTTACAGTAGCACTGTAACACCCGCAATTTTTCTTACTGGTGTATAAATAGAATAAAGAAAATTTTAAAATAGTAATAATCATTTAATTATAAAGTATTTAGTAGCTTTTAATAGACAGCCAAATTTATAATACCCAACCACAATTATGAGTAAATTTCTCTAGAGAGGTGTTTGAGAAAATAACCTAAGATACCTTTAGTAATTATACAGTTAAGGAAAATATAGATTTAATTATTAAAAATAGCTAAAACTCTAAGGGATCTATACCTTTATTCAAAATACTCTTAATATAATTAGTGATGAGTTTTAGAAAAATTTAGAATTTTTCTGGCACTTCTGGGCAAAAAGATCAAAATGCCCCCAGTTAACAGTATAACCATAGCCAGCATATGAAAAAATTGTAGAAAAATATGGAAAATATATTTTGAACCTTAAAAGATGATTTAAAATTATATTTATAATTCTATACAATCTCTGTAATAAAACCTTAATTTTCTCTCTCGCTTACTGTAACGCCCTTCTTACCGTTTTACCGCATTTCGTGTTTTATTGAATTGTTAAAATTATTTTTAATCACCAAAATTTATATTTTTGGATTTAGAATTTAATTTCCTATTTTAGGGAATTTCTGGGAATTTTTGGGGTTTTTCTGTGAAAATGACCTTTTTGCCCCTCCTGTCCCTTGAACCGGGCCCGAATACTCTTGATCCGGGCCAGAAAAATTGCACAAACCTTCCCTTTTTCCTCCTAGAAGGCCGTGCATAGTGCAGCCTTGATGCATGGAAGCCACTTGTATTTTTCTTTCTTTTCTCCAAGACTTGAAAAAGAAGCAAGCCTTTATGGCACATCAACTCACCTTTCTCTCTCACTTTTCCTACATGCAAGCTTAGGAACTCTCTCATTTTCTCTCTTCCTCTCTCTTGGCCGTGAACTCTCCATCAACTTCTCTCAAAATTTTCATCCCTTAAACACATCAAGCCAAGGTTCCATCTTTGAACCAAAGCTTCCATTTCTAAGCCTTCTAGCCTTGAAAAATCCTTGTTGGTGACTAAAGGAGGCATCTTTGGGGGCTGTTTTGGGACCAGAATTCTGCACTCATTTTCTTGGAAATTTGAGGTAAAGGGGGGGAGAACTTGAACTCTAGTAGGATTGGTAACTAGAGTCAAGGATTTGCCCTTAAAATCCTTTTTTTACTCTGTTTTTCCTTGAAAAAAATCACTTTTTGAGCTTTTCTTTGAGCAAATGTTTTGGATTCTTGGAGGGTTGTTTACATGTTTTTAAGTTTATTTTGATGCTTGGAATGTGCTTGGATTGTGATTGTTGGTGCATGCAAGCCAAGAAACAATTTTGGAAAAATTTTCCCCTTTTTCCTCTAATAGCTCTCGGCCTTGAGGGATTTTGGGGCTGCATGTGTTTCAAAATTTTTTGGTGCTTGGAATGTGTTTGTATGATGAATCTATGAACATGCATGAAGTTGGTTGAAGGTATACAATTGTTTTGGAAGATTGATCTTTGAAAAATAGTGTTTATGAGCTTGAAAATGGAGTTATGAACTTTAATGTGTATGTGGATGATTTTGAGTGGATTAGTATGATATTTGGCATTTAGATTGTTTGTTGATGAATGTGTGAAGTTTTGGTGAAGATTGGATGTTGTGAAAAATTTGAAGTTTTGATGAACATTCAAGTTGTTCTTGATGTTCATGAATTGTTCTTGATGAAACTCATCAAGAATACCTTTTTGATCTTAAAAAGGTCAAGGGTATGTTGAAAACATGTTTATGGGCTTTGGTGGTCCAAAAGGACTAAGAAGCAATTTTACAAGTAAAAGGACTAAAGTGCAATTAAGAATAAGTCTTTAAAAATAAATAAAACAAATTCGGATTTCCAATTCCAACCAAGTAAAAGTCAACTTAAAGGTCAATATTTTAGGTTACCATGACTAAAAATAAGTTCCTAAGAGTTATAAAACCTTTAGGCTTTTAATTTAAGTTTAAAACCTTTAAGAAAAGGAGTTAAAGACTCATTAAAAGTCAATCAAGATTAGATTATGAAATTAAAAGTTAGATTGGAGTTGGACTTCAACTCTAATCCAAGTAATTAAAAGTTAAAACTTAGGATTAATTAGTGGGCTTAACTAATTTAATTACCTAAGTTAATCAACCTAATTCACTTAAGTCGATTAAGTAAAGAATGATTAATTAAGTCTAAAGTTAATTAACCTTAATGAAAGTATTAATTAAGTAATTAACCAATAATGATGTTAAGACTAATTAATTATGATTAAACTTAATCAAACATAATTAAAATCCTAATCCAAGATTAAGGAAGAGATTAAGGGATGATTAAGAATTAATTAGGATCTTAAGTAAGGATTAAGACTTAATTAAAGAGGATTAAGATTAATTGTAATCCAGTTAATGAAGACTAGTTAAGATTAAAAGTTAAACCTAATCTTAATTAGTCATACAAGGAGAATTAGGATAAGTAATACCATCCATAAGATACAATCATAAGTTTTAGTAAATTATAGGACTTAAGTGGACATGATTATCAAGAACATTAGTACAAACTACCTTAAAAGGCTATAACCAACACACTCTTTCTACATAAAACTTGAGAAGCTTGGCGAGAGAGTGCGGTTTGGCCTTCCTTGTGAAGGAAAGACATTGAATTCGGGCCGTGCCACGGGGATGTGGTGACGTTGAATGGTTCAATGGGTTTTGCCTGTAAGGATGTGAATGTTGTGAGCATTGTTGTGTGACATGCATCATGAAGCGTCGTTGATGTTCGAGGTTGAAAACCTTACGGCCTATATAGCAGTAACACTCGGTACAGTGTGAAACTGGTAGGGACTGGGCACTGGGTTTTGCAAAGAACGCCAGAGGGTCCTCGGGTGGGGATGCCAGCCCTGAGGATAGTCAGGTCCCGAAATGGCTCAGGTGACGTAGGCTCGCTCCTACTGTCGAGCAAAGGGGTACAGGCTTGACTATCCTGTCGCTCTCAAGTTTTCATGGTCAGTTGAGATTGTCTGGAAGTCGGGAAATTTATTTGGCCAAAATGTATGAGCAATGCTCTTTGTACCAATGCTAGTACAGACTCTAACTCCTGACGTGCTGTGTATATATGGTCGGGCAGCTGCTATGTGCTCTGCCTATGGTGATGTTTCCCTGGGCCCGCATGCATTAGATATTGCATTATAATAGTAAAAGTTGCGTTCATATGAGTACACCATGATGAGATGTCGTGATTGCTTATTGATTCGACTGTGTGGATTGCCTCTGTGTGTGTGCTCTAGTTTGCTGTATCCTACATGCTGTGAGTTCATGCGATGTTCTCACCCTTCTTTTCTATCTCTTCTTTCTATGTTCTTCTCGTCACGTTGACAGTCGGTATCGAGGACTTCCGTCATGACGTCGATGCAGGTGCGAATCAGATGGTTGCCGAGGGGCACCCGGAGGGTGACGGGTATCCCGCGCAGGTGTGAGTTCTATGGGGGGGAGTTTGTGTCACCATCACGCACCCCAGACTTCCTCTTGTACCTGAAAAGGACTAGGTTGTGTTGAGTCTAGGTAGTACGCAGCTCTGATTTAGGAATCTCTTCTTTTGTATTCTGTTAGAGGTCTCATTTATTTTACTACCGGAACTCATGTTTTAAGGTGGTCATGTGGGTATTCGAGAGGTACATCGATGCTACTTAATATGTATGTATGTATTTATGTCACACTGTTTTATGTTCTCTCAAGGTCTTTAACCATGTGTATGTTGTGTATGCGCGTAAGGTGTAATTCTTTTGACGCTTACGGAAAGATAAGTTTTTTGAAAGTGAAGGAAAGGATATTTCATAAGTACTTAAAATAAAGCTAGAGAGGTAATAGGTCAATGACACCTAAACCCTTTTCAAAAAAAAAAAAACTTCCGCATTTTTTGACGTTCTACTTCGTTGGTCACGTGTAATGCATGTGGTACTTTTAGTGGTAACTAGGGGTATCACATTTGGTGGTATCAGAGCTGTTCTTTCCTTTTGGCCTCGGGTATGGTCTGCAATACCCTTCTCTCTGTGTTTACTCTGTTGTTGAATGTTTGTTGTGTGGATTGTTTGCTTTGGTGAATTGGTTGCTCTCATCTTACTATCTTAGTAATATGAGTATCTGTGTGTAGCGTTACTTGTTCTTGCCTTAGTGGTTCTGCATAGAACGAAGAGGCTGACTTGTTCTGCGAATGCAGGACTCCATGGCAGGGAGAGGTAATCCTGGGACGAACGATCTTCTAGGAAGATCGTGAACATTCTAGAAAATCAGCAGCAGACATTGGTCAGCGTGTGCCACATCCTTGAAAATGACACCAAGGAGAGCCAAGCTCATTGGAAGAATTCCGGCCCACAGAGGAACAAACCCAAGGTTGCACGAGAAAGGAGGAAGCCTTATTTCGTTCCAAGAAACAATTTTGCTCATCATCTGGGGGCACTGCGAGACCGCATTCAGTGGTTGCTAGGGGGAAAATCCTGCAAACAGTGTCGGCAACAACGATGGTAGTTGTCCACACAGTAAGAGAAGTCACTTCCTGAGGGACCGCCCGATCAAGAGCCCGATCTCAAACCAGTCTAACGAACGTGCATGCTTTCATTGTGGACGAACTGGCCACATCAAGAGGAATTGCCCTGCTCGGAAGGGAAGTGGTAGCGGTACTGGAGCTGCTGAATCCAAAGATCTAATCCAAGGTAAGTGCGTCATAAGTGGGATTCCTTTAATTGTATTATATGATTCGGGTGCGACGCATTCTTTCATTCCTCTGGAATGTCAAAAAAAAAAAATTCTTGTTACTGGACTGCCCTATGATCTTGTAGTTTCCACCCTACTGCTAAGACCTCTAGGTCCTAAGGTTGTACATTAGTGTAGCCAATAGTTGATTTGGCTTGTGGTTTGAAGTGCTGAGTGAGACATAAAAGTTAGAGTAGGATGACCACTAAGGTTAGTTCCCATTCCTTTAGATGAGTAACCTAAGGGATCGATAATGATTCGAGGCTGTAAATTCAAGGTTAAGATGATTGATCATTGATGTTTAATTATTAAGGTTTTGAGATTTGGGGATTTGTACTAATAGCTCTTGAGGATTCAGTTATTGAAAATATATATAATTTGGCAAGGCAAGTTAGAAATAATCGACGACTTGGGGTATACTCAGGATAAATAATGATGGAGTTTAGAATAAGAATGACAAACACACGAATTGGGGTTTGATCTTAACAGTTAAGGCATATTTGGATACCCTGTTGATGAACTTGAAGTCTAAAAGGGTTTGACTGTGGAATGAGTGTCATGATTGAAGTTTGATAGATACACTAGAGTATGATCGCTATCTCTAACGGATTGATAAAATAAGGATTTATAGAAACAAGTGGAAAACTCGATTTAAGACAAAGGATGTCAAAGTATTGAGGCCAATAGCACAAGGTGTAGTTCTTAAGAAATTTTAGTCGGATGGTAGGATATGACTAAGAAAATGATCTGTTAGTATCAAGATTACGCAGGAAATTGAAGAAAGAGATCATGTGATGGAGAATTATATGCACGAGTAAGCACTACAAGAGCTACAATGGTATGAGCTAAGTAAGGACAACACTTCCATGAGGTTAGTAGAAATAATAGATATGTCAAATAATGAGCGATTATCGTATGTGTTGATTTTGATGACTAAGAGTATACTTGATTGATGCTCCTATAGATTGAATAAGGTATGTGAATGGAATCTCATAAACGATTAAGATTGGAATTGGTAAGAATTATGACACGTTGGTTTAGTATGGTTATACCAATTTACAGGATTAGTTTGTACATTAATCTTAATGGACTTAGACTCTCAAGGGAAGGTATATAAATTAGTAAATATCTAGGCAGGATTTTAAAGATTGGATTGGAATAGTACTAGATAAGTAGGTGACGTTTCGCGTAAGGATGCCCTAGGGGACAAATACAATCCGTGGGAGTAGGATAACCATAAGGAATGATAATAATATTCCCAAAGATAGGTTTAAAGATAGATTGCCTCTATCTATATACCGAGACTATAGGTAATCTTACAATCTGCTTTGGACTTTACCACGGATGCTACAGGTGTCTAGTAATTCCATCTGGATTGGTTGTCATTGGTGTTCCTTTCCCTCCTTAGTGAACCTAGTTTTCTAGCCTCATTTAAGCCAACTTATCCTCATTCTTTCGTGCAATGTTCTCTCCTATTTCTAGGATCCAATGGGGAGTATAGCATTCTTTGGAATAATTTTGATGATAGGAAGTTGTATGCTAAGCTATCTAAGTGTGAGTTTTGGTTAAAGGAAGTGAATTTCCTAGGTCATGTGATCTATAGTGGACGAGTTAGCGTAGACCCAGCTAAGGTAGAAACTGTGTTACAGTGGGAAGCACCTGGGACTTTAACGGAAGTGAGAAGCTTCTTAGCTGGTTGGTTAGTAGTATTATTGAAAATTTTTCAAGGATAGCAACTCCGTTGAACCATTTGATTAGGAAAGACCAACCTTTTGTGTGGAGCCAGTAGTGTGAAGATAGTTTTCAGGAATTGAAGAAAAGGTTAACTTCTGCGCCTGCGTTAGTTTTACCTGACCCACAAGAGAGTTTTGAAGTATACTGTGATGCTTCAAAACAAGTATTAGGTTGTGTGTTAATGCAAAAAGGAAAGGTAGTGGCTTATGCCTCTAGGCAATTGTGAACACACGAAGTGAACTACCCTACGCATGATCTAGAGTTGGAGGCAGTAGTTTTTGTCTTGAAGATTTGGAGACACCATCTGTATGGCGCTAGGTTTGAAGTTTTAGCGATCATAAGAGTTTGAAGTATCTGTTTGACCAGAAGGAACTTAATGTGGGGCAGAGACGATGGATGGAGTTTTTGAAGAATTATGAGCTTAGTCTGCAGTACCACCCTGGGAAAGCTAATGTCGTAACTGATGCGTTAAGTCGGAAATCTTTGCATATGTCAGCAATGATGGTTAAGGAGCTAGAACTGATAGAAGAGTTTAGAGATCTTAACCTAGACGTTGAACTTGGTCCTAAGAGTGTAAGATTGGGAACATTGAGGATTTCAAATGATTTCTTGGAACAAGTTCGTGTAACACAGGAAGTGGATCAATCTTTGCAAGATTTGAGGAATCTAGTCCCTAAGAAAGGAGAATCTGAGTTTTGTAAGGAAGCTGATGGAACTGTTAGATTCAAGGGTAGGATATGTGTGCCTAGTGATAAGAAAATAAGATATCGTAAGAGGACATTGGGAATTAGAAGGAAATGTTAAGAAGAATAATTATCCAACTTTTAGGGAACCATTAAGGTCTTATATGATCTAATTAGGAGGGTAGCTCTTAAAGCTTAAGAAGATGGATTTATCCCTATTCAGCAGTAGGAACTCCAAATTTCGAGGACGAAATTTCTTAAAGGAGGGGAGAAATGTAACACCCGCAATTTTTCTTACTGGTGTATAAATAGAATAAAGAAAATTTTAAAATAGTAATAATCATTTAATTATAAAGTATTTAGTAGCTTTTAATAGACAGCCAAATTTATAATACCCAACCACAATTATGAGTAAATTTCTCTAGAGAGGTGTTTGAGAAAATAACCTAAGATACCTTTAGTAATTATACAGTTAAGGAAAATATAGATTTAATTATTAAAAATAGCTAAAACTCTAAGGGATCTATACCTTTATTCAAAATACTCTTAATATAATTAGTGATGAGTTTTAGAAAATTATTTAGAATTTTTCTGGCACTTCTGGGCAAAAAGATCAAAATGCCCCCAGTTAACAGTATAACCATAGCCAGCATAAAAAATTGTAGAAAAATATGGAAAATATATTTTGAACCTTAAAAGATGATTTAAAATATATTTATAATTCTATACAATCTTGTAAATAAAACCTTAATTTTCTCTCTGCTTACTGTAACGCCCTTCTTACCGTTTTACCGCATTTCGTGTTTTATTGAATTGTTAAAATTATTTTTAATCACCAAAATTTATATTTTTGGATTTAGAATTTAATTTCCTATTTTTAGGGAATTTCTGGGAATTTTTGGGGTTTTTCTGTGAAAATGACCTTTTTGCCCCTCCTCCCTTGAACCGGGCCCGAATACTCTTGATCCGGGCCAGAAAAATTGCACAAACCTTCCCTTTTTCCTCCTAGAAGGCCGTGCATAGTGCAGCCTTGATGCATGGAAGCCACTTGTATTTTTCTTTCTTTCTCCAAGACTTGAAAAAGAAGCAAGCCTTTATGGCACATCAACTCACCTTTCTCTCTCACTTTTCCTACATGCAAGCTTAGGAACTCTCTCATTTTCTCTTCCTTTTCTCTCTTGGCCGTGAACTCTCCATCAACTTCTCTCAAAAATTTTCATCTTCCTTAAACACATCAAGCCAAGGTTCCATCTTTGAACCAAAGCTTCCATTTCTAAGCCTTCTAGCCTTGAAAAATCCTTGTTGGTGACTAAAGGAGGCATCTTTGGGGGCTGTTTTGGGACCAGAATTCTGCACTCATTTTCTTGGAAATTTGAGGTAAAGGGGGGGAGAACTTGAACTCTAGTAGGATTGGTAACTAGAGTCAAGGATTTGCCCTTAAAATCCTTTTTTTACTCTTGTTTCCTTGAAAAAAATCACTTTTTGAGCTTTTCTTTGAGCAAATGTTTTGGATTCTTGGAGCTGGGTTGTTTACATGTTTTTAAGTTTATTTTGATGCTTGGAATGTGCTTGGATTGTGATTGTTGGTGCATGCAAGCCAAGAAACAATTTTGGAAAAATTTTCCCCTTTTTCCTCTAATAGCTCTCGGCCTTGAGGGATTTTGGGGCTGCATGTGTTTCAAAATTTTTTGGTGCTTGGAATGTGTTTGTATGATGAATCTATGAACATGCATGAAGTTGGTTGAAGGTATACAATTGTTTTGGAGATTGATCTTTGAAAAATAGTGTTTATGAGCTTGAAAATGGAGTTATGAACTTTAATGTGTATGTGGATGATTTTGAGTGGATTAGTATGATATTTGGCATTTAGATTGTTTGTTGATGAATGTGTGAAGTTTTGGTGAAGATTGGATGTTGTGAAAAAATTTGAAGTTTTGATGAACATTCAAGTTGTTCTTGATGTTCATGATTGTTCTTGATGAAACTCATCAAGAATACCTTTTTGATCTTAAAAAGGTCAAGGGTATGTTGAAAACATGTTTATGGGCTTTGGTGGTCCAAAAGGACTAAGAAGCAATTTTACAAGTAAAAGGACTAAAGTGCAATTAAGAATAAGTCTTTAAAAATAAATAAAACAAATTCGGATTTCCAATTCCAACCAAGTAAAAGTCAACTTAAAGGTCAATATTTTAGGTTACCATGACTAAAAATAAGTTCCTAAGAGTTATAAAACCTTTAGGCTTTTAATTTAAGTTTAAAACCTTTAAGAAAAGGAGTTAAAGACTCATTAAAAGTCAATCAAGATTAGATTATGAAATTAAAAGTTAGATTGGAGTTGGACTTCAACTCTAATCCAAGTAATTAAAAGTTAAAACTTAGGATTAATTAGTGGGCTTAACTAATTTAATTACCTAAGTTAATCAACCTAATTCACTTAAGTCGATTAAGTAAAGAATGATTAATTAAGTCTAAAGTTAATTAACCTTAATGAAAGTATTAATTAAGTAATTAACCAATAATGATGTTAAGAACTAATTAATTATGATTAAACTTAATCAAACATAATTAAAATCCTAATCCAAGATTAAGGAAGAGATTAAGGGATGATTAAGAATTAATTAGGATCTTAAGTAAGGATTAAGACTTAATTAAAGAGGATTAAGATTAATTGTAATCCAGTTAATGAAGACTAGTTAAGATTAAAAGTTAAACCTAATCTTAATTAGTCATACAAGGAGAATTAGGATAAGTAATACCATCCATAAGATACAATCATAAGTTTTAGTAAATTATAGGACTTAAGTGGACATGATTATCAAGAACATTAGTACAAACTACCTTAAAAGGCTATAACCAACACACTCTTTCTACATAAAACTTGAGAAGCTTGGCGAGAGAGTGCGGTTTGGCCTTCCTTGTGAAGGAAAGACATTGAATTCGGGCCGTGCCACGGGGATGTGGTGACGTTGAATGGTTCAATGGGTTTTGCCTGTAAGGATGTGAATGTTGTGAGCATTGTTGTGTGACATGCATCATGAAGCGTCGTTGATGTTCGAGGTTGAAAACCTTACGGCCTATATAGCAGTAACACTCGGTACAGTGTGAAACTGGTAGGGACTGGGCACTGGGTTTTGCAAAGAACGCCAGAGGGTCCTCGGTGGGGATGCCAGCCCTGAGGATAGTCAGGTCCCGAAATGGCTCAGGTGACGTAGGCTCGCTCCTACTGTCGAGCAAACGGGGTACAGGCTTGACTATCCTGTCGCTCTCAAGTTTTCATGGTCAGTTGAGATTGTCTGGAAGTCGGGAAATTTATTTGGCCAAAATGTATGAGCAATGCTCTTTGTACCAATGCTAGTACAGACTCTAACTCCTGACGTGCTGTGTATATATGGTCGGGCAGCTGCTATGTGCTCTGCCTATGGTGATGTTTCCCTGGGCCCGCATGCATTAGATATTGCATTATAATAGTAAAAGTTGCGTTCATATGAGTACACCATGATGAGATGTCGTGATTGCTTATTGATTCGACTGTGTGGATTGCCTCTGTGTGTGTGCTCTAGTTTGCTGTATCCTACATGTTGTGAGTTCATGCGATGTTCTCACCCTTCTTTTCTATCTCTTCTTTCTATGTTCTTCTCGTCACGTTGACAGTCGGTATCGAGGACTTCCGTCATGACGTCGATGCAGGTGCGAATCAGATGGTTGCCGAGGGGCACCCGGAGGGTGACGGGTATCCCGCGCAGGTGTGAGTTCTATGGGGGGAGTTTGTGTCACCATCACGCACCCCAGACTTCCTCTTGTACCTGAAAAGGACTAGGTTGTGTTGAGTCTAGGTAGTACGCAGCTCTGATTTAGGAATCTCTTCTTTTGTATTCTGTTAGAGGTCTCATTTATTTTACTACCGGAACTCATGTTTTAAGGTGGTCATGTGGGTATTCGAGAGGTACATCGATGCTACTTAATATGTATGTATGTATTTATGTCACACTTTTATGTTCTCTCAAGGTCTTTAACCATGTGTATGTTGTGTATGCGCGTAAGGTGTAATTCTTTTGACGCTTACGGAAAGATAAGTTTTTTTGAAAGTGAAGGAAAGGATATTTCATAAGTACTTAAAATAAAGCTAGAGAGGTAATAGGTCAATGACACCTAAACCCTTTTAAAAAAAAAAAAAACTTCCGCATTTTTTGACGTTCTACTTCGTTGGTCACGTGTAATGCATGTGGTACTTTTAGTGGTAACTAGGGTTCACAAGCACATCCTGCTACTTTATCATATTCACCTCTGCTTAGAGCACATAGGAGATTAAACATGGCTTTGGAGTTCAAAAGATATTTCTGCTTATCTTCTGAGGTAAATTCTTCTCTTGATTTTGGTTGTGGAGGTTCTTCTTGAACTTCATATTCTCTTTCCTTTGGTTGAACTAATATTCTGGTTCTTCTTAAGGTAGGAATGAAATTTCCTCTCTCAATGATATCCCAAATATCAATATCTTGAGATTCTAGGAATAATTTCATTTTGTCTTTCCAATAGTAATAGTCTTTGCCATCAAATGAAGGAGGCCTGTTTGTGGAGGATCCTTCTAGGATAAACATTCCAACTCCATTGTTCACCATCTTCCCTTGATCTTTTTCCTCTCACACTGTTAAGTGTGTTCAACCCTAGAGGCAAGCTCTGGTACCAATTGAAGTAAATATAGCAATCACAAGAAGGGGGTTGAATTGTGATCCCTTAATAAATTTCTGCACTTTTCTTCTAATATTTAATTCTGCTCAAGTTTAATACTTGTGCATGAGTTTCAAACACTTAAAAAGAATTGTTCTGCATGCCTTGAAATGGAAAGAATGAATTGCGTGTAAGAGAAGGATTGCGGAGATGCTTTGACTCCAGGAGAAAACATCAGAGGCTTTACTCTTAAGAGAACTTCTAGTAATCCACGTCAGCAATCTTCAGAGAGTATCATTCTTCAGATGAACTAGGACTTCAGATGTCTTGATGTTTTGATACAAACAACACCTCAGACAATTTGATCTTCAGATTGACAAGGCTTCTTCAGAGAGTCTTGGTGCTTCATAGAGCTTGACTCCGTCATGTGGTCAACTTTAGCTGAAATCAAAGTAAATCCATTAAACTCATGTGCAGCTTTTCAATAGTTAATAACAAATATATTTATTAAGACATAGAAGATACGTTAGTTCTCTTAGAAATTCTTTTATAAATTTCTTGAGACTCAACAAATATGTAGTTCTAGTGGTCTTTTGGTGGTTATAGCATTTTTTGGATGAAAACTTGAGTGTGTTTGTTTTCCCTTAACACATGCTTCACATACCTTGTCTTTATCAAACTTAATTTTATGCAGTCCTCTAACTAGTTCTAGCCTTAGTAGTTTTGAAATAGTTTTCATATTCAAATGTCCTACTTTTCTATGCCAAGTCCATTTATCATTTTCAAATGAACTAAAGCATGTGAGAGCAGATAATTCGTCTAACTTTATGCTATAATGATTTTTATTTCTAATTCCAGAGAATAGGGCTTTCTTAGTGGATGATTCTCTAATCACACATAATGTAGGTTGAAACATAACTTCATAGCCACTGTCACATAGCTGACTTATGCTAAGAAGATTATGCTTTAAACCCTTCACATAATAAAAATTATTAATTTGGGCAGAATTGGTCATACCTACCTTCCCAATACCTTTGATATGGGCCTTGTTGTCTCCAAAAGTTACTGTTCCACCTTTTATTTTGTGTAGTTGGATGAACTTTGATTTGTCCTCTATTATATGTCTTGAGCAACCATTGTCCAAGAACCATTACCCTTTCTCTTTGGAGCCTTTTTTTTCCCTGCATCAATAGTAAAAAAGGATTTAGGTACCCAAATTCTGTTGGGTCCTTTCTGGTTAGTTACCTTTCTTATGGTGTTTCTTTTCTTCTTGAAACAGTTTTGTACTCACTACAACTTTTTTGGTCTGGGGCAACAACAAAAAACCGTTCCTGAAAGCAAAAAATCATTGCTGAAAGTTTAGGGAATAGTTTTGTATGTATGGAATTATTCGTCGTTACCTATTCCCTTAGGCAACGATTTTTTGGAGTTTTCAGCCACGGAAAGCGTAAACGTTGCTTAAAGCATGTTTGGAGTACGGTTTTCAAGCCTACTCCCAAGAGACCTTAGGCAATGGTCTATTAACTTAGGCTACGATTTTTAACCGTTGCCTAAAATAAAGGAATAAGCCACAATTTTCAGAATGAAAAATAAAAATTCTTAAAATGGTCAAGGTAGGATTCAAACACAACTCCTCATCTTTAAACACTAAGTTCTATCCACTAAGCTAGCACACACACACATATATATATATATTTGTTATATACATTGCCAATTTTAATATATATATATATATATATCATATGAACCATAAATTTTAAAATAAACTTATAAAATCCGTTAGTTTAAAGTCAAAGATATAATTTTTATGTTAAGGTCATTGATTTGACAGATAAAATTTTAGTCAAATAAAATTTGAAAACTTAAACATTAAATCAATATTGTTTAATAGTTTAAACAATGGTTTTTTTCTTGTTACCTGTTGAAAAATCGTTGCCTATTACATATTTTGGCAACAATTCTATAATCATTGACTAAAGAATCTCCACAATTGAAAAAAAAAGTTGCCTATTTTATGTTTTGGCAACGGTTTTACAATCGTTGACTAAAAAATTCGTAAAATTTAAAAAATGTTGCCTATTCTGTGTTTTGGCAACAGTTTAATAATCGTTGATTAGGAAAATCACCACAATTTAAAAATTTTGCCTATTTTATATTTTAACAATGGTTTTAAAACCGTTGACTAAAAAAGATCTACAAAATTAAATAATTGTTGCCTATTTCATGTTTGGCTATGGTTTTTCAACCGTTGTCAAGAAAAGTGTTGCCTAAAATACGACTACAACTTGAAAACCGTTGCCAAATATAAATGAGGTCTACAGGTGTACAACCATTGCCTATTTCATGTTTCAGCAACGGTTTTTTAAATGTTGTCTAAAAAAGTGTTGCCTAAAGCCTAAAATGTTGAAGTGACTATGTGTCCAAATTTGTTACACCAAGAACATCTTGAAGGCTGCCTTTTGGCTGGTACAAAGAAATTCTTAATTATTATTTGGTTTTGATTATATCCTAATCCAATTTTATCAGAGAATTCCTTTTGAGTACCTATTAGTTTTTCTAGATTATTTGTACCTTAAACAAATTTAGCTAAATCCTGATTTAATTTACTGATTTCTTCTTTTAAACTGTCATTTTCTTTTTGCAGAAGATGATTGCTACTACTGGTTTCTTCTGAAGACTTCAATCTTAAAGATTTCATCTGTTCAGAAATTTTAAAGTGAGATTGTTGAAGACATTGATTTGTCTTGAACAACCTCTTATTGAAGCCTTTATTTAGTCTCTCATTTCTTCCCGTGCTTCTGTAAGTTGTGCTTTTAGAAAAGGCACATTTTTGTGCAAGTGTGTAGGAATCAGATAATAACTTTTCAAAAGCATCTTCTAATTCTTTATAAGAAGGTGAGTTGGAATCAATTACCTCATCATCTTCTTTTCCTGCCATGAGACACGGATTTGTAAATTTCTTCTTCTGGATCATCTTCTGATGAACTTTCTGAATCATCCCAGGTAGCCATCATGGCTCTCTTCTTCTTTAGAAAATTCTTTTGATCCTTCTTGAGTTGAAGACAATCTGCTTTCATGTGTCCTGGCTTGTTACATTCAAAGCAGATTATCTGTGTTGCTTCAATATTTTGCGCTTCCTTCTTGAAAGGCAAACTTGTTTTTCCTTTTGCTCTTTTTCTGAGCATTCTTTGTATCCTTTTGGAAATGAATGTAAGTTCATCATCATATCCAGAGGTGGATTCTTCTTCATCTAGCTCATTAGCTTCTGAGAAGTTTAAAGTTGAGTTAGTTCTTTTGGATGAACTAACCTTTAGTGCAATTGTTTTTCCTCTTCTTGGAAGTATTTCATCCATCAGTTCTTGCTCATGAACTTTTAGAGATCCAAGAAGTTCATCTAGTTTCAAGACAGCAAGGTCTTTTGCTTCTTGAATTGCTGTCACTTTAGGTCTCCAAATTTTTTGGAAGACTTCTAAGTATCTTTCTAATTAGCTCTTGGTTGGTGTTGTAACATCCCGGAAACTGGAACCTAGGAAACATAAGAGAAGCCTTAGGTGGTGAACCTAGCCAAAGAGGGAAGTTAGAAGTAGGATGAGGATTCGGAGGTTAAGTGTGATTTTAGACAAGGAATTAGGGAAAATTCATTTGGAACCATGTGTTTTAAAAGAGCTTAGAGGAGGGACCAAGAGTTAAGGAGAAAGCAACACCCTAGATCTTAGCCATTAAGTGTGGAAGAATAAGCTTCGTGGTCAAGGGAATTGTTAGAACCACAGGAAACACTAAAAGGGGGGGTTGAATAGTGTTTTAAACTTTTTAATAGTTTTGGAAATCTTTTGGTTAAAACATGAATATGGGCACCGTTAAAAATAAGTCTTAAGATTGTTTTAAACAGAGGCTTCTCAACGTATCTTCTGAAAATTATTACAAAGAGTATTTTCAGCGCAGTTTCTGAAATACTTCAGACTACTAGAGGTTGTCTGAAGTCTGTTCCTGATTTTTGAACTGATCTCTTTCAGACTTACTTCTGAGATTTTATTTCAGAAGTTCTTCAAGGAACATTCTTTGTAAAGCTTCAAATGATATAAGAGATATCTCATGTTTTGTTCATATGAAAAATTATTTTATTGAAATAGTTGTGTTAAGTTTATTATAGAAAATACTTTTCAAGTTCCAACTTAAATATGAAAACTGGAGGTAAAGAGATTGAAGAAAAACTTGGGCATAGAGATTTCAGACAGGTTTTTAAAGAGGCTGTCTGAAGTTTTCAGACGGCTGGTAAAAACTAATTTTAAAAGATGTTTTGTGCCCCTTTTAAAATATCAGATTAATTATTCTGACCCTTTGATTGTATAAACAGAATTGATAAGAGATAAGGGTAAGAAAACTTAGACAAGGAATTTATCCTGGTTCACCCAAACCCGTGAGCTACATCCAGTCCCAGAGGCAAATCACCACTGGATTTTCATTATCTGAATCCACAGAACAAGTATTATTCACAGCCTCTTCAGGCCTACACAAGTATTACTTTGTTTTCAACTGCCTCTCCAGGCAACTCATTGCAGTATTCTTTTCTATCAAGCCTCTCCAGGCTCTACAACAAGTATTCTTTTCTATCAAGCCTCTCCAGGCTCTACCACAAGTATTCTTTTCTATCAAGCCTCTTCAGGCTCTACAACGAGTATTCTTTTCTATCAAGCCTCTCCAGGCTCTACCACAAGTATTCTTTTCTATCAAGCCTCTCCAGGCTCTACAACGAGTATTCTTTTCTATCAAGCCTCTCCAGGCTCTACAACAAGTATTCTTTTCTATCAAGCCTCTCCAGGCTCTACAACGAGTATTCTTTTCTATCAAGCCTCTCCAGGCTCTACAACAAGTATTCTTTTCTATCAAGCCTCTCCAGGCTCTACAACGAGTATTCTTTTCTATCAAGCCTCTCCAGGCTCTACAACAAGTATTCTTTTCTATCAAGCCTCTCCAGGCTCTACAACGAGTATTCTTTCTTCCACCAAGCCTCTCCAGGCTCTCAGACACATAAAGTGTTTACAAATTAAACTAAGTTTAAGTTTCCACGAAACATAAACTTAATCCTTTCCTGTACTAGAGGTTAACTGAGTACTACTCAGGATACAATGGATAAATCTAAGTACAAGGATAAGACAGTGATACAAGCATATATGTTTAAGTACAATCCCTGTCTCTGATATGAGGCATAACATCCTCTGAGAATTGGCTAGGTAGATACTGACTTTAAGCTCCAGCCTTGTTCTCTAGCCATTGGTTTCCATGGGTTACATTCTCACCCATATCATTGGAAAAACCAAGGCATACTTGCAGCTTCAAACCATTCTTGGTTCATATGAGATTAATCACAGCCTGGTAGTTGTTCAACTGAACAACTGCTATTTTGACTAGCATAGTTGATTCAAGTAAGTATGGTCAACACCGATAGGATTTTTCTTATGCATCTTGATCAACTGATTGAACCAAGTGAATGAGTTCAACATCTTCAAATTCTTCCTTGAGGCTATTTATATGTTCTGTTGGAATATAGCCGTTTGAAGATGATTCATGATACCGTTGAGATGTTGATGATGTGGCTCATATAGCCGTTATGTAATAGTGTCTCAAACGGTTGCTTCTTCTTTAGTAGATATGTGTTCAGACACCTCTGTTCTGACACTTCTGTAGATGAGCTCTTTTAGAGAGATTTTCTTGATATTTTTGCATGTTCTCTCTCTTGATATCCTTTTACTTTTCTTCAACTGACTTCTGATTTCCTCTTCTTTTCTTAGGAGTGTATATGAGGAGGTATCCGTTGAATTTGTCCTCTTGCTTATTTCGTATAAGCTCCTTTTCTGTTGCTTCCTGACACCATTTCTCCTTTCTTCTTTGAGTGAGGTGTCTTTTTCAATGGCTGTTTCTTGCAGATGATAAAATATGTTTGAATTAAAATATGTTATTCAAACATTTCTCTTTGTTGCTTCTGCTTAGTCTCCTGAGCTTTTCTTGTGCTTTCTTTTGGATTGGTGATGATGATATTTCCGTTGTGATACCACCCTTTAGAGAAAGCATTGAATGCTATTCAATCCATCGTGAGACACGCTTCTGGGTGTCTTTACAATTCTGACAGAGTACAATGTTGGTGCTGCTATAACGCTGCCATCGTTGTTGCTGCAATTTCTGCGTTGCAGAGATTTCCTCAGTGGTGTATGAAATTCAAAATCACCAGGAAAGGTTCTGTGTTCCTTGCCATAAATGTGTTTGAAAAGGTACGTGCAGCAGAGGTTCAGAAAAATCTTCACAAACTTCAGCAGGGGTGCCACGTCATAAGTGAGACTTCAGACAGCACTGATACTTCAGACGGGTTGAACTACTTCAGACAGCTTCAACTCTTCAGACGAGTTCTGCTTCTTCAGACATCTTCGTTGCTTCAGACAACTTCTGTGCTTCGGAAAGCTTCCTTGCTTCAGACAGCTTCTTTTCTTCAGACTGCTTTATGTTGTCTTCATATGGTCTTCACGTCTTCAGACAGTTTGTGCACTTCAGACGAGTTGCATTCTTCAGACAGCTTCTTTATATTTGATCCTGCATTTGTTCTTCTGATCCTAATCTTCTGATTCTGATTACTATTTCATCCTGAAACCCAATCAACAAACCAATACCTTTCTCAGTAGAATCTGTTTATATAATCTTATTTGTTAATCATTAAAACTAAAGGATATTAAGTCTTTGAGTCAAGTTTGAATGCTCAAACTGATTAATAGACTTCACAGGAATTGATTTATCAAGAATTAGAGTGGGGAAGGGTTGGATGAGAAAAACTAATTTAGAAGAAGGTTTTAGAGGAGAGGAATTAGGTTTTAGAAGGAGAGAATTGAATTGGAAATCAAAGAGGGCAAAAACCAAGGTTGTTACTTGATTTCGGGTTTTAAGCCTAATGACCTTGCTGCACTAATTTGCAAATATCTAGAGTTAAGGGTGTCCAATTGAGATGATTCCACTTGCATTGGAAAGCTAAGATCTGGGGCTTCAGTTTGATATGTTATATGATGGTATTCCGATCTAATTTGTACCTCCAAACAGACTCATTCTCGCTCAAGCGAGAATTTGCTCGCTTGAGCAAAAATATCAGCATAAATAGGATTCGAAAAGTTGTCAATCTCGCTTGAGCGAGAATCCTCTCGTTCAAGCGAAAATCTGGAAGAATGTCACCTTTTTGAGTTTGCTCGAGCGAAATTATTTCACTTGAGCGAGAGTACGCGAGACCCGTTTTTAAAAACGGAGATCTAGGTTTTCTCTCATTTCTCTCATTCTAGAGAGAGGAACTAGAGAGAAGGGGTAGATTGAAGGAGGAATCATGGATTGGACCACCCACACTGTTTAAGGAGCTTGAATCTTCATCCTCATCCTTCCATTCCTCTCTATTTCCTCCATTAGAGGTAAGTGTGGTTCTCACTCACTTGTATTCTTGGTTGCTATCATATTGTATGCTCCCTACTATTATTGTTGATTATGGTTGACTTTATGCAAACCTATGGTGGATTATTGGGTTGATTGAATATATGACTTTATGGCTCAAACCCTAGGTTAGAGGATTTGGGGAATTTTTGTGAAATGTGGATGTGTTGATGTTGAAACCATGGAAATGTTGTACATTCATGCACATGCTCATGCTCATGAAATTCTTGTCAACTCTCACGTTACCATTCGTTCATGTTTTGAAAGGAAATTGATTTGGGTCTTTTAGGCCTCATGTTAAACTTAATGACTTTTGAATCCTTGGACTTCATGCTTAAAAAGAGTTAATTGGGTCCTTAGATTTCATGTTTAAAATGTTTTTTGGGTCTCATGACCTCATGAAAAAGGATTTGGGTCTTGGGACCTCACATTTTGAAAGGAAGAACACGCCCAGTGAATTCCCGGGTGATACTGGTAATGGGCCACGGGTCAAGGCTGGGGTGTTACGCAATTTTGGTCCTGGACTCATGTCACTGGGACATTGTCTCCGGTCCTTGGACTCATGTTAAATAATCAAGATTTGGTCCATGGACTCATGTTAAAAGAATCAAGTAATCATGTTTGAATCTATCGGGTTTAATTGGGTAAGGTCTTATGGCCTTCAGGAACGACGGTTCCTGTTAGTCTGAGCTCAGTCTAGCCTCATGTAAAGTGGAAAGACCCTTGGGTGTTGGGTAAAACACTTCATGCTAACACTGCATTATGGTTGTCATTGGATGGCTAACACTGCATGTCTTGACTTACTATTATGAAGGCTTTTATGAATTGATAATGTTATGCTATACTATTATACATCACGGGTTGTGTTTCCCCCACACCGCACATACTATTACCTCACTCACTGGGACGTAGTCTCATCACAGGATGTGGAATTATATTTTAGCTGTTAAGATTCTTGGTGGGAGAGTTGAGGACCCACTTGAAGTAGAGTGTTAAGACTTATATTTGTAAATGTCTCATGGGCTGTGGGGTTGTGCCTAGGATATGAATGTCATGGGAAGAGATGTTATGATGTTCTAAGAAACCATATGGTAAATGCTTTGTAATGATATATGTATGGTATATATGTATATATGTTGGTCTGGCTGAATTTTCTGAGTTTCAGGTTGAATTGGATTTTTGGGAAAGGTCCAGTTTATAGGGGAGGCTCTGTCGGATTTCCGGTAGCAGTGTTGTAGATTATTTAAACTCAAAATGTACTTTAATTTCATGGATTGTGAATGATGTATGAGTTTGTGGAAGCTTAAGCAAACGTTGGATTGCCTAAGCATTATGTGATTTGTGTAACGATACTTGAAATGGAACGAAATAATTTCAGAAATTCGGAATAGTGTTTCCAATGGAAATTATTCTTGAATTGAGAAATTAGGACATTACAGGTGTAGCTTTTCCAAGAGATTTTAAGTCATTTATGATGACTGTAAATTTTCTAAACATTTCATCAATAGATTCATGTTCATGCATGTTGAACATTTCATATTGATGAATCAAGATGATTATTTTTTATTCTTTTACTTGATCTGTACCTTCATGTGCTATTTTGAGAGTATCCCAAATTTCTTTTGCAGTAGCATATCCTGCTACTTTATCATACTCACCTTTGCTTAGAGCACATAGGAGGTAAAACTTGGCTTTGGAGTTAAGAAGATATATCTGCTTATCTTCTGAAGTCCATTCTTCTCTTGATTTTGGTTGTGGAGGTTCTTCTTGAACTTCAGATTCTCCTTCCTTTGGTTGAACTGATATTCTGGTTCTTCTTAAGGTAGGAATGAAATTTCCTCTCTAAATGATATCCCAAAGATCAATATCTTCAGATTCCAGGAATAATTTCTGTCTTTCCAATAGTAATAGTCTTTGCCATCAAATGCAGGAGGCCTGTTTGTGGAGGATCCTTCTGGGATAAACATTCTAGCTCCATTGTTCACCATCTTCCCTTGATCTTTTTCCTCTCACATTGTTAAGTGTCACTACAACATTTTTGTCTTTTCCCAACAGTTCAAAAGTGTAGGTAGAAATAGGAAAACTGTTGCCTAAATTTATAGGCAACAGTTTTCAAGTGTAGACTATTTTCGTGTATCCTATTTGTTTAGGCAACAGTTTTCGATATGTTTTGGTCACACTCATGAAAATTGTTCCCTATACATTGAGAATAGACAATAGTTATAGACCGACACTAGCGTAATAATTTTCAAATGTTATCTTTTTAAAATACAGTTTATAACTGTTGCATAAAAGTCTTTTTTAAATACAGTTTATAATTGTTGCCTAATAGGTCAAGCAAAATAATTTAAAATTAAATTTTAACCTATAGGCATCATTATAAGCATCGATTTTAGATATAGCTATAATAACATTTTATAGAATAATTAACAATTGTTACTTAAAAATTCAAATGATTAATTTTTTAATGATAATAATTTTAACTGTAAAGTTATTTTGATCTCACAATTTCAATAGATGTTATATGATCAACTCTTCCATTGTTGTATATATAACAACGACAATTCATGTAATACTAAATTAATCAATAAAAACATTATAAAATTTTCTATAATAAGAAAATAATATACATGAGATCCTAAAATAATAAAAGAATGAATTTGTACCTACCAATACAAATCAAAATTCTACACCTAGCTATACTACTCAAAATCAAATGATTTTGTTTAATTACAAGTAGAAATTGCATAATTTGCTATTGCTGAGGATAAATTTATGCACAAATTAACTGATGGATCATTTTTTAATTGGATAAAGTTCTTGCTTAATTGGATAATGCACAAATTCTGCACACTTGAGCAGTTGAGCCTCTAACTTGCTTCCGACTCAATATAGCCAACCTTTCATCCTAAAAAGGCATAATTATACAATGTTAGAATGAATAAAAAAAGGGGTAGCATATATAGACATTTATATTTTGTAAACGTATTTACTTCATAACAACTAGATAGATACTTTTATTTACATGAAAATTAAATTAAAAATCATGCCAAACTCCTAAAGCTTGTCAAAAAAAAAACTCAAGCTACTAGAGGCCAATTCTTTGCCCTGTTTTAGAATTTGTGAAAAAAGCTAAAACAATTACAAAGTACTTAGCCACCCCACTTACGTGACAAAGATTCACAAAAGATAATAAGAAAAACAATAACCAAATAATTATTATTTAAAATTGAAACAATAAAAAGTAAATGTAAAAGAAACTATTTAGTATAACAATTACAAAAAAGTACTCAGCCACCCCACTTACGTGACAAAGATTCACAAAAGGTAATAAGAAAAATAATAACCGAAGTCAATTCAAACAAACTAAATGAGAGAAATTAAAAAGAATTAAATCCTTCTACAGAAAAACTTAGCATACAAAAGCAATATAAAAGAGAGAACCTCAGAGCATCAACATAACATTATTGGTCAACACTCAACACATTATCATGATGCATGTCTAAAGCCCAGTTTGATAACTTACCGCTACTACAATAGGTATGCAGACAACTTTGCTTTCACCTTTAAAGTTGACAAGTTGAGCTGCAGATAATAAGATGGATAAATTCATTGTAAGATGAATAAGACCAAAAGAGGGGAAATGGTTACAAAACAAAATCAGCAACCTAACCACCTCGCAAAATGATGAAAAAATAAAATGAAATACTTACGTTTGGTGCAACCAAAGAGATGACCTTTTTCCCATATAAAATGATACCATCTTTAAATGCATTCTGAACACACGCATAAAAATCATGACTTCATCATCAATACATTAAATTAAATAAAGCAATTAACAAATCATCAATGAAAATCCAAGTGGCACCAATACTCACTTCTAAATTAAAGAAATCCCACTTGAATTGGTAGACAAAATCTAATTGGTCCCACTGAAATCACAACACAAGGCAGTAAGAAAAAACACAGGACAAGCATGGCTAAAGATAGTTATTGCCACTTCCCAAGTATGGCTAAAGATAGTAGGATGGAGGAAATATAGTGATGAAGCCTCCTCTTCTCTTACCTTTTTCTCAAATGGCTACATTTCTTTGATTTCTTCTTTCTCCTTTGGAGGTAAAGGTAAAATGAGCTCCACTCTGTTACCATTTTTATTTTGTAATCTCACAGAGCTTTATGCCTTATGGGGTCTGCAGCCTTTCCTTTAACTATCACTTTGCTTACTTTGCTATCTGCAGTCACCTTTTACACTCCTATTTTACAACTAAATGGATTCTAAAGTTCTAATACACTCCAAGTTAATAGAGGTACATGAATTGCAGACAAACTGAAGCAACAATGTTTTGCTTTTTCTTCTTTTGGGCCATATAAAACAAAATAATTGAAACAGAGTGAAAATATTAAATTTATGCCATTAAACAAAGCTACTTGTTTACATAAAAAAATTACTTGTCTTACAGAAAGGACATCACCTTGGCCACCACAACGTCTAGGAGAACCATAGATGCTTATTGATTTGACTACACAATTAATAGCCACAAACTCACAATCAAATGATTTAGACTAGAATTCCAGCTAGAATTCATAATTTTATACTAGAAATTGAAAATGACAAAAATTTCACTTTTAAAATTGAAAAAGAACATAGGGAGAAAAATAGAGATTGAAAAACGAACAAAGCATAACAACATTCTCCAAGAAATTAAAGGAACCTTTGAGGCTTAAAGCAAAGTGGACACACCATGAGCAGGAGCTTTGCTAGTAAGAACACAAGATTGGGTGCCATTTGCCAATGACCCTTGCATCCTTGAGCAACCCACGGTAGAGGCACAATGTGGAATCGAGGAAAGGTACAAACTTGGGACCACCCAACACGTCCCTGATAGCCTTCAAGGTGTGAAGGATGGAGTCGTCACGATAAAGGCCTTGGATGAGGAGGCCGTACATGGTGGGATCAGAGGGTAAGAGGAGTTGAGCCTTTATAGCCAACGCCCAGCAAAAGATCTAGGGGGCGTGGTTGGGGATGCGAATGTCGAATATAGAAAGAGAGGAGCTTGAGGAAGATAAAGGAGATGTAAGGGTGAGATTGGGGTGTGTGGGTGAGGATGGACACAATGCGGGTGTGGTCTTGGTCAAAGATGAAAAGGGAGAGGGGATTTGACGAGGATGGCGGTGGTGGTGAGACGCAGCGGCACCATTGTGGTTGGTTGGAGTCGCAAAGGGCTAGAGCCCAGAGGCAAGGGATCGGTGGTTAATATTACCATGTTAGGGTTCTTCCTCTTTAGTTCTTCCCCATGGTGCTGAAGCAAAGGCGGAAGTTTTTGTTTTAATTTTATTTTTAAGTCTTTTCTATTTTAATTTTGTTTAATTGAAATAATATTTATTTTGTTTTGTTACTCTTTTGTTCAATTTTGTTTGAGGAAAGATTTTATTTTGCTAATGTTAAAATTTATAGACAACGATTTTTAAGTGTAGGGATTTATAAAAAATTACGATACTGTTTAAAACTGTAGCTTAATGTTAAATTATAAAAGCAACAGTTTAAATTTGTTGTCTTTTATAAAAAATAATCTTACAGTTTAAAATTGTTCTAAGATGAAACTAAGGGAACAATTATTATGTATTACAAAACACGTGTTGTATAAAATATGCATTTTCTGACAACAATCACAAACTGTTGCCTATTTTTAGTTTAGGCTACATTTTTCACCGGTTGGACAAAAAAGTGTTGTTAGAAGCCAAAAATGTTGTAGTGTGTGTTCAACGCTAGAGGCAAGCTCTGGTATCAATTGAAGTAAATATAGCAATCACAAGAAGGGGGGTTGAATCGTGATCTCTTAATAAATTTCTTCACTTTTCTTCTAATATTTATTTCTGCTCAAGTTTAATATTTGGCTAATATTAGAAGGTCAAGGGTAAATTCTCACAATTTGAATTATACTTATAGTATGCAGAAAATATGGTTCTTTTTTATTGAAACCTTCTTGAAGTAACACTTACTTAGGTATTAAATATATTTTAAAATCTTTTTATGCAAATAATATGACAATTATGATATGAATATAACAACACTAATAAAAAGAATGAGGTAAGAAGAAGATTGCACACAGTATTTATACTGGTTCACCTCTCAACCTTGAGGCTACGTCCAGTCCCTACTCCTAGTAGGATTTTCCACTATATATATCAACCTTGATACAATGACTTCTTTGGTGCTCCTCACCACTAGTATTCTTTGCAGCCTCTTTAGGCTCAATCCAGTATTCTTCTGCAGCCTTTGCAGGCTCAACTAGTATTCTTCTGCAACCTCTGCAGACTCTTACAATAGATTTCTGCAACTAGCAGGGCACACCTCACTCTTCCAGACTCAAACTAACTATCTCTTAAAAGAATTTACCTCTTTTGAGAGTTACAGAAATTGTGTCATGAAAATACAAAGAACAAAGGCTCACAGTTTACAATAAATTTGTACACAGCCAAAGTACTTGACAAACACACTTTTTCTCACTTTCCTAACTATTTCAACTCAGAACAGAGAAATTTATAGAAAGTGAAAATTTTGCAGAAGGTATAATTGTAATTTCACATACTCTTGGTGCTTCTTCTACTTGTTCTGCTGTGTGTAAAAAAATGGAGGAGAAAGCTTCTTTTATAGCCAAGGGAATGGAATATAGTCGTTGGAAATACCTTGGAGAGTAAGTCAAGCAGCCAACTGGAAGTGCAGCAGCTGTCACTGTCATGTACAACTTTTTCGCTTTCCCTGGTTTTGACTAGTCTTTTCTTCTGATGAGCATTTATTCTAAAGCTTGTATCTTCTCCAGTAGGAAACCCATTCTGTAGCTTGTTTCCTTATTTATTTGCATTTTGATTTTTCGTAATAATTACTAGTTCTTTATGTGATTATTTTGAATGACGAGCATACCCAATAAGTACTAAAATAATCTTCTTAAAATAGATTTTGCTTCTTCTGATGTTGTTGTTGAAGGCTTTTCTTCTTGAAGCTCTAATATAATGACATCAACATTTTCTTCTTTTTCTCAGAGAATTTTCTTTTTATTTTTCATGATGGAATATCCTTAGAGTTCTGAAGATGTTCTTTTTGAAAGCTTTGAGTTCTGTTGACCTGTATGCATCTTCTGAGGATTTCTTGACAGACTGTTTCTTCTGAAGTTATTCAGAGATATCTTCTTGTGATTCTTCTAAAAAACTTTCTTGCTTTCACCTCTCTTAATTTTCTCTTTTCTTTAATGTAAGGTGATACTCATTGAATGATTGTTTCTTCTTAATTGATTTACTTGATTTTCACTTGAAATAGAAACTGCATCATGCTTTGTTCTTCTGATATGTTTCTACAATGGATCTTCTTATCCTTTTACCTGTTTCTATTTGAACCAAATCAATTTGAAACATTAGTTGTAACATCCCAAAATTTAGAAATATAATTTAAATACGATGATGTTAGCGGTAAAAGTAGAAGTTACACAATAATAATAGTAAATATTAATATAATTGTATTTATGAGATAATAATAATAATATAATATTATAAATATTAGGAGAGACATCAGATTAGTAGGATCTTAATCAGATATGTTTATATTGAATATAATAATAATAATATTATTAAGAGATAAGTCATAAGATTGCAATTAACATTAATTGTTATAAATATAGTAATTGTTATATTAATAAAATAATATCAGGATTAATAATGATAATCTTATGAGAGAGATATGGTTAGTGTTTTAAATTAGGATAAGGTTTTAAAATATGAATACTGAGAAATCACAAGGATTAAGGGTAAGAATCAATACAAATTTAGGATAAGATTTAATTATAAAATTTGAATTTAAATTTGAATATAGACGGATAAGGACTCTATAATATCCTAATAATTCCTAATGAATAAATAAAATAAAATAAGACTTATGAAGAAAATAATAATAATATCATTATAGTATTATGTTTCAAAAAATATATTATTTAATTAAAAAGGGTAATGGGTGGGTAGGAGTGGGCCCAACCCAGTTAGATATTTAAATAGGAGGAGGGTTATCTATTTCACCCTATTGGCTTTCAAACGTGAGACAACCAAACCCTAGGAGGAGAGAAGCAACTTCACAAGGGGAAGGTGTAGCATAATAGATCACCAAGGGAGTGGAGCGCTACTATTTGTTTTTTAATCGTCAACTCTAAGTCACGGTGGGGAAGAGGGTGTTGCTTGTATATGCATGTAGGGGTGCTTGGGTAGTAATTTAAGACTAGAAATTCGTATTGGTATATGTTATAACTGAAAATAAATGATTAAAACTGTTGATTTATGATTGATTGATGAATATCGATGATTTATTAGGTGAAATTAAAGAGGATATTGAGAATAATGAAAAGGGGGAAATTAGGGATTTGAGGATTTGGGATTTTGATGGATTGGTTGTATAATCTGTGAAAAGATTGTTGTTTTACTGAGTTTTGATGTTATAAACGCATAAGAATGATTATTAACAAAGATGATTGATTAGAGATTTAAAGAGAGGTTTAGAGATGATAAAAATCGTGAGAACTGCGATCTGCGTCGCGGGTAATCGATTACCAGGGTGTGTAATCGATTACCAGTGTGTTCTGGGTAGCCCAGAAGTGTTGTAATCGATTACCTGCAAATAAGGTCTCTGGTAATCGACTACAACCACCTTGTAATCGATTACCTGCAACCAAACACCCTGGTAATCGATTACAGGATTGTGGTAATCGATTACCAAAGAGATTGCTTGCAAGTAATCGATTACAGGGATGCTGTAATCGATTATCAGGGTGTTTGGTTGCAGGTAATCGATTACAAGGTGGTTGTAGTCGATTACCAGAGACCTTATTTGTAGGTAATCGATTACTAGAGGTTGGTAATCGATTACCAGAGTGGATTTTGAGATCCTAAGTGCTTGATGATGATTGATGTTGTTTGATAATGCTTTATTATGATTATGGTGTTGATGATTAATGATGTTGATGATGATTTGGTGTGCATAATGATCGGTGAATATGCAATGTGATTGAGATGATGGTTGGTGCATAATGATTGGTGAATATGCCATGTGATTGATGATGTTTTGCTGTGCATAATATGCAATGTGTTAATGATGATGGTGAATGTTATGATGATGTTAATGATGATAGTGTATATCACTTTATGATGATGGTGCTTAATGATGAGCATAATAATGCATGATGGTGATGATAATGATGATGGTGTATATCACCTTTTGATGATGATGTTACCTAAGTTGTGCGGGCCCATAGAGGGGGTACAACTTAGGAGAGATACCTTGAGCACATGTGATGAGACCTGAATTGTGCGGGCCCATAGAGGGAGTACAATTCGGGAGGTGAATTGCGTTGTGCGGGCCCATAGAGGGAGTACAACTCAAGGGACCATGATGGGGCGTTCAATGCATGGGCCCATAGAGGGGGTGCAACCTAGGGATGATTTGTACTGGCCCATAGAGGGGGTGCAACCTAGGGTCGATTGTCGTTGTGCGGGCCCATAGAGGGGGTACAACCTATCGGATTGTGTGTGGTGACACCAGTAGACTATCTTGGTACTAACTAGAGTGATTGACGAGGTGTACCCATTGTGCGGAGTTCCAAGTCATGACCTTTGGGCAGGTGATGATGAGTTTTGGTGCATGTGATGATGAGTTATACTTATGATGAATGAGTTAGTTATAATATGATGATGATGAGTTTTGGTGCATACATGATGAATGTATATATGAGATATATTTGATGATGAAACTGAGTAAATAATGATGTTGTGAGTATTAATGATGATTGAGCATTATGTGTGAAAATAGAGTATGTGATTCCTTTGGTGAATGATGGTATGAGAATTATGTGATGATATAAATGAATGGTTATATGCTGATTTATAGATGATTATTATCTGATGAATTATGTGATGTTTGGGGTATGTGGTCTGGTGAAAGATGATGCTATTTATATGTGGGTGAGGATAGGGTAGTCTCCAATGTGTATGTATGAGTAGTATTCTTTTCCTCACCGTTATACTGTGGATATTTTTACAGGTGATGATGATGACACGACTGGTGTCGAGTATTGATTAAAGGGAGAGTCGCTCTGATATATGTGACATCATGACATACTATTGGGGGTTTTTATTTGATGTTTTCTATTTTAGGAAAGGATTTGTAAACTGTTTAAGTGCCTTACATGGCCAGTAGGTTATTTTGAGGTTGATTCCGCTGCTTAAAATATTTTGAAACATTTGACTGTTATTTCTATTTTAAAAGAATTTACTTTTGAAATAAATGACGTTTTATACGATGAGAAATGTGAACCTTTTTACCCGTTGTTGGACATTATCTTTCTAAATCTCGAATTAGTTAATGTGTATTTCAATTTATTAATTATATAAGAGTTTGGGGTAGAAGGGTGTCATATTAGTCAATATTCTCAGAATTATAGTATGTATATTTTGATAGTTTGTCATTATGAAAACATCTCAAAGGGATTCTTAGACCTTACATGTTGGTCATGCCGTTGTTCGCTGCGTGGTGCCTGGCGTAGTGGGCGTTTGAAACAACACAATGGGTGGGAAGGGTTCACCGTGGTGGTGAGGGTGGAGAGAGATAGACAGACAGACTTAGCGTGAGAATAGGAGACGTGAGGGATTGGGGAAAAATTCATGGAGTGGTACCATGTAACTGGGCTAAGGCGCTTCCCACCTACAAATCGCCCTAAAGGCCAAATTAAAAGAATATGGTAAGGGCAAACCAAATGAAGAAGAAAAGTAAATAAATATGGTGAGAAGGTGCTTCCATATCAAGAGAACCCTAACCAACTCATTGTTTGATATATATGTGTGTGTGGGGTGAGGGTAACTTTCTTCATCAGAAGTGCCCTAACAAACAACGTAAATTTATAAAAAAAAATAAAATGTAAGGGCACTTATGCAAGTACCCTAATGATTAAAAATCTCAAGGGCGCTTTCGCCTTTAATAAAAAAATGGTCGCAATTTGGTACCCTCCGACCAGAGAGGGTTTTGGTACCTTCTTGTTATTTTTTTATTGAATGAAGGCATAAATACCAAAATTACATAGTAACAAGTCATGTACTCAATCCTAAATTATTTCGAAGACATAAAGTAGATTTTAAATGAGACACACGTGCATTACAAGTGAGAATGTGAAAAAATGGGGGAATACAGTAAAAAATACAGGATAATGGTTATAGAGGGTCAAAAAGTCTTTTTAAAAATTAAAAATACAAATTCTAATAATTAAATATTGTCCCGAAATGTAAATATACTAACAATTTAAAAAATGAGAGAAATTGATTAAATGATCAAAGAAGGTACCAAAACCCTCTCTCACTAGAGGGTACAATAGAATTTCCCTAAAAAAAATCTGTTGTTGTAGTAGTGTATGTAATCTTTATCTCTATCTTTATCTTTATATATAAATGGAAGAGAGTCTGAGACTATTTTTTCCCACCAAAATTGAGGTTAAAAATGTAATAATATATTTAATCAATTTTTTTAAAGTAAAAAACAGAATTCAAATTTTGAATTAGTGGGTAGTGGGTTTGAGAAATGAGAATCAGTTGGTAAATTAAATAGAGTTATTGCAAACACCCTTTCCCTAGGGATGTCAACGGGGCGGAGCGAGGGCGGGTAGTGACTACCCGTATACATATCCGCTAAAATTAACGGGTACCCATGCGGGTAACGGGTATCCGCGGGAATTCACGGGTATCCATTAATGTTTAAGAATTTAAATTTTATAAAAAGAAAGAGAAGAAATATTATATAATATATTATAATATCATACTATATATATAAATAATCATTATATAATATTATTACGTGTTAATATATTAAGAATATCATCAAAAAATAATATAAAATAAATTATATATCATCATAAATAATAAAAAATCCTAATATTCAAATATATTTAATAGAAAAACATGTTTTAATGAGTATGCGGGTACTCGCGGGACGGTTAGTATAATATATATCTCCACCCATTATATAAATATGCGGTACCCATTACGGGTATATTCACGTATCCATGGGTACCAATTTTTTTTTTTTTTATGAAGCAACTGAAAGGGTTTTTTATTTACTAAACACCGATTACAAAAGAGCTATGCTAGGGAAACAGAAGATCAAAAACCTTTGTGTTTTCCCCTTCTCTTTGCCCGTTTATTCTGTGTTGTCGTGTTGTGCTTCATCTCACTGCTGCCGTTGCTGGTCACCGCGGCTGTAGCAGTCTTTGTGCTGTTGTCCGTGGCTTTGGGTTTGTGTGGTTCTGTTCCCTTGCATGTGGCTGGATTCATTCTGAGAGGAAGTTTTGTGGAGATTGAAGGTTGTAAGGTTAGGGTTTTTGAAAATTTCTTCTCCCTTTTTTTGGTTCGGTCTATTGAAGGTGAAAATAATTAGAGCTTTCAAATCTGTTATCCACCTTTTGACTTCACAAATTTAAGATCCCTACGTGAAATTCAACCCTTGCAAGAGGATCACCATAATAATTCAAAGCTTCAAAATCCTTTATCTCGTACTTCATTGAAGATTGAAGCAAGATTCAGACCAATAATCTCGAGCATCATATCCGAGGAAATACTCCTTGATCGACCATGTACATGTACAAAACCACAGGCTTCTCATTTTACAACATATATTCAATTATTATTGAAAGATCTCAGGATTATAATAGCTAGTCAGTGTAAATATTAAAACCTCTCTGACATTCAAGCGTATATGACTTATACTAACACACCGCTATATGATATCTATTTCCTCCTATTGGTATCTTGAAAGGCTGTACTTTGCAATTTAGTTTTTAATTTAATGTTATTCTATTTTATATGTTTCATTTGTTTTCTATTTTTACATATTTATGTTTTCCTTTTCCTACTTCACATATGCCTTTGCTTTTTTGGTTCTTGCAAACTTTCAGATTATTCAAGTTCTACATCTAATCATCTTCTATAAGTAAGATGATTACAGGTAATACTTTCTTTTACCGGCAATTTTTATGGTTCCATTCAAATAGAATTTGAATGTGGAATAAGTGTTCTAAATTTGATTCTAAATCCGATTTATTTATAAATTTGTATTATAATAAATTAAAGGAAATTTTTTTTTTCACATCCAACTTTATCCACCCACCGCACACCCAACTCTTTTTTTTTTTCTGCGTCAACAATGGCCAATTTTTTTTATGAACAGTGATTTTTTTTTACAAAAAAAAATATGATTTTCTTTTACAAAAAAAAAATTGATTTTTTTTGAAAAAAATATTTTATCTACAGTTAACCATATTGACAACATAGATAACCACCAAATTATATAACATTAACCATAATTACAAGTGAGGCAAAAATGTGGTTAAGTGTGAGTTATTAGACAAAAATGGTTAAATGTGAAATAATATGTGGGTAAATGAGTTGATCAAGTGACTAACATTTAATCACTTCGAATAATTATAAGTGGGACAAAATGTGGTTAACTGTGAGTTAATATGTTGTTAAATAAGTTGCTCAAGTGGTTAATATTGATATCAGTTCAGATAACTTCAAATGACAAACCTTTAACTTTATTTTCAAGTGAACATGTGGTTAATACCATATAAGTTGGTGGTTAACTGTGTTTATTAATCTGGTGAATAATTTATTTTTAAGTGAACATGTGGTTAATACCATATAAGTTGGTGGTTAACTGTGTTATTAATCTGGTTAATGGTTAAAACCACATAAGTTGGTGGTTAATTGTATTATTAATCTGGTGAATAATTGGTTTTCAAGTGAACATGTGGTTAATACCATATGAGTTGGTGGTTAACTGTGTTATTAATCTAGTTAATAATTATAACTGGGGAAAAAAGTGGTTAACTGTGAGTTATTATATGGTTAAATAAGTTGCTCAAGTGGTTAATATTGATATCAGTTCAGATAACTTCAAATGACAAACCTTTAACTTTGTTTTCAAATGAATAGGTGGTTAATACCATATAAGTTGGTGGTTAACTATGTTATTAATCTGGTTAACCGGCAATAATTTTTTTTTTAAAAAGTAGGTATTGTTCACATTTAAAAAAAAGTACTGTTCAAACATGTGGTTAATACCATTTAAGTTAGTGGTTAACTAGATTATTAATCTGGTTAACAAGAAACAAATTTTTTTTAGAAAAAAAATCACTTTTTTGAAAAAAAAAATCGTAAAAAAAAAATTTGTGTACTGTTCACATATGAAAAAAAAAGAAAAACAAAAAAAAGAAAAGTGCGGTGTGTGGGTGGATTACTGTTCGGGTGTCCAAAAATCGGAATTGTAAATTAAAATTAATGATTTGATTTGAATATAAATAGGCTTGCTTTTAATTTGTGCGTATAAACCTGTTCTGATTCTAAATCTCATTTTATTTGAATATAGATAAATAGGTTTTCTTAACATGATTTGATTTGAATGTAGATGGGTGTTCTAAATTTGATTCAAAATTTATATTATAATAATAAATTAAAATCAATGATATGATTTGAATATAGATAGGTTTGCTTTTTAATTGTGTGTATAAACCTCCTGACTCTAAATCTGATTTTATTTGAATATAAATAGATAAGATTTCTAAACCTGATTTGAGTATATAAATAGGTGTTCTAAATTTTATTCTAAATCCAATTTAATTCTAAATCTGTATTATAATAATAAATTAAAAATAATGATTTGATTTGATAGGTTTGCTTTTAATTTGTGTTTATAAACCTATTCTGATTTTAAATCAGATTTTATTTGAATATAACTAGATAGGTTTTCTATATCTGATTTGATTTTAAAGCTAATTTGATGTGAATAAGATAGTTGTTATAAATCTAATTTGCTTCTAAATCTGTATTATAATAAATTGATTTTAATGATTTTGTTTAAATATAGACCGATCTTCTTTTAGTTTGTGCGTATAAACCTGTTTTGATTCTAAATATGATTTTATTTGAATATAGATAGATAGGTTTTCTAAACCTGTTTGATTTGAATATAGATGGGTGTTCTAAATTTGATTCTAAATTTATATTATAATAAATTAAAATCAATGATTTGATTTGATATATAATTTTGCTTTTAATTTGGGCGTGTAAACCTTATTCTAAATCTAATTTTTTTTAATATAGATAGATAATGTATGTATGTATTTTAATTTGAATATTTCTGTATGGAGTAATTCTTAGGTGAACACAAACCTAACACCTCATTGTTAAGCACAACCAATCAAAAATTACTATGAATTAAAATAAATTTTAAAAACAAAACCGGGAAAAATCCTAAATTATAGGCACATGATTTGATAGTTATTCTTCTCCGATTTCCCTCATCCTTCTCCCATATAACACGTCCCTGCAAAATCTGGGTTCAGTCGCGCTCACATATCTTGGCTTTACGTTGAACTCGAAAAAATTAATCTCCTTCGCCGTGCACTATAAGAAAATGGGTAAATAGTTGCAAAAAAAAGCGTAGGCCAAGAGGGTTTGGCTAAATTTTTCTTTTAGCGTAGGCTAGCCTTGGCTATGCCGACGCTAGTTCGTCCTTTGTTTTTTAAAAAAACTGCAATTTCTTAGCGTCCGATTGGCCCCCGCTAAAAATTTATTAATTTATTTTAGATTTTTATTAGCGTAGGCTAGCCTACACTACCTGAAAATGGTTTATATTTTTTTCTGGAAAAACACTTAGCGTAGGATGGCCTTAGCTAATTCACTACAAGAAAAATACAATTTAGGGTTTATGTTTTCACGAGACCAACGTGTGCCAGTTGAACTAGTCTCCATGGGATGTGATCCAGTTCCTCTCTTTCCCCTCTCCTCCTCTCAAATCTACAATAAACAATTAGGGTTTTCTCTCCCTCATTAAGGTTCTCCACCTTCATCACACACTCTAAATTCCCCACGCTCTATGGTTCTCTTCCTTTTTAACTCCCAATTAGGTAACCAACATTCCTCATTTCTCACTTTTTCTTCGTTTCTCTAGTTTGAAGGCGACGACAACTTCAACAAAGGCGACGACTTGGAGCTGCGCACAGAGGACGCCACGGATCTGTAGTGGCAGATCACGGCAATTGGCTGTTGTGAGGCGGGGGGTGGAATTGGCTGTTCATCGTCACGAGATGGAGACGAGCACATGGGACACGCGTGGTGGGACGCAAGGGACAACAATGATGCTCAACCGCGTTCCGCGGCGGGGAAGCTAAGAGGGACGACGCAGCCATGCCGGAGACAAGGCCAGCGGGCGCCTGCGCACAACAGCGGCCCCTCTCCTTCCCTCTTTCTTTCTTTGCTTTCTGAAATTTTTTTCCTCATTATTCCGGTCCCTCAGATCTCCCTTGTTGTTTCCTGTTTGTGGCTGCAGGTCATTTGGGTGGAGATAGGGGGTTTCTAGTCATGGAAAAGGACAGCTGTTGGGTATGGCTAAGGCAGAGAAGGACATTGGGTTTTGAACCTACCAACCGTTTGATGTATGTCCTGAAAGAAGTTTAGTACATATAATAGGCAAGTAACTTTATAATTTGTTAGTGCAATTCTTGTATGATCTTCTATATTCCAACTGGTTCTATATTATATCCAAGTTACATAATAATTTGTTAGTGCAATTCTTGTATGTTCCTCTATATTCTGAATCCTAATAGCATATAAATGCTATGATATAATTTTTATTTTTGCTATCAATACTACCCCTTACATCTCCTATGATTGTGTACTGCTCTTCAGGACCTCATTGTTTTGGACTGGGAGTTTGTGTAAATAAATATTTTATGTTCTGTTTCTCTATATATTATTAGTGTATTGAAAAATGTAAAACTTTAAAGCAAATGGGAATAAGTAGGTGTGTCAAGTGTGTGTTATGAATCAAGTTACATATAATATTCTGTATGATTAACATCTAATAATTCTTATCAAAATGGAATTGGAGAAATAAAATGCACTTCTTCTACTTTGTTTTGGTTTTTCAATGGTTGGTTGGTCCATTTTAGCAATGATGTGTTTCTTTAATTATTTTGGCAGTGAAAACACAGTGCCTGCTTAATTTAGTATAGTTAAAAACAAGGCAATGGGTTTGGCTTGGTTTACAAGAGCAAGTTCCTGAATCCTGATGTTAAATTTTTTCAATGGGTCACTAATAGGTTATACGCAATGTAATTCTAAGTGAAAAATAAAAGATGGTGCGACAGATGGTTGTCTTGGAGGAATATGACTTTTGATACCTTAATAGTCAATTGATTTTTTAATTTTTCCCTGATTTTACTCAAGGATTCTCGTAATGGATGTGTTCAGGTGCTGGATTATTTAAGAATGTTGAGAACGTGCCTTTGAAAGTTGTCAAAGTAGTCTTTAGTTTGAATTTTGAATTAGTCTTTAGTTTGAATTTTGAATAAGTGAAGATAAGAATCTATCATTTTTATTGTTAGTGGATAAGTTAGTTTCTGATTTTATTGTTTCAATGTCAGTAACAATCCCTAAAATCAAGAAGCTTGATCCTTTATTATGTTATTTTCAATTGTATTTAAATGCAAGTTTAATTCAATAAAAAGTAAGTTTAGCAGCAAATTCCTCTGCCATATCAATTCCTTTATGCTGTTTTTCTTCAATTAAAAACAAAAAACCAACAATTGGTATCTAGAGCCCTTTTCTTACGGGACCTTTAGAATGGATTCTGAAACAAGTTTTTCCCAAGCAGCTCTTCCAGTTTTCAATGGGGAAAACTATGATCTTTGGGCTGTCAAAATGGAGGCTTACCTAGAGGCTTTGGATCTTTGGGAAGTTGTAAAAGAGGATTATGAAGTCCTTCTGCTGTCGGACAATCCCACCATGGCCTAGATCAAGAACCATAAGGAGAAAAAAACCCGAAAAGCAAAGGCAAAGTCATGTCTTTTTGTTGGTGTCTCTACAACCATTTACTAGGATCATGACTCTCAAATCGGCAAAACAATTTGGGATTATCTAAAGACGGAATATGCTGGAGATGAAAGAATTCGAAGCATGCAGGTGCTTAACATAATGAGGGAATTTGAGCTTCAGAGGATGAAAGAGTCTGACACAATCAAGGAATACTCAGACAAATTGTTGGGTATTGCCAACAAGATAAGGTTGCTGGGCAGTGATTTTGCAGATTCAAGAATTGTTGAGAAATTTTGGTAACGGTGCCAGAGAGGTATGAAGCATCTATTGCTTCGTTGGAGAACACAAAGGATCTGTCTAAAATCACTTTTGCAGAGGTGATACATGCCTTCCAGGCCCAAGAGAAGCGAAGATTGATGAGGGAAGATCATGCTGTTGAAGGTGTTCTTCTAGCAAAGAGCCAACAAGCAAAAAACTACAAGAATTATCTAGCCAGCAGTCAAAGCAGTGCAAATAATTACAACAAAGGAAAGGGTGAAAAGAAAAGTTACCCACCTTGTCAACATTGTGGAAAAATGGGTCACCCTCCATTCAGATGTTGGAAGAGACCTGATGCTAAATGCATCAAGTGTAATCAAATGGGACATGAAGCAGTCATATGCATGAGCAAAGATCAGCAGCAAGAGGAAGAAGCTAAGGTTGTTGATCAGGAGGAGGAGGAGGATCACCTATTTGTGGCCACGTGTTTTGCAAGCAGCGGAAGAGAGTAAGAGTTGGCTGATTGATAGTGGCTGCACAAATCATATGACCAATGACAAGGAGCTTTTCAAAGATTTAAAGCCAACCAACATCACCAAAATCAGAATAGGCAATGGTGATTATATTTCAGTCAAAGGAAATGGGACTGTTGCAATAACAAGTTGCTCAGGTACAAAGTTTATTTCTGATGTCCTTTTTGTACCCGAAATTCAACAATTTTTTTGAGTGTTGGCCAATTGATTGAAAGAGGCTTCAAAGTTGCTTTTGAAGACAATTTTTGCTCAATTAGAGATGCAACTAGTAAGGATATTTTTTAAGTAAAAATGAAAGGGAAAAGTTTTTCTTTAAATCCATTGGAGGAAGAGCAAGCTGCTTTTCCAATCAGTGAAAACATCATAGAAGTTTGGCACAAGAAGCTCAGGCATTATCACCACCAAGGGCTGCTGCAAATGAAGTCCAAGAAAATGGTAGTTAATCTTCCAGAACTTGATGATCACATACCAACATGCAAGGCTTGTTTATTTGGAAAGCAAAAAAGGAAGCCATTTTCAAAGTCAGCTATTTCAATCTCTTATAATCTTGTGTTTCATGGGAAGACCAAGAACTTTAATGTCAAGTTATTTTATTTAAGAGAAGTTCAAGAAAATGGTGATGTAGGTCTAGTTTGCTGCAAAACTAAAGACCAAGCTATTGCTATGTTTACCAAGTCTTTTCCACTTAGCAGGATTGAATTTCTAAAGAAGAAGCTAGGAGTTTGCAGCCTCCAAGGCAAGGAGGAGTGTTGAGAACGTGCCTTTGAAAGCTGTCAAAGTAATCTTTAGTTTGAATTTTGAATTAGTCTTTAGTTTGAATTTTGAATAAGTCAAGATAAGAATCTATCATTTTTGTTGTTAGTGGATAAGTTAGTTTCTGATTTTATTATTTCAATGTCAGTAGCAATCCCTAAAATCAAGGAGCTTGATCCTTTATTCTGTTATTTTCAATTGTATTTAAATGCAAGTTGAATTCAATAAAAAGTAAGTTTAGTGTAACGCCCGCGTTTTACCGTTTTTGCTGTTTTGAGTGTTTTATTGGATTTTGAGTGATTAAAATTATTTTTAATCATCAAAATTCATATTTTTGGATTTAGAATTTAATTTCCTATTTTAGGAATTTTTTTGGAATTTTTGGGTTTTTTTGTGAAAAATGACCTTTTTGCCCCTCTTGTCCCTTGACTCGGGCCCGAATACTCTTGATCCGGGCCAGAAAAATTGCACAAGCCTTCCTTTCTCTCCTAAAAGACCGTGCAACCAGCCTTGATGCATGGGAGACACTTGTCTTCCCATCTCTTCCATTCCACCAATAGCTTGAAAAGGTGAATATGTCATAAAAAAGCTTTTTTCTCCTTTTTTATTCATTTTGTTGCATGCAAACAAGGAGAACTTTCCTTTTCTCTCATCTTCTTCTCCCTTGGTAGTGGCACTCTCACCCTTCTCTCCCAAAATCTTCATTCTCTCCATAAACACCAACCAAGTTTAGGTTCCATTTTTGAACCTAAGCTTAAAAATACTTACTTTCTAGCCTTAAAACACTTGTTGGAGACCAAAAGGAGGACCTTTGAGGGGCTGACTTTGGCTGTTCTTGGAGCTGTTTTCTGCACTTTTTCTTGGAGAAATTCTTAGGTAAAGGGGGGGAGAACTTGAACTCTAGTAGGCCTTGTAACTAGAGTCAAGGATTTGCCCTTAAATCCTTGTCTTTTCTCTTGTTTTTCCTTGAAAAGAATCAATTTTTTTCACTTATTTTGAGATTTGATTTTCGGAACTTTGAGCTGGGTTGTTATTGATGATTGCATGTTTATTTTAGTGCTTGAAACTTGTTTGTTTGATGGATTTAGATGCATGCAAGCCAAGCTAAAATTTTTGCAAAATTTCTCCCTTTTTCCTTGATGCTCTCGGCCAAGAGAGTAAAAATGGGGCTGCATGTATTCTAAAATTGTTTTGATGATTGTAATGTGTTTAGATGATGATTTGATGAACATGCATGTGGTTGGATGGATTTACACAATTGTTTGATGATTGATCTTGTGAAAGATTGGTGTTTTGAGCTTGAAATTGGAGACTATGAACTCAAAATGCATGTGGATGATCTTGGGTGATTTATTTGTGATATTTGGCATTTAGATTGTTTATTGATGAATGTGTGAAGTTTTGGTGAAGATTGGATGTTGTGAAAAATTTGAAGTTTTGGATGTACATTCAAGGTTGTTCTTGATGTTCATGAGTGTTCTTGATGAAACTCATCAAGAATGTCCTTTTGATCCTAAAAAGATCAAAAGGATGTTTAAAATATGTTTTTGGGCTAAATTGGCCCAAAAGGACTAAAAAATAAATTTGTAACAAAAAGGACTAAATTGCAAATAAGATAAGTTTTTAAATTAAGTAATTAAATTCGGATTTTTATTTTAACTAAAATAAAAATATATTTAAAAGTCACATTTTTTATTTATTATGAATAAAAATGGGCTCTCATGGGTCCAATATCCTTTAGGCTTTTGTTTAGTCCCAAAGCCTTCAAAAAGAAAGTCAAAACTCAATTTAAAAGACAACTAAAAATAATTCATGGACTTAGGCTTAGATTAGGGCTGAACTTCAACACTAATCTAAGTTGTGAAAATTAAACTTAGGATTAATTAGTAGACTTAACTAATTTAATCACCTAAGTTGATTAGCCTAAATTACTCAAGTTAATTAATAATTAATTAAGTCTAAAGATAATTAATATTAATATAAGTGTCAATTAAGTAATTAATCTCTATCGACGGGCAAAAACTAATTAATTATAATTTAACCTTAATCAAGCATAATTAAAAACCCTAATCCAAGATTAAGGAAGAGATTAAGGGATAATTAGAAATTAATTAAGATCTTAAGTAAGGATTAAGACTTAGTTAAAGAAGGATAAGATTAATTGAAATGCGATTAATGAAGATTAGTTGAGCCTAATCTTAATTAGTCATACAAATAAAATTAGGATTAGTAATGCCTTTCATAAGACATATTGATGCGGACATCAATAAGGCAGTCAGCAGGTTGGGTGGGCCCATGACAAGGGCACAAGCTAGGAAGGCTAAGGAGGCACTTCAAGTCATCATTAAAGAAGTTCCAACTCAAAGTGTGGAAAACATTAATGAAAGTCCTAAGTTCATTAATTGCACTCAAGTTGAAGAGGAAAGCTTAATTGATGAAGAATCAGTTGCATTTAATGCAACTGATAAATGAAGCATTGCATGCCATTGATGTGGCATTGTGGGCGGCCACATGGGATGTTGGGGGGCGGCCATATGGATTAAATTGGCTGAATTATTTTTGCTTTCAATAAGAAATAGGAGTTACAAACTTGAGTTATTGTTTTGATGGTTACAAAGACAAGTGTGTAATGGTGATCAAAGGCATTTAAAGCCTTGTCTTATAGCCGTTGGAGGAGGCTCTTTGTGCGCATGAATCTAGCCACATTTTGGAGCTTCATGTTGCGGCCAACATGTGTAAAATATGGCTGATTGCTTAGTCATACAATGGGGCCAAGTCATGAAGAAGAAGGCTACATAGAAGCATGGAATCTTGAGGAATGAGGCTAGTTGGTGTGGCTACTTTAAGGCTGAATGAATGGCCTCTTTATCTCATGTTTGGAGGTTATTTTTCAAGGTTTAATGTAGCTAACATGTGCCTAAATTCTGGTTGATTATTTGCGGCTAGGTGAACTCCTATAGGGTGCATTTTACTAGGTTTATTGTAGGGTTAACTTAGGAATGCATGGAAATTGTACTTGGGGGTATTTTGGGCATTTTGGGCGTGGGCTTAGTGGGCTTTTGAGTGAGCAACTCAGCTGAATGCAAACCCTAAAGATGTCATGTAAATCCTATAAATACATGCTTCATGCATGCACAAAATAAGATGATGAATTATGCAAATTGCTGCCAAATTAGAGAGTGATTTTCTTACACTTGAGAGAGTGATTTTCTCTAACTTTCTTGCTAGTCAAAGTGAAGGTTATCAAAGGTTCATATACCTTTGTGTGATCATCCTTCTTGGACTTATCTTTCAATTCATGAAAGTGTGACGTCCATTTATCTGCTTTTCTTATTTTTCTGTTGATTTCTGTTATAATCAGTTGTTTTCTTTCCTCTACGTTCTTGAATATTATGTGATTTAATTTTCAAGTACTCATAAGGATTCATATTGTTATTGGTTATTTCATTATCAATTTCTTTTTTGATTATAAGATACACGTACGTCAAAGAAAAGAAAAAAAGAAAAGAAAAGAAAAATAGTTACGTGCGTAGTAAAGAAAAAGAACAAAAATATTGATTATTTTTCCTTGCAAAGCAAGAGTGGTTCACGTGTAGTTTCTCTTATTATCAAGAAAATTTAAGGTCCATAAAAAAAAATAGAACCTCATGGTTCATATCATTTGGTAATCAGAGCTCCGGTTACTAGAATTTTCTGATATTTCTTCCTTTTCTTATTCTTTCTTATTTTATTTATTTTATTTTATTCTTGTTAGCTTTTTTGTTTTATTTTCTTGTTAGCTTTTCTTGTGTTATTTTTCTTGGCTAACATACAGGTTGTGAATTGTTTGATTTTCTCCTTATTGACGTGGTAAGAAAGTCAAGAGAAAATAGAGTGGAAAAAGGCAAGAGAGTTACGTTATAGAAAAAGCCAATTTTGTGTGTGATACACGAGTGTTGGTGAGTTTCTAAACACTTAACTTTATTTTCTTTTTCTACTTGTTCTTGTTCTTTGTTACTATGGCAGAAAAGAAGGTAGAGAATCGTGATCTACAACTACAGATTACTGCTATGTATCAGCAGTTGGAAAAATCAATGAAGCAACAATATGATGAGTTGCATGAAAGGTTGGATCAGTTGGAGGTTAGATCACAACCAGTACAACGTGGAGAAGAAGAAAGGCCACCTAGAAATGAAGAAAGGATTCAAGGTGTCAAGTTAACTATACCAGCTTTCAAAGGACGCAGTGATCCAGAAGCATACTTGGAGTGGGAGCTCAAGATTGAGCATGTTTTTGACTGCAACACCTACACAGAAACTCAAAAGGTAAAACTTGCTACTACTGAGTTTTCTGACTATGCTCTTATTTGGTGGAACAAGTTGCAAAGAGAGAGGCGCAGAGATGAGTTACCTATGGTGGAGACTTGGGCTGAAATGAAGAGAATTATGAGGAAACGATATGTTCCTTCTAGTTTTCAACGTGACTTGAAGCTTAAATTACAAAAGCTTACTCAAGGGAGTAAAGGAGTGGAGGAGTACTATAAGGAGATGGAGATGCTGATAACTCAAGCCAACATTGAGGAAGATCCAGAAATCACTATGGTACGTTTTTTAAATGGTTTGAGTAATGACATTAGAGACATTGTTGAGTTACAGGAGTATGTGGAAATGGAGGACCTTCTGCACAAAGCCCTTCAGGTAGAGCAGCAATTAAAAAGAAAAGGAGCTGCAAGGAGGAGTTCTAATATGATGCCTCCAAATTGGAGAGATAAGGTTAAAAAGGAGGTTGTTGAACCTTCTAACCAAGGAGCATCATCTTCATCTTCCCAAGGGAGGATACCACAAAAGGGCGCTGATCAAACTCCAAAGAAAGGTAGAGATGTTAAGTGTTTCAGGTGCCAAGGAATGGACATTATGCCTATGAGTGTCCTACTAAGAAGACCATTCTTCTTAAGGACAATGGAGAATACACCAGCGAATCTGACAATGAAGAGGAGGATGAGCCCAGTGATGGTGACACAGGTGCTGAAATTGGCGAAGTCTATATGATTAGGAGACTTCTTGGAAGCCATACCACGGCAATGGAAGCAAATCAAAGAGAAAACATATTTCATACCAGATGTTCTGTTGATGGTAAGATATGTTTAGTTATAATTGATGGTGGTAGTTGTACTAACGTGGTCAGTGATAGATTGGTGACAAAAATGAATATGGAGACAAAGCCACATCCTAGGCCATACAAGCTTCAATGGCTTAGTGAGGGAGATGAGGTGCATGTTAAGAGGCAAGCCGTGATTCCTTTCACCATTGGAAAATATCAAGACAAGGTGTTGTGTGATGTAGTTCCAATGGAGGCCAGCCATATACTCTTGGGGAGACCGTGGCAGTTTGATACAAAAGCCATCCATGATGGTTTTTCTAACAAAATTTCTTTCATGTTTCAGGAAAAGAAGGTGGTTCTCAAACCTTTGTCCCCAAAGGAAGTGAGTGAGGATCAAAGAAAATTGAGAGAAAAGATAGCAAGAGAAAAAGAGAGTGAAACACATGAGAGTGATGAGACTAAAAAGAAAAAGAGAGAAATTCGTGAGGGCAAACAGTTGTGCTTGGTAAAAGAAAAAGGAGTTAGGAGAGAGCTTTGTGCTAATCGACCTCTTTTTCTTTTAATTGGTGAAAACCAATTACTTCATGCTAACCAATTTGACAATTATGATTTGCCTTTGTCTATTAAAACTTTTGCAGGATTTTCAAGATGTTTCAGATTTTCAAGATGTGTTTCCAGAAAATGTTCCTGATGGGTTGCCACCTTTAAGGGGAATTGAGCATCAAATTGATCTCATACCAGGAGCTTCTCTACCAAATCGGCCAGCTTATAGAAGCAACCCACAAGAGACAAAAGAAATTGAAAGACAAGTGGCTGATTTGATAAGCAAAGGTTGGGTGAGAAACAGCATGAGCCCATGCGCTGTTCCTGTTATTTTGGTGCCAAAGAAGGATGGAACTTGGAGGATGTGTTCTGATTGTAGAGCCTTGAACAACATCACCATCAAATATAGACATCCAATTCCCAGGTTAGATGATCTCCTTGATGAGTTGTATGGTGCATGTGTGTTTAGTAAAATTGATTTAAAAAGTGGATACAATCAGATAAGGATTAAAGAGGGAGATGAATGGAAAACAGCCTTTAAAACAAAATATGGTTTATATGAGTGGTTAGTTATGCCTTTCGGATTAACTAATGCACCTAGCACTTTCATGAGATTGATGAACCATGTTTTAAGGGAGTTTATAGGAAAATTTGTGGTTGTGTATTTTGATGACATACTTGTTTATAGCACTTCTTTGGATATGCATGTTGATCACTTGAAATCTGTTTTGGATGTGCTAAGAAAAGAAACTTTGTATGCTAATCTAGATAAGTGCATATTTTGTACCAACCATGTTATTTTCTTGGGATTTGTTGTGAGCTCCAAGGGAGTTCAAGTTGATGAGGAAAAGGTAAAGGCTATTCAAGAATGGCCAACACCTAAGACTGTGAGTGAGGTGAGAAGTTTTCATGGCTTAGCAAGTTTCTATAGGAGATTTGTTAAGGATTTTAGCACCTTAGCTGCACCCCTTAATGAAATTGTGAAAAAGAGTGTGGGATACAAATGGGGGGAGAAGCAAGAGGCGGCCTTTGCTGCCCTCAAGGATAGGCTCACACATGCGCCTATTCTAGCCTTACCAAATTTTGCAAAATCTTTTGAATTGGAGTGTGATGCTTCTAATGTTGGAATTGGTGCTGTTTTATTGCAAGAAGGGCATCCAATTGCTTATTTTAGTGAGAAATTAAGTGGACCAGCACTTAATTATTCTACCTATGATAAGGAATTATATGCTTTGGTAAGGGCTCTTAAAACTTGGCAACACTATTTACTTCCTAAGGAATTTGTTATTCATAGTGATCATGAATCTTTGAAGTATTTAAAGGGCCAAGGAAAATTAAATAAAAGGCATGCTAAGTGGTAGAATTTTTGGAACAATTTCCATACGTCATAAAACATAAAAAGGGAAAAGGAAATATAGTTGCTGATGCTCTTTCTAGGAGACATGTTTTGCTTGCTATGCTTGAAACTAAACTATATGGACTTGAATCTTTGAAAGACATGTATTGTGATGATGTGGATTTTGCTGATTTGTATGTGGCATGTAAAAAAATCAGAAAATGGATTTTTAAGGCATAATGAATTTTTGTTTAAAGGAAATAAATTGTGTGTGCCTAAAAGTTCCATAAGGGATTTGCTTGTGAGGGAATCGCATGAAGGGGGGTTAATGGGACATTTTGGAGTGCAAAAGACTTTAGAAATTTTGCAAGATAATTTTTATTGGCCAAATATGAAACGTGATGTCCATAGGATATGTGACCAATGTATTGTATGCAAAAAGGCTAAGTCTAAAGTGAAACCACATGGTTTATATACTCCTTTACCTGTTCCTGAATTTCCTTGGATTGACATTTCCATGGACTTTGTTTTGGGGCTTCCAAAAACAAAGAATGGAAAAGATTCTGTTTTTGTTGTGGTTGACAGGTTTTCAAAAATGGCTCACTTTATACCCTGCAAGAAAGTGGATGATGCTTGTCATGTAGCAGATTTATTCTTCAAGGAGATAGTCAGATTACATGGGCTACCAAGAAGCATTGTGAGCGATAGGGATTCAAAATTTTTGAGTCATTTTTGGAGGACTTTATGGGGAAAGCTTGGAACTAAGTTACTGTTTTCTACTACTTGTCATCCTCAGACTGATGGACAAACAGAAGTAGTTAATAGGACACTAGGAACTTTGCTTAGGACCATTTTAAACAAAAACATTAAAGCTTGGGAGGATTGTTTGCCTCATGTAGAGTTTGCTTACAATAGGGCTATCCATAGTACTACTAACTGTTCTCCATTTGAAGTAGTTTATGGATTTAATCCTCTAACTCCTCTTGATATATTACCTTTGCCTAACATTTCCATGTTTAAACAAAAAGAAGCGCAGGCTAAGGCTGATTTTGTCAAGAAGATGCATGAGAAGGTTAAGGCTCAAATTGAAAAGAGAAATGAGAGCTATGCCAAACAAGCAAACAAAGGGAGAAAGAAGATGGTGTTCCAACCCGGAGATTGGGTGTGGGTTCACATGCGCAAAGAAAGGTTTCCAGAACAAAGAAAATCAAAGCTTCAACCTAGAGGAGATGGACCTTTCCAAGTACTTGAGAGGATCAATGACAATGCCTACAAAATAGACTTGCCTGGTGAGTATAATGTTAGTGCTACCTTTAATGTTTCTGACTTAACTCTTTTTGATGTAGGTGATGACCCTTCAGATTTGAGGACAAATCCTTTTCAAGAAGGGGGGCGTGATGTGGACATCAATAAGGCAGTCAGCAGGTTGGGTGGGCCCATGACAAGGGCACAAGCTAGGAAGGCTAAGGAGGCACTTCAAGTCATCATTAAAGAAGTTCCAACTCAAAGTGTGCAAAACATTAATGAAAGTCCTAAGTTCATTAATTGCACTCAAGTTGAAGAGGAAAGCTTAATTGATGAAGAATCAGTTGCATTTAATGCAACTGATAAATGAAGCATTTGCATGCCATTGATGTGGCATTGTGGGCGGCCACATGGGATGTTGGGGGGCGGCCATATGGATTAAATTGGCTGAATTATTTTTGCTTTCAATAAGAAATAGGAGTTACAAACTTGAGTTATTGTTTTGATGGTTACAAAGACAAGTGTGTAATGGTGATCAAAGGCATTTAAAGCCTTGTCTTATAGCCGTTGGAGGAGGCTCTTTGTGCGCATGAATCTAGCCACATTTTGGAGCTTCATGTTGCGGCCAACATGTGTAAAATATGGCTGATTGCTTAGTCATACAAGTGGGGCCAAGTCATGAAGAAGAAGGCTACATAGAAGCATGGAATCTTGAGGAATGAGGCTAGTTGGTGCGGTGGCTACTTTAAGGCTGAATGAATGGCCTCTTTATCTCATGTTTGGAGGTTATTTTTCAAGGTTTAATGTAGCTAACATGTGCCTAAATTCTGGTTGATTATTTGCGGCTAGGTGAACTCCTATAGGGTGCATTTTACTAGGTTTATTGTAGGGTTAACTTAGGAATGCATGGAAATTGTACTTGGGGGTATTTTGGGCATTTTGGGCGTGGGCTTAGTGGGCTTTTGAGTGAGCAACTCAGCTGAATGCAAACCCTAAAGTCATGTAAATCCTATAAATACATGCTTCATGCATGCACAAAATAAGATGATGAATTATGCAAATTGCTGCCAAATTAGAGAGTGATTTTCTTACACTTGAGAGAGTGATTTTCTCTAACTTTCTTGCTAGTCAAGAGTGAAGGTTATCAAAGGTTCATATACCTTTGTGTGATCATCCTTCTTGGACTTATCTTTCAATTCATGAAAGTGTGACGTCCATTTATCTGCTTTTCTTATTTTTCTGTTGATTTCTGTTATAATCAGTTGTTTTTCTTTCCTCTACGTTCTTGAATATTATGTGATTTAATTTTCAAGTACTCATAAGGATTCATATTGTTATTGGTTATTTCATTATCAATTTCTTGTTTTTGATTATAAGATACACGTACGTCAAAGAAAAGAAAAGAAAAGAAAAGAAAAATAGTTACGTGCGTGTAGTAAAGAAAAAGAACAAAAATATTGATTATTTTTCCTTGCAAAGCAAGAGTGGTTCACGTGTAGTTTCTCTTATTATCAAGAAAATTCTAAGGTCCATAAAAAAAAATAGAACCTCATGGTTCATATCACATATCCATAAGCCTTAGTAAATTGTAGGACTTAAATGAATATGATTATCAATAAAGCTAGCACAAGCTACCTTAAAAGATTATAACCAACACCTTCTCTCTACATAAAACTTGAGAAGCTTGGAAGCAAGAGAGCGTGATTTGGTTTTCCTTAAAAGAAAGACCTTGAATCTACGAGGTTGCACCACGGTAAAGTGGTGACGTAACAAGATTCAATGGGCTTGTCTGTAAGGATGTGATATTGTAAGTGTTTGCGGTGTGACATCATCATGTGCATCAATGATGGTTAAGGTTCAAAAGCCTTACGACCTATATGGCAATACCACTCTAGTACAGTGTGAAACTGGATGGGACGGGTGCACTGGGTTTTGCAAAGAACACCAGCGGTCCGGTAAAGGAGACCAGCCCTGAGGATAAGTAGGGTCCCGAAATGGCACAGTGACATAGGCTCGCCCCCCACTGTCGTGTAAACGGGGTACAAGCTTGACTATCCTGTCGCTCTCAAGTTTTCATAATCAGTGAGTTTGTCTGGAAGTCGGAAAATCGTCTTGGCCAGAGATTGAGCAATGCTCTTCGTACTATTTGCTAGTACAGACTATACTCCTGATATATTGTACATATATGGTCGAGCAGTTGCTGTGTGCTCTGCTTTTGGTGATGTTTTCCCGGGCCCTCATGCATTAGTCATATGCATCATGATAATATAAACTGCATTCTTGTGATTGAGGTTGATGGCACACTGCTAGAAGCTTGGACCTGTTGGAATGCTTAGAGCTGAGTCAAGGCACGGGTCAACCTTATTTTTGGTCAACCCTCCCAAGGTCAACCTTTGACCTTTGACCACTTGACCCAAGTCAACATGAAGATTTCCAATTAATTAGAAGATTAATTAGGATTTATGTGGTGTAATTAGGACTTGCTTGTAATTTTCTTTTAACTCGTCCTCCTTGGGAGCTATCTTGTGGGTTTATTGGTTAGTAGGCTACCTTGCTACAAGGTTTAGGAGGTCATGGGTTCTAATCCCACTTAGGATAGGAAATTTACTCATCTTTTATTTCCTATGTAAAAAGGGGCGCTATTTTTGGGTTTAATGACTTAAGGCTTAGCTTAGCCATAAGCCATTAGGGGCATGGGTTCAAATCCCACCTTGGATGAGTATTCACTCATCTTTTATTTTCTTTTCTTATTTTTCTTTTCCTTGTAAAGTCCCACATCCCAAGATGGCCACCCCCTCCCCCTCCTTCTCCTATATAAAGGAGCTCTCCCTCATGTAACAAGACAACTTGAATTTTGAAGTAAAAGGCATTATGCCCATTTTTCTCCTCTTTGTGAGTTGAGAATCTCCTCCCTTGTGAGTTGAGTGTGCTTGGTGGTTGTTGCTTAAACCATGGATGAGTCTTATCTAATTCTCCTGAATTAGTGGCGACTGGCGATTGATCTTATCTGCCTGCAAGAAAGGACTTGCATCAGTGGCGATCTTCCACTTCTTTCCTCTCCATTTTTCTTTCATTTTCCTTCACTTTCTTTCATTTTCCACGTGAATATAGCTGCTGTTCCAGCACCTATATTTGCATTTTAATTGCCTTAATTTTGGTCCTAATTGGTTTGCTTTGCTCAATTCTAGATCCTTGGCAATTCCTGTCATCAATTGGTAATCAGAGCTTGATGGATTGAGCAACTTTGGGCTGATTTTGTGGCTGTTTGGAGCGACCTTGCTGCACCTCTTTTTGTGCAGAATTTTGCTTCAATTTAGTGTAATTCTATCCTCTTTCAATTGTAATTTGGACTTGGACTTTTTCCCAGGCCCGAGGTGTCTTTTTGCTGCTATCAGCACTTGTCTGTCTTGATTGATTTGCTCGAATTCTTGCTAGATGGGGGCTGTTTTGGGCCGCTAATTCCTACCCCCTAGGTGTTTGTTTAAATGCCTCTTTAATTGCTCATACTTGTTCTTGAGTGATTCTTGCAAATTAATTGATATAACTGCTGTTTGTGGGTGAAGTGTGGTAAGAGGAGGCATTGTTGTCTTCATTTTTCCAAAGATCGTTCACCTACATTTCTCCCCTTCACCAAGTAATTGTCATCCCCCCATATTTCATCTCCTTACTTCCGCTTTTATTTTTCCGCCATTTAATTTCCGCTTCTCCCCATCCTTTTAATTTCGGGCTCTCCCATTTACATTCTGCATTACATTTCTGCTCTCCCCATCCTTTTAATTTCCGCTTCCCCCTTTACTTTCAGTCATTTACTTTCAGTCCTCCCCATCCTTTTAATTTCAGTTCCCCCTTTAATTTCTTGCCATTTATTTTGCGCAATTTGTCCTTCTTAGTTTGCCATTTATGCGCATTTTTTGGCTCTTGGTGTTGCTTCAATTTCCTACTTTGTTATGTCTGTTTGATTGGCATTCTGATTGAAAATTTGGATTGAATGCTATCTCTACCTTGGACTTTCTCTGTTTGATTGTGCAAAACGATACCCTATAGGATCTTTTTTTTGGTTCATAGTATGGAAAAGATCAACAAATTCTAATTGTTGATTTTCCTTCAATTTTAATTCCAATCTTAAAATTGAACCAGCGCGTTTCTGTGACCAGTACCGGTTTTGTATAATCAACAAGGAAGTGCTAAGAAATTTTTTTTGGCCATTTTTGAAATCAAGTTGCCATTACGTTTTACAGTTTTAGAAAATCAGTTTATTCATTATTTTGCTTTTCTGGGCCACTTGGACAGTTTACTGTCAGAAAATTCCAAAAATATTACAGTAGGCTACAGTTAATTTTCTGTTCACTGTTGTAGAAATTTTGTAATTTTCTGTTAGGGAAAAAAGACAAAAAAAGAAAGAAAAGGCAGAAAAATACAAAAGGTACGTACGTGCCAAAAATAGAAAAAGAAGGGATTGTTTGCTTGTGTAGCTTTGTTGATGTAGGGTAAAAAGCAAAAAAAAGGGTGCAAAAGTCAACAACAAGGAAAGAAAAAGTCAAAAGACACCCAAAAAGAGTCAAAAATTCAAAAAAATTCAAAAGAATAGAAAAACAAAAACAAAGAAGTATCCCAACAATACAGTAACAGTTTTACTGTAATTTTCTGTTTTCATTTCCCTGTATACCGTAATTGAGTTGTATTTGCTGTTTCTTAAAAAACGACATTTTGGCAACTCTTTTTCAAAAATCACCAAAAACAATTCTCTTGCAATTTCTTCCGTTTGTCTTGTTTGCTGTCTACTCTTGTGTATAAGCTTGTTTGAGTGCCAGCTTTTCTTGTTTGTCATATCAATTCTCTGTTTTGTCTTAGGTATTCTTTCTTTCGTACGTAGTATTTTCTTTTGTTAGTGCGCTTCTATTTGGGTAAGGGTTAAGACTTAGGCTAATTCTGGTCTTTTTGCAACTTCAACCAACACCAACGAGTAGTAGAAGAGGCAAGAGTGTTTTCATCTTTAGAAAAAGCCAAAAAAGAGTGACATACACGAGTGTTAACATTCCTTTGAGTGTAAACACTTAGTTGAGTGGAAAGGTCCTTAAAATTTTTAACATAAAATCAATTAGGAGAATGGAAGGAAGGAGGCGGGGGAAAGGGCAACCATGTTGTTTAGGAAAGCCTTAGAAACACCTTTGGGTTGAAGAAGAGAGCAAAGAGAGAACCTATTCCACACTAGGTGCCAAATGAAGATAAGGTATGTTTAGTGATATAGATGGAGGGGAAGTAGTAGCAACTTAGCTAGCCTTAGGTTAGTTAACAAGCTAAACTTACCTACTACCCCACATCCAGAACCTTATACACTTCAATGGGTGAGTGATGAGGAAGAATTTAAGGTGGATAGGCAAGTGAGCTTAAGGTTCAAAATTGGGGATTACCAAGATGAAATAACCTTTGATGTCATACCCTTAGAAGCCTCTCACATCCTTTTAGGAAGACCATGGCAATATGAGAGAAGGGTGAAGCATGATGGGGATTCCAACACCTATAGGTTCCGCCACCAAGGGTTAAATTCACCTTAATGCCTATGACCTCTAGTGAAATTAGGAAGATCAAATCCAACTTAAGAGGTTAATAGAACAAGAGAAAAGAGAACAATTAGAAAAAGAGAAAGAAGAGAAACTTGAAAGAGAAAACAAGGAAATAAATTAAGAGTGAAAGAAGAGAAAGTATGTTTTTCTTGTGATCATTTAAATGCTAACTCTTCTAGTGAAAGCATGAATAGGTTGAGGGAAAATACTTCTAGTGTTGCAAGAAGACAACTCAAGCTATTGAAAGGGAGTTTCCTAAACTAACTTTCTTTATGCATGAAATGCCTTTTTCTATGCACAATATATGCCTCAAAGCATTACATGTTTAGAAGAAATGAACAATATGATGATGCTTTGAAACCTATTGCATGTTTAGAAAAGCCAACTATGTATAGAGTACCATGAAACTTACTAAAGATGCATGCTTACTCAATTCCTTTAGATTGCATGATAAGATTGAAAACAAAGTTGGATTGAATATGCATGTGCCTTTGGTTTGTGTTTATAGAATGAATACACATTTTGGACCAAAAATAATTATTCATACAAGGATGTGTATTATGCTCTTGAACTAGTTAGTAAAAAGGATAAAAATTTGGATGAAGCTATCACATATGAGAAAACTTGTTTACTGATGATATGCTTCATAGTGTGCTTGTTCAAAGTAATTTTTTTAATGTTTCACCTTACATGAATACATATGATAATATGCAAAAGGTGTCATATTACTTGAATAAGTGCACTAGAATGGATATGCCTCGTGAACAAACTTGCATGAATACATCATGGCATGAACATATACACTACCCTTTTTACAATCATACTCAAGATGCAAGTGTTATGTTCAATAAAAATGTTGGGATGTTAATGAAAAATATTAAAACATTCATGCCACATAGTTTCACTTGTGCATTTATTTGGGAACATAGTGTAGAAAATTTTGATGAATGTTGCACATTGAAACACATTTTGTACTTATGTGGAATTTATTTCCTAAGCCTTCTCCATGACCACTTACTTCTCTTATTTGCAAGGGAGGGCTTCAAAAGATTAGTCTTTGATCCAGGATCTAAATCCACAAAGTACGTAGACAAGAGGGCTCAATCTTCATTAAGGGAGTTTTCTAACCCTTATCTCAAATACCTCTTGTTTATCTCCTATGTTTTTCTTTTGCTAATCTTTATGATCCCCAAGTATTTTTGTTATGAGCCTTCACTTTGCTTGCTTTGGAATAATACTTATGGGTCTTCTTCTTGTTGTCTAGACTCAAGAAAGATGTTCAGCTTGTGGACCTCTAACGTTACTCTCCAAAGGCTAAGGGAAGTATCTTCTTACTTCCTAAATTTTGTCATCCATCTCCTTCTTCTACCCAGTTCATTATTCTTATGGCGTCTTTTTGAATTTTCAGATTTGAGGTCAAATCCTTTTCAAGAGGGAGGGAATGATGGCACACTGCTAGAAGCTTGGACCTGTTGGAATGCTTAGAGCTGAGTCAAGGCACGGGTCAACCTTTTTGGTCAACCCTCCCAAGGTCAACCTTTGACCTTTGACCACTTGACCCAAGTCAACATGAAGATTTCCAATTAATTAGAAGATTAATTAGGATTTATGGTGTAATTAGGACTTGCTTGTAATTTTCTTTTAACTCATCCTCCTTGGGAGCTATCTTTAGTGGGTTTATTGGTTAGTAGGCTACCTTGCTACAAGGTTTAGGAGGTCATGGGTTCTAATCCCACTTAGGATAGGAAATTTACTCATTTTATTTCCTATGTAAAAAGGGGCGCTATTTTTGGGTTTAATGGCTTAAGGCTTAGCTTAGCCATAAGCCATTAGGGGCATGGGTTCAAATCCCACCTTGGATGAGTATTCACTCATCTTTTATTTTCTTTTCTTATTTTTCTTTTCCTTGTAAAAGTCCCACATCGCCCAAGACGGCCACCCCCTCCCCCTCCTTCTCCTATATAAAGGAGCTCTCCCTCATGTAACAAGACAACTTGAATTTTGAAGTAAAAGGCATTATGCCCATTTTTCTCCTCTTGTGAGTTGAGAATCTCCTCCCTTGTGAGTTGAGTGTGCTTGGTGGTTGTTGCTTAAAACCATGGATGAGTCTTATCTAATTCTCCTGAATTAGTGGCGACTGGCGATTGATCTTATCTGCTGCAAGAAAGGACTTGCATCAGTGGCGATCTTCCACTTCTTTCCTCTCCATTTTTCTTTCATTTTCCTTCACTTTCTTCATTTTCCACGTGAATATAGCTGCTGTTCCAGCACCTATATTTGCATTTTAATTGCTTAATTTTGGTCCTAATTGGTTTGCTTTGCTCAATTCTAGATCCTTGGCAATTCCTGTCATCAGAGGTTGTGTGGATGTTCTATGAATGCTCTAGTTACTGTATTCTACTTGATATGAGTTCATGTGATGTTCTCACCCTTCCTTTTCTGCTTCTGTTATTCCTGTCGTCGTACTTCTTCGCCACGTCGACAGTTGGTATTGGAGAGATTCAGGATGTCCACTATGAGGATCACGTTGAGGTGGGAGCCACGAGGCCAGTGGCGGATTACCGACGTCCCTAGGCGATGTGTTTTCACGGGGGAGGTGCGCGTCACCATTTCTCATCCCAGCCTTCCCCTGGTACCGGAGATAGATTTCACAGTGCCGGTGATCCTTGAGTTTGAGACTCCACCCAGACTCCGTCGCTACACTACTTTTCTCAACCGTCGTCATCGCCCCTCTCCATCAGCATCGTCACAGTCCTCACGGATGGCGACCATGGGCGAGCCAGATTCCCCTCGTTACTCTCCCGGTCCAGAGGTGTCACCTCCACAGCCCGTATATTCTGACGCATTTGGCCGTTCCCGTCCGAGTGAGCCAGACTGATCGTGATCGATGACACTACATCTGAGGAGGAGGACCCAGAGGAAGACCCGAAGGGTGACTCTGAGGATGAGGAGCCGGAAGAGGATTCTTCCAGTGACGACCCCTCAGAAGACCTTGGGATGATCAACTCGGGGGGTACTGGAGGGAGGAGTTGTGGATGGATTCCTGCTGAGACGGATGATGACGAGTAGGATAGCGTAACTGGGGGTAGTCACGAGTCTAGTTAGTAGCAGCTCTGATTTAGTGGCCTTTTTTTTGTTTCGTTTTGGCTGAGGTCTTATTATTATAGTCTACTTACTAGAACTCTTGTTTTGTATGGTGGTATTGTTTACTCCGGGATTACTTTGACACTTTGGTTCTGTATATATGTTATGATGTTTCCTTCCCATGATCCCCTTTATATCTGCGTGTATGTGTGTATGTATGCGGAATGATTGAATCGCCTAGATGTTTTTAGAAAATGAATTTAAGACTTAAGAAAATGACGTTTTCATGAATACTTAAAATGGAATTAGAATGCGATTAGTTGATGATGATCAATCTCCTCTTTTCAAAAAAAAAAAATATATTTTCATATTTTCTAAGTTTTAAAATAGTAAATTCGACGGTTACGTTTTGCAATGTGATATCTTAGCGGTATAACTAAGGGTGTCGCATTTAGCAGCAAATTCCTCTGCCATATCAATTCCTTTATGCTGTTTTTTTCTTCAATTAAAACAAAAAACCAACAAAGAAAAAGGGTTAACCTATACTAATGCTAATTCATTCCTAACCTACCACATAATTAGATCATTTATATTAATTGATAGTACTTTAAATTGAATTTGGGATACTTTAGAACTGATAGTACTTCTATTATTTTTGTGTACAGAACATGTTAATGTTGCTCCTCATCATTTGGCAGCTGAGGTAAAGACTTTTCTTTAGCTACTCTGAAACATAAGGTTGGTTTAGTTTTTGGGTATATGTAGTTGAGATTGGAAACATGGTTAGCATTTTGTGGCACAATATATCATCTTTTATCATTTTCAGGATATGCATATTTTGGTTTAAATCATCATCATGCCTTTGCTCATGAAAGGAAAAGAACTGTAATAAGGTACATGAATAGTAACGAATATATTATATATTAACCATAATGTCTCTTAAATTCATCCTAAATTTATTCATGTGACTGGATAAATGATATTCAAGAGCAACCAACAAACCATATTATCACAATTGGAGGTTCCACTCAATCTTGTTCCATGCATGAATGCTCTAGAAGCCAACCTAACATCAAATCATGCATATAAAGCCACCCTAACTTGCCTAGCCAGCCTCCTGCTGATTTCCAGCACTATGCTGGATATGTCACAATCAATGACACCAATGGAAGAGCACTCTTTTACTGGTTCTATGAGGCCATGACCAAGCCTGAAGAGAAACCATTGGTTTTGTGGCTTAATGGAGGTAATTAAGGCCATGCTTTGGTGGTAAAAGTAGATATAAGTATATAAAAAAAGTACTTGGACTTTGGACCTCATTGTCAAAACAAAATAACATTTGAGTAACAAATTCATGAACAAAATTTGAGCTCATTTTGTTGTTATTTTACTTAAGTGGTAGGGGAGAGTGTGAGGTGGCTTTGTTTTCTACTTATTTGAAAAGGTTCAAAATCTTGTTGATTTCATTTGCTAGTTGTTGTTTCTTTTAATACACATATATACATAGTTCTCTGCAAAGGTGACAAGGTGCTTTTTTGTCATAGGTCCTGGGTGCTCTTTTGTGGGATATGGAGCAACACAGGAGATTGGTCCATTTTTAGTGGACACCGATGGCAAGGGCCTTAAGTTTAATAACTTCTCATGGAACAAAGGTACAATGACCACAAAACATTATAATATATATGTGTAATGCTTTGTGGCACAGTCCACCTCACTGCTTTCTATTTCAATATATAAATTCTGGTGGTATGTTGATAGTATACCAATTAGGGTGTTTTGTATTAACAATATCAAGCAAGACACAATTTATGGATCAAATTGACAGATAAGGAGCAAACAGGATCAACTATTATTAAGGAAACATATTGCTACAAATCAGAACAAATCAGCCACTATTAAGGAAATAATCTGATGCAACAAATCAGCTACAATTAGGATTGTTTTATTTCAAATTATGCAGCATCACTTGCTACCTTATTTAGAAATCAGCCTTTATCACCATCTGTACTAATATATATCCTCTTCCCCCTTTTGTTCCAGTCAGTGTTCACATTTACAATAAAGAATTCAAATTCTTCATCCCTTTCTTCTTTTTCTTCTTGGTATCACGAGCCTTTGTGAAAGCATGACATCCTTATCTCTCAATGTTGGTAATTTCATCATCCTCAAACTCACACCAACAAACTACCCATTGTGGCGTGAACAAGCTCTAGCACTTGCAGAAAGCCAAGATCTAGTCGGTCACCTCACAAATGAAGATCCTGCCCCCTACTCAATACACCACTCCAGATTCCAATAACATCACAAACTCAGAAACATTTACCCCAAAATTAACTAACGATTTGTCACCTGGCGCAAGGCAGATCGTCTCCTCCGAGGATGGATAATTGGAACACTTTTGAAGAAGCTCTTGGTCTCGTTGTTGGCCTAGACACGTCTCATGCAGTTTGGGATGCACTCAAGGATGCATATGCTGAAGATTCTCAAGAACGTGAATTCACGCTCCGTCAACAGATTACATACCTCCGCAAGGAGGATGATCGCACTATTGGAGAACACTTCGCATCTTCAAAGGCCTATGTGATAACTTAGCATCCATTGGGAAACCTATCCCAGATAAAGAAAAAGTTTTTTATCTCCTCACTAGCCTTGGTCCGGACTATGAAACATTCACAACAACAATGCTAAAGCCTCCTAGGCCATCTTACTCTGAGCTGATCTCGCAACTCCAGAGCCTTGATCAGCGACGCAGTTGGTTTTCTAGCCACACCACTATGCAAAACCCACTTACTCCTCACATGGCTTTCTATGGCCAACACCAACAAGATCTCACCAGTCTTCCTCACGACATCGTGGGATTTCTCAATCTTTCACATCAACCGGGCGAGGATTTCAGGCCCAAACACCAAGTAATCAAACTGAACTCACTCTACCATGATCACTCAGCAGCCTCGTCCCCGCCGCCGGAGAGCGTTGTATGACATCTACAGAACGCGAGCTATATCGAAATGAAAAGTGTCAGTATTTTGGAAAAATGGGTTATATAGCAAAAATATGCTGGTGGGTACCTAAGAAGCCGACTCAACCTGATGATATACCACAAGCTCTAGCTGCACTCACCCTAGATAACACAATAGCTGAAACAGAATGGACCTCTGACACTGGAGCCTCCAATCATATGACAGGTAAACCTAGTATGCTTAATAACATTAAAAAATATTCAGGTACAGATTCTGTTCTTATTGGTGATGGTTCTTCTCTACCAATTCTTGGTACTAGAGACTCCTTCATCAAGCAATGAATGTTACTCTACCCCTTCATAATGTCTTACTTGTTTCCTTCCTTAACAAAGAATATACTATCCATAAGTCAATTAACTAAGCAATTTCCTGTTAATTGTGAATTTTCTAATGTCGATTTTGTGTTAAGGAACGAGAAACAGGGAAACCAATGATCACAGGGAGGCGCAAGGGTGATCTATATGTACTCTCTCCCTCACCTGAATTGCATTACTCTCATCGTTTCAAATTTGGATCAGCAGACATTGGCATCAACGTCTAGGACATCCTCAAACTACAGCTTTACAATTGCTTAAGAATAAAGGGTTGATTGATGTAGTAGGAAAAGTAAAATCTGAACATCTTTGTGATAGTTGTCAACTAGGAAAGCTTACTAAATTACCTTTTTCTTCTTCTAAACACTCTAGTTCTGCTACTTTTGAAAAAATACATGTGACTTGTGGGGACCTGCCCCAATTTTATCTATTGGTAAATTTCGATATTATGCATGTTTGGTTGATGATTTCTCTAAGTATACATGGATTATCCCCTTACACCAAAAATCTGATTTTTTTCATACTTACATATCCTTTGAACAGTATGTTAAAAACAATTTAAAAAGAGATAAAGGTTTTTCATTCTGATGGGGGAGGTGAATTTACCAACTCCAAATTATCCAATCATTTTCGTTTAACAGGTACTGTTCATCAAGTTTCCTGTCCTTACACCCCAGAACAAACAGGTATGGTTGAAAGGCGACATAGAATAATACGTGAACTAGGTATGACTATGTTGTTTCATAGTGGTGCTCCTTTATTTCTATGGGTCGAAGCTTTTTACTACAACTGTCTACTTGATTAATAGACTTCCATCATCTTCCCTTAATTTTGAAACTCCATATTTTGCTTTGCATGGAACACATCCTGACTACACTTCACTTCGAGTGTTCGGGTCTAAATGTTTTCCTTACACTTGGGACACACGACGTCACAAATTTGATCCAAAAACTATTCTTTGTGTCTTTGTTGGATACAGTGATAAATATAAAGGATACAAGTGTTTTCACCTCCTAGTAAAAATTTTTTTTACTCCCGCCATGTTGTTTTTGATGAATTAATATTTCCATATAAGAGGCCTACTAGCCAACATAATGTTCCCCCTACTACAAAACATGTTATTAGTATTTTTGACTCTTGGCTACCTCACACTAACTCTGACTCTTGTGCAGATTTGCCAACCTCTTCGTCTACTTCACCATGCTTTAGTCCGCTACCCAACCAACTTTCCACTCTCCCATTGTACACCTTCCCGTTACAACTTCTCTTCCTTCTACCACACCTCTAACATCCTCTCCGGATCAACTTGGCACCACACACGAGTCTATCACTCAACCGGAACAAAGCCCACAACCTGAAGTTGGGCACCTTGAGTACTCCGCTCAAACCTTCGCAACCCGAACATGTGGCTTGAATTTGGGTCTTCTACCTCACCTTCTCACATTGAACTGTCTCATCGACACAAACCCCACCACCGCAAGTTCTACCTTTGCATCCTATGGTTACTCGTTCACAGCGCGGAATAGTAAAGCCTAATCCAAAATATGCATTACTCTCCACCCCCTCTGTGAACATCCCACATAACATTCGTTCAACGTTAGCCCATCCTGGGTGGAAAGGTTTGCCATGGGTGAAGAACTTGAGGCTTTACACAAAATCAGACTTGGATACTTGTCCCTCGAACTCCTAATATGCATGTTATTGGCTCTAAATGGGTTTTTAAATCAAAACTCAAACCCAGATGGATCTCTAGATCGCCTCAAAGCTCGAGTTGTTGCAAAAGGCTACCACCAAGTGGATGGAGTGGATTATACTGAAACTTTCTCTCCAGTAATTAAGCCCGGAACCATCCGATTAATCATCACTGTAGCTCTTGTTCAGAAATGGGATATTCATCAACTTGACGTAAAAATGCCTTCTTACATGGTGTTCTCTCTGAAAATATATACATGGAACAACCCCCTGGAATGGCTGATCCTACCTTCCCAAACCATGTATGCAAGCTCCAAAAGGCTCTTTATGGCCTTAAACAAGCACCCCGGGCCTGGTTTGATCGCTTCAGTTCATTTCTTCTTAAATATGGTTTCTTTTGTAGCATGGCTGATCCATCTTTATTTATTTCTCACACTAATTTTGGATCTATTATTCTTCTTCTCTATGTAGATGATATACTTCTCACCGGATCTTCCCCCTCATTCATTTTCTAACTTTATGAAACTCTTGCAATCTGAATTTGCCATGAAGGACTTGGGGCCTCTTCACCACTTCCTAGGAATTGAGATACTTCCAACAGACGATGGCCTTCATCTATCTCAATCACACTATGCTTTAACTATCCTTGAACGAGCTAACATGGTTGACTGTAAACCGATATGAGCACACCTCTTGAGTCCAAGACCAAGTTCACATCGAATAACACTTTGCTTGAGGATCCAAGTCACTTCCGTGGGCTTGTTGGAGCTTTACAATACCTCACTTTTACTCGTCCTGATCTTTCATACAGTGTTAACTATGTGTCTCAATTTATGCATGCTCCAACTGTTATGCATCTCAAAATGGTTCGGCGTATCTTGCGATATGTCAAAGGCACTATTAATGTAGGTCTACATTTTACTTCTAACACTACACTTGATCTTTTTGCCTTTTCAGATGCAGATTGGGCAGGTTGTCCTACTACTCGACGTTCTACCACTGGCTACTGTACTTTTCTTGGCGGAAACCTCATCTCGTGGTGCGCAAAGAAACAACCCACCGTCTCTCGCTCTAGCACCGAAGCTGAATATAGGGCTATGGCTAATACTGCAGCTGAACTCACATGGCTGAAATTCCTTTTGAAAGATCTCCGCATCCGCTTGCTTCTCCTCCCACTCTTTTCTGTGACAATATCAGTGCTCTTCATCTCACCATCAATCCTGTTTTTCATTCCCGCAGCAAACACATTGAACTAGACTATCATTTTGTCCGTGAACGAGTAGCTCTTGGACTTCTTGTCACTCGCCATGTCCGCCACCAAAAACCAAGTTGCAAATCTCTTCACTAAACCTATGTCAAAGGCTACACTTATGCATTTTTGTCCCAAACTCTGCCTTCAACCTCGGCCTCGTTTGCGAGAGGGTATTAACAATATCAAACAAGACACAATTTATGGGATCAATTGACAGATAAGGAGCAAACAAGATCAACTATTATTAAGGAAACAAATTGCTACAAATTAGAACAAATCAGCCACTATTAAGGAAATAATCTGATGCAACAAATCAGCTACAATTAGGATTGTTTTATTTCAAATTATGCAGCATCACTTGCTACCTTATTTAGAAATCAGCCTTTATCACCATCTGTACTATATATATATCCTCTTCCCCCTTTTGTTCCAGTCAGTGTTCACATTTACAATAAAGAATTCAAATTCTTCATCCCTTTCTTCTTTTTCTTCTTTTTTGTAACTATGAAAATGAGGGCATTTCTTACCCAAAACAAGCAAGGAATGAAGGATTATACTAGCCTATGGAATGCTGATGAATGGGCCACTAGAGGTGGGCTTGTTAAGACCAACTGGAGTGGTGCACCACTTATAGCAAGATTAAATCATTTTAGAGCAAGGGCTTGTAAGTGGAATGGAGCAGTCAACATTAACCAATGTGCCTCCAATATCCCTGCAAATTGGTGGACTTCTCCCATATACAAGCAATTGAGTTATGCCTAGTTGGACAGTTGAATTGGGTCAGAAAACAATTATAGATCTATGACTACTGCAGAGATACCAAAAGATTCAATGGACAGATGCCTCCTGAGTGTTTCAAGACACAATTCTAAACATGAGAATGACAAGGAAGCTGAAACGTGTTTTTTTCTTTTCATTTATTGCTTTTTTCCCATTTGTTTGTGTTTTCAATCTTTGTGATTTCATTCTTGTTCGTCAAAAATTGAATAACATATACTGGTTTGTGTATTGCACTTCAGTTATTTTCATCCTCATTCCTTGTCCTTGGATTTTTAATCATAGCAATGTTATCTGTCCAAGAGTAAATTTTATTGACCACAGACCTGGTTCAGACAATTTTATTGTTGTCATTAAGTGTTCTTACAAAGGCTAAAAATCCTACTCTATCGTAACAGCTTCCGTTACAGATTGCTTCTCATATTCTTTATGCACTAGTCATGGACTCATGGTTGTTCACTTGTCTCAACCTTTATACCTTTTATTTTGGTCTGTATCCCATTAGTTTTGAAGAGCTATCTATATTGTAAATTGGTTGTGATTTTCTTTCTAAACTTTTCATATGTTCAATGAGTGAGATGAATGGATCATGAGTGGAAATGGATAGATATAGGTGATTGGTGGAATTACATTTACTATCTAATTAGAGAAACAATATTCTTTATGCAAACATGTCTGAAATTAATTGTTGCATGGATAATATATATTTCAGAGGCTATTGAATTCCCTTTTATTGAACTTGCAGTCTTGCAAGTTATTCAATGTCATTTTATGATGCAGATATATATCTCCTAATCCCTTTGTTTGACCTTCTTCTGCATATTCTTTTTGTTGCAGCTCTTCTGCAGTTCCTTTATGGATCAAGTCATCAAGATGGATAGATAAATACAGAGCATGAGGGTAAAGCATATATGTGAGATTATATTGTTTATTTGTTTTTAGGTTTAAAAAGATTTTCAAGGTGATGAACATTTTAAAAAGTAGTCCTACAGATCTTGGAAAGCCTTTTTTTCTTTCATTTATATTTTGAAATAGAAGTATACTTTATCTCTCTTTCTTTTTGCTGAAAATAAGAATTGTATAAAACTAACATTAAAGATGGTGAGAACATGTGCTACTCTTTCCTTCTACTTTAGGCCTTTATTATGTGATAGCAAACTGACTTTGAGTTAGTATCTTTCTGTTATTGTTTTGAATCAAAGGTTGAGAGAGGGAAACCTATGCATTGGTATTGGGGAATATATATGGTTGATAAAGGTCCAGAGTCCGTAAAAGAGCATATCTTAAAGGCTATGAAATCCTGCACGGGATTTAGGTAAGTATATAATCATGACACATGTTTAATTATATTTTGTGATAACATGGGATCTGGTCTCTGCTTTTGTTTAATTTAGCAAATTTGCTTTGGTATTATTCAAATCATTTGAGCATATTGTGTGAGGCAGCTTTATGTAAACCTCAATATAGTTATGGTGGGGCCAATTTTTTATAATACCTCTTTCTTTCTTTTGCATTTTCATCTTTTAAAAAAGTTTCAACAAAGATAATAACTTGGTGCCAATTAAAAATAATATAGGCACTTGCTTGCTCAGAAAATAATATGCAGATAATGCCTCTTATCATATGCAGATAATACCTTTTCAGAATGGTTTTGTTTATATAACAACATTTCTCGAGACTAATTGATGAGCATCATGTTGAGTTTCTCCAGTTGATAAATGAACCCAATGAGGGTTCTGAAGGGTGAGTGTCATCTCTGTATTTAGGAACATAATTGAATCTCATAACCATCCTTCTATCATATACTATTTTGATTCTTGGTTTTAACTTTTAAGTCTTTGCCATGTTTGTAACGTTAGTAACCTTTTTACTTGTTAGCGCTTGATATCCTATCCAGGAATTATTTATAGCATATAACATTGAACTAGTAGTTTTATTATCTTCTTGATTGTGTATGCTCAAAGAATGGCACCGGTGTTAGATTGATTCTATTATATATCATTTTTAATTGGAACCAATGTTAGATTCCTGCATCACAGTCTGATTCCTGCATCACAATGATAAGATCGCCTAATTTGCATTTTGAAATTTCTAATTTAGTTTTCTCTTTAATTTTAATTTTCCTTTGCTTGGGAGATTGCATTATTGATTGTCAAAACTCTGCATTTATTTTAAATTGTGTTAGTGATGCAATTGAAATTGATGATTGAACAAAGTTAGCTAATGAGATCCAATTTGTGTCTTTAAATTATTAATATATATAAAGAAAATAGAAACGTGAATCATATATATATATATATTAGGTAAGTAAAAACATGATTTCTATTAGGCTATAGAAATGTGAATTGGATATATAACAATCACCTTTCTACTTGGCTAATCTATAATATATATATATATATATATATATATATATATATATATATAAAAAATACTTTTACTTGTTTACAATTCCATTTTTTTTCTATTTATCATGTAATCTTTTATTTTTTGCCCTTTTATTTAGACTTTAGATAGAATCCTTATTAAATCATGTGCCATTTTTTTACTGCACTTATTTCTTATCTGTTTGGAACTTCTTTTCTTCTTTTTCTTTCTTGACATTGCCTTGTGATTTCATCATTGTGATGGTTATCAATCATGTGTTGTCCTATTATCTTATGACCTTTTCATTTAGCGAAAAGCAATGTGACATATGAACTAGTTTTTTATTCTTTATTTAGGTGTTTTCAGCATTTGGCTTTGTTCACAAAATTGCTACGTTTGAAAGACTGCAGATTTCCAGGTTAGTGAATTATTGTCAATTCAATTCCATCAATGTGTCCTTGACTCACTTATATAAGTATTAACTATGTTTTATGGCAAGGCAGCCATTATGTGAAAAATAAATATATAGCTCGCAGCCATTCTGTATACTGCTCTTTTTTTATGGGATTCCATTCTTCTGATACCTTTCTATAAAGTAATTGTAGCAAGTGGTCTATACTCTTTAGTGCATTTGTTAAAATGTCATTGGAATTGGTGCAGAATGTGTTTCATATGAAAATATCATTGAGTAAAGTATTTTTTTATGAGCATCTCAACAGCGAGTTTGATATGAAGCAAGAGCATGTGGTCTAACTTTAGCTTAGGCCAGCCCAAGCTAACACAGCCTTAGCTGATAATAGCGTAGGCTGGCCTACGCTAATGTAGCGTTCGCCTAATCTCCGCCACATTTAGCATCGGCTATTTTAGCCATTTGTTGGCTTCTACTTAGCGTCTCAGTTAGCATGGGCTGGCCTACGTTAATTAGCGTCGGTCTGGACACGAAATTTTGCTTCGAGGGTTTTAGCGGGGGCCTCGACACCGACGCTAGGCCGACGCTAATATGCAGTTTAGCGTGGGCTTTTGGCCTACGCTAATGACTGTTTTTCTTGTAGTGGTGATCAACAAAGAAGACCTACACCCATGCTGCGCATCACACTCTAGGAAACGACGTTTTTATTACATAACTTCTTTATTTATCCAATGCCTTCTACATTGAATCTCAATTTCGCTCTATATGCCCATTTCCCCTATTTTTATAGTTTTTTTGTTTCTTTTTCTTACTTGATCACCACTTTGTTTTACTTATTTTCACTTGTTATTGGTTTCGATAAACACGTGAACGTTAATCATTGAATGACCCGAGCATAAGCGAATCAACAAAGAGCTTCTACTATCTTAGACTCCTCCCCTGGTTTATGCCTTTAACCAATAGGCCAAAGAGATTTAAGGCACCTGCTGACCTAGTAAGGCCAAATAAGTCTTACTTCTTATCTTTTCTTTTCAAACTCCGTGGTTTCATATTTAGAGATTACGTGCTATTTAATTATGATTGATATTCCATGATGAATAATTCAAAGCATCACTTATGCTACTTATTTTATCATTTAAAGATTACCCTTATTCTTTAAATAGGTTCTTTTCATGTTGCTGACTGAATATGGTTAACTATGGAATTGGAAAGCAAGTGCAGAGACCTGCTTTCTTCTTATTTTTTGGGCCAAGCTACTTCTTGAAAGGTAAATGTTGTCATTGGCAATTATTAATGACTAACATTACTGAAATTGTGTCTGCAAGTACTACAAATATGTGCTTGAAGCTTCATTTGCTCTTACGGTGCTCACACAATCTTGCATCTTTCTCTTGTACAACTTTGTTTTGGTGAGATCATAGAGCATGAAAGGAGAAACAGATTTGACAAGATTCATGACAATTCTTTCTTTCTTCACGTCCAACACCTTCTGAGACCTAACTTGTTTCAAGGCCTCTTTAAAAATCCCAGCATCATCCTTGGGGATTGATTTGCTCCTAGTGATCATCTGGGTTGGAGCTTCTTCCTTAACATGAGATAACAGCCTCCTGCTCTTAGTTCTTGCAGCCTTTGAAGGCCTTTTTCTCTTGATCACAGCAACCTTTTTGAGTTTCTCATCTTCAATCATTGCTTTTTAATTTGAGCAGCTTCTGCCAAGGCTCTATCATTTTCTTCTTGTTCTTTGATCTTCCTCAACTCCTCTTCTTCAAGAGCATTTGCTAAGGAGGCAATCTCTCGTAGTTCTAGGTTTGGATGGCAGGAAGCAAGGGGCATCACCCTAAGTGGTTTCTCAGAAGAACTACCATTAGCAGCATCAACCACCACAGCCTGTCCCAGTATGGCAGGCTTAGTGGTTTCAGTAACCTGCACATCATCATCCTGACCCACAATTTCAGTAGGTTCATTTTGAACCTTCTGAACTGAAGAGAATCAAGCATGTGGTCAGGGTTGTAGTGGAATAAATGGATTCCCTCCCTTGTTATGATCATTAATGCGAAAACACGAATTAAGTCATAAAAGGTATGAAACATAATGACATACCTTGTGAGGATTGTAAACGAGGCAATAACAGCCACGTCTCTAAAGGTGTCCACGCCAACAACCGAACAAGGAAACCCTCCTCAACTCTGCTAGTAGTGTTTAGAGAGTAAGAGCGATTAATCGTGTGTATAGGGTAATGCATCTCATGCTCTATTTATAGAGTGGTGGCTAGGATTTTTCCCCTCACTCACTTATCCCTAACACATATGGGCCTGGCCCATTAGGTTATAATTCTAATCAAATTATAATTATTATCTTTTCCTAGTGGCTTGTTGTATGCGTGTGACCCAATAGGCTTTTAATATTTGGTTATGATATTAAAATAAAACCCTTTTATATTTAATATCATAAATAGTGAGCGGTATCTAGCAATACATCACTACCCAAATATTGAGATTATCAACAACTTTGACGAATCCTATTTTATGATAATTTCTATGATCTGTCCCTTTGTCCAAATATCTAATTGAACACAATGGCATGGAATGTGTCAACCTTGTATAGTTCAATTTATGTTTTTCTTGATCCCCAAGTAGACTGTACAGAAAATAAACATCTCATGTTTATCCTCCTGAGCATGGCCATGCATTTTGCAGTCTCACTTTATCAAGAGGCCTACAGATATAACTCCTGTTACATAGGAGGGACAAATCCCATCTAGGTCACTCACATTCCTCCACATAATTTATTATATGTCCAAATACTAACTTTATGATCATCTTGTTACAGGCAACGTTTGATGATATTTAAAATATATAATTCCTTATGTAGGAATCGTAGTGATTTCAGGTCAAAGGACTTCATATGATATTTATCAATGTAAGAAACGTTCATGACACTTATGTAAATTACTCTTAATATGTACTTATGTGAGCACATGATATCTCATATCCATGATCCGTGAGATGTGATCATCAACGAACTCACATACTAGTCTAAATGCATCTTTTGCCCTAAGATGATTCTTGACCAGGGACTGTTTTAAGAATAGTTCTTCATAAGATTTCATGATCAAGTCATCTACTCGATTTCTTATGAAGTTTAAGCTTACTATTCTAAGGACAATAATTATATTCTAAAAGAATTAATAAATGAATTACCTTTATAAAATAATAATATGATACAAGTGATGGATGCTCAAAATAAAACATATAGGTCTCTAGTGCATACACTAACAATCTCCCACTTGCACTAGAGCCATTCAGACATAACTCTAATGCCTAATGATCTAGTGTGCCCTTCATGCTTCTTCTACACAAGGGGTTTTGTCAATGGGTTTGCAACATTGTCATTTCTATGCACTTTGCATATCTTCACATCTCCCCTATCAATGATTTCTCGGATGAGATGGAAACGTCTAAGTATATGTTTGGATCGTTGATGAGACCTGGGTTCCTTGGCTTGTGCAATAGCCCCATTGTTATCACAATAAAGACTTATAGGATCCACAATGGTAGGAACTACACCAAGCTCAATAATGAACTTCCTGATCTAAACGGCCTCTTTCGCAGCATTTGAGGCCGCAATATACTCAGCTTCTGTGGTAGAATCAACGACTGTTTCCTGCTTTGAACTCTTCCAGCTCACAACGCCACCATTCAAACAAAACACATAACCTGACTGCGATCTTGAATCATCTTTGTCGGTTTGGAAGCTAGCATCAGTGTAACCCTTTACAAGTAGCTCTTCCTCACCTCCATATATCAAGAATGAATCCTTAGTTCTTCTTAAGTACTTAAGGATGTTTTTGACTGCTGTCCAGTGACCTTCACCGGGATCAGACTGGTATCTGCTAGTCATGCTTAAAGCATACGATATGTCTGGTCGAGTACATAACATGACATACATGATAGATCCTATAGCGGATGCATAAGGAATCTTACTCATGCAATCTCTCTCTTCTTTACTGGAAGGAGATTGAGCCTTAGATAGGCTTATACCATGTGACATAGGCAAAAATCCCTTCTTAGAATATTGCATGTTAAATGTTTTAACACTTTGTCTATGTATGTACTTTGACTTAGGCCAAGTAATCTTCGAGATCTATCTCTATAGATCCTAATACCTAACACATAGGTTGCTTCGCCCAAATCTTTCATAGAAAAATAATTTCCTAACCAAGTCTTTACTAACTGAATTGTAGGAATGTCATTTCCTATGAGGAGTATGTCATCTACATACAAAACCAGAAAAACCACTATGCTGTCACTAACCATTTTGTAGACACAAGGTTCGTCTTCATTTTTAATGAAACTGAATTGCTTAAAAGCTTTATCAAAACGAAGATTCCAGCTTGTAGAAGCTTGCTTTAATCCATAAATGGATCGTTGCAACTTACATACCTTTCCAGCATTTTCAGGTATAATAAAACCTTCAGGTTGTGTCATATACACATCTTCAAGAAGACTTCCATTTAGTAAGGTTGTCTTGACATCCATTTGCCAGATTTCATAATCATGGTAAGATGCAATAGCAAGCAAGATCCGAACAAATTTAAGCATGGCAACTGGGGAAAAGGTTTAATCATAGTCTACACCATGAATTTGCTTGAAACCCTTAGCCACCAACTGTGCTTTAAAGGTACTTACATTACCATCCATGTCAGTTTTCCTTTTGAAAACCCACTTGCACCCTATGGGTTTTATCCCTTCGGGTGGCTCAATCAAGGTCCATATCTTGTTAGTGTACATGGAATCCATTTCATATCTCATGGCATCAAGCCATTTCTCAGATTCTGGACTCAAAAGAGCTTCTTGGTAAGTCATTGGCTCATCTTGATCCATTAGCAATACGTCCCCTTCCTGAGACACAAGGAAACCATATCTCTCAGGTAGGTGACGTACCCTAGATGACCTACGCAAGACTTGTGCTACTTGAGCAGGTGGCTCCACAACACTTTGTGGTATCTGCTCTTGTTCCATTACCAACTCATTGCTACTCTGTGTTACTTGAATTTCTTTAAGTTCTACTTTCCTCCCACTTATTTTCTTAGAGACAAATTATTTCTCTAAGAATACAGCAGTCCTAGCAACAAACACTTTGCCTTCGCTAGGATTATAGAAGTAGTAACCCATAGTCTCTTTTAGGTATCCCACAAATAAGCACTTATCTGATTTGGGTCCTAGCTTATCTGAGACTTGGCGTTTCACATAAGCTTCAAAACCCCAAATCTTCATAAAAGACATACTAGGTCATTTCCCAGTCCATATCTCATATGGTGTCTTTATAACAACCTTAGATGGAACACAATTTAGTGTGAAAGCTGCTGTTAACAAAGCATGACCCCAAAAGGAGTCGGGGAGATCAGAATGGCTCATCATGGATCAAACCTACACCGAGAGCATTCATGGTAGCACACATAAGGCAACCTACATCGAGAGCATTATCCATATGCTTCTTAAAAGCATCCTTGTCAGCTTTCGAAGCAGTTGCAGCGGGTGTTTCAGGAACATTCTCTTCCAGAACATACAAATTTTCATGCCTAAGGACAATCCTTAGGTTTCTGTACCAGTCTAGAAAGTTAGTTCCAGACAGTTTGTCCTTCTCAAGGACAGATCTCAGTGAAAGATTACTTGTTGTGTTTGTTGCCATGGTTATCTATTAACAGAAAATAATGCACGTAAGTATCATATAACAAACATATTTAATAAGGTCTTTAATTAAATATGCCTCCCACTATTTTGATTCAAAACAAGTACCCTCGATATAAAATCAGAAAATCCCATCACTAGATTTTCTAGTGGGCCAAGATCCATATTTCACCTAATTTTAAGTCAGCTTTAGCTGATCGCTTAAGAAAAGGTTATTTAGGTAGGAACACACTTCCAATTGCATCACATACAACTCTTGGATAGTTAGGTGAATAACTCTTATTCTAATTCATCTTATGCCTAACTTAGTGCCTCTAGGTTTTTCAATCCTATTGAATATACCTAGTTAAGTCAAAACCCAAAGGCTGACAGTTGGATATTACTTTTATCCCATCGCGCCTCACTAGAATAGATAAAGGTACCCTGCTTTAGCAGACCCACACTTAATTGATTCTAGCCTTGACGAGTGTCATTCATTGGAAGGCTAAACATGACTTAATATTTTCTTTGAGGGATTTGATCACTTTAATTTTATTTGTTTGTTAAATTGTTTAACATACATGCATCTCATACAAATAAATGATATGGTTATGGCCTCCCAAAATTCCAATACAAAATTACATCATATATATAATCTTGAAGTCTCCATCCACATGTCTCTACATGCTCCATTGATTCCATGTCCTCCTGGTTATATTACACAACAAGAAGAAACCTTGTTCAACATATGAGGGGATAGAAATGAGAAAAGAATTACAAATAGAATATAAGAGGTAAGGCACGACACGCATGTCGTATTTAAATAAAAGCAACTAAGGCCATAACCAATCATCATGCAAACCAACAACCATATTGATTGTAAAACAAGTGATATATTTAGATGTATATATTGAGCGAGGTTGAATAATGCGCGTACGAGATAACACACTACGCAATGTTAGCACGGGGGCCCCGGCCCAAAACATTGGATTTGATAAACACTCAACCAATCATCAACAAGTGTCTCGCATCAAACGAATAGTTCACGAACCTGTAAACAGGTAAGTCCCTCGTATCATTCGAATACGCTCTTGTCATCAAACTGATAAGTGGCATGTTTATCGCAACCAATATTTTAGTCGAGACAAGGTTTCAACAATTAAACCCTTTGACGCCCGAGACATGAACTCTTCATGTTCCACGGGACCCTCTAACACCAGAACATATAAATATATATACATCGCACATAAAACAATCAATAATGGAAACAGTATAAACTGATACGCGCACCTGCGATTCACCTGCGCCCAGCGTGGGTGAAGCACAGGTTCCAGAATCAAATTTTGTAAGTTTAGCTTCATATGCGCTTCACCTATGCTTCACTTGCGCTCAGCGTGAGTGAAGCGCAGGTATCAGATTCAAAATCATGTATGCTGTGCTTCACCTGCGCCCAACGTAGATGAGGCGCAGATAACAACGATCAACTGTGTTCTGCGCTTTAAAAGCCTAAAACGTGTTTATCGCAAACCAACACTCTGATACCAATTGAAGGGAATCAAGCATGTGGTCAGGGTGCAGTGGAATAAATGGATTCCCTCCCTTGTTATGATCATTAATGCGAAAACACGAATTAAGTCATAAAAGGTATGAAACATAATGACATACCTTGTGAGGATTGTAAACGAGGCAATAACAGCCACGTCTCTAAAGGTGTCCACGCCAACAACCGAACAAGGAAACCCTCCTCAACTCTGCTAGTAGTGTTTAGAGAGTAAGAGCGATTACTCGTGTGTATAGGGTAATGCATCTCATGCTCTATTTATAGAGTGGTGGCTAGGATTTTTCCCCTCACTCACTTATCCCTAACACATATGGGCCTGGCCCATTAGGTTATAATTCTAATCAAATTATAATTATTATCTTTTCCTAGTGGCTTGTTGTATGCGTGTGACCCAATAGGCTTTTAATATTTGGTTATGATATTAAAATAAAACCCTTTTATATTTAATATCATAAATAGTGAGCGGTATCTAGCAATACATCACTACCCAAATATTGAGATTATCAACAACTTTGACGAATCCTATTTTATGATAATTTCTATGATCTGTCCCTTTGTCCAAATATCTAATTGAACACAATGGCATGGAATGTGTCAACCTTGTATAGTTCAATTTATGTTTTTCTTGATCCCCAAGTAGACTGTACAGAAAATAAACATCTCATGTTTATCCTCCTGAGCATGGCCATGCATTTTGCAGTCTCACTTTATCAAGAGGCCTACAGATATAACTCCTGTTACATAGGAGGGACAAATCCCATCTAGATCACTCACATTCCTCCACATAATTTATTATATGTCCAAATACTAACTTTATGATCATCTTGTTACAGGCAACGTTTGATGATATTTAAAATATATAATTCCTTATGTAGGAATCGTAGTGATTTCAGGTCAAAGGACTTCATATGATATTTATCAATGTAAGAAACGTTCATGATACTTATGTAACAATCCATGCAACGTTCTTATGGTGGGTCAGTCCAGTACACTATTACTCTTAATATGTACTTATGTGAGCACATGATATCTCATATCCATGATCAGTGAGATGTGATCATAAACGAACTCACATACTAGTCTAAATGCATCTTTTGCCCTAAGATGATTCTTAACCAGGGACTGTTTTAAGAATAGTTCTTCATAAGATTTCACGATCAAGTCATCTACTTGATTTCTTATGAAGTTTAAGCTAACTATTCTAAGGACAATAATTATATTCTAAAAGAATTATTAAATGAATTGCCTTTATAAAATAATAATATGATACAAGTGATGGATGTTCAAAATAAAAGATATAGGTCTCTAGTGCATACACTAACATGAACAGGTTCAGAAGCTTTCTGTTGAGTTACTTCAACCACCTTTTCAGATGGTGTTGTTTTTTGGAATGATGCTTCCACCTCCCTTACTCTTTCCAAATCAGTAGGATTAAGAGTTACCTGAGCAGACTTGGTCCTTTTCTTTTTCACAATCTTCTTTTCTGGGGTCACACCAGCAGGTTGGAATTCCTCCTTCCTAATATCCCCGTGAAGTTCCTCTTCCAGTATCTGCATCATGGACTTTTGGAATTCAGCCACATGAGCCTTTTGTGTTGTTTCAGTAGCATCAACAGGTTTCTTAAGAGAAATCCCCATCTGCTTCACAGTAGTGGCAGTGAAGAAGCTTGGGGGCTTCTGATCGAAGACTCTCTCTACTGGAAGCTTGAAATGCATCAGAATCCTCATGATGAGGGTGTTGTGGGGAAGATTTGCAGCAGAGTCTCTAGCCCTTTTTATAATACTGAAGAGAATGATCCAAGGTAGGCTAATTTTCTTCTTCTGCATCAAATGAAACAAACAAAATCTCTCCAGCTCGGAGATGTGATCCTTTCCTCCACCCTTAGGGATAATGCAGCAATCAAGAACTGCAAACAACAATTTGGGGATTAGCAGCAACCCAGTTCCTTTCAAGTTTGTGGGATTTTCTGAACCAAATAGCATTTGGTTATACACCCTTGCACCTCCATGACGTACCTCCCATTCAGGGGAAGACATGGCACCTTCAGCTTTCACACCAGTTACTTCTTCCAGGGTAGCAGACTTAATGGTAAAGTTTTTACCCATCACAGTTGCCCTAAGGTAGACTCTGTTTTCATGTTCTGCCACTCTGGTGTTTCTCCAGAACTCATACACACTCTCTTCATGCCATCCACAGTTGATGACCTCGAAGAATGGTAACCAACCAGCACACTTGAAGTAGTCAGAGAGATCATATCCATTCTCAGCCAAGTTGTTGAAGTTGACACATCTGGTTGGAACGATCTTCCCACCAGCCTTAGAAGAAGCACCATCGTTCTTCTTGGGAGCCATTGCAGTTCAGAGAGGAATTTGGAGAAGGTAGGGTTTTGAGAGAAGTATGAAAACTTGAGTCCACAGAGAGAAGGAATGCAAAGAGAGTGTAACCTGAGATGCTTCTCACGAGCTCTATAAATAGACTCTAGACAAGCATTAATGATGGCAGTTATAGGCTGCACAGACATAGGGAGTCGTGCGTCGTGCAGACTTTAGAGGATAGGTGAAAAGCCAACCGTCTCAGGGAGCCATGTCATCAAGTGACATTTTCAGAAAGTATGTGTTCAACAAGTTCAGATATTTCAGCAAGTATATATTTTAGCAGGCACATATATTTCAGAGAGTTTATGCATTTCAGGAAGTCATACACACAACATTTTTTCACAAAATATTTAGACAAATTACACAGTCTCAGATAAATTGCAGTAATAAACAATGTTACCAGCATGATTACTTAGAGATTTGAAAGGATGATCTGTATTTGCTGAGACTCAACATTGCTTTCTGAGATGAAATGAATGTTTTCAGCAGCTTATGTTGAAGGCTCTTGGAATATAAATCTTCTTTTCATCAAGCGTTCCTTTCATCCATTCTTCAGCAGTAATTCTAGGAGTTTTCTTTTATTTGTTCAGAACATCTGTAAGAGAAACAATAGAGATTTTTGGTACCCATATTTTCTTGGGTCCACCTGGGTCAGTTTCTGGTAAGGGTTTCCCTTTCTGTTTACACTCAGACTTAAAGAGTCTATGTTTATCACAGTGAGGACACCCATCAACCTTTTTCTTAGCCTTTTTAGATAACTTGAAATATGATGATTTGGATGATGGTTTTCCAGAGAAACCTAAGCCTCTTTTATCTTTTAACTTTTTCTGAGTTTCCAATAATCTGTTAAGATTATTAGTTCCTTCAGTAAAGTTGGCTAGGTCTTTAGTAAGTTCCTTAATCTGTCCTTGAAGTTTCTATTTTTCTTCAAGTAGATTTTTGGAATTACTATTCTCTTGTTCCCGAAACTCTTCTTTAAGTATAAAATTCTCCTTTTTAAGATTCTTGTTTTTATTGCATATAACAGTAAATGAATTTGAGAGTTTCTTATACTTTCTGAAAAGTTCTTTGGAACTATCTATCGGATCATTATATTCATCTAAAAATGTTAAGGATATTACCTTAGATTCAAGATCTTCTGAAGATGTTTGATTTGCCATTAAACACAAATTTTCTTCATTAGATGAATCTTCTTCTGTTTTTGACGAAGAATCTTCTGAGATAGATTTATCATCTTCAGTTTCTTCAGGGATTGATGAAGCAAGCATGTCCCATATTTGCTTTGCAGAGATGCATCCTTGAACTTTTTCATATTCATCTTTGTTCAGAGACCATACCAGATAAAGTTTGGCTTGAGAATTTAGTTGAACTTTTAATTTTTGCTCACTTGACCATTCAGCTCTTGGAATGGGCTCTCCATTTCTCATGGGAATATAGTCTCCATCAACAATAATGTCCCAGAGATCCAAATCGTTGCTTTCTATAAACAGCTTCATGTGCTCTCTCCAGTAGAAATATTGTAACATCCCTGAAACTGGAACCTAGGAAACATAAGAGAAGCCTTAGGCGGTGAACCTAGCTAAGAGAGAAAGTTAGAAGTAGGATGAGAATCCGGAGGTTAAGTGTGACTTCAGACAAGAAATTAGGGAAAATCCATGTGGAACCATGTGTTTTAAAAGAGTTTAGAGGAGGGACTAAGAGTTAAGAAGAAGAGCAACACCCTAGATCTTAGCTTTAAACGTGGAAGAATAAGCTTCATAGTCAAGGGAATGGATTTATCAAGAATTAGAGTGTGGAAAGGTTGGACGGGAAGAACTAAGTTAGAAGAAAGTTTTGGAGGATAGGAAGTAGGTTTGAGAAGGAGAGAATTGAATTGGAACCAAGAGGGGCACAAACTGAGGTTATTGCTTAATTTTGGGAGTAAGGCCTAATGAACTTGGTGCACTAATTCGCAAATATCTGGAGCCAAGGGTGTCCAATTAAGGTGATTCCACTTTCATTAGAAAGCTAACTTCCGGGGCTTCAATTTGACGGGTTATATGATAAGGTTCCGAGCTCATTTGCATTCCCTAAACAGACTCATACTCACTCAAGCGAAAAATCTCACTTGAGTGAGAATTGTCCAGAGAAGGGTTGCTCTCTGGGGTATTTTCGCTCAAGCGAGAATCTAGCTTGAGTGAGAATACACGAAATCAGTTTTTAAAAAGAGAAAGTTTCACTCTCTTCTCTCATTTTAGGGTTTATAGAGAGAGAGAGTTCTAGAGAGAGGGAGCTTGTGTACTTGAAGGAGGAAGAAAAGGAAGATCAAGAAGCATCTCTAGGGTTCCCAATCACATGAGGAGCTTGGGATTTCCCCTCTCCACCTCTTATCCGCTCCGATTTCTTCCCCTAAGGTGAGTGTGTTTCACTCACTTTCTTATTTGTCATGTAAATTCCCTTGTATTACCCCTATTCTACCTTCCCTTACTTGCATTCATGGTTATTGATGATTAGAGGAAGATAGGGTTGTTGATTTGAATGTATTCTCTTGTAATGCAAAGCCTAGGTTAGAGAATTTGGGGGTTTTCATGAAATTAAAGTTTTGGGTGTGATTATAGTTACAATTGCTCATGTTTATGTATTCTATCATGTTTGTGCATAATCTGAATGTTTGTACATGATTTTACCCCCATCATGTTCATGGAAAATGTTTGGGTCTTTTACCTCATGAAAATGGTAAAGGAAATGTTAAAGGAAGTGGTTTTTGGTCTTTGAACCAAAGAGGGGTCTTCGGACCAATGAGGGGTCTTCGGACCAAAGAGGTAGAAAAGGAAGATCAAGAAGCATCTCTAAGGTTCCCAATCACTTGAGGAGCTTGGGATTTCCCCTCTCCACCTCTCATCCGCTCCTATTTCTTCCCCTAAGGTGAGTGTGGTTCACTCACTTGCTTATTTGTCATGTAAATTCCCTTGTATGACCCCTATTATACCTCCCCTTGCTTGCATTCATGGTAATTGATGATTAGAGGAAGCTGGGGTTGTTGATTTGAATGTATTCTCTTGTAATGCAAACCCTAGGTTAGAGAATTTGGGGGTTTTCATGAAATTGAAGTTTTAGGTGTGATTATGCTTACAATTGCTCATGTTTATGTATTCTATCATGTTTGTGCATAATCTGAATGTTTGTACACGATTTTACCCCTATCATGTTCATGGAAAATGTTTGGGTCTTTGACCTCATGAAAATGGTAAAGGAAATGTTAAAGGAAATGGTTTTGGGTCTTTGAACCAAAGAGGGGTCTTCGGACCAAAGAGGTACAAGAGAGGCAGTCGCTTTTACTCCTATGCCAAGGGGTTACTGAGATTCCTCAATTAAAAATGAACCATGCATGTTTAATCTTAAAACTTAATGAGGGTGGCCCTGGACGAAGGTCCTTGGTCACATGGCCGAGCGCTCAAAGAGGTTACAGTGAAAAGAACCCGTGGGTGTCTGGGTTATGACACTTGAGGACTAACTCTGCATTGATTGCTTATGTGACTGACTCATGATTTCAGATTCTCCCTTAAGTCCATTTGCATAATTCTCTAAAGTATGATGTATGTTTCATGGTCCAGTTACCTGTGTTGTGATTCATATATGATGTTATGTGATTGTATGTCTCCCCCACATTGCACACACATTTATCGCACTCACTGGGACGTAGTCTCACCCCACGTTGCGGGGAATCACTTTCAGTTGTGCAGGATAGGATTCCTTGATATCGGAAGAAGAGTTGGAGTTTTGCAGTGGGTCCTTGTGCCCCTCATGCTGCCTGTAGTCCTGGAATGTCTAAGCCTATTTAAATTATTTGATGGATAAGGATTGTAATTGAATTTGTAATGGATTATTATCATTGTATGTAATTGTATTATTCGTTTGTATGGCTAATATGAAAGGTTGAGTTTTTGGCCTTGGAGGCCATTTGTTAATGAAATAGTTTAGTGATTTTAAATGCATGAACTGTATTGGTGGTTTTGCTGGTTTTCAGGTGAAGTCGAAAATTGGGAAACATCTAGTTTTCAGGGGAAACTCTGTCGGATTTCCGACAGGAGTTTTGGGGAACCATGACACTCCGTGTCTAGGTTCATTTCCCTTAGATTTGAATATAATGTTTCATGTTGCATTGTAGATTGAATTGTAGTGAAAGCTTAAGTAAGCGTTGGATTACCTAAGCGATTGTATGATTTGTTCACCGATATTGAAAATGGCGCGAAATAATTTCAGAAATTCAGGAATAGTGTTTCCAACAGACATTATTCTTGGATTTAGAAATTAGGATGTTACAAATATTAGTTCCTGTTGAATGCAGGAGGTCTGGTGACAGATGCTCCTTTAGAGATATAGAGACCATAGCTTGTTGAGGTTTCCATCAAGGATCTTCTTCCTCAGCACTTGTTAGATGCTCAACCCGAGGTTGAGCTCTGATACCAACTGTAGAAACCACAAGAAACACTAGAAAGGGGGTTGAATAGTATTTTATATGTTCAAACAGATTTTATGAAAACCTTTTCACAAGCAGAACTTTTCATAAAGAATTTTTAGTAACTTACTGAAACTGAGCGTTAAGGTACTTGCTGAAGTGGCTTCAGTAGGTCCAGAAAATAGTTTTGGAAACTTGTTTTTAAAGAACGTTTGAATTTGTTCTCAGTTCAAACTTATAAAACAGATTACTCAGAACCCTCCAATTAGTTTAAATAACATATATAACGAGATAAGGATAGAGAAGACTTAGCCAAGAGATTTATCCTGGTTCACTCACATCCACCGTGAGCTATGTCCAGCCCCAATGCCAAACCAACATAGGATTTCCACTAACTGATCAGTTACAAGTATTCTTTTTCAGACAAGCCTCTCCAGGCTCAAACCAAGTATTGTTTTACAGACAAGCCTCTCCAGGTGATAAGTGTCAATTATATGATATATTCTTGTATTTTTACTGCACTTATCAAGGGTAAAATAGTAATTTATGCCTCAAAATAATCCTTTTTTATTAATAATTGTAACAATTGTGTTTATTTAATTTAAATTTGAATTTGATGTTATTTTAATAGAAAATCTGTTGATTTTGCAGATTTATGAGAGAGATTTGAATGAGAAAAGAAGATAGCATTAATTGAGGATAGGATCTGCAGATTTGAAGTTTAAATGAAAGCAAATAAAGATAAGATCAGCAACCATTTAAACAAGGATTCTGCGGATAACTTCCCAATTTAAATTCAAAGTCAAGATAAACACAGAATCAGATCAAAAAGAGGGAAACAAGGAAAGCCAAGCAAACAAGGATAAGATCAGGAAGAGATCAAGTTAAAAATAAAGAGAATCAAGAAAAGCTGGAACGATAAATACGCTCCACCTGCGCTCAGCGTAGGTGAAGCGTAACCATCAAGATTCCTCTCTGGATCCTGCGCTTCAGATGTGCTGAGTGCAGGTGAAGCGCAAGAACACGATCATAGAGAGCTTTTGGTAGAGAGTCTAAGATAGAGGAGAGTTTTAGAGAGACGGCAGAGCAGAGCTAGGATTGAAGAAAAGCGTGACAGTTTCTTCATTGGTCTGTATGGCTACCATGCGTAGCTAAACTCTCCAATAGGGTTGAATGTAGTTGATTCAATCTCCAAGTGTATGTGAATTCTCTTTATTATTTATGAATCCCTATTCTATAATATCGGTACTTTTATACTTTGCTTAATGCGTAGCTTCCGCCTGTGTGCCGGAGTTATAGGTTGTTTTTATAAGGTGCATTGGTAAATGGTTTTGTAAATACAACAGTGAGTTTGGGAAAGCCTAGACATAGGACACTTGAATTCTGATTGGTAAAATTACTCATAGTAGTTACTATAGGAATATAGTGAGAATCAATGATTGAAGAAGTGTGACAGTCTCTTCATAGTAGTCACTATAGGAATATAGGGTGAATTGATAGTGTTAACGAACGAAAAAGTAGAGCAATCAAGCCGGGGTAATTTATCGCCTGGGAGAACCCGTATGAATTATTCCTGAGTATCTCGTGATATGGGACACCGGCATGGGATAATATAGTTTGGCTAGGGTATTATAGAAATATATTCTTAATTAATAGTGGAATTCACATATGTAAGGGGTGCGATGATACGAAATTCAATCATGATCCAAGTAACGCTATCTCACTCTATCTCTACTATCTCATTTATTTACTTTCTGCACAACAATCATCAAAAACCGTTTCCTACTTGATAGTCTGATCACTAATAAATACGAAGTGAACCGTTCCCTGTGGATATGATAACTCATACTTACTATTATACTGCTGAAATTTGGGAACGCTTGCCAGAATCTCATCACCTGGCTCAAAGACAAATATTCTTTCTTCCACCAAGCCTCTCCAGGCTCTCAGACACTTGAAAGTGTTTACAATTAAGTTTTGTTTAAGTTGTTGAACTTAGACAAGTTCAAGACTTAAACAGTTACAAGATTGTACAAGCTAACTGAGTAAAGACTCAAGATATATGAAATTTTAGTACAATGAACAGAGAGTAAGTAACACGAAGTTTGGCAGTGTTTTTGGCTTGATAAAATGTTCTTCACTCTCCCTCACTTTCTCTTTTTCCCACTTGAAGTTCTTCATGAAGCTTTATATAGGAGTTCAGCTTGAGTCCGTTGAAGATTGCTAAAACCACCGTTGTGAAATAGCATTAAATGCTGTTAAGATCATTGTGAGACAATCTTCTGAAAGCTTTTGACTTGAGCAGTGAGGTGTGCAGGTTTATTTCAGTTCTAACACACAGCAGGTATAGCAGTTTCCTTTTCTGGTACGAGGATTCAAATATGCACAGAAAGAACTCTGTAATTCTTTCCTTAAATGAAACAAACTTTCTTAAGACGTATAGGATGCAAAAAAGTCTTAAGCAGATAGATTTCTGACTTTGGTCAAATTCCACGTAGAGAGTCTTCAGCAGATCTCCTTGATTCAGATAACACATCTCTTTCAGAGGGTTGAATACTTTCAGCAGGATCTCATCCTTCAGAAGGTTGCACCACTTCAGAGGGTTGCTCCTTCAGAGAGTTGTTGAAACACATGAAATACCCTTAAGAGAATTTGTATCGTTATCAATATTCTTTAACCAAGTTTGTTACTCATTAAAACTTAGGATTTGTGAGACTTAAACATTATTAATCTCTTAATAATATTTTGAGACTCAACACTTCATGGATCAAGACAGGATGTTGTTCATGATAACATTGATCCATCATACATTTGGAGGAATTGGAAGTGTTGACATTAACAAAAAATATGAGGCTTCAAATTGGCTGCTCTAACTTGGATGTAGAAGAAATAAAATTATTCTCAAAATGGGTGCTTAGTATTGGAGATGGAACCATTGGGGAACCAAATGATGGAGAGATTAGTATTGAAATTCTAAATGATTTGCTAATATCAAATATTGTTGATACTATTGTTTCAATCATGGATAATACTTATCCCTCATTATTACAAAACATGCATAACCCATCCTTCTTTCAACAGCGAGCTATTTTAGCTCCAACAAATGACATTGTGATCAACTTGAATCAATATATGCACGTTGTCATTGCTTCCTGGAGAAGAAAGAACATACCTAAGTTTTGATTGTCCGTGACAGAGAGTGTTGATTTTAATACTCCTGATGATATTCACACTCCAAAATTTTTAAATACAATTAATTTATATGGGCTTCTAAATCATTTCTTAAAGTTGAAAGTTGGTGCACCGGTAATGTTGTTGAGAAACATTGATCGGTCTTCAGGTCTCTGCAATGGTAATAGGCTCATTATTACTCAATTAGGTACCTATATATTAGAAGCAAAAGTCATTTTTGCAGTGAACGTGGGGCACAAAATATTCATTCCTAGACTGTCATTGACTCCTTCAGATAATAGAATTACTTTTAAGTTCCAGAGAAGGAAGTTCCCTATTATCGTATCATTTGCCATGATTATCAATAAAAGTCAAGGTCAATCTTTGGAACATGTTGGAATTTACATGCCAAAGTCTGTCTTCTCCCATGGGCAATTATATGTTGTAGTATCCAGATCAGTTACACATAGAGGATGATTGAAAGTACTCATTACTGACGATAAATGACATATTTCGGATACAACTTCAAATCTTGTATATAAAGAAGTCTTCCAAAATTTAAATTAGGTTGCTCCTCAATTCTTTTACTTACAAATTATTATTATTATTATTATTATTATTATTATTATTATTATTATTATTATTTATTGTTCAAATCTTTTTTTTATATATTTGTGTTCAATCAATGAATATCATATACTTATCTTCTTTAAGACTTTTCAACTTTTTTTTGCAGGATTTTTAGGAAACATCTTTCATTGTCTGCTTATAATTTTTTATATATAGTGATTTCACTTCATATTTACGGACTAATACTGTTCTATATTAACAACTTTTATCTAGAAATATTTATTAAATCATCAATGCTTCAAGTATATTTCCTATTAAGACGTCTTTAGAATAAACTTTATTATAATCATTATTGATTGAATATTTTTTAATATTATTTAATAATTATTGTTATAATTAGTTTTACATATATTTTTACTTAAATTTAATACTCAACTCTCTATTATTTCTTTCATATCTCTTGTCCCGTGTATCACGTGGGTCACTCACTAATATTTTTAAACGGCAATGAAAGAAAAAAAAGTTTTTCCACTTTACTTTAAATTTATCTCTCTCTCTCCGAGCTAGTACTGAGAAAGTAATAAATGAAACATTATCTACAAAAAATTGGGTGATGTTACAATTGAGTTTTGGCGTGTTTAATCAATTGAGCCAACTGTGGCCATAAAATTATTACTTATTTTTTCTTTTCATGTTTCATAAAAGCTTATTTATATATATATTATAATCATTTTATATAAATTATTTCTATGATTCCCGTTCGACTAATCAGTTGAAATGATTGAACCGGTTAGACTTGAACAACTATAATGTTAAAAAAGGGTAGGTTTAAGATGAAGTATGTTCACCTGTTTCAGAATATAAAAATATATATAGTAATTTAAATTTTTAATTATTATATTTAACATTTATTTTATTAAAAATTGATATTAAATTGATTTTCAGATATTTTAATTAAGTATTGGCTAAATGAAAACTTAAAATGATAGTATTGTATAATGTAAAAGAAAAAATTCTTTCAACTTTAAATTAATAGATGATTCTCAATAAAACTAGTATATATATATTGTATTGTAAATCTATATTTTCTCTTAATTAACTAAACTCAAATAGACATATAAAAACTATTTAATAAAAAAATATAATTATTTATTTACTTTTAATAAAAAAATGTATATAATTTACCTTAGTGTTAAAGTGAAGCTTAAAAAAATCATGACGGGGAAAGCGAAAAGAATGTTCCACTACAAAGAGTTAAACATTTCATCAAAAAACTTGTAAGAAAGTATTGAGGATTACCAACATGATCGCCAGTTTCTAGCCACTCATATTAATTTAACTCAGAAAAGTAAATTCTGTGTTTGTTTCATAATTCCACTTCAAAGCTGGATCTGTCCAATCTAAAAGACACCGAAAATAACTCTGGCAATACATGTTACTTTACATACAATAAATGCTATCCTTATCTTGTTGGGAAAGTGTTTGTTTCACGTAAAAAATGATACGTAATTCACGTAAGGGAACATTGACGGGGTTGATGATAGATGTAATGAAGAAATTGAAAAAATAATGATAGTGATAGAAAGTTGTGTGAGTTATTTTAGAAAATTTTGTCCAGCGCTAGCTCATATTACTCATTGTTATTTTGTAGATGTAAATTCTTTTGTATATTAAAATAAGAGGATGGTTTAACTTACACCGATATAAGTTACATTAAGTATTATATTATTAATAACTACAAATTGAATGTGGTTTTTAATAATTTAACCATTGAATTATGTTTATTAATCACCATGATTATATTGTTAAATTTCGTAAAATTTTGACATTAATAACTTGATAATTAATCAAATGATTTTGTTTTTTATATATTTCAAATATATATATGACGTTAATCTTGAGACATCTCAATGACATATCCAATAATTTCGGATTAACGTAAAATTTTATATATATGAGTTATATGATAGTAACTTTCAATCCAACGGTTGATTACTTAATACAATGATCCATTAAAAAAATATTTAGCAGTGTAATACTTGATGTAACTTACACCAATGTAAGTTACATTAAGTATTACACCGTTAATAATTACAGTCGAATGTATTTTTTAATAATCCAACCATTAAATTATGTTTATTAATCATCATGATTATATGTGTAAAATTTCGTAAAATTTTGACATTGATAACTTTGCAATCAAATGGTTTGGTTTTTTATATATTTCAAATGTATATATAACGCTAATCTTGACACATCTCAATGACATGTCCAATAATTTCGGATTAATGTAAAATTATATGTATATGATCTATATGATAATAACTTTCAATCCAACGGTGGATTACTTAATACAATGATCCATTAAAAAATTATTCAGCGGTGTAATATTTGATGTAACTTACACGGGTATAATTTAATCCCTCCTCTTGAAATAATATACTAAAAAGTAATAGGAGTAACTAAGAAAGGGAAATTTAGGCTCTGGTTTAACCATTTTATTTACAGTAATATATACTTTATTTAAGGGAGGTGAGAAATGTAAAAAAAAAAATAAAAAAAATAAGAAAAAGAAGGTGAAATATGTATTAATTAATAAAATGACAAAAGATAAAAGAGATAAATAGTAAAATAAAAATAATACATGACAGAAAAAATAAAAGAGTATTAAAAAAACCATAAATCTTATTTTCTAGCCAATGAACCACCAAAAACAATAGGTAATAAGTAGCAAATATGTTTGCTATGAAAAATTTGCTACCAAGAATTTGCTACGAATTTATAACTTTAAAAAGTTAGTTGCAAATGGAATATTAGCTTATAGCTATGACAAATCTGTTGCAAATTCATAACTAAAATCGAACTACAGATTTATTATTATTCTGCTACGAATTAACTATCATTTTACTGGTTCATCGCATCCAATAATTAAATTTGTATCTTCATTAAATTATTGTAAATAAAATTTAAATTATAGTTTAATTTTTGACTATTTTTAGGGTCCACGTCTACAGCCACAATAATATTTTGTTAAATCTCTTTCCTGCTTAATTACACCCAAGTACTTGATATTTTAACAAAAGGATTCCATTTTCTTGTATAACCTGACTAATTATTTATATTTGTTTAATTTGTCACCGACTAGCGTCAAATTTGTTTTTGAATAATTTTTAATTTTTATACAGCCACACACACACACATATATATATATATATAATAGTATTATATTAATTTAAGGGGAAAATACACTGACTACCCCTTAGTTTTGACTGAATGATAAGGACCACACTCCTAGTTTATGAAAAACAAGTACCTCCCATGTTGATTAACCAAGTAGCATCTTTTAACCATTTAAAAATTGAGATCTCAAAAATAGCCTTGCATAATTGGCATCAAAGTTGGTGCAAGTAATGGAGATCTTTGATTATCATATCAGACCTTTTTCAGAATAATTGAGTGGCATTAGAGTTTAATCGTTGTAAGCATTGACCAATTTATGACAAAATTCAGACAGATTGTTCGTTTTGGTATGCTATGTCCTTCTTAATCAAACACTGCATAAGAGAATATTCATAAGAATACAAAAGGGAAAATAAAAGAAAAGGGAAATAACTCAAAATTAAAATCGGAAGGCAAGACAAGACAGGGGAATTAGCAAGCTTTCAATTCCATCTTCCTTGGTCTTTCATCACATTGCAGTGCTAAAAATGCATTTTACTTAGGTGATTGCTACCATGCCCTTTAGTGAGAGAGGGCATTGATGCCCTTTGTTGACCAACCAATGAAAAGCCTTCATTTAGTCCACCCATTCTACTTTCCCTATCTCCCCAATCTTTTCTTTTATTTCTGTTTTACCCCCCTTAAGTTATCTTTTATTATTTTTTCACCCATGTAAATTATTTTCCAGAATTGTGTAAATAAAACTTTTTCTAAAATCTAATACTAAATTAAAAGTCTTTTGAAATCATTTTCCAGCTTTGTTTTCTTTCTTCTTCTCTTAGTCCCCCTTCTCTGTTCTTCTTCCCTGCGTCCCCTCCTTCCTCTACTAACCTAGTTTTTCGTCATCATCATCGTCTACTATTCTCCGTATCTTACAATCTTTTTGTCGTTTGAAACCCTAAATCCATTTCGTTGAAGTCTCTGTTCTACGACCTTTCCTTTTCGGTTTACCGGAAGGAAAAAATTTCATATCAAAAAATCATATACATCGCACATTCGTCGATTGCTATTTTGATTGGGAAATGGACATTGCTTTGAATGAGGAGGACGGGTGAAACATCTCTGAGCTGCTTACGCGTTAGTTAGATCATCCTTGCTCTTTTCATCGTCGATTTTTTGATTCGTGAGACTCGTACTGGTATGTGTGTTTTTTGGTTGTTTAAGAAACTTATTAATTTTTAGGGTTTAGGGTTTATTGATTGTGCATTTAAATGTTACTGAAGAAGTTGATTTACTGATGAGCTTTTGTCTAACGTAAAGGAAATCGTTAATTTTGTCTCTGGAATATGGTTTTAGGAAGTCTTCTTATATTTGTTTTTGATATTATTTAGGGTTTCAGTAAAGTAGTTTCTTATTCAATAGTTGAAAAATTTGATTGGATCGGCTTTTTTGTTTTAGGGTTTGTCTGGAAGTTTGGTTGTTATAGGCATCTAATTTTTAGGTTATTAATCAATCAAAATGGAGAATTCTTGACTGTTATGGTTGAGGAAGTTATGTTTTTCGAATTTAATAGGAAGTCTTCTTTGATTGGTTTTTGATATGGAGTAGGGTTTCATTAGATTAGTTTCTTATTACATAGTTGCAAAGATTGATTGGATTGGCCTAAGTGTTTATGGTTTATGTGGAAGTTTGGTTGTGTGTAGGATTCAGGATCTTTTAATAGTCATTTATTTTAAGTTTATGTTGATTAACTTTAGTATGAAATTGTAGAATTGTTGACTGGTCTGGTTCATTAAGTTATGCTTTTAGATTTTATTAGGAAGTGTTATTAGATTTGTTTTTGAAATGGTCTATGGTTTCATTAGAGTAGAATCTTATTACATAGTTGCAAAGATTGATTGGATTGGCAAATTTGTTTTAGGTTATATCTGGAAGTTTGGTTGTGTGTAGGATTTATGATCTTGTCATAGGGATTTATTTTAAGTTTATGTTGATTAACTTTGGTAGTCATGAAATCCTATTTGAGATCATTGTTCTGTTAATATAAAATTGGAGAATTGTTGACAGGTCTGGTTCAGGAAGTTATGTTTTTAGATTTTATTAGGAAGTGTTATTAGATTTGTTTTTGAAATGGTCTATGGTTTCATTAGAGTAGATTCTTATTACATAGTTGTAAAGATTGATTGGATTGACAAATTTGTTTTAGGTTATATCTGGAAGTTTGGTTGTGTGTAGGATTTATGATCTTGTCATAGGGATTTATTTTAAGTTTATGTTGATTAACTTTGGTAGTCATGAAATCCTGTTTGAGATCATTGTTCTGTTAATATGAAATTGGAGAACTGTTGACAGGTCTGGTTCAGGAAGTTATGTTTTTAGATTTTATTAGGAAGTGTTCTTAGATTTATTTTTGAAATGGTCTAGGGTTTCATTAGAGTAGATTCTTATTACATAGTTGCAAAGATTGATTGGATTGGAAAATTTGTTTTAGGTTATATCTGGAAGTTTGGTTGTGTGTAGGATTTATGATCTTGTCATAGGGATTTATTTTAAGTTTATGTTGATTAACTTTGGTAGTCATGAAATCCTGTTTGAGATCATTGTTCTGTTAATATGAAATTGGAGAATTGTTGACAGGTCTGGTTCAGGAAGTTATGTTTTTAGATTTTATTAGGAAGTGTTATTAGATTTGTTTTTGAAATGGTCTATGATTTCATTAGAGTAGATTCTTATTACATAGTTGCAAAGATTGATTGGATTGGCAAATTTGTTTTAGGTTATATCTGGAAGTTTGGTTGTGTGTAGGATTTATGATCTTGTCATAGGGATTTATTTTAAGTTTATGTTGATTAACTTTGGTAGTCATGAAATCCTGTTTGAGATCATTGTTCTGTTAATATGAAATTGGAGAACTGTTGACAGGTCTGGTTCAGGAAGTTATGTTTTTAGATTTTATTAGGAAGTGTTCTTAGATTTATTTTTGAAATGGTATAGGGTTTCATTAGAGTAGATTCTTATTACATAGTTGCAAAGATTGATTGGATTGGCAAATTTGTTTTAGGTTATATCTGGAAGTTTGGTTGTGTGTAGGATTTATGATCTTGTCATAGGGATTTATTTTAAGTTTATGTTGATTAACTTTGGTAGTCATGAAATCCTGTTTGAGATCATTGTTCTGTGACAATCTAAATGGAGAAGTTAAATTTGTTGTAAATGTGGCTTTGGTAGAGTAGAATTTTATACTTTACATGCAAAATCTGCTTGTATTAGCCACTTTGTATATGCTTTGTCTGTTAGATTGGTAGGCCTGATTGAATTCATTCTATTAAACAAACATAGTAGTTAAGGAAGTTCTTATGATTTTAGATTTTCTTGATTGTGCATTTCAATTATTTTGTAGGGGTGATTGAAATCATGTTATTTAACAATTATAATGGAGAATTCTGCTTCATCTGGTGGTAGCACTGTCACCCCGTCAAGTCGTGTTGATTTGAATCAGTTTTGCATGTGTGGTGTTCCTTGCAAGATACAGACGTCGTGGACGGAGAAGAACCCAGGAAGAAGGTTTTTGGGTTGTGGAAACTATGGGATGTTGCATCATTGTCAATATTTTTCTTGGATTGACCAAGCAACTTGTGAAAGATCAACTAAAGTAATGAATGGGTTATTGAAGAAAAATCAGAGGTTGATTCGAGAAGTAGAAGAACATAAGAAACATGTGTTGTCATTAAGCGCTAAAGTGAAATCAAAGGGTTATGAAGTGGAGAAGTTAAGAAAAATGGTTGAGTCATATAAGAATCAAATTAGGAGTTTAAGTTTGTTTTTAATCTTTGTAGTCTTTATGTTTGCAATGAAATGGAACTTGATGATCTAAACTCATTTTATGTACCTTGAGGAAATTCAATATTATTACATGATAGTCTTGGATATATTGATTTGAACATATTTCTTGTTATTTGAACATCACATTTGGTAAGAGAATACAAGCAGAACAAATTACAGTTAAATAACAGGGATGGACAGAGGCATAGTTGTTTTATTTTATCTTATGGCTGTAATGATAACATGTTTTCCAATCAGGCAGTTAAACTAAGATATATATAAGCTGCATATTCTGAATACATGAAAGACTGCAAAATCCAAGTAAAATTTGAATTGGCAAAGCCTATCAAATAAGAATGCATAGAAAAAGGTTTAGGTGAAGTTATTGAATTGTCTGAATCACTTTTTCTTATTTGATTTTATCAAATTAGGTAATATTATACAATATCATTATATATAGATGGATGATGAGTTTTAAAAATCAATGGGATAACTACCATGTCATTGTTTTTGGATACTTAGAATCTGTTTAAATTGTTAACCACAAAGCTGAATGAAGTTTGAGATATACAAACTATGTATATGAAATTAGACTTTGAGTAATAGAATTATCAGTATTGGAAAATTTAATTTGAAGAATCTATGCAGGTAAAAAATTAGGTTGTTTACCAAAATTTTATACTTGGTTGCAAAAATGATAGGCGTTGAATGATTGTTCAAATTGTCAAACTTAACTATGTCCTTTAGGACACCCAAATACATAACCTAATGTGGTATTTGTTGAAATTTTGAAAATCATATCAGGTGAGGGGAGGAGGTTAACATTTTTTTTGAAAGATAAGGAATAAGGAATTTTATTGCATGAAAAGGAACTTTTCTATTTCTGAATCATTGAATTACACAATTACATTGATCTGAAACTGTAATATACACATCATCTATCATCAAGTGACAGGTGGGAAAAAGAGTTTTAAATGTAACAATTAAATTCCAATAGAACTTTAATGTTCCAAATACTTTCATGATACAGATACAAGTGTGTCTAATGAAATTTCCAATAGAAAAGAAAGGTCCCGGATATTGAGGTATCTTCTATCCCTATTCTGTGTAACCTCCCCTGTCCACCTGAAATTATAAAGTAAATAGAGTTTAGGTTCAATCCAATTAGAAAATAATAAAATAAATAAGTGGATGAGAATTGTTTTACCTTTTACTTAACAGGGTTTGGTCTAATTAACAATTATCTCTATAGTAGATAAATGTTGTTATTCAATCATTGACATAGATAAAATATACATGATATAAATTGAAACCATAAGAGAAAGTAGTCCACAACCAACAATAATATAAATAAAAATGTCCAAGTCTCGAAGGACATAATATCCAGTGAATCAGCAAAATACTACACCATAACAGATGCCACAATTATCCAGAACTGAGAATTATAAAACAGAACTCCATTCGTACAAAAATTGTTCACAAAAAAGGGGGATGAGTTCAACAAAAATATATTGCCCAAATCAAGCCTTCAATCCTTGCTTTCCTCATGCATTTTGTTCCAATCGTTAAAAGCTAGGCTGACAACTTCTTCTTTCTTCAAGTTGTAAGGCTTGATTATGAGATCAATAGCAAGTCTCGTGCGAGTTTCCCTATCCACCTGTAAAAGACATATGAGCACTGTGAACATGATTTTCATAAATGATATTAAGATAACTAATGAAGTTATATGCATAATTCTTACCTTTATACTATAATCATCATTTAAAGAGCATTCTGTCATCCATTTGCTAACCCAAACACCACAATCATTACTAAGAATAAAATAAAACGATGGTTAGAAATTTCAAAAAATGCACTATGAGTTGGAAATAACATTAAAAAGTTTGGTTAATGATATTACGATCCAGCCACTTGTCTTCCAATGTCTGATGGTATTTGTAGGGGAAACTCAGTCACCCTAGGCTTGTTTGTAACACTGAAATCATAAAATGACTCATCTTGGAACATCTCTTCCAGATACACAGCCTACACAAACAACATAGAATTAGGTAAACTTGTACATTTAATTTTGATCTCTTGGGTATTTGGAAACATGAAGAGACATATACCATTTTTTTTGCTTGCAGTTGTCTAGCTTCATTTCTGGCTTCACAAGGAGTCGAGTCCAACAAAACAAGTTTTTTGGCCTTAATGTCAGCAACAAGCAGATACCAATGCTTGTTCTCGTCATTCATAGGTATAAACATCTACAATTTCAGAAATATTTACACAGAGCATAGTTTAATTTATTATAACTATAGTTGTAGTAGAGGGAATGTGGGAAATTATTAATCTAATTCACTCATACCTTGGACAGGAAATCAATTTTACCCATGTAATCATCCTTGTAAGCATTCTTTGAAGCAGTAGGAGGCTTCATCCAGGCCAAGCAATATCTCTGATAGGTTGAACATATATATTATCACATTTATGAAAATAATTTGCATAAAGCAATAGAAAAATGGAATATAATGTTTACCGAAAATTCAATTGGTAAAAACCAACAAATTGAGTAAGGACAAGTTGCTCTAGCATGTTTAGTGAGCATTGCTACAACCAAATTCAAAACCTGTGTATTGAAAATTATTTAGACAGATAAATATGCACATGATAGAGTTGTATATATTTTAAAATAAAAAAGAAACTTACATCCTGGTGCATCTCCTGCCTGGGCATTTGAGACTTTATCCTGCATCTCTCACCAAATACTCCAAGCTTAGATGTCACCAGTATTGCATACCTGAAAGACATTGTCATAAGTTAGTAAACTATTTTGATAAAAAAAGATTAGTATTATAATATTACAATACACATGAAATTGAAGCATCTTACTCATCCTTCAAATCTTCTTCATATTTAAGACCAAATATGAATGTTGCAACAGTTGCCTCAATCTCATCCAGAACCATGTCGGATGGTGGCCTAAACATCAATGGCATCCACTGTATAATAAAAAATGTCAATAATCACATAGGGGAAGTAAATCAAAATTTTAATAAATATTTGATGGAAAGTTGAATTAAAAATTGGATTTTACCCAAGGAACACGAATTCCTTCTGTCCTTCCATCATATTTTGCTGAGTGAAGAGGGTCCAAATTCATGTAGTAAACTGTGTTAATGTCTTCTTTTGCTCGAGAAAACAGATTTTTGGAGGCGCTTCCATATTTCTGCTCTTTTAGTTTTTCAGAGGTCTTGTTGCTGTTACTCTTGTTAGAAGTAAGGGGATTCTTGTTTGTGAATGGAGTTTCTGTTGCCTGTAAAGGAACAATTTGTTTTTTGCTATCAGGAGATCCTATAATTGGTGGTTTTAAGTTGTTGATGATTAAGGGTATTCCAACAGAATTTGGGGAAGACTGTACAACTTTGTTATTGCTGAAAATAGCAGTGAGCCCATGGACAACAGAAGATAATTGTTCCACAGATGTTCCAAGTTGATTAACCTTTTCTTCAAGATCCTATAAAATTTAGAAATTAAGTTTCATTAAAATTATATTCTAAATTAAAAAATAAAATTATAACATGTTTTTAAAATATGTTTAATGAATTTTTATTTACAACTTACAACTTCCTTTCCTGTTCTTTGAGCAACATTTGGTTCCCTTTGTTCAACAATGGGTGACTGTGAACCGTTTTCAGTGTCGTCCTTGTGTGGAGTGTTGGCAGATATTGGACTATCTGAATCTGTTTCCTTAATGAAATCATTCAGAGCGCTGTGTGCATTACTGTAAACAAGTAAAAAAACATAGTTAATAATCTAATAATGACCTTCTAAGCATATTTGCAAAATTCTGAGTCTAGGGTTTGCAATACCTTGAGGAAATCTCAATTATTTTCTTTGAAGTCTTCTTACTCATACATGATATGGTTCTTGTACCTAACTGCGAAGCCGGATTTGCAATCAAACGTCTACTCCTCCTAAGTACAGTTCTCCTTGACTTCTCGGCCGAGTCATTATTTTTAGAATTAAAGCCACGTTTGTAAGAAGGGGTCTTAGCCATTGTTTTGAATGAGGGTTTTTCGTTGAAGAGAAGATAAATAGGAGAGTTTTGAGTAGATGTAAGAACTGAGTATCCATGTTTTGGATTATATACAATTTGATTTCTAAGTGGGAGAATTCACTCACCGGACACAATAACTGCGCTTCTGTAATGGATGCAAGTTTTCGAGACGGAGGTGGAAGGTCGCGTCTGGAGGAGTTGAAACGTTTTGAGAGTAATAAGTATATGTGGCGCCGTTTATGCTTTGTTTCAAGACCACTATTGCCTACTTGAGTTGGATATTTGTATACTAGAAGGGATAAAGACTCTAATCATTTGTTTGGGTATCATCTCCCACTAATAGTAATAGATACGACAATATTTATTTGTAAGTTGCGTCACTTATACTATTATAATTACGACAATAATAATATGACTCATATTTAAAACACATTTGAACATAATAGCAAAATTTGAAAATGTGAATCTGAATTGAGGAGGAAAAATATGTTAAAAAAATAAAAAACATAATCACCCACTCCAAATCATATTTTATATATATTATAATAATAATTATAATAATTAATGTAATGTTGGGGTGACAATATTGATAGTTGGGGTGAGAGAGATGGTTACTTGCAAGAGAGAGAGAGCGATAGTCATATATGATATGAGAGAGATAGAGTGAATAGAAGAGAGAGAGAGAGAGATAGTCATATGTGATATGAGAGAGATAGAGTGAATAGAAGAGAGAGAGAGATAGTCATATGTGATATGAGAGAGATAGAGTGAATAGAAGAGAGAGAGAGAGGGAGAGATAATGATAGTTGAGGTGAGAGAGATAGTCATATGTGATATGAAAGAGATAGAGTGAATAGAAGAGAGAGATGGAGTATCATGTGTGAGAGAGAGATAATGATAGTTGGGGTGAGAGAGATGGTTACTTGCAAGAGAGTGAGAGAGATAGTCATATGTAATATGAGAGAGATAGAGTGAATAGAAGAGAGAGAGAGATAGTCATATGTGATATGAGAGAGAGAGAGAGAGCGAATAGAAGAGAGAGATGGAGAGAGATGGAGTATCATGTGAGAAGGAGGGAAAGATAATGATAGTTGGGGTGAGAGAGATGGTTACCTGCAAGAGGGTGAGAGAGATAGTCATATGTGATATGAGAGAGATAGAGTGAATAGAAGAGAGAAAGATGGTCATATAACATATGAGAGAGATAGAGTGAATAGAAGAGAGAGAGAGATGGAGTATCATGTGAGAGAGAGGGAGAGATAATGGTAGTTGGGGTGAGAGATGGTTACTTGCAAGAGTGAGGGAGAGATAGTCATATGTGATATGAGAGAGATGGAGTGAATAGAAGAGATAGAGAGAGAGGTGGAATATCATGTGAGAGAGAGGGAGAGATAATGATAGTTGGGGTGAGAGAGATGGTTACTTGCAAGAGAGAGAGAAATGCAAACTATATGTGATATGAGAGAGATAGAGTGAATAGAAGAGAGAGAGAGATGGAGTATCATGTGAGAGAGAGAGATAATGATAGTTGGGGTGAGAGAGATGGTTACTTGCAAGAGAGAGAGATGCAAACTATATGTGATATGAGAGAGATAGAGTGAATAGAAGAGAGAGAGAGAGATGGAGTATCATGTGAGAGAGACAGATAATGATAGTTGGGGTGAGAGAGATGGTTACTTGCAAGAGAGAGAGATGCAAACTATATGTGATATGAGAGAGATAGAGTGAATAGAGGAGAGAGAGAGAGATGGTTATATAACATATGGTCTTAGGACCTCATATTAATATGACTCATATAACCTATGGTCTTATATTCTTATATTTTATATGACTCATATAACCTATGGTCTTATATTCTCATATTAATATGACTCATATAACCTATGGTCTTATATTCCCATATTTTATATGACTCATATAACCTATGGTCTTATATTCTCATATTAATATGACTCATATAACCTATGGTCTTAGGACCTTATATTAATATGACTCATATAACCTATGGCCTTAGGACCTCATAGTAATATTAGTAATAACATACTTTATTAGTAATATGATTATTATTATATATTATTTATATAATTATATATATGTATATATGTAGTATATATGATATACTACAATTTACTATATTATTATTATTAACATTACATATATTTATACGTATATATACTACCAGCGTGTTTACCCCGTGCGTCGCACCTGGAATTTGATTTTAAAAGAAAGAAAAATAAAATAAATTATTATTAATGATAGTTTAACAATATATACAAAATATGAGTCATAAATATTTATAGTATATATATATAGTATATAGTATATATGGTATAATATAAATGAACAGAAGTTCATTTGTTAACTATCTGATTCAGGACTCCCAAGCCCTAGCATATGAAAACCTAAGCAGCAAGCACCCACACTCTCCTCTTACCCTTTCGTATTCCCCTCACTTCATCATCAAATGTCATACCCCTTCATTCTGGTGGCAAGCAACTCTTCGTTTTCCTCAACACACCCAATCATGGTTGTTCAATTTTCGAAGCATCTTCTCATTATGATATCTCTCTCTCACTCAATGAATTACTCGCACGACCAAATACTGAGACTAACATTTCATTCTTGTAATCCTAAAGGTTTTCTCTTTCATCTACGTAGTACCCAAACCCTTGTATCTTTTCATTTCCTTGTTCGACAAGTCCCTATCTCTTTGCCAAAGAAACAACAACAAGATGGCTAACAATGACGATGGAAAAAGACGTTTCTATCTGAATGCAAAAGGAAAGCGTCCACGCGAGTTCGACCATAGCGACTGTGAGTCAAGGTAAACCATCTCAATTTTTCCTGATTCTCATATTTCTGGGGTAATAGTTTTGGGCCGATTTCTTAGGGTTTGGTATTTATATTCTAATGTTTGTTTAGGATTTAGGGTTTATTATCTGCACATTGAACATTTTTGCTGTAATCCATGTAAAAGATCAATGTATGGTTGTGTTATCTTTATCTGATATAAAATGGATGGAATATTTCAGTAACAGAAAAGAAAATTGTGATAGACCAACAAAATCAGAAGGTGAAACACCAAACAATGGAAGCAGAAGCATGAAGGATTGGCTAGAACAATTGACTACTACAATGCGTGAAAAAAAATTGAATCCCCCAAACAACATTGTTGCTGAAATGGTTGCTTTGCTAAACAGACACTCCGAAACCAATCTAATAATGTCTAAGCTCCATGAAGATTATCATATGAAGGCAGAATCTGCTCCATGCGTCATTGGATCCTCACACAAAATTACAACTGATAAGGCTACTACAGCATGTTCAGACATACCTGAAACTAAGATTCCAAAGGTTAGTAATAAGGAATACACATTTAAATTTTGATACCACTTATGGAAAATAAAAATAATAATATAACTTACAAGTTGTTATTACTGATTCTGCTCAGTGGATGCCTGTTTTGTTCCGACCCCCTTCTACCATGACACTAAGTGACACGGAGGCTGAGATTGCAACATACATTTTCATGGGTGCTGATATACTTTCTAGGTGAGTTTTGATGACAGTTAGTAGTATATTATTAGAAATTCATAATGAATTCATTTAATTAAGGTTGTTGTTGTTTTTTTTTCTTTTTTATGTAATTTGTAGCAAAGAAAATCTGGTTATATCTCTTGATGGTCTGGCAATAGGGGATAGGCAGACCCTTATGACACTTAGGCTAACTAGCTATGTGTGCACCGAAGTGATCATGATGGTTGTTTGCCTACTTACTCACTACAAAAACTTGCTATGTGACTATGCATCTTGTTGGTTTTTACCTCTCCAATTCTCGGTATAGTAATCATTTCTATTCTTTTATATTACAAGATTTCTATTACCTCTGCAACTCACATTTAATTTACTTATTTACGAAAAATTTATAGGAACGGGCCTTGAATGAGAAGAACTGTACTGCTGAAATTTCAAAGGATTACAGATACCCTTTCATGGGGTTTGTTGACAAAATAAAGAAGGTGTGTATATTAATATACTTGTTTTTTTAAATACAATTTATTAGTTTTTTAACATGAGTCCATTATTGTTAAAAATTGCATATATTTATTCCTATCTATGATGAGGGTTTACATTGGTACCTGGTGGTAATTGATTTGGTAGATAATAAGTTGTGGCTGCTTGATTCTAACCCATTCCCTCAGAGGAATTCATGGAGAAGGCTAAATGCCAAAAAAATTGTATTCATCTTCCTTTTTATTCATATTATCCACCCTAAAAATATATATTTGACTCCTGTTTTTATGGCACTGCAGGCTGTATTCTTTCATGAATTGCTTATGGATAGGACCTTTTATCAATTCAGGACCACTGAATGCCCTTCAATATTTGAGTTTCCTTTGATTTTTCCTGAAGGATTATCAAAAAATTTAACTTCTTAGTAAGTATTACATTTTCATCCTTGCTGAATTTGGATATAGAATTTATAATAAAGTATTCTTTCTTATGAGCATTTTATGAGTGACACAGTGGAGTCCAAGTTGCAAAGTGGATGATGGAATGCATCTCACATAACAACTATCAGAGCGTAGGGGTAAGTCGTTAAAGAATATCAACAACTGTTGTTATATTTCTATTTAAACTTATCAGTTTTAAATGAAAATTAATACAAGATATATTTGTATTTGTAGGTAAATGGTGAAAGTCGGATGAGGTTGGCCTTAGACCTTGTTCTTGACAGACACAACCAAATTAGGAAGATAGTGGTGCAGAACGCGTATGAGAAGATCAAGTTGTTTAAACAGGAATGGAAAATCCTTGATGACTTTTGAATTATTGTTGCTGATTGGCTGATGGGCCTTTCTATTTTTTGGGATGTAATATGAACCCATTTAGAGGGATTTTTTGGTGTTTGTCCATATTCTGAACAATATTTTCTTTTTATAATCACTATTACTATTTATGACATTTCAGTATGTAAATATAATTCCTAATCGGAACCTATGGTTTGATATTCACGTATGCTATTTAGTTGTTTGATAATTGTTACCATGCCATTTGGTAGCATCTACCATGGTCTAGCAAGCAGCACAAACTTATATGTATTTTAATTACAAAATTTGAAGTAAATTAGGCTCTTTATTGGGAAGAAAATTGTAGACCAATATCCTTTCTCTTGTTTCCAAACAAAAGCAAGTATCCTTGCTAAATTTCAATGTTGAATCTTTGCTACTAAAAGCAGTTCATTTTTAAATTCTATATCTCCTTTGCCATAATTCTTGGACAACCTTTTTCTTAATAGGACCTCAAACGTTGAAAATCATGCAGCACATATTCATGAAAGTCTGGTGGAACAAAAGGGCTTGCAGAAAATGGAAAATCCTTATCATAAAAACTAAAATCCAAGGAAGATGGACTCCGAGGTCCTTGGAGTGGAAATCACCTTAATGTTATCCACACCATAAGTAAGAGCATAATACCAAAGTGCAAACTATAATTTAGATTGAAACATTAAGGCTCTTGCACCAATGTAAGGAACTTAACATCAAACTACACTGTTATTTAAGGATATTTTTTTCTATTTACAAACCAAAGTTCATAATTCTAAAAACAAGTAGAAAAATCACATACAATATTGTTCCTTCACTTCATCATTAGTAACAATAATCTCAACACCTTGGAATAATATGTACTTCAAGTTACTTTACAAAAAACTGTTTGAATAAAAAAAGTTATTAACAGGGCTGCATCTTCAGGAAAGGTATCTCATCGAGCATTTCATCATATTCTTCCATAATTTCATACTTTCTTTCCCTTCTTGTCACCTGACCCAGTACTGTTTCTAATGACGTTTCTGAGTAGATCATTCCATACAGTAGGCCTATTACCATCTTCATTGGCCACTTCATTCTGAGGATAACCAAAATTATCAAAATCAATATAACTACATAAATAAATTGACCATAGTACTTTGTATACATTGAAACTTACCGTGGACTGTTGAGTTGGGAATAAAGGAAACAACCCATGAGCCAGAGAACTCCCTTCATTTGGTAACATCACATTACCCTGAGATGAATTTGGATAAGGTAATGTAATAGACATACCCTCACGTATATGAATATTTCCAACAGAAGAAGGACCACCTCTTGGTACACCACCTGTTAATGGACCTTCTAAGTCTGCACCAATTTTTTTGGGAGCATGTATTCCTTGTTTTGCTCTGGAATGAGGTGGATTATTCCTATCTTCCTATTGTGACAAAACAACCAAATATCACATAACAATTTCAGTAGAAGATAAATAACAAACAAAACTCAATTAATATACTTAAAATTATTACAATACTTACTGTACTCACATAGACAGAATCTGAAAGCTGTGAAAGGGACTTCATCTTCTTTTTCTTCAAGTGACTATTAGCACTACTTGTTGCATATTCAAACTGTATACAAAAAATTTACAAATTAAAATTAAAAACAGTTCACAAAACTGAAATAGTATACACATAAACAATAATCATTACACCGTGACTAATTCTTCCTGAGATGTGATTGGAGCTTCTGTCTGATACACTGCGATCAATTGAAGTTCCTTCCTCACTCTACATGAAAAAGATAAAGCATCATTGTTTACAATACTTTAAACAACACAAATTTAATTTAAAATAACATCAACCTAACATAAACTACTAAGATATTACTTTGTCAGCATCCCTCATTGGACTTTCAGACTCAGCTCCTGAAACTTCATGATTAATGTTGACTTCATCTTCTGGTGGAACCAGTCTAGGACAAGTTGTGATGACATGTCCACTGGTTTGACAGTTGGAACACCTCTTTCTCTTACGCCTCTTCCTAGCCTTCGTAGGAGCACCTTTGGTCTTCACCACAGTGGGATCATGCACAACATTTATCTCAACAGTACTTGTGCTACTAACGGAACACAGATTCTCATACTTTTGTTTCAGCTTCATAATGTCACCAATTAACTCCTTAAAATGCTCACGTTTTTGGGAAACCATATCACAAATAATGTTACAGTGGGAGCTAGCAAGCACAAAACGACATACCCTCATCATATCAGGCTCTACCTCATCCAAACCATCAGCTATCATCATGTCATTCTTAACATCCTTCCTCCACCGCTTGCAAATCATACTTGGGGGTATAGCATCTATGTGCTCAAGTCTCATGGCACAAAAATGTGTCGACAAATAATGCCACAAGATTCAAACAATCGACAATCACAAATAAATTTACAATTCTCATCTTTATCATAAACAACAAAATATTCACTCCGAGGCTTACAATATTCATTTAATTTGAAATTCACTTTCTCACCATTTACTAAACGTTCAATTACATTTAATCCCCCTGCCTTTTCAATTTCATACTTCACATCTTTAAAAATATCCAAAGTGAATACCTTAGACGCTTGATGCTCAATCTTTTGTAGAGAAGTAGTGAGAACGGGTACAGTATACAAAGAATTAAAGTCTGAAGTCAGTTCTTTGTACCTATATTCCTTGAGAGAATGCTCAAAATTATGAATAAATTCAATAATTGTGTTTTTACTCCTAACATAGGTCTTTATCAAGGAATTTATGCCTTCACACTGAGATGTAGTTCTTATGTGGGCAAAGAATTTATCACGCAAATAAGCAGACGCCCATATTTCCTTAATATCATAGGTCTTCAACACCCATCTATTCCCTTATAGACCATGTTTATTTACCATTTCCTCCCAAAACTGTTCAAATTTTTCTGGTGTGAAATTACTGTACATTGCTTTCTTGAAATCATCCAAGAATTTAGGATTCTTAACATTTTCACATGCATTTTTATTCAAATGCTAGCCGCATAACCTATGAGATGCATTTGGAAATACTACCTTAATAGCTTCCCTCATTGCACCATCACCATCAGTCACCACTGTAGCTGGATGCTTGTTGAACATTGCTTCTGAAAACATTCTTAAAACCCACTTATAAGTATTGATTGTTTCATCGGCAATGAGTGCGCACCCAAATATAAACGTCTGAGAGTGGTGATTTTTGCCGGAAAATATCACCAGTGGATATTTATACCTATTCTTCTTGTAGGTTGCATCAAATGCAAGCACATCACCAAAAAATTGATAGTCTGCCCGAATGATTTCATCACACCAAAACAAATGAGTGAGTTTCCCATCATCAGAACATAAGAATCTTGAAAAAAACATTGGATTATTATCTGCCTTTCCTTGCAAATAACTTAACCCAGCCACTGCATCCTTATCTTTTATCCTACCCCTCTTAACCATATTTATGTAGTTGTATAAATCTTTCTTTGAAAAACCAACGTTTCTATAACCTCCTTTTTTATCAACAAGAAAACCCATTATCTGACATGGTCTAACACCATGAGAATGCAATGCATCAACTTGGGCTTTGTCCCCATCACTCAAACCACGATATGCAGGAATTAAAGGTACAAATTTAGCAGGGGTCAATTCATGGTTATGAGAGTCTAAAAAGGAAACAACCTTATATTTCCCAGTCTTATAATCAAACCGAACCCTCAACTTAGCTTGACAATTTGTTCGAGTAAGAGGCCTATGTTCCTTTTTTCGATCTAACCTAATCAAATGCTTTTTGTCCCTTTTACCAGCCCTACTACATAAGAACTGTCGCATTATGAGCATACCTTTACTGTCTTTAATTACATCATCCCTCCTCACAGCAAATCCATGACATCTTGCATAAGAAAAGTAAAAATTGAAAGCATCATTTTCACTACAGAATTCCAATGCAGATATATCATCACTTGTCAAATCAATTATCCTCCTTGACACCCCCCTTCCAACTTCTGCATCCATATTATCATTTCCCTCATCACTGTCTACCTCTTCTTCATTAACTTCATCATCAGAATCAATAACTCTATCATTTTCATTATGAATTTCATCATCGATAGAACTAGAAGAATCACTAAATATAAGGTCTCTATCATCATCCAGATTAACAGCCGAATCATCACTATTTAAATCCATGTCACTATTATACTGCCTAATCAAGAAAAAATGTATTAACAGCTTCATTGACAAAACCAGACAAAGAAAGCAACAAAATAAGGGAATTTCATAAATTAAACCTACTTTAAAATAACCAGAATGCTCAATTAAAATTGGGTTTCGAGTATAAAGTAATAAATTAACAAAATAAGGCACAATATCAACTCGTATGTTAAAATTACCTGTTGTTAGCTAATTCCAGGAAAAAGAAACGGTCCTAATGAATGGAACTCAGCAAGGAGAAACTCGTAAGCTCGATTGTCTCTGATTTCCTCGTCCTTTGTAAGAAAAAAAAACCCTACCGCTCAACCAAGAAAACACCCAATAATGACAGCAGGCAAAAGAGTGCAAGTCGATTGGAAGTGTTTGGGGTATGTGTTCTCAAACAAATGACGATGATGAAGAACCAGGTTAGTAGAGGAAGGAGGGGACGCAGGGAAGAAGAACAGAGAAGGGGGACTAAGAGAAGAAGAAAGAAAACGAAGTTGGAAAATGATTTCAAAAGACTTTTAATTTAGTATTAGATTTTAGAAAAAGTTTTATTTACACAATTCTGGAAAATAATTTACATGGGTGAAAAAAATAATAAAAGACAACTTAAGGGGGGTAAAACAGAAATAAAAGAAAAGATTGGGGAGATAGGGAAAGTAGAATGGGTGGACTAAATGAAGGCTTCTCATTGGTTGGTCAACAAAGGGCATCAATGCCCTCCCTCACTAAAGGGCATGGTAGCAATCACCTTTTACTTATGGTACAATAGACAAAATGAAAGACCAGAAAACCAAAGATTTCATGGGGAAGAAAATATACCGAAATATAGGAAAGATTTAATGGCCTCCAAGCAGTAGCTCAATGCTGCGAACTGGGTAGAAACGATGAAGGCAGCAACTGTTGTTGCAAACCGGGTAGGACAAGATGAAGGCAGCGGCTCATTGCTGCAAACCAGGTGGTTGTGCACCAGGTGCAGGCTTCTCGGCGCGATGAAGGTGGAGGTCTGGCGGTTCGACGCGATGAACGATGGGATGAACATGGAGAATAAATGCTTCTTTTCATTTTTAGTAGAGAAATGAGGGTATTACAGTCAATAAAACAAATATAATGTGAATGATAACAATGTGAACTTAAGTGACGTTAGGTTGAGGGTAGCATGTGTAACATAAATATTAAAATAAGGGTAGTAAGTGACAGGTTAAAAAATAAAGGGGTATTGAGTGTCATGGCAATAAATCTCGGGTTAAAAAATATGCATTCAATATTTGTGTTGTCACATCATTTATTGAATTTAATAACTCATGAAGTGTCACGTTCATTAAATAATATGGTTGCATACCATTGGATGTTTGTGTAAAGTTTTTACACTGTTAGTATATATTAATTAAATTCTCATATTATATATTTCCTCCTTTTTTTTATTTATAAAATACTTTTTATAAGTTTTTTATTTTTCATTTTATTATTTTATAATTTTAAGGAGATTGTAACATCCCGGAAAAATAGGACCAAAGTCCAACTAAATGTAAGTTAAAAAGGGAGTGAGAAGTTGAGGAAAGAGGAAGGATTTTGGGTAAGATTATGAAGATAGTGAGAATTTATGGGCATTAAGGATAGATTTAAGAGAGTAATTAAGTTAGGAATGTGTTTTGGCAAAGGAAACTAGGAATGTCGGAGTAGGTGAGAGTTAGGAGGAGCATAACCTCATAAACAATTAGGATCCTTAGTCTTAGCCTTATTGAAGTGAATTGATGAGATACATCATGGTTCTTGTGGAGTGTGCCCCATTGGGCTTCAACCAAGGTTGTTGCTCACTTTTGAGTTTTAAGTCCTATGACCTTTGCTCACTAATTCGAGAATATCTAGAGTTGAAGGTGTCCAATTAAGGTGATTCCACTTGGGATTGAAAGCTATGATCCGGGGCTTCAGTTTGATAGGTTATATGATAGGGTTCCAATCTATTTTGCACCTTCAAACAAGCGTATTCTTGCTCAAGTGAGAATATCTCGCTTGAGCGAATTATGCAGCAAAAAGGAAAGAAATTGAGTTTCTGCATATCTCGCTTGAGCGAGCCAGATCGCTTGAGCGAGAATTGTCCCGAGAGAGGGCTTTTTCTGGATCATTCTCACTTGAGCGAGACAGTTCGCTTGAGTGAGAATGTGAAGAAAAAGCATGCAACCGACACGCTCGCCCAAGCGAGAATATCTCGCTTGAGTGAGATTTCACTTATAGGCTCAAAACCCTTCATTTATTTTCCTATTTCTTCACTTATTCTTCTTCTTCTTCTTCTTCTGTTCTTTTAGAGATAAGTTAGAGAGTTTAGAGAGAGGAAGGGAATTTCTTGTAAGGAATGGGTGTTTTGGAGCTTGAAAGCTTGGAAGGGGACCTTGGATCTTCACTTCAAGCCTCTCTTCAACTCCAATTGCCTTCTCTTTGAGTACCTTTGAGGTGAGTACAACTCACCCACTTTCACCTTCCTTGATTGTGTGCTTGGGCATGATCCCTACTCTCTAATCCCTTTCTTTATGTTTGTAAATATTGGTTATTGGAGATTATGTATGTTTTGTAGATTGTGAATGGTACATGCATTGATTTTTATAGAACCTAGGTTTTGATACTTAGGGAAATTAAGGTTTGTTCTTATATTGATTGATAAGTTTATAATTATTGAGAATTAGAGCATGAAAGTAGGAATTATGTTGATGTAATTGTTTAAAAATGTTATTCAGGGTTATATGTAAGAAATTAGCAAGTTAAAATAACATGAATTGTATGTAATCTATTGAATTAGTATTTATTCAACAGGATTCTTATTAATTGATAATTCATTGAGATTATGAGCATTGAGATAATATAAGCCGGTTTCGACCGTGAGTTAATATAAGCCGGTTTCAACCGTGAGTTAATATAAGCCGGTTTCGACCGTGAGTTAATATAAGTCGGCTTCGTCCGTGAGTTAAAAATAAGTTATTATGTAAAAACTTGACTTCGGTCCAGTAATGGGTGGGATTCATCCCCGGGAAAGACGTTTCCCGTAGTCTGAGCTTAGTTCTAACTCCAGTTAAAGTGAGAAGATCATGTCTGCTGGGCACAACAGTGAGTTGCATCATAATTGCATCTACCTTGGATTGACTGTGATGTGTTATTTATGCTGTAATTGTTGTGTATTTAGAACTATATATGTAATTTTACATGGGGCTAAGATAAGTTTCTTCTATTAAAAGAATCATAATTTAGCTATGAACTATATGTTAGCATGTTTTAGGTATTGCATCTTATATGATTGATTTCCCCACACTGCATTTGCATAGTTGTACTCGCTGAGACTGTAGTCTCACCCCACGTTTCGGGGATATACTCTAGTTTGTGCAGGGAATTCCAGGTTATGGTGAAGTAGTGGAAAGGAACTGTGGAGCTGAGTTTTACTTCAGTGGAAAATATACTTAGTAGAATTAGTTTCTTATGTATTTGACAATTAAATAGTTATTGTTGTATATATTTATATTTATCTGGCCATGGAGGCTTAATTATAATTGTTAGAGCAATTGCTCCTTTAAATTGTATTGGTGTTTTACTGATTTTCAGGTTAAGTTTAAAATTGGTAAACACCCAGTTTTTAGGGGAGACTCTACTGGGTTTCCGGTATAAGTCTCGTGAACAATAACACTCCAAGTGTTGGTTCCTTCCCTAAGTTTAATTAAGATTTTCAGTTTGTATGAGTTTGTGATGTATGTACTAGTAACAACTTAAGCAAATCGTTGGAAAGCCTAAGCTTTGTTTGACGATATCGAAATTGAACGAAATAATTTCAGAAATTTAGAAATAGTGTCTCCAACGGATATTATTCCTAAGTTGAAAAATTAGGACGTTACAGAGATAATTTATTACTATTTTTGTAATTTATTCTTATTAACGTTAATGTATTTCTAATTATGATAATGGATGTAGTTAATGATATTAATAGGATAAAATTCTTGGACTTTTACATTCTATGTTACCAAAAAAATTAAAATAAAAAATTAAATTATTTTTCTCAAATTCAATAAAATTAACTAGTTTTGATATATATAATTTGATTAACTGTAATTTATAAATAGAGTACTACTATTATTTTATTATGATACAGTATACGCGGAAGAAATCTAAATGATTGAAAGGACAAAACAGAACTTACTCCACACAAAATTTCTCCACTGGCGTTCTCACTCCATTAATACATGGGAATTAATATACATGGACTAGATTCTCTCCTTTTCTGTAGTGAAATAAACTCCACATGCTAGTTTCCCTCTTTTCTATGATATAGGGGGGTCACACCCCTAACAACTAGATCACAGCGTATCATCTATCTAACATTATTAATCTTTTCCTCTCTCTCTCTTTCTACTCATACATATCAGTATTCCTCTCCAACATGTGAGAATAACACAACAGTTAGAAATAGAGATCAGTAGTACTTACTGTTTTCATTTCTTCCCAAACCAAAAATGAGTCAGTGTGTTCCCAGCTGGGATGTCGACGACAACAACACACCACCCCCCAGACTCTCTCTTCGTTCCAACTCCAATTCAACTGCCCCTGATGTCCCCATGTCTAGCTCTCTCCTCTCTATTCCTTTTCTTTACTTTTTTTTCTTCTCTCTCTTTCACACATCAATATGGTTTAGTTTTTGCAATCATTTTATTTATAATTGTTTAATTACTGCCTCCAAAGGATGCTAATTAAAGATTTAAAATATGATTTTTTTAATAAAAAATTATAATATTAATTAAATTTATAACATTAAATACTATATTATTTAATAAAATTTTTATTTTTATTGTTTGGGCAATGATTAGCATTATTCCCCTAATCATAAGTCTAACTACAATTGCAATTTCAGTTGTGTTGACTATTGGTTAATTTGTGTACGTAATTTGATGAATCCAGGCTAGACTATGATATTGCAGAACTGACATGGGAAATGGACAACTTTCCATGCATGGCTTAGGGCTACCGCGAGTGCCGGTAAAACCCGCCACCACTACTACTCCTTCCAATAAGGATACATGGGAAAAGCCTCGTGCAAGTGGCACCTTAGAGTCTATTGTAAACCAAGCCACTAGCTTACCCCACCACCGGAGCAAATCATCATCTTTTGTTGCCGCCGGTGGTGGTGTGTATGGGAACGTGTTAGTCCCATGGCTGGACCCTCACCGTGCTGCGGCTATCGCCGCCGCGGCAGCTTCGAACACGGTGACGATGGATGCGTTGGTGCCGTGTTCGAATCGGACGGAGGAGCAGAGTACGCAGGTCATGGATTCCATCCCAGGAGGACTTGGCACGTGCATGGTAGGTTGTTCCACACGTGTGGGGTCTTGTAGCGGTACGGCTACGCAGCAGGAGGAAGGGGCGTTACTTGCGGAGGCGGCAAAGCGTGCGAGGGTGCCAAACGTGCCGGTGAGTAGCAAGGATCAGAGTGTGAGTGGAAGCAGGCACGTGACACTTGACACGTGTGACAGAGAATTTGGTGTGGGTTTCACTTCCACCTCCATAGGGTCGTTGGAAAATACAAGCTCAGCAAAGCAGTGCACTAAGACCACCACTGTTGATGACCACGATTCTGTTTGCCATAGTAGACCAATGGTATATAACAATCCACTTTATTCTATATATATTCCATATTTTTCCCTATATAAATAAGAGATTAATATATATATATATATATATATATATCTATAAAGAAATTTTATAACATCTAATTATATGTTGCCATATTATTTATTAAATTTAATAACATATGAGATGTTATATTCATTAAATGACAGAGGTAACACATTATTGAATGTATATATAATTTTTAGTTAAATCTTATAAATAATATATAAATAATTGAGATTACATTTGGATATATAAAATTAACCTTAACCATACATTCATATATTATTTATTAATTTCTTTCAATTTTTCATTATAAATGGATAGTGATGATACCTTTCTCAGTCTTTTCACTTGAAATTATTATATTAAGTACAACTAATAAATTTGATGTGTTCCTTTTAAGGTTAAAATTAATTCCTTTAATTTTACCTCTTGCAATATCATTCTTATTTAATTTGATATGTGTTCTCTTTATGTACATAATTAAATATTAATATTTATTTTTCTGTTAATTTTATGATTTGCGAATTTTGCAAAGAGAGATGATGGGGAGGAGGAGGAGAAAAAGAGGGGAAATCGAAAATCTTCTGTGTCTACTAAAAGGAGCAGAGCTGCAGCAATACACAACCAATCTGAAAGGGTGAGCACTACTAGCTAGCTAGCGAATCAACTTTGGTAATATATGATGATATTTTAATAACAAAATCAAGAAATTGTTGTTCATTGGTTCATTTTGTATTGGCTTTTCAGAAAAGGAGGGATAAGATAAACCAGAGAATGAAGACATTGCAAAAGTTGGTCCCAAATTCCAGCAAGGTATATAGAATAGTTTGCAACTAGCTAGTGGGTTTTTTGCTGACTCAATGATGATATTGTATCTGTGGTATCAGAGCCAATTCTTTAGTATCTAATGGTCCCAATGCATATCATATCAGTTCAGTGAGAGAAAACAGTTGTTCTATGCTGATGTAACATTGTTTTTTCCCTCAAATTCACTTTCCTAGACTTCTAAGTAGCGGTCCCTTGCATATGGATTCGTTACTATAAATCCCAGTTCACATTGTGTTTTTGTTTTCATCTTCTTGGAGTCTTCCCCTAATACTATAAATCCCAGCTCTAGCTCCCTTCTATATAATTTTTTTCCCTAATATTATTTATATATATATATATATATATTATATTATATGTAGTAGAACATGTTTACTTGACTTTTGTCTAGCACTTTTTTTTGGTCTAGTACTTAAATATTTCAATTCTTCAACTTTTTTTTTGGGGTCAAATTAAATTCTTCAACTTGACTATCAATCTTCAAGCTTTTTAATTACTGCAAAATTCATGTTTATCTACTTTGGGCCTCTTTAGATTTGGATCTACCCCTCTAGATAGAGAGTCTAGCTTTCTTTCTTTCATACGTTTCTAGCTATTTGACTCATTAATGTCATGTGGAATTTGAGCATATAATTAATAAATTGTGCACATATTATTTTTCTACCCTTGTCCTTTTATATCCGGTCGAACGATTATTGTTAAAAGACGAATATTAGATAAATATACAAAAATAAAATGTTACATATAATTAATAGTAAAATAACTTAATATATATTTAAAAATTTAATAGTTCTACATATGTAATTATTATGTTTTTAGATTATCTGTATGAAATTGTCATTAATTTTAAAAGAAAAAGATCCAAATTTGTTCAGATACTCTGGCAGATAGGATAATTGTGGTCATGAACATTTTCCAATCATATATATAGCTATGGAAATTTGAGGGTAGTGTTTGGTGCCATTTGAGTCCACACAAAGTCCAATTAGTTATTGTGACACTTTGACATAAGGTTGTTAGGTAAGGAGACACCGAACTGCTACCACAGAAACCCTTTCCAGTGGTAGGCCCTGATGATCATTTATGCCAAAAACACACAGACAATTAACATTATTTATGCCAAAACAGGAGGAAAAAGAATCCACAATCCGGATAGACGAAAGAAGAAGAAAACAAAACATTTCAATGGCATCATGTTTGTTGCGTATATAACTTAATTATTCATGGATTAATTTAACACACAAATTAAGCAATTGTTGTAGAATAATAGAATTAATTAATTACACATTATGTTGTATATATGGCTTAATTGGTAGTATGTGTAATTTGATATATACTGGATTCATTAATTTGTGGTGGTGATTATAAATATTTATGGTGTACTTTTTTGTTACAGACTGATAAAGCTTCAATGTTGGATGAAGTGATAGAATATCTGAAACAGTTGCAAGCACAAGTGCAGATGATGAATAGAATCAACATGTCATCCATGATGCTGCCAATGACCATGCAACAACAACTTCAAATGTCGATGATGGCTCCAATGGGCATGGGGATGGGGATGGGTATGGGGATGGGAATGGGGATGGGGATGGATATGAACACTATGAATAGAGCTAATATCCCTGGCATGCCTCCGGTCCTCCACCCTTCTGCCTTCATGCCTATGGCCTCGTGGGATGGCGCCAGCGGTGACCGGCTTCAAGGGCCTCCGGCCAACGTGATGGCTGACCCTCTCTCCACATTTTTTGGATGCCAATCACAGGTCAGTAAATAATATTTTATATTGGGGTTGTGTTGTTCTTATTATATTTATTGGTTATTAGGAAGAGAATTTAAAATTTTTTAGTAACATTTATTTTCACACCCATGCAATACATCCACTTCATATTGATAGAGAGAAGGGGAAAAATTAGAAATGATAAATGTGATATTAAGCCGTTAGAAAAGGATTATGGGTAATTGATTCAAACTGTATATGTCTCATATCTTTTTTTTTTTGGTTCCATCATTGTGTGTGAAAAGAAAAATCACTAGTAATTCCATCGTGATGTAATTATTTACTAAATAAAAAAAATGTCTCCTATAAATGATATACGCTGTAGTTGTGTTATTTAATGAATGATACATATATGATTGTGAGTGAAAGAAAACAAAAATACAACAATAATTCTTTTGAATTTGACTAATTTATTATATTTTTTATATATTTATTTTTTATTTTCATCACATCAATTATTATATCTTTTATTTATTATTTTTCTATTTTTTTTCTTTCTCTTTCTCGCATCTTTCATCACATGTATCTATTATTTTCCTAAAAACTATAAGAAAAAAAGTAAAAAGAGGGAAAAAAAATCCTTTTAAATAAACATTTTACATTTATATAAAAACTAAGGATTGTTTTTTATACTGATAAATATGGGAAAAGAGCATAAAATCACCCCAAACTTTTCGCTTTTTGCAAATAGGCACCATGAACTTTCAATTTGTCATAATTAATCCTTAAACTCTTATCATTATTGCAATAGGTCATTTCATTAATATGAAGTTAAATAATTAACATAATAAATATCAATTTTTCAATATTTTGTGTTTCAAATATTAAAAACATGCATGTAAAAGAGTAAAATTTTCAATTTTTTATTTTTGAATTCGGTCAAATTTCAAACACATTTGAAATTCTAAATGCGAAACATGATGGTGTGTTATTTTAATTTAGGATTTTTCTATTTTTAATTTTTTAAAACTTTATTTTATATTATTTTTACATTTTAATTACAAAATCTTGAATAATTATGATTGGTTTTGTTAATTATTTAATATTATGTTAATAAAATGACATATTGCAACAAAAATAGAAGTTTAAGGGTTAATTAATACAAAATAAAAGTTCACGATGCCTATTTATAAATGGGTGAAATTTTAGGGTGGTAATATTCTCTTTTCCCTATAAATATTACTATATCCTTCTTTCTTATAAATATTGAAAACACCCGGATTTTGCTGGACTGACTGGTTGGTAGTGAATTTAGAGGCACTGATGATAAGGTTGTGGAAACCGGTCAAATCAAAAATCAAATTCATTGCGCCATTATTGTTGATTCTTGGATTTTTAGGACGGTGACAAAATTAATTAAATAATATGTGTATCTAGTTCATATTCCGTCACTCTCAAAGATAGTTGTAGAAAAAAGGGTCTCATGATGAGGTTCCGAAGAAATTCCTCAGAAATAACATTTCAAATATGTAGGCTTTAAATCGTGTCCACATCCCTTTATAATTATTTATTAATTAAACAAGATGCATCAATTTCACTATTGGCGCCAAATAGAATACCTTCATTTGGAATTTTGAAACCTCTTTCCCCTATCAGATACATGGTTATAAAAACCTTTTATTACAAGGGTGTTTTTTATTTTACATTTTATCTTTAGTTAATATGTATAAAGAAATTAAACATTCGTGTTATTTTTTATCTATATATATATAATGGTATAATTAATAAAAGAAATGTTGATTGTTAATTTGCAGCCCATGACCATGGATGCCTACAGTAGGATTGCTGCCATGTATCAGCAGCTCCACCAGCCTCCACCTTCTGGTTCTAAGAGTTGATATGTTTGGTAGTATTCTACAGTTGTGTATTGAATTGCAACAAGAATATATGTTCATATTTATTCTTTGTGAGAAATATATAGTATGTATTATATTAGATTTAAACCAAGTTATTATGAGAAACAATAGCATAATATAGTGCTTTCTTGGGGTGAGCATCTTATTAAGAAGAGGTGGCTCTCTGCTTTCTTAGTTACTTACAACTTGCGACTTGAATAATGTGTTTGTTAGTATTTTATTGAATAGATTTTTTCTTTATGGTTTACTTTTATTGAATTTCATGACTTGATTAAAGTGTTATTATTTTTCTGTTAATTAGCGTTGATGTACTAATTCACTATTTTCAATTTAATATATTTTTTAAAATTTGTTTCTCTGTTGCTATGATACATACCTAGATTCGGATTCTCTTAGTTATTATTTCAGTATCTTTGCTTAAGTTCTAATTATTTATTTTGAATTTTAAAGAGGAATGTAGAATTTTTTTTAATAATAAAAAATAATAAAAGGTTAAAACATATCAGCTCAAGTTCATAATATATAGTTTTATAATTAATTAGGTCTGGACAAATAGAAATGAAGTTACATAAATTCTTAATTAAAAATTTAGAGCTATTTCAATAAAGGATTAGTATTTTTTTTTTTAGATATAAAACAAATCACTTTAGCGGATGCATGCAGATTGCAGACCCAATATTCTTTTAAATGATTAGGTCTAAGCATATGTGTGTGGGGAACAGAAGATGCATGAAATTGGCTTTGCATATATATTGAATCAAACTTTTGCATTTCCTTTATAAAAAGTAGGATTCGGTTCGGTTATTCCAAGAATTTTTTCAATTTCACGCAAAGTTAGTACTTAAGAATTTTGCAACATCCTTCCACAAAGTCGTTCAAAAACAGTTGGATCTAGAAGGGTGATCAAGGGTTTAATATTTTTCTCTTTTCCAAAATTGATTTGATCCTTCATGCGGTAATTAAGAATATATATGCAGTTGCTGAGATATAACCTGAATGATGACTTATATCTATCCTATAGAGAAAAAGCAATAATCTTATACATGAAAAGATATTGAATTTTCAAATTAAGAAAAAAAAACCGTGTAAACACAAAATTATTGAATTTTTTAAAGAAGATAAAATTTAAAATATCATATAATGGTCCACTTTTATTTTGTCGTATTGTTCTGTTGAACACTTTTGCTATTAAAAGGAAAAATAAAATCATTTTTAATCGAAATTAGTAAGTGTACATTGCATTTATATTTTAAATGTAAAAGTAAAAATAAAAAAGTAAATATTTAAAATAAAAAATCTTTAAAATTATAAGAAATATATGTATTATTAATTCATATAAAATTTTGAAAAATATATATATAAGTGAAATTATAAAGAAAATACATATAATTAATTTCAAATAACTTAAATTAAAATTTTGAAAGAAATGAATAAAAAAATTATACGTGTCATCTTTTACGAAAATATACTAATTAAATAAATAAATAACTTTCAAGATAAATTAAAATACATTTTAATTTAGTATATAAAAATGACTATTTATTTTATTGAGAGAATACTAAATAACTAGGTTAGGGAGAATCACTTTTAAATCAATTCCTTTAATATATTTGTTTCGTAATTCGTGTATAATTTATTTTTAATTATTAATTTTAAAATTAAATTTATCTAATTATAAAAAAATAGACTAGATATAGTTGAGAATTTAAAACTTTTAATAAAATTAAAAAGTAATTTGAAAATATAAGAAATTAAAATTAAAAATACAGTTTTAAAATATAGATTTAAAAAGAAACAAGTTAAAAAAGTCTTGAAAGTTAAATATCTCACTTGAACTACTTATAACAAAACTTGTTTCACATTAGTATTTTTTTTTGTGTATAATTCTTGGTGGTGAAAATTTTCTTTGAAGGTTATTTTTGAAAGATTTTGATTGAAAGATTTTAAAGAAATTGATCCCATGAAACTAAGAAAAAGAAATTCGGAAAGGATCAGTGGGGAGAAGGGAAATCTGAAGAAAAATGGAAGCCTTCTTCATGGAAATGGATCCTCTCCAGCAACTGGAGGGTCCAGTAGGAGAGAGATAGAGAGAGTGTATGTGTGGGTCCTGTTGAGTCTTAAAAATATCATAAGGTTGTTTATGATGTTTTAAAACAACTAGTTCCCAAAGTTTTAATGGTTGACAAATTTGACTTAAATTACTTATCATAGATACACACATGCTTTAATGTTTTATCTATGATTTCAGCAAGAGTCACTATGAGCCTACATAAAAAGACTAAGTGTTGAAGCTGTCTGAAGAAGCAGAACTCGTCTGAAGAGTTGAAGCTGTCTGAAGTAGTTCAACCCGTCTGAAGTATCAGTGTCGTCTGAAGTCTTTTGATGACGTGGCACCTCTAGTCTGAAGTATTGAAGTCGTCTGAAGTCTCACTTATGACGTGACACCCTCTGCTGAAGCTTGTGAAGACTTTTCTGAACCTCTGCTGCACGTACCTTTTCAAACACGTTTATAGCAAGGAACACAGAGACCTTTCCTGGTGATTTTGAATTTCATACACCACTGAGGAAATCTCTGCAACGCAGCCTCTGCAACAACATTTGTAGCAGCCTTATGGCAAGAGAAACCTTGTACCGTGTCAGAAACATCAGAGCTCTCAGAAGCATGTCTCACAACGGATTAAATAGCATTTAATGCTATCTCTAAACGGTGGTATTTCAACGGTTTGAAGTTTGGGTATAAATACCCCTCCATGAAGACCATCAAGGACACGGAGAAGAGAAAAAGAAAAAAATTAAGTATACAAGAAAGCCCAGAGAAACATCACGCTGCAAGTTTTTACTCTGTAAAAACTCTCTGATAAAATTCGCTGTACACATTTTTATATCCTGAGCATACCTCAGATTTTATTGTACATTGTATTGGTTTGAGCTTCAAACTCGTATAGTTTAAAAGCTTAAACTCCTTTCTCTGTAAACTTTGTTTAGAGCCTAGAGAGGCTTGGTTGATAAAAGAATACTTGGTTGTAGATCCTGGAGAGGCTTGACTGCAAAAGAATACTTGGGTTGTAGAGCCTGAAGAGGCTTGACTACAAAAGAATACTTGGGTGTAGAGCCTGAAGAGGCTTGACTGTAAAAGAATACTTGTAATCTTGAAAGATTAAAAGAAAATCCAAGTGCTAGTTGGCATTGGGACTGGACGTAGCTCACAGTGGTAGTGAGTGAACCAGGATAAATTTCTTGGCTAAGTTTTCTTACCCTTATCTCTTGTCAATTCTTTTTATACTAATCAAGGGGTTAGAGTAATTAATCTGATATTTTATAAAGGCACAAAAACATCTTTTAAAATCAGTATTTTTAGGTCGTCTGAAAACTTCAGACAGTCCTTTAAGAGCCTGTCTGAAATCGTGTTTTTAACACCTGTTTGCGAAAAGCTTTCTAAAATATTCAGAAACACTATTCAACCCCCCTTCTAGTGTTTCCCTGTGTTCCTACAGTTGGTACCAGAGCTCTACTCAGGGTTGAAGCACCTAACAAGTGTTTGAGGACTGAAAGATCCAAATGGAAGCTTCTAACAGCAACAGGCAATACATCACAGAAGGAGCCTCTATCACAAGACCCCCAGCATTCAATGGAGTGGATTACCACTACTGGAGAGATCGTATGAAGTTGTTCATTGAGAGCAACAACATTGATGTTTGTGATGTGGTCACTGATGGAGACTATGTGCCTATGCAAAATGGTCTGCCTATACCTAAGACTGAATGGACCTTGGAGCAGAAGACTAGAGTCCAGATGAACGCTAAAGCCAAACTCTATCTGATATGTTCCTTGAATAAATCAGAATATGAGAAGGTCCATGGATGCACTTCTGCCAAGGAGATTTGGGATACTCTTGCAGCAGCCCATGAAGTGACTGAAACTGTCAAGCAATCCAAAATCAACATTCTTATACATCAGTATGAGATGTTTAAGATGGAAGAAACTGAAACTATTGACCAAATGTTTGGGAGGTTTCAGACCATAACCAATGGACTCAGGTCCTTAGGAAGAACCTATGAATCTGGAGACAACAACAGGAAGATTCTAAGAAGTCTACCTAAGTCCTGGAGACCCAAAGTCACTGCCATTCAAGAGGCAAGAGATTTGAACTCTCTGAGAATGGAAGAACTGTTGGGATCTCTCAAAGTCCATGAACTTGAGCTTGGAGAAGATGACAACAAGAAGAAGTCTCTAGCTCTAAACTCCAAGGCCAAACAGTCTAGGCATGGCAGCATGAAGGCTATGCAAGCTGAGGAAACTTCAGAAGCAGATGAAGATTCTGAAGACAGCTCAGAAGATGAAAATGATCTTGCTCTTTTAAGCAGAAAGATCAAGAGAATGTTGCAGAATAGAGGAAAGTTCAGAAAGAACCAACCTTCATCATCCAAATCAGGTAAGACAGGTAAAGAGTCTAACTCTGATAAAATTATTTGCTTTGAATGTAAGCAACCAGGACATATGAAGGCTGATTGCCCAAGACTGAAGAAAAACAACTTCAAGAAGAAGAAGTTTTTCAAAAAGAAGAAAGGTCTTATGGAAACATGGGAAGACCTTGATGAATCAACCTCAGAAGAAGAAGACACTTCAGAAGAGGCAAATCTGTGTCTCATGGCTAGTCTACCATCCTCAGACAGCTCTGAAGCTGAGGTATTTCCTCTTACTCTACAAGAGATGTATGATGATCTGGTGGAAAGTTCTCAAGAACTTTTCCAAGAGTATAAGAATCTATCCAAAGCCCACACAGAAATGTGTAACAAATATGAGGCACTTGAGATAGAACATATTATGTTCAAAGAAAAAGTTCTTGAGACTAAAAACTGCAGTTCACAAGCTGTGTCTGAAGAAAATGAGAAACTTCAGAAGCAGGTTGTGGAACTGACAAAAGATCTGGCCAAATTTGTCAAAGGAACTAAAAATATGAATATAATGCTTGGAAATCAAAGGCATTCCCTTGACAAAACTGGACTAGGCTTTTGTGATCATAACTTGTCTGAACCTCCTACTGTCTTAAATTTTTCTAAAAAGAAGGTTACTGGGTGTTCTCACTGTGGTAAGCCTGGACACAATGTGGCTCAGTGCAAACACAAGAGAAAGACAAGGCCCAAAGCTAACAAGAAAGGACCCAAAAGAATATGGGTACCTAAAAACTTAATTATTCCTATTGCAGATGTGTTTAACAGGACAAAGGAGACCCCACAAATGGTACCTGGACAGTGGGTGCTCGCGACACATGACAGGAGAAAGGTCTTTGTTCCAAAACCTTAGACCTAGAGCTGGTGGAGTGGTCACCTTTGGTGGAAATCAGCAAGGGAAGATCATTGGAATAGGGACTGTAGGTATATCTCCTTCATCCCTTATTAAAAATGTACTCCTAGTGGAGGGACTACAACATAATTTACTGAGCATAAGTCAATTATGTGACAGTGGTTATGTGGTATCCTTTACTAAGGAAGGATGCATAGTCAAAGACTCCTCTGAGCAAATCCTCTTTACTGCTAAGAGACACAGCAATGTGTAAAAAATTGATCTAGAGGATCTAGCAAGTCAAAATGTAAAGTGTTTCATTTCTGTTGAAGATGAAAAACAGATTTGGCATCAAAGACTTGGGCATGCCAGCTTGAGATTAATCTCAAGATTAGCAAAACACAATCTTGTTAAAGGATTGCCCAAGCTTTCATATAAATCTGACATTTTATGTGAAAGCTGTCTGAAAGGGAAACAAACAAGACACTCTTTTAAGAGTAAAGATGTTGTTTCAACTAGCAGACCACTAGAACTTTTACACATTGACTTGTTTGGTCCTATTAGAACAGAAAGTCTTAGTGGTAAGAAATATGGTTTGGTCATTGTTGATGACTATTCTAGATTTACTTGGGTGTTATTCCTAAGAAACAAGGATGAGACTTTTAGGAATTTCACAGTATTCTGCAAGAAGGTACAGAATGAGAAAGGATTCTGTATTTCTGTTATCAGAAGTGATCATGGTGGAGAGTTTGAGAATGCAAACTTTCAAATGTTCTGTGATGAGAATGGGATCTCACACAATTTCTCTGTGGCTAGAACACCTCAACAAAATGGGGTTGTTGAGAGAAAGAACAGAAGTTTGCAAGAGATGGCAAGGACCATGCTCAACTCATGCGGCTTACCAAGAACCTTCTGGGAAGAAGCTGTTAGCACAACATGTTACCTTCAAAACAGAATATTGGTAAGACCAATTCTGAAAAAGGCTGCCTATGAACTGTGGAAAGGAAGAAAACCCAACATATCATATTTCCACACCTTTGGATGTGAATGTTTTATACTCAACACCAAGGATGATCTTGGAAAATTTGATGCAAAGTCTGATAAAGGATTTTTCATTGGATATTCTGAAACATCTAAAGCCTATAGAGTGTATAACTCTAGAACTTTAACTGTTGAAGAAACTATTCATGTTAAATTCAATGATAACAAAGAGACTGATAGGGTACTATCATATCTAGAGGATGATTTTGCAGGAATGGAGCTGAATGACCACAGCAGCTCGAAGGATGAGCAGCTGTCTGAAGTACCTACTGTTACTAAACCTCTTCAGACAAATGTTGAGTCTCAGACAGAACAAACAGATGTGATACCTCCTCAGAAACCTGATTGGAAATACAAATCACATCATCCTAAAGAGCAAATCATTGGCAGCACTTCAGAAGGAGTAAGACAAGATCAAAATTCAAGATTCTGAATTCTCTTGCTCTCCTATCTGAAATAGAGCCAAGGAACATTGATGAAGCTCTGCATGATGAAGGGTGGATCCTAGCCATGCAAGAAGAGCTGAATCAGTTTGCTAGGAGTGATGTCTGGACCCTTGTTCCTAAACCCCATGGGAAAACTATTATTGGAACCAAATGGGTGTTCAGAAACAAGCTGTCTGAAGAAGGCAAGGTAGTCAGAAACAAGGCAAGATTAGTTGCTCAAGGATACAACCAGCAAGAAGGTATTGATTTCACTGAAACCTTTGCCCCAGTGGCCAGGTTAGAAGCAATTAGAATTCTTTTATCTTATGCTGTAAATAATGGCATCAAGCTATATCAAATGGATGTTAAAAGTGCCTTCCTCAATGGTCTCATTGAAGAAGAAGTCTTTGTTAGACAACCCCCTGGTTTTGAAGATATTGCCTTTCCTGAACATGTTTTCAAACTCAAAAAGGCTCTCTATGGTCTGAAACAAGCCCCAAGAGCTTGGTATGACAGATTGAGCAGTTTTCTAATCTCAAATGGTTTTGAAAGAGGAAAAGTGGACACAACTCTTTTTAGAAAACAGTCTAACAAAGATCTTATACTTGTTCAGATATATGTTGATGACATTATCTTTGGTTCAACTGACTCTTCATTATGCAAGGAGTTTTCAGAGTTAATGCAATCAGAATTTGAAATGAGTTTAATGGGTGAACTAAAATTTTTCTTAGGACTTCAGATTAAGCAAGATTCTGACTGTATATGGATCCATCAAGAAAAATATACAAAGGAAATGCTTAAGAAGTTAAACTTACATGATTGCAAACCCATGTCAACTCCAATGCATCCCTCTGCATCTTTAAATAAAGATGAGAAGGAAGAACCAGTGAATCAAACTTTGTATAGAGGAATGATTGGATCATTACTATATCTAACAGCAAGCAGACCTGGCATAATGTTCAGTGTATGTCTGTGTGCTAGATTTCAATCTGATCCAAGGAGTACTCACTACAAAGCTGTAAAAAGAATTTTCAGATATCTTAAAGGTACTACTAATCTTGGTCTGTGCTATAAGAAAAGTAAGGATTGCAGGTTAATAGGTTACTGTGATGCTGATTTTGCTGGAGACAGAATTGAAAGAAAAAGCACTAGTGGTGGATGTCATTTCTTTGGAGAAAATATGATTAGCTGGTCAAGCAAAAGGCAAAGTACAATTGCCTTATCAACAGCTGAAGCAGAATACATCTCAGCAGCCAGTTGTTGCTCACAACTGTTATGGGTGAAGTATCAGTTAGAAGATTTTAACATTACTATATCTGCTATACCTGTTTTGTGTGATAATACAAGTGCTATTAATTTGTCTAAAAATCCCATTCAACATTCTAGGGCTAAACATATAGAAATAAAACATCATTTCATTAGAGACTATGTTCAGAAAGGTATTTTTGATATTCAGTTTATTGATACAGAGCATCAATGGGCTGATATATTCACAAAACCTCTGACTGAAGATAGATTTAAGTTCATTAGAAATAATCTGAACATACATGCATTTTGAATGTGTGTGATCTGATCTGTCAAAAATGATGTATCTGAAATTTCAGCTTGTCTGAAACAAGTGACTTGTCTGAAATTTTGGGTTGTCTGAAATCTATATGGGTGTCTGAAATCTGTCACTTGTCTGAAGTAAACAAATGACGTGGCTTTATGAGATGGTTTAATTCCATTTATTTTGTCTCTTCCACTTCGCACGTTTTCCTATGTCTGCGCAGCCAGTACATGCCATCATTGCTGTATGGATCTATAAATACAGAAGCTAGTGGGTCACAAAATTTCACCGTTCACTATTCTGTAGTCATCTCTTGAGATCCTTCTTCTACAAGCAATTTTTTTTCTCTCTCAAGTTCTTCAGAAAACTCTTCAATGGCTCCTAAGAAATCTGCTGGAAGCAACATCGTGAAGACTAAGGGTGTAGTTCTGGAGGATCTTCAATCTCTGGGAATGGACTTATTTGCTGAGTTCGATGCAGCTGGGTGGACTCCGTATTTCAATCACAACTTGACACAGTGGCATGAGCAGAGTGTGCTGGATTTCTGGGCTACTGCCAGAGGAATACCCAATCCTCAGGGTATCTACACTAGCATCAAGGCCACAGTACGTGGTGTCCCTGTCTTTGTTGATGAAGATATCCTTGCTCACATCTGTGAGGTCAGGACTGAAGGAGTTGTATTCACTCCTGGCTGGGAAGCAAGAAATGGAGGACAGAAGCAGTTCACAGAGTTTCTGTATGGCACCTCTGAACCAGTAAGCTTGGATGCAAAGCATATGTCAGACAAGGCTAGGGTTTTGCATGCCATCTTAGGGTGCTCTATAATCCCTAAGAGTGGAAGCAGAAACCATGTTTCTGAGTTGGAGAGATTTTGTCTGATTCACCTACTGCAGAAGAAGAAGGTGAACCTCCCCAACATCATAATGTACCACATGCAGAAGCGTCTCAGAGACTCTGCTGGGAGCTTCCCTCACAATACCATCATCACCAAGATCTTGCTGCATTTCAAAGTCCCCATTAAGAGGCTTTTTGATCGCCTTTCACAACCTGTGTTTGGTGAATCAAACCTCAAGAGCATAGGAGTGAAGCTGACTCCAAGACCTCCCTCTCCGTCCATGAAGGAGAGCCTTCTTCTTGAGAAAGCTACAAGAAGGAAGACAACAATGGAGGTTCTTGAGAATGAACTCAGAGGAGACATAAGGAGGCATGAGTTGAAGCCATCAAAACCCTCTCCTCAAGCAAAATTGAAGAAGCTACCTGTAAGGAGTGCTGCTAAGGTAGCATCTGCATCTGTGCAGAGTCAGATGTCTGAACCTGTTCAGAAGGCATCACAAAGGCCATCTGAAATTGTGGGTCAGTTGTCTGAACTTGTACAGACTCCACAACCTACTTCTGAAATGGAAGGACAGGCTCAAGAGGCAGATGAAACTGATGCAGTTGTAGCTGAGCCATTGGCTGCATGCCCATCTGATCCTGAACTCATTCAGGTGGCAGCATTGGCTACTGCTTTGGAGCAGGAGGAGCTGGAGAAGAAAGCAGAACAAGAGAAGATTGATAGAGCTATTGCTATTGCTTCACAATTGGCCTATGCTGAAGATGATAGGCAAGCAACCATAGCTGAGGGAGCAAAGAAAAGGAAGAGGTCAAGTGCACCTCAGAGAAGGAGAACCAAAAGCAAGCTACTTCAGACTGCACGTGAACCTAGGGTGGCTAGAAGTATTGCCTCTCAGCTGATAGCAGAAGATGAAGATGAGAAGTATCAAAATTTTGTTAAAGCTCAACAGTATTTTAAAAGGAAAAGGGAAGAAAAACAAGCACAAAGGGAGAAGGAAGAAGCAAAGGCAAAAGAATCTGAGGTAACCAAGCCTCCCTACAAGAGAATTAAGGTGAGATTTGATAATGTAACTCCTTCACCACCCTCCTCACCAGAAAAACAAACACCTCATCAACCCTCTCAACCTTCACCACAACCTTCACCAAAACCCCTATCACCTGAAAAACAACCATCTTCACCTCTATCACAACCATCACCACCTCCACAAACAGAAAACCTACCCTCTGAACCTTCCAAACCCTCTGAACCTACCTCACCACAACCTTCAGAGAATCAACTCTCTGAGCCTACATTACCTTCCCCACAAACCCATGTCCTTGCTCTGATACCACTTTTACCTTCATCACCTCCACCACCTACACCTTCTCTGGAAGAAGAGCTCTCTGCTGAAAAAGAGCAAGTGCTTGCTGATGCTCTACAGTTATCTCTCCTTCCCTCGGATCCCTACTCACTGCCCAAGTTTAGCACCCTGTCTGAAGAGCTACAGTATTTCAGACCAGCACCTGCTGTATCCTTGCATCATGGCTTAATCAGGAAAACTGCTGCTGAAGTTAGAAATCAATACAGTGCTCTTTCAGGTGGATTAGAAAAGATCAGGAAGGGTGTTGTCCCTCCTGCACATACTTGGGCTCCCATCAATCCATTCTCAAATGATTCCCTTAGGCTGAATAATGATGAATGGAGTTTTGTGAGGCAGCTGAACACTGAGTCTGAGCTGTTTCAGAGGGATCTGCACAAGGGAGTTGGGATGAGAGGCTACAGGCCACCTAGAACTTGTTCAATCAGGCCAACCACTAAAATCTTGGTGAAACCTGATAGAATAGTTCCTAGGTATCCCTTAAAGGAAGAGAAATTCAAAGGAGCTAAAGTCTATTCAAAGAGAAATTCACCTCTGTCTGAAGTGATGAGTCCATCAGAGTGGGAATCTTTACCAGAGTTCATCAGAAACGAAGGAGGAGGCCTGGATCATCTACTTCAAGATTGGATGTGGTCCTCTTACTGGAAGATCAGAGAAGATGCTGGATCTTCTTCGGGATCAACTGGTCCTGATGCTGATTCTGATGTTGGACTTGGAAAGTCAACCAATGTCAAATATCACTATATGAGAGATCACTTTCCCCCACCTGCTGACTCTTTCAATGAAGATTGGGTTCTGCTGAACCCTATTGGCACCTTCTTTTGCCCTGTGTTCAGGCCATGTGAATACAGATTGCAGCCAGGATTTGGAGTGCTTAGATTTGTTTGCCCCTACATCCAGCTCATCTTCTATGAATCTGAGCAAGACTTGACTGAGGAAAATCTGAAGCTGAAGTCCAAAGTTAAGAAACTTGAAAAGAAGTATGCTGATCAAGAGCAGAAGACTAAGCATCTAATTGCTCAACAAGAGCAGATTCTTTAAGAACAGCAGCTTATCAGATCTGGTCCGCAAGAATTGAAAACCTCAGTGGAAGCAGCAATAAACAAGGCCAAGGACGACTTGATTTCCTTTCTGACTGAGGCCTTGCTGAAGAAGAAAGATTAAACTGTTAATTTTAGCCATTGTCTTTTGCTTATTTTCATGTTTATGACAAGTGTCTGATTGTCTGTTTCTTTATCTGAACATTCACTAAATACAATCAGTGGCTTATCTCATATTTTTATGAGTTGATTGTTAATGCTATGATATATGTTTTATCTGAATTTATTACTCTGTTACTGTTTTGCTCTGATATTCCCTTTTGATTGATGACAAAAGGGGGAGTATTAAAACCTAACAAAATCTGAATCTTAAGTGATTACAGGACTCAGGGGGAGTACACATGTTTTTTCTGAGAAATTTTCTGAGAAATTTGAACAAATGAGTGAAATATACCTTAAACAGAACCTGTTAAAGGATATTTCTATCTCAGGGGGAGCTTTCTTATTCTTAAAAACTGATTACAGATTTGTATATTTTAACCAAATTTGTTATCATTAAAAAGGGGGAGAATGTTGAGTCTCAAAAATATCATAAGGTTGTTTATGATGTTTTAAGACAACTAGATTCCCAAAGTTTTAATGGTTGACAAATTTGACTTAAATTACTTATCATAGATACACACATGCTTTAGTGTTTTATCTATGATTTCAGCAAGAGTCACTATGAGCCTACATAAAAAGACTAAGTGTTGAAGCTGTCTGAAGAAGCAGAACTCGTCTGAAGTGTGCTACCCCTAGTTACCACTAAAAGTACCACATGCATTACACGTGACCAACGAAGTAGAACGTAAAAAAATGCGAAAGTTTTTTTTTTTTTTGAAAAGGGTTTAGGTTTCATTGACCTATTACCTCTCTAGCTTTATTTTAAGTACTTATGAAATATCCTTTCCTTCACTTTCAAAAACTTATCTTTCCGTAAGCGTCGAAAGAATTAACACCTTACGCGCATCCACAACATACACATGGTTAAAGACCTTGAGAGAACATAAAACAGTATGACCTAAATACATACATATATATTAAGTAGCATCGATGTACCTCTCAAATACCCACATGAATACATTAAAACATAAGTTCCGGTAGTAAAATAAATGAGACCTCTAACAGAATACAAAAGAAGAGATTCCTAAATCAGAGCTGCGTACTACCTAGACTCAACACAACCTAGTCCTTTTCAGGTACAAGAGGAAGTCTGGGGTGCGTGATGGTGACACAAACTCCCCCCCCCACAGAACTCACACCTGCGCGGGATACCCGTCACCCTCCGGGTGCCCCTCGGCAACCATCTGATTCGTACCTGCATCGACGTCATGACGGAAGTCCTCGATACCGACTGTCAACGTGACGAGAAGAGCATAGAAAGAAGAGATAGAAAAGAAGGGTGAGAACATCACATGAACTCACAACATGTAGGATACAGCAAACTAGAGCACACACACAGAGGAAATCCACACAGTCGAATCAATAAGCAATCACGACATCTCATCATGGTGTACTCATATGAACGCAACTTTTACTATTATAATGCAATATCTAATGCATGCAGGCCCAGGGAAACATCACCATAGGCAGAGCACATAGCAGCTGCCCGACCATATATACACAACACGTCAGGAGTTAGAGTCTGTACTAGCATTGGTACAAAGAGCATTGCTTATACATTTTGGCCAAATCATTTAAGCGTTCTTCCAGACAATCTCAACTGACCCGAAAATCATGAGAGCGACAGGAATAGCTAAGCTGGGTTCCCCAATCTCGACAGTAGGAAGCTAGTCTACGTCACCTGAGATCTTCCGGGAGCTAGGCTATCCTCAGGGCTGGCGTCCCTTTTGAGGACCCACTGGCGTTCTTTGCAAAACCTAGTTGCACCCTTCCCAACCGATTTCACACTGTACCAAGTGCTACTGTTATATAGGTCATAAGGTTTTCAACCTCGAACATCAACAATGCTTCATGATGCATGTCACACAACAATGCTCACAACATTCACATCTTTACAGGCAAAGCCCATTGAACCATTCAACGTCACCACATCCCCGTGGCACGACCCGAATTCAATGTCTTTCCTTCAAGGAAAACCGAACCCTACCTTGGGTTGGAACCGCACTCTCTCACTAAGCTTCTCAAGTTTTATGAAGAAAGAGGGTGTTGGTTATAATCTTTTATAGTAGTTTGTACTAATGTTCTTAATAATCATGTCCACTTAAGTCCTATAATTTACTAAGACTTATGATTGTGTCTTATGGATGGTATTACTTATCCTAATTCTTCTTGTATAAATAATTAAGATTGGATTTAACTTTTAATCAATCTTCATTAACTGGGCTATAATTAATCTTAATCCTCCTTAATTAAGTCTTAATCTCTTCCTTAGTTTTGGACTAAGCTTTTAATTACATTTGATTAAGGTTAATCATAGTTAGTTAATTCTTAATCATCATTACTAATTAATTACTTAATACTTTTATTAAGGTTAATTAACTTTAACCTTAATTAATCATCCGTTACTTAATTAACTTAAGTAGATTATGTTAATTTAACTTAGGTAATTAGATTAGCTAAGTCTACTAATTAATTTCTAAGTTTTAATTTCTTAATAACTTGGATTAGAGTTGAAGTCCAACTCCAATCTAACCTTTAATTTCATAATCTAATCTTGATTGACTTTTAATGAGTCTTTAACTCCTTTTCTTAAAGGTTTTAAACTTAAATTAAAAGCCTAAAGGTTTTATAACTCTTAGGAACTTATTTTTAGTCATGGCAACCTAAAATATTGACCTTTAAGTTGACTTTTACTTGGTTGGAATTGGAAATCCGAATTTGTTTTATTTATTTTTAAAGACTTATTCTTAATTGCACTTTAGTCCTTTTACTTGTAAAATTGCTTCTTAGTCCTTTTGGACCACCAAAGCCCATAAACATGTTTTCAACATACCCTTGACCTTTTTAAGATCAAAAAGGTATTCTTGATGAGTTTCATCAAGAACAACTCATGAACATCAAGAACAACTTGAATGTTCATCAAAACTTCAAATTTTTCACAACATCCAATCTTCACCAAAACTTCACACATTCATCAACAAACAATCTAAATGCCAAATATCATACTAATCCACTCAAAATCATCAACATACACATTAAAGTTCATAACTCCATTTTCAAGCTCATAAACACTATTTTCCAAAGATCAATCATCCAAAACAATTGTATACCTTCAACCAACTTCATGCATGTTCATAGATTCATCATACAAACACATTCCAAGCACCAAAAAAATTTTGAAACACATGCAGTCCCAAAATCCCTCAAGGCCGAGAGCTATCAAAGGAAAAAGGGGAAAATTTTTCCAAAATTGTTTCTTGGCTTGCATGCACCAACAATCACAATCCAAGCACATTCCAAGCATCAAAACAAACTTAAAAACATGTAAACAACCCAGCTCCAAGAATCCAAAACATTTGCTCAAAGAAAAGCTCAAAAAGTGATTTTTTTTCAAGGAGAACAAGAGTAAAAACAAGGATTTTAAGGGCAAATCCTTGACTCTAGTTACCAATCCTACTAGAGTTCAAGTTCTCCCCCCCTTTACCTAAGGAATTTTCTGTAAAAATAAGGTGCAGTAACAGCCCCAAAAACAGCTCCAAGATCCTCCTCTTTGATCACCAACAAGGACTTCTACAAGGTTGGAGGCTAGGTGTTTAAGCTTAGGTTCAAAAATGGAACCTTTAGCTTGAATGTGTTTGGAAGAAAAATGGAAAACTTGAGAGAAAATGGGAAGGAAGCTCACAGCTGCAAGTGGATGAGAATGAGTGAAATGAGAGAAAAAATTCTGGTTTGCATGTGAAAGGAAAAGGAAGAAAGTGGAGTTTTTGCTTTAGGAAACATAAATGACACATGGCTTATTTGCTTGCACACTTGTCTTGTAAGGAAGGGGAAAATTTACAAGTGTCTCCCATGCACATTATTCTGCATGCACGACTGTTATGATGTGTCAAGGTGAGTCAGTGTAAATTTTTCTGGCCCGGATCAAGAGTATTCGGGCCTGGTTCAAGGGACAGGAGGGGCAAAAAGGTCATTTTCACAAAAAAACCCCAAAAATTCCCTAAAAATAGGAAATTTAATTCTAAATCCAAAAATATAAATTTTGATGATTAAAAATAATTTTAATCACTCAAAATCCAATAAAACACTCAAAACGGCAAAAATGGCAAAACGGTAAAAACGCGGGTGTTACATCTCTCTCCCTCTTAAAAGAAATTTCGTCCTCGAAATTTGTGCGTATCTTCTTGAAATAAATGAGGATGGGACTTCTTCATTTTCTCTTCCAACTCCCAGGTTGCATTCCCCTCATCGGTTGCACTCCAAATAACTTTCACCAACGGAATCTCTTTTCCTCTCAACTGCTTGATCCTTCAGTCTCCGATTCGCACAGGTAATACCTCATAAGTCAAGTTTTCTTTTAATTGTATTACGTCGGGTTCTATTACGTGCGAAGGGTCAGGAATATACTTTCGGAGTTGTGACACATGGAACACATTATGAAGATTAGAAAGAAAAGGTGGCAAAGCAATTTGGTAAGCAACAAGACCAATTCTTTTCAAAATTTGGTAGGGACCAATGAATTTAGGCGTAAGCTTTCGAGATCGCATTGCCCTACCAACCCCAGTCGTTGGTGTAACTATCAAAAATACGTGATCTCCTTCTTTGAATTCAAGGGGTTTCCTCCTCCGATCATAGTAACTCTTATGCCTGCTCTGTGATATTTTCATCCCTTCCTGAATCATCTTGATCTTTTCCGTGGTTTGCTGAATCATCTCAGGCCCCAACACTAGGCCATCGCCAGATTCAAACCAATACAAAGGTGTTCTACACTTTCTACCATACAGGGCTTCATATGGTGCCATTCCAATACTAGAATGAAAACTATTGTTGTAGGTGAACTCGATCAGTGCCAACAACTGATCCCAACTTCCCTTGTGTTCTAAAACACATGCCCTCAGCAAATCCTCTAGGGATTGGATAGTCCGCTCAGACTGACCATCTGTTTGAGGGTGATATGATGAACTAAGCCTCAACTTGGTTCCTAAAGCTTGTTGCAGACTACCCCAAAATCTGGATGTAAATCTAGGGTCTCTATCTGACACTATGCTAGACGGAACCACATGTAGTCTTATTACTTCCTTAATATACAACTGGGTCAACTTTTCTAGAGAAAACTTAATGTTAATGGGCAAGAAATGAGCAGATTTTGTTAACCTATCAACAATTACCCATATAGCATCAAAACCTGCAGAAGTTCTAGGTAAACCTACCACAAAATCCATAGATATGCTATCCCATTTCCACTCAGGGACATCTAAAGGCTGTAACTCTCCTGATGGTCTTTGATGTTCAATCTTAGCTTTCTGACAAACCAAACAAGAAGCTACATACTCAGCTACTTCCTTTTTCATTCCAGACCACCAAAACATCTTCTTTAGATCTTGATATATCTTAGTTGTTCCAGGGTGAATACTCAATCCACTCTTATGAGCCTCTTCTAAGATCAGTTTCCTTATTCACTTATCATCAGGTATACATATCCTATTTTTGAATCTAATAATCCCATCAGTTCCCTTACAAAACTCAGATTCTCCTTTCTTAGGGACTAGATCCTTCAAAACTTGCAAAGATTGATCCACTTCCTGTGCTACGCGAACTTGCTCCAAGAAATCACTTGAAATCTTCAAGGTTCCCAATCTTATACTCTTAGGACCAAATCCAACATCTAGGTTTAGGTCTCTAAACTTTTCTATCAGCTCTAGCTCCTTAACCCTCATTGCTGACATGTGCAAAGATTTCCTACTCAACGCATCAGCCACTACATTGGCTTTCCCAGGGTGGTATTGCAGACTAAAATCATAATCCTTTAAAAAACTCCATCCATCGTCTCTGCCTCATATTCAATTCCTTCTGATCAAACAGATACTTCAAGCTCTTATGGTCACTAAAGACTTCAAACCTAGCGCCATACAGATGGTGCCTCCAAATCTTCAGAGCAAAAACTATGGCTGCCAACTCTAGATCATGCGTAGGGTAATTTGCTTCGTGTGTTCGCAGTTGCCTAGAGGCATAAGCCACTAATTTTCCTTTTTTCATCAATACACCGCCTAATCCTTGTTTTGAAGCATCACATTATACTTCAAAACTCTCTTGTGGGTCAGGTAAAACTAACGCAGGCGCAAAGTTAACCTCTTCTTCAATTCCTGAAAACTATCTTCATACTACTGGCTCCATACAAAAGGTTGGTCTTTCCTAATCAAACGGTTCAACGGAGTTGCTATCCTTGAAAAATTTTCAATAAACTTACGGTAGTAACCAGCTAACCCCGAGAAGCTTCTCACTTCCGTTAAAGTCCCAGGTGCTTCCCACTGCAACACAATTTCTACCTTATCTGGGTCTACGCTAACTCGTCCACTATAGATCACATGACCTAGGAAATTCACTTCCTTTAACCAAAACTCACACTTAGATAGCTTAGCATACAACTTCTTATCTCTCAAGATTATTCCAAAGAATGCTATACTTCCCATTGGATCCTAGAAATAGGAGAGAACATGGCACGAAAGAATGAGGATAAGTTGGCTTAAATGGGTTAGAAAACTGGGTTTACTGAGGAGGGAAAGGAACACCAATGACAACCAATCCAGATGGAATTACTAGACACATGTAGCATTCATGGTAAAGTCCAAAGCAGATTGTAAGATTACCTATAGTCTCGGTATATAGATAGAAGCAATCTATCTTAGGGAATATTATTATTTTTTTTGTTTCTTATGGTTATCCTACTCCCACGGATTGTATTTGTCCCCTAGGGCATCCTTACGCGAAACGTCACCTACTTATCTAGTACTATTCCAATCCAATCATTAAAATCCTGCCTAGATATTTACTAATTTATATACCTTTCCTTGAGAGTCTAAGTCCATTAAGATTAATGTACAAACTAATCCTGTAAATTGGTATGACCATACTAAATCAACATGTAATAATTCTTACCAATTCCAATCTTAATCGTTTATGAGATTCCATTCACATACCTTATTCAATCTATAGGAGCATCAATCAAGTATACTCTTAGTCATCAAAATCAACACATACGATAATCGCTCATTATTTGACATATCTATTATTTCTACTAACCTCATGGAAGTGTTATCCTTACTTAGCTCATACCATTGTAGTTCTTGTAGTGCTTACTCGTGCATATAATTCTCCATCACATGATCTCTTTCTTCAATTTCCTGCGTAGTCTTGATACTAACAGATCATTTGCTTAGTCATACCCTACCATACGACAAAAATTCCTTAAGAACTACATCTTGTGCTATTGGCCTCAATACTTTGACATCCTTTGTCTTAAATCGAGTTTTTCCACTTGTTTCTATAAATCCTTATTTTATCAATCTGTTAGAGATAGCGATCATACTCTAGTGTATCTATCAAACTTCAATCATGACACTCATTCCACAGTCAAACCCTTTTAGACTTCAAGTTCATCAACAGGGTATCCAAATATACCTTAATTACTAATATCAAATCTCAATTCATATGTTTCTCATTCTTATCCTAAACTCCATCATTATTCATCCTGAGTATATCCAAAGTCATCAATTACTTCTAACTTGCTTTACCAAATTATATATATATATTTTCAATAACTGAATCCTCAAGAGCTATTAGTACAAATCCCCAAATTTCAAAACCTAAATAATTAAACCTCAATGATCAATCATCTTAACCTTGAATTTACGGCCTCGAATTCATTATCGATCCCTTAGGTTACTCATCTAAAGGAATGGGAACTTATCCTTAGTGGTCATCCTATCCTGACCTTTGATGTCTTACTCAGCACCTCAATCCACAAGTCAAATCAACTATTGGCTACACTAATGTACCATCTCAGGACCTAGAGGTCTTGACAAACTCGTTTTAGAAGCTTGATTACTTGGTTCATTCATACTACCTTAATTCTAATTAGGGTGTTAAGTTAATTCTTTTATGAGGTGTGATTTTATTCTACCTTGTCTCCTTCCCAGGAGATCGCCCATCTCAGGGTTGCCTCTTTCTGCCATGGAATCCTGCATTCGCAGAACAAGTCAACTTCTTCCGTTTCATGCAGAACCATTCAAGCAAGAATAAGCAACGCTACACACAGATCCTCATATTACTAAGATAGTAAGATGAGAGCAACCAATTCACACAAGGCAAACAATCAACACAAACAAACATTCAACACAGAGTAAACACAAAGAGAAGGGTATTGCAGACCATACCCGAGGCCAAAAGGAAAGAACAGCTCTGATACCACCTAAATGCGACACCCTTAGTTATACCGCTAAGAATATCACATTATAACACGTAACCAACGAAGTAGAACGTAAAAAATGCGAAAGTTTTTTTTTTTTTTTTTTGAAAAGGGTTTAGGTTTCATTGACCTATTACCTCTCTAGCTTTATTTTAAGTACTTATGAAATATCCTTTCCTTCACTTTCAAAAACTTATCTTTCCGTAAGCGTCGAAAGAATTAACACCTTACGCGCATCCACAACATACACATGGTTAAAGACCTTAAGAGAACATAAAACAGTATGACATAAATACATACATATATATTAAGTAGCATCGATGTACCTCTCAAATACCCACATGAATACATTAAAACATAAGTTCCGGTAGTAAAATAAATGAGACCTCTAACAGAATACAAAAGAAGAGATTCCTAAATCTGAGCTGCGTACTACCTAGACTCAACACAACCTAGTCCTTTTCAGGTACAAGAGGAAGTCTGGGGTGCGTGATGGTGACACAAACTCCCCCCCCCCCCCCCACAGAACTCACACCTGCGCGGGATACCCGTCACCCTCCGGGTTCCCCTCGGCAACCATCTGATTCGTACCTGCATCGACGTCATGACGGAAGTCCTCGATACCGACTGTCAACGTGATGAGAAGAGCATAGAAAGAAGAGATAGAAAAGAAGGGTGAGAACATCGCATGAACTCACAACATGTAGGATACAGCAAACTAGAGCACACACACAGAGGAAATCCACACAGTCGAATCAATAAGCAATCACGACATCTCATCATGGTGTACTCATATGAACGCAACTTTTACTATTATAATGCAATATCTAATGCATGCGGGCCCAGGGAAACATCACCATAGGCAGATCACATAGCAGCTGCCCGACCATATATACACAGCACGTCAGGAGTTAGAGTCTGTACTAGCATTGGTACAAAGAGCATTGCTCATACATTTTGGCCAAATCATTTAAGCGTTCTTCCAGACAATCTCAACTGACCCGAAAATCATGAGAGCGACAGGAATAGCTAAGCTGGGTTCCCCAATCTCGACAGTAGGAAGCTAGTCTACGTCACCTGAGATCTTCCGGGAGCTAGGCTATCCTCAGGGCTGGCGTCCCTTTTGAGGACCCACTGGCGTTCTTTGCAAAACCCAGTTGCACCCTTCCCAACCGATTTCACACTGTACCAAGTGCTACTGTTATATAGGTCATAAGGTTTTCAACCTCGAACATCAACAATGCTTCATGATGCATGTCACACAACAATGCTCACAACATTCACATCTTACAGGCAAAGCCCATTGAACCATTCAACGTCACCACATCCCCGTGGCACGGCCCAAATTCAATGTCTTTCCTTCAAGGAAAACCGAACCCTACCTTGGGTTGGAACCGCACTCTCTCACTAAGCTTCTCAAGTTTTATGAAGAAAGAGGGTGTTGGTTATAATCTTTTATAGTAGTTTGTACTAATGTTCTTAATAATCATGTCCACTTAAGTCCTATAATTTACTAAGACTTATGATTGTGTCTTATGGATGGTATTACTTATCCTAATTCTTCTTGTATAAATAATTAAGATTGGATTTAACTTTTAATCAATCTTCATTAACTGGGCTCTAATTAATCTTAATCCTCCTTAATTAAGTCTTAATCTCTTCCTTAGTTTTGGACTAAGCTTTTAATTACATTTGATTAAGGTTAATCATAGTTAGTTAATTCTTAATCATCATTACTAATTAATTACTTAATACTTTTATTAAGGTTAATTAACTTTAACCTTAATTAATCATCCGTTACTTAATTAACTTAAGTAGATTATGTTAATTTAACTTAGGTAATTAGATTAGCTAAGTCTACTAATTAATTTCTAAGTTTTAATTTCTTAATAACTTGGATTAGAGTTGAAGTCCAACTCCAATCTAACCTTTAATTTCATAATCTAATCTTGATTGACTTTTAATGAGTCTTTAACTCCTTTTCTTAAAGGTTTTAAACTTAAATTAAAAGCCTAAAGGTTTTATAACTCTTAGGAACTTATTTTTAGTCATGGCAACCTAAAATATTGACCTTTAAGTTGACTTTTACTTGGTTGGAATTGGAAATCCGAATTTGTTTTATTTATTTTTAAAGACTTATTCTTAATTGCACTTTAGTCCTTTTACTTGTAAAATTGCTTCTTAGTCCTTTTGGACCACCAAAGCCCATAAACATGTTTTCAACATACCCTTGACCTTTTTAAGATCAAAAAGGTATTCTTGATGAGTTTCATCAAGAACAACTCATGAACATCAAGAACAACTTGAATGTTCATCAAAACTTCAAATTTTTCACAACATCCAATCTTCACCAAAACTTCACACATTCATCAACAAACAATCTAAATGCCAAATATCATACTAATCCACTCAAAATCATCAACATACACATTAAAGTTCATAACTCCATTTTCAAGCTCATAAACACTATTTTCCAAAGATCAATCATCCAAAACAATTGTATACCTTCAACCAACTTCATGCATGTTCATAGATTCATCATACAAACACATTCCAAGCACCAAAAAAATTTTGAAACACATGCAGTCCCAAAATCCCTCAAGGCCGAGAGCTATCAAGGAAAAAGGGGAAAATTTTTCCAAAATTGTTTCTTGGCTTGCATGCACCAACAATCACAATCCAAGCACATTCCAAGCATCAAAACAAACTTAAAAACATGTAAACAACCCAGCTCCAAGAATCCAAAAAATTTGCTCAAGAAAGCTCAAAAAGTGATTTTTTTTCAAGGAGAACAAGAGTAAAAACAAGGATTTTAAGGGCAAATCCTTGACTCTAGTTACCAATCCTACTAGAGTTCAAGTTCTCCCCCCCTTTACCTAAGGAATTTTCTGTAAAAATAAGGTGCAGTAACAGCCCCAAAAACAGCTCCAAGATCCTCCTCTTTGATCACCAACAAGGACTTCTACAAGGTTGGAGGCTAGGTGTTTAAGCTTAGGTTCAAAATGGAACCTTTAGCTTGAATGTGTTTGGAAGAAAAATGGAAAACTTGAGAGAAAATGGGAAGGAAGCTCACAGCTGCAAGTGGATGAGAATGAGTGAAATGAGAGAAAAAAATTCTGGTTTGCATGTGAAAGGAAAAGGAAAGAAAGTGGAGTTTTTGCTTTAGGAAACATAAATGACACATGGCTTATTTGCTTGCACACTTGTCTTGTAAGGAAGGGGAAAATTTACAAGTGTCTCCCATGCACATTATTCTGCATGCACGACTGTTATGATGTGTCAAGGTGAGTCAGTGTAAATTTTTCTGGCCCGGATCAAGAGTATTCGGGCCTGGTTCAAGGGACAGGAGGGGCAAAAGGTCATTTTCACAAAAAACCCCTAAAATTCCCAAAAATTCCCTAAAAATAGGAAATTTAATTCTAAATCCAAAAATATAAATTTTGATGATTAAAAATAATTTTAATCACTCAAAATCCAATAAAACACTCAAAACGGCCAAAAAAAACGGCCAAAACGGTTAAAAACGCGGGTGTTACATGAAGAGTTGAAGCTGTCTGAAGTAGTTCAACCCGTCTGAAGTATCAGTGCCGTCTGAAGTCTTTTGATGACGTGGCACCTCTAGTCTGAAGTATTGAAGTCGTCTGAAGTCTCACTTATGACGTGGCACCCTCTGCTGAAGCTTGTGAAGACTTTTCTGAACCTCTGCTGCACGTACCTTTTCAAACACGTTTATAGCAAGGAACACAGAGACCTTTCCTGGTGATTTTGAATTTCATACACCACTGAGGAAATCTCTGCAACGCAGTCTCTGCAGCAACATTTGTAGCAGCCTTATGGCAAGAGAAACCTTGTACCGTGTCAGAAACATCAGAGCTCTCAGAAGCATGTCTCACAACGGATTAAATAGCATTTAATGCTATCTCTAAACGGTGGTATTTCAACGGTTTGAAGTTTGGGTATAAATACCCCTCCATGAAGACCATCAAGGACACGGAGAAGAGAAAAGAAAAAAATTAAGTATACAAGAAAGCTCAGAGAAACATCACGCTGCAAGTTTTTACTCTGTAAAAACTCTCTGATAAAATTCGCTGTACACATTTGTATATCCTGAGCATACCTCAGATTTTATTGTACATTGTATTGGTTTGAGCTTCAAACTCGTATAGTTTAAAAGCTTAAACTCCTTTCTCTGTAAACTTTGTTTAGAGCCTGGAGAGGCTTGGTTGATAAAAGAATACTTGGTTTGTAGAGCCTGGAGAGGCTTGACTGCAAAAGAATACTTGGGTGTAGAGCCTGAAGAGGCTTGACTGCAAAAGAATACTTGGGTTGTAGAGCCTGAAGAGGCTTGACTGTAAAAGAATACTTGTAATCTTGAAAGATTAAAAGAAAATCCAAGTGCTAGTTGGCATTAGGGCTAGACGTAGCTCACAGTGGTAGTGAGTGAACCAGGATAAATTTCTTGGCTAAGTTTCTTACCCTTATCTCTTGTCAATTCTTTTTATACTAATCAAGGGGTTAGAGTAATTAATCTGATATTTTATAAAGGCACAAAAACATCTTTTAAAATCAGTATTTTTAGGTCGTCTGAAAACTTCAGGCAGTCCTTTTAAGAGCCTGTCTGAAATCGTGTTTTTAACACCTGTTTGCGAAAAGCTTTCTAAAATATTCAGAAACACTATTCAACCCCCCTTCTAGTGTTTCCCTGTGTTCCTACAGGTCCCACTAGTGTATGGTGGGACCCACACATACACTCTCTCTGTCTCTCTCCTACCGGACCCTCCAATTACAGGAGAGGATCCAGACCCCTTCTTCATTGCTATTTTTAGTCAAGTTTTTTTAGTAAACTCGGAAAGATTAAAGTTCTTTCATGATTGTATTAAGAGACAAGTTTTTTTGAGTAAAAATTTAAAAAGATGGAAGTTCTTTCATGGTTGTTTTCTGATACGTTTTTCGAAATAAAACTCGAAAAACTTGGGGGTTTGTTTATGATTATTATGAAGTATATTTTATTGACAAAAATTGGAAAAGAGATGATGGCAACTGCCAGTGGACTTCTGACTGGTGGCAGCATATAATTCTAAGCTGAGGAGAGCTTAATCCTTACTGGGGCGCTTGGAGTTGAACCAAGCCATGGTCAACTCTATTTTTGGTCCACCTCATGGTCAACCTGGACCAACTTGACCAAGTCAACATGAAGTGTAACATCCCGATTATTAAGACTAATTACATATATGAGACTGTAGGTTAATGATTCTCAGAGTAACAATAAAAAAAGAGTAAAGAAAGGATAAGAGGAAGGACTAAGAGTAAAAACTAAGACAATAAGTTTCAGCATTTTCGCTCAAGCGAGAAAGGACTCGCTTGAGCGAATTATGCAGCAAAAATGTGAAAATGAGATTCCGCATATCTCGCTTGAGCGAGAACAGGCTCGCTCAAGCGAGAAACAGGGTAGTTTTGGGGGCTCTCTAGACGTTTTTTCGCCTAAGCGAGAAGGGGCTTGCCTAGGCGAGAAGCCTCTCGCTTGAGCGAGAATGTGAAGGATAAGTTATGCCACGACCCTCTCGCTCAAACGAGAATATCTCGCTTGAGCAAGAACCCACTTACAGGTTTAAAACCATTAATTAGGGCGCCATTTACGCGCGTTTCTTTTCTTCCTCATTTATTCTAGAGAGAGTCTGGTTCTAGAGAGAGAAAATGACACTTAAAGCTTGTAGGAGGGATTCCAAGCCAAGAGATTCATCTCCAAGCCTTCCCCAATCTTCTTTCCCAACCTTTAGAGCTCTTTGTGGTGAGTAAAGCTCACACACTTTCACTTCATTTGATTAATGCCTCTCTCATGAACACTACCTCTTATCTCCCCTTTCTAAAGATTGTATGTGAATGTTGTGTGATTGATATTTGTTGGTAGCCAAGGTATGAGGATTTGGCATAATTTTATTAGAGATTGATGTTAGGGTTTCAGATTTGGATTTTTCCCCTTTATATTAGCCTTTCTTCAATATGTTCTGTACTATGGTCGTGATGTACATATGATAATGTTTAATAAGACACTTGGGCCTTAGCCCCCAGAGATTAAGAAAGAGATAACAGACTTTGGTCCACAGAGTAATTGGACTTCAGTCCCCAGAGTAAAATTTGGACTTCGATCTCGAGACTAATGGTGGGATACGTCCCCAAGGAAGATGTTCCTTGTAGTCTGAGCTCAGGTCTAGCCCCAGAGATAGAGATAAGACCTCGTACTACCAGGAAACACAGTCCATGCATAACACGAGATATTCAGAGTATGATGTTTATGATAGAGCTTATGTTTACTGCTTTACATTATTATATGTGCATTGCATCTGCCTGTTTCTCTACACTGCCTGTTGCATGCTTTATTCACTGAGACCCTGTCTCACCACACGTTTCATGGACCTTATTCTAAATGCGCGGGTACCTCCATGCACAGGCCATGAGCTAGGAGCTTGGAGTTGTTGGTTATTATTTTGTAGTGGGAACGTGTATCCCTTTTTGATTAATGTTAGATTTGGAAGCATGGATTATATATATATATATTCTTTTGGTAGGGGATATGATTGTACATGTGTGCCCTTTACTCTCTTTTATGTCAGGACACATGTATGGGGGTATCCTCAGCTTGTTATTATGTATTGGATGACTGTAGCCATTTTGGCAATATTATGTATATTTAATTAGTTTCTATCATCATATGTTGTTTAAGTGAGCATTGATAGCTTGAATGATGTATGGTAAAGTTGTCTGATCCCTAAATGACGCGGAATAATTTCAGAAATTCGGGATTTGGTTTCCAACGAACTAAATATTCGGATTACAAATTAGGATGTTAGATTTTGGTATCAGAGCAGTTCAATCCAATTGGGGTGTGGATTAGTTGTTCCCGGAGTTTGTTATTATTCTTGTATGCATTGTTATGTAAATTGATAGACTGATCACCTTGATGTTTGCTTAATGATGTGTAGAGGATTATGGCAGGCGGTAGGAGAGGCCGTCCCAGGACCAACCCTTCTTCTTCTTCTTCTTGAGACCCTTCCCCGGATCCTGTGGCTGCAGCTCTTCAGATGCTCACCCAGATGATGGGAGAGCAGGTGGCGTCCAACAAGGCGCAAGTGGAGACCAACTGCCAGCATGCGGAGGCGGCTCGGGAGCAGGCTGCTGCAAACATAGCCGTCTTGCAAGAACTAATCCGAAGACCAACGGGGAAACCACATCCTACTACGGTGGACCCGTTTGTCAAAGGGTTTAGCGTAGTTCTGGAAACATAACCTTCCACAATTCAACGGGGTTTATGATCCGCACGTGGCGGCGAAGCTGGCTCCATGACCTCAACAGGATCTTCGATGTAATGAAGTGTGCTGATGACTCCAAAGTGGGGTTTGTGGTATATATGTTGAGGGGAGAGGCCGAGGATTGGTGGAAGACCGCTAGCGTCCGAGCCACAATTGCTGAAGCCTCGATCACCTGGGGGACTTTCCAGACCTTGTTCTTAGAGAAGTATTTCCCAGCGATTGTTCGAAGGTAGAAGGAAGTTGAGTTCCTTCAACTAAGCAAGGGAGTATGACCGTGGGCCAGTATATGGCCAAATTTGAGGAGCTAGTTAAGTACTCCAGGTACCTGCAGACAGTTCCAGATGAGGAATGGAGATGCACACAGTTTAAGGGAGGACTGAGACCCGAATTGTTGGATTGGGTTGGGACACTTGAGATCAGGGATTTCCCTACCCTGGTCAACAAGTGTTACATCACAGAGAAGAATCTGAAGGGAGCTGCACCACCCCTACTGCTGGACAACAAGGGTAAGAGGAAGTTGGAAGATCCCAACCAGGGCAAGGGCTCTAGGCCCAAGTGGCAAAGCAACACCGCTTTGGTCACTCGGTCAGCCCAATGCCAAGGGGACACTCCCAAGTGCCCCAAGTGCGGGAAGGAGCATCGTGGGGAATGTCTATACGATCAGACTATATGCTATTGGTTGTAAGGAGCCCGACCATATGAAGAATAAATGCCCGAAGAAGAGGGATGCTCCAAAACCCCAAGCCACTGGGAGAGTCTTCACCCTCAGTGGTGAAGTGGCAGCTTCTCCTGATAACCTGATCATGCGAGGTATGTGCACCCTAGGAGATAAGACCTTAATTGTATTGTTTGATTTGGGGGCAACCCATTCTTTTGTTGCATATGATTGTGTGAAGCAGTTAAACTTGCATGTCATTCCCTTACCTTATAGTCTGAATGTAATAGCCTCCGCCAAGGAGGCGATTCCCACTTCCCTTGTGTGTTCTAAATGCCCCACTGTGATACAAGGGAGGGCCTTCGAGGTGGGTTTGTTTTGTTTACCTTTAAGGGGTATAGATATAATTCTTTTGCATGAACTGGTTATCCCAGAACCAGGTCATGCTTGATTGCTACAATAAAGGGGTTATTTTTCCTATTCTCCCTCTTCTTCTGGGGGAGAAGCCACCTGTACTTCTGTCCAGTACCACTCAAGTGTCCAAATGCCTAAGTGACGGGAGTAGTTGTTTTATTTTGTTACTTTCCTCAATTATAGACTCCAGTATTTACTTGAGCAGTGTAGCCACGGTTAGGGAGTTTCGAGACGTATTCCCTAGTGAGGTAACCACTTTACCTCCGGACGAGAGATAGAGTTCACCATTGACTTGGTACCAGGCACAAGGTCCATTTCCAAGGCACCCTATAGAATGTCTCCACTAGACCTTAGTGAGCTTAAGACCCAATTAGAAGACCTTATAGCTAAGAAGTTCATTAGGCCTAGTGTGTCACCATGGGGAGCGCCAATGCTCCTAGTGAAAAAGAAGAATGATAGTATGAGGTTTTGTGTAGACTATAGGCAACTAAATAAGGTTACCATTAAGAATAAGTATCCCCTACCTAGGATGGATGACCTCCTAGACCAACTTAGAGCGACTTTGATCTTCTCTAAGATAGACTTGAGATCTGGTTACCACCAGATCAAGATTAGGGGTGAGGATATACCCAAGACTGCCTTTAGGCACTATGCCAAAATTGAGATTTACCGCGCCAAAATTAGCTCGGTTACAATGAAAAATCATGGTAAAAGAGAGAAATTTAGTAAATTACCGCGGTTCCGAACTTTTATCCGTGGTAATAGGTTTAAAATTATGTTTTTATATAAATATATTTTTAAAGTTCTATATTCAATTACCACAGTTCCGAATTTGAACCGGGATAAAAAACTTGCGAGTATCAATTAACGCGGTTCATTTTCGGAACCGCGCTAATTAGGTTTTAAAAATTTGAGCAATTAACGCGGTTCCTTTTTCTAAACTGCGGTTTTTTAAAATATTTTTAAAGGTTTAGTTCGAAACAAGGGTGAGGGAACTCACTGAGACACGATTAAAGAACAATTTGGTCTAGGGTTTCAAATTAGGATCCTCTAGAAGCAACCCACACTCATCCCACTAGGGTTCACATTTTCTAGCAACAAGCTTGAGAAAAATGAGAAAGTTAGGCGACACATGCAGTGGACGGGGAAGAATGGAAAGACAACCGTCGGTGGTGTGCGGCCGCGCAACCAGAGCACAACAGGAATTGATGGTGGACGCAACAGCAGCATGGTGGTGTAGCAGCCATTTCTGGCCGTGATGATGGAAGTGGGCGGCTACGTTAGAAACCAGAATGGCAAAGATGAGACGACAAGGGGGGAAGGCGGTGGTCGCGATGGGAGAGAGGTAGTGGGTTCACATTCTTGCCGCTTATGTTTGAGTTCTTGCAGCCTCCTTGTTCAGGTAGGAGATAATCTCAAACATAAATGTGTGTTTTCATCTCTATGTTAAGGATTTGGGTTTAAGGTTTAAGTTTTGATGGGTTGGGGATTTTCTCTCTGTCAACTTTTATAGGAATGAAAAATGGGAATGTTTCTTTGGTGTTTTAGGTTTAATTTAATTTTTGGTTCATTAGGGCCTTGTATTTGATAATGGTGAACCTTTTGTTGGATTTTCTGTCTATTATGTGTTTAGGAAATTAGGATCAACTAGGTGTCTTTGTTTTTTGAACAATGTTTCTTCAAAATTTAGGGAAAGTCCAAAAATAAATTATCAAAATTTTGGGACTGCTCTTTGGAGTATATGTCCCGGTGTTTGTATATTGCCTATAATCATTGTATGGAATTTCAGTTGATTATGGCTTGCTCAGAATTACATTACTTTTTTTCCTGACAAATTATTCTAACTTTGATATAGGCAATCAAAATCACCTTTTCTTTCAGTTCATAATGCCTTGAATTTCCTTATCTAATGTTTATTAAAGATAAGTAATGATTACATTCTAGTACTTGAACGGACTTTAAAAGCTAACAATCCTTCATTAAAGTACCCTTTTTTGTTGTGGTATGCAGACCCAGGTTCTTGCTTAAATTTTTATAATGCTTGAATTATTATGTGTTGGGGCTTGTACGTGTATGGTATTGGACCATGCTTCTACTACATTGTTACTATTGGATTTTTATTTTGGTGTGCTCTATGGTGTTATTGTATTCTTTACTATTATGCACTGTTGTTTTTTGGATGCTTGTTGTTTCTAATTTTTCTGCTGTCTCTATAAAATGTTGTTTAAGGTGTGGTATTCGTTCCCATGAGGTTCTTAGGGATGTGAAAATTGATTCTAATTCCAAGATGATCAAAAAGGTATTCTATACATTTCAATGAGGTGTGGTATTCGTTCCCATGAGGTTTTTGAATACCTTCAAGCTTTAAAGCTTGAATATTGGACTTACCAAAATAGGTCATCCTTTCCTTTGATTCCTCAACTGAGGAGAGATCCACCTTGAAATGTTTGAGAATGCAGGTGATGAGCATGGCAAAGGGCAAAGACGCATTCATTTTTACTTTTGTTGGTCAAGCTATGGTCAACCTTTGACCAATGAACCAAGTCAACATGAAGACTCTACTTAATTAGGATTAATAATTTTTAGGAATTATGATGTAATTAGGACTTTTGCTTGTAATTTTCCTATTTCTTCCTAGTTTGGGGCGCTAATTTGTGGCTTTATTGGCTTAAGCATTAGCTTAGCTAAATAGCCTTGGGGACATGGGGTTCAAGACCACTAGGATAGCTTTTTCACTCATCTTTATTTTTCCCCATTTTCCTCCCACTTGGCCGCCCCCTCCCACTCCTATATATAGGAGGCTCCTCTCTTGTATTTGACAACCTTGATGAAATAGTAAGGCATTATGCCCATTTTCTCCTCTTTGTGAGTTGAGAGTAAGGCTTGGTGGTGTGTCGCTCAAACCATACTGAGACTTATCTAATTCTCCTGAATTAGTGGCGTCTGGCATTGGACTTATCTGCTGTGGGTGGATTCTTGCTTCAGTGGCGTCCCTACCATTTCTTCCTCTCCACTTTTTCCTTCACTTTCCCTTATTTTCTTTTCATTTTCTCGCCCAAAATAGTCGCTGCCCTGCACCTATTTTGCGCCTTTACTTGCTTGTTTTTCAATTCTAATCGGTTGATTTTGCTCAATTCTAGATCCTACACCCATCCGGCTATCAGGGAGGTTCAGAGCAATTCCATGCTTCAGATGGTACATCACCATTAGGTCAGTGGCATACATCTTGTCAAAGGTTCTTTCACGTGGGATGATCGTTTTGGAAACAAGTTGAAAGAGGAAACGACCAAAAGGATTTAGAGCAGAGGAGGAGAGACTGATCTCTACTTGACTGAACAGAGATGCTCCTGTGCTCTCAGTTGGAATCCCAATCTGCTTTTAACATTGTTCTTCATTGTACAGCCGATTTCCTGAGATAGGTGCTTGGATGATTCCTCCAAGGATCTCCTCACTGAGATCAATATGAACACCCTTGAGATTTGCCCCTACATCAGGGAGACTTTCAGATGCTCCTTTGAGACTTGTTCATGATGCATAAAAAGCTCTGGTAAGCTTGGTGTACACGGGTTCAGACAGACTCAGGTACCCCTCCCATCCTTGCTTTCTCAGATAAGGGATTATGTCCCAGTTTATTTGCTTCAATTCCATGGGAAGAATAATTCATCCAGTGACAACCTTCCTTTCAGCAAAACGCCCTGTGAACTTTGATTCCATCAGGCCGTTTTCAAATAGATCAGATTGGAATGAGAGTTTCTTGCTTTTGCTTCCTTCTCTAAGCTTAGCTTTTCCCTTGGCAGTGGGTGAGATCCACATGCGCTAGGGATCTGGGCTTTTGGGTGTAGAGGTTTGTACGACGTTTGAAGCTATTCTTCTAGATTTTCTGGGTGGAGATTTGATTTTGAAGGATGGTTGAGATTGGGCTTGTGTGTACTCAGAGTCATACTTGGTTGAGGAGTGGGTGACCGTGTCAATCTCTCTTGACTTGAGGTAATAGCTCCATGAGATTGAGTGGATTCAGAAGACATGTTTTGTTTTGGGGATGAGGATGAAGATGAGATGTGAGATGAAGAGAGTTTGAGGGCTGGAATTTTGATACGCATGAGTAGATGATATTTGAAGAACTTTGCCTTTTATAGAAAGGAGGAGAGATAAGAGAGAAAACAACTTGAGAGTTTTGAGGTAGTTGAGCGGTTGAGTCTTTTAAATGTGCAACGACTAGTGGAGCGCCTTTTAAGGCTAACCGTTCCGCACTTACTAGCCGTTAGAGATTGTGGCTCAGAGACGGTTATGATTACTCCCATTTTAACCGTTTCATCTTACAAGCACAAGCTCAGTCCGAGTCTCATCTCAAGCTTAGTCTCAGGTCTGAGCTTAGTTTCAGCTCTGGACTCAGTCTCAGTCTTAGTTAGACTAACTTGAACATATATATATATATATAAATCATTGATGAGAGTGCATATTTAAGAGTTTTAAGATAAAATTGAATCTATCTTCTACAAGAGGTTTTGTAAAGATGTCAGCAAGTTGATTTTAGTCTCAACAAAGATAAGCTCAACATTACCCTTTTGAACATGGTCTCTAATGAAGTGATGTTTAATATCAATGTGCTTTGATCTAGAGTGGTGAATGGGATTTTTAGCTAGATTTATAGCATTAGTGTTATCACACAATATTGGGATCTTAGAGTACCTTAGTGCGTAATCCAACATCTGAGACTTGATCCATAGTACTTGGGTACAAAATGTTGCAGCTGAGATGTACTCAGCTTTAGTTGTGTATAGGGCTATTATATTTTGTTTCTTGCAAGACCATGATACAAGGCATTTTCCAAGAAACTGACAGGTTCCACTCGTGCTCTTCCTATCCAGCTTGTCTCCAGCAAAGTTAGCATCACTATAGCCTATGAGATCAAACCTAGTCTCTTTCTCATACAAAAGACCAAAGATTAGTTGAGCCAATTAAATATCTAAAAATTCTTTTTACAGCAGAGAGGTGAGATTATTTAGGATTACATTGATATCAAGCACAAATGCCAACAACATATGAATATCAGGTCTACTAGCAGTTAGGTACATGAGAGATCCAATCATACCTCTGTAGAGCTTATTTGAGACAGTCTTACCTTGCTCATCTTTGTCAATCTGAGTTGATGGATGCATGGGTGTTTTCATGGCTTAGCATCTCCCATCTTGAACTTCTTTAACAAGTCTTTTGCATATTTCTCTTGATGTATGAAGATATCTTTAGATTGTTGTTTGATTTGTAAGCCTAGAAAGAATCTCAGCTCACCCATCATGCGCATCTCAATCTCACCTACATGAGACTTGAAATTCTTGACAGAGAGATTCATTAGTTGATTCAAAGATAATATCATGTACATATATTTGGACAATAAGTAAAACTTTATTATACTTCCTTTTAAATATGGTTGTGTCAATCTGACCTTTAGTGAACCCATTTTCAACAAGGAATGAGCTTAGCTATCATACCAAGCTCTGGTGCTTGCTTAGGACCATACAGGGCTTTTCTTAATGTACGCACGTGCTCAGGGTATTTTGAGTTCTCAAACCCAGGTGATTGTCTCACGTAGACTTCTTCCTCAATCACACCATTTAAGAATGCACTCTTTACATCCATTTGGTAGAGCTTGAAGTCTTTGTGAGCTTCAAATACAAGGAGGATTAAGATTGCCTTAAGTCTTGCCACAGAGGCAAATGTTTCATCATAATCAATTCCTTCTTGTTGGTTAAACCCCTGAGCAACAAGTCTTGCCTTGTTCCTCTTAACTTTTCCTTTTTCACTAAGATTGTTACGGAACACCCATCTAGTGCCAATTACAGATTGATGAGAGGGTAGAGGGACAAGAGTCCAGACTTTGCTTTTCTCAAACTGGTCGAGATCTTCTTTCATTGCTCTTACCCATGACTCATCTTTAAGACTTCTTAGATGTCCTTGGGTTTTATTTTAGACAAGAGAGCCACCATGTTTTCAGCATTTCTGAATGAGGATCTTGTTCAGACTCTGTCTAAGCTCTCCCCAATGATTTGGTTACTTGGGTGAGAACGAACTAGTCTCCAACTCCTGGGCATCTCAGATGCATGTTGATGTTGAGTGTCAGGTATGGCTTGAATCACTTGCTCAGTCTCAGTCTGAGCTTTGTCTTTCTATTCAGTCTGATGATTTTCATTAGTCTCAGTATAAGGTTGTCTTCCGATCTCAGTCTGAGGTGACCTGATGTCTTTCTGATCCAAGGTGAATCTTTCCTTGTCTTTATCTCCTAAGATTCTCATATCACCCATAATTTCTTCTATCTCTTCCTCCAGTCTCTTTGTGAAATTCCTTGTATCTCATTAAACACTACATTGATAGACTCTTCAGTAGTCTTAGTTCTTAGATTAAAGACACAGTAAGCTTTGGAAGTAAGAGAGTAATCAAGAAATATTTCTTTATCAGACTTTGTGTCAAATTTTCCCAAAGAATCTTTTGTGTTTAGGATATAACAATCACATCCAAACACATGAAGTAAGAAATTGAAGGTTTTCTTCCTTTCCATAGCTCATATGGAGTTTTATTAAGAATCTTTCTTATTATGACTCTGTTGATGATGTAGCAAGAGGTATTCAGAGCCTCTGCCCAAAAATATTTTTCAACTCCAGAGTCACACAATAAGGTAGTTGCCATCTCTTGGAGTGTATTCTTTCTTTCAACTACACCATTCTGTTGGGGTGTTCTTGGACAATAGAAGTTTGTGAGTTATGCCATGTTTGTAAATAATTCTTTGAACTTAGCATTCTCAAATTCTCCTCCATGGTCACTTTGAAGTTGTCTGGATGTCTCTAGAAAGGGGGTTGAATAAAGATTTTTAAATTTTATCCCTAAAAAATATTTAAGATCAAGTAGAGACTTATTCTCAAGTTTAGTAACTTGGAAGCTCAATGAGGTCAGTTAAGAGGTTAGTGAATCTCAGAATGATTACCAATATGTGAGTGAGAGTCTTAATAGATAAGATGCAATTTCTTATTGAGTTTAAACCCAGTTGAGTAATTCAGATAAGTAAATCTATCTTACGTATTTGAAAGTGCAAATAAATAAGAGAGATAGGAAGAAGAGATGTACAATCATTTATTCTGGTTCACCCACTCCTTGGGCTACGTCCAGTCCTCACAACTTATGAGATTTCCACTATTGACAACCTAGTCAAATAAAAGTATTATTTTTCCCTCTTCAGGCTCACCCTCATACCAAGCTTAGGCACTCCTACCCCGGGTGAGATCCAAGTATTCTTTACTTAGCCTCTTCAGGATCTTACACAGCTCACACTGAGTCTAGGCTTACTCCTAACTCAGTTGAGATTCCTTACAAGAGTGGAATGATGGCAGTGATGAACTAGCTTACACAACGTATAAGGTACGAATATAAAGTGAGATCAGCTAGGAGTATTCTCTTTCTAAGAGTTACAAGCAAGTGATAGCAATAATATGAAAGAGAATAAGTGAGACAGACTTAAGATTCTTTCTCAAGTGTATCTGAGACTTGAGTTGAGCTTGACTTAAGACTAAGTTGAGATACATTTGAGACGCAGAGATCTAGAAATATTCAGTTTAGTCTCTCACTAAGTCTTGTCTTGGACTTGCCTTTTATTCCAAACACAAACTAGACATTTCTGACTGTTACTAGCCGTTGCAAAGGAGAGAGAGATTGCCTTTTGCTGACACTGTTAAAACCTACTCTGTTATGTTCAAGCGTGCTCTGTTCGTTGCAGCGTGCATAATGTACTTGCCTTGACATTTGTTAACTTTTTGAACCATGTGTCTCAAGCTGAGTTTGAGTCTTAGGCTTTGTCTTAGGCTAATCTTGCATATGAGTCTCGGTCTCTATCTTAGGATTGTGTCTGAGTCTTAGTCTCTGTCTTAGGTTGGCATCCGAGTCTAAGTCTGAGTCTCATCTTCTTATCTCTTTGTAACTCTTGGTCTTGTTTCAGATCTTGATAAAATTTTTTACTTTTGACTAGCTTTAGCACTTCAGCTTTGTATACTTCAAGAGTTGGCCTTTAGATTGACGTTCTTTTTAGCAACATCAGAGGCTAAAACTCCGCAACCACTTGATTATGTTGAGTCTCAAAATATTATTAAATGATTAATAATGTTTAAGTCTCATAACCCTGAGTTTTAATGAGTAACAAATTTTGTTAAATTTCCTAAAAAGAAGGAACAGTTTTCTACTGAAGGTAGTTTCTGTGTTTCAGAACATGTCTGATACAGCAACCCTCTAAAATCATGCAACCCTCTGATGTGGTGCAACCTTCTGAAGAAGAGGAACCCGGCTGAGTGATCAAGACCTACTGAAGCCAGAGAACCTTCTGAATATGGGAGACGTCATACTGAGATTTATATCTTTTTGGAAAAGAGCTTCTCTGTTGATTCCTATTGAAGACTTAAGTCTTCCGTAGCACTGTGTCTGCTGTGAAAGTACATTGTGTTCAGAAAAGTAGAGTCAGCACTGCTGACACCTACTACCTGCTGCACCTGCTACTGCAAGCTACCAAGGTTGTGTCATAGCGGGAAGAAAGTCATCTCTCAACGGGATCTAGAGAAGTGTACCAGTCTCATTTCTCTTCTCCTATATATATATATATATATATATATATATATATATATATGAGGTCTCATGCAGAAGAAGGAGAGAGAACGACTAACTTGCTGAAATGCTGCTGAAATCCTCTAATAAATATATTCATTTATTTCATTTGTACAACAACTTCTTATCTTGAGTTATACTCAGTTATTGTTTAGGCTTTAAACTTGTGTAGTTCAAAAGCTTAAACATTCTCTTTTTATACACTGTTTGTGTTTAAGCCTGGAGAGGCTTACTATTTAAACAATACTTGGTTTTAGCCTGGAGAGGCTATTTGTTCAAACAATACTTGGGTTTTAGCTTGAAGAGGTTGTGTTCAAAGAATACATGTAACTGATCAGTTAGTGGAAAATCCTTTGCTGGTTTGGCATTGGGACTGGATGTAGCTCACGGTGGATGTGAGTGAACCAGGATAAATCTCTTGGCTAAGTCTTCTCTACCCTTATATCTCAATATCTGTTATTTAACTAACAAGAAGGGTTCGAAATATAGTGATTTAAATTGTTGAAACATTAGTTTAGCGAAATACGTTTGAGAAACAGTTTGAAAAACAACATTGTGGAACCTACTGAAACAATTTCAGCAAGTATCATTATTCCAGTTTCAGCAAGTCTGCCAAAGCATTTGTGAAAAGCTTTGCTTCTTAAAAGGTTTCTGAAAATTCTGTTTGAACTTTTAAAACATTATTCAACCCCCCTTCTAGTGTTTCCTGTGGTTTCTACAGTTGGTATCAGAGCTCAACCTCGGGTTGAGCATCTAACAAGTGCTGAGGAAAGAAGATCCAGATGGAAACCTCAACAAGCAATCCTCACTACATCGCAAAAGGAGCCTCTGTCTCAAGGCCCCCAACTTTCAATGGTACAGACTACCATTACTGGAGAGACCGTATGAAGTTGTTCATTAAGAGCAACAACATAGATCTCTAGGATGTAGTCACAGATGGTGATTATATTCCCACCAATAATGGTGTGCCCATTCCCAAGGTAGAATGGACTGGTGTGTTAGGACCACAGGAAACACTAGAAGAGGGGTTGAATAGTGTTTTATAATCCTTACAGATTTTTCTGAAAACGTTTTAAACAAGCAACTTACTGATGCAACCCAGAAGGTTGGATAAAAACAATTTTAAAGTATTTTCGTGTGAAGAAAAGATTGTTTTCTGCGTGGATTTATAAAACAACTTTTCTTAAACCCTCCTTGGTTAGATAAAACATAATATAAAGAGTTAAGGGTTGAGAGAACTCAGCCACAAAAATTTATCCTGGTTCACCCACTAACTCAGTGAGCTACGTCCAGTCCCAGGGCAAACACACCACTGGATTTTCCACTAATCTCGCAAGATTACAAGTATTGTTTGAACCCAGCCTCTTCAGGCTAAACCAAGTATTCTTGGATACAGCCTCTCTAGGCTAAACCAAGTATTCTTTGGACACAGTCTCTCCAGGCTAAACTAAGTATTCTTTTGATAGCTGGATGGGTGCGGATTTAGAATTGAGTAAAAACAACCGGTTAGAATCAATAATAGGCACTAAACTTGTGAAAAGAAGTGGCTGGGAAGTAGCTACTTTGCGCAATAAAATGCAAGAAAAAGAGAGAAAATGAAAGAAAAAGTGGAAGAGAAAGTGATGGTTGGGATGCCACTGAAGCAAGAATCCACCCACAGCAGATAAGTCCAAGTGCTAGACGCCACTGATTCAGGAGAATCAGATAAGTCTCTGGATGGTTTAAGCAAGAACCACCAAGCCTACTCTCAACTCACACTTGAGGAGAAAAATGGGCATAATGCCTTTACTAATTTCAACAAAGTTGTATTTACAAGAGGGGGAGCCTCCTATTTATAGGAGTAAGGGGGCGACCATAATGAGAGAAAAAGGGGAAAAATAAAAGATGAGTGAAAAACACTTCTAAGTGGGTGTTGAACCCCTATCCCTTTGGCTAATTAGCTAAGCTAATACTTAAGCCAATAAAACCATCATTTTAGCGCCCAGGATAGGAAGAAAAGGAAAAAATACAAGCATGTCCTAATTACATTCTAATTACATCCTAATTACATCTTAATCCTACTTTTATTAATCCTAATTAGGTGGAGTCTGGAATCTTGACTTGAGCCCATGGTCAAAGGTCAATGGGTTGACCATGTGGAGGGTGACTCATGCTTGGTACAGCTCCAAGCAATTCTAGCAACTCCATGCTGGATCCTAGCTTTCAGCTGTCAGCCCAGAGTTCTACTGACAAGTGCCATCATTCCCTCCCCCTTGAAGAGCATTTATCCTCAAATCTGAAAGTTCAAAAGAGTATAAGGGGTAGAAGAGAGTAATAGGAATGGATGACTAGAGGAGAAGGTGGAGACTTCCCTTTAGGACTCGTAAGTCCTTGCTAGGTCTTCAATCATGGACACCCTCATGTAACCTTAGCCAACAAAAAGAAGACTCGTTATTCCCAAGCATTTAGTCTCTAATGCTCATAACAATAATACTTGGGAATCATGTAGGGAGCCTTAAGAGAAGAAGGAGTAGGGGAAGAAAAATGAGAAGAAGAAGAAGAAGAAGAAGAAGAAGAAGAAGAAGAAGAAGAAGAAGAAGAAGAAGGAGAAAAGGGTTGAGGAAACTCCCTTGTAGTGTCACTACCTTCCTATTTCCTTGGTCAACAGCTCCTTTTCTTGTTCTCCTTCAAAACAATTAAGGCCAGCAGTCTTAAATTGGTGAAGTAATAACATTGCCTCCCTTTTATTTTCTTGTTTTTCTTTTGTTTTCACCTTTTCTACCATCATTCTTGATGATTCTTCCTTCCTTTTTCGTTTATCCTCACCTTCTATTTTTAGTTTATTTTTCTCAAGTTCAATCTCTCTCTTCATGTAAGCTTGATCCTCACATATTTCTTGGATTGACATTGGCATCAAAGTGATTTTAGTTCCATCATGTTTAAAAGATATTTGATTAGAGTGCCCATCATGGATGGTTCTCTTATCAAACTGCCAAGGCCTACCCAACAAGATATGTGTGGCATCCATAGGTACAATGTAACATCCCGCAAATTAGAAGCTCTAACAATTCATTAGGCGGAAAACTGAGAATTATGTGTTAGTAATTAAGAAAAGGTAAGTTGAGGAACTAGGGGATTAAAAACTTAATTATAAAACCAAGTTCAGGTTTTGTCTAAGTAAATTTAGTAAGTTTGGGTTTCTGGTAATCGATTACAGTGAGTTTGTAATCGATTACCAGAGAGCTAAGTTTTTGGTAATTGACTGCCAGAGGATGGTAATCGATTACCAGAGATCTAAGTTTTGGTAATTGACTGCCAGAGGATGGTAATCGATTACCAGAGATCTAAGTTTTTGGTAATTGACTGTCAGAGGATGGTAATCGATTACCCGAGAGCTGAAATTTTGGTAATCGATTACCAAGGGTTGTAATCGATTACCAGATTTCCCAGAAAGGGATTCTAGTGCCTCGTTCGCTACTGGTAATCGATTACCAGGGGATGGTAATCGATTAACGTCACTTAAGTATATAAGGGCTGGAGCTGAAAATCAGAATGCATGCTCATTGTCTTCTTCATTTCTTCGGACTAGAAAGAGAGAAAGAGAGAAACCTAGAGAGAGAAAGTTTGGTTTTGAGGGTGGAAAAGGGATTTGAAGCTAGGATTCATCAAGTGGACATCTCTACTCATCATTTCTCTCTTGGATTTCAAGAATTAGTGAGTATAACTCACACACACACTTTCTCCCTTGATTTTGTGATTTCCCCGGTGTATGAATCTCACTCTCTAATTCCCTTTCTATATGATTATTGTGGTTAGATTAGTGATGTTTGTATGAGATTGAACGATTGATGTTGAATTTTTCATTAAAAACTTTAGGGTAGCGAGATTTACGAAATTGTCGAAATGCTCAATGTATGAACCCTACCCTTTAATTTCTCTTCTATATGGTTATTTTGATTGGATTGGTGATATTTGTATTGAAATTGAGTAATTATGTTAGGATTTGTTTGAAAAACCTTTGAATATCAAAGTTAAGAAACTCTCAAAATGCTTGAACATTTAGTTTTTGTCATCGATTTCATGAATGCTGGTTTCGACCGTGAGTTAAATAAGCCGGCCTTGTGCTGTGAGTTAATAAAACTTAATGATTATGTGAAAATTGACTTCAGTCCAGTAATGGGTGGGATACGTCCCTGGGAAAGACGTTTCCCGTAGTCTGAGCTCAGTTCTAACTCCAGTTTAAGTGATAATATTATGCCTGCTGGGTACAGCAGTGAGTTGCATCTTTAGTGATTCTATTTTATTCAGTTATGATCTTGATCTTTGAGGTAAATTGACTATTAAAGCATATTGATTATTGATGCATGTTGTTTAGTGAGTGCTTTGCCTCTATACTGCATATGCATGGTTATACTTCACTGAGACATTAGTCTCACCACGCGTTTTGTGGATATAATCTAGGTTTGCAGGTACCTCCTGGCAGAGATCAGTGAGATTAGAGTAGGAACTTACATGTTTTGATGTTTAGTATTTTTGGGATTGTACAGGATATTTATGTATGACCTTGTTTTAGGTTAGAAATGTCCAGTTGTAGCCTTCGGGCCAGTTGTGCATAGTTCGTATATTGTGGTTATGTATATAAAGTTTGAGTTATTCACAAATTGTATAAGTTTTCGTTGGTTATTTATCGATTTATGATGTTGATATCTAAAATCGCGCGTTTTGGTTTTCGAAAATTGAGGATTTAGTTTCCAACGAACTAAGTCTTGAATTTGGAAATTAAGGCGTTATATACAACATCGCATAAAACATTATCATCATAGTCACCTACGGAAATAAAGATGAGAGTTTGCTTATTTACTTCCCTTTCCCAAGTTTCTCTACCATTCTTGCACTTGCAATGTTAGTGCAACTTCCACTATCAACAATTAGGGAACAAATTCGTCCCTCAACTATGCACCTAGTGTGAAAGACAGTTGGCCTTTGTTCATCCTCTCTAATGATTTGATTTCCTAAGGACCTCCTTACCATGCAAAGTTTTCCCTCGGCCCTAAACACTTCTTTCTTAACCTCATTTTCTTCTTCACTAGTTTCCTTTTCCTCTTAACTATGTTCATCTTCACTAGCACTAGTGTATTCACCATTTTCCTTTAACAACATCGCCCTCCTATTTGGGCATTGGGATGCTATGTGTCCCTTTCCATCACACTTGAAACATTTGATGTTTCTTGTGGAAGTAGAGGGATCCTCTTTTGGTTTTGTGGAAGGAGGTGGGTTAGGAGCAACCCTAGAACCCTTAGGTTCTTCCTTCTCTTGGCCTTTTCCCTCTTCTTTCTTTAGGGTTTCTTTGATCCTAGTTGTATAACTAGAATTACCTCTTTTATAGCTACCCTTTCTTTTTAGTTGAGTTTCAATTTTAATGGCTTGGTGTACCAAGTCCTCCATTTCTACATAAGGATGCAACTCCACTATGTCCCTTATGTCAAAATTAAGTCCATTGATAAACCTAGCCATAGTTGCTTCACTATCCTCAACTATGTTTGCCCTTATCAAAGCAAGTTCCATTTCCTTAAAGTACTCATCTACACTCTTAGAACATTGCTTAAGAGTTTGGAGTTTGATGTGCAACTCCCTAGTGTAGTGTTGAGGTATGAACCTCTTTCTCACGATGGACTTCATTTCCTCCCAAGAGGAAACCAAAGGAGCATTGCACCTTCTTCTATCAGCCTGAAGCTGATGCCACCAAACTAGAGCATAATTTTTGAATTCAAGAGAGGCTATCTTAACTTTCTATTCTTCCCTATACCTATGGCAACTAAAGATTTGTTCAATTTTAAGTTCCCATTCTAGGTATTGCTCTACATCATTCCTCCCATTGAAGGTGGGGACTTCTATTTTGACTCCCATAAACCCTTGTTCCCTTTGAGGTTCCTCTTCCCTCCTAGGTCTCCTATGGGCATCTTCATAATATTCTTCTCTATCCCTCCTAGGTTCTTCCTCATAGTACTCTTCTCTATACCATCTAGCTTCCTCACGCCTTCTAGGTCTCCTATGTTCTCTATTCCTGATTTCCCTTCTCCTAAAGGTATGACTTGAATGTCTCTTCCCTCACTACTCTCTGGGTGGTATCTATCTTCACTTCTCACTATGCTATATCTACTTTCACTCCCTCCTTCTCGAGAAGAGTGTCTTCTCTCCCTCCTATTCACATTTAATTCTTGCCTAAGCTCATTCATCTCATGCCTCATCATTCTGGCCATGTCTTGAATTGCATGTTGCAACTCGGCCCTATATTTTAAAGTCCTAGGTGAAGATGGTGGTGAGTTCCTACTTCCCATTGTTTTTAAGTTTTGATTTTTAAAATGGACCTTTCCACTCAACTAAGTGTTTACACTTAATGGAATGTAACACTCGTGTATGTCACTCTTTTTGGCTTTTTCTATAATGAAAACTCTCTTCCCTCGTCTACTCGGTTGAGGTTGGTTTGATCTTGCAAAGACCAACAGTGAGACTAAGTCTTAACCCTTCCCAAATAGAAGCGCACTAACAAAAGGAAAATATCTACTGAAAGAGGATTGAAATTTCCTAAGACAAAACAAGGAATTGATGAGACAAGCAAGAAAAGCAAGCATTCAAGAAAGCTTACACACAAGATTGGAGTGCAAACAAGACAAGACAAAAGAAATTGCAAAGAGAATTGTTTTTGGTGATTTTTTTGAAAAGAGTTGCCAAAATTTGTTGTTTTGAAAACAACAGTCATAACTCAAAAATACAGTATACAGAGAAATGAAATAGAAAATTACAGTAAACTGTCAACTGTATTGTTGGGATACTTTCATTTGTTTTTCTTTTTTTTTTTCTCTATTTTTTTGAATTTTTTTGACTTTTTGGGTGTCTTTTGACTTTTTTCCCTTGTTGTTGACTTTTGCACCCTTTTTGCTTTTTACACCTCTTTTTGCATTTTTGGTAATATAATTTTTTTGAATTTTCTTTGCCTCTTTTCTTTCTTTTTTGGCTTTTTCCCCAATAGAATATTACAGAAATTTGTACAAAATTACAGAAAACTAAATTTCACCTACTGTAATTTTTTTGAGATTTTTGACACTAAACTGGTCCAAACGGTACCAGAAAAACAAAATGGACAGGCTGATTTCTAAAAACTGTAAAATAAAACGGTATGGCAACTTGATTTAAAAAAATTCCAAAAAAATTGCTTAGCACTTCCTTGTTGATTATACAAACATAATACGGTCATAGAAATGCGCTTGGTTCAATTTTAAGATGGAAATTAAATTTTGAAGGAAAATCAACAATTGGAAATTTGTTTATCTTCTTCCAACTCTATGAACCAAAAATCAGCATAATGGTGAGCGTTTTGCACAATCAAATAGGGAAAGTCCAAGGTAGAGATAGCAGTCAATTCAGATTTGCAATCAGAATGCCAAATAGACAAACAGAACAGGAGTAGAAAATTGAACAAAACAGTGAAAAAAAAAGCGCAAAAATGGCAAAAAAAAATAGGAAGAAAATGCGCAAAATGAAAGTAAAGGGGGAAACTAAAATTAAAAGGATGGGGAGGACAAAAATGTAAATGGCAGAAAGTAGAGGGGATGACAGAAATTAAAAGGATGGGGAGGACAAAAACTAAATGGCAGAATGTAAAAGGGGATGGCAGAAATTAAAAGGATGGGGAGGACAAAAATTAAATGGCAGAAAGTAAAGGGGATGACAGAAATTAAAAGGATGAGGAGAAGCTGAAATTAAATGGCAGAAAATTAAAAGCGGAAAGTAAATAGATGAATATGGGGGATGAACAAGTAATGGTTAAATGGGAGAAAATGTAGGTGAACGATGTTTGGAAAAATGAAGACAACAATGCCTCCTCTTACCACACTTCACCAACAAACAAGCAGTTATAGCAGTTAATTTGCAAGAATCACTCAAGAACAAGTGTGAGCAATTAGAATAGGCATTTCATCAAACACCTATGGGGTTGGAATTAGTGGCCCAAAAACCCCTCTAACTCAAGCAAGTGAAAGCAAATCAAACAAACTGATAGCAGCAGAAAGGCACCTCTGGCCCGGGAAACAATCCAAGTCTGAATTACAAGTGAAACAAAGAGAGGAATTACACTATATTGGCCGAAAATTCTGCACCAAATGTGCAGTAAAACAGGGCCCAAAAGTGCTCCAAAATTGCTTAATTCAACAAAGCTCTGATGACCAATTGATAACTGGATGGGTGCGGATCTAGAATTGAGCAAAAACAACCGGTTAGAATCAATAATAGACACTAAATTTGCGAAAAGTAGTGGCTGGGAAGCAGCTACTTTGTGCAAGAAAATGCAAGAAAAACAGAGAAAAATGAAAGAAAAAGTGGAAGAGAAAGAGATGGTTGGGACTCCACTGAAGCAGGAATCCACCCACAACAGATAAGTCCAAGTGCTAGACGCCACTGATTCAGGAGAATCAGATAAGTCTCTGGATGGTTTAAGCAAGAACCACCAAGCCTACTCTCAACTCACACTTGAGGAGAAAAATGGGCATAATGCGTTTACTAATTTCATCAAAGTTGTATTTACAAGAGGGGGAGCCTCCTATTTATAGGAGTAAGGGGGCGACCATAATGAGGGAAAAAAGGGAAAAATAAAAGATGAGTGAAAAACACTCCTAAGTGGGTGTTGAACCCCTATCCCTTTGGCTAATTAGCTAAGCTAATACTTAAGCCAATAAAACCATCATTTTAGCGCCCAAGATAGGAAGAAAAGGAAAAAATACAAGCATGTCCTAATTACATCTTAATCCTACTTTTGTTAATCCTAATTAGGTGGAGTCTGGATTGTTGACTTGAGCCCATGATCAAAGGTCAATGGGTTGACCATGTTGAGGGTGACTCATGCTTGGTTCAGCTCCAAGCAATTCTAGCAGCTCCATGATTGATCCTAGCTTTCAGCTGTCAGCCCAGAGTTCTACTGACAGGTGCCATCATCTTTGGACACAGCCTCTACAGGCTAAACTGAGTATTCTTTATTCCTCCAAGCCTCTCCAGGCTCTCAGACACTTAACAGTGTTTACAATGATAAATAGTTTAAGTTTATGAGAAACTTAAACACAAGTTCTCTTGTACAAAGGAATGACTGAGTATAACTAAGGATACAGAGGATATATTCTAAGTACAAGGAAATGAAATATAACATAGTGTTTTGCTTGGAATAGATTTTCTTTTGATTTGGCCGATTCACTCGTTTTGCTAAGCTTCTTCTCTTTTATTTTTTGGAGAACTTCTCTAGCTCTTCACGCTTTCTTGATCTTTTTCTTTTTTGCGTGCTTCTCTCTGTGGGCTTCATTGCCGCCAACCTTCATAGTCTTTCAAGCAGGTATATATATAGTGCAGAAATATGATCATTGAAGGTTGCTTGGTTACCGTTGAGAAAATAGCATTATAGCCGTTGTGATATGTAACATCCCAAAAATTAGACTTAAACCAAACTAGAGGAAAGTTAGGAGTGGGTTGAGAAGCTGTGGAGGAGAGGAAGGATTACAAGTGATGACAGGAATTGCCAAGGACCTAGAATTGAGCAAAGCAAACCAATTAGAACCAAAATTAAGCAATTAAAATGCAAATATAGGTGCTGGAACAGCAGCTATATTCACGTGGAAAATGAAAGAAAGTGAAGGAAAATGAAAGAAAAATGGAGAGGAAAAGAAGTGGAAGATCGCCACTGATGCAAGTCCTTTCTTGCAGCAGATAAGATCAATCGCCAGTCGCCACTAATTCAGGAGAATTAGATAAGACTCATCCATGGTTTAAGCAACAACCACCAAGCACACTCAACTCACAAGGGAGGAGATTCTCAACTCACAAAGAGGAGAAAAATGGGCATAATGCCTTTACTTCAAAATTCAATTGTTTTTTACATGAGGGAAGGGCTCCTTTATATAGGAGAAGGAGGGGGAGGGGGCGGCCATCTTGGGCGATGTGGGACTTCAAGGAAAAGAAAAAAAAGAAAATAATAAAAAGATGATTGAATACTCATCCAAGGTGGGATTTGAACCCACTCACCTAAAGGCATTAAGCTAAGCTAAGCTTTTAGCCACTAATCCACTCACTTATGCGCCCCACTCTCCATAAAATGGAAAAGATGAATTTAAAATTCATCCTACATGGGAATTGATCCCATGACCCTCTAACCCATGTAGCTAAGTCACTAATTAGCCATTAAACCCACTTACATGACATGGGCGCCCCTAATAGATCCTATGGCCCCAATTACATCATAAAATCCTATGGTCCTAATTACATCATCTAATCCTATGGTCCTAATTACGTCATCAATAATCCTAATTACATGAGTCTTGTATGTTGACTTTGACTTTGGTCAATGGTCAAGAGTTGACCCAGAGTTGACCCTCATGAAGGAAGGCTCATGCTTGGCTCAGCCCCAAGCACTTCAAGCAGCTCCAAGTAAGCCATTAGCTGTCAGCTGACAGGATGTCATCATCCCCTCCCCCTTGAAAAGCATTTGCCCTCAAATCTGAAAAGGAGGAAGAAAAATCAGGGGTAGAAAAGAATAGAAGGAGATGGATGACATAGAAGGAAGGTGGAGACTTCCCTTTGGATTAGTGAATCCAAGCTAAGGCCTCAATATGGACATCCTTGCGTAACCTAGTCAACAAAGAAACAAGGCTCATTATTCCCAAGCATATAATCTCTAATGCTCATAACAATAATACTTGGGAATCATGTAGGGAGCTTTAGCAAAAGAAAAAGGTGAAGTAGAAGAAGAAGATGAAGAAGAAAAAGGAGAAAAAGGTGGAGGAAACTCCCTTGTAGTGTAGCTACTCCCTCCATCTTTATCCAGCAACTCCCTTTCTTGTATTCCTGCAAAACAATCAAGGTCAGCAGTTTTAAATTGATGAAGCAAGAGCATTGCTTCCCTTTTATTTTTTTGTTTTTCCTTGGTTTTCACCTTTTCTACCATTATTTTTGAAGCTTCTTCTTTCCTTTTCTTTTTATCCTCACTCTCTATCTTAAGATTTTTAATTCTTTCAAGCTCTATTTGTCTCTTCATGTGAGCTTGATCCTCACATATTTCTTTGATGGACATTGGCATCAAAGTGATTTTAGTTCCATCTTGTTTAAAAGAGATTTGATTAGAGTAACCATCATGAATGGCCCTCTTATCAAATTGCCAAGGTCGACCCAAAAGAATATGTGTGGCATCCATAGGTACAACATCACAAAGTACATTATCATCATAATCACCTATGGAAATAAAGATGAGAGTTTGCCTACTTACTTCCCTTTCCCCATCATCACATATCCAAGATAACTTGTATGGTCTGGGGTGGGGTGTGGTAGATAATCCAAGTTTTTCTACCATTCTCTCACTAGCTATGTTGGTGCAACTTCCACTATCCATAATTAGGGAGCAAATTCATCCCTCTATCATGCATCTAGTGTGGAAGACAGTTTGCCTTTGTTCATCTTCTCTTATTATTTGATTTCCTAGGGACCTTCTCACCATGCAAAGTTTACCCTCGGTCCTATATACTTCTTTCTTAATTTCATTCTCTTCTTCACTAGTTTCTTTTTCCTCATCTTCACTTTGTTCATTCTCACTTGCACTAGTGTATTCTCCATTCTCTTTAACCAACATTGCCCTCCTATTTGGGCATTGGGAAGCTATGTGTCCCTTGCCATCACACTTGAAACATTTGATGTTTCTTGTGGAGGTAGAGGGCTCTTCCTTTTTAGTAGAAGGAGTGGGGTTAGAAGTAACCCTAGGAACCTTAGGTTCCTCCTTCTCTTGGCTCTTTCCCTTATCTTCTTTTAGGGTTTCCTTGTTCCTAGTTGTAAAACTAGTGTTTCCTCTTTTATAGCTACCCTTTCTTTTTAGTTGAGTTTCAATTTTAATGGCTTGGTGTACCAAGTCCTCCATTTCTACATAAGGATGCAATTCCACTATGTCCCTTATGTCGAAATTAAGTCCATTGATAAACCTAGCCATAGTTGCTTCACTATCCTCAACTATGTTGGCCCTAATCAAAGCAAGTTCCATTTCCTTGAAGTACTCATCTACACTCTTAGATCCTTGCTTAAGAGTTTGGAGTTTGATGTGCAACTCCCTAGTGTAATGTTGAGGTATGAACCTCTTTCTCATGATGGACTTCAATTCCTCCCAAGAGGAAACCAAAGGAGCATTGCACCTTCTTCTTTCAGCCTGAAGCTGATGCCACCAAACTAAGGCGTAGTTTTTGAATTCTAGAGAGGCAATTTTAACCTTTTCCTCTTCCCTATACCTATTGCAACTAAAAATTTGTTCAATTTTTAGTTCCCATTCTAGGTATTGTTCTACATCATTTCTACCATTAAAGGTTGGGACTTCTATTTTTACCCCTCTAAAACCTTGTTCCCTTCTAGGCTCTTCTTCTCTCCTATGCTCTCTCCTATGCCTCCTAGGATTTTCTTCATAATACTCCTCTCTTTCTCTCCTAGGGATTTCCTCATAGTAGTCTTCTCTAAACCCTCTAGGTTCCTCACGCCTCCTAGGCCTTCTATGCTCTCTTTCTCTTTCCCTTCTCCTATAGGTATGGCTAGAGTGTCTCTCTCCCTCACTACTCTCAGCATGGTACCTATCTTCACTCCTAACCACACTATACCTATCCTCACTTCCTCCTTCTCGAGAAGAATGCCTTCTCTCCCTCCTATTCCCACTTAGTTCTTTCCTAAGTTCACTCATCTCATGCCTCATCATTCTGGCCATGTCTTGAATTGCATGTTGCAACTCGGCCCTATACCTCAAAGTTCTAGGTGAAGGAGGTGGTGAGTTCCTACTACCCATTGTTAAAATTTTGATTTTCAAGAATTTGGACCTTTCCACTTACTAAGTGTTTACACTCGATGGAATGTTAACACTTGTGTATGTCACTCTTTTTTGGCTTTTTCTAAGATGAAAACACTCTTGCCTCTTCTACTCGGTTGGTGTTGGTTGAAGTTGCAAATACCAGAATTAGCCTAAGTCTTAACCCTTACCCAAATAGAAGCGCACTAACAAAAGAAAATACTACCGGAAGAAAGAAAGAATACCTAAGACAAAACAGAGAATTGATATGACAAACATGAAAAGCTGGTACTCAAACAAGCTTATACACAAGAGTAGACAGCAAACAAGACAAGACGGAAGAAATTGCAAAGAGAATTGTTTTTGGTGATTTTTGAAAAGAGTTGCCAAAATTGTCGTTTTTTAAGAAAAACAGCAAATACAACTCAATTACGGTATACAGGGAAATGAAACAGAAAATTACAGTAAAACTGTTATTGTATTGTTGGGATACTTCTTTGTTTTTGTTTTTCTATTTTTTTGAATTTTTTTTGAAATTTTTTTACTCTTTTTGGGTGTCTTTTGACTTTTTCTTCCTTGTTGTTGACTTTTGCACCCTTTTTTGCTTTTTACACCTCTTTTTGTATTTTTGGCACGTACGTACTTTTTGTATTTTTCTTGCCTTTTCTTTCTTTTTTTGTCTTTTCCCCAACAGAAAATTACAGAAATTTGTACACACAAAAATAAAATTAACTGTACCTACTGTAATATTTTTGGAATTTTCTGACAGTAAACTGGTCCAAGTGGCCCAGAAAAGCAAAAATAATGAATAAATTGATTTCTAAAAAAAAAACTGTGAAAACGTGATGGCAACTTGATTTCAAAAATGGCCAAAAAAATTGCTTAGCACTTCCTTGTTGATTATACAAAACCGGTATGGTCACAGAAACGCGCTTGGTTCAATTTTAAGATTGGAATTAAAATTTGAAGGAAAATCAACAATTAGAATTTGTTGATCTTCTTCCAATACTATGAACCAAAAAAAGATCCTATAGGTGAGCGTTTTGCACAATCAAACAGGGAAAGTTCAAGGTAGAGATAGCAGTCAATCCAAATTTGCAATCAGAATGCCAATCAAACAGACATAACAAGAGTAGGAAATTGAACAACAAAAGAGCCCAAAAATGCGCAAAAATGGCAAAAATAATAAGGAAAAATTGCGCAAAAATAAATGGCAAGAAAATAAAGGGGGAAACTGAAATTAATAGGATTGGGAGGACTGAAAGTAAATGACTGAAAGTAAAGGGGGAAGCGGAAATTAAAAGGATGGGGAGAGCAGAAATGTAAATGGCAGAATGTAAAGGGGAGAGCAGAAATTAAAAGGATGGGGAGAAGCGGAAATTAAATGGCGGAAAATTAAAAGCGGAAAGTAAAGAGATGAATATAGGGGATGACAATTAATGGTGAAGGGGAGAAATGTAGGTGAACGATCTTTGGAAAAATGAAGACAACAATGCCTCCTCTTACCACACTTCACCAACAAACAAGCAGTTTATAGCAATTAATTGTAGAAATCACTCAAGAACAAGTATGAGCAATTAAGAGGCATTTAAACAAACACCTAGGGGTTGGGAATTAGCGGCCCAAAACAGCCCCCAACTAGCAAGAATTCAAGCAAATCAATCAAGACAGACAAGTGCTGATAGCAGCAGAAAGGCACCTCGGGCCTGGGAAACAGTCCAAGTCCAAATTACAATTGAAAGAGGGATAGAATTACACTAAATTGAAGCAAAATTCTGCACAAAAGAGGTGCAGCAAGGTCGCTCCAAACAGCCACAAAATCAGCCCCAAAGTTGCTCAATCCATCAAGCTCTGATTAACAATTGATGACAGAAATTGCCAAGGACCTAGAATTGAGCAAAGCAAACCAATTAGAACCAAAATTAAGAAATTAAAATGCAAATATAGGTGCTGGAACAGCAGATATATTCACGTGGAAAATGAAAGAAAGTGAAGGAAAATGAAAGAAAAATGGAGAGGAAAAGAAGTGGAAGATCGCCACTGATGCAAGTCCTTTCTTGCAGCAGATAAGATCAATCGCCAGTCGCCACTAATTCAGGAGAATTAGATAAGACTCATCCATGGTTTAAACAACAACCACAAAGCACACTCAACTCACAAGGGAGGAGATTCTCAACTCACAAAGAGGAGAAAAATGGGCATAATGCCTTTACTTCAAAATTCAATTGTTTTTTACATGAGGGAAGGGCTCCTTTATATAGGAGAAGGAGGGGGAGGGGGCGGCCATCTTGGGCGATGTGGGACTTCAAGGAAAAGAAAAAAAAGAAAATAATAAAAAGATGAGTGAATACTCATCCAAGGTGGGATTTGAACCCACTCACCTAAAGGCATTAAGCTAAGCTAAGCTTTTAGCCACTAATCCACTCACTTATGCGCCCCACTCTCCATAAAATGGAAAAGATGAATTTAAAATTCATCCTACATGGGAATTGATCCCATGACCCTCTAACCCATGTAGCTAAGTCACTAATTAGCCATTAAACCCACTTACATGACATGGGCGCCCCTAATAGATCTTATGGCCCCAATTACATCATAAAATCCTATGGTCCTAATTACATCATCTAATCCTATGGTCCTAATTACGTCATCAATAATCCTAATTACATGAGTCTTGTATGTTGACTTTGACTTCGGTCAATGGTCAAGAGTTAACCCAGAGTTGACCCTCATGAAGGAAGGCTCATGCTTGGCTCAGCCCCAAGCACTTCAAGCAGCTCCAAGTAAGCCATTAGCTGTCAGCTGACAGGATGTCATCAACAAGAAAGAATATGAGGAATTGTAAGATTTTATGGGTATTAAAAGGGAAACTTAGAAGAATAATTAAGTTGGGAATGAGTATGGCAAAAGGAACTAGGAATGATGGAATAGGTGAGAGTTAAGAGGAGTTAAATTTAAGAATTCAAGTGTTAGAGTTCTCGTTCAAGTAACATTCCGATAGTTAAAATGTGTAATGAATTAAAAGAAAATAGGATTATGATTTTTATGAACAATAACTAAGAAAAAAGTAATTGGGAAATATGATACAAGACTTAGGCTAAAAACCTTGCTTTTGGAAGTTTCAGCATTCTCGCTCAAGCGAGAATGGCTAGCTTAAGCGAGTTATGCAGGAATAAGTATAAAAACCAGTTTTTGCAAGTCTCACTTAAGCAAGATCTGTCTCGCTTAAGCGAGATACAGAACATAATCATATAGCTCTCTGGACTTTTCTCGCTTAGGCGAGAATGGGCTCGCCCAAGCGAGACTGCATGCAATCGACCCGCTCGGTCAAACGAGAATGTCTCGCTTGAGTGAGAATTCACTTAAATGCATTTTTAGCAAATTTTAAGTCAGATTTCTTCATTTTTTTCCTGATTCTTTTTCAGTTCTCTAGAGAGAGGGTAGAGAGATTTTAGAGAGAGGGAGAGAATTCTAGTTAAGGTAAGTGAATTCGGAGCTTGAATGAAGAAAAGGGAGCCTTGGATCTTCACTTCAAGCCTTCTCCAACTTCGATTACCTTCTCTTTAAGCATCCTTGAGGTGAGTACAATTCACCCACTCTCACTTACTTTGATAATATGCTTGAGTATGATCCCCTCTCTCTAATCCCCTTCTCTATGTTTGGAAATATTGATTATAGAAATTATGTATGTTTTGTAGAATCTAGGCTATGAAACTTAGGGAAATTAGGGTTTTGTTCTTATATTGATTGTTAAATTTATAGTTATTGTAATTAGTAGCATGAAGATTGGAATTATGTTGATGTATATGTTTAAAGTTGTTTTTCAGGGTCATGTATAGGAAAATATTAAATTGAAACATTATGGAATATATATGTAATCTATTGAATTAGTATTTTGTCAACATGATTATTGTTTATTAAATGTTAGCTTGGTTTCATGTGGATGGAATATGAGCATTTAGTTATTTTAATCACATGATCTTTATTATTTGAGTATTGTAACATCTTAAGCCGATTCCGACCGTGAGCTAATATAAGCCGGTTCCGACCGTGAGTTAATATAAGCCAGCTTCGGCCGTGAGTTAAAAATAAGTTATTATGTGAAAACTTGACTTCGGTCCAGTAATGGGTGGGATTCGTCCCCGGGGAAGACGTTCCCCGTAGTCTGAGCTCAGTTCTAACTCTAGTTAAAGTGATGAGATCATGTCTGCTGGGCACAGCAGTGAGTTGCATCATAATTGCATTATATTGAGTTGATTGTGATGTATGAGTTTTATGCCCTAACTGTTATGTATTAGATTTGTATACATATCCTTACCTTGAGTTAAAATAAGTTATTCTTTGTAGTGAATTAGAATTTAGTATAAGCTTGGTGTTGCATTTTATGTAATTGTTTCCCTACACTGCATTTGCATAGTTGTACTCGCTGAGACCGTAGTCTCACCCCATGTTTCGGGGATATACTCTAGTTTGTGCAGGGAATTCCAGGTTGGTGTGAAGCAGTGGAAAGAAACTGTGGAGAGGAACTTTACTCTTACTGAGAAGACATGCTTAGTAGAAGTAGATTCTTTTGATAATGATAGTTAACAAATCTTCGTTGTATTTGTATTCTGTTTGGCCATGGAGGCTTAGTCATAGATATTAAATGTATTTGAGATATTAAACGGTATTAAGTGTTTTACTGATTTTAGGTTAAAGTTGAATTGGTAAACATCCGGTTTTAGGGAAGACTATGCTAGATTTCCGGTATGAGTCTCGTGAACCATAACACTTCGAGTGTAGGTTTCTTCCCTAAGTTTAATTAAGATTTTGGTTTGTAATGAGATATTGATGTATGTCATTAGTACCAGCTTAAGCAAATCATTGGATAGTCTAAGCAATTGTTTGACAATATCGAAATCGAAGCGAAATAATTTCAGAGATTCAGGAATAATGTTTCCAACGGGCACTATTTCTGAGTTGAGAAATTAGGACGTTACATGAGACAATCTTATGATAGCTTCCGACTTGAGCATTATAGGTGTGTAGTAATGATTCAGTTCTGACACACAGTAGTTTGGATCTTGAATTTGCTTGAGAGATTTTCTATCATTTCAGCAAGTTGATGTTCCTTTTCTCTCACTTTCTTCTATGCATGAGTCTCATTTGTATAGAGAAACAGAATCTATAGACTGGTTAGAAATCTTCAGAGTCCCGTTGTCTAATAATTTTATTTCGGTTGAGGTGCATGCTTCTTGGTAACGTGACGCAGAGACAGAGTAGGGATAGGTGTGTGATCGAGGTCGTACCCAATCAAATAATATGAATTATGTGTAGTTGGATTTGATTGTGCCTGTGACTCTCGAGTTCCAGATGCCACCTAGCTTGGTCCGCTACACTACCTTCCGTCCTTCACGTCGTCGCCCCGCTTCTTCTTCGTCGTCGCGGTCATCTCGGATGGCTGACATGGTCCGACTAGACTCTCCTAGGTACTCACCTTCTTCTGAGGAGTCAGATTCTCAGCCTATGCGTCCTGATGCGCAAGGCCGCTCTCTCACAAGTAAGCTAGATCTGATTGTGATTGACGACACCTCGTATGAGGAGGAGGCCCCGGGAGAGAATTTAGAGGAGGATCCAGAGTAGGAGGAGCCGGAGGAAGATCCGTCTAGTGATGAGTAGGACTAGTGTGGTTTGAGTCTAGGTAGTATTAGCTCTGATTTAGTGACCTCTCATTTTGTATTTTGTTCGAGGTCTTGTTTATTTTGGTCTGCTACCAGAACTCGTATTTTGATGTGGATATATGGATAGCTCGAGAGATACACTGAGGTTATGTTGTATGTATATATTCATGTTGTCTCCTTTTCTTATGCTGATTTTATAACTGCGTGTATGTTGTGTATGTGCGCGAGGTAATAACCGTCTAGATGTTTTAGGAAAGCGAGTTTCAAATTAAGGAAAGGATATTTCGTAAATACTTAAAATGAAATTAGAGATGTAATAGGTTGGTGACGAATAAACCCTTTTAAAAAAAAAATTCCGTATTTTGACATTTCTAAAAATAGAAAGTTCGACGGTCACGTGTCATATGTGATATTCTTAGCGGTATAACTAAGGGTGTCGCACCTGATCATCTGAGAGAGAAGTATAAATGATTACTGGAAGCTTGTGCTCATCCTCCAAGTATGCATACTTGAGGTGAGAGGGAAGTGGCTTCAGCTCCAGTGATGGTGGCTGGACAATAGAAGGTAGTAATCTGGTACTGGTGGAAACCTCTGCAACCTGCAAATCAACCAAGTCAGATGTATCTGTAATTGCTATAATCAAGCCTGTGCATTCTGACTCAATTTGCTCTACTGGTGCATCAATACCAGAACCTGTTGAAATATCAACATCATCAGAACCTGCTGAAATATCAATACAATCTACACAATCAGTACTATCAGCAGATATGAACTCATCTATCTCAGCACACGTACTACACTTAGAAGAATCAGAACATAAGTCACAAGTGTAGACATCACTTAAATCAGACAAGTAAGGAAAATCTAACTCTCCCATAAACTTAGATAAACTATCATTTAAAAGTTCAGCAAGCATATAAATGTGGAAAACAGAATGGTCCTCAATGGGATGCTTCATAGCATCTAAAATGTTAAACTGAACCACACTATCTCCAAACTCCATAGTAAGTGTGCCTGCATGAACATCAATCTTGGTCCTAGCTGTTTTGAGGAAGGGCTTGCCTAAGATGATGGGGGCTGCACCAATGAGTGAATCTCCTCCCTCCATATCCAGTATGTAAAAATCAGCAGGGAAAATGAGGTCATTCACTCGAACCAGTACATCCTCTATAAGACCTGCAGGGTGGGCAGTGCTCCTATTTGCCAATTGAATGACAACACCTGTAGTCTGCAAAGGACCAAGGGACAAAGAGGTGAAAACAGATAAAGGCATAACATTAATAGATGCTCCTAAGTCAAGCATAGCATTATCAAACTTGTTACTGCCTATTACACAAGGAATAGAAAATGTCCCTGGATCTTTGCATTTTTCAGGGATAGGAGTAACTGGTCTCTCAATAAGTGCAGAGACATTTCTACCCATACTTATCCTCTCATTGCCCTTCAGCCGCCTCCTATGGGTGCACAAATCCTTCAGAAACTTGGTATATCCTGGAATTTGCTTTATGGCCTCAAGTAGGAGTATATTGACCTCTACTTTTATGAAAGTTTCCAAAATTTCCTTGTCAGCCTCTTCCATTTTTTTACTCTTCTGCACAACTCTCTGAGGGAATGGAAGAGGAATAGAAGGTTGCTCACTACTTGAAGAACTGGGGCTGCTCAAAGGACTAGGATTAACTCTCTCATGTATAGGGTTGACTGAAAATGTGCCTGTTGAAACAGTACTTCCTGAAGCAGGACCTGCTGAAGCTATACCTTCTGGAACTGTATTGTCTGAAGTTGTAAGAATCTCATTTTCTTGTTCACACTGTTTCCTTTCAGACACTTGCAGACTCTTACCCGATCTCAAGGTGATTGCACTAACATTCTGCTGAGGGTTCACAACTGTCTGAGTAGGAAGCTTGTTTGAACCCTGGGATTGCAGCTTAATAATAGTGGTAGCCATTTGACCAATCTGATTTTCCAGGCTCTGAATAGTTACTTCTGTCCTTTGCTGGAAATTGAGATTGTTGACTGCCATTTGCCTCATTAATTCTTCCAAGGAAGGCTCACTCTTGGAAGGTGCAACAGCTGGTGGTAGAGGTTGTTGCTGATGTTGCTGCACATGGGGAGGCTGATAGGGTCTACTAGGACCAGCAACATGTGACTGATAGGGTACATAAGACTGCTGTGGCTGCTGCTGCTGAGAAGAATTCCCCCATCTCAAATTTGGATGATTCCTCCAACCTGGATTATATTTGTTGGAAGAAAGATCCTGATTATATTGTTGCTGCTGTGGGGGTCTGCCAGAACCATAAATATTTGTTGCATAAGCCTGAGGAGGAAACAACAACAGCAACATCTCCTTCAGACTCATGTAAGGTAGGACATGCATCAGTGGGATGATCAGCAGAAGTGCAAATCCCACATAGCTTAGCAACCTTCTGAGACACTGCCATCTGCTTAACCAAGGAAGCCAAATCATCAAGCTTGCTCTCCAACTTCCTATGATCAACAACATAAGTAGTCTCCATCTCATGAACTCCTCTGGTCAAGGCTACTGAATTGCTTCTGGTATTGAACTGTTGGTTATTAGAAGCCATATTTTCAATCAATTGCCTTGCTGCAACTGGAGTTTTATTCACTAAAGCTCCTCCACTGGCTGCATCAATCATCTGCCTATCCATGTTTATAAGGCCCTCATAGAAATACTGATGAGAAGCTGCTCATGTATCTGATGATGTGGACAGCTGGCACAAAGTCTCTTAAATCTCTCCCAGTACTCATATAAACTCTCTCTGTTCATTTGCCTTATACCACATATCTCTTTTCTGATTGATGTCACTCTGGATGCTGGGAACTTTTTTTCAAGAAACATCCTCTTCAGATTGTCCCAACTAGTAATGGATCCAGGTGGAAGGTAGTACAACCAGTCTTTTGCTGTATCTTGCAGGAAAAAATGGAAATGCTTTCAGCTTAATGTGATCCTCAGGAACTCCAGGTGGTCTCATGGTGGTACAAACAATATGGAACTCCTTGAGGTGTTTATGTGGGTCCTCATCTGCAAGACCATGAAACTTGGGCAACAAATGAATCAATCCAGACTTTAGCTCACAAGGTACATCTAAATCAGGATATTGAATGCATAAAGTCTGAATATTTACATCAGGTGCTGCATGCTCTCTCAAGGTCCTCTTAGCCATGATATTAGAATTAAAATCAGACTCAAGGAAAGAAGAAGAAAATACAGAAATAGACTCACTATCACTAACAGAAACAACAAAATACACACTATTAGACAACTCACTATCACTAACAGAATTATGCACAAATGGATTCCTAGATTCTCTAACTAACCTATGATACGTCCTATCAATTTCAGGGTCAAATGAATGTAGGATACCTCAATTTGCTCTCGTCATACACCAAATGCATACAAAGATGCATAAAAGAGGCATAGAACATGTTCAACAATTTATGCAATTCAATCTGAATCAAACCAAAACAATTCTAACATCATCTAAACAATACCTAAACATCATACAATGACTAAACACACTAAAACAATGACTCAAAACAACACAACTCAAAAATAGAAACTGTTTAGCAGAGGAAAGTTAAGACCGTAGAAATGGTAAATGAGCAAGGTTATGTGTATCACCAGAAATCTAAATTATGGAAATTCACTACAAGCTGCACAAACCAAACGTAGCTGAACAAAACAAAGTATTAAAATGACTCTAACCTTACAAACGCAAAACAGACATGAATTACACTAAACATAATTGAAAAACTCAGAAACAGAAAGTTTAGAAAGTTACAAACAGAACTGAAATCTGTAAACTGAATTTGAATTGAACTCCCCGGCAACGGTGCCAAATTTGATCGAGGTCGTACCCAATCAAATAATATGAATTAAGTGTAGTTGGGTAGATAACCCAAAGTCGTCTCTCAAGGAATTCAATAACAATTCCGAATATCAGATTTCAGACCAAAAATTCAGAACCAGAACTTCAGATCGAACTTAAGTCAAGTGACTTAAGACGGTCTTAAGATATAACTTCAGACGATCTTAAGACTTCAGACTGTCTTAAGAGTTCAGACTGTCTTAAGACTTTAGACGGTCTTAAGACTTAGATGTCTTAAGACTTCAGACTGTCTTAAGACAGGGACTATCTTAACAATGCAAAATTTAGAACGTAACAGAAACAGGGGTTTTTTTGTTGTTTGTTCTAAGCAGGTTTGTAAACAAGAAGTAAGATGTAAAACGATGTAAGAAAATAGATTGATTCTCTTGTTCATTACAATTGGATTCTTCATCAGTTAAAATGCATCATTCTCAATTTCAGAACAGATTCGAATTAATCGAACAAGCGTCAATCAATTCTACAATAATCTCACTCAAGAACTAAGCGAACTTGCGAGACCAGACTAAGCGTACTGGATATAAGATTTCTAATCCTTTACCTCTTGAATTAAGCAAACAATTGGTTGTTTAGAATTAAGCAAACTAAACCAGAATTCTAAGTGAAGAACAGAATTGAATCATCAAAAAGTGTTCAAATCCAATTCAAGAAACTAAACCGAAATTCTAAAAGAGAAGATGAAATTGAATCTACTGCAGAAATTGAAAATACGAATTTGAATTGAAATAAACCTCATAATCCAATGTAAAATCACTCAAGAATCAATCCTCAGAAGTTTAGCAATCCATAAGAGGAAGAACAGAAATTGAAAGTTGCAGAAGAAGAAGAAGAACAAAACCAAAAAACTAAAGAGAATGAGAGAGAGCAAGCGTCTCTTTCTTCAATCCGTAAAAGTGAAAAATGGCAAAAAGTGAAAAGCTCCCTAACAAAATTGTAACTGCCTCTACTTATACTATTCTCCTAAACCACAAGATTAATCTAATGGCAGAGGTAAAATGGGCCTAGACTAACAGGTTTTAGGCCCAAAAGACAAAAACTACTTCAGCAACTACTTAAGAAACTTGTTGTTACCGCTCAGCTTCGGAGAACTTCTGAATGTCAACTTCAAGCTGAAACCTACACCTCGTCACTCAGTGGAATATAGTCATATAGCATATTAAATTAAAGCCCCGGATCTTAGCCTTCCAATGCCGCTGGAATGAATCAAATCGGACACCTGTAGCTTCAGATATCAACAAAACAAGGCAGGTAGGTCAAAAGGCTTAAAATCCGAATTTAAACAACATTTCTAATTAAAGCCCAATTAAGTTCAATTTGGTAAATTCCAACTAAAATAGTGGATTTAATCACAATTAGAGTCCAAGAAAGCTAAAATTAATTATGCAAAGTGTGAATAACAATGTGTTCATCAGTGTGCAGCAGCGCTGACTCTAACTCTGACCTATGTTTGCTTTTCTGCAGTAGGTTTCCTCTTTTGTGTCAGGAAATGAAATTGTTCCAGAAAGCTTTTGTTTCGCCTTGCAACAGGTTTAGCTAACTACAAAGCTTTGCAGAGACTTGAGTCCTTCAATACATTTAACAGGTTGACTCACTAAGTCTTCGGAAAGCAGCACAACATCTCAGACTTCAGAAGGTTCTATTTGCTTCAGCAAATTCTGATCTTTCCAAACCCCCTTCAGATAGTTCACATCCTTTAGCAAGTTTTTGGATTTTCAATAGAAAGATGCTTTCAGGCAAGTTCTTTCTTCAGCAGGTTACTTTCTTCAGTAGGTTGCATTCTTCAGCAGGTTCAACAAATCAGTAGATTACTGCAACACAAAGAACAACAGCCTGAGTAGAATCTGTTTCTTAATCAAATTATATAATGACCAAATTTGTTACTCATTAAACTAAGGGTAATGAGTCTTTAATTAAATTGAATACTTAATTTATTCCGAGAGTTGTTCATTTGAGAGGCAGCAACATAGATCTCTGGGATGTAGTCACAGATGGTGATTATATTCCCACCAATAATAGTGTGCCCATTCCCAAGGTAGAATGGACTGGTGAACAGAAGGCATGTGTACAACTTAATGCAAAAGCAAAACTCTATCTAGTTTGCTCTTTGAGTAAATCTGAATATGAGAAGGTGCATGGATGCACTTCAGCCAAGGAGATCTTGGATACTTTGGCATCAGCCCATGAAGGGACTGATAATGTCAAACAATCTAAGATAAGCATGCTTGTTCATCAGTATGAGATGTTCAAGATGCATGAGTCAGAAACCATAGACCAAATGTTTGGTAGGTTTCAGACCATAACTAATGGACTCAAATCTTTAGGCAGATACTATGACTCTGGTGATAATAATCGCAAGATTCTTAGGAGTTTACCAAAGATTTGGAGGCCCAAAGTTACTGCTATTCAAGAGGCAAAAGACCTCAGTACTTTATGAATGGATGAACTTGTGGGATCCCTCAAGGTCCATTAGTTGGAACTTGGTGAAGATGCTCCTAAAAAGAATTCACTTGCTGCGACACCCCTAGTTACCACTAAGAATGCCACATGTATTACACGTGACCAACGAAAAATATTACTTACAAATCATAAAATGCAGAACCCTTTTTTTTTTTTGAAAAGGGTTTAGTCGTCATCAACCTATCACATTTCTGATTTCATTTTAGGTATTTATAAAACATTCTTTCCTTAATAGTGAAACTGATTTTCGAAACGCCGATTATAGTTACCACAATAAGACAACATACATCATAAGTAATACTGCAAAATTATCACATGGAAATAAACCATACATAAGGTCATACATACATAAGCAGTGTACTCCATGAGCAATACAAAAGGTACCAACGGAATAAGAGTGCTAGTAGTAAACTGAAATACATAAGACGTCAAACAAAATACAGAAAAAAAGGTTACTAGACCAGAGTTGTACTACTAGACTCAAGATAACGCTAAACTACTCCTCATCTCCCGACTCAGAAGTGAACACCCTACTACTCCTCCTCCTAGCGTCTCCGATGGTGATCATCCCAAAATCCTCTGAGGGAACATCGCCAGAAGAATCCTCTTCCGGCTCCTCCTCCTCTGGGTCCTCCTCCGATCCTCGTCCTCCTCTGAAGTGTCATCAATCACGATTAGTTCCATCTCGTCAGAGATCGTCTCGCGCATCAGTACGCCTAGGCTGAGAAGGTGATGCCTCGGAAGTAGGGAAGTATCTAGGGGATTCTGGCCCAACCATAGTTGCCATCCGCGACGACTGAGATGACGTCGAAGAAGCGGGACGATGACGAGAGCGATGGAAAGTAGTGTAGCGTACAAGACCTGGTGGCGTAGCGAACTCAAGGGTCACTGGGACTATAAAATCTATCTCTGGAACCAAGGGGAGGCTAGGATGAGTGATGGTGAGACGGACCTCCCCGTAAACACGCATCGGCTAGGACGTCTGTCACCCGCCACTGGGCCCCCGCGACATCCAACGCAGCTGAACCCTCATGGTCGTCATACTGAAAATCTCCAATGTCGACTATCGACGTAGCGAAGGAACACAATAGCAGAAAATAACAAAAGCAGAAAGGAAAGTTGAGAACATCGCATGAACTCACAGCATGTAGGACATAGAAAACTAGAGTACATACATAAAAATTTACATCCAATTCTATCAAATCAAATTTATACAGTTATATCATCATGATGCACATGAACCAATGCATGAGGGCCCAGGGAAACATCACCATCCACAGTGCACACAACAACTGGCCCGACCATATATGTACAACGTATCAGGAGTTAGAGTCTGTACTAGCATTGGTACAAAGAGCATTGCTCATTCATTTTGGCCAAATCATTTAAGCGTTCTTCCAGATAATCTCAACTGACCCCGAAAATCATGAGAGCGACAGGAATAGCTAAGCTGGGTTCCCCGATCTCGACAGTAGGGAGCTAACCTACGTCACCTGAGATCTTCTAGGAGCTAGGCTATCCTCAGGGCTGGCGTCCCTTTTGAGGACCCACTGGCGTTCTTTGCAAAACCCAGTTGCAAACCCTTCCCAACCAATTTCACACTGTACCAAGTGTCACTGCCATATAGGTCGTAAGGTTTCCAACCTCGAACATCATTCAATGCTTATGATGCATGTCACACAACAAGGTTTTAAAGCAAATACATCCTTATAGGCAAAGCCCGTCGAATCATTCAACGTCACCACTTCCACGTGGTACGGCCCGATTCAATGTCTTTCCTTCAAAGGGAAACCGAACCCTATCTTGGGTTGGGATCGCACTCTCTCTCACTAAGCTTCTCAAGTCTTATGGATAGTATTACTTACCCTAATTCTTCTTGTATGGCTAATTAAGATTAAGTTTAAACCTTTAATTATAATTAGTCTTCATTAACTGGACTATAATTAATCTTAATCCTCTCTAATTAAGTCTTAATTCTTACTTAAGATCCTAATTAATTCCTACATATCCCTTAATCTCTTCCTTAATCTTGGATTGAGCTTTTAATTAGATTTGATTAAGGTTAATTAACTTTAGCCTTAATTAATTATTCTTTACTTAATTAACTTAAGTAGATTAGGTTAATTAACTTAGCTAATTAAATTAGCTAAGTCCATTAATTAATTCTTAAGTTTTAATTCTAATAACTTGGATTAGAGTTGAAGTCCAACTCTAATCTAAGTCTATTTCATAAATTATTTTTGATGACTTTCAAATGAGTCTTTGACTCTCTTTTTTGAAGGTTTTGGGCCTGAACCAAAGGCCCCAAGGTTTGATAACTTTAGAAATTCATTTTACTCATGACACTCAAATATGGACTTTGGGTTGACTTTTACTTGGTTAAGTTGGAAATCCGAATTTAGTTCTTTTATTATTTTAAAAGTTTATCCTTATTTTGGCACTTTACCCTTTTGTTTGTAAAATTGTTCCTTAGTCCTTTTTGGACACCAAAGCCCAAAAACATGTTTCCAACACTACTTGATCTTTTCAAGATCAAGAGCATTCTTGATGAGTTTCATCAAGAACAACTCAAGAACATCAAGAACACCTTGAATGTTCATCAAAATTCAATTTTCCAACAACATCCAAACTTTACCAAAATTTCACACTATACAACAACAAGCATTTTAATCCATCAATCTCATGCTAATCCACTCAACATACCAATCATCATCACAAAGATCCATACTTTCCAAATATACTCAAAAATGACATTTTTAGGATCCAACCATACAAATCAATTCAATTCCATAACTTCAACAATCATTTGCGATGTTCTTAGATTCACCACATAAACCACATTTAAGCATCAAATAATTTTTCAAAAACATGCCAGCACCATTATCACATCCAAGGCCGAAATCTAACAAGGAAAAAGGGAAAAATTTTCCAAATCAATAGTCATGGCTTGCATGCATCAACAACCACAATCAAGACAACTTTTCAAGCATCAAAATACATTTTAAAAAACACACAAACAGCCTAGCTCAAGAAATCTGAAACATTTCACTACAAAAATAGGTTCCAAAAAGTGATTTTCAAAGGGAAAAAGATTATCAAGACAAGGATCAAGGGTAATCCTTGACTCTAGTCACCAATCCTACTAGAGTTCAAGTTCTCCCCCTTTACCTAAGAATTTCTCAAGAAAAAGGTGCAGAAAACAGCCCAAGATCCCTCCTTTGAGTCACCAACAAGAGTCAACAATGCTTGGAAGCTAAGTGTTTGAAGCTTTGGTTCAAAATGGAACCTTGGCTTTGAATGTGTTCAAAAATGAGGGAGATGTTCACGGCCAAAGGAAGAAAAGAAAGAGAGAAATGAGAGAATTTCTAAGCTTTGCATGTGGAAAAAGAAAGAGTAATGAATTTTGGTGTTTTAATGTCTTACTTTCCCTAAGCTTGACACTTGTCTAGAAACAAAGTGTGAAGTGGACAAATGTCCTTCATGCACACACACAAGACATGCACGACTTCTAGAAGGAGGAAAGGAAGTGTTGTGCAAATTTTCTGGCCCGGATCAAGAGTATTCGGGCCCGGTTTAAGGGACGGTAGGGGCAAAAGGTCATTTTTCACAGAAAAATCCCAAAAATTCTAGAAAAATAGGAAATTCATTCCTAAACTAAAAAATATAAATTTTGATGATTAAAATAATTTAATCACTCAAAATTCAATAAAACACATAATACAGGAAAATGGTAAAACGCGGGTGTTACACTTGCCCTGTATGCCAAGTTCAAACTTCTGAAGTATGGACCACAAAAGGCCATGAAAGCTGAGGAGTCTTCAGAAGGTTCTGAAGATTCAGAGGACAACTTAGATGATGATGATCTAGCTCTGTGAGCAGAAAGATCAAGAGGATGCTCTAGAAAAAGGGGAAGTTCAGAAAGCAGTCCTCATCTGACAACAAAATAGGTAAGTCAGGTAAAGATTCATTTTCTGCTGACAAAATAATCTGTTATGAGTGCAGACAGCCAGGCCACATGAAGGATGATTGTCCTAAGTTGAAGAAACCCTCATACAAAAAAGTTCCTGAAGAAAAAGAAAAGCCTGATGGCTACTTGGGAAGACCTGAATGACTAAACCTCAGAAGAGGAAGATGAATCTGCTGAAGAGGCCAACCTATGCTTGATGGCCAGTCTTCCTTCTTCAGACAGTTCTGAGTCTGAGGTAATCCCTCAAACCCTTCAAGATATGTATGATGACTTGCTTGAAAGCTCTGAGGAGCTTTTCCAAGAGTATAAAGATTTGTCTAGAACCTATACAGAAGTAGCAAACAAAATGAAGCTCTTGAGACTGAAAATCCTATGCTAAAAGAAAAACTTCCTGAGTTCTGAGTCTAGTAGTTTAGAAAGCTTAATCAAAGAAAATGAAATTCTTAAAAAATAGTTGTTGAACTAATTAGAGACCTTGCCAACTTGTCAATGGAACTAGAACCTCAACAGAATGTTGGGTGTTCAAAAGAGCTCCAAAAACAAATGAGGTGTTAGGATACTCAGACAGTGAATCAACATATGATTCAAATTTTAAACCTGCTGAAAAGCTAAGAAAGGTAGGGGATGCTCTCACTGTGGAAAACCTGGACCACAACGTGCCTTAGTGCAAACACAAGAGAAAGGGCAAACCTGCTGCTAACAAAAAAGGACCCAAAAAAGATGTGGGTACCTAAGTCCTCCTGATTATTCCTGTTGCAGATGTGTTTAATAAGACAAAGGAGACACCACACAACGGTAACTGGACAGTGGCTGCTCGCGACACATGACAGGAGAAAGGTCTTTGTTCCTAAACCTTAGACCTAAGGATGGAGGGGTGGGAACCAGAAAGGCAGAATCACTGGTATTGGTTCAGTAGGTATATCCCCTCTCTCTGTTATATCAAAATGTTCTCCTTGTAGAAGGACTTCAACACAACCTACTGAGCATAAGTCAATTATGTGACAGTGGATATGTTGTATCCTTCACAAAGGATGGTTGTGTAGTCAAAGATACTTCTGACCAAGTCATTTTTACTGCCAAGAGATACAATATGTGTATAAGATAGATCTTAAGGAACTTTCATATCAAAATGTGACTTGTTTGTTTTCTGTTAAAGATGAAAAACAGATTTGGCATCAGAAACTTGGGCATGCCAGCTTGTGGTTAATCTCAATAGCTACAAAGCACAATCGTTGTAAAAGAATTTCCCAAGCTTTCTTTCTAATCTGACATTTTATGTGAAAACTATCTTTCAAAAGTAAGACATTTTTTTTGTGTTTCACAACCTCAAGACTTTAGACCTACTTCACATTGATTTGTTTGGTCCTACAAGACTGAAAGTCCTTGCTGGTAAAAAGTATGGTTTGGTCATTGTTGATGACTATTATAGATTCTCATGGGTTATATTCCTCAAAAGCAGGATGAGACTTTTGAGAATTTCACCAAATTTTGTAAGAAGGTGCAAAATGAAAAAGGTCTTTTGCATTTCTGCAATGAGAAGTGATCATGATGGTGAGGTTTGAAAACTCAAGCTTCAGAATGTTCTGTGATGAGAATGGGATCTCTCACAATTTCTCAGTGGCTAGAACACCTCACCAAAATGGGGTTGTTGAGAGAAAATAACAGAAGCTTACAGGAGATGGGTAGAACCATGCTCATTTCATCAAGCAATCTCCCAAGGTCTTTCTGGGCAGAGGGCTGTTCACACACATGCTATATCCAAAACAGAATTTTGGTAAGACTAAATCTCAAAGAACTTCCCGATGAATTGTGGAGAGAGAAAACCCATATTTCGTATTTTCACATTTTTGGGCTGTGAGTGTTTCATACGCAACACCAAAGATGATCTGGAGTAAATTTGACTCTAAATCTGATAAGGGATTCTTCATTGGTTATTCAGAAAACATCCAATGCTTACAGAGTTTACAACTCTAGAACATTGAGGAGCTCTTCATGATGAAAGGTGGATCCTAGCCATGCAAGAAGAGCTAAATCAATTTGCCAGGAGTGTTTCTGGACTCTTGTTCCTAAACCCCATGGGAAAACTATTATTGGAACCAAATGGGTGTTTAGAAACAAACTCCCTGAAGATGGTTAAGTGGTTAGAAACAAGGCCAGATTGGTTGCACAAGACTATAATCAACAAGAAGGTATTGACTTTACTGAAACTTTTGCTCCAGTAGCAAGGCTTGAAGCCATTAGGATTTTATTTCCTATGCAGCCAATAATGGCATCAAACTATATTAGATGGATGTAAAGAGTGCCTTCTTAAATGGATTCATTGAGGAAGAGGTATTGTTAGACAACCCCCTGTTTTGAAAATCTAACTTTTCCTGATCATGTTTTTAAATTGAAAAAAGCTCTGTATGGTCTCAAACAAGCTCCCAGAGCTTGGTATGACAGATTGAGCAATTTTCTACTCAAAAATGGTTTTGAAAAAGGAAAAGTTGATACCACACTTTTTAGAAAAATGTCTAACAAAGACCTGATTCTAGTTTAGATATATCTTGATGACATTATTTTTGGATCAACAAATTCCTCTCTGTGCACTGAGTTTTCAAGGCTTATGCAATCCGAATTTGAAATGAGTTTAATGGGAGAACTCAAATTTTTCTTAGGACTTCAAATTAAGCAAGATTCTGGATGTATATGGATCCATTAGGAGAAATATACAAAATAAATGCTTAAGAAGTTTAACATGCATGATTGCAAACCTATGTCAACTCCTATGCACCCTTCAACAATCTTAAGTAAAGATGAAGGAGAAGAATGTGTTGACCCAACCATGCATAGAGGCATGATTCGATCTCTATTGTATCTTACAACATGTAGACCTGACATTATGTTCAGTGTATGCCTGTGTGCAAGATTTCAATTAGATCCAAGAATAACTTATTACAAGGCTGTTAAAAGAATTTTCAGATATCTAAATGTATTACTAATCTTGGTCTATGCAATAAGAAGAGTAAGAACTATAGATTATTAGGTTATTGTGATGCTGATTTTGCTGGAGATGGAGATAGAGTTGAAAGAAAATCAACAAGTGGAGGATGCCACTTCATTGGACAGAATATGATAAGTTGGGCTAGCAAAAGGCAAAGTACCATAGCTCTCTAAACTGCTGAAGCTGAGTACACTACTGCTGCATGCTGTTGTTCACGGCTGCTGCTATGGGTAAAATATCAACTTGAAGATTTTAACATTCCTGTTAAATCTATTCCTGTATTTTGTTATAATACAAGTGCCATAAAACTGTCTAAAAATCCCATTCAGCATTCTAGAGCTAAGCATATAGAAATTAAACATCATTTCATTAGAGACTATGTTCAGAAAGGTGTTTTTGATATAAAGTTCATTGACACAGAGCATCAATGGGCTGATACATTCACAAAACCTCTTGCTGAAGATAGGTTTAAGTTCATTAGAGATAATATGAACATTCTTGCATTATCTGAAAACTGAACTTGCTGTCATATGCTTACTTGCTGAACTTAGGTGGTTTTTGCTGCACTATTAATGATATACTTTTTCAGCAACTCCTTTACCCTGAATATTCTGCTCTGCTGCTTATTTGTCACTTCATCATTCTCTGAACACCCTTTTGATTGATGAAAAGTAGGGGAGTAATATAAACTAACAAAATATGAAGTTAAAGTTAAGTTCATTTAGAGAAGATTCTCTTATTCAGGGGGAGCAAAGCAAGTTTTTTGGTTAAATCTCGCAAAGAAGAAGGAGAAATTCTTTCTGTTCAAGTATCTGACATAGAGGGAGAATTCCTTAAACTTATTTCTGATTAAATTCCCTTTAGATATTTGATAGTTTAAACAAATTTGTCATCATTAAAAAGGGGGAAAATGTTGAATCTCAAATATTATTAAATGATTAATAATGTTTAAGTCTCATAACCTTGAGTTGTAATGAGTAACAAATTTGGTTAAATTTCCTAAAAAGAAGGAACAATTTTCTACTGAAGGTAGTTCTGTGTTTTAGAACATGTTTGATACAACAACCCTCTAAAATCATGCAACCCTCTGATGTGGTGCAACCTTCTGAAGAAGAGGAACCTGCTGAGTGATCAAGACCCTACTGAAGCCAGAGAACCTTCTGAAGATTGGAGACGTCATACTAAGATTTATATCTTTTAGAAAAGAGCTTCTCTGTTGATTCCTATTGAGAGCTCAAGCCTTCCGTAGCTTTCCCAAGCTGTCCGTGCTCTCTTCTTCTAGAAAGTCAGAACAATTGCTTTTTGGCATATTTCAAATCACTATTCACCAAAAAATGCAATGTCTGTTGTGAAAGTACACTGTGTTAAGAAAAGTAGAGTTAGCGCTGCTGACACCTACTACTTGTTGCACCTGCTACTGCAAGCTACCAAGGCTATGTGTCATAACGGGAAGAAAGTTACCCTCTTAACGGGATTTAGAAAAGTCTACCGGTCTCATTTCTCTTCTCCTATATATATATATATATATGATGTCTCATGCAGAAGGAGGAGAGAGAACAACCAACTTGCTGAAAACGCTGCTGAAATCCTCTGATAAATATATTCATTGTTTCATTTGTACAATACTTCTTATCCTGAGTTTACTCAATTATTTGTACATCTTACCCTGTTTAGCTTTATACTTGTGTAGTTCAAAAGCTTAACATTCTCTTTTTATACACTGTGTCAGGTTGCTGTTTAAACAATACTTGGGTTTTAGCTTGAAGAGGATGGTGTTCAAACATACTTGGGTTTTAGCCTGAAGAGGCTGTGTTCAAAGAATACTTGTAACTGATCAGTTAGTGGAAAAATCCTTACTGGTTTGGCATTGGGGCTGGACGTAGCTCACGGTGGATGTGAGTGAACCAGGATAATCTCTTGGCTAAGTCTTCTCTAACCCTTATCTCTCAATATCTGCTATTTAACTAACAAGAAGGGTTCGGAATATAGTGATTTAAATTGTTAAAACATTAGTTTAACGAAATACGTTTTGAGAAACGTTTGAAAAACACTTTGTGAACCTACTGAAACAATTTCAGCAAGTATCATTATTCCAGTTTCAGCAAGTCTACCAAAACATTTGTGAAAAGATTCTGAAAAATCTTTTGAAATTTTAAAACACTATTCAACTCCCCCTTCTAGTGTTTCCTATGGTTTCTACAGAGCACACAGTCAGTAGAAACAAGATTTCTTACATATTCACCATTTTGTACATTAACTTTTGATGGTTTGGTTTCATTAAAAATCTTAGGAGTGAGTTTGTCTTAACACACTTCTCACTGTACCAATTTCATACCCTTTCTCAGATTGGACCTTTTGCAAAATATTTTGAAACTTTCATAAGATTCATCCTTCTGAGATAGGAAGAGAACCCAAGTGAATCTGGAGAAGTCATGCACAATCACAAAACCATATTTTTTACTACTTAGACTGACTGTTCTTAGTAGGTCCAAGTAGGTCTATGTGAATTATCTCCAGAGGCCTGGTGGTATTTACATGAGCCTTAGGGTTAAAGCTAGTCTTAGTATGTTTGCTTTTTATGCATGACTCACAAACCATGTTTTTGTCAAACCTAATCTTAGGTAGACCCCCTTAGAAGAGATTGGCTTGCAAGCTGACTATGGTTCTCATGTTAATGTGTCCAACCCTTTTATGCCTAAGCCATTTCTCATTATCATGAGACACAAGGCAAGTGAGATCAGATAGGCTCTTATGTGAGACTGAGTAGAGATTTTTATTTCTTTTTCTAGAAAAGATAAGTTTCCCAGTCTTAGAGTCTATGATCTCCCAAAAGGTGGGTTGAAAGTTAACGTGATAACCATTATCACATAATTGGCTTATACTAAGGAGATTGTTTTTCAAACCCTCAACAAAGTATACATTTTCAATCTGAGCTGAGTTTGTCTTACCAATCTTACCTATACCCTTGATCTGAGCTTTACTATTGTCTCAAAATGAGACAACTCCAAATGCTTTCTCTTCAAGTGTTAGGAACTTGCTTTTGTCTCCAATCATGTGTCTTGAACACCCACTGTCTAGTACCCACAAAGTCTTGGCTCTTGCTGCTGTCAGGCAAGTCTGTGTCACAGTAATCTTTAGTCTTAGGTACCCACCTGTATCTGGGTCCTACATGGTTAGATACCTTCGTTTTGACTGACACTTGTCTTAAGTGGCATTCTAAGGTCTTATGGCCAAATTTACTACAACGTGAGCATCTCTCTTTGCGATTCTTTGCTGGAACAAGAAATTCTTACACCAAACCTCATTAACAGGCTTATCATAACCTAAACCCAGCCTTATCAAAACTTGCTTTCTGAGATCCAATAAGTCTCTCCAGGTTTTTGTTCCTTTTACAAATTTGGCTAGATCATCTACAAGAATCCTATTTTGACATTTGAGTTTTTGATTTCTTCAAAAATATTTTTTGAGTCCAGCTCTACTTAGCTTGAGTCTGAGCTTTGATACGTTCATACATCTTCATATGAGACAACATGAGACTAGCATTCTTATGATTCAAATCCTCATTTTATTTTTCAAGAAACTTAACTTTTTCCAAAGATGTGGTTTATATTCAGATTTTAACAAAGAACTTTTTGAAGCAAGAAGATTTGAATCATAGAGAAGGTTTTCCAAAAGCTGACTTAAGCTTATTAAAAGAGGAGATCAGAGTCAGACTCATATACCTTTTCATCTGAGGTGTCACCATCAGCCATCAAGCATAGATTAACCAATTCCTCATCTTAAAATTTCTTTCTCCCTTGAGTTGTCCCAAGTGGCCATCATTGCCTTCTTCCTGGGGCTCTTCTTGACTTCCTTTTTCAGTTGAGGACAGCCAGCTTTGCAGTGACCTGGCTTGTTACATTCAAAGCAAATAACTTATCCCTTCTTGTCAGTCTTGAGCTCAGCCTCTTCTAGAGGGGAATTGTAACATCCCGAAAAATTGGAACCTAGAAAACGTAAGAGAAGCCTTAGGTGGTGAACCCAGGCAAGAGAGGGAAGTTAGAAGTAGTATGAGAATTCAGAGGTGAAGTGTGATTGCAGACAAGAAATTTGGAAATCCATTAGGAACCATGAGTTTTAAAAGAGTTTAAAGGAGGGAACAAGAGTTAGTCAATCAACGGTAGGTCGAACCTAGAAGGAATCACACCCAGAAGGTCAGAGAAAATGTAGTGGTTAAGGGTAAAGAAACGAGATTGGGTAAAGAAGAATTTAGTTGAAAGGAAGGGTCAGGAGAAAAAGTTAAGAAGAAGAGCTACACCCGAGATCTTAGCCATTAAGTGTAAGAGAATGAGATTTGTGGTCAAAGGGAATTGATTTATCAAGAATTAGAGTGGGGAAAGGAATTGGATGAGAAGAACTAAGTTAGAAGAAGGTTTTCGTGGAGAGGAATTAGGTTTAAGAAGGAGAGAATTGAATTGGAGCCAAGGGGGGCACAAACCGGGTTGTTGCTTAATTTTGGGTTTTGCCTAATGACCTTGGTGCACTAATTCACAAATATCTAGAGCCAAGGTTGTCCAATTAAGGTGATTCCACTTTCGTTAAAAAGCTTATTTCCGGGGCTTCAGTTGATATGCTATATGATCGTATTCTGAGCTCGTTTTCACCTCCAAACAGCAAGTTTACACGTTACAACGCGCAGAGTGCGTTGGGAGCGCGCCCCAGCACACTCAAAGCGCGCCCTAGCGCGCGCATTGCAGCAGCGTTTTTAAAAACGCGTTTTCTCCCTTCTTCTTCCATTTGTCTTCATGTCCTCCAAGTTCCTAGAGAGAGAGGGAGAGGGTTTAGTGAGAGAAGCTTAGGGGAAGGAGGAAGGAAGCAAAACATGAGGATTTCATCACCTTTGAAGGGCTTGGGATCATCTCCATCCTTCTCTTTCACCTCAATTCCTCCATTTCTCCTCTTCCTTGGTTCTCCATTTTAGGTGAGTGTGGTCTCACTCACTTTCTCTTGGTTTTTCTCTTATGCATGCTCCCCATTCTTCCTCCCCTTTCTATTATTGATGATTATGTTTAGATTATGCAAATCTAGGGTTGATTGTTAGGTTTATATGAATGTATGATTTTAGCTCAAACCCTAGGTTAGAGGATTTGGGGGTTTCATGAAATTGGAGGTTTGGGATGTTGGTTATGCCTATAATTGCTTATGTTCATGCTTGTTATCATGTTTATGCACTGAATAAATGTTTGTACATGTTTCTAACCCCCACCATGTTCATGGAAAATGTTTTGGGTTTTTGACCTCATGAAATTGGAAAAGGAAATGTTTTGGGTCTTCAAACTCATGATAATGGTAAAGGAAAACGATTGGGTCTTTGTACCTCATGGAAATGGTTTTGGGTCTCATGACCTCATGAAATTGTTTGGGTCTTTAGACCTCATGGTAAATAATCATGTTTGGTCCCTGGACTCATGTTTTTGAGAATCTATCTCCGGTCCTTGGACTCATGTTAATTAAGCAAGATTTGGTCCATGGACTCATGTTTAAGGCCTTGTTTAGTCCATGAACCCATGTTAAAGAATTAAATAAATTCTTGTTTGAATCTATCACGGTTAATGGGTTAAGGTCTTATGGCCTTCAGGGACGACAGTCTCTGTTAGTCTGAGCTCAGTCTAGCCTCATAGATAAGTGGAAAGACCCCTTGGCTGTTGGGTAAAACACTTCATGACTGACCCTGCATTATGATTGTCATCGTATGACTAACATTACATATCTCTAATTGTCATTATGAATGTTTTTCTTAATTTTTCAAGTGATGTTATATTGCTTTATATCTTGTGCTTTGCCTCCCCACACCGCACACACTGTTACCATCACTCACTGGGACATAGTCTCATCCCACGTTGTGGGAATTACTTTCAGTTGTGCAGGTTTTTGTACAAGTTGATGGCGGAAGAGTAGAGAACTCAATTGAAATAAATATCAGGGATTATAATTATGAATTTGGAGTTTATTGATGTATTAATGTATTGATTTTGGTTTTGCCATGGAGGCCTTATTGTAGTTTGTTACTATATGGTGAAATTATAAACTGTACTGGTATTTTTTCTGAGTTTCAGGCTAAGTTGCAAAATTGGGAATTGTCCAATTTTCAGGGGAAACTCTGCCGGATTTCCAGTAGGAGTTTTATGATCCATACACTCAAAGTATAGGTTCGTCCCCTAGGTTCTTAATTAGGAATTAATATGGAAAATAATGACGTATGATTTTTGTGGAAGCCTAAGCAAACGTTGGATTGCTTAAATGTTGCGTGATTTGCATGTCGATACACGAAATGCGCGAAATAATTTCAGAAATTCGGAATAATGTTTCCAACGGACATTATTCTGAGTTGAGAAATTAGGACGTTACAGGAATCGTCTTCTTCCACTTCCTCACTATCATCATCTTCACATTCTTCACTTTCTGCGTCATGAGAAGAGTTTAGCGAAACTTGATGAGTAGAGCTTACCTTCTTACCTTTTAGGGAAATGGATTTAGGTCTTCTAATGAGATTCTCTTCCATAAGCTCTTGCTTATGAACCTTGAGTGAGCCAAGCAATTCATCTAGTCTGAGCGTGCTCAGATCCTTAGCTTCTTGTATTGCAGTTACCTTGGGCCTCCAAGGCTTAGGTAAGCTTTTGAGGATCTTTTTTACCATATCTTGATTTGAATATGTCCTTCCTCGTGACTTAAGGTCATTTGTGATAACAGTGAAGCGTCGCACCATGTCCTCAATTTCTTCATCTTCATTCATCTTGAATAGTTCATATTGTCTTACCAAGATGTTGATCTAAGCCTCTTTTACTTGATTGGTTCCTTCATGCTCAGTCTCAAGAGCTTCCCATGTTTCTTTTGCTGAGGCACAACCCGCTACTTTGTCATAATCACTCCAGCTCAGTTCACATGTTAGTAAGTACTTAACTCTTGAGTTAAGGACATATTTGTTCTTCTCAGCTTCAGTCCATGTTTCTCTAGGCTTAGCTGCTCTCAAAACCAAGTTCATCAGTAATATAAGGCATATAAGGAACTACCTCAATGATCTCCCCAGAGATCTACGTGCTGAGACTCAATAAAGAGTCTCATCCTATCCTTCCAGTACTAATAATCTGATCCATCAAAGGTAGGGTGGTCTGTTGGTGGATGCTCCTTCAAGAATGAAGAGGCTTGAATTTGGTCCAGCCATGGATATTTTTCCTCTTCACACTCAGGTGTGCTCAACCCCAAGAGGCTGAGCTCTGATACCAACTGAAGTTGATTGGATGTCTCTAGAAGGGGGGTTGAATAGAGACTGTTGAAAAAATTCGTTCCTGAAAAAACTTAAGGTCAAGCTGAGCTTGGCTCTCAAGCTTAATAGCTTGGAATCTCAGATTAACTTAAAGAACACAAGTTAAGAAAATATCAGGTTATATTAAATAAAGAAAAGAGATGATAAGCTTGACAACTTAATTGAAGTTACTCTTAAGATGTTGTTGCTTGTGTTATACGGGTCAAGCTGAGCTTCAGATATTTGTAATCGTAATTTTAAGAGAGCAATGAAGAGAGAAGAGATGCACAGAGATTTATCCTGGTTCACCTACACCTTAGGCTACGTCCAGTGAAGTTGGCTGAACGTCTCTAGAAGGGGGGGTTGAATAGAGACTTGAAAATATTGTACCTGAAAATATGCACTTAAATTCAAGCTGAGACGTGATCTCAAGTCTGACACTTGGTGTCTCAAATAGGTTAGATGAGATGTAGTCTCAACAATAATTTTCACATCAAGTAAAGATGATTCGTTAATTAATGAAACTTGATTATCTCAGAATAGATATGATTTATTTTAGCCAACATATTTGAGATATAATCATCTCAACAAATGTTAAGACCTTAAAGGAGAATGAGTGAGACTACTGATTGATCTCAAGTTGAGATGGAATCTGAGATGAGATCGACTTGAGATGTGACATGAGATGCAGTGACAGATCATAGTTGTTCAGAGATTTAATCAAATGTATTTGTTTCAAAACATATAAGTCTCAGGTATTAGAGATGTGCTGTGTAAATAAAGAGATAAGGGAGAAGAGATGCACACAAAGATTTATACTGGTTCACCCACAACTACGTCCAGTCCTCACAACTCGTCAGATTTCCACTATTGACAAACCCGTCAATTACAAGTATTCTTATAGCCTCTTCAGGAAGTCCCTCACACCAAGCATAGGCACTCCTACCTTGGCTGAGTCTCAAGTATTCTTTGTTCTCAATTGCCTCTTCAGGAAACTCATGCAGTATTCTTTGTCTATGACTGCCTCTCTAGGCAACGCATGCAGTATTATTTATCTTCGACTGCCTCTCCAGGAAACTCAGTGAGTATTCTTGTTACAATGCCTCTTCAGGCTTTACAATCGCTCACACTAAGCTCAGGCACCTTCTAACTTAGTTGAGACTTGGTGATATGAGATGAGATGGGATTGATCTAGTTTAGTCTACATACAAAGTATGGATAAACCGTGAGCTCAGCTAGGTCTAAATCACTCAAAGAGTGTATACAAATCAGTACAAAACGAGAGTTAAACCTACTACAAGATATTGGCTAAGATAGCATAGGTAGGTAGGTTGAGATTCACTTGAGACTTGGATTTTTCAGAATGTGCAGCAACATCTCTGCTGAGTCTCACCTGTGTCTCACACACGTCTCATCATAATGAGACTTCCTTCTATAGTCTTCAGAAAACTAGCCGTTAAACTAGCCGTTAAACTAGTCGTTAGAGAGAGAGAGGCTTGAGACGACGTCTGATCTTGAGACTGCATCTGATCTTGAGACCGCATCTGATCTTGAGATCGTCTCAAGCTGAGTCTGGATCTCATCTTTGCTTAGCTTCATATTTCAAAGTGCTTCTTTGTCATGCTTGGACTGAGTATGGTCTTATAATGAATTTGGGCCTGTCTCAAATTGACTTTACAGTTGAGCTTGTATCAAGCTGACTTTGAATCTATTCTTTGTTTAGCATCTTCTATTCTGATCTTATCTCTTGATTCTAAAGCTAAGTTAGAGTCTCATCTCTTGACAGATCTTGCATCTGACTTTTGATACTTCCTTTTAAGTTTGTACATGATTCTCTTTAGCATCTCAGCTTGTCTTAACATAAGAGAAAATTATCCTGCAATATGAGAGGCTAAAATTTGCAAACACTTGAGCACACAGTTAGTAGAAACAATACATCTCATATATTTATCTCTTATATTTCTGCTTATCTTGAGTCTCAAATATTGGTTCATTGTTGAGCTCCGCTTGACTTAGCTTGATGTTTGGTGTCTTTAGTAGAGACCCTTTCTGACTGTAGCTAAGACTTCATTATGATGTGCACCTCTCTCAACTTAGGCTATCTTCTATTCTAAGCTTCTGAAGACATTCTGATAAAGGATATGTCTTGAGGCCTTCTTCTGAAATTACCTTCAACATATAGAATATTTTAAGCTTTTCCCATACTCCATAAATGATTCTGAAGTCTGATGCTTCTTAACATAGGATTCTGATCTTTCTGAATCTCAGGAAAGACTTGCATTGATTGCTCAAACTCAGGCTGACCTTTTTCTTCATTTTTAGTCTGAGGATTACTACCAGTCTCAATCTGTGGTTGCCTCTCAATCACAGTCTGAGCTTGGTCGTGGTTGATTTTTCTGAGTTCTTCATGAGAATCCTGTCTTTCTTAAGATCTCATACAAAACATCAGTAACTTCAAGAACAGAAAACATTAAGTTTGATCAAAAGGTTTGTTGTCATTAAAACCAAATCTCAGAGGGTTTTTGCGCTAACAATCTCCCCCTTTTTGATGATGACAAACCTATTTGAACAAAATTAAGTTTTCATGTATAATAGCATATAAGGGATGATGAGAGTCTATATATTTTTCATAGTATGATCCACTCAATTGAACTCCCCCTGAATTCATGCCTAAGAATGCAAACAATAATATCATAACATGATTCAGAAATTATGCTATTATGCACATGGAGATTACTTTCCTATTTCTCCCCCTTTTGGCATCAACAAAAAGATGGGGCAGAGAAATATATTAAATTCACAGTAGCAAATTCTTAACTTCTTCTCTATAAAAATCTGTCAAATAATCACCTCATATTGATTTTCATCTGTACTAATGGCATCAAAGACATGATTTACACTTATCAAGCATATGAGTGATCTCAACAGGGGGTTTTGAGCAAGTGTGCAGTGATATTATTGATTTCCCAAGAGCAATATGATACAACAATAGATCACACATATGGTTATAACAATGATCCCAAGAGTTCCAGATAAACCAATAAGATATGGAGAGGGATAAATGCTCTAACAATAATAGTAGAAGAGTCAAAGACTAAGTTTAAGAAGGAGAGAAAAGAGTAAGTTGCTTATAATTCCAGAATTTTCTTAAACTTTTCTTTGCTCTTCGTTCGTAATTTAAACTTCAAGAGAGTTATCATCTCATTCTCTTTTTATTTTAACATTTCCTCTCCAAAATAAAGAGTGATTTCTAGAGTTATAGAGGAAAGAGGTAGATGGATTCATCAAATTCCATAAATGATCACTACCCAACTGAGTCAATGTGCACACAATTACCTCTTTAGCAAACAATTTGACTAACTCCCCCTCAAAATGAGATGGTTCTGCAAAGTTGCTGGTTTAGAAACTTTTCAATGGCTTATGCAGAAATTTTTTAACTTTTAGAAAGATCATTTGAATAGGGGATGCAGTTAGAATGGAACAATAGAAGACAAAATTCAATCTTAAAACAGAACAATGATTTATTCTGTTTGCATACTTGATTAGATAATAAGAATTCATTTGATGCATATTCAAGTAGCAAGAAAACATACTTGATTAGATAATAAGAATTCATTTGATGCATATTCAAGTAGCAAGAAAACATTCAACACAAAGATTGAATCAGCTACTCCCCCTAAATATGTTACTCACCTTGAATTTTATGCCCATAGTGAGTTAAATTTGTAGAACATGGATAGAGGCATAAAAGGTAAAGATTATAGACCTTGGACAGTAGGGAACACATAATAGAAATATGATTTGCTGATAAGTTCATAATTTTTGAAAAACTGTTTTGTGAGAATTTCAAATTTCAAAGGCTGTGATATTTCATGTCAAGTTCCTTTCATACTCATTGATTCACCCAATATTCCAAATCATAATATACACATCAATTTGATTTAACAATTTACATTTGATATACCATAGTCTATCACAGATTTGGAAATCAAGGGGGCTTTGACAAAGATCTCACTTTTAATAGATCAAGTTTCACTACTTTTCTATCACATAGCCTTAATCATTGAACAAGTACTGCTCCCATCATAGGTTGATCTAGAAATTTATGTTCTATCACAATAAACCACATCATGACAACTTTCCAATGCCACAAAAATCAATTCATTTTGATTGGTACAATTAAAGATATTTAAACTTGAAGTTTCTGCACCAAACCAGAAAATATCCATTAACTTAGCTACTTTAATCTGAGCTTGTGAGATATTTCCAATTCATAAAAATATGAGATTTCAACACAATGAACTAGACATCACAAGCTTTATAATGATATAAAATTCATTCCATTTGGAGTTCTCTATCATAAAACATGAGTGATTAAAGTTGGTTGTTCTATAATGGAGTGCTTACTGTGACAGGTCTGGTTTTTCAATTAGTGTGATCAAACTATGCAACCAAAAATAGTGAAAATTAATAATATTAAACCATTGAACAACATTTTTTAAATCCAACTGGTTTCATTTGAAAAGGATTTTCCTAGCTCCAGATATAAGCATTCAAATTAGATGTGTTCAGATTTGATCTCATGAGAGATCAGTTCACTTGAAGTGTTTGCTGGGAATTATGAAGATGATGAAAAATTATAAAACTTTCCAGTTAAATACTTTTATTAGTTGGCTTTCACACAAACTTGGTTTCACTCAAAATCATTTCTCTAGCTCTAGTTATGATATATTTAAGTGAATAGGTTTATATTAGACTTTGTATCAATGAAGCCGTGTTCTCGAATTTACTGGCACTTTGGTGGTGAGTATAAAATCTTCAAAATTTCCATTTTGATATTCACATAAATTATCTTTTACACAAAATTTGTTTCACTGAAAAACCATTTCTATAACTTCAGTTATGATCCTTTTAAGTGAACACGTTTATTTTGAAGCTTACAACACTGAAACTGTGTTAACATATTTACTGGCACTTTTGTGATTAATATGAAAATCTCAAATTTTCCAGTTTGATTTTATTTTAAATTATGTTTCAAATAAAATTGGTTTCACAGAAAAATAGTATCTACAACTCCAGTTATGATGATTTTAAGTAAACAAGTTTTTGTGAGCATTTGTAAAACTGTAGCTGTGTTAGCAAATTTTCTGGCACTTCTGCGCATAGTGTAACAGCTTCAAACTTTCCAGTTTTGCACCCCTATAAATTAGCTTTCTAACAAAATTTGTTTTACTCAAAAATCAATTTTGTAGCTCAAGTTATGATCATTTTAGTCAGGCTATATCAGAAAACATTTCTGCATATAGTGCAATAACCTCTTTGCCTTCAACTTTCACTTATTTCAGAATCCTTTTATGAGCCTTCAATCTCAAAATTTCTTTTTCATATAATTCTCTTAGAAGATTGACTTGATTAAGGAAATGGAGAGCATATAGACTTAGCTTGTAGAAATGTTTCTCCTAACCAATTCAATCAATTCCAAGTTCTCTTTCTTGATTATCATGAAATTGACTCAAGGATTTTCAATTTTTCGTTGAGTCTCAAAATTAATTTGAGTATTCAAACTTAACTTAAGACTCAGTATCCTTAGGTTTTAATGATTAACAAATAAGATCATATAAGCAGGTTCTACTAAAGAAAGGTATTGCTTTGTAGATTGTATTTCAGGATGTAGTAATCATCTGAAGCCTAGAAGACAGCAAGAAAATAAGAAATCCACAAAGAAGATGAAGCAAATATGAAGAGAAGAAAAAGAACAACACAGAAATTGAAGAGAAGAAAAAGAAAAGACTCAGAATCTGAAGAGGAGAGAAGGCTCGTCTATCTGAAGCATATTCATCATCAGAAGAATTAAAGTTGATCTAAAGCACTCTGTGTATCTGAAGAAGTGACTATCATCTGAAGAATTGAAGCTAATCTAAAGCACTCTGTGTATCTGAAGGCTGAACGTGTCAGAATCAAGGATTGACCTCTTGAAATCGTTTCTAAGTGTGAAGAACACTCTACCCAATGAACTTCACTTATTTCAGCATAAGAGTCAGAACAACTTTCTTGCCTCGATCAAAAGTTTTGCACAAATAAGGAAATCCTGCAACGCCTGCTGCACCTGCAACGAAAAAGCATTGCGTGCGCAGACCTACTGCATCTACTGCTGCCCAGAACGTATCAGAAGACTGAACAAAAGTGACGAGAAATATATTTGAACTAAATTTATTAAATTCAACATCTTTATCCATCTGAATCACAAAAGAATAAGAAGAGACAAAGAAGAACAGAGCTGCGATCATTTGAAGAAAGAAGAATGAACTTTTTCTAAAAGAGAGGAACTTGCTGAAAGTATCCTTAGTGTGAAGAACTAAGAAATGCTTGAAACAATCATCTGAGAGAAGCATATGTTGAAGCTGATGACATCAAGCTTAAACAATGCAACCATCTGAAAGCTCACTAATCGTCTGAAAGTATGTGAAGATTAAAATCTTCTGAACACATACTCTCTGAACAAGATGATGAGATATATCAGACTATCTGAAGACATGAAGACTTTCAAATCTGACTACGTGGACAAATCTCAAACTACGGGAAGTCTCAACAAAGGCAAAGACCATATGTTCAACAGCTAGAATATTATTCAAATATTCTTAAGGGAGAAAAAGGAGAAAACGTTAGAAGCTCAGAAGCTAAGCAAAAAATGAAAATAGCACAAAATAAGCTAAAGGACAAATCTAACGGATATCTCCTCACACTCACAAAAAAGAAAAGGTGAAAGAAAAGAAGATGCAGAGAGAGAAAAGAAGTATCTACCTGTTAAAGGAAAATCTCTCAAGGTTAAAGAACTCATCTAAAAGTGTGTCAGAGCTAAGCTATCTGCACACCTATTCTTCTTAAGAAGAAGCAACCGTTTAAGAAGTTATTTCACAACGGCTATTTGAGCCAAATCACTTCTTCTCAACGTTAACCAAGCAATCTTCAAACGACTATATTTTATCAGAACATATAAATAGCCTCAAGAAAGAGTTTGAAGATGTCGGTCAGTCGACCAAATTTATCAGCAACACATCCACAAGATGTCAACCAAAAAGGGTTGTATTGAAGCTCAAGGCTGAAAAATATACCCAAGAAAGAATCGGCTATATATCAAATCCAATATCCTATCAAGCCATCTTTCAAAAGAAGTTATCCATCATACAAAGATGAATTTAAGCCTATTGTAATTCAAACACTTGTATCTTTGTTGTTTCCTTGTACTTAGAATTCATTTCATGTATCCTGAGTTAGACTCAGTAATCCCTTTGTACAAGAAGAATCTGAGTTTATGTTTCTTAGAAACTTAAACTTAGTTTATGTTGTAAACACTATATGTGTCTGAGAGCCTGGAGAGACTTGGTAGAAGAAAGAATACTTGCTGTTGAGCCTGGAGAGGCTTGTTTGTAAAATAATACTGCATATGTTGCCTGGAGAGGCAGTTGAAAACAAAGGAATACTTGTTGTTAAGCCTGGAGAGGCTTGTCTGTAAAATAATACTGCATATGTTTCCTGGAGAGGCAGTTGAAAACAAAGGAATACTTGTTGTTAAGCCTGAAGAGGTTGTGGTAAAAGAATACTTGTATCTGTGTTCAGATAGTGGAAAATCCAGTGGTGGTTTGCCCTGGGACTGGATGTAGCTCACTGGGTTGGTGAGTGAACCAGGATAAATTCTTGGCTAAGTTCTCTTTCCCTTAAACTCTTTTATTTTTAGATTTATATTTTCGAAGGGGATTGAAAAGTATTTTTATATCAAAACTCTAATTCAACAATTTCAATAAAACAGTTTTTATAGATAAACAAACTTCAGACAATCTCATATCATTTGAAGTAATATAGAAAATGCACTTTGAAGAACCTCTGAAATAACCCTCTGAAGTGAGTCTGAAAAGAACTCAGTTCAGAAGTTAGAAACAGACTTTAGACGATCACCAATCATCTGAAGTAGTTCAGGAACAGTTTTGAAAAGATTGTCTGTAATAACCTTCAGAAGGTACTTTGAGATGTTTTCAAATAACTCAGTTTTAAATAAGAAACTAAGTTAATTGGATGTTTATTTAAAACCTGAAGTTGCCTGGATGTCTCTAGAAGGGGGTGATCGAGGTCGTACTCAACCAAATATTAATACTCAGAATATGTAGTTAATGGAAAATTAACCAAAGTTGTCTCTCAAGGAATTCAATAGCAAATTCGAATTTACTCACAAGAATTGTTGATTCAAAAGCAAACAAGGGGTTTTTGTTTGGTTGTTTCTTAAAATTCAAGAACATAAAGCTAAAATTCGAAATTCAGAAAATATGTATGAAAATGGATGATTTCTCAAGGTCATTCACATAGGATCTTTCATTGATTTATAGAAAATTATCAATTCCTACACAAATTCGAATTAACCAATTAAGCATCAATCAATTCATCAATTATCTCATACAAGGATTAAGCAAACTTGTGTCAGAATCTAATCCCTAACCTACGTAATTAAGCAAACAGTAGAATCATCTTAGAATTAAGCAAACTAAGATTCAAATTTAGGATCAAGAGGAGAAGAAGAACCATGAAGCATGCATTCCAATTCAAGATTCAAAATCCTAGAATTCTAGAGATTAGGAGAAGAGAAAATGTGAAGAAAATTGTAAAACGAAATTGCATAGATGAAACCTCAAGATCCAATACTTAGAACCCTTGAGAATCAATCTTGAATTTAGCCTTCCATGGAGGTTGAAGAGGAAAAACGAAAATGGAAGAAGAAGAAGAAGAAAGAAGAAGAAGAAGAAAGAAAAAGAGAGAAAATGAAGAGACTTCAAATCTGAATTTTTAGAAAATGAGAAAGAGTTCCCTCCAAAAGTGTAACTGCCCCTATTTATAGATCTACTCCTAATTAATCAGATCTAAATGATGTTTGGGCCGAAATTAACAAGTATGAGGCCCAATACACTAATACAAGTCTTAAAACAATGTTGTTTCTGAGACAGTTTCCGTAGCCCAACTTCAAACTGCAACTTCTCCTAATTGCTTCATGGGAATATTGTCATATAGCCTATCAACTTAAAGTCCCGGAAGTTAGCTTTCCAATGCCACTGGAATCACTCCAAACGGACACCTATAGCTCCAGATATCACCAAAACAAGACAGGTAGGTCAGTAGGCTTAAAAATCCGAATTTAAACAACATTTACAGTTAAAGCCCAATTAAGCCCAATTCGGTAAATACCAATTAAAATAGTGGATTTAATCACAATTATACTTCAATAAAGCTAAGATTAAAGGTACTAAGTGTGAATAAAATTGTGCTCATCAGGGGGGTTGAATAGAGACTTCTAGAATCTGTTCCTGAAATTTCAAAATTAAAATTGAAGGATAAGATGTAATCTCAAGTCTGTTGACTTGGAATCTCTTGTTAAGATAGGATACAGGTTAATTAAATTTTAGTAAGTCTGTCTGTGTTCACGTTAGTTTAAAGTCTCAACTGAGACATTGGTTTAATTCTTAGAGATGTTGCTTTGTTATTTGGTTGATTTAAAACAAGCACAATAACGATAAAAGAAGAGATAAGGGGCAGAGATCTTATCCTGGTTCACCCACACCTTGGGCTACGTCTAGTCCTCACAACAAGTGAGATTTCCACTATTGACAAACCCGTCAATACAAGTATTCTTACTGTCTCTTCAGGACATCTCTCTCACACTAAGCCTAGGTACTCCCATCTTAGCTGAGCCACAAGTATTGTTTACAGCCTCTTCAGGGCGCACATACCTCACTCTAAGACTAGGCACACTCCTATCGTAGATGAGTTTAGGTTACAGAGTAAGTTGAGATAAGACTAGCTTACAAGCACACAAAGTACAGATGAAAGATGTAGTAAACTAGATAAGCTCTCTTCTAAAATACAATGACAGTATGATACTCTAAGAAGAGAGATGAGTAGAGACAAATGTAGATCTCAAGTTGAGATGAGTCTGTATAACAGTCAGTTCAGACGTGCACTTGAGATGATAGTTGAGATGTGATAAGATGCTTAGTCATTGTGCAGTAATGCAGGCAGTGTCTCTCACAGTTCTCTGTTTGATGCAGTCTCTTTATATTTCTGATAGAAACTAGCCGTTATGTGACCATTTCCAGCTGTTGAGACACATAGCTGACATACAGGCTTTTTTTGTTGATACTCAGTAGCTTTTCAGGGACGTTGGTACTGTGTCAGTGTACTTGGTTGAACCTATGCAGACTTCACTTGATGTCTTCTCTTACTGAGCTTGCAATCTTGCTTCTGTCCAGGGTCTGTCTTAACTTTCTTGCGTCTCTGACAAGATCTCATTCTACTGCTTCTGTCCTTGAGACGACGTCTCAAGTTGTACTTGCATCTCAAGCTGAACTAGCATTTGTTCATGGCTTGCATCTCAAGTTGTTCAAGTGTCTTTTTGTTGGCTTGATGATGAGTCTAGTCATTCATCTTCTTAATTCTGGATCAAGACCCGTGCTTTATATGAAACTGATTTCTTGGGCTTGCAACTGATCCTTTAGATTGAAAAACCAAGGTTGTTGCAGGACAGCTTGCAGTTTTGTTCTTTATATTTCTTTATCCATGACTTTGCTTGTCTTATGTTCTAGAGATCCTCTTTGACTCATGTGTCCAAATTAGATTTCTAAAGTAAACAAAGACTAGGAATCTCTGCCACACTTAAGCACACAGTTAGTAATACAAGATGCATCTCATATATTTTAAACTTAAACAGTTTGTCTTATTAAAAACTTCTTGGAGGTGAGCTTGTCTCAACAATCTCCCCTTTTTTTGATGATGGCAAACTATGAAGTTTAAATATCTGATAAGATAAAAATTAAGTTATAGAGGTAGAGTGAACTCCCCCTGAAACATGCAGTGCTTGAGAATAATTTTAAGGAGATGAGCTCCCCCTGAGTTATGGGCTTATTTGTTGTTTGAGTTTTAATTCTCAGTGTTTGATGATAGCAAAAGAAAACAACAAATAGGCAGCGAGATCAAATGAGAGTCATCATTCATTGATTTATCTAAAGATTTTTGGAGGAATACATAGCATAGCAAAAAGTGCCACCGCATCTAACACAAGATAGTGAAGAGATGCTATCACATCTTATCCTTCTAACTTAAACACTTTCCTTACAAACACAAGACTCTCATCAGATACCTAGATATCTAACCAACTCTCCCCATTTTGACATTATCAAAAGAGATATAACTAGCACAACTAGGATGAGAGGGAAGAGAATGAGTCTGAGCTATCAGAAGGCTTTGCAACAGTCTGTGGGAGCGCTGGAAGAGGAGGCAGATTAGAGAGATGCAAATTCATTTCCTATTGAAGTCATTGGAAATGTTAACAGCTTGAAGCACTGTATCCAATCCGTTAAGAATTGCCTCTTGCCTCTTTTTGTGATACTTGAGCTTCTTAAGGATCTTTTTCTGATTCTGCTCAAGTCTAGATTGAAGGTTCTGGTGGTGTTGCCGCTGTTCTTCTTGTAGCTGGTTCAGAAAAGTATTGATGGATATGGATAAATGAGTGGGAATAGAGGGCTCAGATGAAGGTAACTCATGCATGTCAGCAGGTGGTGCAGATTGATTATATTTAGGCAGAGGTGAATCTTGCAAAATTGTCTCCACAAAGAATTTTCCAGGAGTAGGGCAGGAAGTGGGAATGGAGTAAGTAGGCTCATACCTTACAGGAGTTTCCTGCTTGGTGGTGACAACCTCTACAGTTTCAGCCTCAACTTGTTGTGTCTCTTGGGGGTTTCAAAGCTTACCAAGGTCTCAGCAACAAACTTACTAATAGGAGAGATTTTCGGTTGAATCTTTTCAGGTGGAGGAGACTTAGGAGGAGAATGTTGAGGTGGAGTGTGGTATTCCATTTTTTGATCCATTTCAGGTGTTTGTTCTTTATCAGCCCTAACTCCTTCTTCCAATCCTTGCTCACTGGGCTTCTCAAAGGTGATAGGAACTGGCTTAGTGAGTGTAAAAGCAGTGTGGTCAGGCTTTTATTTCTTCTTTTTCTTTTCTTGGTCTCAGTATCTGTAGAAACAGTAGGTTGAGCTTTCCTTTTCTTTTCTTACATAGGGATCTCAGAACCCTCTTGAGATCCCTCATCAGCTTCTTTTGAGGCCTTCTTCTTCTTTTCCTTCTCAGCTTCTGACATTTTTTATGATGGGGATGCTTGTGTAGTAGTAGGAACAGGAGGAGGAGGATTATTTAAAGGAAAAGTAGGAGGAGGAATGCTCTTACCATCTAGCTGGAGAGACTTTAGGTTTGTTTTTCCCACGTAGCCAGGTCTCTCATCAAATTTTTCACATCCACTGAAGTCTACCTTCAAGTGCCTCAAGATCCTGGTTGTCAGCATCCCAAATGGAAGGGAGGCATTGATCTTAGAATTGTGGAAGGCATGCTCCATATGCCTTAAGATGAGAAAGGGCAGATTGAGGGGGATTCCATGTTTAAGATGGTACATGACAATCATATCCTGATGATAGATTTTGTTGAAAGTGCCAGCCCGAGGCATGATGCACTTGACAACAAGATTGAATAGGAATTTTCCAAACAGGTTAAGAGAGGAAGCAGAGTCCGTGATGAGACCACCTTTGAAGAGAGAGGTACCTACATTGGCTACTGGAATGCCAATCTCATTCCACCAATGTTCTTCATTGTATAACCTATTCCCAGCCACAGGTGCTTGGATGATAGCACCAAGAGTTTCCTCTGTCAGCTCTATGTGGACTCCTTTGATGTCAGAGATGATGAGTGGCTGACCTTGAGACGATCCCTTAGCCTTGTAGCATGCTGCATAGAATGCCCTAGTCATCTTAGGAAAGACTGACTCAATCATGGTCAAGTAGTCCTTCCAGCCTTGCTTTTCCAGATAGGGACTAATGTCCCATCCTTCATCCCTTAGCTCTTGGAATGAGATCACTCTTCCCACTATGGTTGGCTCTCTATTTTATAGCATAACGACTAGTTTGCCAATGAGTTGGCAGTTACTAGCCGTTGACTAACAACTCTCTTTTCCTCAGTTTCAATGTGCAGTAACGTCTCAGTAATTAGTGAGACGTGATTTGAGACATGTCATGAAATGTGTCTGATAGAAGATGCATCTGAGAACTTGTCTCTTCTCAGATGACCCCTTAGTCTCAATTTTAACGAGACTCAAAATAACTTTTTGTTCATGAAATAGAATTCAAATCATTATTTTCAACTAAGACAACACACATTTAACAGTTTTAGATTTTCAATGAATCCTTCTTCCAGTAAAGGCTTAGTAAATATGTCAGCTAGCTGACTCTTAGTATCTACAAAGATTAATTCAATATTCCCTTTCTGTACATGATCCCTTATGAAGTGTTGCTTGATATCTATGTGTTCAGACCTTGAATGATGAACAAGATTCTTTGAGAGATTTATGGCACTAGTGTTATCACAATAAATGGGTATTTTAGAATACCTGACTGCGACACCCCTAGTTGCCACTAAGAATGCCACATGTGTTACACGTGACCAACGAAAGTACTATATGCGGGTTGTTAAAAATGTGGATTTTTTTTTTTTGAAATAGATTAGTAGTTGTCAACCTACTACATCTCTATTCTATTTTAAGTGTTTATCAAATATTCTTTCCTTACTTGTGAAACCTGTTTTCATAAAACGTCGAGAGTAATCACCACGCCACGTAAGTGTACATCATACATACATTTGCAAGTCAACATATGGAAATAAACAGTGCATAAAGTTATATACAGAAATAGTGTACTTCTCGAGCCATACAATAGCAAAATCAAAATAAGAGTTCTAGAAGTGAACTGAAATAAATAAGACCTCAATAAAATACAAAAGAGAGGTCGCCAAATCAGAGCTGCCACTAACTAGACTCAAACAACACTATCCTACTCGTCGCTAGAGGGGTCCTCCTCCGGGTCCTCCTCCGGATCCTCCTCCTCCTCTGACGTATCATCAATGATAATCAACTCTAACTCATCCGAGAGGGAGCGGCCTTGCGCATCAGCACGCAAAGGCTGTGGGCCTGAAGCCTCAGAAGTGGGTGAGTATCTGGGGGAGTCTGGCCCAACCGAGTCTTCAATCCTGGATGACCGTGATGCCACAGACGATGCAGGACGGTGACGCGAAGGACGAAAGGTAGTATAACGCACTAAGTTAGGTGGTGTCTGGAACTCGAGAGTCACCGGTACAACGAAGTCTACTTCAGGTACTAACGGGAGGCCAGGGTGAGTGATGATGACTCGGACCTCTCCGGTGAAGACACATCTTCTAGGGATGTCCGTCACCCTCCAGGAACCCCTGGGCATCCAGCGTAGCTCCACCCTCATTGACGTCATATCGAGGATCTCCAATGCCGGCTATCGACGTAACGAAAGAGACACAGCAACCAGATAGTAGATAGGAAGGGGTGAGAACACATCACATGAACTCACAAAACATAGGATATGATGTACTAGAGCACACACACAGGAATTTCACACAATTCAAGCAACTAGTAAATACACATAACATCATCATGACGCATTCAAACTATTTCATGCCTTACAATTACAATGCTATATCTAATGCATGATGGCCCGGGGAAAAATCACCATCCACAGTGCACACAGCAACTGCCCGACCATATATGTACAACGTATCAGGAGTTAGAGTTTGTACTAGCATTGGTACAAAGAGCATTGCTCACACATTTTGGCCAAATCATTTAAGCGTTCTTCCAGACAATCTCAACTGACCCCGAAAATCATGAGAGCGACAGGAATAGCTAAGCTGGATTCCCCAATCTCGACAGTAGGGAGCTAATCTACGTCACCTGAGATCTTCCGGGAGCTAGGCTATCCTCAGGGCTGGCGTCCCTTTTGAGGACCCACTGGCGTTCTTTGCAAAACCCAGTTGCACCCTTCCCAACCGATTTCACATTGTACCAAGTGTTACTGCCATATAGGTCATAAGGTCTTCAACCTCGAATATCATCAATGCTTATGATGCATGACACACATCAAGGTTTCAAAGCATACACATCCTTACAGGTAAAGCCCATCGAATCATTCTACGTCACCACTTTCCCGTGGTACGGCCCGATTCAATGTCTTCCCTTCACAAGGAAAACCAAACCCCATCTCGGGTTAAGACAGCACTCTCTCACTAAGCTTCTCAAGTCTTATGCAAAAAGAGTGTATTGGTTATAAATTTTTATGTTAGTTTGTACTAATGTTTCGTTCTTTGAAGTGATGATCACTTTCACTTGAGTCCTATAGCTTACTAAGACTTATAATTGTGTCTTGTATGTCTAATTAAGATTGGATTTAACCATTAATTATGATTAGTCTTCATTAACTAAACTATAATTAATCTTAATTCTCCTTAATTAAGTCTTAATCCTTACTTAAGATCCTAATTAATCCCTATTTATCCCTTAATCTTGGATTAAGCTTTAATTACGTTTGATTAAGGTTAATCATAATTAATTAGTTCTTAATCATCATTAAGGCTTAATTAGTTGGATTAATACTTCATTAGTGATTAATGATTAAGATTAAGGTTAATCTCCATTAGGGTTAATTAACTTTAGCTTAATTAATTCTTCCTTGCTTAATTACCTTAAGTGAATTAGTTTATTGAACTTAAGTGAGTTGGATTAGTAAGCCCACTAATTTAGTTTTAAGTCTTTGATCTTGATGAGTAGGATTAGAGTTGAAGCCCAATACTAATCCAGGCCCAATATGCATTGTTATTTTTGTTTGGCCTTATGGTGAGTTTGATGAGTTTTTTTGAAGGTATTGGGCCTAAACTAAAGGCCCAATGGTTAGGTAACCCATAAGGGTCTATTTTCTCAAGTTACCATTAAGTTATATGAATTTTATGGTGACTTTTATATGGGTCTTTCTTTGTACCCGAATTTAACTTAGGCATTTTACCCAAAAAGTGTTCTTTTTTTTTTTAAACTTTACTTGTCACTTTAAGTGGTTACCCTTTTTAACTTATTGGGCCACTAAGGCCCATAAACACATTAACACTTTCCTCATCACCAATTCAAGATCAAACGCATTCACTTCATGAGTTTCTCATGAACATGAACAAGAACATGATGAACACCAAGAACATTATCAAGAACACATGAATTTCACCAAAATTCAATAAATTTCCAAAAATTAGCAAACTCAAGTATGGTGATCTACAAGCATTCTAATTCATCAATTTCATGTTATTTCACTCAAACATACCAATCATCATCATAAAGTTCATACTTTTCAAATATGTTCAAAAGGTGACATTTTCACGATCCAATCATACAAACCAATTTCATAATTTCAAACAACTATTTGCATGTACTTAGATTCATCATATAAACATATTTCAAGCACCAAATGAATTTTCAAACACATGCAGCCCCTCCATCAAGCCAAGGCCGAACCAAAAACAAGGAAAAGAGGAAAATTTTTCAAGCAACAATCATGTTTGCATGCATCCAAGACCACCAAAGAAACACATTTTAAGCATCCTAACAATTTTTAAACACATATGCAGCCATTATATATACATAGCCAAACCATTTCCTCCAAGGAATAGGTTCCAAAAATTCATTTTTCAAGAGGAAAAAGAGTTAGAGACAAGGATCAAGGGTAATCCTTAACTCTAGTCACCAATCCTACTAGAGTTCAAGGTTCTCCCCCCCTTTACCTAAGGAAATTAAACTTGAAAAAGGTGCAGCAACTTCAAAGATAATCTCCTCTTGATGCTCCTTTTGATCACCCAAGTAAGTTTCTCCAAAGAATGTAGGCTAGATTTTGAGGTTTAAGGTTCAAAAATGGAACCTTTCACCAAGTGTGTGTAGGAAAGAAAATGAAGAAATGGAGAGAAAGGGGAAGAAAGCTCACGGTTTGGAGGAGAGGAAATGAAGAGTGAGAAGTGGTTTGCATGTAAATAGGAGGTATGGTGCCAGTGTAAGAAAGAATGATGGCTTTCTTACTTCTTTGACTAAGGAAATGTGCAAGACAAGTGAAGTGCCATACCATCACATGGCTCACGGTTTTGGAAGGGAAAAATGAGATATTTTTGATAAATGTTGCAGATTTTGGTGATTCAAATCAGGGCATTTTGGTCCGGTTCCAAAAAGTGTAGGGGTAAAAAGGTCATTTTGCACCAAAAATCCAAAATTCCCAAAAATTCTAGAAAAATAGGAAATTAATTTCTAACCTTTTAAAAACCAATTTTGATGATTAAAAATATTTAATCATTCAAAATTCACTATATCACACAATAACAGGATATAAGCAAAAATGCGGGTGTTACATCTCTCCCCTCCTAAAAAGAATTTTCGTCCTCGAATTTGCGCGTACCTTCTTGGAATAAGTGAGGATGGGACTTCTTCATGTGCTCTTCCAATTCCCAGGTTGCATTCCCTTCATCAGTTGCACTCAAAATAACCTTTACTACGGATCTCTTTTCCTCACAACTGCTTAATCCTTCGGTCTCCGATTCGCACAGGTAATACTTCATAAGTTAAATTTTTTTTAATTGTATTACGTCGGGTTCTATGACGTGCGAAGGGTCAGGAATATATTTTCGGAGTTGTGACACATGGAATACATTATGAAGATTAGAAAGAAAAGGGGGGTAAAGCAATTTGGTAAGCAACAAGACCAACTCTTTTCAAAATTTGGTAGGGACCAATGAATTTGGGTGTAAGTTTTCGGGATCGCATTGCCCTACCAACCCCAGTTGTTGGTGTAACTCTCAAAAATACATGGTCTCCTTCTTTGAATTCAAGGGGTTTCCTCCTCCGATCATAGTAACTTTTCTGCCTGCTCTGTGATATTCTCATCCTTTCCTGAATCAATCTTGATCTTTTCCGTGGTTTGCTGAATCATCTCAGGCCCCAACACTAGGCCATCGCCAGATTCAAACCAACACAAAGGTTGTCCTACATTTCCTACCATACAAGGCTTCGTATGGTGCCATTCCAATACTAGAATGGAAACTATTGTTGTAGGTGAACTCGATCAGTGCCAACAACTGATCCCAACTTCCCTTGTGTTCTAACACACATGCTCTCAGCAGTCTTCTAGGGATTAGATAGTCCGCTCAGACGACCATCCGTCTGAGGGTGATAGGCTGAACTAAGCCTCAACTTGGTTCCTAAAGCTGTTGCAGACTACCCCAAATCTGGATGTAAATCTAGGGTCTCTATCTGACACTATGCTAGACGGAACCCCATGTAGCCTTATCACTTCCTTAATATACAACTGGGTTAACTTTCTAGGGAAAACTTAATGTTGATTGGTAGAAAATGAGCAGATTTTGTTAACCTATCAACGATTACCCATATAGCATCAAAACCTGCAGGAGTTCTAGGTAAACCTACCACGAAATCCATAGATATGCTATCCCACTTCCATTCAGGGACATCTAAAGGTTGTAACTCTCCTGATGGTCTCTGATGTTCAATCTTAGCTTTCTGAGAAACCAAACAAAAGCCCACATACTCAGCCACTTCCTTTTTCATTCCAGACCACCAAAACATCTTCTTCAAGTCTTGATACATCTTAGTTGCTCAGGGTGAACACTCAATCCCTCTTATGAGCTTCTTCTAAGATCGTTTTCCTATTTCCTTATCACCAGGTACACATATCCTACCCTTGAATCTAATAATCCCCATCAGTTCCTGGCAAAACTCAGATTCTCCTTTCTTAGGGACTAGATCCTTCAAAACTTGCAAAGAGTGATCCACTTCCTGTGCTAAACGAACTTGTTCCAAGAAATCATTCAAAATTTCAAAGTTCCCAGTCTCATACTCTTAGGACCAAATCCAACATCTAGGTTCAGGTCTCTAAACTTTTCTATCAATCATTCTAGCTCCTTAACCATCATTGCTGACATGTGCAAAGATTTCCTACTCAACGCATCAGCCACTACATTGGCTTTCCCAGGGTGGTACTGCAGACTAAAATCATAATCCTTCAAAAACTCCATCCATCGTCTCTGCCTCATATTCAACTCCTTCTGATCAAACAGATACTTCAAGCTCTTATGGTCACTAAAGACTTCAAACCTAGCGCCATACAGATGGTGCCTCCAAATCTTCAGAGCAAAAACTATGGCAGCCAACTCTAGATCATGCGTAGGGTAATTTACTTCGTGTGTTCGCAGTTGCCTAGAGGCATAAGCCACTACTTTTCCTTTTTGCATCAACACACAGCCCAATCCTTGTTTCGAAGCATCACAATATACTTCAAAACTCTCTTGCGGGTCAGGTAAAACTAAAACAGGCGCAGAAGTCAACCTCTTCTTTAATTCCTGAAAGTTATCCTCACACTTCTGGCTCCACACAAAAGGTTGGTCCTTCCTAATCAAACGGTCAACGGCGTTGCTATCCTAGAAAAATTCTCAATAAACTTACGATAGTAACCGGCTAACCCCAAAAAGCTTCTTACTTCCGTCACAGTCTTAGGTGCTTCCCACTGTAACACGGTTTCTACCTTAGCTGGGTCTACGCTAACCCCTCCACTAGAGATCACATGACCTAGGAAGTTCACTTCCTTCAACCAGAATTCACACTTAGATAGCTTAGCATATAACTTTCTATCCTTCAGGGTCTGTAAGGCTATTCTAAGATGCTCTGCATGCTCTTCCTCACTCTTGGAATATATGAGGATGTCGTCTATGAAGACACGAATTTGTCCAAGTAGGGATGGAAAACTCGGTTCATATAATCCATGAAAACTGCGGGCGCATTGGTTACACCAAACGGCATCACTAAATACTCATAATGCCCATAGCGTGTTCTGAAAGCTGTCTTTGGAATATCCTCAGACTTAACGCGTATCTGGTGGTAACCTGACTTAAGGTCAATTTTTGAGAATACAGTTGCTCCTCTTAATTGATCCATCAAGTCGTCTATCCTAGGCAAAGGATACCTATTCTTTACCGTCACCTTATTTAGCTGACGATAATCTACACACACGCCTCATGCTACCGTCTTTCTTCTTAACCAACAACACTGGTGCTCCCCAAGGGGACACACTAGGCCTAACAAACTGCTTCTCTAACAACTCCTCTAGCTGCTTCTTTAACTCAGCTAACTCTAATGGGGACATCCTATACGGAGCTATAGAAATAGGTCCGGTTCCAGGCACCAACTCTATGTTAAACTCTATCTCTCGCTCTGGCGGCAAACCAGGAATATCTTCCGGAAACACTTCAGGAAATTCCTTCACCACAGGCAGCTTACTGATGTCAGATTCCCGCTCTTCCTCCAAAGAAGAAAGTATCACGTAGATTTGAGCTCCTTCTCTCAAAGAAGCATTCACTTGGTTGGCGGACAAGAATCTCGAACTTACCGAATTAAGAGTAGAGGGAGAAGAAGAATCAAACACAACAGATTTATTATAACAGTCGAGTTGGACTCGATTGGAAGATAACCAGTCCATTCCCAAAACAATATCAAGTTGAGAAAGGGGCAAACAAATCAAATCAGCAGAGAAGGTTTTATCACCAATGGTGATTGGACAGTTCAAACAGGCTAATGAAGTGATCACAGGTTTAGCAGTAGGAGTAGAAACAACAAGATCATAGGGCAATTTAGCAACAGGCAATTTCAATCGTTTCACACACTCCAGAGAAATAAAAGAATGCGTCGCACCCGAATCATACAATACAATTAAAGGGATTCCACTTATGACACACTTACCTTGGATCAGATCCTCGGATTCAGCAGCTTCAGCACCGCTCATGGTAAACACTCTGCCTCTGGTTCTGGGCCTTCCAGCTTGCGCATTTAGATTTGACACAGGTGCACTTGCAACACCGCTACCACTTCCTCTCAGAGCAGGGCAATCCCTCTTGATATGGCCACCTTGTTTGCAATGATAACAGATGGGTCCGCCGGATGGGTTCGCAGTCTGGTTCTTGACTGGACAGTCCTTCAAGAGATGATTCCTCTTACAACGTGGACAGCTGGCATAGTTGTTGCCGGTACTGCTTGCAGGACTTCCTCCACTAGCAACCACTGATTGCGGTCTTGCGACACTCCCAGACGATGAGCCAAAGTTGTTCCTTGGGACGAAATAAGGTTTCCTCCTTTCTTGTGTAACCTTGGGTTTGTTCCTTTGCGGGCCGAAATTCTTCCACTGAGCTTGCCTCGCCTTAGTGTCATCCTCAAAGATGCGGCACATGTTGACCATCTTAGAGAACTCGGTGATCTGTTGATAGCCAATGGCTTGCTTGATCTCTGGCCTTAACCCACTTTCAAACTTAGAGCATTTGGATCCTTCATCTACCGTGTTCTGGAAGTACGGGCAGAACTTGGATAATTCCTCAAACTTTGCAGCATACTCTCCAACAGTCATGCTCCCTTGTTCCAACTTCAGAAACTCAACCTCCTTGCGCTTCCTCAAATCAGTTGGAAAATACTTCTGAAGAAAAGTCTCCTTGAACAGATTCCAGGTGATCAGTCTCCCAGTAGCTTCTAACTGACGCCTGGCATACTCCCACCAGTGCTGAGCTTCTCCAACCATCATAAACACAGCCAAAGTTACCTTCTGCTCGTCAGGACAACCCATAGCCAAGAAAATCTTCTCTAGTTCTTCTAACCACAGTTGGGATCCATCAGGGTCATGACCTCCTTTGAACTGCGGCGGATTGTTCTTCTTGAAGGTAGACAGTCCACGGTAAGCGTCAGGGATGTTGTTCTGGTTCTGATTACGGGATTGATTGATCTCGTCCAACGTTTGCTGCTGGTTCTCTAGAACGTTCACGATCCTTCCTAGGAGATCGTTCATCACAGGGTTACCTCTTCCTGCCATGGAATCCTGCATTCACAGAACAAATCAGCTTCTTCCGTTTCATGCAGAATCATTCAAGCAAGAATAAGTAACGCTACAAAACAAAAAACAAAACAACAAAAAACGACATCACAACAACGACAACAAAAACACAACGGATTCCTCATATTACTACCTTTACACAGTTAGTAATACAAGAGCAATCAATTCTCACAAGGCAATCCAATTTCACACAAACAAACATCACACAGAGTAAACACAGAGAGAGGGGTATCATAGACCATACCCGAGGCCAAAAGGAAGAAACAACTCTGATACCACCTAACGACCCCCTAGTTACCACTAAGAATGCCACATTGTTACACGTGACCAACGAAAGTACTATATGCGGGGTTGTTAAAAATGTGGATTTTTTTTTTGAAATAGATTAGTAGTTGTCAACCTACTACACTCTAATTCGTTTTTAAGTGTTTATCAAATATCTTTCCTTACTTGTGAAACCTTGTTTTCATAAAACGTCGAGAGTATCATCACGCCACGTAAGTGTACATCATACATACATTTGCAAGTCACATATGGAAATAACAGTGCATAAAATTATATACAGAAATAGTGTACTTCTCGAGCCATACAATATCAAAATCAAAATAAGAGTTCTAGAAGTGAACTGAATAAATAAGACCTCAATAAATACAAAAGAGAGGTCGCCAATCAGAGCTGGCACTAACTAGACTCAACACACTACCTACCGTCCTAGAGGGTCCCTCCTCGGGTCCTCCTCTAGGATCCTCCTCCGGGTCCTCCTCCGTCCTCCTCCTCCTCTGACGTATCATCAAGATAACAACTCTAACTCATCCGAGAGGGAGCGGCTTGCGCATCAGCACGCAAAGGCTTTGGGCCTGAAGCCTCAGAAGTGGGTGAGTATCT